>CM037596.1:108762185-110118435 GCA_021018995.1 Chloranthus sessilifolius
TTTCAATTTTTTTTTTAAATAATAAAAAAAATTAAAAAAATGTACACAAAGGGTATATTTGGAATTAGGTTTGCTTCATATTGTATATATATAAGCCAATATGACCTGATATCAGCTGATATTTCACCAAATTAACCCGATATTTGTTCGTATGAGCATGATTTAAAATTTTGGCCGATAATTGGCCGATAATTCAAATTATCGGCCAAAATGCATTAATTTCAATATCTCCAAAACTAAAATTTCTACCAATATTGCGGTTCAAATTTTCAATTTCAATCGTGTCCAAAACAAAAATCGGAACTGATGATATGTTGATTCTTACCTACGAAGAATGGGGTGTACAGGGATATGGCAGATAATTGAAACCATGTGATATGTAAGGGTGCTTTTTAAAAATGAGTACTATTATTTTCCAGCACAATATACGTCCTTCTCAACCCAAGCTTTTTCATATGGGAGCCATTATTTGCACACACTTTTCAAGTGATTGCACCGGATTGCACCAATTTTAAAAGAAAGATTTGTAAGCCTGACGACTTCTATTATGTGAAAACACCATCTAAGCCGTTTGATTTGAATGCCATAATTTAAAGATATCAAATACAAATGATTAGAATATAATATAATCTTCATCATTTGATTAAATGGAGTAAAAAACTATTGTATAATTCAATAGTTGACTATAATAGATCGCATGTTAAGTATCGTGTTTGCTCCAATTTTATATATTAGAGACCTATTGATCATGAACTTCAAATCAGACGGTCCATATTATATTTTTATATATCACATGCCCCTAAAATATTAAGTCTTTCTTTAAATTCGGTGCAAATACTTGAAAAATGTGTGCTAGTAATGGCTCCCTTTTCATATTTTAATTGTTAATTATTTTGAATCAGGGGACATAGATCGTTTTCCGTCCCAATATTCGACACGACAAACGATCAGATATTGATATCACATGGAACACATCTCAAAAAGTAACTTGGGAACATATTTAATATATGCCATGATCATGTTCATTTTTTGAAATGTGTGTCACATGGAATCAAAATCTGAGCGTCTAACCATGGGTCCATGATCTCAAGATCTATGCTGTCGAAGATTGGAATGAAAAACGAACTCCGTGGTCTGATTCAAAGCCGTCAATCAATAACATGGTTCAAAATTTCGACAGAAATCTGTAAATTTCGGTCGAAATGTTTCGATTTCAATCCCAAAACTCATAATTTCGGATATTTTCGGTCCCCAATGTAGTTTTCGGCTGAAATTTCGGTTTCGGTCCAGCCTGAAACCGAAATAAATTCGAATTTTTATCCTTAATTAAGAATGTTCCGGGTTGAGAAGGAAGAATCTTGGATTGTGAACAAAGATACTCTTGTGGAAATTCTCTTCAACATAAGGGTATTAAAGTAAGAAAACGCCCGTTTGGTGTCCCTAACGCCGTTAACCTTGACGTGCCCGTCAAGTCCGGGTCCAACCTATATATATCTATATATCCGACCGCTACAAAATCGTCGTCGTCTCCATCAATCACCATTTCTCATGAACAGAAAAAATCGCCAGAAAAATCGGATTCCTCGGCAATTAATCGCTGTATTTTCTATATCTGAATTTTATATTAATCCCTCTCTTCGTCTCCGCTCGCCTTTGGTTCTTTCTCACCGTAAGAATCCATCTTCCAATTTTTAATTTTTTTTTTCCCTTTCAATTTGATTATCTATTTCTAACCCCCAAAAAAATAAAAAATCTCCAAATTTGCGTTTATCAGAAACCCTATTCGCAGAGATTGTTGATTTTTAGGGTTTTTTTATGGCTGTGAAAGCCTATGATCTTTGACTTTTTTCAAGGACATTTTGCGCTGGTTATTGGACTCTGATTAGGGTTCGTTCTTGGTCGATTTGATTTAGGGTTTGTTCTTGATTTACAGGTGAAGAGCCTGGATATCTAGGGCATTTCCTTGATCTGTTTTGATTAGGAATTGTTCTGGATTTCATGGGAAGGAGCTGCAATTTGTGAGAGATTTTAGGGTTTTTTGGTTTTTCTGTACAAAATTTTTTTAGGGTTCGTTTAGTTCTGTAATTGAAGGCCTTTGACCTTGAAATCAATGGCTGTGATTGTGTTTATGGTTTAAGCGGTTTTAGCAGGCATAGATTGAGGTGCTCTACTTCAGGGCATTTGATCTTTAATTTGGGGTCATATAAATGAAGAATCTATAGGGTTTTGAGGCCTTATTTGATCAAAATCGTCCATTTGATCGAACTTTTTTCGATTTCTACGGTGTGATTTCCGATGTCTACCGCTAAGGTCGCGTTAAGTCCTGTTCGCGAAGATCCCGTCCTTTCCCCCAGTTATTTCCACAGTAGATCGACGGCTCCCTTATCCCACGAGTCAATCATGATCTATCTCACTGTCGCAGGTTCCAAAATCCCAATGCGGGTCTTGGAATCTGATTCGATCGCTTCCGTGAAACTACGTATCCAAACCCGTAAAGGGTTTGTCCTAAAGAAACCAAAACTCGTTTTCAGTGGCAGAGAATTGGCTCGAAATGATTCTCTTGTCAGGGACTATGGAGTATTGGACGGAAATGTTCTCCATTTGGTCCTCCGGCTGTCCGATCTCCAAGTCGTTACTGTTAAAACCGTTTGCGGTAAGGAGCTCGAATTCCATGTGGAGCGGTGTAGAAATGTAGGGTATGTCAAGCAGCAGATCGCGAAAAAGGGGAAAGGCTTTGTTGATCTCAAGGATCAGGAGCTGATCTGCAACGGGGAGAAATTGGATGACCAGTGGTTAATTGACGATATTTGTAAGGAGAATGATGCCGTGATCCACTTGTTGGTTCGGAAATCTGCGAAAGTTAGGGCTAAACCTGTTGCTAAAGACTTCGAGCTGTCGATTGTAGCGTCTGATTTGAATGAAGGAGAAAAACCTATTGCGAGGAAGCCGCCCGATAGGGATTTCTGGCTGGAGCCAATTATTGTTAGCCCGAAGATTCAATTATCAACCATGGTTAAGGATCTTATTAACTCCACCTTTGCTGGGTTGGAGAAGGGGTTTTCACCGATTGTGTCTTCGGAGGGCTCGGGCGGAGCTTATTTTATGCAAGATTTATCGGGTCACAATTATGTTTCTGTTTTTAAGCCAATTGATGAGGAACCCATGGCTGTGAATAATCCTCGCGGGCTGCCTTTGTCAATGGATGGGGAAGGGTTGAAGAGGGGGACCAGGGTTGGAGAAGGGGCATTTAGAGAAGTTGCAGCGTACCTTCTTGACCATCCGATAAGTGGGCGTCGATCATTTTCGAGTGATGAAGTCGGGTTCTCTGGCGTTCCTCCCACGGTCATGATCAGGTGCTTGCACAAAGGGTTTAATCATCCGGAAGGCTTCATATACAAAACAGAGAATTTTAAGATCGGGTCACTTCAATTGTTTGTGAAGAATCATGGGAGTTGTGAGGATATGGGTCCTCGGGCATTTCCCGTGGAGGAGGTTCATAAGATATCAGTGTTGGATATAAGGTTGGCAAATGCGGATCGGCACGCAGGGAATATTTTGGTGTGCAAAGAAGGGGAGGCGGGTCAGATCATGCTTGTTCCGATTGATCATGGGTACTGCTTGCCCGAGAATGTAAGTGTCCCTTTCGCAATTTTATGCTTATTTTGTGTTGTTTTTTTATTTTATTTTAATTTTACACAAGAATTTTATTTACTCTGATGAGCTTGCATTTTCTTGCTTTGTGGTTTGTTATGAATTTAAGTCTATTTTATATCAATGGCATTTAATTGCTGGAATTTTCTGTTGATTTTGATGATTGCTTGAATGCTCTTTCTTCTTTGGATTAATGCATAATTTCAATTTAAGCAAAATGAGACTGATTTTGGGTATTATTATGAAGAAAAAGCCTTTTTTCTTTTTTTTTTCTTTTTTTTTTTTCGATAAATGACAATTTATTGATAGTAAAAATTGTAGTACCCATATGAAAATTGAGATACTCCTATAGTGACCAAAAACACTTTTTTTTTTTTGGAAAAACGGAAAATACGCGAAAGACGTCTTTTTCGAAATTCCCCTTATTTCTTCCGAAAAACGCGATGTAAGCCCATTTATTCCAAAAAAATGTTCCCCCCTCCCCACCTTTTTCTTTTTATTCCCGTTTAATACCCATGTTTGGTCACAACATATATCATCTCACATCAACAATTGTGAAGTTACATTTCAACCATTCCTATCCAATGACTGTTTCTTCTCATCCCCCTCCTTGGTTAGTCTATCAGCTTCCACATACCTTTCCCTCACGATATGACTAAAGAAATGATGTCTCTTGCATCAAAGATCTCTCCTACCCAAATAGCAATTCTTCTCCCATCATGTTTAGCTAGTCTATCTACTTCTACATTCCTTTCTCTTTTCCTGGTAATATGGCTAAAAGAAAGGTTTTTTTTTATTTTTTTTATTGTTTGCCATTTTGTGATTTTTATCTGGTTAGGTTCTCAAAAGTGTTATGCCTTAGTTTTGGATCTTTCATTGAAGCTTTGAACAAAGAGGTAATGACTTTGTTGGAACTTTTGTATATGATCATGTGTGTGTTTTCTGTTGTGTGTTTTATATATATATATATATATATATATATAGTTGAGGGGAAGAATGTGCCCATGCGTCGAGATAGCTTTGCACCCATGCGATATGGGGCGTGATACGTAGCGCCTTTTTGTGAAGTGATTAGTGGCATGGCCCCCCACTTTACTAACTAGAGTTAAACTTTTAAAAGTTATATTCCCTTTCAGCCCTCATTCTTGACTTTTTTAGAAGTCTCTTTCTCTCTCTTCTCCTTTTTTCCAAGAAAATGTCAGAGTTACTTTTTCACGTATATTTTACTCAAAAAAATGTGGGCGCACAGTAGCGAAGGTCTAGCACCTCGATAGTGAAGTGCCGACACCCTGAGAGAGACCATGCCAGCATCTCAATAATTACCCCAAAGTTGAAAACCCCAAACGAAACCCCCATTGCTTCAAATCCCTACTAGTATCGCTGATGAGAAGTTGAATAGATCTATATTTTCCTTCAAAAATTAGAGAGTTTCGTTCCTTCCAAATGTTCAAGAAAATAGCGAAGGGAAGAGTACTGAGATGGAGAGCCGCTTTGAGAAGACCTTTATGCAAACATTCAGCAAACAAATCGCCACAGGATCTAGGCATGCAACCAGCTATATTACAATTAGTTCGAAAGACATTCCAGATGACTGAAGCAACTGGACAATGGATAAGAAGATGGTTCGATTTAGGAGCTGTACGACACATGATACATCTATTTGGGATCACCATCCCCCTTCGGGTAAGAGTGTCGACAGTCTTAATGCGGTTGTGAGCAGAACACCACGCAAAAATGATATAGTTAAGTCGTCGAAAAGACATATGGGCGAGGTCATCAAAAAAAGAAGAAAGATCAACGGTTTCAGACAAATTGAGGTCACACCTGAAGTCGACGGACCAGCCCCCCCCCCCCTCCCCCCTCTTCGATGTCAGAAAAGCAGTCGCCACTCGATGGTTTTTCTTCCTACTAAGAATATAGATGGAGGGGTATCGAGCTTAAAAGAATGGGCGGAGCCCCAATTATGTTCCCAGAATTTCAGAGATCTGCCATTACCAGGTCAAAATTTAGCCCCTCGAGAAGGATTGATGAATGGAAGCAATACCCTTCCACCAACCTGATGCCGTATGAAGATTTCTGATGTTTAGGTCCCAACCATTATCCCTGATTTATATTTGGCAAAGATGATATTCTTCCACAAGGAGTTTCCGCCATTGCCTAGGTTCTAGTTCCATTTATAAAGCAAGGCGCAGTTTGTGAAACGAATATCGCGAATGCCCAGCCCTTCGTTGGATTTTAGGAGGGCTAATGTCCCAATCTAGCAGGTGGATCTTTTTCCACTTGTTGCTGCCACTCCACATGAAAATTTTCATAATCCTCCTTTCCATCCAAGCAACAACATTTGAGGGACATTGAAACATACTAAGATAGTATGTTTCCACAAGGAGTTTCCGCCATTGCCTAGGTTCTAGTTCCATTTATAAAGCAAGGCGCAGTTTGTGAAACGAATATCGCGAATGCCCAGCCCTTCGTTGGCTTTTAGGAGGGCTAACGTCCCAATCTAGCAGGTGGATCTTTTTCCACTTGTTGCTGCCACTCCACATGAAAATTTTCATAATCCTCCTTTCCATCCAAGCAACAACATTTGAGGGACATTGAAACATACTAAGATAGTAAACTGGGAGATTGCTCAAGACACTTTTAATAACCGTAACCCGCCCAACCAACGACAAAAATTTTCCTTCCCAAACAGCAAGTCTCTTTTCAAAACTATTCAAAATCGGATCCCAAAGTCTAATGGGCGGTTTGCCAATACATAGCGGGAGCCCCAAATAGGAAGAAGGTAAGGTGCTAGCCTAACAGCCGAGGTAATATGCAAATTTCACAGCTGCACTGTGGTCCATCGATCAAAATCTAGGTTAAGAATTCAAATTCTCAGCCTAGATGACTCGGTTTCGACCCCCACAGAAACCAAAAATTGGAATTTTTCGGGTGGGGGCCGAAAAATAATTTGGATATTCAATTTATCGGCTGATAATTTGAAAATACCGGCCGAGACTTTGGATTTTTTTTTAATAGGTTTTTTGCTTTGAATTTTTTTTTGGTTCCCATACATTTACCCGAGTTTCATTCCTTTACACGTAGTTTATTTTTTATTTTTCTCCTCTCCTTCCATAGCTTGACGAAATTTCGCCGAATTGTCAAATCTTGACGAAATCTCGTCGTATCTTACCGTAACTTACCGAATCTCGTCGGATTTTGTGAAAATTTGTCGGATTTTGACGGATTCTCGCTGGACTTTGATGGATTCTCTCCTAAAGTTACCGTTACGTACTGAATATCGTCGGATTTCTCTATATCTAGTCGTATGTCGCCGAATCTTCCCAAATTTAGCCGTATCTTAGTGAATCTTGCCGGATTTCGTCAAATAATGTCGATATCTTGTTGGATTTAGTCTCAATTGTTTGAATACGTCTTTTAATAATGTGAAAGAGTTAAAAAAAAAATAAAATTCGGAGCAAATTTTCGAAAATTTGATCGAAATTTGACCAATTTACGGTTCGGCTGGTGAACAAAACCGGAATTGAGATTTTGATCGATGTTGTGGTCTATTGAGAGCCCAAATAGCTTAGTCTTCAAGATGTTGACCCTTTGGTCGGTACATGCTTCGTAAGCCCTTAGAATCCAGCGTAAGTGAAGGAGGTCAGACTTGGGTGCTTCACAAAAGATGGTCGTATCGTCGGCAAATTGAAGGTGATTGATAGCACTTACCTCCCTCGCAACCGCGAAACCATTGATATCTCCTAGGGTAGCCCCCCCTGTCCAAAAACTTGCTCAAACACTCTTTGACAAAATTAAATAAAAACGGGGAAAGCGGATCACTTTGCCAAATGCCCCTATATCCAGCGAAATAGCCATTGGCTGAACCGTTGGTAAGCACAGAGTACATCGGTTAAGTAATGCATCCCCAAATCCATTTGCGCCATTTGGTGCCAAAGCCCATCTCCATCAAGATCTTGTCGATGCATAGCCAATTGATACGGTCAAAGGCTCTTTCCGTATCTAGCTTAACTTTGAGGCCCGGCCTTTTGGAAGTGTGCCTCGAGTGTAAACATTCGTGGGCAAGGACGGCCACCTCAGTGATTTGACGAAATCTGATGAATGCGCCTTGAGAAGGGCCGATAGTCTTATGAATAACACTCTTGAACCGGTTAGCCAGAATTTTAATCGTTACCTTGTAGAGACATCCGATAAGGCTGATTTGTCTGTAATCACCTAACTGATTGGCCCCCTTTGTGCTTGGGAACTAGAGCAATAAAAGAAGCACAGGCGGACCTGCTTAGGTAACCCTTTTGATGAAATTGTGTCCAAGCTTTGCCCAGATCATGTTTGATGGTGTCCTAGAATTTTTGCAAAAACTTGAGATGAAACCCATCACGACCATGGGCTCTCCTCTCTCCATCCTCCTGAAAAACAGCGGCTTCTTCCCGATATCGCTCAACAGAGAATGAAATTTCAAGTAAGTTCCTGTCATCTTCAGAAATACACGCTCAAATTCCAAACCATCCAGGAAAGGTCTACATTGGGCTTCTTTCCAATGTAGACTTTAATCTCGGATTTATCAGTGACCAATTGACCATTTATGAGATGGGATGATATACGATTGATTATGCTCCTAGCATTAGCAATGCAGTGGAAAAACCTGGTGTTCGAATCTCCCTCTTAGACCCATTTTGTTAAGTTTGAACTTGAGGTCATCCCTTCCTGCCCTGTCTTCCGGAGATAAATGACCGATTGATTGCTCTTTGATGTTAAGCATTTCAATGTTATGGAGAAGCTCTCTTTTGAGATGATGAATGTTACGGTAGCTATTTCTTTTTCAATCTTTAAGAAATTCCTTGAGGAGCCTTAATTTGCCACTAAAAATATGTTCGACAGAACCCGAGATCTGCCATTCATTCCATTTATCCGATACCATCTTGTGGAAAGACTCGGTCTTAAGCCACGCCAATTCGAACTGGAATGAACTCGGACCCCAATTTCCTCTAATAGCATCAGGATGTGATCTGAGATCGCACTCGGACAATCCTCAGTGCCCATCGAAGGATAGATATCTTCCCAATCTGTAGATAGGAGGAAACGGTCAATTCTGCCCATAGCTGGTCTGTCCTGCCCATTGGACCAGGTGAATTTACGTCCTGCTATAGGAATATCGACCAATTTCGACGTGGCCATGAAATCGGAAAAACCACGTATACTACTAGTGATTCTATTTCTGCCTGATTTCTCGCAAGGAAACCGAATTATGTTGAAGTCGCCGCCTACGATCCAAGGGATATTCCACCTTTCTCGAATGCCCAGCCCAGTAGCTCAGCCCAAAAACCTTGGCGAAGTTGGGGATCATTCGGCCCATAAACTGCCGAAAAAGCCCAGGCCAGATAATTCTTTTCAACTTTAATGGAGTTTTGAGTTCCCAAAATCTCTCTTTCAACTTTAATCAGAATTTGGCGCCAAAGAGGCATCTCATTTATTTATTATTTATTAATATTTTTAGAGATCGACACTGGTCACTTGCATCAATAGATGGCACGGTCACTCGATTAACTTATTTTTCCATGCGGCACGCATCCTTCACTAATCCAGTGTTCCATCTATTGGTGCAGGTGATACCCATTAATCCTTAATCTTATTTATGTCAAAACTAGAACATTTCACTGATTTTACATTTTTATTTACTCATCATTGTTATATCGTTATTCTTATTTCCACAAAGTTACATCTTTTAATTACTTCGTTTTCAGTTGAGTTCACAAGCAATTTGGCACTAATACCCATTAACTTTATATCGTTTTTCATTTTTGTTTATGGATCAATACAAAGCCCTAATTTCGTTAATGAAAATGAAGTTACAGCTGATCAAAAGGGCAGAGCAAGACCCTTAACCCAAAAGTAAAAAGAGAACAAAGAAAAAATGCATGAAAGAAAGATCAAAGAAAATAAAATGGACAAGATGAAAAGAAGATGCAAGGAAAAAGCTTAAAGGAAAGACGCCTCAATAACTAAGTGGCTCGCATAAGCAACCACTAAGTTGCATCTTAATTTTTTAATTTTCAGCATGGATTCGCAACCAAATTTGCAGACAGCAAATTCTTTTCTCACTTCTCCTAGTTGCACATTGCAGTTTGAAGATTGCACATTTGACTGGCTCTACTGGCCTCAAGCCCGCGAGCCTTTCAGCTCCGAAACTGTCGACTACATAAAATCACTGGACCCCGAGCAAGATATCGCCCTCCTCAAGTTCCACGGTTGGGACCTATCACCGGAATGCTCCCGTACTCTCCGCATCTCCACCATGCTTCTGAAAAAGGGTGTCAAAAGAGGGCTCACCCCATTTGCCATAGGAAGCATCATGTGCCGAGAAACTCTCAAGAAGGAATCCGTAATTGAGGAAATCCTGCAAGAAGCACAGGAAACCGTGCTTCCAGGTACAACCGAGACTACATTCCTAGACTCTGTGTCACAGATCATGGATCGTCGCCTCGACGAACTTACCGTCCCGAAAGGTACGTTATAGATACATGAGAACGTGCGTTGTGTTGGGTTATTGCAAATCTGTTAAAGACACGACTAGGCTGTGTTTGCGCCCAACACCCCGTTCGATCTCGGGTATATATATTTGTGTGTGCATGTGCATATGTATTGCAAAAGTACATATGAATATACATACACACTTATACGTATTTGTAGTACATATATGTATGTATCGATGTATGGATGGATGAAATGGAGGATGTATGTATGTGGAGGATGGACCCCCCTCTATTTTATGTTGATAGTTTCGTATATGACACAAACACTGGTACAAGAGGTGTGAGGTTCTTGGATATGTATGAACTCTGAAGGCTTTCTACTTTTATCATGTTCTTTTAATCTGATGATGTGAAACTGTGTTGAGAGGTTGAACGGTGACTCATGAACTTTACTATATATATATTTATATATGGATTGGTGCAATTACACTTTCCACATGTCCACTCACCATATATATATATATATATATATGAAAATTTTGGAGGGAAGTAATGAGAAGTGGTAAGAAGGATTGTGTAGGGATTATAAAAAGTTAGCTTAATATTATAAGAAATCTCCCGAGTGATAACTAGCCATAAGTTTATGGACGGAAAGTCTATTTTGCTCTTAATGAAACCAATATTTTAAAAATACCACCATTTTAAAAGGCCTTTCATTCATCTATATTTACAAGTCATGTCATTAAAGTTTATCATCATTTTAAAAGATCCTTTATTTACATGTCATGCCATTATAATTAAATCTTTTAGTTTATTCACGCCTTTAAACACATCGATCAGATTGAATCAAACGATGGAGATTGTTTATCGTCTCAATCTTTCATGAGATCGATCTTTAGATCATGGGTGTATCATCAAACGGTCTATTTCTTATTTAATGTGGTACACACCCATAAAAGTGACCTTAATATTAATTTTAAGTATGCACGTGATATTAAGGTCACTTTTTGAGATGTGTGTCACGTGAAATAAAACACTGATCGTCTGATGATACGATACGATTATGATCTCAAGATCCATCTTGTGAAAGATTGGGAGGATAAATGATCTTCATCGTTCGATTCAATTTAATCAACGTGTTTCAGCGTGGGTGAACATAAAGATTCAGTGGGTGAATTTAAAGGTACTCTTCTAAAAGACCCTTCATTTACTCATCAAATTCAAGACTCATCAGATGAGTGATTCCCCATTAAAGTATGTCAACGTTTGGACGAATGCTAAACCAATGGACGATTTGTGGCAAATAATGTAATTATTATTTAAAAGAAAACTTTCAATCTACATGTTCCACTCAAAATACCTGTCCCTTCAATTTCCTATATGATTCAAGACCCATCAAATGAAAGACCAATTGGTATTGGCCGATACTTACCGATATAATTTTTTTTTTCAGTATTGGCTGATCCTCAAAACCTAGGTTGTCAAATAAGCCCAATTTTATCGGTTTGTCCTTCAGCTTTGTTGTTTCCAAGTGGAGTTTACTAAAAGTGATGTCATAACTCATAATGCAGATTGAGTATTTTCATTGTTGAGTCATCATTGGCATCATCGACATCAAAAGTATATCAAGCTTATGAAGAACCTATTGTGTCGAAAACTTGCTCCTTCAACTATCAAGACCTTCAAAATCAGTAAAAATAGTCGATCGGACTAAAATTTTGGGTTAGGGCAGGCTAAAATTTTGACAGCCGATTGGACTCAAGCCCCTATTTCATCTGATCTAATTCAGTTCAAAACCCCCTTAATTCCTAGATTGTATATAAAATATCGTGTCGATCCAACCTTTTAGTCCACCCCACAGAACCAGAGCTTTGAGGCCAAGTTATGGATTAGAAAATTATCAAATTTGATTGATTGCTACCATTTGATGAATCACTGGTTATACAATTGCTCGGATTCACTACCATATCATTGTTTGTATAATGGTAACCATTATATAATAATTGTGTAGTGCTTCATATTATTATTCTGTACAACAAATTTCTCTTTTTATTTTATTTTAGGAATTGGATTGCCTAACCACATCTACTTCCATCTACCGAATCTTTGAGTTCACCCACGCTAAAACACATTGATTGCATTGAATTGGACGATGGAGATCATTTAGGCATACCATTAGACGATTAGTGTTTTATTTCGTGGCACACATCTTAGAAAAGTGACATTAACATCACGTACATGGTTAAAATTAATTTTAAGGTCATTTTTTTGAGTGTGTACCACATGAAATAAAAAATCAACCGTCTGATGGTGCCACCATGATCTCAAGATCCATCGTGTGAAAGGTTGGGACGATAAACGATCTCCATCGTCCGATTCAATGCAGTCAACAGTTTGATGGTGACACCATGATCTCAAGATCCATCGTGTGAAAGGTTGGGACGATAAACACCTCCATCGTCCAATTTAATGCAGCCAACTGTCTGATGGTGTCACCATAATCTCAAGATACATCGTGTGAAGGTTGGGACGATAAATGATCTCCATTGTCCAATTTAATGCAGTCAACCGTCTAATGGTGCCTCCGTGATCTCAAGATCCATCGTGTGAAAGGTTGGGACAATAAACGATCTCCATCGTCCGATTCAATGCAGTCAATGTTTTGCAGGTGAACTCAAAGATTTAGCGGGTAGATTTAAAACTAGTTTTTTTTTTTAAGTGGAGGGCCGCCAACTCTAATCACGTGTAGAGGGTGGAAATTTAATAATTTAATTTTAAAAAGAATAAATATGATATTTAAGCTATTCTTTAACGGCTGGTTAATCATTTAAAGTTGCATCTAGGGGGTTTAGAGTATATAATTATAACTGGAGGGTTTATTATTTAGAACTTGATTAGAAGTCTCAGTTAGAACTTGATTTTTCAAAGAGTCTAATCATATTTGTTATTTATTTATTCTAAAAATTGATATTATATTTCCGAAAAGAAAATACAATGCAAGAAACGAGCGAGGAGATCAGCAAAGTGCAAAGAGAAAAATAAAACATCACCGCACCACCACAGAGAGAGCTTTGACATTGCCATCACCCTCCCTAATAGGAGCGAAAAAAGACAGTCAAAACCACTTCAATCAGAAGAATCGAATGGATGAGAATAGAGAACCTCTCCTTCTTCTCTATTGTGCATCGTGGACCAAACATTGAGTGAACAAATAACTTCTTCAACGACACCCCTTCTTTCCCAAAACACATGTCATACTTTGGAGGAGAAATCACAATGCAAGAGAAGATTTGTCGTTTTGGCGTCACATTAGTTAAAATTGATGCCAATGCTCAAACATTACCAATGAGCTGACACGTGAAGAAGAGATTGTTAGGATCCTACAGTTGTAGATCGTATACATGCTTGCTTCGTATACATATTTGTTTGTATTTATCAGTTATATAGCGAATTAGTTCGGTAGTGTTCAAGTGGGGTGGTTATATTGTGTATATTGTGATGGGTTATACAACATAAAAATGAAGGATGTAAGGAAAGAGAGAAGAAGAATCGTTCAAAGAGGAGTTTGATCTACTCGTAAAGATTACTAGGAGTTTGATCCACTTGAAAGGATCGTGGTCTATTCAATCTTTAATCAATTATTTATTTCTATATTTCCTATTCCTTTGTTGTTACTTACTATGTGATTAGGGTTTTATCCTTCATTATCGCATTACAATCAAGCAAGATTGTAGCAGAGATGCTCCATTGTTTCCTCCGAATCTTCGTAAAAGATGCGGGTGGCATTAACTATCATCCTCTTTTTACACATATGAACACAAGGATTACAAAGATTTTACCGAGAATGTCCCAGTTTTGAAGGAGTTTCGTCGGCTCCGCGACTTTCTCCTCTCTTAAGTTCCTCCAGACTTGAATGTTCCATGATGGTTGTCCCTTATGAGGTATTAAAAATCGGCCAATACTAATACGTATCAATTTTTAGGCAAATCGATACATATCGGCATTGATAGATTTCCATTTTCAACTCGGTTTTTGGAATCGGTATACGCCGATACCTCCCTTTTTTTGTTTCGATTTTCAATCGGTCTTGTTCGGCATGACAAGCAAATAGATTGTTTAGCAAACATTATTTCGTCTTAAAACAAACTTTTAAAAGGGTATCTTAGGGGATATTTATGTTTCATAGCTGAGAGGTTATTTGCATTTCTTTTATTAAAGACTGCAAATTCATATTAGGAGATCAGATTTGTTTGATATTATCAAATTGTGAATTATGAACTCGAATTCAAACCAATCAATCATGCAAAGAATACTTTGTTTTTGTTGGTTCATTAGGGTTGAAGGGGCTATTGCTCGGTATGACGGTAAAAGTTTTGGAAGCTGTTAAGTGTGAAAAGGCGGGTTCAAGTATGGAGAGCAATCACTTTATATTTAAAAATTAGGTCTATAACCCTTTTCTTGCTAAGGTTTGGGGGCTGTCAAGTGTGAAAAGGCGAGTTAAATATCGGTCCACTTTGAACTTGATATGTTTATACCCATAGTCACCAAATTGGGGTTCGGCAATAGTTCGGCGAGGTTAAAATTTAGAAAATTCTGGTAAATTCGGGAAGTTCGGGAAAATATTTGGAGGAAAAATCGGTGAGAAAAGTTTTTAAATAAAAATAAAAAATAAAAAATTATAAAAGAAAATTAAAAAATATTTTAAAAATTAGTTTGTCACAATTTTTTTTTTAATTCAGGAATAATTTGTGAGTTTTTGTGATCAGGTGAATTTTTGAAAAAATTCGTGAATAATTCGGGGACCTTAAATTATTTTTAAAAAAATTCGGTGATTTTTATGACTATATTTATACTATTATCTTGCTAGGGTTTGGCTAGATGGTATAAGCAAAATTTATTGAAGGGGAACCTTTGTTCCCGCCTTCCTATTTACTGAAAGTGCATACTTAATGAAGCCACGCTACTGCTCGTCAAAATTAAGTAGGTGCAAATAAAGGTTCCCCTAATAAAAAGGAATGACTACTTGCACCTGAAAATTATGGTGTTGCACCTTACTTAAAAGAAAGATATGATATATTTAGTACTTGTGCCACATGGAAGCATCATTTAAGCCGTCTAATTTAAAGGCCATGATGTAAAGATCTTCGTACAAAAGATTGATATGAAACAATCTCTGTCATATGATTCAATTGAGTCAAAGCCTTTCATTCGATTCAACGGTTCAATGATCAGGTCCAACTAGGACGTGATTTCGTGTTCAACCAATTTGGCAGCTATTGGATAGAGGAAAATTTTGACTTTCAATGATTCCATTTTTATAGGATAGAATGCAGTCAAGATTCTCTTTTATCTAATAGCTACAAAACTCGTTGAACACAAAATATAGGTTCAACTAGTTGGACCCATGGATCAAAATTTCGGCCGATAACGCATCAGTTTCGGTGCATACCGAAACGAAACCGAGATCTAAAAATTTTGGTTTCTCTCTATTTCATTTTTTCCCATTTTTTTTTTCCCTTTTTTTTTCTTTTTTTTCTAAACTTTTCAAATTTTCTAAATTTTACAGTTCCCCACTTACTCTTGAAGCCTGACTTGGTGACTGGCCACAAAAATTGTGGAATATTTGAAAAAATCGAGCAATTTGCGAATTTAAAGTTTTGGGTATTAATGATGAATATTTCGTTTATATTTTCAAAATAAAAATGTAATTTTTATATTTTTGTAAATTTTTATACTTTTAAATCTTGGTTTTTTAATTTTGTCTCTGATTTTTCCTCTGAATATTTCCCCGAATTTGCTAGATTTTGTCGGATTTTTCTGAATTTAAACCTCGCCGAATTATTGCCTTACCCTCTGCGTGTTGACAATGCTACAAGTGCCAAGAGGGTTTGTAACCTAGGAATTCAGTGAAAGTCCAAGATCAACGGTAAACTCTGGGATTATATTAGCAAAGAAAAAGAAAGTCACAAGATTAATTATTCTTTTTATACAATACAAAAATACAGTAAGGTTTTGTTATAACATACTTCTATCTAAGCTACTTATTGAACAATCTAACACCTTCCAATCCATGATCTTTTGATTTACACCTTATAAGGCACTTACATCCGTCCGATCACCGAAGGGATTGTGCTAGATTTATTATAAATCTAGCTTAAATCTAAATAATTCATAACAAATTTTCTATAATAAAAAAAAATCCTACTTCATCTCCACCGTCGAATTCTACATTTTAAAACGATAAACCGGCTAGAAATGTGACCCCGGTCGATGGTAACCAAGACGACCCGTATATGAATTGGGCCACGGTGAACTTATTGGCCTCAAGAGGCGTTGTGATGACCTTATAACCGGGCCACTTGACCCGACTACCGACCGCCCCACCGGGCCCATAATTCATGTATTCCCCGTAATACAACGTATCTAACGCGAATGTTGCGTTCCATTCGAGCCAACCTATGGGGTGTACATGATCACCAATGTAGGACATCATGTACACTACTCTAGAGTACAGTTTCCACGGACGGCCTAGATATGTCGAAAAGTTAGATCTCGATGCCTCGAGATCTGGGGTGGCAAGTATCCGACAGTTGTGAATCGACATGCCCGAGTTCTGATTGGGGTCCTTGCGGTTTTGGGCCGTGATCGTGTTCTTCTGTAGGGCCATGGGCTTTCGAGCATTAAGGCTGCAGTTCTGGAAGACCACCGCAGCGTTCCCGAAGATGAAATCGACGGTTCCGTAAATGTCACACTCGCGGAAAAATTGACGCTGCGAGTGCACGTATAGGGTGTCTTGGTAACCAATGACGTTGCACCGGTAGACTACCGCGTGGTCCGCACCCACGCGGAGGGCCACGGCCTGGTGCCTTGCAGGCCCGGCCCAGTTCGTGAATGTGATGTCCCGTGCAATAAAACCGGACCCGGTTGCAGCTGTTAGGCAAAAAACATAAAGAAAGTTGTGTTGGTGAGTCAGACAATTGATTTGACCGATTCGGATCTTGTCCGACCAGGTTCGATCAAACATAAATTTTGAAAAATAGATTAAATTGGCGATCTAAACCATAGTGACAAATTTCGTTTTCAATAATATGTCATCTAAACGTTAGTGACAAATTTCGTTTTCAATAATATGTCGGTTGGAGGGGTTGTTTCGGTTCATTTCAGATAAATTTTGGAGACTTTTGATTTTTTGTAGCGAGTTTAAAATGTATATTTAATATTAAACAAAAGCCAAAATCCCCGAAATTTTGTGTTTTAAATTTTGTCACCGTGATCAAAACATGTAAAAACATTTTTGCACTTAAAATTTGTGAATAATATCTAATTATTTTAGACAGTTTAAAAAAAAAAAAAAAAAAATTATTAGTTTTTTAAAGCTTCACATTTGGAAAGGTCATCCATATCATTGGAAAGGCCAAAAGTTGACTTTTACATATTTCAAAGTTGTAAAAAAATCTGTGACCATCAGCTTTTGATAGGATATAATAATATCTAAAAGATGGTTCATAAGCTTGACCACTTAGCCACTTAGGTGCGGACTCGAGTTCGATTATGTTGCAACCAATGTATCAAACCATGTACCGGGTATCGGTCACTCTTGGACTGATACATATCGGTCTTACCAATACGACAAATTTTATTTTTATTTAAAAAAAAAACAATTGTATAGGTCTATCTGCCGATACTGACCCGTATCGGCTGATACGGGTACCTAATATCGATACTGTCCTGATACTAGAATCGGAGTGGTATTAGCATCGGTTTGCACAAAAACTAATACTTACAGAACAGCCTGTACATATCGGTGTCAGCTTCGAATTGAAAATGAAGATCCTATTAGTCATAATAAGTCAAATATAATTTTTGAAGAGTCACTATCATCATCACCACATTGTTACATTTATTTTCGTCAGCTTAAATATAATATTTAATAGTACGTTTATTAAATTTCCGCTTATAAAGTCCAAATCAAAGTTAGTTTGTTAGTTCGCTTGGTTCGAAATTACCAATTTGCTACTATCAAGTGAACCGATTCGCTTGGAGTAGGATGAGTTTTAATTTTTTTTTAGTTTTACAATGTAAATTTAAAATTTTTAATTAAAGAGCTGAAAATGATTAGTTGTAACAGGAAGAATATAGATTAGGGCTCACATGGAGCTAATTAAAATTTTACTTTCCCGTCTAAATTAATTTTTAGATTTGTTTGGGCTATCTCTATTTGAAAACCGTTGATTCTTTGAATTCGATCATAGAGATCAGTTTTCATCCAAATCTTTCATAGATCTTTGAATCAGACGATGTACCATCAAACAAGTCAGAGGGTGATTCCATATGACGCACATCACAAAGAGTGATATTAGAACTAAGTGCATTTTTTTTCTTTTGATAACTTAGGTATCCCAAGTAGGGCTCTCAATGGACCAGGCCGGATTTTGACTCACACCAGTCTGGAAAAAGTGATACCTTATATCAAACAAACCCGGCCCGATATCTGGACCGAGCTAAACATATTCCAACTCAGATCGATCCGGGTCAGGCTTGGGTTGAGTGCTCCAACACCCAGCCCGAATATATATATATATATATATATATATATATATATATATATATATATATATATATATATATATATATATATATATATATATATATACTTATCCTTTTAAAGTTGTAAAAAAGAATTCCATTTGATTAAATATAATTTACTTAAATATCCTGACATTAATCGTTGTTCGTTATAATCATTGTGCAACAAATTAAAATGAAACATTTGAATAAAAGCATATACCTGAGTCACTATAATATTAATATAATTATTTAATTAAATTTTTAACCCTTTTCAAACTTTTATTAGAAAAAAAATAGCTTAAGCCCAACCAAATTTTATTAGAAAAAATAGCCTCAAAAAACAGCCCCAAAAAAATTAAGTCAACCAAATTTTATTAGAAAAAATAGCCGAAAAAAACCTCGAAAAACACCTAAGGTCATTTATATGGAATTTTCTATATGTGAGCTGGGTGGAATCAACATTTGACCTATTTGATGGTACCCCTGTGATCTCAAAATCTATTGAAGATTGGGATGAAAAGCAATCTCTATCCTCTAATTCAAAGCAATCAATGATTTTCAATAGTTTACAAAAGCTCCAATCAAGAATATATGGGATCCTTGAGAGTAAAAATTCCTTTTTCCTCTAATTGTTTGATCATAAATTAAAAAATTAGTGGTACGGTAAAAATAAAAAAATAAAAAATAAAAAGTTTACCAAATGTAGCAGTGTGGAATGTCGTAAAATTGTCGTAAACACTTCTTCCCCCAGCGATTATGGTTTTCGATTTTCCGTCACCTATGAACATTAAGTTCGTCTTCTTCCTTCCCACCTTTAAATTTTCATCGTACCTAAAAATCCATTTCACATGATTATTAGAAATATATAATGAAAATGATAACCAACTCTATACTTCAGTGTAGATCACATGCCACGTGACACTTGATCTAAAATTATACAACATCCTCGAAGGATTACTGGTTCTTCTAGGGTTCATAAAAAAAATTTAAATTTGACTTTTTTGCCATTCATTTTATGAGTGAGATATATGAATTTTTCACCTAAAATTTTTTAAACTTTGATTACAAAATCGATGGTGTAAAATCTCTGCAACTCAAGGCAGGTCCCATTGTCTATAAAGATTAAAGGGTCCTAGACTTGAGTTGTAGAGTTCGAACTCTATAATGAGTTTGATTTCGAGTTGCACCACATCTGTTAAAGCTGCAGCCACCCGCCAATAAAAAAAGTATGGGAAACTGATTGATTATTGGTGTGCATGTAGTAAAATTTGGTGTGCAACTAAAACTGAAGTGTTGAAAGATAAAATGGTGTGTAGATGTAGCTGTCAAAATATAGAGTGAAGGGCATCTCTATTCATTCACACCTACCCGATTACTGAGAGCGCTTATGTTTGAAACCCATTGATTGGTCAGAATCAAACAATGGAGATCGTTTTGTCACCCCAATCTTCCTCAAATGAATCTTGAGACCATGATCTAACCATCAGATTGTCAATTTATGATTCCATGTAACAAACATCCCAAAAACATGACTCTAAAATCATGTTTGTGTGTGATGTGTGTCATGTGACCTTAGGGCCACTCTTGTTGAATTTGTACCACATGGAATAAAAAATTGACCGTCCAATGAAACGCTTATGATCAAGGATATAAAATTCAGATTTTGTTTTGATTTCGGGCTGAAACCGGAATTTTGGCTGAAATGTTCAATCCCATACACATTGAACCGAAATTATGGGTTTTTGGTGGGGACCGAAACCGAAACATTTTGGAAAGGTTCTGGCCAAAATTTTGAACGATGCTTATGGTCATAAAACCCATTGTGGGGAAGATTGGGGTACAAAAGGTCCCCACTGTTCGATCTGAAGCAATCAATGAGTTGAAGTGGGCACCCTAAGTAATACGGGAACGGTGCCGTGGCGCTTCATCCCAATAGCCAAATTTGACCCGTGCACGGAGCAGTCCATAGTGCGCGGACCGTACACCAAACCATAACCTTGAAACCAAAGTAACTTAGGTACAACTGTCGTAGGAAGGGGACAGATTCTCACAGACCAAGTGGCACTGGCAACTGTCAAATATATATATATATATATATATATATATGAGAATTGAGATAAAGGGTTCGAACTCACACTCATGCTGAGGGTGCTGAGTTGGAACTCATGATCACATGCCACATGGCAGCTGGATCATGCCCCTAATTTGTTGGGTGGCCTCTGACAAGTTGTCCTAGAACCCGACCTGATTTGAACCCAGTGTTGAGGGCTGGGTTATGCACATAGATATATGCCCTTGAGCTCCGTGAAAACGTTGCATCTGTACGTAAACATTTAAAATAGATATACGTGCCCTACAACTGAAACCTAAACAAGTTTTTATTTTTATTTTTGATATATATATATATATATGTTCGCTAACCTCCCCGCCTTGATGTATATAATCGTCCGGCGATTACTGTACTCCGGAGCCGCTTTAATCGCCTGCTCGATCGTTTTATACGTCCCGTTACCGTCTTTCGACACGATTATATCCGCTCTATTCGCCAGATCGGGGATCTGCAGCAACCTCCTCGTCCTCCTCGTCACCCACGACGGAAAACCGCCTTCCCCTAACGGCAAACCGCTGCCCAACAACCTCCTCCGGTTCTCTATCGGCACCCCATCAAAATCCTTATTCTTATTCGACACCGCAAACAGTGCCAAGCAGTTGCTCACCAGCTCCCCCACTTCCCTCAACCGCAACACCATCTCCTCCTTAACGGCGCCGTTAACTCCCTCAAATCCCTCCGTACACGTGTCCTGATTCGTCACCGCCGCGCTCAGCCACGTCAGCACGTCGTCTGGAGACGCCACGTGTTTGCCGGATATGGTGAGCTGGGACCGCGAGAGTTGGTCCATTGTGGCTTCCAGCAGTTCGATGCAGTCGTCGTATGCGGATCTGACAAGTGGCGGCATTGCCACGTCGGCGATCTCCGATACGCCGTAGAGGGCTCGGCCGACACGTTGGAGCGTTACGTTGACCGAGATGTGGAGGAGGTCGCGCTCGTGGGCGTCGAGGGCGCCGGGGAAGTTGACGAGCGAGCTGACGCATAGGCTCGGGTAACGGGTTTTTTCGCAGGTTCGGGAGATGGCTAGGGTGGCTCGACGTTTTATGGGAGGCTCGGAGGTGTCCGAGGCTCTGGTTCGGGACCGAACCGTAATTCCCGAGCCTAGAAGTAAGAGGAATGCCAGGGAGCTGAGGAGAATGAGAGTGCGTTTTGATTTGGGCAGCAGCGGAGGGTTAGGTTCGGAGTTAGGCTCGGAAAGGTCAAGCCTCTCGTAGGTCTTCATCTGTGAGAGAGAGAGAGAGAGAGAGAGAGTGAGTGAATGAAGATGACTGAAGGGGTTCAGTCGGATTTTATATGGTGTATGGGGTGCAGTAATAGCAGTTGGTGTGAAGTCCATGTCTTTTTGAGTATTATGAGCTGGCTTCAACATTCTCCTGTTCTTTTTCTTTATAGTTATATCTATTCTTGGTTAATTAGTTGAAAGTTTTTGCAAGATTGTTACACGTGGCAAATGATGCTCATCAAAAGGTAGTTTTAAATATTAGGTCAATATATGCTAGAGATGCAAGTTTTGATCCGAAACCCGAGTTCGACCCGTAAACCAGACCGAAATCATATAAAAACCCAACCGCACCTGTTCCAGCTCGATTTTGGTTTTGGGTGGAGGAAATCGAAAACGGATAAAATCAAAAATTGGTTAAAAAAAAAAAACCAAAATCGAAACGAAATGAGCCATTTTTGTCCACTTCTGGTTTGGTTTCAGATCGGAAAATTGAGAAACTTAACTAATTCATTTCAATTTGGTTCTGATTCGGCTGAATCAAACTACAAATCAAAATTATCAGTTTCGATTCAGTAAATTGAATCGACATCCCTAGGCTCATATCAGGTCATATTGGCTGATATGTATATGATATGAGTTTAATATAATACCAAAAATGTCCTTTGGGCAAAAAAAATTTAATATTATAAAATTAAAGGACTTTTAATATCGATGGCTTCAACGGATTAATGTGATACATATCGACTTGGGACCATAGTGACAAATTTCTCTGAATTTCAGCGAGATTTCACAAAATTCGCCGAAAGAGGAGGTTAAACAAAAATTTTGGTATTTTCTAGTAATTTCATTATTTTTCTGTGAAATTTTTGTAAATATAACTATTTTTTTAAAAATATGTTAGTAATTTAGTATAAATTGTAGTAATTTTTTAAAAAAATATTAAATATATTTTTAATCTCAAAATTTTTTTCCAAAGGTAAAATTAATGGCAATATATATATATATATATATATATATATATATATATATATATATATATATAAGGTTTAGATCAAAACGGTTCTCCATTGGGCAAGTTAGAGCTGTCCAATTGGAGTGAGCATTTAATTAGGGGCCGACAAATCCGTGTGGCTCATAGAAAAAAAATTACTAAAAGGCGATGTGGAGTGATTAGAAGGGGATTGATTTCATAGTTTGTAAAGTTAGTGGAGATTTATGGTTTGTAGGTTAATTCGGTGGTCATAGTTTTTATTATTTAATTCATTTACGTTTTTTATAAAAGTTGTGGTGGATTAATATTCGTCTATTGTTGACCTAATTAGCATGTTTTATTTTTGCATGTGTTTTAAAATATTACATGCTTTTTGTTTTTTTGGATGAATAAAAAAAATTAGCATGTTTTAAAATATTACATGCTTATTGAATATATTTTTAAATCTATTATTGTGAGCATATAGTTGAATTATTAATTATAAAGTCCAATCCATTGAATTATATATGGTATTCAACTAGATAAAGCACCTTTGATTAGAAGAAAAGTACCTTTAATTGCAATTAGAGATTATTTCTTACCAAATAAGGTTTCTATATGTGAAAATTGTTGACAATTTTGAGTCAAATGGTGGAGATCATTTTACATCCTAATCTTCCACTGAATAGATCTTGAGATCATGGGCATACAATTAGGCCGTCCAATATTATTGATTTTGCATGGCACGTATTAACTTGAGAGCCATGTTTGATACTAGGAGATGATCATATTCACTCTTTAGGATGATCCGACTATTGAATTAGGTACACTTACGATCTCATGATCCATTTTGTGTAAGATTGAGACTGAAAACGATCTCTATCGTCTAATTGAAAGCAATCAATGATTTTTACGATACAAACCTTGATTCTGAAGAAAGAATCGTACGGTTGCTAACACACGTAAATCATGAAACTGTAGAATCTGTGAAAACAATATTATCATGATAATGTGAGAGATCCTCATTATTGCCATGTCCCTACTAATACCATCGGTTATATCTTCAGTTTTTAAAGTTTTGTTCAAATTAAAAAATAAATAACGAATTTTTTTCGCTAATTCTAAGGACTTCGAAAAGAATGAGTTGCCGGAGACCAATATAAAACTTTAAAGAGTATAAAAATCAGAAAGTGGATAATTTAGGTGAGAAATTGGTATTTTACGAGGAAGTGATAGTTTTAAATTGTTTGTCTCAATGTAATTTTAGCGTTTGTTGATGCAGCGACAAATTTTTGGAATGACAAGTCTATCCCCTCGTAAAAATTAAAAATCACATTAGAAATTCCAACGGCTATAATTTTCAAAAAAAATTATGGCCACCTACACAAGTTTCATTTTAAATACTTTGGTGTACCCGAAAAATTTAGCAGAAAGCATATTTTACACAGTTTATTGCAGCAAAAGAAACACACATTTTAGGTACGTAAAGGTAATTATTATAGATAATATTTTTCTAAAATTTTACGCCTTTTAAGCCACGTCATCTTTCATCAAAATGAGTCTACCTAGCATTCAATCATTAACACATTTCAATGAAAAGTTCACACCTATGAGAATTATGGCAATATATCTAACTCGGTATTGGTATCAGGTATCAGTTTGATTTTTGAACTAATACGTATCAGTTGATACCAACATGTTGATACTAAGATGACTTTTTTTTTCTTTTTTTTATAAAAAGATTGAGTTGGCCGAGCATTGATATATGATGAACAAATTAAGACCGCACATAGTAAATCATGTGCGGTCCAAACATGGATTTCTCCTTCAAAATATAATAATAATAATAATTGAATATAAATAAATAAATAAAACAAAATATAAACTAAAGGGCAAAAAGATTCCAACAAGGGGAGACATGTTGGGGCTTGAGATGCATCAATGAGAGACGACAGTCGGTGGGGATTCTTTGGTCTCGTCAATATTTTTTTTATGACTTCTATAACCTTATATGCATTTGTAAAATAAGAAAATTTAAGGTTATTGTGGTCAGAATTGAAGGTGGTCACGTAATTTGACCTTTTTGAGCTCACCGACAGAGTTAGCTTTTGCTATACCCTGACGTATCTACTGGGTTACTCTTTTAAATGTGTCACGTTCTTTGAAGTGAATCCTATTATTCCAAAGTTACAAAAATAACCTTTCTTTTTTTAGGGTATCTATATTTGCAACCAATTAGGGAGCAAGTTCGGTGTACCGAACTAAATTGAACCCGAAATTTTCGGTGATCAGTTTGATACCCTCCAAATCGAAACCTATTCAATTCGATTCGGTTTAGTTTAATTTTTTTTTTTTTGAAACCAAAACCAATTCGGTTTGATTTGGCTCGGTGTAGGTAAAACACTTACTTTTTTTTTTAGGGTATTTTTTTAGATTATTTTGAGTTTTTTTCAGTTTACTCAACCTACCCCCACCGAAACTGAACCGAATTGGGGTTCGGTTTTGTTTGATTTGTGTCAGGTTTAGCTGCAGTTTGGGACTCTCGATTTTTTATTCAGTTTTGGTGTTCAGTTCAAAACTTGTATCCCTACAACCAACTAATCTTAGAGTGAGGTTGTAAAAAAATATTAATTGCTTTAAATCAAAAGGTATGATGCGCCTACCGATTACTAGTGGTGCCTATGCTAAAAGTGTTAGTTTACAAGGGGTGTTCACCCTTCATATGCATTAAAGCATACCACAGTCCACATATCTTTTTGATTGGATGATAGGCATGGACTTTCATGGACTTCCATGTATTAGAAGTTTGGGCGCGATTTACTTTTTAGGACATGTGCCCCGTGAAATAAAGAATTTGACATATGATGGCACACCCATGGATTTAAAGTCCGTTGTGTTGAATATTGGAATGACAAGCAATCACCATAGTATGATTTAACGTGGTCAACAACTTTCAGCATAGACACCCACTAGAAATCTTAAGCACAAATAGAGGTATTCTAAATCAAATGATGAATATTATATTTTATCGCAAACTTTCATAAAAAGATCTTGATATCATAATTAGACGATCAATTATCTAATTTATGTGGCACCCATCTAAAAAAAATACCAAAACATCATGTAATACACATTATACTCGAACTTGATTTTTACATTACTCTTTGGGATCTGTGTCTCATGAAAAACAAACTTCTCATCTAATGATACACCCCAAGGTATTGAAATCGGTATCGATATCCATTTCGGGTATCGATTTGCTCGAGGCTGATACAAATCGGCTAATACTCCGATACGTAGATACTTACTAGTCGATACCGATACGTATCGGTTAGTTACAAAAAAAAAAAGGTCTCGATCAAAATCGATACTAATCAGTATGGCCGAAAGCCGATACGTATCGGTATCGGCCGATTTTGATCCCTTGGGTACACCTAAGATTATCGATTTGGCCGAAAGCCGATACATATCGGTATCAGTCGATTTTTGATACCTTGAGTACACTTAAGATCTCAAGATTCATTGGCTCTAAAAAAAAATAGATCTCAAGGGTCACTGTTTCCTCCTCTTTTGATTCAAAATGTTCAATATTTTTATATGTGTAGGTGCCCTCAAGATTCGGTGGGTGCAAATAAAGGTTCTCACATTTTTACCGAGAAAAGTGAGAGAGGGAGAAATGGGTATTTTTGTTATTATGTACAAATTGGAGGTTAACTACAAACGCGAACCAGATTCCTTATTGAAGACGCGTTTGCCCCGCAGCGACAAAAATGCCAGCACAAAAGAGCGAATTTAGAAATGTGGATATCAGTTGTAAAGCATTAATATTTTACTATTTATATATGCATTTTCACTCACATTCTTTGTGCCAAGAAGATATGGTTCATTCTATTTCATTAATCTAAGGTTTGCTATTGATCTAGAACCATCAAAATCAGAATAAATGGTAGTTGATTAATAATTTGAATATAATATAGATGTTTGTGATAGACACTTAATATTTATCTCCACAAATAGTGGATAAGTTGTGACAACGGCCCCACACCAATAGGAAGCTTGTAAAACACAGCATTAAACAAGCTGTCAACGGGTCGGGTCTGGTCGGGTCAACCCTCTTCCCGACCCACCCAACCAAATTTTTTTACGCAATTAGGCACATAAACTTGACCCATCGAGTTGGATTGGGTTAAGGGAGGGAATAAAAATCTATCTCCATCATAAGATCTCAAGTAAGGTAACAAACTCCGTATCAGTATCGGTCCTTAGAGGACCGATACAGATCGGGCCATTTTTTATTTTTTTTAAAAAAGAAAAAAAATACAAATATCAGCCAATACCGATACCGAGTTGGATAATTAATCTGTATCGGTTTGCTGAAAAATCGATACTTATTGGTATCGGCCAATATTTGATACCATAATCCCAAGCGGTCAATAGGTTTTACTTGATTGCGGACATAGACACTTTCCGTAAACGTGTAGGTGCGAAGAGGAATGTCATATTTATTGCATTTAACCTTTCGTAAGTATAGGGATCACCACGCATCATTCAAGAGAGTCATTACTTGCACACACAAAGTTGGCCCAAACATATAATTTAAAAGAAAGACTTGGGAACCGTGTTACCTATAAACACCATCTAAACCATCTGATCTAAAAGTCATGATACAAAATATAGGCATAAAACACAATCTCTATCATATGATTCAATGCATTCAACCATAGAATCTTATGATGGCATTTAACTGCCTTGAATCTTATGATAGTGATATGTTTCGTGTCAATCTTTTGCAGAGGATCATAGTCTTCAAATCAGACGACTTAGATAATTTTTTCACATGACAAAGTATCCAAAATACAAAGGCTTTCTATAAATTGTGTGCAAGGGCTAAATTTGTTTGTGCAACTAATGACTCCCTTTTCACTCATCAATCAAGGAGCGATTCTTATGTGAACATACTTCGGATTAGAATCTCTAAAGTCTCTGCCCATCTCCCGACGTTTGAAAATGATAACTGCAAGTCCCACACCTTTATGTACTGATTGCACATAATATGGGCTATATTAAGAGAACCTCTATTTGCACCCACCTACACAACCTGATACCACTAAATGAGTGAGCGCTTTCAGTAAATGGCGCATAGAGGCTCCCTTATATTAATTGGAGTGCTCATAACATTAGCTATTGTCACATTGATAATTTGATTAGCCGAGCCATTACTTGCACACACTTTTAAAGTGATTGCACTAAATTGTACCGAATTTAAGAGAAAAATCTATAAGTTTGGCGACCTCTATTATATGAAAACACTATCTAAGTCGCTTGATTTGGAGGTCATAATTTAAAGATAGTAATTACAAAAGATTAGAACAAAATATAATTTTTATCATTTGATTAAATTGAGTCAAAGGTTATTATATAATTCAACAGTTGCCTACAATAGATTAATCATATGACAAGTTTCATATTTTATTCTAATTTTATGGACTAGATAGAGATTTATTGATCATAAGCTTCAAATTGAACGACCCATATTACATTTTTACATCACATATCTCTAAAATATCAAATCTTTTTTTAAATTCGGTGTAATCATTTGAAAAATGTGCGCAACTAATGACCCGTATAAGTTACAGCGTATATAAATTTTCATCAATTATTGGTTGCTTTTTTCTCTACATAACTGTTAGAAAAGTAGAGTATGTGGATGTCTCTTTCCTACCATCCTTTCCTTCCTTTTTATGTTTTATTTATTAAAATGACATATCTTATTAACATTCGACAAGAATGTCATTTTTTTCTATTTTTATTTGATTAATCAATCCAATCAAGATGTCAAATTGGGTATCGCTCCATGGAGGAATTACGGGCTGGCCAATCAAGTGTAGTCCATACTCACTTGTTTTAGGAGTATGGACTACACTATTTTTCATGGACAAAAATCATTGACTGATTTGAGTCAGACGATAAAGATTAATTTTTGTTCCAATCTTTTCCAGAATAGATATTAAGATTTGGGCATGACTATCAGATGGTGAGATGTTGATTCCACATGGCACACGCCCTAATAGTGAAGGTTGACTCCTTAGCCCATGATCTAAGTCACTTTTGGGGATGTTTGCTATGTGGAATTAATATATGACTGACCGTCTGATGGGTGCGCTATGATCTTAAAATCCATAGGGGTAAGATTGGAACAAAAAATAATCTCTATCGTTTGATTCAAATCAGATAATAGTTTCCGCCCGTGAAAAATTGTTTGGTCCTTACTCCAAACGTGATTTCGATATGGGTCCATGGAGGACCAATACATATTAGCCTATTAAAAAAAAGAAAAATAAAAGTATCAGCTGATATCAAATACGTATCAATCAATACGGGCCTATATTGACTGATACCGATATGAATACTCCAGTTGGATACTATACATATCGGTATTAATAGCATAGATGCATATAACATGCACCTACAAAACGTAGATTTGGGGCTTGTAAATGAAAAAGGTTATATAAGAATCCGATGTTATGCATTTTAAAAAGTTTCGACCACTTTTCTATGTGGCTCCACCTTTTGCATGCCGATTGTCAACCATCCACTTTTAGGCTACATGCCAAGCATCTTTATCAATACAAGTAGCACACTTTGGCAGTTGACAAATGTCTAAGAAAACATCCTCCCCCCACCCACCATGTGAATATATATATATAATTCGAGTTAATAAGTTTATAACTTGAGTTCTTATTGGCTACATGATACATGAAATCACTTAAAAGTTAATTTGATGTGGCATATAGTTGATAATAGTTTTGAGTCATGACATATAGTCGGTTAGGTCTTCTAATAGAGGACGGTGATCGTCCTCAATCCAAGAGACACAGAGCTCCACGTGGCACCCAAAATATTGTTTGGGTGCAGCATGGAGCATAGGTGGACAGTATAGATTAATATTAAAAAAAAAAAAAAAAAAAATTATTTAAACTGATAAATCAAAGTTTGACGGATTTCATTGGTCCACATTTTACGATTCAAAAAACACATGATAGAAATGAGTTTTCAATTATTATTTTTTTCAAAGATGATCTAAGTAATGCACCCGAGCCCCACATAACATCGAAACAATATTTTAGGTGTCACATAAGCTCCACGTGAAAGCTTGAAGGACGGTGACCGTCCTCCCCTCTAGGACGGTCACCTTTTCCTATATATATATATATATATATATATATATATATATATATATATATATATATATATATAACATTTATTATAATAATAAAGGATGGTAACTAGCTTTTATTCCTATCAAAAAAATAAAAAACTACCTGTCGGTAAAAAAAAAAAAGAATTTTAATAATGAACTGGTATTAGATCTCTCACATGGCATGGATGGCTGTCTACACAACATTTCCACATGTAGCCATGTAGGCCATCATGTGATGGGAGTCGACCAAAAAATTATATTGGACCTGGCCGAAATCGTTTGAATCGAGCTAGCATCTGTTACCAAGGATCAAAATATCCGCCAAAAATTAGGTTTTAGACTTGGCCGAAATCGAAAATTTGAGGATTTCGATCAAATTTCGGCTAAATTTAATAATAATAATTATTATTATTATTTTTTTATTTCTAATTTTTGAAAAAATTAATATTTTGGGTTCAAATTATCTACCGATAATTTGCTAATCCTCAAATTATCGCCAAAATCAGTATATCGGCTAATAATTTTCTCACTTCGACCACACTATCATAGAAATTTTTTTATTTGTTTATTTATTTATTTATTTATTATTATGAAAGATGTTTGATGTTGGGATTGTTGTCATTGCACCCGAGCCTTAAATTGGGTGTCCCGTAGCATGGTCGTCTCTTATCCTTACCATATATAATGCGAGAAGGCGGTGGTTGACCCACAGGTGAAATAATTAGGTTTTTTTTTTTGTAAAATTAAGATTAAAATATATTTGATTGAAATAATTTTTTGATAAATAAGTTAGATTCAAACTTGCAACCTTGAGATTATAATATTGCCAAACTTTCATTTTTTGATTGATATATCTGTTTATCACATGCATAGAAATGCCACCCTATATATATATATATATATAGGGTATATAAATATATATATATATATATATATATATATATATATATATAATATACACAAGTCTGATATCATTTATTAATATATAGTTTGAATGGTTGACCATTGAGTTTGTTTTTATACATGTGATCCAAGTGTTTTAGTATCAACTTGAGATTTCATAAATATGTCTATTACATAAACAAGATAAAGTATATTTTATATAAACATATATTTTTTATGATATACATTATCATCTAATTATGTTATAGGATAATATAACATTATAATATAATATAAATAGATGATAATGGAAATGAGATGTATTTCTCTAATAAATTTAGATTATCATATAATAGTTTGTTTTGACTCTTTTTTCGGTGAATTTTGTGAAATTTTGTCGAATTTCAACAAAATTTGTCACTATGACCTGTAGACAGCATAATAGAATTTGAAACATGGATCAAAATATCGTCTGATACCAATACGTATCGGTTTAGGACGTGAACGATAGTCAAATTATCGTTCAATGCATCGTCTGTATCGTTCAATGTATTGTTCAAATTATCGGTTTTCATATTTATTTATTTTTGACAAAAAATCGGATAATATCGTCCGATGTATATCAGTTTTGAGGCTGGACGATACCTATTGAAAAAGCGATATTTTGATCCTTGATTTGGAATGTTAAATTTGTCATTATGCTATAGCTGTAAATTAAATAATATAAATATCAAAGCAAAGGCCGCAGAGAGAGGAGTGTAAATAGGTGAAACACAAGAGAGAGGGTAGGTAATGGAAAAAACCCTATTTTATGGACACTGATATATGGGGAGGACTGAACAACAGACCATTCAATAGACTGCTTACGGGATGCAATGCAAATGACAGACCATTCAATGGACTGCTTACGGGACGCAATGCAAACGCTGTAATTCCCAACAATGCAGGTCAATCGGGCAGCCACTTGCATCGCGCCATGTAAGCAGTCCATTGTTGGTCTGCTGTTTGAGGTCCGCTCACTATAATTTTCCTTATTTTAATAGTGTAGATTATTTAAGGCTAGTGTTACTACTGCACCAATTTAGGTTACGGCCAACTCATTTAAACAAAGGAAAAATCCATTAGCTGCTTTAAATCAGACGATGGAGATCGTTTATCGTCCCAATCTTTCAAACTATAGATCTTGAGATCATGGGCCTACCATCAAATGATTAGATGTTGATTCCATGTTACGCACATACCAAAAAGTGAATGTGATCATAGCATACCATTAAACATATATGGGTCACATCCACTTTTAGGGATATGTGCGGTGTGTAATCAATGTCTAATTATCTGGTAGTAGGCCTATTATGTCAAGATCTATTGCAACAAAAGCTTGGGATGAAAAACGATCTCCATCGTTAGATTTAGAGCAGTCAACAAAATTTTTTCCTTTGTTTAAATGAGGTGGCTGTAACTTAAAACGGTGTGATAGTAACACCAAGCTTATTTAAACTATGGTATCAAAATTCGGCCGATACTAATACATATCGGTTTCTCGGCAGACCGATATATTTCGGTATCTCAACTTGGCATCGGATATCATCCGATACATATTGGCTGAGTCGTATCAGTCCTCCATAGACCGATACCCATTTTGACACCTTGATTTAAACACTATTTTTGCCAGATTAAAAACCATAAAAGTGGACTCTCGTTACCTTTCCAGAAAGTTTATGAAGGTTATAAATAGCCTTCTAGCCACTAAGTCTCATCACAAGTTTGACTTTTGAGGACAGAGATTTCTAATGGTTATGTAATCTGTGGAAATATATCTTAAACCGTGCAGATGGACTGTGTACCGCCGGCGGTTCACGGTAGGTGTACCTAATACTGTTGTTCTACCCACCGATGGATCTGAGGCCAACGGCTACCAAATCAGCATTTGGATGTAAGGAACTAGCTAGTTAGGTCACTTGAATGATTAATTTTTCATCATCTCATCATGGCCGTCAGCTACCATGTGTCTTCCACTTCAAGATAGGCGGTTGAGATTCATCCATGTGGGTCATCTCTACTTGGCTGCCCACCCGACCTAATGTGCACTCGACCTGACCCGATCCGATAATGCACTCAAACTGACCCAACCTGAGAACTTGACCCGGCCCAGTAAAATCCCTTATTTTAATTTTTTTTTTTAAGTACAAAACATCAAGTCGATTCAGGTTGACCGGGCCAGACAAAACCTCTTGGTCAACTCAACCCGACCCAACTTGAAGGTCAGGTCAGATGTCTCATGCCTGACCCAAGCCGAGAACCCACTTTTATCTACCCGACCCAGTAAAATATCAGATCGGGTTGAGTTGGTATCGGGTCGACTGGCGTGTTGACAGCCCTACTTAACAGCCAAGTCTTATATGAGGTTGCACTTGATTCCCAATTATACAAAATTCTTAAGGCTTCGTTTGGGAACATGGAATTGAATTTGGGGATTTGGATTTGGATCTCTTAAATTCAAATCCACTGATTGGCTCTACCTTTTTGTGTTTGGATTTGATAAATCCACCGGAATTTAGAAATTCATGTCCTTATTGTAAAAAAGCGGATTTATAAATAACACCTCCTAGGCGTTATTTGAAAATCTAAATTTTATACCAACATATAATTGGCTATGTTTAGTGAATAAAAAATTGCTACTCAGCGCTATCATAGGTACGGTTTGACCTGATACTCGACCCGCCTGAGTCGAGTATTTTTAAACTTGATTGATTTGGTTGGGTTGGGCATGAGCCAACTTGAATTTATACCGAACCGAATCGGGCTGAATTGGTGGTAAATGGACTGAATTGAACCAATCACAGGCCAAACTAGACCCGACCCGACCCGAACTGACCCAACCCAAGCTTAAGTAGTTCTTTGCAGCGGTTAGTAATGGTTTATGGGTGAATGCTAGTTTTTAGCCGTTGCTGACCTACCTTTATCTGATGCACCTTGATTAACGAATAAATTGTTGGTTGCACTCTCTCTCTCTCTCTCTCTCTCTCTCTTTGTTTGAACCCAAACCGAAGCAAATTGAAACGAACCAAACAATGAAAAATTCGGGAATGGTTTATGTGTTGGGGGAATTCGGTGTACCGAAATCGAATTTTTCGGTGTTCGATTTGGTTTGCTTCAGTTTGGGTTGAGGAAAAAATGAAAATGGGTGCAACCAACAATTTTGTGGTTGCACCCATTTTCAATTCCCCCTTCCCCCCCCCCCTTCCCCCCCTAAACCCAAACCGAATCGAACACCGAGAAATCTGGTTTCAGTTTGGGAACGGTTTATGTGTTGGAGGAATCACTTCAAAAAATAAGATTGTTAGCAGCAGTTTTTGGCAACAAAAAATTCTCGCTATTAAAATTATTAGCGACAGTTTTTTTGTTAATAGTCGCAGTTTATGGCTGCCGCTAATAGTCTTATTTTTTGTAGTGAAATCGGTGTACCGAAACCGATATATTTCGGTTCAGTTTCAATTTGTGGTGCACCGAATTGAAACCGAAGAAAAAATTGGATTCGGTTCGGTTCGGTACACCGAACTTGCATCCCTACTTACATAGAATATATGAAAGAAACCGATGAAATATAAATTTTTTTTATAAAAAAAATAGCAAAATAAAGTATCTATAAATCCTTAGGTCAAATCTTAAGGCAATGCTTAAACATCGAAACAAGAGATTTGCAAATTCAAATATTTAAAATTCTAAATTTGGCCAGAATTTGAAATCCCCAAATCTAAATCCACGTTATCAAACGCAGCTTAAAAGGTTTACCCCACTCTCTAGGGTTTTAGAAACAAAAAATTATTGATATTTTTGCCCGTCATTTCAGGGGTCTAACATATAGGTTTTCCATTCAAAAAATTTGTCATACAACATTTTCAGCTTTGACCGAAATATAGATGATGATCGATAATTTTTTTTAATAATTTTTTTCAACGGCCAATGAACGACTTTGTTCATGTTCATGTGGCACCCAAAAGGCTCGAGTGATTATAATTCACCGTACGTGTTATACGGGAGGAGATTACGAGTTGCCTAACATTTTCTAAGGCCATGTTCGAATAGGTTGAAATCCTCCGATTCTGAGTATCCCACTCAAAAGTGGTGTTTCTAAGTCATTTCCGAGCAAGTCTGGTGTTCGGTAATGTAGGTGGGACCCGCACCAAATCTAGCCTTTTCTGAGTAAGAGACTTTTTGGTTTCCTAGAATTATGGTCAGGAATACTATGTTTCTGAATAGAGTTACTATAGTTTGCCCAATTATATACTCCTTTTTTGTCCCAATCTTCCACACAATAAATATTGAGATCTTTGGCCTACTATCAAACGGTCAGATACTGATTTTTAGTTGGTGCACATCCCAAAAATTATATGTGAATGATGTTTGATGCTATGGGGTCACATTCACTTTTTGGAATGTGTGCCACGTGGAATCGATACCTGACTGTTGGATGGTAGGCCTATGAACTCTAGATCTGTTGTGTGGAAGATTGGGACAAAAAACAATCTATATCATCTTATTTGAAGCATAGTCACAAAAATTGCTGAATTTTTGAAAAATTTGCGAATTTAAGGTCCCTCAAGTTATTCGCGAAGTTTTCGAAAATTCACCTAATCACAAAAAATCGCGAATTATTCTGGAGTAATTCCCGAATTTTTCAAAAAATTGTGACTTACTATTTTTTTTTTAATATTTTTTTAGAAATTTAAATTTTTTAATTTTTATTTAAAAAAATTTCTCACAGATTTTTCCTTTGAATATTTTTCCAAACTTCTCGGATTTGCCAGATTTTTCCAAATTTAAACCTCACCAAACTATTGTCGAACCCCGATTTGAAGAAGTCAACGGATTTTTCCACCATATTTTAGTCAGGTGGTTGAAGCATAATGAGATTTGGTATTACCACCATCCTTATTAAATCCTTACATTCTTATCTCAAAGATTAGTTATATATGTCTTCTATCTCCTTCCGCTATTTTTTATTTCTTTTATTTATGTTTTTAAAAGATAAATGAAATATGATACCTTTATTTATAGCCCAAAATCCATCCTTCCCAACCCATGTTTTTACGTGATTAAATCATTGAGTTCTTTGTATCGGATGGTGGAGATCGTTTTCGTCTCAATCTTTGACGCAAACGATCTTGAGATCATGGTCAGACCATCCAAGACAAACCTAACCCTTTCCCTTAATATAATCGGGTTTGGCCGGGTAGGGTTTGGGCCGAAATTTCATCGTCCCAATTGTTTTTACCTTAAAATTTAGGCTCAAATCCGGCCCGGATGTAATATTGGGCTGGGCTTATAGGAATCATTTTTCCATGAATCCGGCTTAAATATAGTGTTAGTATGATAAGCGATCGGGTAGTAAAGTTGTAGGAATCATTTTTGTACAATTGTACTGACGGAAGTGTTCAATCTCTCATGAATTGTGCATCGGCTAAAAATGACCTTTAAATATATATGATACGGTGTCGGATGCTCTACAATCATTCCTACGATCATACGATACCCTTTATCAGACCGATTCTGTGTTTTTCTGAAATAATTAAAAGAACATAGGAAATCCTTCATTTCTAGGAAATGTTAGGAATCGGACCTTTTCTGAGGCGTAAAAAAATATACTTGGGAAATGCCAGGAATCTGAGTTGGACAAGACTCTGTAGGAAACTAAGTTGTTAGGAATATGAGCTTTTCTGAGATAACTAGGGAAATACTCGAACATGGCCGAAGGCCCCGTTCGTTTACGTAGAAAGACTCAGAATCTGAGTCTGGTGCTCAGAAAGTGACGATTCTGAGTCATTTCCAATCAATTCTGGCGTTCGGCAATATCAGTGGGACCCACACCAATTCTGCCTGTTTTTTTGTCAGGTCCACTTTTTAGTTTCCGAGTAAATTAGTTAGAAAGAAGCAAATTCCGAGTCATTTGCAGTATGCTGCCCTTAAAGAATATACAGGAGATAATTGTCTCGACACGTGTAGCAAGGGCGATAAAACCATGAATTTAAAAATTAAAAAATATCCTTATTATTTGTGAAAGGGAGCTACAATTTGCACAAGAGATTTGTACTTTGGCACATGATTTGTAAATAAAGACTTAATATTTTGGATTTGTGGCACGTTAAATACTATCTAAGCCGCCTGATTTGAAGTCCATGATGTATAGATCTTTGATGCCAAAGATGGGCGCAAAAAGCATTCTCTATCATCTGTCGAGTAAGACGTGCGACTCTCATCACATAGGCTCGCACAAAGACCCCTACTATTTGGGATGCATGCCCCGCAAAACCATTGTTCTTGATGGTATGGGGTTACATGTGGCACACCTCCTAAAAAGTGATCCAAGAATTATGTTTGATGTACGCCCATCCAACCTGCTTACCGTATAACTAGCCCGATCACCCTATCAAGCACCACTTGTGTGGCCTGTGCCTCAGCTTATTCGACCACTAGGCATTGCAAATAACTCAGTGCTTCTAAGTTCGAACTCAGAGGACGATACTCTAGACGACGGGAGTAACTCTCACATACATACGATGATTACCTCATCATACTCTTCCGACGAGGAGGGGGGTGGTGACGACGTAACCTCGTAGTCATCTTTGAGGTTGTATGTCGCTTTTATTGTGTGCTATTTTCGTTTTTGATTTTATAATTAGCTTTTCAATTAAGCCATTTTTTAAGGATGTGGGCTAATGAAGAATGTACTTCTCTTATTTTTTAAGGATGTGGGCTAATGAAGAATGTCGCTTTGATGGTGTTATTATGATAGGAAACAGAGTAGTGTAGTTGTTGGAATCAATTTTACACAATTGCACCGACGGAAGTGCCCAATCTCCATGGATTGTGCATCGGTCAAAAATGACCTTTGAATATATACAACACAGTATCGGATGCATTACGGTATGCGATGTCCCTAAACTAGACCGATTTTGTGTTTTTTTGAAAAAAATTAAAAGAACACTGACAATCCTTCATTTCTGAGAAAAGTCAGGAATCAAAGCATTTCTAAGGCTTAAGATGACACATTTGAAAAAAGTTTGGAATATGAGTTGGCCAGGAATCTGCAAGAACACACCTAGAAAAAGCCATAAATCTAACTTGTTAGGAATTAGAGCTTTTTTGGGAAAAGTCAGGAAACACTCCCACGAGGCCTAAGAGTTCACTCACAAATTTTAACATTTGAAATTTTTACCTTTGACCAAAACATGAAAAATGTATTAAAAAAAAACATTATATGTTTTTCGGATGGCTAGAGCATATGTGTGTGTACATGTCTTCTAATCCTTATATTCAATGCCACATGACACCCAACTAGCCTAAGTGCAGCCGATTCGACAGTACTCGAAACTATATGTTCCTGACTTCTCTCTCTCTCTCTCTCTCTCTCTCTCTCTCTCTCTCTCTCTCTCCCTCCAAGTGGATAGAGCTTGTTCTGTCATGCGACCAAGGATCAAAATAGGGAATTCGGTTTTGGTCTCAACCAAAATCGAAAATTTTAGAATTTCGACCGAAATCTTGTGGGCCAGGCTGAAATTTCGTTGCCCAATTATTTATTTATTTGTTTATTTTTATACTCAAAATATCGACTCTTCACATTATCGGCCAATAATTAAATGAAGTTATCGGCTGATGATTTGGGGATTTCGTTTCGGTTGGGTCTGAAATCAATGCATTTTGGCTGAAATTTTAATCCATGTATGCAACCATAGGGGCAAATTCCGACAAAAATAACCAAATTTCGACAAAATTAAAGAAATTCATTTAATTATAATGATTTTTTAAATAATAAATAATTATTTTTTAAATATTAAATCTAATTATATGCATTTTTTGGTACTCCCTGGAACCTTTTCGAATTTTCCCTGAAATTTATCTGAAATGAAACGAAACAACCACCACCATAATATTGCCGAACACGAAATTTGTCATTACGCACGCCACATGCACCGGTCACCTTGTCCTAAGGTTATTAGTAGGGTTCTCAACAGGTTGGGCCGACTTGACACCCAACCCATATTGTTGACCAGGCCGGGCACATAAACTTGATTCGTTGAGTCGGGTTGAGCAAAATGGAATTGGATTGAGTTATTCTGACCTGACACGATATTTTATATACAACAACATGGAAAATAAGTGGGTTTTATTGGATCGGGTCGACTTTTCATGTCAGGGGTTAGATTGGGTTGGGTTAGAAAAAAACTAAAATCCGGAAACCAAGCCTTCCGAAACAAACCAAAACTGACACCGAACCGAACCGAAACGATTCAATCTGGTTCGATTTTGGTATATATATATATATATATATATATATATATATATATATATATACAGAAATATTGAAAACCGAACTGAATCAATCTGACCAAAACCAATATCGGATCGGTTCAGATTTAGTTTGGGGGGTTGAAAAGTTCGATTAACCGAAACTGAAATGTTTCGATCAAGATTCGATTTTGCAAAACCCAACCCGAAAACCGAAATTTCGGTTAACCGAATCTGCACCCTATGTGCACCATCGAGTTGGTTCAGGTTTGGTGACCCAACCCGAGTTGTTGAAAGGCCTAGACATTAGAAATAAACAAGAAAAAATAATCTATTTATAAAAAAAAAAATAGTAAGAAATTGTTGGATTTCACGGATTTATGAGGCCCTTAAGTCACACACTATGGTCAAGTAAAAATAGTCAAAGTTGTTAATTTAGAGAGATGGTGCAATACTAGTTGTGGCCAAACTAGAAGTTTCTAGTTATATCAAGGGTTATAATTTTACCCTAACATAAATGTAGTAATCCTAACTGTTAGATTCCTTGACGGCCAAGTTTCTAATCTAATTGGCTACACTATTTAAAGGAATGTAGAGCCCATCTTTCTACACACAGTATACGTATCAATTAAATTAGAAGAATTTAAGAGAAACTCATATTCTACACGGTGTGCAAAGAAAGAGAAGACTCTCCATCAAATCATCGATTGCTGGATTATTGCTTGGATTGCTCAAGGCTAAATCCTCTCGTAAAAAACTTTATGGTGTAAGGTATGTTAAAGTTTCATTTAATTCCGCTTTTGATTGCGGGAAGATTCTAATAATTTCTAACAAGTGGTATCAAAGTCAACCCGCTATCGACTTTATTGTACAAATTCTGCTCGTCCAATGCAATTCGTTTTCCCTTAAGGCCTTGTTTGATAACATAGAAATGTAATTTCATTGTGAAAATAAAACTTAGTTTCCAATTGTTATTGTTTGATAGCTATTTAAGGAGATGGAAATGAAATTAAGTCGTTCCGCATGGAAATTGAATTTTCATACACCAAATCATTTTAGGAGGAAATCATTTCAATCCTTCTAGTGGCTGAAATTGAGTTTCCTACTAACAAAATAATAATGTTTTGTTATTGAAAATCTAAGGTTACTTGTAAAAAACTTAAAAGCAAAAAAATAATATAAAATTAACTATTAAAAAGTAACTTCAATTTCTATGACTATCATACCAGTACGATCACTATGACCACTACATTATCTAGATCATACCCTTTTCAGCTAATACTTGACTTTGGTCAAGGTTTAAATTTTAATCAAACTTTAATTGGATTTATAAGCTATATAAAGTTTTAACTTTTGATGAAATTTTGACTACTGAAACATAATAATAAGTTGTAAGTTAGTAATATATTATCAAAATTTTAAGGGTCAAAAGTTACCTTAAGATCAAACTTTGACTTTTAATTAAAATTTATTTTTTATTAAACTTAGATTCTAATAATTTGATGACGAAAAAAGGACACTGCCGTATTGATGTATAATTTGATACTAGATTCTCAATTGTATTAGTCAATAGTTTGACCTTTAGTCAAACTTTGACTTTTGGTCAAAGTTTGACTTTTATACAAATTTTATTTTTAGTCAAACTTGAAACCTGCTTATAGATAGAGTCTACTACATAAATTTATATCGTATCAGTACAATTTTTTCTTGGTCAAAGTTCGATTTTTCATAAAATGTTATAAATTTTTATTAGTGAAATATTATAATTAAAAATATCTATCATTATTTTCATTTATAATTTGAAAATACATTGCCTCATTTTTATTGGTCAAAGTTTGACTTTTAGTCAAAATTTGACTTTTATTCAAATATTGACTTTAGTCAAAAGCTGAGAAGTGTATCTTGACAGTAGGTAGTGATTATTACTATTGTTATTTATATTTTGGTAATATAAATTTTAATCAGTCAAAGTTTGATATCTGGTCAAACTTTGACTTTTAAACACAATTTAATTTTTTTGAACTTCTGTATCCCCAATGAGATTATCATTTTTTTAATTTATTACTTTCTAGTACATTATCAAATTTTATTTTACTTTTTTTTATATTTGGTCAAAGTTTGACTTTTTTAAAAGTTGATATTTAGTCAAAGTTTTTACTAGTGTTACCTAGCGATGGATACGAATATTGTTATGTTAATTTGCAGGTTAGCGGTAGATTGTCGAATTTTTTATTGGTCAAAGTTTAAAATTTTAGTCAAAGTTTGACTTTTATAGAAATTTAATTTCATTTCAACATTTAAACTTACAGTAAATACTAGAATCACTACAAAAAATAAGACTATTAATGACAGTTTTTTTAACAAAAAACTGCTGCAATTAGTCCTGTCGCTATAAAAAACTGCCGCTATTAGTACTGTCGCTACCAAAAATTGCCTTAACATCAAGCGCCGCTGAAACACCTTATTTTTGTAGTGAATTTATAATTTTATTATTTAGCTTTACATATTATTTTTTATCAAAATTTTTAGTTTGGTCAAAATTTGACTTTTTATTTGAGTTTGACTTTTTAAACTCTAACTTATGTAACTTAGGAATAAATAGTGATTACGATAGTATTAATTTGTAATATAATAGAATATTATTAAAAAAATTATTAGTTAATATTTGACTTTAATAATAAATGATCAAAATTTAAAAATTCATTTTCAAATATACTAATCAAACAAGAGAAATCATTTTCCAATGAAATTCATTTTTCAAACACACTAATCAAATAGTAGAAAATCCATTTATAGAGGAAATCATTTCTTAGGAAATCAACTAAGAAATTGATTTCATTTCCTCTTTGGAGTTTCATTGCTATCAAACAGAGCTTAAGGATCATATTAATTGGACGTCGCCGAAGTAAATTGTTTATTGATATTTGAATATATTTTTAATTAAATTTAAAGTTTATGAATCAATTTAACTAATAATTTTTAAATTTTTTCGAATTTTCTTGAGGGTTCATCGAGTGATTGGGTCATCACCGATAGTGACGGAGCCAGGATTTTTTATGGGGTACCCCTCATGAACCTTTACCGAATCAAGAGATAAGGATGGAATTAAGAATCCTTCCAAAATTGGGGATAAGCCAGCTATACCCAACAGAAATTTCTAAGTGCTTGTCTTTATCATCTTATTCGAAAAATGATTGGTTGGAAATAGGGTTTTGAAAAGTGTATATTAGTTATTATACATAGTTTTTGGTATCCAGATGGGTTTTGTCCTCATATTAAATGAAAGAGAGATATAACATTTTTTTAATGGAAAGAAACAGAGATATAACATGAAGAAAGCTAATGGGCGCAAGGATTAAAATTTCGGGTTTTATTTCGGTTTCGGAGGGGATTGAAACCGAAAATTTAAACTGAAATTTCGATTCAAATTATTGTTTCAATGACGACCGAAATCGATAATTTGGACTGAAATTTCAGTTATTTCGATTGAAATTTTGATCTTTGAATGGGAGCCAGTGACTTCCGACACCTACTTACATTAAAAGACCATCAAACTTTATAATTAATATTAATCTCTTCACAAATTACATAACTTAAATTAGTAATTTACATAAATATTGGTAAAAATAAAAGTTGCCTGCCACATATGTTAAGGACCTAAAGATTTTTGAAAGCACAGTGATCGAGTCGGGGTTCAAAATAAATCTGCTTGAAAAAAATTTGGCATAATTTGTGAAAGAATCAGTTAAGATTTGAAAAAATAAAAAATAAAAATCATAGAAATATATTAATTAAAATTTAAAATTTTATAAAATTAGGGAAATTCATGAATAATTCTTTAAATTTGCGAATAATTTTTAAACTTCACAATTTTTTGAAAAAGCATGAAAAACTATAATTTTATTCTTTTCAAAAAAATTGCGAATTATTGGTGACTCTTTTCAAAAAGTTAGAGAATTTGGTCACTATATATATATATATTGGAAATTATTTGTGACTCTTCAAAAAATTGGAGAATTTGGTCACTCGATATATATATATATATATAGGAAAAGGCCTCTGTCCTCTAACCTTCCACGTGAAGCTCCACGTGGCACCCAAAACACTTTTTGGGTGCCACGTGGATCATCTTTGACAAAAAAAAATTAAAAACTTATCTCCACCGTGTATATTTAAAATTGTGAAATGTGGACCAATAAAAATTGTCAAATTTTGACTTGCGGGTTTAAAATTTATTTTTCGATTTTTTTTTTTTAATATTAATCTAAACTGTTCACCTATATATATATATATATATATATATATATATATATGGAAAAGGCCTCCGTCCTCCATGGGAGGACGGTCACCATCTTCCAACTTTTCACGTGGAGTTCCATATGACACTCAAAACGCTTTTTGGGTGTCATGTGGACCTTGGATGCATCGCTTAGATCATCTTTGAAAAAAAAAAAAATTTAAATTCATCTCCATCGTGTATATTTTGAATTGTGAAATATGGATTAATAAAAATTATCAAACTTTGACTTATGAGTTAAAAAAAAAAAATTTAATTTTTTTTTCAATATTGATCTAAATTATCTACTTGCGCTCCATGTGTCACCCAAAAAATATTTTGAGTGCCACGTGAAGCTCCACATAGATGTTGGAGGTCGGTCACCGTCATCCATTAGAGGACCTAAGTGGCTCCCGATATATATATTTGTGAATTATTTGCTGACTCTTTAAAATAAATTGGAGAAATTGGTCAATATATATTTTTAAATTTATACGCAAGCTTTGAGGTTCGAGGTCGTCACCCCTTTATCAAGCACAAAAGCTACTGACAACTCAGACTTTCATTAATAATAAAGACCTTCATTAAAAGTGTACATGTGGAAAAGCTTAAATGACATGAAAGAAATTAGTTAGGGAATTGATGATAGGGTATTTCTATTAGCTCCCACATAATTTCTGAAAGCACCCACATATGCAACCCTTCAAAATCATTAATTACTTCAGATCAGATGATGGAGATGTTGTTTCAATCTGATCTTCCACATAATGGATCTTGAGATTATATTTCACCTATCAGACGATCAGTTTTTGAATCAACATGCACAAATCCCCAAACAATGCCCCTTGAATCCTGTGCATATCACGCTCAAACGTGATTTTAGGGCGATTGTTTGGAGATCTGTAACATGTGTAATAAAAAAAGTCAATCGTTTGATAGATGAGACATGATCTCAAGATCCATTGTGTGGAAATTAGGATGAAATGACATCTTCATCGTCTAATCTGAAGCAATCAATGATTTTGAAAGGGTTGCCACTTTCAGAGATTGGGTGGGTGCTAATAGAGGTACCCTTGATAGTATTGCATTTATGTTCTTGACCTTGCATTAGATACACATGGTCCCATTAAAATAAAAAACGAAGAAAAAAGAAGCCACTACTTGCACACGAGAACTTTGGCCTTGCACATAGTTTAAAGTGAAGACTTGATATTTGGGGACTTGTGCAATGAGAAAATTTCATCTATGTTGTCTGATTTGAAGGTTATGATCTAAAAATCTTTAGCGCACAAGATTAGCAGAAGAAACGATCTCAATCAGATGATTCAACTAAGCCAATTTTAAATCAGATAATGGCTTTTGACTGTATTGAATCATATGATAAATTATCAATTGCCATGCCAACCTTTTGGAACTAAATCTTTAGATCATAGCCTTCAAATCAGACCCCTTGGATGTTGTTTTCGTATGACAAGGGTCTCTAAAATATAAGTCTTATTTTATATTATGTGCAAGGGCCAACTTTTGGTTTGCAAGTAATGTCTCCCTTTTCAGCTGCATGTAGAATTTGCTTTTAATGAGGCGTGCCTTGTCAAATTGTGGATTAAGCATTGAGTGGACTTTGAGGGTATGAGCTTTTTAAAAGCTCATACTCCTATCAACTCATAATCCTGCAAATAATGAGCTTACTCAAATTCTCAGCTTTTATCGAAGTCCAAATTTTTTTAAATTTTTCTCATAAAACTGAGATTTGTGTGTTTTTGAGTTTTTATTGTCATTGTTTAGAGCGGTATTTTGCCTTTATCTTGTTAGAATTATTAAGATCTTTTGATAATTAAAAGCGAAATTAAATGAAACTTCATCATATTTTATACCGTAGAGTTTTTCACGTGATGATTTAGTTTTGAAGAATTCAAGCAATAATTCGGTAATCGATGATTTGATGGAGAGCAATCTCTTTCTTTGCATATCATAGAGAAAATGTGTTTCTTTTGAATTTTTTAAATTTAATTGATAAATATATTATGCGTAGAAATACTAACTCTACATCTCTTTAAAAAGGTTAGTCAATTAAGTTAGAAACTTGCCCATCAAAAAATCTAACGATTAGAATTACCACACTTATGTTAGGGTAAAATTATAATTTTTGATATAACTGAAAACTTTTAGTTTGACCATCCATCGTTTCTCTAAGCTAACAATTTGGAATATTTGACCTTTGACCATGACGTGTGACTTAAGGGCTGCATAAATCCGTGAAATCCAACAATCTCCCACTTGAATCTTATGACCAATTGAGATTTTTTTATTTTTATTTTTATTTTTTATTTTTTAACTTTATTTATATCTTTGAAATATTTTGAAAATCTAAGTCCAAATTGTTTTTTTCAGAAAACTTGATACGGTGCACCGATTTTAAAAATCTTAGAGATATATATTCTTTCATTTTCAATTCGAGCACCATTAATGAGGATCATGAATGCACTAGTGTACTCAATATTAACACTAAGACTGTTTCATGACTACAAAACTAACATTGCTCGAAACTTCTACATTTTTAATCTTTACGTGATTATTTTAAACAATGTGACACAAGAGATATAGTATTCTTAAAACTTGGTCTTGCTCTTATTCTCGTGGAGTCCTGCTTAATGTCACTCTGATGTAACCTTGCATCGTGCTTTATGACAAACAAACGCATTACTAATGTTTTCATTAGAGTAAAGGTATTACCAATGTGGAGCTAACTCACATTTAACTCAAACAAACTTGAGTGTCGAACACTCCAAGCTATTTTGTGATAATTATTACCATACCTTGTCACAATCGCCACTTTGTTATGGATAATGATCTCATAATCTGTAAATGATAACATGCAATAATATAATAATCTGAGCTCAAAAAAAAAAAATGTATATAAATGCAGCAAAAAGATCCATGATCAATAGCAGAAAAGAACCAATGATAACATGTTCAAATAAAAACAAATCTAGAACTGAGTCAACAACTCAACAAGTCTCGCCTGATATGCCACTATACATTAGATTTTAATCCCTTGCGTGTAATATATTGTTTTTTCAAAAATGATACATATATATATATATATATATATATATATATATATATATATATATATATATAAACCCATAAGTCAAAGTTTGACGGGTTTCATTGGTTCACATTTCACGGTTCAAAAAACAGACGGTGGAGATGAATTTTCAAATTTTTTTTTTTTCAAAGATAATCTAAGCAATGCACCCGAGCTCCACGTGGCATCGAAACAATATTTTGGGTGCCACGTGGAAGCTTGGAGGCCGGTAACCGTCCTTCCACAGAGGACGGAGGCCTTTTCCTATATATATATATAGTCTGAATTAAAGTCTGTTAACTGATTCTTTTATTAAATTTGTGTGCACAAGGCAATTTCAACTAAAGTATAACTACTTTTGACCCTGTCAACACCAAATGAATGAGCCAAAACCATAGTGAGGATAAGTATGATCTTCAAAATTTCAGACCGAAGCCAAGTTGACTTTGACCTTAAATAGAACCAAACCTAGTCGAGTTTGCTAGAAACTCGTTCTAACTCAGGCAGACTCAGTTAGCTGCATGTGAGTCTGCACAAGTTAGAGATCCAGGGTCTCTAGCTCGCCAAAGGATAAGAATGGTAAGTATTATTATAAGGGTACCTTTATTTGCAACTCAAGGTTTTTTCTTCTCAGCCTAAATTTCACTTGTCTTCTTTGAGTTAAGTAATGGAGACTGTTTCTGGCCCAATCTGGATCTTGAAATCACGCGCTGTGTAGAATCAACATCTGATCATGTGATGATAGGCCAATGATTATAGATCTATTGTTGAAAGATTGGGACAAAAAACGATCTCAAAATGAACTCCATCGCCTAGTTCACAATTTTAAAGCGGAACCACCCGGGTGAAAAAGAAAGAATCCCGAGCTGCAATCAAAGGTACCCTTATTTATATCCATTTCCTCACCTTTGGTGGGGTTATGAAATATAACTATGTTTTAGAAAATAGAAGGTTGACTAAGTCCACTAAGAAGTGGGGCTGCTGAAACAAAACGCGTGGAAGAGAAGTGGGGCTGCTGAATAAATGCCCATTATCGTAGTAGAGAGGGGCTCACTTAACTTTCATGTTTAAAAATTTCGGCCGAAATATAAAGAATCAGACTGAAATGTTTCGGTTTCGGTCCCCAGTACTGAAACCGAAATGATAACTCATAATATCGGTAATTTTCGGACTGCAAGGTAAATTTTGGCCAAAATTTCGGTTCAAAATTTCAGTTTCGGTGGAGACTGAAACCGAAATGAAATCCCATTTTTTGATCTTTGCTTACATTGACTATTTAATGGTCCACAAGCCCCACTCTTTAATGACAACTGACCGCACATTGTGTGAAATGAGCCATGGTATGTCTTTCTCTTTTTTTGTCCTTTTTTAGGAGCATAAGTTGCTCTTGAGGACGTTGAAATCATAGTTTCTTTGGTCGTATTTGTACTTTTTAAACTCTTGATATACATATCGGCCAATATGTATCTGTATTCAACTTTAAATGAAATAACAATTCCGCATGTCTCAAAGTCTAAATAAATCCAAGGTTGAAGATATAATGGCTCATTCTTAACAAATTCTTCAAAAGAAGCCTCAATTTGGAAGTATAAAATTTAAAATGGAGACGCCATTGGTTAGTGCGACCATAAAAGCTTGGGCTGTCAAGTGTGAAGACGTGATGTTTGATTCCCGCGAGTTGTGTGTAAAAAACTAAAGGTTAAGTCTATGGGCATGTTTGATTGCTCACGCGTTTCACCGTTATAACTGGAAGCGTGACCATGCATAACGACGAGGTGATACGAGAGTGAATCTTTGTACGTGATTTTCATAATCGTAAGCTAAAAAGCGTCGAAACGCGTCATCTCTTTGATCTATCAAATGACCGCTCACGATCAACCTGCCAATTATGACTGTGAAACGTGTTTTATTTTGCAATCAAATGTACCCTACATGTGCACCTTAGATTCGTATTACAGAGGGCACATGTATGTGCGCTGGTCCATAGGCCGTGGACCATATACAAATACATGGGCCAATCATGGATGGAGTCAATAATGAACCAAAGGGCAACCCTAATGTGGACCCACATTGACTGAGGCAGTGATGCCTAAGTCTGTCAAAAGGGCCAGGATGGCCCGTCAACTCAGCTGACCCAGCCTTAAAATCTTAGGGTAGGTTTCAAAAATTAAGTAAGAGCTAGAGTTGGGCTTGGGCCCACTATGCATAGGGCAAGGTAAAGACATAATAAGTTAAAGCCCGTAAGCTCAGCCTTACCCTTGTGTCTCTTATAGGTAGCCCTTAATATTATTATCCGGGTCTGGCCTTGAGATTTTGGGGGATCCTATGTGAGTTCCTAAAATGAGGCCCTACTATATGTTGACACAAAATTTGGAGTCCTATTTTTTGTATAAAATTTGAGAGTCCTACGCGACCACGTCTTGGATTTACGGCCCTGCTACATATTGATACAAAATTTTGGGTCCCCTTTTTTGTATAAATTTAGGGTCCTAGACGGCCACGTCTTGGACCCATGCCCATGGTTGGCCCTAATATTACCAAAATAATAACTCTTAGTATTACTGTTAGCTTCATGAAATGGATACGTGTAAAGATATTTTGATAATTAGCTATAGAATGTTTTATTTATTTAATTTCTAACCGATATTTGATGAATAATATATAATTTAGAAGACAATAATATGAGGAAAGCTTACCAAAAAAAATAACATAACAATGTTAAAAACATCCTATGTGCCCATATAACATGGCAGGCTTGTTCAAGCAAGTGAGAGAAGGGGTTTCTAAGTGTCTTATCCAGATAACCAACTTTATCCTCGACACTGGACAACCCACCAATAATATGTTGGTTAGGTTTAATCCCAACCGTACGTTTTAAAACATTATGAGGAGTAGTCTCGAGTCTCAATTGATCGATCGAGCCTTGAGAAGTACAATCGATCAATTGATTCTGGACAAAATAGATAGTATGCTCATTGGTGGAAGTCGATCGATCGAGCCTGAGCTGGAATTTGTTTTGTATCTCACTGGTGGAAATCGATCGATCGATTCTGAGCGGATTAATTTTGCCATTTTCGATTTTAGACTCCTGGCTATCATAGAGGATTCTTTTGGTCAAAGTTTCTATATGAAGGTTGGAGCTTATTAGCACAAGGTTACTTTAGGGTTCCAAGTGAGAATTTTCTACAGTGAGAAAACGGATGAATACTTTGAGAGACAAGGTATTGAAGAAAAGCTTAGGGATTGAAGCATTCAATTGAAGTCGTTCTTGTGTTGAAATCGTTATTATATTCCAACAGATTTCTTCTCTGTTCTTGAAGGACTACGACATTGGTTTAACAACGTGTTGGTTGTTGAAGTTCGTGTCAGATTTTGATTGAAGTTGCACTAAAGAGAAGTTAGTGGGTGTGTGTTGTAAACGTTCATAAATAGTATATATACTTCGTAGACATATCCCTAGATTGAATGAATCAGGTAAATTTATGTGTTGTGTGTGACTGCTTTTGCGTCTTCTTCTTTTGCCATATTCATCGCAATAAAGAGTTTGATAGTGTGGGTTGAATTTCTAATATAATAATAATAATAATAATAATAATATTTTTTATAAAGATAATAATAATATAGAATCAACTAATTTATTTTAAAAACGGCTAAGCTTTAATTTGTTATAAGTATAGTGACAAATTTCATTTTCAACAATATTTCTTCGGTAAAGGGTCATTTTGTTTCATTTCAGATAAATTTCAAGAAAATTTTGAAAAAGTTTTGAAAATATTTTGGGGAGTTTAAAAAATATATTTAATATTTATAAAAATATTATTTTATTATTTAAAAATGGAGAAAATTAAAAGAAAATTTTATTAATTTGGGAGAAGCTTTGCTAATTTCGCCAAAATTAATAATTTTTTAGAAATTTCGGAGAAATCATTGATATTTCGCTAAAAGTTTCGTTTGACCCTCCTATTTCGGTGAATTTCGAAAATTTTTGAAGAAATTTGTCACTATGATTATAAGAACCAAGAATTTTAGAAGGAAAAAACGAAAACTCATTTCCACAGCTAGCTAGGTCTTCCAAATGGCATGCATGGTTGTCCACCCGACATGCCCACATGACATGCATGGTCGTCCACCCAACATGTCCACATGGTAGGCCATGGAGTGATGAGTCAACAGAAAAATTAAAATATACCCACTGTTCCAACCATCTGATCAAAGCTCTTATATGATGTAACTGTCTATTCATGCAATGGCCGACCATAGTGGACACTTAAAACATGTTTAATTACATTTAGTATAATAACCAAGTTCAGATTAGACAATCATTTGGTGAAGTGTCAGTTCATTTAATTCAGATAAATTTGACACAAATTTCAAAAAAAATTTGAGTATGAAAATTTAAAAATATATATTAACCTATTTAAAATTAAAATAATATATCTAAATAATAAAATTATTTCATTCACTAGTCGACAACAATTCACAGTCCTGCAAAACCAATATGAAGCATGATTAAAACATGTCCTACAGTGTAAATATTGGGAAGAATTCGGAAAATTCAAAATAATTAAATAAAATTTTAATTTGGTAGACTACCTATTCAGAGAAAATTTTCACTATGACAAGTTGGGCCTTCGTAACATCGCCATTTGTTCCTAGTCATCATGGTGTCTGTTTATGAGGCGATGGCATTGCCGAAGCTCCTTTTTATCTTTGATTTTCATGTCTAACATATTGTTTACCTACTTAGCCAGAAAAATAAAGAATAAAACCTAACTCTATAAAGTGAATGACCCAAAATGTTTTATATATATATATATATATATATATATATATATATATATATATATATATATATATATATTCTTCTAAAGATAATTAAATTGTTTATAATATAAGTTAGAGTACAACCATCTTGGTTTATTGTATGTACGTATCACACCATACCGCTCCAACACTGATACGTCTTCTCCGATACTTATCAGTTCTACATGGTACACTGGTATGTATCTGCCGCACTACAAAAAATAAGATTATTAGCGATAATTTTTTGCTCTAAAAAACTGTTGCTATTAATAAAAAACTTATTAAGACTATTACAGGGCAAGAGTATTATTAGCATCAATTTTTTTCTTAATAGTAGCAGTTTTTGGCTGCCGCTAATAGTCTTGTTTTTTGTAGTGCCGATACACTCCAATACATACAAAAATGTAGGGGTTGATATATTTAATGAAACGACCCGGTATGCTTTGAAACCCGTAGGTATCGGGCGATACATATCAGTTTCTTCCAAAATTTTGAACCATGCGTACAACTGTTTACTTCTCACTTTTTGAATTTATAATGGCCTATACATCCAAAGCAGTACCTAACACCCGAAAAGTTTTAGTTTTGGTCCCCATCGAAACAAAACTGAAAACTCAAATTTTCGGTTCTAAATGCATGTATTTGAAGTTTTCGGCTGAAATTTAAAATTTTCGCCAAAATTTTGGTTTCGATCCAGCTGGAAACCGAAACAAAATCTAACAAAATCTGAAAATTTGATGTAAAGCACTTTAAAGGGATAGTATAAGATTAATATTTTATGACGTGACATTTCAATGCAATAATATTTAGGGTACTTTAATTTGCTCTCACCCAATTTAGAAAAGAACCCACCTTTATTTAATTTGAATCAACTTATGAATGGGGAATCTTGGAAGGCACTTCTTCTTCATCCTTAATTTCGGCAAGTTGTGACGGTAACAATGATGATGACTTATTCTTCTTATTTTTCCTTAGGAAAATTTACCTGATCGACCCTATCAGATGTATCTTTTACTGCAGAGACCCTATAGTTTCACTTTTACCCAAATCGACCCGCTGCGCGTCGAGCCGACCATAAGGAGAATAAAAAGTCCATATTACCCCCTTCTCTGACTTTCTTTAACCCAAATACATTTTCTTTTCTTCATTTCAATCTGCGCTAAAGTTACAAGAAGTTAGAGGTGGTGAAGGTGACGACGTCTTCTGCCTCAAATCTGCTAACTGAAAGAAGAAAACAGAGGTTTGGGAGAAGAAGCTCCTGCATTTTACCATTCGGAGTTGAAGATCCTGCAGTTTCCCATTCCGACGCGAGGTATGTTCAGATCCAGTATAAACCATATCGAAATAACTTTTGGAAAAGGTGAATAGATATCGATTGTAAATAAATGCAGGAGCTGGTTGAATGTAAGATATGCTTCGATTGATTATCCAATCGCTACCGATTGAGTATCCAATCGCTACCGATTGAATTACCAATCGTTACCGATTGCTTATCCAATCGTCACTGACTTCATAAACAATCGATATTGATTGGATATCCAATCGACCAGCTCATGCATTTATTTGAAATTGGAGCCGATTGGATACTCAATCGGTAACGATTGGATACTCAATCGGTAGCGATTGTATACTCAATCGGTAGCGATTGGATACTTAATCGGTAATGATTGGATATCAGTTGTTTTGCTACCAATTTGTCATATTCATCCGTCTTATGACTCCTTTCTTCTCCTTCTTAAAGCGGCGATGTCTGGTGTGAAAATTTCTCTTTTCTGTCACTTTGATGGCCATATTATAAACGATGATGGTTTGTATCAAGGTGGCCGCCGGAGGGTTATTACAATTTCGACGGGTATATCTTATGAACGGTTCAGAAGGCGAATTTCTGTTGTCAATTTTGCGAGAGAAGATGAAACAATTTTCATAAAGTTCTCTATGAAGATAGTGAACACCCATGTGCTTGCCGACGTATTGGATTCGGATGATTTGGCCACCCTATTTTCGTTTTATAAATCCGGGTCGGACATTATAAAGGTATTCATCATTAAAGAACCATCCTCTTTCCGATTCGAAGCTGAACATGTACCTCTAGGTGGGACTGATTTTGTGAGTAACCATTCCTTCCAGCCATGTAAGTTTGAGGAGGAAGGACTTACATATGATACTATTCAGTTAGGTGATGACGGCGATTTCGTGGCAAACATATCCGCCATGAAGACAACTATTGATCTAAATCATGCGCCAATTGAATCATATGATGACCCACTACAAAATATGCATAGGGCACATTATAGTCAAGAGTTAGACTACACGTCTCTAAGAGTGGGGGATGAAGACGATTTTCATCATATCTTTTCCGGTGGATTCACAACTTGGATGACTCACGAATTATGTTCTACTATGCCATCGATGGGGATTAATGAAGGAGCTCAACCCTATTTCCATTCATATAATCACCCCTTCGGTGAAGGGACTAGTCAACCATGTCAGAACCCGTTTGGTGAAGGGCTTAGTCAGCCATGTCATGACCCGTTCCGTGAAGGGCCTAGTCAACCACATCAGAACCCATTCGGTGAAGAAGGATCTAGTGAACCACCTCAAAACACTGTTGGTGAAGAGAACGTCGAAGAATATGATGATGAACCGGATGGGTTTATAAAAGAGAATCCGAAATGTTTTACGAGGGGCATTGATAATCCATTAGTAGATGGAGCTTAAGAAATTTCAGAGACATCGGACGAGTCTTCTGATCAAAAGGTGGAAACCGTATATCAGAATTGGACGTTTGAAGTTAGAGAGATCTTCAAAAATAAACAAACATTTCAAAGAGCATTGAAAGAGCACGCGGTGGAGAAAAACTTTCAAATTCGGCTTTTGAAAACCGCTAATTATCGAGTGACAACCACATGCTACGAAACCGGTTGTTCATGGCGAATACATGCGTCTAAATTAAATGGGCTCGATACTTTCCAAATTGAGACGTTCAATAGTACTCACACATGCGGGGCCACTAAGATCGGACCGCACGGTCACCGTAATGCAACAATCTCATTCGTAGCCAATTATGTATGGGAGAAACTTATGGAAGGATTCAACTATACTCCGGCGTTGATAATATTTGATATTACAAAAGCTTATAATGTGCAAATCTCATATGCTAAGGCTTGGAGGGGGAAAGAACTTGCCCTTAATGATATTAAAGGCAGTTGGGAACGACAATTTGTGGATCTACCAGCCTACGTGAAGGAGATGGAGAGGGTAGATCCTAATGTACGAACATCCTTTCAACTAACGCTTGACGGTAAATTTCAAAGATTTTTTTAGAGTTTCGGCCCCTGCATCGGAAGCTACCGTAGTATACTTCGTCACACACTGCTTGTAGATTGCACACACCTACGGGGACGTTACGAAGGGATCCTACTTATTACCTCGGGGCAAGACGGTAATGGCCATATATTACTGTTAGCATTTGCCGTCGTCGAATTAGAAGAAGAGGATACGTGGATGTGGTTTCTTGAACGAGTAGGTGCATTCGTGATCGGTGAATTTATCGAAGATTTCATTTTTATCACGGATAGGTCGAAGGGTTTAATTAAGGCGGTCAAACATATCTTCCCTAACGCACACCACAACTATTGCATGCGATATATGACACAAATTTTGCAACACAAGTATCCCAAGAACAATGTGAAGGGTTTATGGTGGTGCGCCGCACGTGTATATTCAGTAGAGAAATTTGATTATTTTATTAACAAAATGAAGGAAGATCCTGCTGATCCTCGAGCCGTAGAGTATATTTTGAAAATAGACCCAAAGCATTGGGCACGCGCATATATTAAAGGAATGCAATATGATTCTCTGACTACGAATAATACCGAAAGCTTAAACAGCATACTAAAGATAGCCCGAGAGAGACCAATTATCGACCTAATTAGAACTACTAGAGAGAAAGTCGCCGATCATTTTCAAAAGCGCAGAGAGATATCTAAGAAATGGACCACCATACTCTGTCCAAAAGCAGACTAGCATATGAAGAAGGTATTGCAATGGGCCGGTAGGAAGAGAGCTCAACCATACAGGCGCGATCAATTTCAGGTCAATTCTGAAAATTTCATTCATCGCGTCGACTTAGAACACATGACCTGTACTTGCCGCCGTTGGCTTATTCATGGCTTGCCTTGCTCTCATGCCATGGCAGCTATCAATCGGAGAAGTTACGATTATCATAACTTCTGTGAGAAGTGATTTTTCACTGCTTGCTTTAGACAAACATACGACGAACAATGGCTTCCCGCCCTCGATAAAAGCTAATGGGCATTCCAAGCTAAGCAACTGTCGGAAAATATGAAAGTAAGGCCACCCTACAATTTTCGATAGCAAGCCGGCCGTCCGAGAAAGAGAAGGATAAGGTCTAAGGGTGAAGTTAGGGTCATACAGTGTGGCAGGTGCAATGAGTATGGTCACAATCGCCGGAGTTGCATGGCAATTGGTCCCATGGGTTGACACAATACAAGAAGTCGGCTAAATTTCCCACTAGATGTAAATTCTCCAAAAAATGTAAAGAAGTTGTTGATAGATAGCCCTGGTGAGAATTGGGTTTGACTTGTAACTTCATTGGGATTGTATCCAACCTGATTTTCGAATTTTAGGCAAGCTTTGTAATCTTAAGAATTTTTAAATGTTTCGTCACAGACAGTCAATATTGATTGCTTCTGCAATCGACTTCGATTGCAGATCGATTGCAGAAGCAATCGATATCGATTGCTTATGAAATTGATATTGATCGCTTACAAAATCGATATCGATCGCTTACAAAATCAATATCGATCGCTTACGCAATCGATATCGATCGCTTACGCAATCGATATCGATCGCTTACGCAATCGATATCGCTTGCTTACGAAATCGATATCGATTGATTATGCTATCGACTGCTTGAACACACTTTAATAAAGCCTGCGACAAGCCCATATAAAAAGTTTACATACCTGATATTATAAATTTAAAAAAATATGATTATACTTTAAATTTACAATTTTCGTTTACAAATAATCCTTGAAGTTAATACAATTTTAACTTTTGAAATAAATTAGGATGCTACTGCATCAGTAGTAGGTTCTTCATCCATGGCTCTCTTGACTTCTCCATCAGCAGTAAATTTAGCGAGGGCTTGGCCAATTTCTGCCCTGATCTGACTCATATTTTCTTGGCTGAAGTCGAATTTCTTCCCCAACATGAAGTACTCTATGTACTTCAAAACAAATACCCCACAGTCCCAACCATTGCTCTGTCGGGGCACGGATTTGACCTTGCAATCACAACTTGACCACGGATAGGTCGCAGCTTCCAATGCAGTGGAGTCTCCGTATACATGTAAAATCGCAGGAAGATATTTGGTCTGTTTTGAAAAGTGTAATGTCAGATAATATTTAATAAGATAACTTACTTAAGCAGAAAAAATATGTAGAGATATGTGTGATCGATTGCCCAAACGATCGACAACGATGGCATAATCAATCGTTAGCGATTGTATACTCAATCGTTAGCGATTGTATGATCAATCGTTAGCGATTATATACTCAATCGTTAGCGATTGTTTAGACAATTTTGAAAGTATGGACCATTCTTACCAGGATGTTGATTTGTAGGGGATACTTGTCCTTCGAAGGCCTATCTAAAATTGGATCAACGATCATTACCAATCGTTCTAAAACCTTAACGATCGCAAGGGCCCAATACAAAAGAGCATGGCTATGGACTGAGACAAATATCTGAAATGAATAATATAAGGAAAATTTACCTTATATAAGAAAACAATGGTAAAAATTATAAACAAAGTTTGCAGAGAGCGTAATGTACCGTGTTGCATTGGTGAGCCCACAGATTCCTCAACCTATTGAAAAAGAAGTTTTGGAGCATCTTCTTGCCTGGGTTGGTTTCTTCCTTAAGGGCAGCCCACCTTTCAATTTGAGTGGCCACCGATTTTTGGTTGATTTTTTCAGTTTCAACAAAGAATCTGAAATCGTTATAATCCATGGCGATATATAACAAACCGGTGGGGCTCATCAAGAAGAATTTATCACCAACCTCAGGATGAGCAGCGTCATCCATGACTTCCAAAAGTCTTAGGTAGGCTCCCATGATCTGAAAGAAAATAAATTTCAGTAAATGCAAAGTCGGTATCGACTGTTCAGACAATCGTTAACGATTGTCTAGATAATCAGTATCGACTGTTCAGATAATCATTATCGATTGTCTAGATAATCGGTATCGATTGTTCAGACAATCGTTATCGATCGCTCGCATAATCGCCACCGATTTGCGTAGAGACGCTCTCGTCTAGGCAGCTTGTTATCAATCGTTAAGACAATCGGCATCATTGTATATTAATCGTCATCGATTGTCTAAACAATCGAGTTAGACTGTCTGGGCAATCGTTCTCTTTTTTTAATCAGTCGTTACTTTTAGAAAACTTGAAAAGAAAATAACTTTGGAAATTGAATATGAGAGATTTGGTTACTTACAAGGTTGTCCAAGTATGCCGTGCCTTCCAGACATTTGAACGTATGCATCCGGAGTGTTTAATCACCCACGGAGCTTACGTAGATGCTGCATGAAACATAACGGCCAAGTTTTAATTCAAAACGAAACTTACCACTAACTAAGTTTTAACTATCATCGGAAAAAAGGACAAATTCGTAATATATGTAACTTACTCGGCATCCTTTTCGGGAGCTATCCAGATGGCATTCATGAACCTTTGCTCATCTGTCAGCTCAACCGTAGGAGGGGGCATCGTCTCGGTTGGCAGTTTTTTTATTGCCTGCTTTTTCCCTGTCCTAGGCTTCGAGGCAATTTGTTTGACTTTAATTCTAGGCCTCGCGCGAGCATCTATTGGTTGCTCGGATTGCTCATCACCAGCTGGACCACCCTTATCATCATCATCAAGGGATTGGTTATCAGCTGCTGCCAACTCCTCTTGGGCGGGTGGAGCTGGTGCTACATCTGCTGATCTCTGGTCAGCAGGGCCAGCAGGTTCTGGTCCCATATCGACAGAGAGAGACACTTCCGATAGCAATTTCGAAACAGCACCATCCTGAACATCGAAAGACATAAAATTGATAAATAAGAAAAACAGAGAATAGAATGACCTCTAAAAACAGAGAACAGAATTACTATCGATACCGATCGTATTTACATTCGGTACCGATCGCTTACCGATTGCATTTACAAGCGGTACCGATTTCACTTACAATCGGTATCGATTGTATACTCAATCATTATCGATTATATATGCAATCGTTACCGACTGTATATAAAATCGTTACCGATTGTAAATGCAATCGGTAAACAATCAAATAAATAAATAATCGAATTAAAACAGACTACACTACCAATCATACCTTGGCTGTCACTTCCATTATCGTTTGAAGGAGTTCTATAATTTTTCCTTGCTCTTTCCGGATCAACTTGTTGAAGTGATCCGCCATTTGCAATTGAACATCCCTTGAAGTGATCCGTTCTTCAAAGGAGTTGCATTGTGTCCAGAGGAGCATATTCTCCTCCATCAGCCGCTTATTCCCCTCCACCAATTGGTTAACTATCTCTTTCAAATGGCTGGCTTTTTTGTTGAGTTTCATGTTATCAAACTCCAAACCATCAATCCTCCTCAACAACTCTTAATTAGTGGAGGATGGTGTACTGCTGGTTGTCTTCGCGGCGACCCTTTTAGGCCGGTCTAATTGGCCTTGGACCTCATCTGAGGAAGAGCCTTCGTCAGACGTTGTTTCGTCCTCAAATTCTTCCTCTTCAATTTCTTTGACCGAAATATTTCTTTTCTTCTTGGGCCGAAGATCAACTTCCACAACTTTCTTGACCTCATCAACCTCTTTCCTCTTTCCCCCAATTTCCACAACAACAACCTTTAAAACCCGCTGATAATCCCTTACGAGTGGTATGCCCAACTCGAAGGTAACGGGTTCGAGAGGAGCGTTAATCTGTTATAAAAAAGGACAGGCTGTAAAATAACATAGAAAAATTTACAGAAATTGAAAAGTGACTCTAAATTAAAGATCCCGATTGTTTAGATAATCGATACCGATTGTGTAGGTAATCGATACCGATTGTATAGGTAATCGATCCCGACTGTGTAGGTAATCGATACCGATTGTGTAGGTAATCGATCCCGATGGTGTAGGTAATCGATACCGATTGTGTAGGTAGTCGATCCCGATTGTGTAGTATGTCGCCACCGAGTGTGTAGGCCGTCGATAACGATTGCTTAATCAATCGATTCGATTCCGTAGTCAGTCGTTTCCGACTACGTAGGCAATCAATATCGATTGATTTGGTAATCGGAATCCTCCAGATTACTCTTTAAAGTTGTTACAAGTTTACCTTTACATATTTGAATTAGTTTAAACGACATCATACCTTGCTGTCGACCATCTTCGCAAGAGTGTAACTTTTATTCCTCGTTTGGTGCTTCTCTGCCCACTTCAACAATCGGGGGAAAGGTTTTACCATTGGCGTTCTTTGAGGTGAGACTTCAGGCAGCATCTCATAGGCCCACCACTGAAGTACACACATACAACCATAAATATTATATGGCTTAAGGGTTTTATCGTTGTCGGCTGTCTTTCTATTTGCCACGCTCTTCTCTATATACTCTAGCAAGTCTTTGAAGACGTAGAGACCCCATGGGATTTTTTTGAAACTTTCCACGTCATCGACGGGTTCAACGTGGGCCTCCGACAATTGAAGATGGGACCCGGGAAAAAGGAATGTATATAGAACAAAAAGAAGAGCCAACTTGACGAAGTCGGCATCACTTTGCGCTAGCCTCAATCCACTATCAATATGAGACCGCAGAATTTTCTCGGGCGGTAGTCCCCGAAAATATTTATATCGAATGGTTTCCACTTCAGGTGCTTTAATGGAAGGGGAATACTCTTCGGGTTCAACGACTACAAGGCCCAGAATTAAGGCAACGTCCATCTTCCGAAGATAGACATCTCTCCTCCCGATTCGGAAGTGGTTCTTCTCAACCCAAAAACTTAACATAGCATCGACAACATCTCCAGCAAAACTAACACCCTTTGGCATTGGAATATTCCCTTGAAAACTGATGCACTTAGCATCTCCTTCCGCTTCGGGCTAGCGTCTTCGTAGATCTTCGAAATGCTAGTAGGAGAACATTTGCCAACAGCACGTTGTACAACCATTTTGTCGGCTTCTGTATATGAACTGTAATAAAATTGAAAGAAAATGTTTATAATCAGGGTATAATCAGGCTAGATAAAAAACTCGTCGATTCCCTAAACAATCGTGATCGATTGTGTACATAATCGTTATCGATTGTGTACGCGATCGTCATCAATTGTGTACACAATCGTCATCGACTGTTGAATCAATCGATGTCGATCGCGTTAACAATCGACAGCCTATACAATTGTCCAATTTCTTTTCTTTTTTTCTTCTTATTCTTTTCTTCTTTCGCTAAAATTTTCATTACTTCATCGTTTTCGTCCCAAAGGAACTGAAGATGATCTGGTTCTGGTGGTATATGCAATCGCTATCGTATGCAAATGCAATAGCTTTCGTTATTATCCCTAACCATCACCGGCAACTGATTTTCCACCATCAGCAGCAAATGTATCATCCCTATTACCCCTTCCAGCCCCCATATTTTCCAATGTCAAACGACGGCGATAAAACACCATAAAACCTACTATAATAAAATCAATTTCGATCTTGTAAGGGAGGACCCACCACCACTATCAGAACCAGATCCTCTTCAGTTCCTTTGGGACGAAAACATAAATTTTGGCGAAAACGATATCGATTGTATAGACAATTGATATCGATTGAGTTTACAATCGTTATCGATTGTCTATACAATCGATAGTTATAAAATTTACTAGAAAATGTGGACCGACGAAAGAGGAAGAAAAAAAATCAACATAAATTAATTATTTACTAGCTACTTACAGGTTTGGTAGCTTGAAGATTGATGAACGGAATGCTAGCGACTCTCGACCGCCTTTCCATCGACTTCGAAAGAAAAAGTAAAAAAGTAAAAAGGTAAACAATGTGTAGGGTTTGATAAAGGCGGCTATTTATTACATTGGGGGTAAATCCGGTATTTCCTAAAGGCGAAAGATGGCTCGGCACGCAGCGGGTCGATTTGGGTAAAAGTGAAACTATAGGGTCTCTGCAGTAAAAGGTACATCTGACAGGGTCGGTCAGGTAAATTTCCCATTTCCTTAATTCTGACAAGTTAAAATGACAACTTCATCTTCATTGATTGGACACCCATGAATATTGGTAGAGCTCCCAACGTTTGAGCAGTTTGGACAGAGGAGATTACTTGTGGAGTTAATACTAATAAATGGTTTTAAATATCTTCCGAGACGACGTCTCGGATGATATGTTTCCCGTCTCGGGGCTGGGTGAGGTTATAAACAAACCAAGTCTGGCATCGAGACTAGAGAGAGAAACATATTTTTATGATGGGTTTGTACGTCAAAGATATTAAACTAGTTTGCGGTCGAAAGTGAACTAATCATCAGTTTTGTACACGTGTCAATATGATAACTCCTGAGTTGTATCCAATCTACGTGATGGTTATTGTGATTGTGATTGACCATTGCCCCCCTGGGTTATCTCATGACCCCTTGATAGCTGTGAAATCCATATGTTGACTGGATTGGACGGGGCCAAAAAGGTCCCCTGTCTGAAAAATGGCTTTTGTTACTACCACACCAATTTATGTTACAACCACGTCACTGAAACCAAAGCAAAAATAACTTTATATCAAATAATGGAGACGCATGTTATGAACATCATTTTTGTCAAAGATTGGGAGGAAAAATGATCTCCATGGTCCGATTTAAATTAGTCAACGAAACATAAACTGATAAGTTAAAAAAGTGGAGGTGCGGGGAATCGAACCCCGTGCCTCTCGCATGCGAAGCGAGCGCTCTACCATATGAGCTACACCCCCCCTACATGTGTATTAAGTTTCTAAATATTTAATATTATGTAAATATGGCAACAGTGAGCACATCAATCTCACACGGTCAAAATTTTCACCACTGATTTGACTCCCATATATATATATATATATATATATATATATATATATATCAGGGAACTTCTCAAGGTTGACCATTTTGATGATAAGAGATTGACCTATGCACTTAATACCAATTCATGGCAAATGGGTATTAGTAGGGCCGGGCTTGTAAACGCCTCAGCCCAGCCCATTTCACCCTGATTTGTAAGTGGCAGTTGGCTGATTGGTGACATATAACTAATGATATAAATCTAAGCCCTTAAAATTTCAATGGACCTGATTGAGTGATTTCCAAGTAGGTCATGAAATACTCGCGGTATTTATATGTTCGAAACCATTGGATTTAGGTGATCATACCCAAGGTATCAAAAGTCGGTCGATATATTGGTTTTCGACCAAACCGATATGTATCGGTATCTCATATCGCCTGATATGTCTCGGTTTCCGAAGTGATTTTTTTAAATTTTTTTCCCCAATTCCTTAGGAATTCTTTGAGTTTCCTAAACTTGATGAAGAGAATAAAATTAGTCATTCCAGAAATGTTCCATGACTTTTAGGTAGCTCAGACCATTTGTGGAAACCATCATTTTTCGAATATGAAGGCAAGGGCGGAGCCACATAGAGCAGCGAGGGGGCCAACTCCTGAGAATGTATAATATATGCTTCTTATATAACTTTTTTTAATATATATAATATCGTTGGATACGAGATGATGTCTTTCCTAGACAATTTTTCGAGATATAGCCAAATTTGACCAACTAAAAAGATCAAGAGATGGCATGACATCCACTATATCATAAGAAAAGTATTGGTACGTTGTAATGTCACTTGGTCTCAAGAATATTGGAGCCAAGGTATAAAAAATCGGATAATACCCGTACGTATCAGTATCCTGCCCATATCGGCTGATACGTATCAGTTTGGGCCTTACTTTAAAGTTTTATATATATATATATATATATATATATATATATATATATATATATATATATATAAATTTGATCGAGTTGTATCGGTATCGACTGAGTTGTATCAATCCTTCATAGACCGATACCAATTTGGATACCTTGCTGGAGCCACATACCAAATAGATGTGGTGGTTGTACTCTACGACATGATGCACAACTGCATAGAGGTGTATGTTGATAATATTATGGTCAAATCAAAGACTCGTGGTGGGCAAATAGAAGCACTTCAAATGGATTTAAATTTTTATTTTTTTTTGGATAACTTGGATATTTGGGCCTCTTAGAGCACCAGCCTAATTCCAAGGACACATGTGCACCCCAAATTCAGCACATATCAGGTCAGCACAGGATATAAATCTCTAAAGTGGCCTTAAGGTGGGAGAGGAATTCGAACTCAGATATCCTACTTTTGAAAGTAGGCCAAATAAATTTTAAGTTATAACGAAGGTATCAACTAAATTGAATTGGTACTAAGTAAGCATTACAATAATAATACGTGACTTGGTTTAATGGTATCATATGTTTTGTGTGATTTGCTTTAATAGTATCATTATATGTTGTGTGATTTGAAGACAATGATTGGAAGATGAATAATGTTATAGTTAATGGATAAAAAAAATATCTTTATCATGTGATTTAAATTGGCTAATTTATTTTAAAATTAATGACAACACCATTAATTTCAGAAGTCCTTAACCAAAGTTATAAATATCGATCGATTTCGATACATATATGCCAAAATATATATATATATATATATATATATATATATATATATATATATATATATATATATATATATCAAAATTGACCTTATCTAAGTCAAAACACATAGCGAGATGGGGGAGGACATAAATTGGCACCTTGTCGGCCTATGTAGCATAATATCAGTTGATATATCGGTTATTTGTTAAAAATTACAAAAATAGTTAAATATATATTACAAAAATTTGGGCCGATATGGCCGATATGTATCCTATATCTGTCGCTTGACCGATTTTGCTGATATAAATAAAGGTTACAAGCTTGTTGTTGAATACATCGACATATTTTTTGTTATGACTCGGGTTTATTTTAACCCTGTTTAATGGTAATAGATGGGAAAAATATTAAGACCGGTGTTTGTGCACATACCATATCATAATCCATACCACTAAATTAAGAAAATTCTAAATAAGATACGAGTAACACAAAAATACTATCCGAATCCCAAGAGACCTATTAAATCTTATCATTCATTAGATTTGATTTGATAATCAATTAGAATCCATAAAGGACTCTTACCTTATTGACAAGTCGACTTGCTTATTTAGACTCTTTCTCTAATTGCCTTTTCTCTATAAATGAAAAATCTAGAGAGAAATAGAATTATCTATTTCATTCCCTCTCACAATCGTCTCTCTTATTCTCTCTTTTCTGCAAAAGTACAACTATTGTACACCACCAGCTCATCCTTAAGCGAGATCCTGAGTTGGGCATTATTTCGAGTTATGATTACCATCTTAACAACGACCCAATCATCTTTTTCTAGAGCCCAATCACCTCCCTATCAAGGATCCTCATCATCGTTGTACAGATTCGGTAGTGAGAGAAGATTTTGTGTGAAAAGATTCGGACAAATCGACGCTTCGAATCCAATCTCTGTCAACTCAAATCACCGCGAAAATTACGGTTCACGCTTCAACAGATGGGCACCTCTCAATCCATCTTAAATTATTCAGCTTTTTTTAAAAAAAGGAACCCAAAATCAACCTTAAAAGAAATCGGGGAAGAAAAGATCTCGAACCATGGTTGAAAACCTCAACTTGTGCTTGAAATTGTTAACTCGATCGGTCGAAATTTAAAGTCGACTGGTCGAGATGTATTTGTATAAGGACACCTATCCTTTGGTTGATCTCGATTGGTCGAGAACAAAATTCAACTAGTCAAGATTGAATTTTTCTCCAGTCCCTTCAGAAAAATCGAGCAGTTGAAATTTCACTTCATATAGTTTTGTAGCTTATTGTTCAGACAACTTAACCAGTTGAAATCTAATATCGACCAGTCAGGTTTACTTGTTTACCAGATTTTCATTTTTAACTCGACCACTCAAAACCCATTTTCGACCAGTCGAGATTGAATTCTTTTCAGCTTTAATCAGTCAACTCGACCGATCGAAACCACAATTCGACGAGCCGAAGTTTTGGCCTTCCTTCAGAATTTCTCCTTCGACTGGTCGAGATTTATATTCTATATATACGAACTTCTGTCCTCTATTTGATCTCGACCGGTTGAGATTCCAAATTTGATCGGTCGATTTTATAAAAGTTCATTGTTCTTCTTTGTTCTTTGATCTCGACCAGTTGAAACCCATTTTCGACCAATCGAGATTGATAGTTCTGAAATTGATTTTCCTTTCAAACCGAATTTTGAGATCTTTTTGCGAAGGCATCCTATTTAAGCGAAACATGACTCGTTCTTATAATTTTTGGACCATCCAAACACAATGAGAATGTCTGTTACTTCTTTTAAGGCTCTTATGATCTTTGTATGATCACGTGTGTCTTTTTAGGGCTCAAAACAAGTTCAATCGCACCATAAGTTCTATAGGCACGATGACTACCTTCAAGAAAGAATAATTAGACTCAATCATAGAATAAATATATTAAAATATTTTTTATGCTTTATTTTTATTTAAAGATGATCTAAACAATGCACCCGAATTCCACGTGGCATCCAAACATTATTTTGGCTGCCACGTGGAACTCCATGGAGGACGGTAACGGTCCTCCCATCGAGGACGGACACCTTTTGCTATATATATGTATATATATAATATTCAGTGGAATTGCCATAGTAATATGATTTGAAACCCTTTAAACGAGTTGGTCCAGAATCTGACGGTCTAGATTAGAAGCAAACATACAAACAAATCGTACAACACCCGCTCACACGAAGGAAAGAAATATTAATATAGCAAAAAGGAGCTTGTATAGTAGGTACACGGCCCGTGTACTCCCACGAGCTACATCAGGCCCGCCAGACCAAGTTTTTCAAAGAATCTCCATCACCTGATTCAAAACAATTAAAGACCATTTAAAAATTAACAACCATTATATAAATCTAATATATGGGTAAGTTATTTATATGATTCAAAGCAATTAAAGACCATTTAAAATTTAAAAACGATTATAAAAATCTAATATATCGGTAATTTTTTATGGCTTTTCATCGCTTTGAATCAGACCAGAGATCAAAGATCAAAATTTTAGATTTCCGATACGTAGCGGCCAGCATCAAAGTTGAGACATATCAACCGATAAGTATGGGTTTTGTACTATACCAACATGTATGGGCCTATACACCTGATACTTTCAAAACAAATTCATATCATATGATAAGTATCCAACGATATGTATCGGTTTTATACTATAACAACACGTATGGGCCGATACACTGCATCAACCTGCTACTTTCGAAACATATCTATAACAGACGTTAAGTATCAGTTTCGTACTATATCAACATGTATGGGCTGATACCATATATCGACCTGATACATCCGAAACAGATTCATATCGGACGATATTATATCAATATGTATGGGCAGTCCGAAACATATCCGTATACAATAAGTAATAAGTATATGTTTCGTACAAAATTTTGATCTATGCAAGCGATCTTTTTTTTCTCTTTTTTTTTTTTTATAAAAATTTTTAGATGATAGCCCACCTATAAAACAACACACACGATGATTCCACGTGGCACACGCATTCAAGCCGCTTACCTAATATCAACTCCTCTAAAACATTGCCTATATTACATACCATGTACATGGGAGCACCAGGTAGAGAGACCTACACAACGCACGTGTACCTAATAGAGACTCACACGCACACAGCGAACACGGCAACTCAATCAAACGGGTTATCCCCTACATAATTCCCCGGCGGGTCATAGTTGCAAGTAATAAAAACCCCTCCCCCGTTGCACTCCACACGTGCGCAACCCAGCTTCACGCTCTCCTTCCACACGATCTGCGTAAAGTGGCCGCACTTCTCGTTCTCCGCACAGCTGTTAGCGGTCCGATTATAATTCCTGTGTTCGCTGACCCACGTATGAACCGCATCCCCTGCCCGGAAATCGGAATCGCTCCCCCAGAACAGGTTCTCGCCGTAGGGCCCACCCGAGTGGATGAGCTCGCAGTCGAACCGGCGTTGGTTGGCGAACCGGCGGGCGTAGCGGGCGACCCGGTGGTCCCACTCGAAGGGCGGTTCTTTCATGTGGGCCCGGACCTTGTTGTGGAGGTCGAGGAACTCGCGGATGGAGCCCTTGTGAGAGGAGAGGAGGCGAAGTGACGGTGAGGGTGGGGTGGGTTCTGAAGCGTCGTGGAGGTGGTGGAAATGGTGGGCGGTAGATGGGGAGATGAAGAGAGAGAGGAGGAAGGCGAAGAAGAGGAGGGGGAGGAGGGTTCGAACCATCGACCTCCGCCTCGCCATTTTTTCTTCTTTTTTTTGGTGGTTTGGGTTTCGGCTGGCTGCAGAGAGGGGTGGTGCAGCGGCAGAGGAGAAAGAGGAAGGAGAGAGAGGGGGTTTATTGGGTGGAGGATTTGATAATGCCACTCCTTTTTTACTAAATTACAGGAAGGCCACGCCTATTTTAGACGTTGGTTGGGGTTAGTTATTGACTTTTGAGTTAGTATCAGGTAAGTGACCCGCTCGCGATGTATTCTGTACGTGTTTCAGTTTTAGGGACACGTGGCATGTGAAATCTGATGGGTGGTCCTTGATCTTAAAGATCTGATCAGCTCATAGATCAACTAATTTGCGTGCACCATATAAACCACTCCTCAAGAAGCAGAGGTTCTGAGTTCGAATACAACCCCTTGTTAGCTACTCGTAGGAATTTATCCTTACTGACTAATATGTGTGATGTGCAGGCGTTGCACGTACTTGAGGGCTTAGTTAACTGAGACTGCCTGATGAATCTGTGAGGGCAACTATGCCAAAAATCATTGACCAATTTGAATCAGATGATAGAGATAGTTTTTAAAACCAAATCTTTCATATAATGGATCTTGACATCACGTCTGTATTATTAGATTATTAAGTTTTGGTTTTATGTGGCACACATCCGAAAAATTGACTTGAAAATCATGTTTGAGCCTAATGTGTCACGTGATTTTTTATTCACTCTTTTAGGATATGTGCCACATGGAATTAAAAATTGACCGGAAAATGGTATACCCATAATCTCAAGATCTTTTGCGTGAAAAATTAGGGCAAAAACAACTCCATAGTCTTATTCAAAGCACTAAGCATTTCTTTAGTGTATTTTACCTCAAAGATTCGGTGAGCAAAATTAAATTTTTTATTTAAAAAGGGTGGTGTTATTTGCACCCAATTTTCTTGTGAATAATTCTCATATTTCCGGTACAAAGAATCATTGACTGCCTTAAATTCATTTTTCGTCCCACTCTTTCACACCTATTAGACAGTCACACATTGATTTCATGTGGCACGTATCTCCAAAAGTGACTGTGATCATAGGCATACCACAAAAAAGAGTTCTCAAGTGTCACTATTGGGATGTTTGCCAAGTGGAATTAATATCTGATCCTCTGATAGGGAGATCATGATCTATAAATCTATTGTGTACAAGATTGGGTTGAAAAATATCTTTATTGTCTATTTAAAGGCAGTCAATGATTTTTTATAGTGAAAATAAGCATGTTCATCATAAGAAAAACAGGTGCAAATAATGCCACCCTTTTAAAAAAATTCTTATAATTTTGGTTTTGGAAAGTAAAAAAAAATGTTAGGTATATCAAACAAACACTTTGTCAGGAAATTCAGGTAAGGCAGCCACCCATCTTTGAGGGGTATTTTCGTGTTATTTTGATAGAAGAGGGGTATTTTGGTAACATTATCCAGGTAAGGTAGCCATCGACGGTTTCAAGACAGCCGTTGAGTACCTAAGACAAAGCGTTTCTTTAGGACTTCGTTTGACAGCTCAACGGAGTTAACTGTCGGATTTCTTGCCAAGTCAGCGTTGATTCCAAACTTCCCTCCTTTTTTTTTTATTTTTTATTTTTGCCTTTTTGGTGTGTTTAGGAAACAAACTTCTCTCCTCTTAGAATTAAACCGTGGGCATTAATTTAGAGAGTTGAAAGCGTTCACGGTTCATTGGACACGTGGCGCCTGGCTTGATCATATGAACCTTATGATATGAAGCCTAGTCACCAAATTTGGCGTTCTTTTTCTTTTTTTCCTTAATATCTCAAATAATTTGAGATTTTAAAGTTTTGCAAATGAATCACAAATTATTCAAAAATAATTTGCGACTTTTTCAATCTCTTTTAGTATTTAAAAAAAAAGAGTTAATGGCTTTTGACCTACTTTTTTTTTTTTTTTTTTTTAATTTGTGTTTATATTATGAAAACGCTAAAACTAAGTCTCGGAAGAATCGATAAAGACCCAGCATAGCACCACAAACATTATTGTCTTCTACAGTGGTTTAAAAAAATAAGAGGGGGAGGAATCCGAAATGTCAAGAAAACCTCCAACAACAACAAATGAAAATAGAAACCCCCCGAAATAGGACAAATTATAAAGTGGAAATTAAATAGAGGAGATTGTCCGATTCAAATCTTCGAATGGTAAGAATTGAGGGATCCTCTAAACCTTCAGAAACAACCCATGAGTACAATGAAAAGAGACTATCTCGAATTAGGTTGCCTTTAGGAAAAAAATACCATTGTTGCATCTGATGTGGTTTCTGATAAGTCAAATGTTCCAGAGGAGGGAAAAGTGGATATGGGACCATATCTATTTCTTCAAACCACTAAATAGATTTGAATCCCAGCTGATAATAAGATCGACCACCCTTGAAGGCAAATAGCTAGCTAGATCGAACGCATTGTGGAGTTTATTCTATACGGGCCAAATCTTAGGGCAACTGATGAAGAGATGGTCTGCATCTTCGGCCGACAAGTCACACAGGAAACACTTCTGATCAATATCCATTCCTCTTTGATTTAGGGTGATAACTGTGGGAAGTTTATTCCATAGCATAGACCAAGCGAAGAACTTGATCTTGGAAGGGATCTTGAGCTTCCAAATGTTACACCACTCAACTTTGGGACAACACCGATAAGGAATAGAGAAGGCGGACTTGGCGGAGAACGGCTTGCTATTGTTATTATCTCAGATTCGACAATCTTCACAGTCACTATTGATGATTAAAAGATCGAGGATAGCTGAAAGATTGTTATATTCGGCGATTTCTAAGCCGTATAAACGTCTTTTAAATCTTATGTGCCAGCGAGAGTGGGTATCGGAGCTAAAAATATCTGAAATGAAAGCTGTCGGATTTTCTGCTATAGCATACAGATTTGGGAATAACTTGCTTAGCGAATCGGCAAGAGAATCCCATCTATCGGTCCAAAATCGGATATGATCTCCTTTACTAATGGAAAAAGAGATATTATTGATAAATTCTTTTCTGATAGAGATTATACCTTTCCACCACCACGAAGAAACATAGTACTTGTTGTTCTTTATCTCCCACCCATTAGCGCTCATCCGATACTTTTTAATAACCATATCTTTAAGCCAACTATCTTTTCCGTCCCCAGGCCGCCACCACTATTTCATGAGGAAGGCCTGATTTATAGAACTGATAGGTCTAATACTAAGGCTACCAGCCCATTTTGGCTTGGACATAATATCCCATCCTATAAGATGGATTTTCCGGGATTCTCCCAAGTCGTCCCAAAGGAAGTTGCGCTCGAGTTTTTCAATTTCTTGACAAATCTTGGTGGGGCACTTGTACATTGAAAGGTAATAAGTGGGTAAGGCGTTAACGACCGATAAAATGAGAGTCATTCTACCTCCTTTCGAGAGAAGCTTGCTTTTCCACTCACCTAATCTACCGTTGACTTTAGTAATAAACGAATCCCAGTCTGACATATTAAGTTTGCCAACACCTATGGGGATCCCAAGATATTTGAAGGGAAGAGAGGCGGTGACAAAATTAGCTTCAATGACCCATTGATGTAGTTCATGATCATTGACGTTAATGTCATAGATATTAGATTTCTCATAATTTACCTGCTGCCCAGAGACCACTTCGTATAACCTTAGTATCTTGCACACGTAGATGATTTGGGAGGTCTCGCCACCACACATGATAAGAGAGTCATCGGCATATTGAAGGAGATTAATGTTGAAATCGCATCTGGGATTTGAGAAGCCAATGATTTTTCCTTCAAGCTCTGCTTTTTGGAAAAATAACGCAAGGCCTTCACTAGCAATGTCAAATAAATATGGTGATAATGGGCACCCTTGTCTTAATCCTCTCGAAGATTTGAAGAAGTAGCAGGCTTTTCCGTTAATAATGACAGAAAAATGAGCACTAACCAGGAACCCGTGGATCCAAGATCTCCATTTTTCATCGAAACCCATCTTCCTCAGCATCCATAACAGATAATCCCAACTCACTCTATTATAAGCCTTTTCCATATCCACTTTAATTAGAACTCCCGCCTGCTTAGAGGAAGCCTTCGAGTGAATGCACTCTTGGGCTAGAACAATCAAATCAAGAATCTGTTTACCTCTATGAAGGTCCCTTGAGATTTGGAAATGACCAATCCGATTACTTTCTTCAAGTGATTGGTAAGAACTTTTTCAATAATCTTGTACAAGCTGGAAACTAGAGTTATTAGCCGAAACTTACTCATTTCCAAAGCACCACGCTTTTTCGGGATGAGGACGATGAACGTAGCATTCGTGGATGAATCCGTCCTCCCAAAACCTGTTGAGCATCTAGATCACGTCCTCTTTGACAATTTCCCAATATTTATGAAAGAAACCCACAGTAAAACCATCTGGCCCTGGTGCACGTTCACCGCTGCAATTCTTGATAGCGTCCTAGATTTCGTCATCATGAAATTTCTCGTCTATGTGATCGGCTTCAGTTTGGGAGATTGAGCGAGGTTGGACGTTGTGAAGTCTCGGGTGGTAGTGTCTAGTTTATTTGAAGAGCTCGCCATAGAATTCAATGGCTATCTTAGCAATATCATTTGGCTGAGAATAGGAAATACCATTTCTGGTGATAGCAGAGATGGAATTGATTCTCCTACGATTGTTAGCGTACGTGTGGAAGAAAGCTGTATTTTTGTCACCTTCTTTCAAGCAACGGATACAAGATTTTTGACGCTATTCTATTTCCTTGATGAGAGCTAATTGTTCAAAGCTGACCTTAACTGCTTCTCTCTCTAACATATCTTCGTAGGAGAGATGTTGAGATTCCTCAATGTGATCGATGCTACTGATAGTATTGGTTAAAGTAGATTCGGCAACATTATTGGTAGCTTTCTGGGCTTTAACTGCAATTTTGCCTTTCACGGCCCGAAATTTAGCGAAAACAAAGTGAGATCTAGTTCCTTCCGACCACCATATGGGTACACATTCACTGAAGTCTTTGTTGTCAAGCCAGTGATTAAATAGGTGGAAAGGAGACGGTCCCCATTTGATGCCATCAAGTTTTAATATTAATGGTGTGTGATCGGAGGTGACGCGAGTTGTAGCAGAGCAATCAGCGGTAGGGTATAAAGCATTGAAACCTTCATTGATAAAAAATCTGTCAATACGACAGAAAGTTGCAGGATTCCTGCCATTGGACCAGGTATACTGGGCCCCTGACATAGGAATGTCCATAAGCTATGATTCGTTGAAGAAATTAGAGAAGTTCCTCATTGAGGGGGAAAGTCGGGAGTTGTTGGAGCGTTCATGAGGATGTGCTATGGCGTTGAAATCCCTGCACAGAACCCAGGGACTCTTGTGTAGTATTTTCCACCTATACAGATCCTCCCATAGCTCAACATCGGCCCCTCTAGAGTAGGGATCGTAGACTGCCGTGAAGAGGAAGGAGGCCTTGTTTCGCTTGTTCAAAAAGAGCAAAGATAAATTGAAATTGCCAACCCACGGCCCTGTACACTCGTAAACAGATGTATCCCACATAACTAATATACCACCTTTGAACCCATTTGCATTTTTATGAAACCAGCTCCAACCAGCTGTAGGAGCAAAGGTTAAAAACTTCCTGGAAGTCATCTCCCTTCATTTAGTCTCTTGAAGAGTGATGAGATTAACTTTGGTGCTGGCCAACACTTTTTTAACTGTTGCACATTTGCTAGGCCTCCCCAGGCCTCGTACATTCCAGGTTAATACCGTCATAGAGACTGAGAGAAGCGTAGGAGCTGAAATGGCTGGGAGCTACCAGGTATATCGCAGTGACCATTGTAGTCTTTTGAGTTCGGCGATCTTCTTATTGTTGGTTTCAAATTTGGATGCCGATATCAAGGAAACTTCATTGACAGTGTTGTCTTCTGTCAGCCTGAGGTCTTCAGCAATATTGTCTCTGTGGGTGGGGACAGGGAGGACCAAATCAATATCAGATGTGTCATTGGCTGAGGGAGCATTGACCACTGCCTCAATTTCTGAGAATTTGTCGGCCCCTGAAATGAGATCCATTTCATGATCGTCAATGAGGTCATGTTTCCAACTACTGCCACTGTCACTGACCTTATCTTCTTCCATCTCGGTCTCTCCAAAATTGTGTCGCTCTTGGGCTTCGTCTGCAACAAGGAAGATGGTAGCAAAAGTGGCTGTGGGAAGTTGTGTGAAACCAGGAGGAAAGTCCAGTGTATTGGCTGAATAGATGATAACTGAAGAGGGTGAATTTGGAAGTAAATTCAGCAGGGAGATAGGTGAGCCTGAAACAGAGTTGGGGAGTTGGGGTCAGTAATGGAGTTAACAGCTGGGGTGGAAGCGGCTTGGCTAATGAAGAGGCCTGAACACTAGGGGAAATGGGTCTATTAGAGGGTTGAACGTAGGGGGAAATGGGTCTGTTAGAGGGGTCCAGTCCAATGGGTTGCTGGAATTCATGGGATGTATTGGCTGAATAGATGACAGCTGAAGGGGGTGAATTTGGAAGTAAATTCAGCGGGGTGATAGGTAAGGCTGAAACAGAGTTGGGAGAGTTGGGATCAGTAATGGAGTTAGCAGCTGGGGTGGAGGTGGGCTTGGCTAATGAAGAGGCTTGAATGCAAATGGGTCTATTAGAGGGCTGAACGTTGGGGGACATGGGTCTATTAGAGGGCCGAACGCTGGGGGAAATGGGCCTGTTAGAGGGGTCTAGTCCAATGGGTTGCTGGAATTCAAAAGGTAACATCTCACAGAGGGAGGATTTTTGGGGATTGGGAACCTCCAAATCAGGGGGAGGATTCTCGAAAGAAGCAGGTAAAGGCACAGTTGGGATCTCGGAATGCAGATTAGCAATGGAGCCAATTGGGGTGGGAGGTTGGCACTCCAACGTTTCCAAAAGCGGAAAGATATCACAATTTTTAAATTCGAAATTCAAGTTGCCAAAACGAAGAGATTGGTCAGAATTTTGGCCAGATCTGATAACCGCCATATCCGAAGTTTGGTGTTGTCGGAGAGAGGCCGCAAGCTTGGTCTTGGTCACCGGAGTTGGGTCGGCCTGGTATGAGTTTGGCTCGGTGGTGGCAATCTGCGTCGATGTCGAAGCTAAGTTACAGGTGGAGTGCAATCTGCGTCGATGTCGAAACTAAGTTACAAGTGGAGTGCAATCTATTATCCCATTCGACATCCACGGCAAGGAGGATGGTCTCATCTTTGACCCGAATTTCAATGGCTCGTGGAATTTCCCACCAAAAAGGAGAGGAAACTTTAAGACGAACGTATTCAGCCTTAGTGAAGTTCTGAGAGTTGAGATAGATGTCTAGCAAACCTCCATAGGAAGCAGCTACTTCCTCGAACTTGGCCAAATTCCAAAAGTGTAAGGGGAGGCCCCTCACACGGATCCAAAGATGGCCACTGCTGGGCAGGGTAATCATGTTGCAGGTAGGACTCCATTTGGAAAAGGCGGCTTTGTGGTTGTCGATAACTTCGGACCTGGATAGGATGAGGGAAGAAGCCACAGCCTGGCCGTAGAAATATATTAGAAAAGAGCATCTATTAATTTTCCAGTGGCCAATTATCTCTTTGCTATTCCATTTGGTAGAGATCCAGATCTTCAGTTTTGACAAAGAAACCTTGCCGTCGGGTACAGACACGATGACCCCTCGATTCAACAGAACGGCTTCCCAATGCTCCGCATCAGGATCAGATCTGCTCCCGACTAGTGATTAAACATCAACTAGTGATTAAATGATCTTACACCATTCAAATGCCAGTTTTTTTTATCTCACACTATTGAAGTGTAGTCTATCATTATGTTATGTGGCATGCACTCATGATTAAATTGCCCAAGTAGCAACCTATTATTGAAATATATATCAGGCAAATGAAACGTATTGATAAGTGGATGTGAACCATCCGATCGACAAGCTTTAATATCAGCCATTAACTCTAAAAACATCCGTTGATATTATAATCAGTAAATTGAATGATTTCAATCTACCTAAAACACCATTTTTGGGCTTGTTGCACTTAAACCTATGACATATCACTTTGATGATTTGAATCACCAACATCTTAAACCCTTGATGGTGTAAGATCATTTAAACACTCTTATATTTTGTAGTGCTCAACCCCTTATTCACTCAAAGAAGATCTTTGGTCTGTTTAGTCCTTAAGAAACCTTCGATCTTAGACACCATTAAGATCAGAGAGAGAGAGAGAGAGAGAGAGAGAGAGAGAGAGAGAAACATCGGACGAACGAGAAGTTTAGACATCGATCTCCCTTGACATCTACCATCATAGATTCAGCATTCGCACTTAAGAAGGTAAATAGCATAGCATAATAGTAAGGATTTTGTTTTCCAAAATCCCAGACTTAGCTATTATTTATTAGAGTTGATTCTAAAAAGTTTAGGGACTTCGCGTTCTGGTGAAAAGGGGACCGAAGTGCATATTCGCATAGTATCGCTTGAGGGAGATTTATAAGTCTCTCGAGCAAAATCACTTCAGAAATAAGGTAAAACTTTATGACGAAACTCGCTCGAGCGATTTTTGTTGTCACTTGAGCGAGGTAATGAATAAGATAGATAAAATTTTCTGTGATAAGTCGCTCGAGCGAGCACAAACTGTCACTCAAGCGAATTTCAATGCATCGACTGTCCCAACCCTTTCTTGGTAGAACTTAAAGAAAACTACGAATTATTTTCAATCATTGACACATCACTTGTGAATCTGATGTAGAAGGAGAACCAGAAGCCATAAATAAGGACCACCTCATCGCTTTCTCACAACATTAGAACCGAGGTAATGGAATTTCAATGCATAATTACATTTTTGACTTTGATTCATAGATTTTAATGATATAGATGAATTGAATTGTGATAATTGGAAATTGAGTTAGAACTTGATTAATCTGTTTGCATTTGAGTATGTGAAATCCTTCGGCTATTAAATTCGCATTTGAATATTTTGAAATAGTGAACCTTTTGAACTTTAAAATTAGAATGGAATGAGAATTAACTATGAATGAATAACACCTTATTATGTATTAGAACTTGCATTTGATTTGAGGTTAATGTGAATAAACTTGTGCTTCGGCACTTTTGAACCATTTCGATGGCCTTTTAAATCGCACAAATATCCCTCACGACGCAGGGGCTTGGGCACTTAGAAAAATTGCTCATTGAATGATGATGATTAGGAGAGGATTCCCATCGATTATTGGAGACTCAAAACACTATATTTGCGTTAGAAATATTTAAGCTATGAATTTAAGTCATACACTAACGAAAAAGTTGTATATCAAAATGTGAAACATGAGAAATGACATTACGAAATCTCGTATAAAGACTAAATCTCAAATAATATGATTTTGAACCCAAGACTCTTCGAATTCTCCTTTGATATTAAATGCTTTATAATTTGGTCATTGAATTCTATACATTGATCGGATAAAATGTAATTGGTATTGAGCTTTCTTTGCTGAGCTTAGACTTTTAGCTCACCCCGTCACTATATGTCACAGATACTGATATTGATCATGATCCCAAACTTGAAAACGATCTGAATTTCGTACCAGAAGAAGATCATCAACCCGAGGATTTTTATCCATAGACAAATTGATTTTAGACTTGGTACATCTAAGATTTTGGTAGGCTAAATGGATTAGTTCTTTTTCATACAACTTGCACACCATTGTTTGTGTGACGAACGACCGTCACCGGTGGTTTAGTTTAGTTTTGATTTTATGTTCTTAATGATAATGGAATTATTATAGTTGTCATTTATTATATCTCTGTTAATTTTTCGCATAAGTGTTGATGTACCAAGTATCTAACGACTCGGTGTTCCCATAATTCTGTATGGGAAAAGTTAGGTCGTTATAGTATGTATCAGAGATACGATTTTAGATTCTATAAGAACATAGACTGAACTTTTACGATCACTTCTGATTAAACTTTCGTTCAATCGTGAAAGTTTCTCATAGCCCCTCGTGGTAGACCAAGGACTGTCCGTACTGAAGGCACATCGAGTGATGAGGGAATCGCTACTGGTGCAAATAACGTTCTTTTGGGAGGAGGAAATAACAACGGACACACTGGGCAGTTATTAGTAACAATGATCAACTCTATGGCTCAACAGACCGCATTGCTTGTGGTGAGACCACAACCTTCAAAATTTCAGGAATTCAGAGGGATGAAGCCTCCTAGCTTCTTTGGCCAAGCCGACCTGCTCGAAGCTGAAAAGTGGTTGAACCAAAGAGAGAAAATTATTCGCATGATTCCTTATACAGAAGAAGAGAAGGTCAGCTGGGCATCCTTTCAATTGGAAGGAGAAACAGATCCATCGTGGAAATCAATCAAAAAACCAGAGTACAAGAAACGCCAAATACTTCATGGACCTGAGCTTGGTTCACTGAGGAGTTTAATGAGAAATATTTCTTGAAATCGGTCAGAGATCAATGGGAGGTCGATTTTATCTCACTGGAATAAGGTCAGATGTCGGTACACGAGTATGAAGCCGAATTCACTAGGCTCTCAAGATTCGCACCTCAACACATCGCCACAGAACTCATGAAAGCCAAAAAATTCAAACATGACTTAAAGCCGAACATCAAGGAAAGAATTTCCTTATTCAAGCTAAATACCTATGCAGAGGTCACGGACTTAGCTCTTATTGCTGAACGAGACATTGAGAAGATGTATCAAAGAAGAGAGCAATACAAAAAAGGGTAGAGCAAGTGGAACGCAATCATATGCCGGCGATAAGACAAACAAGAAAATGAAGTTCTTGATGTCAGCACCCTCACAACAAACTCAAACCACCTATTTAAAATCGATTATGTCTGCACCTACAAGGCCCTACCATCCTTCAAACTCTACTACAACTGGAGCGTCGGTAGTACAATAGACTTCACGCACTACTTCATTCGCACCGGTTGAGTCATGCTCACGATGTGGAAAGCAACATAAGACGGAGGAATGTAGGTGGGCCACAAGTTCATGCTTCAATTGTGGCCATAAAGGACATTTGATAAAGGATTGTCCCAAAGCGAAGAAAGAGAAGACGACATCGGTATCTACTCAGAGGCCCTTCTGACCTACAGTTCAGGATCGTGCTTATGCCATCTTTGCACGTGATGTCCAAGCCACAAATGGCGTCATCCACGGTATGAGTTACATTGAAATTCTAAGTTATTCATCTTTACTTTCAACTAGTGAATATCCTTGGAAATTTAAATTGAGTTGTATTGTTACATGCTCACTACAAACCATTATGCGCCATTTATTAATTGAAGTACACGAACCCTAAGTACCTTACAAATGTACCAAAGTAGCGACATTTGTCAGCACAAGCCACGAGTATTGATAGGCCCCAGCTCTACGCATTCTTTTGTCACCTTTCAATTCGCCACCAAATTGATTCTTCATTTTGTCTGTGTCAGTCCCGACAGGAAACTCAGTAAGTATAGACACAGTTTGTCGATCGGTTATTATTTCGATTGAAGACCACGAGACGGTACTCGATCTAATTCTATTGGACATGCAAGGATTCGATGTAATCCTTGGAATTGATTGGCTATCCACTTACCATGCAAGCGTAGATTGTTTTCAAAAGGTGGTTACCTTTCGCCCTCCAAAAGGAAAACCCTTCCGATTCTATGGCATTAAGTTCAGCATAACACCATTTAGTTCCACCATTCGAGCTGAACGCCTGATGAAAAATGAATGTCAGGGATACCTCACATTAGTACAAAACCAACGGGATGAGAAGATCAACATCACCGACATTCCCGTAGTATGCGAGTTCTCGAATGTATTTCCTGAGGACTTAGTTGGACTACCACCAGACAGGGAAGTCGAGTTTTTAATTGATTTCATTCCAGGCACAAAACCGATATCAAAAGCACCATACCGTATGGCACAAAATTGAAGGAGCTGAAAGAACAGTTGCAAGAGCTTTTGGACAAGGGGTTCATTAGATCTAGTGTCTCTCCATAGGAAACCCCCATCCTATTCGTCAGGAAGAAAGATGGTTCAATGAGACTGTGCATCGATTATCGTCAGTTAAACAAATTGACGATCAAGAATCGCTATCTACTTCCTTGTATTGATGATCTCTTCGATCAACTCCAAGACGCGAAGTTCTTCTTGAAGATAGACTTGACATCAGGCAACCATCAGTTGAAAGTCAAGGCCAAGGACATTCCGAAAATAGGTTTTCGCACAAGATATGACCATTATGAGTTTCTATTAATGCCTTTTGGGTTAACCAACGCTTCAACATTATTTATGGACCTGATGAACAAGGTGTTCAAACCACATCTCGACCGATATGTGGTTATCTTCATAGATGACATCCTGATTTATTCGAAGACAAGGGGAGATCACGAACAACATTTGCGTATCGCTCTTCAGACACTTCGTGATCATCAATTGTATATGAAACTAAACAAATGCGAGTTTTGATTAAAACAAGTCAGCTTCATGGGGCATGTCATCTCAGAAGCAAGTATAACCATTGATCCAACCAAAATTGAGGCTGTTATGAAACGGGAACAATCGAAGATGGTAACAGAAGTATGAAACTTTCTGGACTTGGCCGGGTATTACAAAAGATTTATCTAATGTTTCTCTAAAATTACAGGACCACTCACTCAACTGAAAAAAAAAAAATACAAAGTTTGAATGGAGTGACTCTTGTGAAAAGAGGTTTCGTGAACTTAAAAATAAATTGACTTCCACACTAATTCTCGCCATACCGTTAGGTAGTGGAGGCTTTGTAGTGTTTAGCGATGTATCACACAATGGATTTGGCTGTGTGCTTAACCAACACGAAGAGGTCATTGCTTACGGCTCTCGACAACTCAAGGATCATGAAAATAATTATCCGACGTATGATCTCGAACTATCAACGATCATTTTCGCCCTAAAGATCTGGAAACACTACCTTTACGGAGAAACATTCGAAATCCTCACCGAACATAAGAGCCTCAAATACCTGTTCACTCAAAAGGACTTGAATGTGAGGCAGAGAAGATGGATGGAATTCCTCAAGGATTATGATTGCTCCATTCATTACCACCCTGGGAAAGCGAATGTAGTTGCAAACGCACTAAGTAGAAAGTCCTATGCTCAATTGTCTAATCTCATTACGAGAATAAACAAATGGCGTTTGTTCGAAGATATATCTCTATACGATACAAGGTTTGATGTTAAAGATTCAGGAGCCTTATTGGCTAATATTACCATCCGACCGACGATCTTCGATAATATCCATGAACTTCAGATGGCCGTTGAGGACCTTATGGCCATCAGACATGGTGTGACCAGTGGGAATAAGGTTGATTTCTCCATCAGGGAGGACGGATTGTTACTCTTAAGAGGTCGACTGGGTGAACCGGCCAATGTAGACCTTCGACACATGATTTTAGAAGAAGCTCACAAGTCGAAATACGTTATCCACCCTGGTTGTACCCAGATGTATCAGTATATAAAAAAAGAGCTACTGATGGAGAGGCTTGAAGAAAGAAATAGCAGAGTACATGTCAAAATGCCTGATGTGTCAACAGGTGAAGGTTGATCATCGGAACCCCTCGAGTTTATTACAACCCTTACTGATACCTGAATGTAAATGAGAAGCTATATCCATAGACTTTATCCTTGGATTGTCGAGAACAGTGAAAGGACACAATGTCATTTGGGTAATCGTCGATCGGCTAAATAAGTCTGCCCACTAGTATACAACCAATCAGCTTATAGAATTGCATCTCAAGGAAATTGTCAAACTACATGGTATTTCTGCTAGCATCGTTTCAGATAGAGACCCATTGTATATGTCAAAGTTTTGGCAACGATTCCAAGAAGGAATGGGTTCGAGGTTGGACTTTAATTTGACATTTTACCCTTAGACAGATGGGCAAATAGAAAGAGTGAATCAGATCGTCGAAGATATGCTTCGGGCTTGCATGTTAGACTACCAAGGGTCATGGGACAAGCATCTATCGTTGATCTAGTTTGTGTATAACAATAGCTATCAGGCAAGTATTGGAATAGCCCCATTTGAAGTACTCTATGGTCGGAGGTGCAAGTCTCCACTCAATTGGGTAGAAACCGGAGAGAAATCTTTATTGGGTCCAAAGATCATTGAAAGCACAACCAAAGTAATTCGGTTGATCCGTGAAAGATTGAGGGTCGCACAGAGCCGACAAAAGAGCTATGCCAACCTCAAAAGGGCGAATGCTGAGTTTTAGGTAAATTCATATAATTACTTACTTTTGTTCCCTTATTATCAATATACAAGACACCACAAATTCCTTTCAAAATGGGGACAACGTATTCATCAAGATTTTGCCTACTAAGGGAGTGATGTGTTTTGGAAAGCATGAAAAATTAAGCCCATGCTACGTCAGACCCTTCGAGATATTGGGTCGAGTTGGTGAAGTTGCGTATCGGATTGCCTTACTGCCACAACTCTCAAGCATGCATAACATATTTCATGTGTCCATATTGAGGAAATACGTAAAGGACCCAGTGCATATCTTGGACTATCAACCCATCGTGCTTCAAGATGATATGGCTGTAATGGAAGAACCGACACAAATTCTGGACTGTAAGGAACATATTTTGTATATAAAATGGATCCCACTTGTACTGATTAGGTGGCTAAATCATTCATCCGCTGAGGCCACCTGAGAACGTGAAGCAGAGATTTGGGACCAATGCCCACACCTCTTCGAGTAAGGTATACAATTGCTAAGGAATGAAAATTTGACATTGCTTTGACTAATCATGTAAAAGTTTCAGATATAAGAGGAAAAATTATCAAAACAATGCGTCGTGTCCTGATACACCTCATATATATATATATATATAGTTGTGAATTATAAGTGCAGGTAAGGATGAAAAAAGGGGCCTTAAGACGATAAACAATCAATAGACAATTCCAACTTAGCAAAGAATACTGAGTAATTCCGCTCGAGCGACCTCTATCCTTGCTTAAGCGACACCTTCCGAAATTGAACAAATTATTTTATGTAGCTTCCATTCGAGCGATTTTCATTATCGCTCATGCGACACCGTTAGTAATCATCAGTTAAAAGTTTTGCCGCAATTCACTCGTGCGACGTTTGGTTACCGCTCGAGCGAATCATAAATCGGCTCTTTGTATTTTGAAGCTGGCTCAAGCGATAACCAACTACCGCTCGAGCGACTTCAAGAATATATATAGGCTAAACGCCAATTCATTTTCTCGCGATTTCAATTAGAGAAGAAGACATTTCGACTCCTTTCTTCTTCTGCGAGAACTCGTTCGTCTTCTCGCGCCTCATGCCACGTGTTTCCTTCGCGCAAAAAAGGTAACATCCCTTCCTTAAATTTGAAATTCCTTATTTCTCTATGGCACCTAGGATGACCACTTCTTACCCCATCTTCAAAGCGTCCCAAAAACGATCCTCCACCAAAGAAAGACAAACCCACTCCTTGGTGGGATGCGGAAAAGTTTGAAACAGAATGAACGTTCAACCAAGATTACTTCATGAACGATCCAACGACCCAATGGTTGTTCAACCAAGGATCAAAATTTTGGTTTCGGGCATGACTGAAACCAAAAATTTAGACCAAAAATCAAAATTTTGGTCCAAATTATCGTTTCGGTGAGGACAGAAACCGATAATTTAGACCAAAATTTCTGTCATTTCGGCCGAAATTTTGATCCTTGCATTCAACTACCTCACCAAAGCCAACCTGAAAACCCTACTCAAACCTTTACACAAACACTACTACCCAAGACTAGTCAAACTCTTCTATCAAAGCTTAAAACTTGGAGATGACGGTAAACTCTACACGAAGCTAAATGGTCAAGTGTTCCACACATAGCTACAACAATGGATTGCTTCACGATCTTTACAAATGATGTGGACCTACGACCATCGACACCAGAACCGACACCATTCCACACAATTATAGCCATAATGAGCCACGGGGAACACGACTCTAGATGATCAGTAAGGAGGTCTCAACTACTGAATAATTTGTGGTTAGTGGACATTGTTTTCAGGAAGAACCTATACCCATTGGGACACGATTAGGAAAGGGTACGAGTGATTATGCTAGCACTCTACTCCATATTCGCAGATCCTTGGTTCAATGCCTTGGAAGTCGCTTGGGAGGGGTTAATTCACGCCCACGAGGCCATGCTAGAATCCAAGAAGAAGCCACTGAACTTGATGCCTTATGCCCGTCTGATATCCCGCCTCATAGACGAGTACGAGGATGAAGAAGATGGCTATGAAATGCTGCCTAATGAAGAACGACGAACATATAACATTAAAAGGTATGGAGTTTAAATTTCATGAAATTAAACAAAAGTGTCCAAGATCGACACTTCCAACGTATAGCTAGTTGCGCACAAGATGAACCTGCACAGCCAGAACCTGTCGCTCCACCTTAGATGCCTCCACAACAATGATCCCCATCCCAATCGCCCGCCTCACGTGGCAATGTAGTCACCCTAGCGGAGTTCAATCGTAGAATGGATGCTCAGGAGCGGAGGATGGACTTTCAAGAGGGGATGCTCATGGAGATGATGCGGGACATGTTCCCTACCGACTCCGCACTACGCATCTCGAGAGCTCGAGCTTATACCGTCAGTCATCAAGCTCACAGGCCGGTGAGGGTGTTGAAGAGGAAGTTGACTGGACCGAGGAGGAGGGCGGTGTGAAAGATTTCGTCTGGTGAGTTCCACTGTGTTTGTTGGTCATGAATATCCCTAATACTTTTATTTTGTGGTTATGTTTTGAGGTTGTTAGACATTATGGAACATTAAGCTAATTAATTGTGGATGTGTTTTACTTGTTGCTTAGTTTTTGGATGATCGTTAACTTTTGATATTAAACGAATTGATGTACTTTTGCAAAACACACCAATATGGCTTTCATTGTTTCCCTTCAACATGTTTGGTTTAATATCAACCATCTATTGTTTTAGGCACATCAAAAACTCACGTAACAAATTTTAGAGGACAAAAATTCCTTTAAGGGGGGAAGAATGCAATATCTTGAAAATTTCAAACATTAATATACCTAAGTGTACGTGCTTAACAACACATACCCCACACGCTATCAATTTTTGAAACATGTTATCCCAAAGATATACACCTTGGTGTAAAAGACTCACATATATAATTATGTGAATAAATACACAAACTACATGATAGCATATCAAGTAGGGACTTGAACTATAGATCAGAGGTCCAAGGATCAAGCCTTGGTATAGGCTTTAAAACCATTATTTTTGGACTTTAAAATAAGAGGCCTATACACCTCACTTTGGTGTGTTAGTCCAACACCTGATAAACCCCATTAAGTTATAAGAAAATGGGTTACGGAGAACCTTAAATTACAACTTAAGAATTCTTCTCGAGAAAAGAACCGTGAAGAGAACCCTAACCGTCTCCATCTTTTCTTATTTTTCCCTTTCAGAAAATCCTAGCCGTCATATTTCTACCTCAACCCCCTTCTTCACTCAAAGAAGATCTTTTGGCTATTTAGTCCTTAAGAAACCTTCGATCTTTGACACTATTAAGATCGAAGAAAGAGAGAGAGATAGAATCATTGGACGAACAAGAAGTTTAGACGTCGATATCCCTTGACATCTACCATCGTAGACTCGGCATTCACACTTAGGAAGGCAAATAGCATAGCATAGTAGTATGGATTTTGTTTTCTAAAATCCCAGATTTAGTTAATGTTTATTGGGGTTGATTCTAAAAAGTTTAGGGGCATCGCGTTCTAGTAAAAAGGGGACCGAAGTGCATATTCGCACAATCTCACTCGAGCGAGATCACCTCATAAACGAGGTAAAAATTTCTAACGAAACACGCTCGAGCAATTTTGGTTGTCACTCGAGTGAGGTAATGAATAAGACATAGAAACTTTTCTGTGATAAGTCGCTCGAGCGAGGCATTGAATACAGTACAAAAATTTTTCTGTGATAAGTCGCTCGAGCGAATTTCAATACATCGATTGTCCCAACCCTTTCTTGGTAGAACTTAAAGAAAACTCTGAATTATCTTCAATCATTGACACATAACTTGTGAATGTGATGTAGAAGGAGAACTAGAAGCTATCAATAAGGACCACCTCATCGCCATCTCATGACATTAGAACCGAGGTAGGGAAATTTCAATGCACAATTATATTTTTGACTTTGATTCATAGATTTTAATGATATAGATGAACTGAATTGTGATAATTAGAAATTGAGTTAGAACTTGATTAGTCAGCTTGCATTTGAGTATGTGAAATCCTTTGGCTATTAAATTCACATTTAAATCTTTTGAAATAGTGAACCTTTTGAACTTTGAAATTAGAATGGAATAAGAATTAACTATGAATGAATAACACCTTATTATGTATTAAAACTTGTATTTGATTTGAGGTTGATATGAATGAATCTGTGCTTTGGCACTTTTGAAACTTTTCGATGGCCTTTTGAACTGCATAAGTATCCCTCACAACGCAGGGGCTTGGACACTTAGGAAAATTGTTCATTGAACGATAATGATTAGGAGGGGATTCTCATCGGTTATTGGAGACTCTAAACACTATATTTGTATTAGAGATATTTAAGCTATGGATTTAAGTCACACACAAACTAAGAAGTTGTGTATAAAAATGTGAAACATAAGAAATGACGTTACCAAATCTCATATAAAGACTAAATCTCAAATTATATGATTTTGAACCCAAGACTCTTCGAATTCTCCTTTGATATTAAATGCTTTATAATTTAGTCATTGAATTTTATGCATTGATCTGATAAAATGTAGTTGGTATTGAGCTTTTACTACCGAGCTTAGACTGTTAGCTCACCCCAACACTATATGTCACGGGTACAAATATTGATTAGGATCCCGAGCTTGAGAACGATCCGGATTTCGTACCAGAAAAAGAAGTAGATCTTCAGCCCTAGGATTTTTATCCATAAAAAATCATTACACTACTTTGCAAACTTCAACCTGAGTCGTCAATTCAAATTAAAATCTGAAGATGTTTACAAAGCAGGAAATTGTAATAAAATAAATCCAAACTAGAAAGCAATAAAAATTATATCTTTCACCCCTCGGCCGTAGTCGTCAATTGCTTATAAGAAACTACAGATATCTACTCTAATCTTTCAGTTCTTAATCACAGTCTTCAATTGTGAACGAGGAACTTTGGATATCTAAACCAAACTACTCTAATGATCGAAAAAAAATATAACCTCAGTTGTCAATTGATGCTGGGAATTTCTTCGATAATTTATTCCTATACCAAACCCTCTTATTTATAGATCATAAGGGGTCGGTTTACAAAACTCCTAATTCTAATAAAAGAAATTACTAAAATAAAAGTATCCTATTATAACTCTACTTCTAATCTTGTCTTTCTTTGCTTTAATGGTTGATGTATTGGGATGTTCTCCTTATTTTCAGCAGCAAAGTCCTTTAAGAATTTATCTTCATCAATATTCTCAGATCCGTGATTCACCAGACTTCTTCTTTAAGAGATCTTCTAATTTTGTTCATAGCGGTGTAAATCTTCACGTGAGTAGCAACAACGTAAACTTCTTTTTGTAAAATCATAAATCACGATTTCCTTCTTCTGTTGTAGCTTTCTCTGAAAAATCGTAAATCACGATTTTCTATCTCTCAGTACAGCTTCCAGTTGAGGATTTCTGTTTACGATTAATCATTGTCTTCTTTGTATCGCTTAGCTTTTTGAACGTCTCTTGAACAATCGTCTTTTGAAGAATCATAAATTTTCATTTCTCTTCTTCAGCAACAGTGCTCAATCGTCTTTTTCTTCCAATCGTCTTTCTTACTGCCTTTTGAGTTCTTTTTGACGAAGATTAATACTTTAACTTTATTTTACTGATTTTCCTTAATGTCTACACATCAGTAACTTATTAGTAGTAAACTAAGTCCTAGCATCACTAAGTTAAGAATAGTAAAATGATATATTATGTGATTGATCAGGGATCGACTGAGAATGGTTTTTTCTTAGATGGGTTTAGATTTTTCTGTGAGATGCTGAATTATGGAATCCAACCTGACAAATTCGCATATTTCGCTGCCGTCCAGGCCTACGTCGGGCTAGATTATGAAGAATTTGGTAAAATGATGCATGCCCAAATTGTTAAAAATGAATTCTTTATTCATGTTTTTGCTAGTACTTCTCTTCTTAACATGTACGCCAAGTTCGGCGAAATTGAGGATTCAGTTCGAGTATTTAACACCACATATGGGAAAAATCAAGTTTCATGGAATGCAATGACATCAAGATTCACACTGAATAATCTCAATGTAGAAGCATTTGATCTGTTTCTCTTATGATGTAGGAGGGAAAGTTCATGGGAGGGATGTTAAGTGTGGGAAGGATTCTCAGGTTTTAAATGTTAACAATGTGCTAGCAGATGCCTATGCTAAGTGTGGGTGGGTAGAAGTTGCGAGAAAAGTCTTTGAACATATGGAAGAGCGAGATGTGGTTTCTTGGACTACCATGGTAATTGCCTATGATAATTGTTTAGAAGGCGAGCGAGCTTTGGCCAATTTTCCATGCCTAAAATACCCCTAACTCATATCTCATATATAGCCGCAAGTCCTGAAAATAGAGTTCCGCAAGTCCCGAAAACATAGTTCTAAGCTGGACTTCTAGTTAAACTCCGCAAGTCTCAAAAATAGAGTTCTAAGCTAGACTTCTAATTAAACTCCACAAGTCCCAAAAACAGAGTTCTAAGCTAGACTTATAATTAAACTAGGACTCTTTTGCTAAACAATTCCTAGGACTCTTCTGCTAAACAATTCCTTATACATGACTACTAAACGAATGAATCTCTGTCTCCCTCTCACTTCTCTCGAAAACAAAGTTCTGCGCTCTCTTCTTCGATTTTCTGTTTCTTCTCTCTCTCTCTCTATAACAAACTATGATGCTCTCTCTCCCAGGTATATGTCTCTCTCTCCTAAACGAAGGCTAATAAATATCTCTGTCTCCCTCTCTCTTTTCCTGAAAACAGAGTTCTGTGAGATCATCGTCGACGCATCAACATATAAAAGTAAAAATAGTTTATGTCAATTTTCTATGCCTAAAATGCCCCTAACTCATATCTCATATATAATCATAAGTCCCAAAAACAGAGTTCCGTAAGTCCCGAAAACATAGTTCTAAGCTGGACTTCTAATTAAACTTCACAAGTCCCGAAAACAGAGTTCCACAAGTCCCGAAAACAGAGTTCTAAGCTAGACTTCTAATTAAGACTTGTAATTAATCTCTGCAAGTCCCGAAAATAAAGTTCTAAGCTAGACTTCTAATTAAACTCCGCAAGTCCCGAAAACAGAGTTCTAATCTAGACTTATAATTAAACTAGGACTCTTCTGCTAAACAATTCCTAGGACTCTTCTGCTAAACAATTCCTTATACATGACTCTACTAAACGAATAAATCTCTGTCTCCCTCTCTCTTCTCCCCAAAACAGAGTTCTGCACTCTCTTCTTCAATTTTTTGTTTCTTCTCTCTCTAAAACAATGATTCTCTCTCTCCCATGTACATGACTCTCTCTCCTAAACGAAGGCTAATAAATGTCTCCGTCTCCCTCTCTTTTGCTGAAAACAGAGTTATGCGAGATCATTGTCAACGCATCAACATATTTTTATCAAGGTAAGTGGGCGTTGTCATGGTTTAATATCTCATATTCTTTTACTTAATTATTTTATAATGCTGAGATGAATTTGGTCCAATGTAAATTGTTATTGTATATTTTTGGTGCAGGTAAGCCTTCTAGTTGTGAGAAGGTTTGTGCAGACTGTAATCTATATTATTAATCTATATTCATTTGTCATTTATTCATCAGGAGTTATTTCTCTTACTACAACATCAACAATTGTAATCTAAATCAATCCAAGCATACCAGAAGTTGAAGAAATAAAAAATGGTAATATAATGTTATTATTTTTTTAAAGTATTAATAATTCTTATATTAAAAAAAAAAACAGGCACAATACAAGTCTCAATCTTAACAGAAAAAGTTCATTTAAATTAAATTCAAATAATATTCTCATAAATGTGGCGTAAGTTCCACTTAACAAAATAGTCAATTGTAAACTATCTTCACCATTAGAGGTATTAACCTTAACTAGAAGTTACAAATTTTTTTTTTAAATGATTATTTTATTTTTAAATAATATTTTTTTTATATATTTAGATTTTATACTATTATTGCAAAACTTCAATTAGAAGCATGCATCAAGATAAGGATCCTTGGTACCCCGCATGCAATACATGAAAAACAAAAGTTAATTTAAAAGAAAAATAAGCTGAATGCAAAAAGTATAAAAAACAGAATGTAAAATACACGTTACGGTAATAACTCTAATATAAATAGACTGATCAATTCTATTTAACTCTGCAATTTAAGTCCAAAACTAATTATCAATATATATACATTGTAGTTATACACTTCACGTACAAATTGGTGATGAGAGTGGAAAAATATGGTTCACATTATTTCAAAATGAAGCAAATATTCTTATTGGTTTTTCCCCGAAAGATCTTATGCTTTTAAAATTGAAGGTAATATCTTTTATTTTATTATAAAAAAAATTATGACTAATTATGTTATATTATATGCAGGATGAAGATAAACAATTTCAAATTCACATGAACAAATATCTCAAAAATGAGTATTTCTTTCAAGTCAAAGTGTAAGATACGATTTACCAAAATCGTCTTACAAGGTCGTACATATGTCAAAGTATTAAATACGAGATTACGGATGATAAAGACAATAAAATCCTCAAGAATGTTAAAGTCGAGAATGAATAAATACCTATTTTCAATTTAATTAAAAATTTCAGATTATACTTATTTGTTAGTTTTTTTTTTTTCATGTTCTATAGTTGACAATATAAGTTATATATTTTTTTATTTTTTATTAATTTTTTTTATAATTTTAAATTATATATAATGAAGACATGAAACATAGTAATAAGTGTTTAATTTTTTGTCTTTAATGAATCATGAAACAAAGTAACGAACACTTGAAATACTATATTTTTTTTATATGTTCAAATCACCTGATAAATGTCTAAAAATTAAGTTCAATCATTTAAAGGTCCTAATATCCACGTGCATTTGCACATGCCTTTTTACTAGTATGTATGTATATATATATATATACGAGTGCCTAGAAAAAGAAGAAATGACCGCTAATAACAATAATAATATTAATAATGATAATTAAAATAATTCTTACTTTAGGATTTTCATTTTATTTATATCCCATTAAACCTCTCTCCAATATCATGTTAACAACCCTATGTTCTTGTCCTTATTTTGTTAAAGACGAGAATTGTATTGCATGATCCGTCTTCAAGTACTTTTGCCAGAGATCATGATCAATCAAATCTAATGGGTCACTGCCACTGGCTCCAACTTAAGATGAGTGGATTCGATAGTAATAGACTTCACAAAAAAGCATGTTATATATATTAGCAAAGTAATATATATTTTAGTGTTTCAAAATTAAGTTTATAGTTATCATTATATATTGATAATAATTCAATGACAAATTTGTAAAATAATTCAATGATAAACTTGTAAATATTTTCTCTCTAAAGTGTCTTCAAATTTTGATTTATCTTTTTACCGTTAGTTGAAAAGACACAAGTTTCACATCTCTTCACTATCAATCTGAAAAGACACAAATGAATCGATCTTTATACTCACACCACTTCCTTCAGCCGACATGCATTGACTGCCTTTAAATCAGACAATGGAGGTCATTTTTCGTCCCCATCTTCTGCACAATGGATCTATGTATCATGAGCGTACCATCAAACAGTCAATTTTTTATTACACATGACACACATCTCAAAAAGTAACCTTAAAATCATATAACCTCCATCACGCTCAGGCATGATTTTAGCATCACTTTTTGAGATGTGTACCATGTGTAATAACAAACTGATGGTACCATGTGTAGATCCACTGTGCAAAAGATGGGGATAAAAAATGACCTCCACCATCTGATTCAAAGGCGATCAATGCATGTCAGGTGGAGGAGGTGGGGTGAAAAAGTAGCCTTTTGGGGTGAGTATAACAATACCCTTATATTTTTATCATTATTTGAAAAGACACAAGTTTGACATCTCTTCACCGTAAATTTGAAAAGACACAACTCTCTGGAAAGATACAATGGTTTGTGATTTTCTCTATAAATTGATATCATATCCGAATTAAAAAGACACAATATAAATTATAATAACATCTATTTCTCCTCTTCTCTTATGTTTTTTTTTTTTTTTTAAGAATCTTTTTGTATATCAGAAAATCTGTATGGCAAGGTCTTTCTCTAGAAAGTGCAATGTAGAGAAGAACATATGGTTCTTGGCAATACCGAACTCTGTTGTATCCTAAAGACAGATTCACTGGGAACCCTATTGCATCTTCGTTTATCCGGTGGAGTGAGGGCATCTATAGTCTTCAAGATAGCATAGTGAACTATGTGCCTCGGAGACATTATCAATACCATTTTTCTTAACAATTTAAAGACAAAAGATCGTTTTAATGGCTCAGAGCATAAAATTAATGAATCAAGATCTCATTAACCTTGATCGATTTGGCGGGTCAAATTTCAAAAGATGACAGCCAAATGTGTAATTTATCTTATGACAATTCAAGATTTCTTACGTCCACACTACACCATATCCACCAATTTTTATAGCGGAAATAGCTGAAAGTAGGACTAGTGAAGGATCAGATGCTCGATTCAAATGGCGTAAAGATGATTAGGATTGTTGGGACCACATCCTCAATGCATTAAACGATAAATTATTCAACACATTCTGTAAGTACACTATGACCATGGGTCAAAAAATCATCCGATACCGATACGTATCGGTTTTGGACCTGGGCGATACAATACATTGCCTATGTATCGTACCCCCTAAAAAATAAGGTAATTATCGTCTGATACGGGCAATGTATCGCCCGTATCGGACGATACTTTGAAATTATCGTTCGATAATTTGAATTTTATTTTAAAAAAAAAAAAAAATGTATCAAAACGATACATTCAATGTATCACCGATACGCGATACGTATCGAACCATACGAACGATATTTACGTATCGTCCGATATGGACGATAATTTGATTTTTTAGATTTTTTGAAAAAAAAAAAAATTGAACCGATACATTCAATGTATCGCCGAAGCATTGAATGTATCAGACGATACCCGATACGTATCGTCTTGAAGTTCAGGATGATACGCATCGAAAATCCGATATTTTAACCCTTGACTATTACTAAAGATTTTGAGATTCATTAGCGAAGAAATATCTAATTGAGGATATAGGTACAAAGGCTTTTCTAGTCTCTAATATTTTGATTTTAAAATGGTTGGAGATAAATCAATTCTTGAACAAGTTCAAGAATTACAGTTTATCGCCATTAAGATAGAAGTCTTATGTATTTAATGAAGTGTATTAGACAATATTACATTTATAGTGGGGGTATTGAGTGTACTAGCAACCTAAGGTTGGAATATTGGGAAGTTATTCGTAGGACATTAAGATACTTGAAAGGAACAATACATTATAGTTTACAATATAGCGACAAACCTAAACTTTTAGAAGGGTTTACTGATGTTACTTAGATTTCTGACTCATCTAATTCAAAATCCACAAGCGGATGAATTTTTACTTTAGTAGGAGGGGTAGTATCGTGGGGGTCTAGAAACAAATATGTCTATTTGATTCAAGTATGAAATCAGAGTATATTATATTATTTACAGAAGCAAAAGAGGCAGAGTAACTCTGAAGCTTATAAAAGTACTACAAAAAATACAGTGTTAAAAACATTGAGGGGAATGAGCTTAAGACCGATATCTTTAAAGGTACAGTAGTTGAACCTCAACTTAGTAGAGTTGGAGATCCCAAATGCTAAGTTTATAAGAAACTACTCTGTGACCCTTAAAAGTGTACAAAGGTATGTTACCTATTGGGCATCCTTATAGTGTTAAATTTCGTGCACATCTCTTGTAACGTGAGAGAGTGAGTTTAACTCTTAGGGCACGTTTGTTTCATCGTAATATGCACCCTGTAAAATAAAGAATGCATGTAATTTTTTGATGACTAGATTACATGCAAAATTCACTTTGCATGTAAAATTTCGGTGTAAAATGGTTGTTCTTTTGGAAGCAAAATTTCCTTGTAAAATACACTTTTTGATGATTTTTAACATTACAACTAAAAGAACAACTTGTGTAATATATTTAAATTAATGTGAAAATTGATATTCCTCATTTATCATTGCTAGTATCCGACTTCATCGGGCATGATGGGCTTTTGGTTTCGAGGCCCTAGCCCTACCCTCTTATATTATTTTTAAGCCCTAGCTCTATGGTTTTAGGGCCGGGCCAAGCAAGTTGACAACCTTACCTATTCAACAGCCACATGTTGTTTACATGTGTCACACATTGCCACTTTTGAGTATGTTTTCCGTGTGTAATCAACATGTGACCGTATGATATGTGCATCATGATCTCAAGATCTATTATGTGAAAACGCAATTTAGGCCGTTTGATTTAAAGTTCATGATCTATAGATCCTTAGTGGATAAGATTGGCACGAAATAGAATCTTCATCATGTGATTCAATATAGTAAAAGGCTATTATTTGATTCAACGGTTGACAACAATAAATCATATGATAAATATCGCATTTTGCTCCAATCTTATCTAAAAAGGATCTATAGATCATGAACTTTAAATCAGACGGACTAGATTGCATTTTTACATGTCACATATCCTTTAAATTGTAAAGTCTTTTTTTAATCTCGGTGCAATCACTTAAAAAGCGTGTGCAAGTAATGGTTCCCACACACACACACACACATATATATATATAGCTAAAGGTAGCAGCAGCGAAAGAAGGTAGCAGCAGCAACAAAAGGAGTTCTCCTGTGCGCATCATCTGATAGGCGCCTCCGACGGTGAGATCAAATTTTAACGAATTAAGGGATCACAAAAAGGACGGTCCAGCAGCCTGACAAATGGCCCCCGAAGTCAGCATCGTCCGGTACCGGTTCGGTGGCCGTCCAATGAACCAAAAAACGTGTACCGGCGACGGTGAATTCACCGTCATCTTCTCCATTAGTTCTCTTGCAATTTTTTTTTCTATTTTTGTTTTTGTTTTTAAGCATGATGAGTTGGGATCTGATGGGATATGATGTATATATATGTCTAACAAAACCCATTAGTGAATCAACTCAACAAACATAAATTTCCTAAAGAACCAAACCCATTGTCGACGACCAGCGACTGCAAAAAAAACTTCTTCAATAAGCTCTAGAAGATGGCGTTTGAAGGTGGGTATTAAAAGCTAAAGTAAACGAAGGGGCTCTTGTAATAAATATAGCTGTTGCTTGAGACCGTGGAAAATTGCAAGTAATATTATGGCATTACGAGGGCTTAGGTTCGTAACGCAAATAAATTACAGACAAACGGTATATTATTTTATATGTATGGAGTACAGTGAATCGAACAAGTCTCACGTGTAATATATCCGACCGTTGCCCATATTTTTACCACTTTATGCGTGATTTTGGGGGAATACTGTGAAACGAACGTGCTCGTAATGATTCTGTAGGCTTTTATTTGTTGGAGTGATAAAGTAGTTACTAGAGCTCCCATGACTGATTCACTTATGAGTATGAAAGTAAAGCCGCTTCAACAAAGATTCTGTCATTTCTCTGAGATACTCATGAAATCGAAATTTTAATGTATGACTGTAAAGCGCAAATCTTATGTCATTAATAATTTGGGTCATAGTAAGTGCATATATAATTCCGATTTGTTAGACAGGTTGTAAAGCGCATGACTGTAAAGTGCATACCTTATGTCACTAATGATTTAGGTCATAGAAAGTGTATATATCATGGATCAAAATTTTGAGTTTCGTTTCGGTTTCGGAGGGGATCGAAATCGAAAATTTGAACTGAAATTTCGACCGAAAATTTGAATTTCGGCCGATAATATCAATCCCATACAAAAATCTGACCGAAATTTCAGTCCAAATTAAATTATCGTTTTGGTGAGGACCGAAACCGATAATTTGGATTGAAATTTCGGTCATTTCGGCCGAATTTTTAATCCTTGGTAGATATAATTCCGATTTGTTAGACATGTTTTAAGTTCAAAGCTATAAACTACTTAAAGTTCTTACAAACTTTGAGTTGTATGTACTAGTCAAAGGTTTAAATTGGTCGGTACCTCTGATGATGCTTACTATGATTACTCTAATGCACAATTTTTTTTTTATATTTTGAAACAAGTAGGGGAATGTTATATATATTAGTGTACTAATATATATTTTAATGTTTCAAAATTAAGCTTATAATTATCATTATATATTGATAATAATTCAGTGGTAAACTTATAAAATAATTTAATGCCAAACTTATAAATATTTTCTCTCCAAAGTGTCCTTTCAACTAACGGTAAAAAGATAAATCAAAATTTGAAAAGACACAAGTCTCGTATCTCTTTACCGTCAATTTGAAAAGACACAAGTGAATTGATCTTCTCTTGACCATTATCTAAAAAGATACAAGTTTGATATCTCTTCACCGTAAATCTGAAAAGTCATTGGAAAGACTCAATGGTTCGTGATTTTCTGTATAAATAGATATCAGATCCAGGTTGAAAGGACACAAAAGAAACTATAATAGCATCTATTTCTCCTCTTCTCTTACGTTCTTATTTTTTTTATCAGAAAATTTGTATGACAGATTCTTTCTCTAGAAAGTTCAATTTAGAAAAGAACGTACGGTTCTTGACAAGACCGGGCTCTGTTGTATCCTAAAGACAGATTCGCTGAGAACCCTATTGCATTTTTGTTTATTCGATGGAGTGAGAGCGTTTATTGTCTTTATGATAGCATAGTAAACTACGTGCCTCAGAGCCATTATCAATACCATATTTTTTCAACAAAGCAATCACTAGTGTGGAACATGATCAAATGTTGTTGGACATTTATCAGCAAAACTATTATGAAGATAAAAAAGACTTTATTTTTTAGTCAACTCCATTAATAGTATATTTAATAACTAAATGGTAAAATCATTCCAATGCAGTCTTTCTCTCTCTAAATCTCAATGTTTTTACATCTAATAAAGGTCATTCATGCAAAGCTATATATGAGCGAACCAGGAAACAATGAGTGGTCAATATAGCCAAAAATTTGAAAAATTTAGGGAATTATTCAAGAATAATTTGCATTTTTGAAAAATTCACAAATAATTTGAAATTAATTCGGGGGACCTTAAATTTGTGAATTTTTCAAATATGCGGGGGACCTTAAATACGCAATTTGCGAGAGCCAAGCAAACCCGAGTCGCTTTGGATAGGATGAGTTTTCACTTATATTAGAAGTATATACAAATATTTATTATTTATTAAAATAATTACAACCAAGGATCAAAATATCGATTTTATTTTTGGTTTCGGGCATGACCGAAACTGAAAATTTGACCAAAAATTTCCCTTCTATACATTAAGATGACCGAAATTTTGGATCTCAATTTCGTTTCGGCGCCAATCGAAACCGATAAGATTCAGCTAATAATTTGATTACAACTTATCGGCCAAAATTTTGATCCTTGATTACAACTCTTTTCAAACAAGTAACAAAAGGGTTGTAACGTTTGAACTCGTCTAGTGAGGTTTGAATCAAGTACCGTGTTCCATTGTTGCCCTAAACTGAAAAACATTGGGACACCCAAGGGTTGCAAAAAAATTAGTAAGAAATATAATGTCTATTACATGATTTAATGAAGTCAACTAATGCCAAGTGTATTTAATAGCTCCGACCTATCAAGTCTTTCTTTTAAACTATGTGGAAGGGCCAACTTTGCCAAGTGTATTTAATGGCTTCGAAAAAATGTGCTCTTGCACTAAATTTTAAAGAAAGAACTGATTTTGGTATTCGTGCCACATGCAGACACCATCTACCACTCATAGGTAAGTAACAAAGGAAGAATCTTGGGTTGTAAATAAAGGTAGAGGTCCGGTTGCTAATCATGAGGGTAGCAGTTTGGTACTACCTTTAACTCAACTGACCGTCGCTACGACAATTTACTCAATGTCGCTCAGGTAGCATCTCAAAATAAATAATAAATAAAAAAGATATATTTCCCACTATTTAATATTAGGTTAAAGTTGAAAAAATTCAATACACTATATTTGAGTCGCGAATAAAATTATTTAACTTATAATTTGAAAGGCAAATACATTTTAAAAAAAATATCTTTTCTTAAACTCTAAGAGATCGGCTTAACCACAAAAGATAGTGTGCAACTTGCTAATCAAATGCCACATGTCACATGATCTATTACCCTAAGGTAGAGTGGTGAAGGTACAAACCCTTTTCCCACAAGAGTTAATGGCCATGACCAATATTTAAACACCAAAACCTTTAGAGGATAGTGTGCAAACTTGCTAATCAAATGCCACGTGTCACATGATCTATTACTCTAAGGCAGAGTGGTAAAGGTACAAAACCTTTTCCAATGAGATTAATGGCTTATGTCCTCACATTTAAACACCAAAATGGTGTTTAAATAATCTTACATTATTAAAATTAGACTTCTTATCTCACACCATTAAAGTGTGATTTATTATTCCGACTTGTTTCACATGTAAGTGATCAATCTTAGTCCAAAGAATGAAATTAAACATTAGCCATTAAAATTAAAAATGAGGATAGTTTACGGATCAAATGGTTTAAATTAAGGTATAAAAAATCGATCGATACCGATGCGTATCAGTTTTCAGCCAAACCGATACTTATTGGCATCCCATATCAGTATCCCTGATATATTCTGGTTTCAACCGAGATTTTAATTACTTTGTTTGTTTATTTTTTTGATTGGCCGATACGTATCGGCTTCGGGCAAACCGATACCCGAGAAAGTTCAGGAATGATCTATGAAGCCTTTCCAGAAGCTTCTAAAACTAATAACAAAAACCCCAGGCAAAACCACTCGCCCATTCTCTCTCTCTCTCTCTCTCTCTCTCTCTCTCTGTCTCTCTGAAACATGGCAGTCATCTCTGATCTCGACGAAGAAGATGAAAACCCTCAAAGTCCCAAACCCTCCTCTTCTCCCGACATTTCAGAACCTTCTGAAAGCTCCGCGAATCCCTATGATGACTACCTGAAACGAATCCTCGACAGTGAAAGCCCTCTTTGTTTACTCGAGATCGCAGTCGATTTCGTCCGTCGTAAAACCGATTTTTTCAAAGACGAAAGCGTCGATAAGAAAATCGCGATCGTAGTCTCGGAGATGAAAGAGAATGCCGCAGAAGAGAAGAAGAAGAAGGCGGAGGAGAGGAGAAGACAGTTCGAGGACGATGAGGGAAAGCCGAAAAAACGTCTGAAAGGGGCTGGATCGGAAATTTCGACTGATACGAAGGAAGCGAGTGAAGAGATTTCGATGAAGGATGTGGATTCTCCGGTGGAAAGTACGCCGGAGGTGGTGGCTGAGACGAAGGGAAAAGAGAACCCCCTTAGTGAGTTCTTTCATGCTTGTTTTGGAATTATGATATATATTTCTTTTTAATTGGAAATTTTTTTGGATAATGCATAGTAACAAAAGTTTGGATTCGGCCTGTTTAATTCGGATAAATCTGGGGAAGATACGGGAAAATTCAGAAAAAAATGGAGATTATAAAAATAGTAATAAATTATAAACATATGTTTAACCTATTAAGAATTAAAAAGATATTGTTTAATGATAAAATATGTGTATTACATAATCTGGAGGCATTAACAATTTATAATCATAAAAAACAATAGGAAATATGATCAAAGATTGTATCAGAATGATACAAATTCGTCAAATTCATTATATTCTACGAAAATTCGAAGAATTGATGAATCAAGCGAATATTTGGCAAAAAGTTCGGTAGACCACATATTTGGAGAATTTTTCCAAAATTTTGATTAGTTTGGATAACTTTGTGACAGAGGGATAATGTGCTATAAAGTTATCAAACCCGTTTGTCTGTGTACATGCTATACACTTGATTCCTCGACACAAAATTTAGGAGCTCTCTCGTTTCATTGTAATGATATGCACAACAAATTTGCACACGAAATTTGTGTAGAGTAGCTTTCAAAAGCAAAGTGACACAAAATCTACGTCTCTCAATTTGCGAAGAGTCCTGCTATTGCCATTTTCCACATCAAGTTTTTCTATGGCACAAAGAAAAGTTTTAACAATTTTACTCTAGTTTAGTGATGGTGCTGAGACAATTAATTTGGTGGATGCTGAGGAAGAAATACATCTCGAACATACATATTGAAATTATCCAAGACATGTATGAGAGGATGGTAACTAGTGTATCAATGACATGTGGAGAGACGAGTGGGTTCCTTGTCGGAGTTGGGCTACATCCAGAATTTGCCTTGAACCTTTATTTGTTTGCCCTAGTCATGGATGCGTTAACCATAGATATACCATAAGTGATCCCTTAGGGCTTGTTATTTGCAGATGATATAGTACTAATTGCCCAAATAAAGGAGAAAAAATCATTAGTACCACATTGTCATAGATTCCACTATTTAGGCTCTACTTTACAATATGATGAGAGATTTGAAGAGAACATGTCAAATAAGATTAATACAGTCTGGATGAAATGGAGGCAAGCAAACATAGTATTGTGTGACCCGAGAATTCCACTTAGATTGAAGAGATGCTTTCATAAGATGGTTGCTAGACTTGCCATATTATATGGTGTGGAATGTTAGTGCTACGAATCATGACAAGAAGATATAATACATGGGACTGAGATGCGTATGTTGAGGTGGATGTGTGGAACACCAAGAAAGGATAAAATTTGGAATGAGTGTAAAAGAAAACTTGAGAGTAACACCTATAAAGGAAAAAAATATGGAATGTCGCCTGAGGTGATTTGGACATGTTTATTGGAGGCACGAAGCAGGAAGCTACAAACACAAGGAAGTAGGAGAAGAGGAAGATCATTGAAGACCTGGAGGTAGGGCGGTTAACGGGTCGGGTCGGGTCAAAATTTTGGCAGCTCGACAAGAAATCTGTATAGCCTGACCCGGCGCGATAGTGCACTCAAGCCGACCCGACCCGACCCATACCCCAGAATTTGACCTGAAAACCCGACCCGATAAAAATTCATTTTTTTTATTATCAATATTTAAGTACAAAATATTGGGTCGGGTCGCCGGAAAATAACCGATGCGAACAAACCTGACAACTTTTTGGTCAACCTGATCCGACAAGCTAATTTTATGTACCCGACCCAGTAAAATATCGGGTCAGGTCGTGTTGAGTATTGGTTCGACCCAACCCGTTGACAACCCAACTTGGAGGGAAGCTACGTGAAGGAATATGAAGGATTGCAAAGTTACGAAGAGTTTAACGCTGATCAGAAACAAGAGGAGAAATAGGACTCCCAAAGCTGACTCTAAATAGATGATGATGATGATAATTACTCTAGTTTGGAGAGACCTCTTCCCTGGCTAAACATGATACACAGATTTGCCAGCTTACCCACATTAGAAAGGGTGACATATCTATGGAGGATACTTCAGTACATTATAGAGTATGTGGGAGGAGCTTAGCACTGATCAGAAACGAGTGAAGAAATAAGACTCCCATAGCTGACCCCCAAATAGATGGGATAAGGCTGTGATGATGATGATGATAATTACTCTAGTTTGAAGATACCTCTTCCTTGGTTAAACATGATTCACGTATTTGTCAACTTACCCGTGTTATTGTTAAGTGTAGAAAGGGTGACATGTCTATGGAGGATACTTGTACATTATAGAGTATGTGGGAGGAGCTTAGGTTATGAGCCCATCTCTCAATTTGGTGAAGAGGTTTCAACAACTCTTGCTAGACACCATGAGGGTCATATTTATATGTTTTTGGGAGGCCTTTGTCCCGAGTACGATCAGACACAGATGCTGATTCTTACAACTCGTCCTTTACCTTGTCTTAATATGGTTTATGAGATTTTGTTTCTTAAGAGCAACATCATTCTTTTATGACTCCTATACAACCCGCTCTCCAGGAGAGTACAACATTTGCAACTGACTCGCACTATCTGGTCGTGACCGCGGTAGGTGTGGCTGCAGCCGATCTACTATCGTTTGATCTCACTGTAATTAGACGGGGCATGATGTTTATTACTATTGTAAGCTGTATGGATGACCTGATACTGTTTAGTCATGGTCATCAACTTACGCAGTTAAAGCTTCTACTTTTGAGCTTGCTATGGATACTCCTCTTGACACTACGGTCTCTAGGGGCTGATATATTAGAGATGGTTCAAGCTGAGTTGCAGTCTCATGCATCTACTTTCGCTACTAGTTCTATCCTTGGACCAGAGCCTTTAGATACTTCTGCATTTGATGCCTCCACCTCATCCAATTTTTTTTTTTTTTTTTGATATCCGTGGGCTAGCTTGCATGCACCTCGACTAATCCCACGGGGCCTTGGAGCTAACGATCGGGTAATACTCCAGTGGCCCTGAGGGGACTCAAACTGGTGACCATTGGGGAGCAAACCCAAGGCCTGACCAACTGAGCTACCCCTCCGGGTTCACCTCATCCAAATTCTGTTGCTGGTTCATTGATTTCAGTGTATTGGTTATATGGCGGGAGTTATAGGGTTTCTCTACTTATTCACCAATTAGTACTTTTGCTCAAGTTCGACTTGTTGATGGTTCCTTCACTCCTATTATGGGTGTTGGAATCATTCCTTTATCCTCTTCGCTCTCTTTGGCTCATACTCTGCATCTTTCCCATGTTACCACTCATTTGCTTTAAGTCATTAAATTATTGTGCTGTTTTTATCTTTCTCATTGTGTTTTGTAGAAGTTGACTATGAGGAGGATTGTTGTAGAGGCATAGAGAGAGGAGGCTTATATTATTTTGATGCAGGAGTAGATAGTTTTGTAACTTCAACCCTTGTTATTGCTCAGTCTAGTGTTTTGTTTAGTTCTTTACTTTCGGCTGTTGTTACTCATATACAATTGTTTATGGCATGACCGGCTAGGGATGTTGGTTTTAAAACTCTGTGATTTCTTTCTTGTTCTCAAGTTATATGCACAACTTTTAAATTTCAATGTGGTGTATGTGAGTTGACTAACTCTCATATGCATTAATGTAATGTTCTTTTTGAGTTAAATTTATTCTGATGTTTGAGGCCTGTCTCGTATCATGTCCATAGATGGTTTTAAACACCACCTCATGTTTGTCCCTGGATGGTTTTAAATACTATGTTGTTCTTATTGATGATCATACGAGCCTATGCATATTCATCGTGATAATGAAGCGAACGAAAAAATTGCATATGATTTAGTCTTACATAAGAGGACGAAGCATATTGAAGTCGATATACATTTTGTAAGAGAAGTGTGGGATAAAAAATTGGAGTTCATTGATATTTCTTCTTTTCAACAACTAGCAGATATTTTTACCCAGCCTCTTAGACGCATGGTTCTTAAGGATATTGTGGTCAAGTTGGGCATGCATGATAGTCATGCTCCAACTTAAGGGCAGTGTTAGCAATGATGAATGCTGGTGTGTATGCACAAATAGTGAGTGCATATGTAATAGATCTCACGTTAATATAAAAGCTAGTGAGGACCTTTTTATTTCTCTTACTAAGCTATTCACCCTAACTCTCTCTCTATCTATTTCTTCCTTCTACCTCAAACCTTCCTCTTAACACTAACCTTAATCTCATCCACCTAACCTAGTATCTTCCTGACTTATATAGGAAAGAAAGAATTAAAGAAAGAAAACATAAGAATTGCTAGAGTTAAAAAAGGAAAGAGCTACATTTGTTCAGATATCTACCAATTGAAAGTCGCATTTAATAAACAAAAAAGAGCCCTTAGCTACATAATTTATTTATTTTTGATCGGCAAGGTAATATTTTCATTAAAGCAACGAAAATACAATCGCGAGAAAAGACGAGCGAGAAGCTCGACGAACGCAAGGAAAAAAGAAGAAGCAAATGGGCAACAAACAAGACAAGAAACCCATGGCTCCCCACCAAGGCCCAGGAGGAATTCCACACATCTTCTAATCAAGAAGGATCATCATCAACTGCATATATCCCCCATGATTTCCCCTAGAAATGAATATCCCTAGAGACATCGGATATGATGGCCATAGTAGAGTGATGGGAACCCTCAAACACCCTAGCATTTCTCTCTTTCCATACCACCCAGAAGAGAGCTATGGGAAGAGCAGACATAAAGGATGCTATCTTAAGGCATGTCCGATTGCAGAATTTGGCTAACACGTCTCCACAAGCTCGCGGCATACACCCAATGATTTGCCATTTGAGACGAAAGAAACCCCAAATTTCAGACGCCACAGAGCAATGAACTAACAAGTGATCGATGGGTTCCGCATCGACACCACAATAACACATTTGAATATTCCCTTCGCATAAGAGTGTCAATAGTCTTTGCTCGATTCAAAGCCGAACTCCAGGCAAAAGTGATATACCTGGGAGGAGCTTTAACCTTCCACACTCCCACCCAAGAGCGGCCAATCAGAGGTCTTCGCCACAGATGCAGATATGCTGATTTCACAGAGAAGGTCCCGTCAACTTGAAATTGCCGCAAACGCTTGCTAATCTCCCTTCATTTTGCTGAATAGCATAAACAATGAGCATCAACTGCGATAAGCTTCTGAGTTCATCCTCCCCAAGATCGCGGCAAAGTCTAAATTCCATCTTCCACCATCGGACACCTCTAAGCAATCAGCAACCTTGGCCGCCTTTCGTCTGCTCAGTAAAAACAACTTCGGAGATAAGGTTTTCAACGCAGTATTAGAAGCCCAATTGTGGTCCCAAAAATTGATTGACTGGCCATTTCCAAGAAGGTGTTTGGTTCCTTTGTTAATGGCCGAACTTTAATTGAAAAATCCTTTCCACCATCCGGAGGCCTTGTTGAAGCCCCTTAGCTACATAAATCAATGTTGTCAAAAGCATTAGGCGGGTTCGAGGCGGCAAACCCCTTGGCTCCTAAACTGGGCCTAGGCGTCAAGAAAAAATAATATATTTTTAAAATTTTTTTGTAACACATGATCCATTGTACCCTGCTATCATACAAATGATAAATATGAATTAGGGAAAAAGAAAGTAACAAATAGTATTAATAAACTAATAATGAAATGATATATGGTACTCTTTTCCGTATTTTATGTTAGAAGATTCAAATTATTTTTGCCAACTGATCAAAAGATCAAATGGTTATAAAAATGAACTTTGGCTGAGTCTTATTTATATGTTGGCCTGCCACTTAAATATCTCAATTAATGAACAAGTTTTTTTATTATATATTATTATATTTATTTTTTTTATTTGTTTTGTGAGGTGTAAATTGGGCTCGAACTTGCGACCTTGAGGCTGCAATATTGTCAACCTTCCATTGTGCTGCATATACCACAACCCTATTGAACAAGTTGTTATATGTGCACAGAATCTAATGACACATATACCACAGTTAGTGAAATGCCCATGCACCTCATATACAACTTCTTGAGTCTAAAGATGCATTGAACAGTTTAAATGCGTAGCACTTGATCAGTTAATAAGCAAAAGTGCACTGATGAATGTTTGGGTTAAGTGACTAGAGCCCCACGAAATGTCAAAACTGCATGCTACTTGTCCAAAATATCCATCTATTATATTTGCAAGTTGAAAAAATATACTTGAAAGATATTTTGCTAAACAACTTCCCTTAATTCTTGAGCAGCAAGGCAGCAACAATAGAGAGACCGAGTGTTGTGGAGAGAGAGACCGAGTGTTGCTTTTTTTTAGTGTTTGAGTAGCAAGGCAGCCATGATTTAATGTTTCTGACATATATGAAAAAAACCAAGACAAGATGTAGAGATAGAGCTTACTAGTTGTTCTGGTCCTTAGGAAACAAACTTATACCCCTTTTAAATGTTAAAATTATTATACAAAGCATACATACTTATAAAGTTATAAGCTTGCATAGTTTAAATAACTTATTTAATTTTGTAAGTTATATAAGCTCTTATTTTTTAAATAAATAATTGTATATTGTATTAATTGCCTAAAAGCGGATGCTTTTCGAAAAAGCGCCAGGTTCCGCCTCTTTTAAGTGTGAAGTGTTCGCTTCAAATCATGAAGCATGCACTTTTCCCATTAGTGCCTAAAGCGGCTGGCCTTAGGTCATAGACGTGCCCTGAGGGGGTAGGCGGGGCCTAGGCGCGACTTTTGACAACAGAGACATAAATTAATTCTTATTTATTAGGAAGAGAGAAGCGTGATTGGAATGGAGGAGAATATGGTGAATTCTCATATCTGGAGAAATTAGAGGGACACGTCGTCTTAGCTAGCCCAAGAAATCGACGTGAAGCTCTCAGTTTACTTTAGAAATTGGTTCCATCCCTAGTTTCTAGGGAGCTGTTCAATATGAAGTATATAGGTTAATGTAGGTTGTTTATTCATGTTTGGAAAGCATAGTTAGAATATGAATCTTTGTAAGGGCTATTTAAAGCCCACTTATTGCTCCTTTTTTTTGATAACTTGGGTGTCCGAGCCTCTTAGAGCACCCGACTAATCCCAGGGCACGTGTGCTCCCAAAGTTAGCATCTGCCGTGTCAGCACGGGATATAAATCCCTAGGGTGGTGGCCTCAAGGGGGGATTCAAACTCAGATCTCCCACTTCTTGAGGCGGGTACCAGGCCAGCTCGCCAAATCCCTTGAGGTTTGAGGTGATGGAATATATTGAGATATAAAGTTCATGATGCCGTGCTAACTGTAGTTAATGTTTGGCGTTCCTGCTGAAATTTCGCGAGTATCTCATGATCCAACCACGTTTGAAAGAAAGGTTGGTTTGATCTTATCCTAGGTTTTACTGGTTGTGTCAAACTAGTGTTCTAAGCATAGATCAAAATACCAGATTTCCAGTATGTAGATCTGGACAATACGTTTCTACGTACCGGCGCATCTGCCGATACATTGAATGTATCGGTCTGGTACATTTTTTTTTTCCCCTGCTCTGAAGCCACGGACGTCCGTTCTGAAGCCGAGCTACGGACGCCCGTTCTGAAGCAATGGATGTTTGTCACTTAAATTTTATGTGAAATTATTGGACGATACATTACCCGTATTGAACAATAACTTACCTATTTTTTGGGGTGCCCGATAAATACTGTATTTATCGTATCGGGCACCCCTGAAACCGATACATATCGGACGATACGTATCGGTTTCGTCTGAAATTTGGATCCATAGTTCTAAGTGGATATTATTTTGTGATTGTATCTCTGGAAAAGAGGCATACTTTGTGGCAGATGTGTGCCCTTTGGTGCTTGTTTCGTGCCAATGAGGGTAAGGAATACGGCTCTTCAATGGAAAGATGTGGAAGTTAGGGGGCTGATTACCTGAATCTTATAACATATATGATTGTACGGGCCAAGGTGCATAAATAGTTCTCAAGCTTCGGCATGAGTGATATCCTCAGAGGCTGAGAAGGGATCTTTGATAGGGAACCTGTTAAAGACAGAATTGTTGCCATTTGGAAGTCTCTGTAGATGGGGAAACTACAGTTAAGCGATGATGGATGTTTGTTTGGGAATCCACTCCCTGCTGGTAAGGCGATTTTATTAGAGACTCACTGGCGTGTCTTGCCTTAGTTTCGAGTAGGAGTGGAAATTTGGGAAACCAAACCGAAACCGAAACTGATTTTTCGGTTTTGGTGTCAGCTTAGCTAAGACCGAAACCCCAAAACCGAACCCGAACCAAAATTTATCGGTTTCGGTTAACCGAAATCTGCAATGTTGAAACCGAACTGATCCAGTTCTGGTTTTGGTCGGTACGGTTCGGTTCAGTTTTCTGTCTCTCTATATTTTTTATTAATTTTTTATTTTTAAAGAGTTTTTTCGGTTTTTTCATTTTTTTGTCAGTTTTCTTTCCGTACTCAACAGTTTTTGGCGCCCGAAACCGATACCCTCCAAAACCTGTTTTGATTTTTCGGTTTTAGATCGGTTCGGTTCGGTTTCGAATCGGCTTTTTTTTTTTTGCTTTCGGTTTATTTTTCAAGGACCATTTTGTGAGCTTGAAAGTGCTTCCGCCGCGTTCTCTGATGCGAAGGAGTGTATCCATATTGTAAAGAGAAGATGGAATGAGTATGCTACTATTGAGGGTGATTTAAAATGCATCTCTGCATGGCTGGAAAATAAAGTGCAAGTCTCATGAAGATTGCTGGGTACCATCCTTACCGATCAAAAAAAGAGAAAAAAGATTTCTGGGTACCATGGATGAAATTAGACACATGCTAGTGACGGTGTCCTTCAATAATCTGCATATCCCAAGAAATGAAAATTTGATTGCAAATGAGAAAAATGCAACTACTGACAGCGAGGAGCTCCGTCAGAGCAGAAACACAATTACATCAGCAATTCATTGTCACCCATATAAAGAAGGTTTCTGCACCTTTCTTTGGCTAAAGAATACGTACTCACTTTTACTTTTGGGGTTTTTGCCGTGCCGGCACTTGGTGGCACTTGGACAACTCCTCAACACAGCACAATACTTCGTGACATGTATGAAAATGCTACTTAATTACCATAAAAATGTTTCTTGTTTTGACACGATAAAATGAACCATCGTTTTATAATAGAAAATTGTGTAAAGCTTAGTGGCTTATAAAATAAAAAGCTTGGGTCCTTGAAAACGATTTGTATAATATGATATACTGTAAGTTAGGTTTCTTACATACATTCTATATCTTTTCATCACATGTTTCAATTGACTATCAAAGATGTCCCTTCAAATTTTGTTCTTTTTCCATATATGTTTTTTTAAAAAAAATTATTTTCTTAAGGCCGTGCCGCTGTGTTGGAATCTTTAGAAATTGGACACCTTGACTCTTGGCATACGTGCGACGTGTCTAGGTAAGTCAGAGTAGAAACACAATTACATCAGCAATTCATTATTTCCAATATGAAGAACAGGTCTGCGGCACCCCTCTTTCGCTAAACATGCATGTGAGGTTTCAAACCCTTGTGGGAACCCTTAAGATTATGTGACTTTAGATGTTATGTTAAGAGTGCATTTGGGAGAAACATAAATCTGTTTCTTGTATTTCACGGTTCTACTTGACGAATATATTTTATTTATTTCCTTCTTTGTAGGAGAGTGTTATGTAGGCTCATAAATATTGCTAGTAATGTTGTCTTAAGGTAGGATAGGACTCCTTATAAGGGGAAGTGAGATTTGGAGCTAAGATCCACAAAATACAGCTATCCACCTCACCCCTTTATTTGACTTTCTTTATTTTTTTAGGCTAAATTTTACTAGTTTTAGGAGTGTAAATAAAATAGAAATCTGTTTGTAGTACATCTGGTTTGTGAAGCCCTTATAAAGGCCGTTGAACACTTTTTTTATGTGATGTTTAGTTTTATTAAAGTTAATAACAGTGGCAGGCTAATGCTTCTTTTTCTTTATTCTAGTTCTATTTGGGCATCTCTTTGCTGTTTTTCATTAGTGATTATTTCCCAGTGAGCTGCAGTTCACATCATTGTGACAAAATACGTGTGTAATACACGTTTGTTTGCCACAACGTACAAAATTCGTATAAACCCTGTATTTTTTACTAAAACGCATATTCTTGTATAATATGCATATTTCGTTATTAAACTCGTTTTTTCATGTATTAAACTTTTTTTCCCGTATTAAAAAAAAACTATTAAAAACCTTTTTAAAAAAAATTAATATATCTTGGTTTTCCCTGATTTTTTCCCAATCTTTTTCCGTTTTTTCCGTCCAACGTATTTTATAGTTTTTATAGTTTTTGATTTTTCCCATTTTTTTTTTTCTGTATTCTGCCTTTTTTATGACTTTCTCGCTCACCATATTAAACCCGTTTCCATATTTTGTGACTTTGGTTCACATCAACAATCATACATTGTAAGAGTTTGGGCCTGTAGCTCAATGGAAGGTTGACAACATTGCAACCTTGAGGTCTCAAGTTCAATTCTGGTTTTACCCATCCAAAAGAAAAACAAGTCTTTTTTTTTTACTATTTTTTCTATCTTAATAATCTCTATCTCTAGAGCTGTTGGATCTTATCTGTAACTTCTCTCGTGTTTTTTAACATTTGAACAGAGCCAAACTCTGGAAACGGCCTGGACTTAGAGAAATACTCGTGGACTCAAACGCTACAAGAGGCTACAGTTAGCGTTCCTGTTGCTAAGAGAACCAAGTCAAGGTTTGTCATCTGCGAAATAAAGAAGAACCATTTGAAGGTTGGACTGAAGGGTCAGCCTCCTATCATAGATGTAAGTTGGCTATATATTGCTGTGTATATTGTCTTCTCCAACCCCAACCTTTATTATCAAATATAGCACCTACTCCTCCTAACCAACAAGTCTCCATATAGTTGTGGTCTTTATGAACGAACATTATTTTCAGGGATAATGGCTCCTGACTGACATTTAAACACCAAAATGGTATTTAAATGATCTAACACCATTAAATTAGACTTTATTATCTTATATAATTGAATTGTGTTTTTTTATTATGCCATGTGACACACATTTTGATAAATCTAAATTGTCCAAGTGGCAGTTCTAGCCAAAGAATCATGCCCATAAGTGGAGGTGAACCATCCTATTGGCGAACTTTAACATAATCCGTTAAAACTAAGAACAATGGTTGGTATTACACTGCACAGATTGGATGGTTCAAGTCTCCCACAAAATGTGACTTTTTGGACCCATTTTCCTTCAGTCCATGATCTATTACTTTGACTTTGTGGATGACCCACATCTTAAACCATTAATGGTGTACGATCATTTAAATACCATTTTGGTGTTTAATGGTGTTTAAATGATGGTCAAGAGAGTCGGGTCCTATTTTTATTATAGAGGTTCATAACTAATATATTATTAAAGGAGCATGTAATAGTCTTGTTATTTCAAGTGGCAAATTTTCCGGTAAATCAATCCAGTTCATTACGATTGGATCCGTCCTCCTGAACCGTTTCCCTTGCCGATTCAGTTTCCGCTCTGTTTCTGAGACATTGATTGCAAGTGGACTTGTTGGTTTACGTGTTCGTTCTTCTCTTTGAACCTTATCTTTTTGTTCACCTGGTTTGGATCTTCTGATACTTCCAGGGGGAGCTATTTGAATCTGTCAAAGTGGATGATTGTTTTTGGAGCATAGGTATGTAATAGATTACTTTGGTGCTTATTCAAGTCTTCTGTTATTGGCTGTATCTATTGTTTATTATTAAAGGCCACATTTTTTTTTTGCCTGCTTAGTATAAGTTACCCAACTCGAATACCAATGGTGGTGCTCAGGTAATTTCAAACTGCAAACCTTCATATATCCACTGATATTTTTGAGCACTGAATCAGTGAAAAGGTCAAATTTGAACTGCCGCTGATTTTCATGCTCATAAATAGCTGTGCAGATCCTGAGGCTTGATCATTTGGACAAACGGAGATTGACTAGAGAGCCTCCTGGCGCTCGGGTTGGGTACGTAATACCAGCTCTTTATTTATTTGCAATAATCATGACTTGAGTCCTGGCATCCTGCAGAGGATGGAATGTTCATATCGATTCTTCTGACCAAGCAAAATCAAATGGAATGGTGGAAATGTTTGGTTAAAGGCGATCCTGAGGTAGATACACAGAAAGTTGAACCTGAAAAAAGCAAGCTGTCTGACTTAGACCCTGAAACTCGGCAAACTGTAGAAAAAATGATGGTAATGTACCAATTTAGTTGTTCCATGTTGTCAGTCAGGTTCATCCATAGATTGCAGCTTATATATATATATATATGATGGGGAACTGGGCCTCTTTGACCACCTGACTAAGTCCCGGGGCATGTGCAACGTACCAGGTAAGTAACTCCCTGTGGGTAGCCAACACAGTGGGATTCAAACTCAGGACCTCCGCTTCTTGAGGCATAGTCCTGGCCAATGTGCCAACCCCCCTTTGGTTTTATCAAATATTATTTATTTGCTTTCAAAGATTATTTTCTTCCATATCTCTTAGCATTGCCTTGTGTTACAAGGAGATTTTCCCTTGTAGCTTTCCTTACCATTGTTGCTAAAATTAGAGAGCTGCTACTTTCACACCAACATTTACTCATCACACACTGATTAATGAAATTACTGAGCGCACACCAATTAATACTTGCGTACATTAGTTAAGGAACAAAGCACATTACACTAAGTACTGACAGTTACTAATCCCACATGAAGCCTCTTTTTCTAGATGGTGTATGATGAGTAATTGATGGCATGGAAGTAGTAGCAGCTCTCTTAAATAATTGCAAACCTTACCTGTTCTACTTGGATCCTTTTGATATAGTATGGTAATCAGAAAGTCAGAATATCTAGTCCACAGTGTAATTTGTTTGAATTTTGCCACTCACTGTGCAATCTAGTTTCAATATTTACAGTGTTCCCACATTTTCACTCTGCTTAGGAAACTTCTTTATGGAAGTCTGTAATTTTCTTGTTGGCACACATTTCACAAAAAATGGCTTTGCTCTATTTTACATTTCACATCATTTGTACTTCGATTATTGGATCTCACCTTAGGCATGAGGTAAAGCCCTCACCCGCCCACTTTTTGGGCCACATGTCAGTCTTATTGTCCAATCAAAATTATCCAAGTGGCTACACATCACATGTTGGTCACTCAGCAAAAAAAAAAAAAATGCTGATCGGAGTGTTCTGCTTATTTGATCTAGGAAGTTTAATATGGACTGATGTTCATATCAAAACGTAGGGTTCATATTGAAGTGGTTGGACTCGATTGTACCTATCTGGCATATATTCATTTCTACCACTTGGACAACTAGGATTGTTAACAACTGTGTCACTTGGTACCATACGGCTTATAAGTGAGTAATGTTCTTAAAATTGTCGGGCGGTTGGGGAGATGTTCGGGCGGACATCGCTGGACGGCGCTCGGGCGGGCGCCCCAAGATCGGGACGGCCGCTATATATATATATAGGAAAAGGCCTCCGTCCTCCATGGGAGGACGGTCACCGCCCTCCAACCTTCCACATGGACCTTGGGTGCATTGCTTAGATCATCTTTGAAAAATAAATAAATTAAAAACTCATCTCCACCATGTATATTTTGAACTGTGAAATGTGGACCAATGAAAATTGTCAATCTTTGATTTGTGGGTTTGAAATTTATTTTTGGATTTTTTTTTTTAAATATTGATCTAAACTGTCCACCCGTGCTCCACGTGGATCTTGGAGGACGGTCACCGTCCTCCATTGGAGGACCTAACCGGCTCCCATATATATATATATCAATTTATTGAATGGAGTCAAAGGCTATTATATAATTCAATAGTTGACTACAATAGATCATATGACACTTATTGTGTTTTGCTCCAATTTTATGTACTAGAGATCTATTAATCATAAACTTCAAATCAGACGGCTCATATTACATTTTTATATATCACATGTTCCTAAAATACCAAGTCATTCTTTGAATTCGGTGCAATCACTTGAAAAGCATGTGCAAGTAATGGCTCCCTATATATATATATATATATAAATTAGATATATGTGAGAGTGTGTGTGAGTGCTACAGTGCCAATGACCAGTGTGTGTGTATATATATAAACACTGTATCGTGAAGGAAAGAAGAGAAAAAAAGGATTCAATGCAGCCAATGAAGGATCAAAAGATGAGAAGAAGAAAAAGAAAAAAAAAAACTAATGCAAAAAAAAAAAAACAGACAAACCAAAAAAAGAAAAAGAAAAAACTGACGGAGGGTGCTGCCGTCTTGCCGTAGCTTTGAAGAAGAAGAAAAAATAGCAGCTGAAAAAATAAATAAATTAGTACACAGAGGACACCGGAGAAGAAAGAAAATAAAAAAATAAAGTACCTATTGGTGTCGGAGCCAGAGCCTTGATGTGCGCCGGCGAGAGCATCACTGGATCCCTGTGCATTAAAAAAGAACATCAGATGATGGAAAAATAAATTAAAAAAATAATATATATATATATATAGAAGAAGAAGGGGGAAAAAGAATTGAAAAAAAAAACAAACCTTACTAGAGGGTCGCTGGTGGTCGCTGGTGGTCATCGGTGGTTGCTGGTGAGTGGAAGAGAGGAAGAGACTGTAGAGCCGTCTGAAGCCCTAAACCCCCAAGCCCTTTGATTGCAAATGAAAGCCCCCCAATATATATATATATATATATATAGACCTGCCCTGATTCGATTTTGGACCCGTTCGGGCGGGCGCCCAAGCATCGGCCCGCCTCAGTAGGCACCCCAAGCAAAACCGGATTGGTTGGGGACTTGATCCGCCCGGGCGGTCGCCCCAACCGATTTTTGAAACCTTGTAAGTGAGAAAATAAGGGTTTTATCTTAGGGGCATAAGGTGAGGAGAGCCGATCCCATTTGATTTATTATATATGACATGAGCCTTGCACATTCCGAATGGTATTTGACTTATTTGCATTGCTTGCAGTTTGACCAGCGACAGAAATCAATGGGTCTTCCAACAAGTGATGAGATGCAGAAGCAAGAGATTCTAAAGAAATTCATGGCCGAGGTAGTCTTTCCTCCTGTCATGTACCTTATATATAGAACCTGGGTATCTGGGCGCCTCTTAAAGCACCCAACTAATCCTAGAGGCACGTGCGCGCCTCAAGTTAGCACATTTCGGGTCAACACAGGATATAAATCCTTAGGGTGGCATGGGTGGGGGTGTTCCTTTCACAATATGTTATATCTGAGTGCTGACTTAGGCTTTCTATTTGTGCAGCATCCAGAGATGGACTTCTCAAGAGCTAAAATGGCGTAAGGAGTTCTTTTTAGACCCCTAATGATATGCCAACGTGTGTATATATATATATATATATATAAGCATTGGAGTCAGGGAGAAATACTGATTATAGGTTTTGAGCTTTTAGGGGTTTTTTTTTTCTTTTTTTCTTTTTTTCTTTTTTTTTTTCTTTTTTTTTTTTTTATACGGGTGGATTAGGCTTGGCTCAGTCACAATTTAAGGTCAATTAAAAATGTTTTATGATTTAGTTTTTAGGGTTTAGTTTCTCTTAATGATATGCCAAGGAATATATGCAGAAGAGATACTGATTATGGATTAAGTTATGATATGACAAAAAATCTGTGAATAGCGAAAATGATCAAATCACTCAACCAAAAGTGTCACTGACTACCTATTTGGGGATTAAATTTTTTTTTTTTGATTCACGCTGAAAACTTTCTAACCAAAGATTGACAGAACTAAAAAGTGATTCTTTTTGCATGTTTTGATTCATATGGATACTAAATTTGTTCAAAGATTTAGTTTGTGGGATTTTGTTTTATTTATTTATTTATTTTTTTAGTTCATAGTTTTAAATGTCGATCCAATAGATGAGAGAAGGCTATAATAATAATGATGATGGTTTTAAATGTCGCTGTGTACGGAATATTTTCATAGGAAGTGTGTAGGGTTTTCAGCATGGTTGAAATGAATGGGATATTTTCCCATCATATGGGTAGGGCTTTGAACAAGTCAGGCTTGCCAAAGGGTAGGGTATCTCTGTTGTTAGTGAGGTCTACCTTCATTCTGTTCATTTTTCATCTCCTCTTAGCCACAAAACCTTTCTACTAAATGGGGTGGGTTGGATCAGACCAAAGTTTTGGGTGCCCTATGGGAAATAAGTATAAGCCCCCCACGATCGGACGGGTCAAGGGTAGATGCCCAGCCAGACTTGAAAACCTGACTTGACCGAATGCTTGATCCAGGTAAAATCTCCCTATTTACCTTATATATATATATATATATATATATATATATATATATATATATATATATATATATTACTTTATCTATCTATCTTATATTACCACTATTAAAAGCACGTAACCTAAATTTTGAACCGTGTTCCACATCTTTGGGAACAAAATACCCTAAGCTACTCTATCTACCCTATGAATGCCTATATTTTATAATTAAATCTCCATTCTCATAAAGGATTTATGCCGAATTTTCGGTTGCCTTGAGAATCCTATTTTAAATAAATTCTTATTGGTTAGTCTGAATCGACTATTTGGATATCCTGTAAGAGGCAAGATTTCTAATCACAACTTATATAAGATTCTAATTAGAAAATTGAAAAATAGAAAGACCATCTATATATACCAATGTTTTTAAAACCGAACCGGAAGGGACCGGTTCTGTTCAAGCTGGTTTAATCGCGATCAGACCGTGGTTGAATCGTGACGTCATTAATAAAATTAATTAATTAAAATTAATTTTTTAAAACCGAATCCAAATTTAAACCGTAAAAGATATTGGTTTGGTAATCTTTATCAGATTGTTTATCGATTTTTTAGGCTTCATATCGCTCACATTTCATTATGGGTAATCTGTAGATTCTTTATCCGATTATTTTGGCGCTAGACATTATACTACAGTTTGTACTGATGCTAAGAACATCTAGTTCGACAGCCCGGTCTGGTTCAAACGATTCACTGGATAAACTGAACGGTTCACCGATTTATTGCGGTTCACAATCAACGTCAACACCAAATTGGATCGCATCCTTTGCCGATTCCTAGTTAAACAGGTCGGACCGGCCATTATATGTAGTTTAAAAGAAGAGTTAGTCTACAATGAGTGTTCATGGGTGGACAAGGCAATTCACGAGGCTTATTGCTCCAGGTCTCTAGCCCAAATCAAGCAGGCTGGGTAGCAGACCAGAAAGTTAGAATCTATGCGCAGGGAACTTAATAAATAAAACATGGTATTAGGTATCAGACCAAGCAATTTTTAAAACTTATTTATTATTTTTTTCAAGAATAATTTTTTTTCATTAAAAATCTGTCGATTCTTGGAGGGCACCTATGTTAAAAACTATTGACTATAGTTTTTTACCCAATTTTCTACATAAGGGATCTTGACATCATGTGTGTACCATCACAATCTGGTACAATCTAACAAGATGATAATAGGACCATGATTTTGAGATCCAGTCTATCGAAGATTGGCATGAATAAAATGATCTTCACTGAATAGATTCAAAGTCTTCAACGATTTTAGCATGTGAAACATCGTTGAAAAAACAAAATATCTCGAGTTAAAACATATTTTGTCACACATACTAGAAAATTAACATGATCATGGGTGCAGATCAAACGTGGTTCTTAGATCACTTATCAAGATACCTGTAACGTATAATGAAGATCTTACCTTCTAATGGTTGATCTCAAAATCTATGACCCTTGCGGAGCAGTATGAGGGAGCACCAACTATAGTGGTGAGGGTTAATTTAGATAACTCAACCCACACTTTGTAAAGATAAGGGTGAGAATGAGAATGGAGCCCACCACTTACTCCCTTAAATTGGAAGGAGCGTACCAACTAAGCTAATGACACTTAGGTGCCTTACTTTCCTTAAATAAATCTATTCTTCATTCTCCAATACCCTCCCACGAGTAGGTGTTGATTCCACGTTGCACACGTTCAATCAAGAATCTCGCTTACACTGAAAATCAATTGACTGAGTTGAATTAGATGATCGAGATTGATTTCCATCCCAATTTTCCATATGATTGATCTTGAGATCATGGGCATACATTCAAAACGATTAATTTTTTTTATTCTAAGTGGCATAGAACCCAAAAAGTGACTCATAAGTCATGTCGAACACTCAATGTGATTTTAGATTCACATTTTGGGATTTGTGCCACAAGCATAAAAAAATTAACGGTCTGATGGCACGCCCATGCTCTCAAGATCGTGATCATGGGCGTACATCAAATAAAGTTCTCTCCTACACTAAAAACTCGTTAATTGGGTTGAATTGGACGATATTTTTTCGAGTTTCATCTCAATTTTCCACAAGATTGATCTTGCGATCGTGGGCGTACCATTAAAACGATCAACTTTTTATTCCACGTGGCATGAATCCCAAAAGTGACTCAAAAATCATGTGGGGCACATCACGCTCAAACATGATTATTGATTCTCTTTTTGTAATTTGTGCCACGTGAAATGAAAAGTTGACATTCTGATGGCACGATTAAGCGGATTGAAGATTTGAATGAAAATTGATCTCCATTGTTTGATTCAACCCAGTCAATGAGTTTTTGATGTAGGGCGTCGTTAGTAATTGGGTAGACTCGAATATAGTTACCCAACACAAATTTACATTTAGGGGCTACAACTTGCACACGAGAATAGTGTCGTGGCCCTTAGTTTAAAAAGAAAGATAATATTTTTCCTGATTTGTGGCACGTTGAACGTCATCTAAGCAATCTGATTTGGAGGCTATGATGTAAAGATCTTTGATATCAAAGATCAGCACAAAACATGATCTCTATCATCTGATTCAACCAAGGTATCAAATATCGGCCGATACCGATATATATAGGTGATACATATCGAGTATCCAACTCGGTATCGGTATCGGCCGATACGTATCCTGTATCAGTTGATACCTATATTTTTAATATTTAATTTCTTTTTTAAATAAGCTGATACGTATCGATTTCTGCTGATATGTATCGGCCGATTCGTATTTTTCCTCGAGGACTAATATTGATACCAAGTTTGTTACCTTGGATTCAACACACTCAAAGCCCATATGGAGTACACCATTGATCTCAACATCGATTGTGTGAAAGATTGAAACGAAAATAGAATCGTTCTATTTACTCCCACCAAATTTTTAACGACACCATAGACGAAAACTATTGATTTTTTGAATCATATGGTGGAGACCATTTTTATCCCAATCTTTTACATAATGGATCTTGAGATCATGGGAGTAGTCACAGTAGGGCTGTTAGCACTCCTACTGACAGTAGGGTTGTTTCTAAAAAAAATAAAAACTAAAAATGAGAGTAGGGCTGTCAATGGGCCGAGCCTGGCCCTAGCCCTAGCAGGCATTAACATGGTCCACCCTAGCCTATCCTAGGGCTGGGTTAAGGCCGGGGCTTTGAGCTTTCAAATATTATCATTATTATTATTTTTTGTTATTCTTATACTATAAAAAATATATATGATACCATTATTAATAATTTTAAATATAACTTATAATATGAAATATGAAGAAAGATAGCTATATTTCTAAAATGATCAAATTAATCGTCTCATCTATCTATTTATTAAAGAATGATCTAAAGGTTAAAAAGAAGGATACATTTGATAAAATGAAAATATATAATAAGTATTGCCGTATCTTAGCTCGGGCCTAGGGCTAAGATACGGCAATATTTATTATAAAGACCTAAATTTCAGGGCTTTTATTATAAAGGCCCAAGCCCTATCCTAGGGCCCTCAAAATTTGGCCTTAGCCCTAACATTTAGGGCCGGCTCGATCCTAAAAGCCAGTTGAGGCGTTAACAGTCCTAACTGACAATCAATTATTTACCCCATGTGGTACGCATTCCAAAAAATAATTAAAAATAATAGTTGAGCATGATGGGTGCAACATGATTTTCGGTTACTTTTTTGGAATGTGTGCTATGTGGAATAAAAAAATTGAGCCTTTGATGATACACCATTGATCTAATAATCTATTGTATAAAAGATTGAAATGATAGTTGAAACGGTCTATTTGCACCCATCGAATTATGAAGGGCAGTATAGCCGAAAACCATTAACTGCTGTGAAAGAAGTGGAGTCTGCCCTTCTTCCCCATAATGTATCTTGAGATCATGGGTGCATGGACAATCAATTTTTTATTTCACATGGTGTACATTTCAAAAAGTGATCGAAAATCATGTTTGAGCATGTTGTGTGCTACATGGTTCCAGTTATTTTTTGGGATGAAAGATTGAAACGAAAATTGAAATGTTCTATTTTCAGTCACTGATTTTTAATGGCATTATAGTTGAAACGCATTAATTGCTTTGAATCATATGATGGAGATCATTTTTCATCCCAATATTTTACATAATCAATATTGAGATAATGAGAGTACTGACATTTAATTATTTACCTCATATGGTATACATCCCAAAAAATGATTGAAAATCAGCATTGAACATGATGTGTGCCACACGATTTTTGGTTACTTTTGTGGTTCAACTTTTTCAAAAGTGGACCCAATGTTGTCAAAATAGATTTCTATCGTAATATATCATATTGACTCAACTTAGTCAAAGGCCATCATCCTATTCAACAGTTGATTGCATTGAATTATATCTCAAATTTTTCCATCAGAGATCCCTAGATGATGGTCTTCAATTGCAAGGCATAGAGGTGCTTTCACGTAATGTAGTATTCTTTTTAAGTTGTGTGCTTGGGCTAACTTTGTGTGTGCCATTAATGACTCCTTAAATAAAATCGAGAGAAATTTTCATGTAAATCAGGTGTCTTTTATAAGTGTGTATGGATCATTTGATTCAATGATTGACTATGTCGAATCAGACGATAGAGATACTATTTTGTCTCAATCTTACCTATCTCTCAATCTTGTACATGTGTCCAAAGGTCTTTATTGATGGAGATGGACGATCTACCAAACTGGTAACCTCTTTGGAAGTGCAAACAACAATGTTAACGAGAATACATCGAAATTTGAAAGAAAACGAGAAATTAAAATGGGTAGGGACATTTCTTGCCCTAACTAATAAGGGAGCAATAACTTGCATACAAATAAATATGTACTTTTTGATATGTTTAAAAAGAAATACTTTGTTAGTTTTGGGATATGTGCCACAGGGAATGTCATCTAAGCAATCTTATTTGAAGACCATAATGTAAAGATCTTTGAGGCACAACACAGAACATGATCTCCACCCTCAGATTTGTACGAAACAACTATTGAATCAGATGCTGGCCTTTGATTGTATTTAATCAAATAATAAAAATCGCATTTCGTGTCAATATTTGACGTCAAATATCTTTCCACAATCTCATATGGCTTAGATGGAGTTTCACGTGTCACAACTGTCCACCATTGATAACATTGACTGCCTCAAATCAAATAGTGGAGCTGGTTTTTAATTCCACCTGAACACATCTCCAAAAGTGACTACTTCGATAGTATAATAGCCATATTGTTTAGGCTGACTTTATTGTAAATGAGCTGTGACCACTTGGATGAACTGAATTTGTAGAAGTAGCACCGCCCAAAGAATTATTTTTTTCTTCATTTTCTATTTGCTACAATATACAATAGGGTGCCTCTATTCGCTCCAATAGGTTTATTGACAATGTGAACATCGAAAACCCCTTCCAAAACATTCGCTGCTTCAGAGCAAACGAGGGAGATCATTTTTTACCCCGATCTTCCACATAGTGCATAAATTTTAATATATTTGAATATTGTAAAAATTTTATAAATATTTTTTCATAACTATGTAAACACATGCACGTGCAATTTTACTAATATATATATATATATATATATATATATATATATACACACACACACACACACACACACACACACACACTAGTAAAAAGGCACTTACAAATGCACGTAGACATTAAGACCTTTAAATGATTGAACTTGATTTTTAGACATCTATCGGGTGATTTGAACATAAAAAAAGATATAACATTTCAAGTGTTCGTTAATACCCTAAACAAACCTTAAACACTTATTATTATGTTTCATATGTCTTCATTATGTATAATTTAAAATTATAAAAAATTTAATTAAAAAAAAAAAAAAACTTTTATTGTCAATTATAGAGCATGAAGAAAAAAAATAAAAAATAACAAATAAGTATAATCTGGAAAATACAATTAAATCGAAAATGGGTATTTATTCCTTCTCGACTTTAACTTTCTCAAGGAATTTATTATCTTCATCATCTGTAATCTCGAATTTAATGCTTTGACATATATACGACTTTGTAAGACTATTTTGGTAAATCGTATCATGCACTTTAACTTGAAAGAAATACTCATTTTCGATAATATAAGATATTAAACCATGAGTGTTGCCCATTGGTAGGCGTGCAAGTTCAGGTACCGAACGAAAGCCGAGGATTTCAATTTTCGGTTCAAGCAGAATCAAAATGAATCTTATCGTTTTTGGTTCGGTTTTATTTTTATTTTTCGATTGGTCTGATTACGATTGGGTTCAAAATTCTTTAATGGAAAAGAAATTAGGAGATAAATAAAGAAGTTGTTTATCTCCTTCGCTAGGGCGATAATGACGAATGCATGCATTGAGTGTGGGTGCCCCCAGTTAGAAGTTAGAAAAAATCTGTGGATGTTCATCATCAAAATTGTTATGATGAAGGTGTGCACCGACTGCCAAGCATGTCATGCACCTACTTCTTCTTCTTCCTTACCTCCGATAAGTTGTTAGGACGATAACAACAACTTCAAAAAGGTTTTTGATTTCAAGAGGGTTTGAGGTGGGTTTCAAGTAAATTTTATTTTAGCTGAGTTTCAAGAGGGCTTCACAGGTTTCATTCTATTGGATTTCATGTGTGTTTGGAGAAGATTTCATAAGTTTCAAGAGTGTCTTAAGTTTCATTCTACCTTTGCACCAAATTCATTTTCCCAAACGAATCTATATGCCTCTTTTTTATGTTTTTTAAGACTGAAATTGATATTTCTTTTAGTCAGCAAATTAGCTCCCATACATCTAAAGGAGTTTTTTTTAAACTCAAAAGACGGTGATGTTCCCCTTTTTTATCTTTTTCAAAGCTATGGTAAATTTTTTCGCTATTTTCCCCCCTTAACTGCTTAATGTTATGAGTTTTCGTGCAATAAATATCCTCCATTCTAACCTTTTTCCTTCCTTTCTAGCTAGATCTCATTCAATATTTAAACATCATTGATTATGATTTGCAATTTTTCTAAATGAAAATATGACTGAAATTGGGATCATCTTTGGTTACTGTATAAGATTTCCTTACTTTAATGATACAAAAAAAAAAAAATTGATTTCCTTCCTTAAGTTTGTTTCCAGATCTACCTTACCAATATATAAAAGGGGTTTTGCTTTTTTTATGTACTAGTTTAAAGAATAAAGTGTCTTTTTAGGCTTTTGTTGGAATGTGGCTCTTGATAAGATCCTAGCAATTAATTATCTACCGAATTGTGGATTCTCCATTTTAATTTGGTCCAACCTTTACTTTAGGTTCATTTTTTAAAGTTTTTTTTCCACATACACATACAGTGGATCCTGCATCACTCATAGGGAGACAATGGAATCAGTTCGTGTGGACCTGAGTTGAGTTTGAACAAACAGAAAATTCCTTAGGCCAGAGCCTGGCTTCAAATACCTACCTACCATTGTTTTCCGTAGTCCAAGCCTGAATCAAATGTGCTTGATCTGTATTAAATTAGAATATAGTTTTTATGGTCTACACGGAAAGCTCTTCTTTTGTTTCATTCGTTTGGCAACGTCGTGGAGACACAAAAAAGAGAAATTATGGGAATTTATAAAAGATTTTGTAAAGTGAAAAGTCCAAACGTTCATATTGGAAAAAAGTTAAAATAGTTGCTTGGGACGATTTTAGTGAGATAAAATGGAAGGTAAATTGTGATTACAATAACAAAATTTCTCAAGGAATTTTTTTAGAACCTTTCTTCTTAGAAGAATTTGATAGTTTGCATTTATAATCTGTTAGTATAGACATAAGTGTGATGACCGTCTATGTAAACCCATAAGATTAATGAGATAACTTTACGATTTCTACAATGTACCTTTCGTGTACACTCTATTGCTCGCTTCCAATGGAACTGCTCATTCAATCTGAAAATGCCTCTCTACCCATTACATTATTTCCCTAAATGAAAAATCAAAACCAGATAATAACTACGAATAAATGGCGCCAAGAATTTTTTAAGAAAAGAAAAGCAGATAAAAACCATACGTGTGCATAGTGACAAATTTCGTCGAAATTCAGAAAAATTTTGTGAAATTCACCGAAAAGGGGGTCAAACAAAAATTTCGGTATTTTTTTGTTATTTCGGTATTTTTCAGCGAAATTTCAAAAATTTCAGTAAATTTCGCTATTTTTTTATATATTAAAATTTTTTATATCTTTTATTTTAAATATGTTAATAATTTAGTATATATTTTAGTAATTTTTTTAAAAATATTAAATATATATATATTTATATATTTTTAATCCCCAAAATTTTCCTAAAAGGAATCAAAATTAATCCAAAATATACCGAAAGGACCCCCCACCGAAAAATTACCGAAAACGAAATTTGTCACTATGTACAAGTGGGACAGAAAGCATTAAAAATTATAGAAAAATATGTAAATGAAAAGAAATAGGAGCCGAGAAACTTATCATCCATGGCGCATTTTAACCTCTTATACGGAATGTGCGAGCACGATTGTATTATGGTCATTTAAAAAAAATTATAATACCTAATTTTTACTTATATTTTGGTGCAAGAGCTTAAAAACCGTGTGCAAGTGATGGCTCCATTAAGAAAATCAGTCTATTTTTTGGATATCAGTATTTGCACCGCATAAAATGGTAATACATCTCGTCGGTAGTGCACCCCATTAGTTTGGTATGAATCCACCATGCATTCTAACCCATATCTCCCCGGCCTCTATTAAATATATCCTCATATATTGGTTAGGGAGCCGGTTCCGTCCTCCTTGGGAGGACACTGAAGCGTTCTAAAAGACGTTACGGAGCTCCATGTGGTACCCAAAACATTATTTGGGTGCCATGCGGTGTATAAGGGGATGAGCTAGATCAATTTTAAAAAAATATATATAATTTTAAGGCTGCCGTAAAAGTTTGATTGATTTCAACTGTTCATATTAATTTCAAGACTCAAAAACTCTATGGTGGAGATGAGTTTTTCGATTTTAAAAAAAAAATATGATCTAAGCAATGTGACGTGGTGCTCTGTGTCACCAATTTAGTGTCCTGTGGGCAATTAGAGGTTTTCCCCAATCTTAGACTATGCTTGAGCATATATTTGGAGTTTTAAAATCCAATTTGGGTAAATATGAAAATACTTTTAAGGTTTTATTAAACTTTAAAATCCCTTGTTTTCCATATTCTGTTTATGGTTTTATATAATTCGAAAAAAGACTGTTCATATAATTTTATTTACCAATTTATCCAAATTTTTTTCGAATTAATCTTGAATTCGCAGATTTTTTCCCGAATTATTCCCTCCACGAAGAATCCCCGATTTCTGAATTCTTCTCTAAATTTTATAGCTTCCTTTCTGAAATTTCCCAAGCTTTTCCCGAATTATGAATTTTTACTCTCACCGAATAATTTCCAATCCCTACTTGGAGATGGACAATGTTATACAACGGACAGAAAACAAATAGATCATTCAACAAACTGCTGATGTGGCATGATGCAAGCACAATGGGCCCAACAATGCATGTCATAGAAGCCACTTATACCGTGCCACATAAGCATCCGTTGAATGGTCTACTATTTCTCGGTTCATTATAATTTTTCCTTGGTGACTATGGGTTTAGACTAGTTGTCTGTCCAAATATAGGCGTATTTAGGTAAAGTCACTTTAGACATTGTAAAAGTTGTTACAAAATCTTTTTATTCTTACTAAATATCGGGTTCGGTTCAAATCATTCCCGATTTTTCGGCATAGAAAGTGACAACCCATCCCTGTTTTTCGGTACGATAGGCGTCTCTAATCGAAACCTTTGAACAATGGTCAAACCTAAACCAAACGATATGCTGGATTTGGTTGTCAATGGTCAAACCTAAACCAAACGATATGCTGGATTTGGTTGTTCTTCCCCCCTCCAAATATTGGAAAACCAAATCTGGGTTCTCAGCACAGCTGAAAAAAATCTTCAAAATCTTAGAAAAAAATAGGGTTTTTTTTGGGAATCATCTTCTTCTTTTTTTTGGTTTCTATGATGGGATGGTCGCCGAAATCAGCAACTAATGCTTTTCTTGATACCCTCAAGTTGGTAAGTTTTATTTATTAATTCATTTGTTTTATTTAAAAATTATATATTTATGATTTTATTTTGGTTTATGGAGCTCTTTTGGGCTATATGAGAGATTATATTGACCAATCCAATTTGTTCAAGTAGCAAAACATCATATGACAAGTAGCTAGCGAAAAAATCATATTTATTCAAAAGCTTGAACTACTCGATCTAAGCCATTAATATGAACCATTGATCGGAGCTAGCATAGGGCTCATATTGAAACGCTTGGATTCGATAGTATGAATTTTTTAATGGGCATAATTTTCTAGTTGCATAAAGGTTATAAGAATAGTGACAAATTTCATCAAAATTCGGCGAAATTCGCCTAAAAGGGAGTTAAACGAAAATTTCAGTATATTTCAACAAAATTTTAAAAATTTTAGTAAATTTTGAGATTTTTTTTAAATATTTAATATATATATATATTAGTAATTTAAAAAATATATATTAATCTCTGATACTTTTTCGAAAGGTATCGAAATTAATCTGAAATGTACTGAAAGGACCCCCACCGAAAAATTACCGAAAATGAAATTTGTCACTATGGTTATAAGACGTTTTGCCACTTGCAAAACTTAGATCTATAAAAAAATGTGAGCCACATGACATTAATGACTTAGAAGTCGGAAGTGATTTGAACTAACGCAGTGGGGGTACAAAGAATCAAGCTCTTTTATTTCTCTTTGGTTTTATTCATAAAATAAATATTTACTTTATAGGACGACCCTCCATACCTTCAATTAAATATCAAAATTGTATTTAAATGATCTGACACCATCAATAGTTTAAGATTTGAGTGATCTGAACCGTCAAACTAATAGATTATAGATTGAAGTGAAAGAGGCCCAAAAATGATGTTTTAGGTAGATTTAAACCATCTGATCCATAGACCATCAACGGTCATTTTTAATTTTAATTGTTGATATTAAAGTTTATCAATCGGATGATTCACATCCACTTATGATAATGTTTTATTGGGCTGAGACTTATTCCAATGGTAGATTGCCACTTGGGAAATTTAGATTGGTCATACAAGTGTGCCACATAATATAATGACAAATCACATTTTAATGGTATGAGATAAAAAGTTTAATTTTAATTTTGTGAGTATCTTGATCATTGGCACATAGGATGCGAGCTGCTTGCTCCATGCCCACATAGTTTGTACACACTTTCCTAGTGATCGGGTCATGTATTAGACCTAATTTTATATTATAGGAGGTATTAGGTGCCTAGGCACTCAAGTCAAACTCCATACCAATGGGTCAAAGATTTCGAGAGTACATAATTATTTATTATGAACGCTTAAATTTGTGAAATAAGAAAGATTATAAATCCTAGACAAATGCCAAACAACATGCTTGGAGGGTGAAATTACCATTTCACCCATGTGTCTCTGTCTGAGGTTTTTGGAGCTTATAAAGTCTAGGATACAACATTAGGGTGAAAGAATACTTTTAAGGAAAATTATAATGAGCATACCTCAATCAGTAGACCAACGCGGGACTACTTACGTGGCGCGATGCAAGTGGATGGCTCGACCTGCATTGCTGAGACCATTGCACTTGCATCGCGCCACGTAAGCACTAAAAGAGCACTAGGGCACTGTTGAACGCTGCATGGCTAATGTAGCATCACACTATCCATAATATATATAGCTAATGTAGTACTACTTTTGGGTGCCACATGGACCTTCATGTGGATTGTAGAGTACGGTCAGGTTTACCTGGAGTACCTTCCTAGGATCCATATTAATTCAAGGTATTCATTGATTTTTTTCCTGTGAAAGAACGTGTGCTCTTTACTGTAAAAATGCCCTAACTTTGCTCTTTCTTATGTATTCTAGTGCAAATTCGACCATGAAAGGCGCCATGATTCCTGCAAGTCGGCGGAGCCTGAGAGTACCGAGTTCATATCAGCCCTGGCGGCTGGAATGAGTGCCCAACTCATTGTGGAGGTTTCTTCGGGTGTGTCCCCTTCTACGATAGCCCTAGCCGCGGCAGCTCGACAGACTGGTGGCCGGCTAGTCTGTATCCTTCCAGAGCTCAAGACACTGAAAGAGTCGAAACAAGCGATCAAGGAGACTGGACTCAAAGACATTGTTGAATTTAAAGTTGGGAACCCTTTTGAGCTATTACCTCGTTACGAAAACATCGATTTCTCGCTCGTCGACTGCAAAACCGAAGACTACACGAAACTACTCAAGTTGCTAGATGTCAACCCTAGGAGATCGGTGATCGTCGCGAACAACTTGATCGGAGGGAGGAAAGGGTTAGGGGGGAATGTGAGAGGCTTGAAGGGAAACAGTGCAGTGAGGTCAATGAAGCACCCTATAGGGAAGGGTATGGAGGTGACTTTGATTGGTAAAAGTGATGAGTTTGAGAAGAGGGAAATGAAAGGGGGGACTTTAGGTGAGAGGAAAGGAGTGGGAGTGAGAAAGGCTAGCAAAAGCAAATGGGTTTTTAGGGTTGATGAGGTGAGTGGAGAGGAGCATATTTTTAGGGTTCCCAGGCCGTCGTAAATTACGGAATTCATTTTGATACTATTAACACCACATAAAAAGAACCTTATGATTGACTATGTGATTAAAATTTTTAAATATTTTCTACAGTATTAACTGTAGAAAAACACCCACTATTTTTTCAGATTTTATGTTATGAGTACCTTTTAAGTCATTCAAATCTGATAACCTTCTCTCTCTCTCTTTCTCCTGTGTATGAAAGCATTTTTGCAAGATGCAACTTACATTTATCTGATACAGAGAGTAAATTTTTAGGGACAGAAAACTTGTGGTGCAATTAATCATATAGTTTAATTAAAAGAGTAACTCGTGTATTGAAACTGAAAAGTTTTTGTATATAATGTGATATATAAATGTTTTATATTTTGGTGGTTTGTTATTTGTCAATGGGCTTTTGTTTCCTTTTCAAATCACTTGTAAGGAGGGGTGTCATTGCTTAAATATATTGTTGTGTCACTATTTTCCATTTTGAGCATTTTTGAAACCTCCATTGATTTGATAGATGTTGATGAAAATGGATCCTCTATTTTGTTAGCAAATGGGTGTTTTTGACATAAGTTGGTATTAAGTACCCAACGGCATCACAAAATTCCCCGAAAAGAGGGTCAAACAAAAATTTCAGGGAATTTTTGTTATTTTTTGGTAATTTCAATATTTTTTGACAAAATTTTGGTATATTTTTTTTAATATATATATATGTTAGTAATTTAGTATATATTGTAGTAATTTTTTTTAAAAATAAAAAAAAATATTAAATATGTTTTTAATCCCCAAAACTTTTCCGAATTTTTCCGAAAGGTATCAAAATTAATCTGAAATGTACCGAAAGGACCCCCACCGAAAAATTACCGAAAACGAAATTTGTTGCTATGCCCAACGGTTCTTCAATCTCCCTCCGCCCACCGTTGGGCAGATATTTAATTTTGAGCGCTAAATCAATGAAAGGTCAAAATTGTACTTTCACTATAGTTTCATGCTCATGAATAGTTGCACATTTCCTGAAGTTTGATCATTTTGACTAAAGTAGAGTCATTCAAAGTTACTCGAAGTTTAGTGAATAATCAAAGGGAGCCATTACTTGCACACGCTTTTCAAGTGATTGCACCAAATTTTAAAAGAAACATTTGCAAGTTTGGTGACTTCTACTATGTGAAAACACCATCCAAGCTGTTTGATTTGAAGGCCATGATTTAAAGATATCAATTGCAAAAGATTATAACAAAATATAATTTTCATCATTTGATTAAATGGAGTCAAAGGCTATTATATAATTCAATAGTTGACTACAATAGATCATATGACAAGTATCGTGCTTTGCTCCAATTTTATGTACCAAAGATCTATTGATCATGAACTTCAGATCAAACGACTCATATTGCATTTTTACAAATCACTTGTCCCTAACATACCAAGTCTTTCTTCAAATTCGGTACAATAACTTGAAAAACGTGTGCAAGTAATGGCTCTCATAACCAAGGATCAAAATATCGGGTAAAATTTCGGTTTCGGGCTTGGCCGAAACAGAAAATTTGAACTGAAATTTCGGTCGAAAACTGAAAATTTGGGTCCCATACAAATTTGGACTGAAATTTCGGTCCAAATTATCGTTTTGGTGGGGACCGAAACCGATAATTTCAGCCAAAATTTCGATCATTTCGGCCAAAATTTTGATCCTTGCTCATAACCAAATCATTCAAAGTTACTCAAAGGTATATTATTTATCCTATCCTAAATAATCTCTAATGCACTCTTAGCATAATCCTGTAGGTCTGTTTGGATAAGGGGAAAATGATGGATTTTTAAGGCTCAGATTTATAAATCCGACATTTGCTAGTGTTTGGATGATAAATAAGGGTAGGAAATTAAAATCCTAATGTAACAACCCAAATTTTTTAACTTTATTTAATGGTTTTAGAGGATGTATCACTCAGTGCGTGGTGCTAACGCTCCACACCGAGATCTACCTACTTTTAGAAATAGTTTGATTTTTTTTATATCAATATTAGACTCATTATGAAGTACTCGCCGATACGATTCCAACGATATATAATTTTTCGACTTTCGACAAGAATATAAAAAGTTACGCCCGTTTGAAGAGTGAATCATGTTAAAGGGCATAACTGTAATTTTGGGAGAGAATCACCATTTGCTTTGGTGCTTACACAAAGCGCTGGAGCAAAACCTCTTCTCAAGCTTTTCAAGTCACGTATGAATTCTACTTGCATGAAAAAACTACTATTTTATTTAATCTTGTACGGAAAGTCTTAATTAGAGTTAATCTAGAAAGAGAACTAGAAATATATTTACTTCTTCTCTTAGTTGTCTCTCTCTATTCTCTCTTCTCTGTAAAAGCTCCGACAGTGCCATCTTTTACAATTCCTCGTCGGATCTCCATCAATTTTTCGATCTTATAAGAGAATCTTTCACCATCAAAGTTTCTCATCGCCGCGACCGATCTATCATAAGAAAGGAATTCTCGCGAAAAGAGTCGGACATATCGTCTCTCGAATCCGATCTCCATCAACCCAAATCATCGTAGGATTCAAATTACGCTTCAACAAGTGGGTGCCTCTAAATCCATCTTAAATTATTCAGTTATTTCTTAAAAATAAAATCTTAATTTTTTCTTAAATTTTGATAAATTTTGGGTCTTAAAAACATAAAAATTCGGCCCAAAATCGATAGGATCGTTTTTATCAGATTTTTATAAAATTCGGCCAAACTCTTCAACATACATAGCCTCGGTATTTTGGCCATAACGTTTTACTCCGAACTTGGATTAACGTGATTATTATGGCATTGGAAAGAAGACAACGAGAGTTACAACTTTATCTGAAATAGTAATTTCACGAAATTAATATTTTTAAGGTCCAAATTGAACTACAAGTCAGAATACATTTTAGATGATCCAAAGTTGCACAGATTTGATATTATTTTTTAAACTCTTGGGGTACCTTATGCTCAACTTATCTCCAGACTTATAAATCATTAAAATTATATAAAATATATTAAATAGCTTGTATCGAATAATAATCTATAAGTTTAAGGGGTCAAATATTAACGTTTTTCAATACTTACCATTCTATTACCTCTTTTAAGCCTCATACAATCCTTGAATGGACACATGTGCTCCATTAAAATTTTAAAATATATCGGATCGCTATACCAGTCAATCACCAAATTTCATGGATACAATTAACCCTAATGAAGTATATTTTCAACTCTATTGCAAATTAAATGTAGTTAAATATTTCTTATTTTCTATTTTACTTTAATATTTCGTGTGCTATGCTCTTATTAATTTTCTTCAAAAATATGAAATGCTTAAGGTTTATGTTATAGTTCATTTTTATATATGTTCACCATTATCATATGACATTCATCATATAGAAAATCACGATAGGGCATACGCATATAAGTTAAAAATAAAATATGACACATGACATAAGCCTTCGTCACGGTGGGATTTCTTTTACGATCACGTGAAACTTGGAATGTAGGCATCCATGTACGGATGCAACCCCTCTATGGTAGTATGTGATACCACACAAAGTACATCCAGATTACTACTGAACCCTTCCCTTGGAAAACGTGGTTTAGTGAAGCCTATCGCACCGTGGCCCATTCTAACTAAGTTTTAAGAAAAAATAAGAAAAGAATATGTTAAGACACATGTATGTTAAAAAAGTGGGGACTTAAACCCACGCAAATATGAAATCGGGGAGGGGACCTAAGCCCGTAACCAAAAAATAATATGATATGTAAGAGACGTTGTGAAGGCCAGCTAAACATTAATTAAGTTTCTACACGTGCCATACCTTACAAGTCACCATAAGGGCCTAACGTCTGCAGCCAAGACGGGTCTTAAGGACATTATAGCCTTGTCTCGAACTAAGGGGACATCGTAGTTACTATGCCGGCAACTTCATCTGGCTGGATGGTAGTTTATGTTATGATATGGAGGTTAGGTGGTTATCTACACGTGGACCTCGCGTGGTAGGCTCGAGCAGTGATCCTGACACAGATCGTTTAAATAAGATAAGATGCGAAGTACGTTGTGTAGGCGTATGAAGTAATTAATAAGACTTACGATATGCTACGTATGCTAAGTTGATGAGATAAATAGGAAAAGAGATAAGAAAATTAGAAGCATCATGTACCCTTCATGTTATAATATGCTTTTCAGTTGGATTATGATATGTTATGAGTTATGGATAATTTAGTCATTTTATTTAAATGCTAATTTTAGTTTTAAAATATACTGCAACTCAAGCGATTGCACACACGATCACCTGGGTAAGTTATGGTGGATCGATTGTGCAACCTACTGAGTTTACGCGACTGAGTAAACTCACCCCGCTCCTAAAATCTAACAGTTTCAGGTAAAGATTCTGCTTATCCCGTCCTTGATGATACGGAAGCTGTTGATCCGGAGATGGCTTACATAAATGAGGACGTCGGCTACCACTTAGATGAGATTATAGACCCAGCAAACATTTACCAGCATTGAGAACCTTTTACTCTAGTTTTTCCTTTATTTCTTGAGGGACATATTTTAGCCTTGATATATTTTTGTGAGTTTACATTTGAGATCATTTTACCCTACGTGAAACTGATTTAATTTTTTTTATCCTAAATGCATGATTAGAATTAAGTACTTCATTATTATTGTTTATATTTTCCGTTATTAATTTATATGTTATTTATTGTTTAATGCTATTTTAAATGCTTCAATCTATATGGTAAGTCAATTTATAGATTATATGTATGTCCGCTTATTGCCTTAACCAGCGTGTGGTGTCATAATACGGAATTCTAGGCCCTCGATATCGGGTAAGGATTCTGGGTTGTGATACCTAACTACCTTGATTTTCTAAAGGAAAAATCTGAAGGGGACCTTAACATTTTATTTTTCAATAAACCATTGACTACTTTGAATCAGACGATGGGAGATCATTTTTCGTCCTAATCTTTGATATATTAGATCTTGATATCATGTTCTTGTTAACATACAATGAGATTTTGATTCCACGAGGAACAACTCCTAAGATATGAACATCATCATTGGTGTACGTCAAACGTTATTCTCAAATAACTTTTTGGGATTCCGACTACGTGGAATAAAAATCTGACCGTGTGATGGTAAGAGCATCATCTCTAGATCTATTATATCTAAAATTTACGATGAAAACCAATCTCCATCGACTTATTCAAGGTCGTCAATGTTTTAAAAAATACAAAACTCAGGTTGCGAAGAAAGAATCTTGGGTTAAAATAGAGGTACCTATTCTCCACAGTCAACATAACCCACCAACTCTCCATCTCCAATCTTTTAGGGCTCGTTTGGGAGTTTGGAAAAACTAAGAATCTGAGTTTAAACTTAGAAAGAACTCAGAATGTGAGATTTTTCAACTGAATCTAGCATTCGAGAGTTTTTTCGGGAAGTGGGATTCCGAGTCATTTTCGAGTGAAAACGATAGCTAGTCGTCCGAGCGATGTGGTCGAAATAGCTTAAAATCTGAGCTCAGATTGTAGCGGCGTGGTATATTTCTAAGAAATATATACATCAGATCAAATCCCAACTCATGCTTAAAACCCAAATTTAAAAAAAAAAAAATTGTAGAAAAACCATCGGAGAAGATAACGGTAAGTTTTTCTAAACTCACAGTCACCAGTACGGCTTTTTTTCTCATCAGACGGGTATCGGACGATTACTGGCGTTGGAACCTTTAGCCGGCTTGTTGGATCGTCATGTTTGTGACACTTATTCCGTTAAGAACTCATCTCACCGTCGGCAAGGCGCCTATCCTGTGCATAGTGAAACACTGGTATAATATATAAAGCTGCTACTGTGTTGTATAAAGAATATTTATAGTATAAAATATAAAGCTACTGAGTTGTGCAAAGAACATATATATATATATATATATATATATATATATATATATATATATATATAAAATATACTGCTGTGGTGTGTACTTCTTTAAAAGCAACCGACTTCAAGTTGTGTTGTGTGCTTCTTTAAAAGCAACCGACTTCAAATTCTATATATATAAAGGGAGCCATTAATTGGCTACTGCGATAGAGTTTGGACTGTCCAAATCAGTGCAACGATTGGGAGAATGGATTATAGATAAAATCTCACGAGTATCAAAGGGATATTTTCCACAATTTGATTGATGAAGAGAACTATGTGAATCTTGTTTCTGAATGTGCTGAAAATTGGACGGTGTTGGTGAAGTCATTGGGGCTACATATGAGCTTTGGATGGTGATCATTGTATCAGATAACTCATTTACCTGTAACATTTGGTTTTCCTTTGTTTTTAATTAATAACTTACAATATATATGGGTCATGCACATGTTGTTTATTTGGGTATAATAGAATGGTTATGTTTTTAATTAAGGGCACTGCTATGTGGATACCAATTTTTTCTTCGCGCACACAACAAATATAAATACTTTGCATTTGGGGGACCTGAGCCATGTAAAAACATCTTTTAAGTCGTCTGATTTGAAGGCCATGTGTTGAAGATCTTTAACACAAAAAATTGGCACGAAGTATCATCTCTATCATATGATTTAATGCACTCAAAGGCCATTGTCCGATTCAACAATTGATTGAATTGTGTTTCATACCGACCTTTTGTATGAAATATCTTTAGATCATGACCTTTAAATCAGACGTTTGAGACGGTGTTTTCACAGGACACAAATCCCCAAAATGCAAAGTCTTTTCATTAAGTGGTTTTAAGTGGTGTGTGTGAAAAAAAATAGGTGTGTGAGTATTAGGACCCTTAATTAAGGGATTGGGCAAAATACCCTTCGATTTCGATTGCTCAGTCCATGATGATTTCCTCAGTCAAATGCTCCATATTTGACGGTTTTGATCCGTCAAATATGTTCAGCCCCATCTCAATTGTTTGCCCATAAATTTTGAGAGAAATCCGAGTATGACACATAAACCGATGATTAGATAACATTTCTACAGTCATAGCGTAACCACCCATTGAATCGATTCTGAAGATTTTCTGAGAGGAACTTAAAACAAAGGATTCTGAGTTTTATAAGAATCTGTCAGGAATCTGAGTAACTTAATAACGCATATAGGAAAAGTAAGGAATCTGAGTTTGTTAAGAATCTGTGAGAAATCTTTGTGTTCAAGAATTTGAGCTTTTCTAAGAAAAATTAGGAAACACATGGACGAGGCCTTAGGGTTTATTTGGTTTCAAGGGAAAATAGGAAAATAAGGAAAAACTCGTAAGCGGGAAATGAATTGTTGCATTTCCTGTTGTTTGGATGACATCCGAAAGGTCGGAAATCATCTTCCCATTCTCCATCAAAACCTAACAACAAATGCCGAGGGGTCCCTCGGTTTTCTATCTTCGGACCCTTCGGAAATCTTCTTTCTCTCCAACGCATCATACTTTTTCTTGTAACAATAAAATTAAAGATCCCAACTAAAAATCAGTAACGAAAAACTCACATGGATAATCAAAGGTGACCACTTCGACAACGTCCAATGCTTTTTCAAGCATTTTCTTCCACCCGCATAAATAAATAAACAATATGTAATTATGAAACTAAACAAATCAAAATCCTTATTATAGATTATTGAAAATTTCATAGAAAATAATTTATAGATATATTTGGTGATCTAACTCAGAAATCTGAGAACTTATTTAAAAAAGATGTAGGATGAGAGAGAAACCTTATCGTCCATTCGGAAGTAGAAGGAGCTCCGTCGCGGTGAGCGAAAGAGGCTAACCTCCTTACGTTGACGTTTCGATGAGGGGAAGAAGCCATGGACGAAACACAGGAGAGAGAGAGAGAGAGAGAGAGAGAGAGAGAGAGAGAGAGCATATGAAGGTTAAAAGCTCTCTCCCTCCTTCCAAAAATTGGCACGCTTTGTTAGAGAGGGCTACTCGCATATCACTTTTCGCTTCTCACACACACATAAGTTGGTGTGCTTTTAAAATGTTGATTACTTTGGATCATGCGGTTGGGATTGTTTTTGGTCCCAATCGTCCGCTCAATAAATCCGGAGATCATGAGCCTACCATCAGTCATATGGTCATGTTGCACACATCCCAAAAAGTGAACATGAATTATTTGTTGATATTTTGTGTGGTATAATGTGATCGTCTACTTTTTGAAAGCTGGTCCATGTTGCACACATCCCAAAAAGTGAACATGAATCATTTGTTATCATTTTTGGGGGTATGATGTGATTGTCCCCGAGGCTCGTCAATGACTATCTATTCATTTGGCTTTGTTGTAGTTGAAAATTGTTGACTACTTTAAATCGGAAAAAGAGATCACTTTTCGTTCCAATCATCAGTACCATGGGTCTCGAGATCATGAGTCTACCATCAGCAGCCAGATTTTGATTACATGTAATGCCGTGTTTTCCCAATTAGCAATGAGGTTATCCGATCAACGAAAAATAAAGGGAAACAAATGAATTTTATGATTTCCTAGAACTTAGGTATCGATGGAAAAATATAGGAATATTGTTTTAGTTTCTCACGTTTCCCTTGTTTTTATCCAACTAATAATGTGGTTATCCAAACAACGGAAAATAAAAGGAAACAAATGAATTCCATGATTTCCTACAACTTAGGTATTGATGGAAAAATATAGGAACATTATTATAGTTTCTCACATTTCCTGTGTTTTTATCCAAATAGCGCAAGGATCCCATACCATTCTCTCTCTCTCTCTCTCTCTCTCTCTCTCTCTCTCTCTCTCCTATTGTTAGATTTCAACAAATCAACCCCTACAAATTCTCAAATCATATCTGCCCAAATCTTTATCTCTCTCATTTCTCTGTCATTTTACATACACTATTTAAGCTATCAAGACAAAGGTAACAAACTCGGTATCAAGTATCAATCCTTGGAGGACCAATACGAATCAACCGATATCGATGCGCATCGGCCTTTTTAAAAAAAATAAAAAATAAAAATACAGGTATCAGTTGATACCTGATACGTATCGGCCGATACCGATACCGAGTTGGATACTCGATACGTATCGGTATATGCCGATATTTGATACCTTGATCCAAATTCACTAGAAAATAGAGGAATCATGTGGATTCTTATATGCTTAGAAATCATAGGATTCATAAATCCAAATCCGTCATTTTCTTAAAATTTATACAAACAAGCCCTTAAAGAAGGAAAATGTATTTTGTTATGAAAATGATAATCCTTTGATCTTCATAACAATATGGTTAATAAATAGCTGAAAACGCCAATCGTGTTTGATGATGGTCACCCCACTCAACTTTGGAAAAAAAAAACACCTTCGTGAGAAGTTTGAAAACGTAAAACTCCTATTAAATAATGAGTTGATATTAGTAGGCCGGTCATATCTCGGAAGTTGTGGCTTGCTTTGGATGGCGAGTTGCACAACATCCTCTAAAAGTTCACCAAAAAATTAGGATATTTCTTTTAAGAAATCTATCTTACCCTTGAAAAGTTTCAACCTTTGACCGCTAAGTTAATAGTGCAAAAATATTTCTTTCGGATGGCCATTGATCGAGTTAGTGTAGAAAATCTAAAATACTCTTTGATAGAAGAGTTTTATTAAAAAAATATATATCGTACAAAAGAAGATTAAAAAGAGAAGAAAGGCTGTACGAGAGATTATATTGTGAAAGATCTTGAAAATGTCTTGATCGTGCTTGTTGGTGGTCATCGCCTGTTTGTGAAGTCCATCACCGTCGCATCGCATGCCTCTTATCCTGGAGTCTGTCGGAACCGGTGGCCCAGTAGCTCAAGTCTGCCATGATTTCTCCTAAGAGCAATTGAAGACAAATTATACGAAAACAAATCTCTTTGAATAAATCTTATAGAAAGATGATGAGATTGTGAGGCAATAATGAGTATTTATTGAACGTATAAGGTCTAAAAATTATTTTAGTTTTTAAAAAAAAAGTGAATCGAAGAAGGGGTGAGCCATTAAAGCTTTGATGCCATGTAATATTATAATTTTGTCATGTTGGGTCAGGTCGGGTTAGATTATGGCCCAACTTGACTCGTTGACAATTCTGCCGGTACACCCCTATAAAACTGCAACAACAATACGCCACCGGTACGGTTTCTTATTTGGGTGGTTGACGGGTCTCTGCGATAGCTCCAAACTGCCGTTAATGCCCTATAAAACCGCCGGTGAATAAATCAGAGACAATCCCATTAGATCATAGTCGATTTGACTGCCGCCGTGATGTTATTAATGACGGTTTTACGACCCAAATCTTGACCCGAACCCGTTTATTAATGAGTAGGTTCTGGATCTAGTCAGACTCGGCCCAGGAATAGATTCTATTTTTAGAATGGACCCTACTCTCCTCACCATCATTTAAACACCAAAATAGTGTTTAAATGATCTTACACTATAATGATTTAAGATGTGGGTTATTCATACCGTTAAAGTGATAGATCATACATTAAAGTGCAATAAGCTCAAAAATAGTGTTTCAGGGAGGTTCAAACAATCCGCTCGTCCACTATAATATTAACTTTTGTTTTTAGTTTTAATGGATGATACTAATTAAAGCTCATCAATCGGATGGTTGATATTCACTTACAGGCATCTTTCTTTGGGCTGAAATATGTTCCAATGATAAATTGTCACTTGAAAATTTTAGATTAGTCAATAATGTGCGCCACATGGCATAATGACAAATCACACTTCAATGGTGTGAGATAACAAAGAAAAGAACAATTTTAATGGTGTAAAATCATTTAAACACTATTTTAGTGTTTAAATGTAGGTCAAGAGTCATTATCCCACCCAACCCGGACCCGAATCAATTTCACAATAGGCAGTGTCCGATAGCAACTCAACTTCGGTAGCGATATATACACCCATTAAACTTGTGAACAACATACTCATATCCACCATTAAAAAATCATTGACTGTCTTGAATCAAACGATAGAGATCTTTTTATCCCAATCTTCCACACAATAGATCTTGAGATCAGGGAGCGCCTATTAGACGATCACATACATGTTGATTTCATATGACACACATCTCTAAAAGTGATTGTCTGAATGATATGCTCATGATCACAATCACTTTTCACTACAAAAAATAAGACTATTAGCGGCAGTTTTAACTGCCGCTATTAGTTCTGTCGCTACAAATAGCGGCAGTTTTTTGTAGTGTAGCGGTAGTTTTTTATAGCGGCAGTTTTTTATTAAAAAAAACTGCCGCTAATAGTCTAATTTTTTGTAGTGTTTGGGGATGTCTGCCACATGAAATCAAGATTTGACTGTCCGATAGATGCGCTATGATCTAATTAAGGATCTATTGTATGTAAGATTTTGATGAAAAATGATCTCCATCGTCTGATTCAAGGCAGTCGGCAATTTTTTATGGTGGATATACGTGTGTGTTCTTCACAGATTTATGGAATGCATATAACGTTTCTCCTCAACATGGTTTTAGCAGGGAGGAAGGTTCTTGGAATCTTCTTTAAGTTGGCTGGACTCTCTATTATGTCCGAATCTAACAATGATGCCACCTGGACAAATTTAATAATAACAAGCTTTTTCAAGACTACAAAAGTCTGTGTGTTTTGTTCATTAGCTTGCTGACACGGGTTCCATGTCACAGCCATTAGGTCACTTTCTTCAAAAAGGTTCAAACTAAACCACCTAATAATGGTTAACCTTTTTCCCATAAAAGTTTTGTTGAAAGCGATTTTGATTATGGCTCCGAGACGCATAGTTCATTATATTGTCTTAAAGATAATAGACGCCCCACTCCGTTGGATAAACGAAAATGTAATAAAGTTCCTAATGAATCTACCATCAAGATACAATAAAGTTCGGTCTTGTCAAGAATCATATGTTTTTTTCTAAATTGCACTTTCTAAAAAAAAAGCCTGCCACACAAATTTTCTAATATACAAAAGATTCTTAAAAATAAGAACGAAAGAGAAAAAAAATAGAAATAGATATTATTTCTGTTGTGTCTTTTAACCCAGATCTAATATTTATTTATAGAGAAATCTTGAAAGATTGTGTTTTTTTACCGTGAAGAGATTTGTGCCTTTTCATATAACTATAAAGAGATAAAATCGATTCACTTGTGTCTTTTCAAATTTATGGTGAAGAGATACCAGACTTGTCGATTCACTTGTCTTTTTAGAATTACAGTGAAGAGACGCTAGACTTGTGTTTTTTCAACTAACAGTAAAAAGATATATCAAAATTTTGAAGACACTTTGGAGAGAGAAAATATTTATAAGTTTGCCATTGAATTATTAATGATAATATAATCATAATTTTAAAATACAAAAATATATATTACTATCCTAATATATATAACATTTCCCCATTTGTTTCAAAATAAAAAAAAATAATTGTGTATCAGAACGATCATACTAAACATCATCAAAGGTATCGATCGATTTGAACCTTTGACTAGTACATACAACTCAAAGTTTGTAAGGACTTTAAATATCTTATAGCCTTGAATTAAAAACCTGTCTAACAAATCGGAATTATATATACACTTTCTATGACATAAATCATTAGTGATATAAGGCCTGCGCTTTACAGTCATGCGCTAAAATCCTGATTTCATGGGTATCTCAGAGAGAGGACCGAATTTTTGTTAAAACGGCTTCACTTCTATACTCATATAGGTGAATCTGTCATGGGTGCTCTTGAAACTACTTTATCACCCCAGCAAATGAATGCCTAAAGAATCATTAAGAGTTAAACTCACCCTTTCACATTACAAGAGATGCACATAAACTTTAATACCATAGGGATGACCAATAGGTAATATAACTTTGTGCACTTTCAAGAGTCACATAGTAATTTTTTATCTCGTTGAACTTAGGATTTAAGATCTCCAATTCTACCAAGTTGAGGTTTAACTACAGTGCCTTTAAAGATATCGGTCTTAGTCTCATCCCCCTCGATATTTTCAACACTGTATTTCTGGGTAGTGCTTTTGTAAGTGGATCCGCAAGCATCTCAAAAGTTGGTATGTAGTCTAACATGATCACCCCATCAGTCAACATCTGTCGAATGATGTTATATCGAAGGCTTATATCCCTTAATTTCCCTTTACATTTCTTATTACTTGAAATCTGTAAAACAACTTTATTATCACAATAAATATTAATTGCACATATATGTTGAATTAAAAGAATTTGTCTTATAAAGCTTCGAAGTCACTCTGCCTCTTTTGCTCCCGCAGACAATGCCATATATTCTGATTCCATACTTGAGTTAAAAAGACATGTTTATTTTCTGGACCGCCACGATACTGTTACTCCTGTCAAAGTAAAAATTCATCCGCTTGTGGATTTTGAATCAGAGGAGTCAGAAATCCAAGTAGCATTAGTAAACGCCTCTAAGAGTTCAGGTTTGCCAATATATTGTAAACTATAATCCATAGTTCCTTTTAAGTATTTCAATACCCGATGAATAACTTCTCATTGTTCTAACCCTGGGTTGCTAGTAAATCTACTCAATACCCCCACTATAAATGCTATATTGGGTCTAATATGTTTCATTAGATACATAGGACTTCCAATAATTCTAGAATATTCTAATTGAGATTCTGCTCTACCAAAATATCTTATCAATTTCTTATTTGGATTACTTGGGATAGGAAAAGGTGAACAATCAAACATATTAAATTTTCTTAAAACTTTTTCGACATAATGTTCTTGAGATAAATTGATACATTTATCTTCTCTTATTATTTTAACTCCAAGAATAATATCTGCTTCTCCCATATCTTTCATATCAAAATTTGATTTTAAATATTTTTTAATTTCTATTATTAAATCAAGATGTGTACCAAATATCAACATATCGTCTACATATAATAATATAATAACTCCTCTATTTTATATAAATTTACTAGAAATGCACCTATCGGTTTCATTTGGTTTGAAGACAAAATCTTTTATTTTTTTATCAAAATTGTCATGCCATTGTTTTGGTATTTGTTTTAAACCATATAATGATTTCACAGTTTACATACCATGTATGTTTTTCTTGGTTCTATGTATCCTTCAGGTTGATCCATATATATATTTCTTCTTCTAAATTTTCATTTAAGAATGCAGTTTTTACATATATTTGATATATATATAAATTATATATTAATGCTAAAACTATTAGTAGTCTAATAGATGTCATCTGTGCAAAAGGAGAGAAAACGTCAAAATAGTCTACTCCTACCTTTTGTCTAAACCCTTTGGCTACTAATCTAATTTTAAATTTATCTAAACTTCCATCTGATTTAAGTTTTTCTTAAATACCCACTTACTTCCTATAGTCTTAGAATCTGATGAAAAATTTATTAACTCCCATGTATGATTAGTTTTAATAGATTCTATTTCATCATCCATTGTCTCTTTCCAAAATATACTATCTAAAGATGTTATAGCTTCCTTATAAGTTTTAGGATCTACTTCTAAAACATAGGTATAAAAATCTGATCCAAAATTATAATGTGGATCTTTTCTAGTTCTTTTACTATGTCTTTATTCTATATTATTTTCAACTGGTCTTTTTTCTTTAAGTTGATAAAAATGAGTTTCATCTTCTATTTCCAATTGGTTAGAATTTCTAAAATCTGAAACATTATCCTTAGGCTGTAGGTTTTCATAAAAATGTGCTTCTATAAACTCTAATATAATATTATCTTCTATGTTTAAGAAGCGATATGCTTTACTGTTGTGAGCATATCCAATAAATGCACACTTATAAGTTTTATATCCTAACTTTTTAATTTTATCATCTGATTTCCTAACATAAGCTAGACAACCCCATACTCTTAAATATTTTAAATTAGATTTTCTATTCTTTCATAACTCATACGGAGTCATATTATTCTTGTAATAAGGTATTCTATTTAAAATATGACATGCAACATAAAGAGTTTCACCCAATAAATTCATAGGTAAGCCTGAATATAATAACATAGAGTTAATCATCTCTAATAAAGTTCTATTTTTACGTTTGACTACACCGTTTTGTTGTGGTGTCCTAGGGGCTGTTATTTAATGAACAATCCCATATTGTTTACAAAATTCATCGAACTTATGAGAAAGATATTCTCCTCCTCTATCACTTCTAATTATTTTAATTTTCTTTTCTAACTGATTTTCAACTTCTGTTTTATAAGTTTTAAATACTTCAAAAGTTTCTTCTTTATATCTAAGTAAATATATATAACAATATCTACTATAATCATCAATAAATGTTATAAAATATATCTTACCACCTTTGGTAAGCACACCATTTAATTCACAGATATCGGAATGAATGAATTCTAAAATAGTAGTATTCCTTTCAACACTATTATGTTATGTGACTTTTTTATTATTTTAGATTGCACACATATTTGACATTTTTCATCTTTAGTATTTAGAAATTTAGGAACTAATTCTAGATTCATCATATTTTTCATCGCTTGAGAATTAATATGTTCTAATCTAGCATGTCATAAATAAAAAGATTCTACAATATAAGCAGAAGAATCATTTTTCATTGATAACATTCAACTTGATCATATTGTTTACATCATAACTCTTCCCAATGAAAATATTATTCTTGGATAATATCATATTCCCAGAATGAAGAATTAATTTAAACCCATTTTTGTCTAAAAGACATACAGAAATAAGATTTTTCCTAATCTGTGGAGCATAAAGCACATCCTTCAACAATAGTCTTTCCTGAAGATAATTTTAATTCCACTATTTCGATTCCAGCAATTTCAGTGATAGAAGAATTCCCCATGTATAATTGTTGCCCTTCTCCTTGAGGCTTGTAAGTCTTGAAGGCAGACCTGTCAAAAGAGACATGTCATGTAGCACCAGAGTCGACCCACCAATAGCCTTTAGATTCAACCATATTGATTTCTGATACTACTGCAACAACTATATCTTCTACCATGATAGATTTTGATTTCGACTTTTTACGAAATTTACAATCTTTTACAAAGTGCCCCCTTTTTCCACAGACATAACAATCTCCTTTCTTCTCATTTATCTTAGACTGACCGTTCTTCTGAAAATTTTTCTTAAAAAATTTCTTTGAGTAGAAATTCTCATATCCTTCTTCTCTTCAGATATCGATTTAACAAAGTCAGCCCTAGCAGGCTCGGAAATAACAACCTTCTTGTCTCTAATTTTATTCTTTTCTACAATCTTAAGACCCTTATAAATCTCATCTAGAGTATGAAGATCTTTATTATGGGTCATAAATTTTTTATCATCTTTCCAACTAGATGGAAGCTTTGCAAGAATGACACCCACTTAGAAACTTTCAGGAAGCTTCATGTTCTCTTCTTCCATCTCAATGACGATAAATTGTAATTCTTGAACTTGTTCTAGAATAAGTTTTTCCTCAACAATCTTGAAGTCAAAATATTTAGAGACTAGAAAAGCCTTTGTACCGACATCTCAGTTAAGCACTTCTTTTTTAAAGAATTCTATAAATCTTTTAAGGTAGTGAACTTACAGAAAGTGTTGAACAGCCTATCGCTTAATGCATTGAGGATGAGGTCCCAACAATCTAAATCATCTTTCATCTATTTGAATCGAGCATTTGATCCTCCACTATTTGTACTTTCCGTTGTTCTCACTACAGAAATTGGTGGATATGGTGTAGTAAAGACGTAAGCAATCTTGAATTGTCATAAGATAAATTACACATTTTGTTGCCATCTTTTAAAATTTGACCCGTCAAATCGGTCAAGTTTGATGAGATCTTGATTCATGAACTTTATGTTCTGAGCCATTAGAACGTTCTATTGCCTTTAAATTGTTGAAAGCGATTTTGATAATGGCTCAGAGGCACGTAGTTCACTACGTTGTCTTAAAGATAATAGATGCCCTCACTCCGTTGGATAAACGAAGATGCAATAGAGTTTCCAGCGAATTTGCCTTCAGGATACAATAGAGCCCGATCTTGTCAAGAACCGTATGTTCTTTTTTAGATTGCACTTTTTAGAGAAAGAATCTGCCACAGAGATTTTTTTATACACAAAAGATTTTTAAAAATAAGAACGAAGAAAAAAAAAAAAGAAATAGATATTATTTCTGTTGTGTCTTTTAACCCGGATCTAATCTCTATTCATAGAGAAAATCTTGACAGAATATATCTTTTCATCGTGAAGAGATTTGTATATTTTCAGATAACTATAAAGAGATAAAATCGATTTACTTGTGTATTTTCAGATTTATGGTGAAGAGATGCCAAACTTATCGATTCACTTGTGTCTTTTCAGAATTACAATGAAGAGACTCCAGACTTGTGTCTTTTCAACTAACGGTAAAAAGATAAATCAAAATTGTGAAAAAACACTTTGGAGATAGTGGTGACAGAGGTAATGGAGATAGTAAAAGAGGCATTTGGAGCCCCTTTTATCATAGCGTTTACAAAATGGATAATGGGTCCGGATTCATGAGCGACATTTAAACAGATGGTGTTTAAATGATCTTACACTATTAGAATATCACAGATTAGATGGTTCGAATCTGCCAAAAATTATATTTTTGGACTTATAGCCCTTCAATTGATGATATATTTTTTTGACGGTATGAATTTTCAAGTTTATACGCCAATAGATGACGATCAGGAGAGTCAGTTCCTTACACTACAAAAAAAGACTATTAACGGCAGTTTTTGTAACAAAAAAATGTTGTTATTAGTCCTGTCATACTAAAAACTGCCGTTATTAGTCCTGTCGCTACGAAAAAAATGCCTTAATAGTAAGTGTAGCTAAAACCCCTTATTTTTGTAGTGATTACTAAAAATGTCGCTAAAGATTGCTTTGCTGGCATTTCTAAAGAAATAGAGTAGCAACAATTTTAGAAAACACACTACAACAAGCACTACCAAAACATTTTAGGATTTTTTGCAAATACCCCCCTGAGTTATGTTGATATTACAAATAACCCCCCGAGTTATAGCTGTTTGCTCTAAACCCCCTAGTTAGCATTTTGGTGTTCATCACCCTCTTTAACGGATGCAACTTTAAATGGTTAACCAGCTGTTAAAGAATAGCCTAAATACCATATTTATCATTTTCTAAATTAAATTACTAAATTGCCACCCTCTACACGTGATTAGAGTTGGCGGCCCTCTACTTATAAAAAAGAGTAGTTTTAAATCCACCTACCAAATCTTTGAGTTCACCCACACTGAAAAACATTGACTGCATTGAATCGAACGATGGAGATCGTTTATTGTCCCAACCTTTCACACGATCGATCTTGAGATCACGGAGGCACCATTAGACGGTTGACTGCATTGAATCGGACGATGGAGATCATTTATCGTCCCAACCTTTCACACGATGTATCTTTAGATTATGGTGGCACCATTAGATAGTTGACTGCATTAAATTGGACAATGGAGGTTGTTTATCGTTCCAACCTTTCACACAATGGATCTTGAGATCATGGTGGCACCATCAGAGGGTTGACTGCATTGAATCAGACGATGGAGATCGTTTATCGTCCCAACCTTTCACATGATGGATCTTGAGATCATGGTGGCACCATTAGACGGTTGGTTTTTTATTTCATATGGTACACACCCAAAAAAATGACCTTAAAAATAATTTAAACCATGTACGTGATGTTAAGGTCACTTTTCTGAAATGTGTGTCACGAAATAAAACACTGATCGTCTAATGGTATGCCTAAACGATCTCCATCGTCTGATTCAATGCAATCAATGTGTTTTAGTATGGGTGAACTCAAAGATTCGGTGGATGGAAGCAAACGCGGTTAGGCAATCCAATTCCTAAAATAAAATAAAAAGATAAATTTTTTATATATAATGATAATATGAAACGCTACACAATATTATATAATGGTTACCATTATACCAACGATGATATGGTAGTGAATCCGATCAATTGTATAACCAGTGATTCATCAAATGGTAACAATCAATCGAATTTGGAAAATTTCCAATCCATAACTGGGCCTCAAAGCTTGGGTTCTGTGGGGTAGACTAAAAGGTTGGATGGACACGATATTTTATATACAATCTAGGAAATAAGGGGGTTTTGAACCAGATCAGGTCAAATGAAGTAGGGGCTCGAATCCGGTCGGCTGTCAAAATTTTGGCCTACCCCGACCCATTGACAACCTAGTCTTCACTTATTTTTAGGGTCTTGATAGTTGAAGGAGTAAGTTTTCGACACAATAGGCTCTTCATAAGCTTGATATTCTCTTGAGGTCGATGATGCCGATGATGGCCCAACAATGAAAATACTCAATCTGCATTATGAGTTATGATATCACTTTTAGTAAACTCCACTTGGCACTACAAAAAATAAGACCATTAGCGGCAGTTTTTTTTAATAAAAAACTGCCGCTATTGTTTTTGTAGCGGCAGTTTTTTGTAGCGACAGGACTAATAGTGGCAGTTTTTTATTAAAAAAAACTGCCGCTATTAACCTTATTTTTTGTAGTATGGATAGAACAAAGCTAGAGGATAAATCGATAAATCGGCCTTATTTGGCAACCCAAGTTCTAAGAATCGGCCAATACCAAGAAAAAAAATTGTATCGGTAAGTATTAGTCAATACTAATTGGCTTTTCATTTTATGAGTCTTGAATCATATAAGAAATTAGAGGGATGGGTATTTTGAGTGGAATATATAGATTGAAGGTTTTCTTTTAAAGAATAATTACATTGTTTGCCACAAATCCTTCATTGGTTGAATATTCGTCCACGTTGAAACATGTTGATTGAATTGAATCGAACGATGGAGATCATTTATCCTCCCAATCTTTCACACGATTGATCTTGAGATCATGATCGTACCATCAGACGGTCAGTGTTTTATTTCACGTGGCACACATCTCATAAAAGTGACCTTAACATCACGTGCATGTTTAAAATTAATATTAAGGTCACTTTCATGGGTGTGTACCACATGAAATGAAAAATAGACTATTTGATGGTACGCTCATGATTTAAAGATCGATCTCATGAAAGATTGGGACGATAAACAATCTCTATCGTTTGATTCAATGTAGTCGATGTGTTTCAGCATGAGTGAACTAAAAGATTTTATGAGTGAATTTAAAGGTACTCCATTTAGAATAGTAGTAAATTATAGTGGCATGACTTGTGAATAAAGGTGAATGAAGGGTTTTTTAGAATGATGATAAACTTTAATGGCATAACTTGTAAATAAAAATGAATGAAAAGCCTTTTAGAATGATAGTATTTTAGAAATATTGATTTTATTAAGGGCAAAATAAACTTTTTGTCCATAAATTTATCGCTAATTAACGGCAAGGAATTATATGAAACAAAAACACAAAAGTAGATCCTAAAAGTCTATGTTTAGCTGTAAGACGAGTGGTAATAAAATATATCGTAGATTTGTGAAATCCAACTTTTTGGACATATTTTGGTATCTCCACTTCTAGGAAGGGTTTGGTTAGATCCAATTGGTTGAACCTTAAATAGGGTTCAATAAAAACTTTTACCGACGTCTGTCAAAAATATCATTAACAGTTTTCGCGTCGTTTTTCAGCTTTTACCAACATTTTTCAAACGTCGCTAAAGATCTCTATTTTAGTCACAAGACAAGTGGTGGAATCTTATGACTAGATCTAATCGTACATGAGTGTGGAATCTTAGCTTTTTTGGGCAGATTTTGAAATATGCGACTCCCAAGGGTTTTGGTTCCAATCGATAGGTTCAATAACTTTTAAGGGAAATTTACCTGATCAACCCTGTCAGATACGCCTTTTACGTCAGAAGCCCTGTAGTTTCACCTTTACCCAAACCAATCAGCTCCAAGCCTAGCCGATCCTTAGGTTAGCAAAATGCCCAAATTACCCCCTTTCTTTAATCTGATCATCATCATTTTTTATTTGATTTGTACAGTTTTTTTTTCGGTGGCAAAGGTGATAAGCGTCTTCTCCTCAATCAAACTATTATCTATTTGACTCGATAGTTGTCATCACCTTTTACAATGTATGGCATATTATATAATAAAAGAAAAATAGTATATAATAAATAAAATTATATATCGATGATTTATCAGATAGTCGCTGAATCGATTTATTAGATAATCGCCAAACTATTACATAATTTTTATTTATTATATAATTTGATTTGAAGGCTACAATATAAAATCGATAGTTCAAAATGTATGAGTTGATGACGACTTTGTACAGAGTCGATAACGACTCTTAAAATGATCACTACCGATTAAATAGAGCTCAGTCGTACATCGATCTCGATATCGCTTTTCTCGATTATATAAAAAATAAAAAAATAGTAATAATAAATAAAAATTATATAATCGTCGACTAGATTTGATGCATCCAAATAGCGATACTGAATAGTTTGATCGATTACATAATTTTATTTATCGTAAACATAGAAAATGCAAATATTTAAAATTTTAAATTATATAGGTGTATCATCTTCTTCCTTATTCTAATCACATCTCTTAAAATGATCACTGCCGATCCAAATATCAGATCGGAATAGTTTGGATTGAGGAGAAGACGCAGTCAACTTCGCCACCTCTGACTTTTAAAAACTGTACCAGATTAAAATGAGGAAGAATATGATGTTTTTGTGCGTTAAAGAAAGGGGATAATTTGGATTTTTTGCTATCCTTAGGGTCGGCTAGGCTTGGAGCCGGTTGGCTTGGGTAAAGGTGAAACTACAGGGCCTCTGACGTAAAAGCTGTATCTGACAGGGCCGGTCAGGTAAATTTCCCAACTTTTAAAGCAGTTGGATATTAACTTAGGAAAGTTAAAGTCAAGATTCTCTTGCATCCGATGCTTTTAAAATCAATTGACATTCTAAGTTCAAGCGGTCGGCCACCTCACCAATACAATACCTTTAACACCCAAGTCACCTCTATTATAGAATTAAACACACAAATGAATGAATTTTGTTTCCATTTCATGTGGATTCCGATAGATTATCTCCTTTGAAGAGGCCCGTTGTATAATGTGACTTACCATAATTTCTTTCCATAAAAATTCATTTGTAAGCTTCATTAGGTTGTCACTAATTTGGTCTCCTACGCCCATTGAGAGAGTCAATAGAAGAGACCAATAACAATAATTAAAGGGACTAATTCTCTTGACCGTCATTTAAACATCAAATGATTTTTAAACGACCTTATATCATTTATTAGCCTATGATCTTGAAAATCCACACGATGAAAGGGTTATATCATCAATTAAAAAGCTATCAATATTAAAAATAAAAAAATTAAAAAATTAAAAAAATTGAAAATCTAAGGGTCCAAAATCTACACTTTTTTGGGAGATTCGAATCATCCAATCTGTGCACTCTAATACCAACGGTTGTTATTAATTTTGATAGCTAATATTAAAGTTCACCGCTCGGATGGTTTATGATAGAAAAATGTTTCGGGTTGCAAAAGAAGATAAGGAGTGGAATGAAAAATACGCAGATCCAGTTTGAGGCACATTGAATATCTTTATCTTTAAACCGAAATTTGCCCCTACCACTATGATTTAGTGGTCACCAATAGGTTACCGGCAAATCGGTTCCAGGATACAACCAACCGACGGCGTATTCGTGTGATCAGATTTGGTGAATCTGATCATGCAACCAGAATACCAAATAACGCTAAGGGAACTCTGAAACTATGAAGCTTTTAAAAACTGGAAATAACAGAAGAAAACGCAGTGTTTAGAAATGAGGGTCTCGATCTCGGGTCTTTATATAGAAATCAACAGGTGAGAAACCGTTTTGTGAACGGACATATCCGTTGACAAAACTAAATCGACAAATTCGTTCGTTAATAACCGAACGGACATATCTTAAAAGTATAACTAAACAAACATATCTTAAAAGTATAACTAAACGGATTTAAAATCAAACGAAAAAAAAATCTTTGGTTATACTTTTGTCCAAAAAGATTAACTAAATGCACCGCACCGCCTCGCCACGTCACGTGCTTGTGCCAGTCCCGACCCGACTCGGCTCAGCTCGGCATGCGCGTGTGACTGATGTGGTGCATGACGGTGGAAGATACAAAATCCGGTGCCCCTTGGGTGAAGGCTACAAGCCTTGAGCTAAAACTCCTCAATATAAATCAACACCCAAAACACTTTTTAAATGGTATGGGACTATTTATTCAAAGCAAAAAGCAAAAGTTTATTTTTTATTTTTTAAAAATATCTAACAATCCCCCACAATTTTAAAAATATTCAAAATCCCCCACTATTTTAAAGATTTAAAATCAGAGAAAAGCTAAAAATATGTGCATAAATGAAAATGTTTTACAGACTTCAATTTTCATTTTAGTGAAAATAATTCAAGGTTTTTCAAGATCATTAGTGAAACTAACTCTTGAACTAATGATCTTATATGAAAAATGTGACAGCCCGGATTTCGGCACCCCGAAACCCGTGCCATCAGCACGATCATCTTGACCGTGCCCTTTAGCTAAGCACGGAACACTGGTATATCAAGCATCAAAAGTATAATAAACGAAATTGCGGAATTTAAATCTATATTAATTTACTCCCCAAAAGACAGTTCTACCCTCATGCCTCTGCATAAATGGAGAACCGATCCGAACCATCGATGATAGAAATCATCACGGATGGTTCGTCCCAAAAGAATAATCCCAACTCCTTATATATATGGTTTTAAACAAAATCAAGGCTTGACATACCAAGCCGTACAAAATCTCTCTAAAAGCCCTCAAAGCGGCACAACGGAGTCCTCTAGAAGAAGTCCTCAGGAGGTGGCTCCAACTCTTCGCCGGTCGCAAGGTCCGACTCACCGGGATCAGCGTCTCCTGAAGCCGCGGCAGCTGCTAGTAGTGGACCTGCGACGTATAGTCTATAGGGTGAGCTACATCCTAGCTCAATAGGGAACAAACACAGTTGAGCATATAAATTATAACTCACATATATTTCATGACATGTCATGCATGATGTATCTATGCAGTTATTGATGAAAACAGTTGAAAAGCATTTAGTTTTACTGTTGATTGCTTATATTTTCATTTACTCATGAATGATGCTGAAAAGGCCTAAAGCAAAACTTAAACTTTCAACTTAAGTAGTCCCCGAGCAATATAGCATCGAGCCCCGATGAGATACCCTTCATCGTCATCTATATAGACAGTTTTAACGTATTCCCTGGGAATACCAATATAGTACCCAAGCCCCTTTCCCCTGGGGATTGGTGGCGGGGTTTCACTTGTCTCAATCAACACCCCTGGGGTGTGCTTACTATGTACGGATAAGCCTCCGCACTGGCCTACGGTTTCGCCGCCGTATCGGTCACGGATATCCTGCCGTGTCAGTCGTGGATATCCCGCCACGTCGGTGGGGTAACCTATCAAACCTCAAATAACAAAAATATCGGTGTCTTACATATAGTTATTCACCGTGTAAGTGTGCTATCTTATATCAGTTAGGCCCTATCATCATGATTCAATCTTGGATACATCCCTGGGATGCATCCATTTACTTGCATCACACTTGATGCTCTTATCTCTTTACTTCTTCATCCCCTGGGGATGGCTCATTGTCATTACTCTTATGGGTGTCACACGCACACACACTTTTCACAATCTTTAAGCAAATAAATATTTGAATTGAACTCTATATCATTACATACATGCTCTTGTAAAATAAAGTATATGTTCAAGGTGTTCCCTACCTCAAGTCTTTGTTTGCTCAACGCATCAAGGTCCCACGTGGCTCCTTGTGCACTAGTCCACACGTACCACCTATGGTACCACATAACAGGTGAAACACATCACAATGGATGCAATAAAGAAGGTCTAAGACTCTCCAAGAATCTTAAAGTCAAACCCAAAAGTCAACATATTTTATCTCAGTCGATTAATCGAATTCCAAAATCAATTAATCGAAAGTCAATATCGATTAATCGATTTTCAAATCGATTAATCGAGATTTTCATTCGATTAATCGAATCTCATTCGATTAATCGAAATTCTCTGTTTCGCAAAGTCGATTCTCAATTCGAGTAGTCGAGTTCCTAAAATCGATTAATCGATCTCAAATCGATTAATCGAAAACTGAAATCGATTAATCGAAATCCCATTTCGATTAGTCGATTTTCCTCAAGCCATTTCCTCCAACCCCTAGGGTCCACTGGAGGTTCCCAGTCGATTAATCGATACCCAAATCGATTAATCGAAATCCAAAGTCGATTAATCGAACTCCAATTCGATTAATCGAAATCGGGGTCCTCTGACCTTTCAACTTCCTGGCCAATTTCGATTAATCGAAACCCAATTTCGATTAATCGAAATTGTCAGATTTAGCCCCTTTCGAGCTGTTCTTCCCAATCTTCTTCCATACTTTTTCATCTATTTTTCTAAACCATTATTCTATGATTTAACCCATTTTCAACCACAACCTAGCCTCTACGATCTATGCATTTTATTCACAAATTTTTTTACCTTGAATCAATCTCAAATTGATTTCAAATCAAATGGTTGGAAGGCTAGGGTTCCAGCTTTGGCTCTAACAGATCCAACCCGTGTTGAATCCGGCTTTTATCGCTTGAATCCCCCCTCCAAATCAGTTGCAATAACTCCTCTCTTTACTTCCTCTCTCTCTCTCTTCTTTACTTCTCTCTCAACCACCAAAAACATACATTTAGGGTTATTAAACCCTTTTATCCCTTTCCTCACGTGTGTGTGTTGAGCACATACACCGCGATAGGTGTATGCGACTTCACATTTACAACACACACCACATAGACATTCAATTTTTCACATCTCATCCGTTCATCAACCTCATGCTAACTCTTGATCTCCTAATTGGTCAAACTTGTGACCAATCGGGCACGGATCCCAAGGTCATAGTTTAGCGTGATTTTTCGGGCTATTACAAAAAATTAGAATTATGTCACACATGAATTTTACATATTTGGTGTTCAATAAAAAGTTAACACATTTAGGCCCTATGCTAGTACCCTGGCTTTCATAAGTGTTTATGAGATAAAACCATATCTCATTGAAAGCGGCTCCACCTTCACACTTATATAAGTAGACCTATAAGAGATCTCCTTGTAACTTTAACATCTCAATAGAAAGTGTTATAGGACTATTAAGAGCAATGCTCAACCTCCCCTTATCCATTACAGGTAAAACACGACTCTTATAGGATGTATATGAGTTTTATTCCTCATCAATGCCGCGCCCTATAGCCGCTACGTATTTGCGACTTATTTTTTCCTTTGAACCTAAACATTGATGAAACAAATATTAGGTAGGGTTCCTATCATAAGTGGTTGTTTAGGTTTACTGGCTTTAAACCCATCCCAATTGATGTTTTATAAATTTCATCTCTGCCAAGACTTTTAGTAAACGGATCCGTTAGGTTTTCCTTAGACCTGACCCCCAATTACTGAGATAATTTTATCTCTAAGTAATTATTTTACATAGTTATATCTTAGACCAATGTGTCTATTTTTTTCATTATACGTTTGACTATAAGTTTTTGATAGTGTTGCTTCACTATCACAATGTATAGAGATAGGTGGCAATGGTTTAATCATAATTCGAATTTCGATTAGTAAATTCCTTAATCATTCTGCTTCTTTTCTATTTGTCGATAAGGCAATAAATTCTGATTCCATAGTGGAATGTGTGATGCAAGTTTGCTTCTTTGATCCCTATGAGATCGCAGTACCTCCAAAAGTGAATATCCATCCACTTATAGACTTTGCTTCTTCCGAACCAGATATCCAACTTGCATCGCTATATCCTTCTAACACTTGAGGATATCCAGAAAAATACAAACCGTAATTAATAGTACCTTTTAAATATATAAAAATATGTAAAATAACATTCCAATGAACAGAACTATGGTTAATTGTAAATCTACTTAACTTACTGACGGCAAATGCAATGTCCGGCCTTGTACAATGCATTGCATACATAAGACTACCAATAACTCTTGAATATTTTAACTGTTGCACACATTTTTTATCATTTTTAGTTAATTTAAGATTGATATCTAAAAGTGTATTGACAAGTTTTAAATTAAAATAATTAAATCTTTTCAAAATCTTTTCAACATAATGAGATTGAGTTAAAATTAACGTATTCTCATTTCTTATAATTTTGATTCCCAAGATTTCATCGGCTTGTCCCAAGTCTTTCACACTAAAAAATGAATATAAGAAGTGTTTAGTTTTTAAAATAACTTCTAAATTAGTTCCAAAAATAAATAAATTATCTAAATAAAGACATTATAACACCATAATTATTAAAAAATTTATAATACATACATTTATCTGTTTCATTAGTTTTGAAATCAAATTTAATAATTGTATTATCAAACTTTTAATGCCACTATTTTGGTGCTTGTTTTAGCCCATATAGAGATTTAAGAAGTTTACAAACTTTCTTTTCTTGTCCGGTAGAACAAATTCTTCTGGTTGTTCCATATAGACCACTTCTTTTAAATCACCATTTAAGAAAGCGATTTTAACATCCATTTGATGAATTTGTAACTTATGAATAGAAGCTAAAGCAATTAGAAGTCTTATGCTAGAAATTCTAGCAATGGGGTGTCAAAATAATCAACACCTTCATTTTGTCTATATCCTTAGGCAACCAATCTTGCTTTAAATTTTTCTATAGTTCCATCTATTCTAAGTTTTCTTTTAAATATCCATCTACATCCTATGGGTTTAGATTCTTCTGGTAAATCTACTAATTTCTATGTTTTGTTTCCCATTATTGAATCAATTTCATCATTGATAGCTTCTTTTCAAAAGGCGCTATCTCTAGATTTCATAGCATCATTAAAAGTGATAGGATCATCGTCTATATTTAGACACAAATGTTTCTTAGTGCTTTTGGTCATATTTCCTTCAATCAAATAGATATAATAGTCTTTTGAAAGACTAGTTTCAAACCGTTAACGTTTACCACGTCGAGGTTCAATGATGACCTCTTCATCACTTGAAGATTCAATAACTTTTTTAGATTTAGAAGATTCTCCATCTTCATAAATTTTACTTTTAATATTTAGTTTATTAGTTAGAATAGTAAACTTAGATTCATAAAATATAGCATCTCTAGATTCTATTATAGTATTTTTATCGATGTTAGCATTAGATTCTATTACTAGAAATCTGTAAGCTTTACTATTTATGCATAGTCAACAAATGAACACTCAATATATCTAAGGCCTATCTTAGGTCTTTTAGGATCTACTAATCTAACAAGTACCCTACACCCCTACACTTTAAAATAGGTTAGACTAGGTTTTCGATTCTTCCAAAGTTCATATGGTGTAATTAAAGTTTTTTTATGTGAAATTCTATTTAAAATATAAGTAGCAGTTAACAAAACTTCACCCCTTAAATTTTTATCGAAATTAGCGTTAATTAAAATTGCATTAGTTATTTCTATTAATGTTCTGTTTTTCTTTCGGCAACTCCGTTTTGTTGTGGCATATAAGGAGTTGTCACCTCATGACGAATTCCATGAATTTCATAGAAATCGGAGAATTCATTTGACATGTATTCTCTACCCCGATCAGATCTAATGGCTTTTATTCTTTTATTTAATTAATTTTCTACTAAAGCTTTATAAATTTAAATTTTTTTAAAAGCCTCATTTTTAGTATTTAATAAATATATATGAGCATATTTTGAAAAATCATCTATAAAAGTAATAAAATATCACTTTCCTCCTCTAGTAGGAACATTGTTTAAATCACAAATATCACTGTATATTAAATCTAATAAACATGAATTTCTAATAATACTAGAAAAAGATTTTCTAGTAATTTTAGTCTAAGTACATATACTACAAGCATTACTAGCAAAAGATTCAAGTTTTGGAATTAAATCTAAGTTAGTCATGTATTTCATAGACCTATAATTAATATATCCTAATCTATCATGTCATAAATTAGATAGAGAGATCGAGTAAGAAGGAGAGATTTTATTGATTGAATCAGTTATATTGAGTTTGAATATGCCTCCCATGACATATCCTTTTCCAACAAATTCGTCATTCTTGGATAAGATAAACTTATCTGATTCAAATACAAGTTTGAAACTATATTTGATCAGTAAACCACCTGAAATAAGATTTTTGCGGATATCGGGTACATGAAGCACATCAGTAAGTGTAACGGCTTTTCCGGATGTGTAATTCAATTTTACTTTTCCACGCCTTATGCTCTTTGCCGTAGATGAGTTCTCCATGAAAAGATCTTGATCATTGTCAGCCTTATCATATGTCACAAATATGTCACGATTATTACAAACATGTTTTGTGGCACCCATATCGATCTACCATTCATTGATGTCACCAATCAGATTTACCTCCGAAAGAACGACTACAAAGTTACTTTTTTCTTCCACTGTATTCGCTTGATTCTTCAATTTCTTGAAGAAGCGACAATCCCGTTTAAAATGTCCGAGTTTTCCACAATGGTAGCATCCTCCGCTCTGCGGTACCATGGTCTTGGCGAATTTTTTATTTTCCTTGAACTGAGAAAATCCTCTCTTCTTCTTCTTTGATGGCCCACTGACAACCTTAGACTCAACCAAGTGTGCCTTTGATGCCATATCAATGTGATCTTCGGTTTTGTCTCTAACTCGAGATTCTTCCTCAATACGTAATTGAAGGAGAAGATCTTCCATAGAAATCTTCTCATTATTATGCTTAAGGATTTTTCGGTAATCTTGCCAAGATGGAAGCAACTTGACAATTACTGCACCAACCAGAAAATCCTCATCAAAATGAGAACCATTAGTAATCATATAATTTATAATTACTTAAAAATATATACTTGGCTAAGAATCGATTTATTATCGACCTTCTTAAAATTAAAAAATTGACTAATTATGTAAGAATTATATCTTGCATCTTCAGTTTTGTATTTCTTCTTGAGTGCGTCCCAGAGTTCCTTCGATGTGTTGTAAGCGCGATAAACGTTGAACAAAGAGTCCGACAAAGCATTTAAAATTTACCCTTTGCAAGTGTAGTCGTCGTCATCTCATTTATGTTTTTTACGGCCTTCACTGAGGGTAGACGATTCGGTAACAGTTGACACGGAGTTGTGATAACGTACACAACTTTTAACGTACAATTTATGTTGCCACTGTTTAAAATTTGAACCATCAAAACTGTCCAACTTGTGGATGCTGTTGGGCAGTGCAGGATATAACTTAGTTGTATCAGTAATCTGGGCCATCAGTGATATCTCGGCTTAAAATTGATAGAAAAATGTTTCGGGTTGCAAAAGAAGATAAGGAGTGGAATGAAAAATACGCAGATCCGGTTCAAGGCACATTGAATATCCTTGTCTTTAAATCGAGATTTGCCTCTACCACTGTGATCTAGTGGTCACCAATAGGTTACCGGCAAATCGATTCCACGATACAACGAACCGGCAGCGTATTCGTGTGATCAGATTTGGTGAATCTGATCACGCAACCAGAACACCAAATAACGCTAAGGGAACTCTGAAATGACGAAGCTTTTAAAAATTGGAAATAAAAGAAGAAAAGGCAGTGTTTAGAAATGAGGGTCTCAGTCTCGGGTCTTTATATAGGAATCAACGGGTGCGAACCCGTTTTGTGAACGAACATATCCATTGACAAGACTGAACCGACAAATCCGTTCGTCAATAACCGAACGGACATATCTTAAAAGTATAACAGAACGAGCATATCTTAAAAGTATAACTGAACGGATTTAAAATCAAATATTTAAAATCAAACGAAAAGAAAAATCTTTGCTTACACTTTTGTCCAAAAAGATTAACTAAATGCACCGCCTCGCCATGTGCTCGTGCTCGTGCCCGTCCCGCCCCGACCAGGCTCGGCTCGGCTCGGTGCGCGCGTGCGTGTGTGTGACTGATGTGGTACATGACGGTAGAAGCTACAAAATTCGGTGTCTCTTGGGTGAAGGCTACAAGACTTGAGTCAAAACTCCTCAATATAAATCAACACCCAAAACACTTATTTAAAAGTTTATTTTTTATATTTATAAAATATCCAACAGTTTACACAGTTACATCCACTTAGATGCATGATTCGTTGGTTGGGTCATGTTTCAAAGATGGATTGCCACTTGAGCAATTTCGATTGATCATAGATGTGTGCCACATAGTACAATGATAACTCACGATTCAATGGTGTGAGATAAAAAGTGTCATTTTAATGATTTAAAAACATTTAAACACCATTTGGTATTTAAATGTCGGTCACGAGACATTATCCCATAATTAAAATACAACTTAATTTAGTGTTTTTTTTGGTTTGTTTGATAAGGACTTAATACATGCCAAATTTCAAGAGAATAATTCATGCACTTCACCAAATATATAAAAATACAGTCCCCAAGTAGGGGTTCAACAATAATTCAGCAACGTTAAAGTTGGAAAATTCTGATAAATTTTGGCAAGCTTCGAGAATTTTTGAAAAAAAATCATAGAATATTTTCTTAAAAATAGAAAGATTAAAATTATAAAAAATTTAAAAATATTAAAAAATCACAATTTATTAAAAAAAATCATGAATTAGTCACAAATCATTTACGAGATTCACGAATTAAAAAAAAAAAAAAAAAATTTCCATAATTTGCAAATATTCATGATGCTTCGATAACTTGCAAATCATCTACCCATATTAGGGTTAGATGCAAATTTGGTTGAACGAAGGCAAATTTGGTTGTACGATGGCAATATCTGAACCAATTGTCATTTGCTTTTAACTCCCTTTTGAGGAACGATTTGTATGATATTTTCTACGAAAATATAAGTTTTTCTTTTTTTAAATTTTAATAATAGGGTATGGTAGTGTTACGACCCGAAATTCTACCCCATCCCGAGGGCCTAGAATTTCAAATTATGACCCGCACATATCCCGGATATGCTAAGCGGACATACACCTAATAAGAGTTTTCGCACAAAACAGGTTCCACGAAATCCGTGAAATCCAACAATTAGGGTGGAATATAAATGCAGTCATAAATACTAAATAAGTGTGATAAAATCGTAAATTCACTAATAAAATATAAATCCAGTCAGAGACAAATCCGATAAAATAAACTATAAAGTCCGCAATACTAGTATCAATAGAACTCAATACCAAGTCCACAATTATCAGTAACCTGCACTCGAATCAGGATCAGTATCGTAGTCCTCCTGATAACCTGTAGCGTCGCCCTCCAAAGGCTCCTGATACTCAACGCCTGCGGAATCAATGAAATCAGCGTCGGCGAGATCTAGATGACTCGCATCTACTCCACCAGCGTAATCACCTGCAACTGTTAGATTATCGTGGGATGAGTTTACTCAGTCACGTAAACTCAGTGGAAACACCACCAATCCACCCCATACTACTCAGGTGCATTGTGGGTGCATCATCTGAGTGATAAACATAATATTCAAAGCAGATAGTAAAAGAGAGACAAAATCATATGCATATCGTAAAACTCATATCATATCATAAATGCAAGACCATGATCTAGACACTTATATCCTAACGTACCTTACCATATCTCATAAGATATCATACCATGTCTTATTATCATTCTCGCACATACGTCTGTACATCGCATGAGCGTAACTAACATACTAGTGAAATCCTAAACGACCTGTGCCAGAGTCGCTACTCGAGCTACTTTGGGAGGGTCAACATAGTATCATACCACCATATTATAACGCCCTCGTGTCATACTCATACTCCACCACCCAGCCAATGGGGAGACATAATGGCCAAACTCACTTATAACACACTCATACTCATAATCTATCCCAGAGATCCGTCTTGGCTGAAAGACGTTGTTGCCCTTACGGTGGCTACGCAAGAAACGACACGTACATAGACTTAAGTTCTTTATCTTTTGCTGGCCTACACAGCGATGTCTGATTATCGTACTCATATCATAACTTATCTTATCTCATACTCATCTTATTATACTCTTATACTTAATCCTATGACAAACTATAGTGAAGCAACCTTCCTAATTCACGCTTCCCAAGAAAGAGGTTCTGTAGTAACCTGGATGTACTACGTGTGGTAGTTTATACTGCCATAGAGATGTTGCATCCGTATATGGACGACAATATTTCGAGTTTCACATGACCGCAAAAAAAACTTCACCACAGCTAAGGCCCAAAGCCCGATTCTCGTATCATATCTCATATCTTAACCTCTCGTATTAAAACTCGGGGTGATAGGATCACTATATATGCCACCGTATACGAAGTTACACTGAATTCACACTCACCCGACTCGTCATGGGTCCCATTCCACCATGAGTTGTAAGGCATGTGAATACGGTGTATTCCTCACTTTGATACCATCTCAGTGAGTCACCACGCCCAAGCGTAGGCATGATCTCATATACTCTCGTATATATGTCCTAACTTACTCATAACTCATATAATATAATTCAGATGAAAATACAGAAGGTCAGATGTACAAAAATATTTATATTAGATTATCTTATATATATATATATATATATTTATTTACATGCATTCCAATACAACATAGAATAGGATAATTATAAGTATATTCTCGATAACGGGAAGGTCGGGGTTCGATGTTCACGAGGTATCGAATTCATAACACTTTGTGTTATCGAAGAGGTCGCGTTGAAGCAATAAATTGATATATATATATATATATATATATATATATATATATAATAATTAGATAATTAAATTAAATGGTATTTATAATTATTAAGTTATAATTTATCATGACCATCGATCGAAAGACCTTACAATATAATATACACAGAAACTTTGGTCATGAGAATTGAAAAATAATATTAAATTCGAATAGCCTTAAGTTATTCAAAATTAAACCCAGCTTGTTACTCTATTTTGACCTATAGAACGTCAGATTTGTGTAATGGCTATTCACACAAAGTTGTAAAGCTCGCTGTCTTCTTTCCAATTCCGTAAGAATCACATTAATCTGAGATCGGAGTAAAAAGATATGGCCAAAATACCGGGACAGGTGCATCAATGGTCGCGAGGTCAGGTTCATGGACTCAAATTTGAGTTCGCAATCATGAGTTTGAACCCGAAACTTCAAGATGGTACAATTTATTATTTTTTTAATTAAAATAAAAATATAGTTTAATTTTTGGGCTTAATTAATTTTAAATAAATAATAATATAACTTGCAACAATAATATATATTATTATAGTCTTAGTAGAATGATAGATTTATAATTATATTGATTTGAAAATAAATAATATCAATATGATATTATGCCGGTTAAGTCAATCTATCAAATTTATAATATTATAATTTAATTAATTTTACAGACATAAAAGAGGAAGTAAACATATTAAATATGCAAACCTAAAAATATTAATGGCTCAAACAAAAGGGTTTCTTGAAAAGAAAAGAGAAATAACATATAAACCCAATTTACAGTTCATGCAATTTTAATAGAAAAATAAAATACTAAACATGCATATTTATCATACTTAAAAATATTCATGTTTAATTAGTATGTAGATTTAAAAGGAAGTAGACCTATTAAATATACAGACCAAATAGAGGGTAAAATATTAATGGCCCAAACAAAATGGTTCTTGAAAGGAAAAGAGAAATAATATATAAACCCAATTTACAAAATATACAACTTTCAAGGGAAAGCATATATTAAACATATAGATCTATTCATTTATGAGATATTTGAGTTTAAATAAGATTTTTAAACCCGTCGATGCACGATCGAACGCATCCTACGCGACGGGATATGAGAAGAACAAGATGGATTGAAGCGTGAACGGAAGATCAACGGCGATTCGGGTTGAAAAGGTCGATTCCCAAGGCATCGGCGCGTCTAAGTCTTGAGAGAGAATAATTTCTTATTATAGAGAGGAGAGAACTTTTAAAGTTTTATTTATAATGGTATAAAATTTGAGGTCAACTCTAATTAACACTTTTCGTAATAGATTTAATAGAATAGGAGATTTTTACGCCGAATAAGAATTCATACCTTGAGAAAAGGTTTCGTTCTAGTGCTTTGCATAAGCACCAAAGCAATTGGTTTTTCTCTCCCGAAATTACAGTTATACCCTTTGACTTGCTTGATCACTTAAAATGGGCATAACTTTTTATATTCTTGTCAGAAGTCGTCAAATTTTATATCGTTGGAATCGTATTGACGGGCACTTCGCAATGAGTCTAATTTTGATATGGAAAAAATTGGATAGCTTGAGAAAAGGTTTCGTTCTAGTGCTTTGCATAAGCACCAAAGCAATTGGTGTTTCTCTCCCGAAATTACAGTTATACCCTATGACTTACTTGATCACTTAAAATGGGCATAACTTTTTATATTCTTGTCAGAAGTCATCAAATTATATATCGTTGGAATCGTATCGATGAGCACTTCGTAATGAGTCTAATTTTGATATGAAAAAATTAAAAATTTTCTATTTTAAAGGGTGGGTTTCGATTCCGATGTGGAGCGTTAGCACAGTACATAGTGTGGTGTATCATCTAACATCGTTAAAATAAAGTCTAAAAATCCGGGTTGTTACAGGTAGTCCATTCGTTGTCGGCAATATTTTGGTAGTGGGTCACTTCAGTTCATTTCGGATGAATTTAGGGAAAAAATTCAAAACTTTCGAAATTTTTCGAGGAGTTTAAGAAATATATATAATTAATAATTAATGTCTAAAAATTATACTTATTATTTGAAAATGGAGAAAATTACTCAAATATTATTCCGCTGAAATTAATGGATTTTTTATGATTTCAAAGAAACTGCTGAAATTTTCCCAAAAGTTTCGTATGACACCGGTTTCGATGAATTTCAGGGAAATTTCGACTATTATGTATATATCGTACCGAGTCGGGCAAATTTGATCCATTGGGTGAAGTCATTGCCCAAGCATAAGTTCAAAAATAAATTGGCTTGGGAAAAAATCAATAAAGATTAGAAAAACTAAACAAAAAAATTATAAAAAGATAATATTAAAAATTATAAAAATTGGGAAAAGTTTAAATAAAAAGAAAATATCAAATTGGGAAAAATTGTAAAAAAAGCATCCGTTGCATGGTCTGTTATTTCCCGTCCGTTTATTATTATTTTTCAAGTTGTAAATAATTTTGATCACTAAACACTGAGTGACATTTGACCCTCATTAACCATTATAGTTTCCTATATATATATATATATATATATATATATATATATATATATACTAGTGAACCTTGTACGCGAGAGCCGTTTATTTGGAGAATGAATCGTTTTTTTTTTTTTTTTTTTTTTTTTTTTTTTTTTTTTTAAATAATTGTGGGTGTCTGGGCTAGCTTGCGCGCACCTCGACTAATCCCACGGGGCCATGGAGCTAACGACCGAGTAATACTCCAGTAGCCCGTGAGAGGACTCGAATTGGTGACCACTGGGAAGCAAACCCAAGACATGACCAACTAAGCTACCCCTTTGGGTTTGGAGAATGAATCGTTACATTATAAATTTAAAAAATATTTTTTGCGTTTCATTTTAAATTGGGCGAACTCCTATTTAAACTTTTATATATGTACTTAATTTATTATTGTACCCTTTTATCATAGGTGAATAAGTTCGCACACCTGATACAAACTCATAGAGAAGAGAGCTGCAATTGGGTTGCACCGAGTTTTTTTTTTTTTGAAGGATGTCATACCTCAAAGCATGGATCAATATTTTGGCGGAAAATTTCTTATGAAATTTCGGCCGAAATCTTGTGGGCAAGGCCAAAATTTCGGTGCCTATATTTATTTATTATTATTATTTTTAACCTAAAATTATCGGTCTTCAAAATATCGACCAATAATTTGATGATTAGCAAAGTATCGGCCGATAACTTTAAATTGTTGGCCGATAATTTGAAGGCTGATAATTTTAGGTTAAAAAAAAAATATTGGGCACCAAAATTTCGGTGAAAAGTTCGATTTCGGTTGGGACCGAAACACAATCCGATATTTTCACATAAATTTTGAGATTTCAGCCGGAAATCCCGGACAAAATTTCGGCCGAAATCTTGTAAGCATATATATATATTATCAGCCAATAATATGATTTTGATAAAAAATTTCAAGATTTCATTTTGGTAGGGTCCGAAACTGATGCGTTTCGGCCGAAATTTTAATCCATGACCCCAACTAAAATGAAGTCTTTATCGTTTGGGATCAAGGTGTCAAACTCAGTATTAGTATCGGGTATCGATCTATGGAGGACCGATACGTATTGGCCCATGGAGGACCGATACGTACTGGCCGATATAGATACGAATCAACCATTTTGAAAATAAAATGAAAACACAAGGTCTCGGTTCAAACAGATACGTATCGGCCGATACGGACCCGTATCAACTGATACCGATATTGATACAGAGTTGGAGGACTGAGTAGTACTAGAACTGATACGTATTGATTAGCTGAAAAACTGATGCGTACCGTCATTATGTATCGGTATTGGCTAGAATGCCATACCTTATTACATGGATCAAAGTTTTATCCGAAATCCCAATATTTTGACTGAAATGCATCGGTTTTGAACCCTACCAAAATTTCGGCCAAAAATCCTGGACGATAATTTGCCAATAACTTCAAACTATCGGCCGATAATTTGAAGGCTGATAATTTTGGGGTTTTAAAAAAAATAAAAATCGTTGGGCACCGAAATTTCGGTAAAAATTTTGGTTTTGGCTAAAACTGAAATGAAACCCTGTACTTTCACCGAAATTGCAGGATTTCAGTCAAAAATCCTGGACGAAATTTCGGTGATTAGCCAATTATCGGCTGAGAATTTGAAGGCCGCGATTTTTGATCGAAATTTTGTCGGCCCTTTTTTTTTGACCGAAAATCATTGGGTACTTTCACCGATACATATATGTGTCGGCCCTTTTTTTTTAAAAAAAACACAAGGTCTCGGTGCAGACCGATACGGGCCCGTAACAGTCGCTACCGAAATCTAGTTGGAGGACCGAGAAGTATCAGAACCGATACGTATCGGTTTGTTGAAAAACCAATATGTATCGCCGCTATGTATCGATATCGGCCAGGAGGTCATACCTTATAGGATGGATCAATATTTTGGCCGAAATGCATTGATTTCGAACCCCACCAAAATTTCGGGATTTCAGACGAAATCTTGTGGGCTAGACTGAAATTTCGGTGCCCATATATATATATATATATATATATATATATATATATATATTTTTTTTTTTTTTTTTAAACCCAAATTATCAGCCTTCAAAATGTCGATCGATAATTTGATGATTAGCAAATAATTGGCTGATAACTTCAAATTATCGGCCAATAAATTGAAGACTGATAATTTTAGGTTTAAAAATAAAATAAAATCATTTGGCACCGAAATTTCAATGAAAATATTGGTTTCGGTTGGGCCCAAAACCGAATCCGGTATTCTCATCGATATTTAGGGATTTCGACCGAAAATCCTGACCGAAATTTCGGTGATTAGGAAATTATCAGCGAGAATTTGAAGGCCGCGATTTTTGAACGAAAATTTTGGGATTTCGTTTCAATGGGGTTTGAAACCGATGCGTTTCGGCCGAAATGCTAAAATTTCGGCCGAAATTTTGATCAATGACCCCAATTAAAATGAAGTCTTTATCGTTTGGGATCAAGGTGTCAATCTCGGTGGGTTTCGGCCGAAATTTTGATCAATGACCCCAATTAAAATGAAGTCTTTATCGTTTGAGATCAAAGTGTCAAACTCGGTATCGGTCCATGGAGGACTGGTACGAATCGACCGATACAGACACATGTCGGCCCTTGTTAAAAAAATATAAAAAAATAAGGTCCCGACGCAAACCAATATGTATAGGCCAATACCTGATATGTATCGGCCGATACGGGACCTGTATCGGCCGATAGTGATACCAAGTTGGAGGATTGAGAAGTACCATAATCGATACGTATCGCTTATGCATCAGTATCGCCCAAGATGTCATTTCTCATAACATAGATAAAAGTTTTGGCCGAAATCTAAATATTTCGGCTGAAAAGCATCGGTTTCGAACCCTACCGAAATTTTGAGATTTCGGCCGAAATCTTGTGTGTCAGGCCAAAATTTCGGTGCCCATATATATATATTTTAAAATCTAAAAATATTGGCCTTCAAAATTATTAACGGCTGATAATTTTGGATTTACAAAAAAAAATTATTGGGTACCGAAATTTTGGTTTTGATTGAGACCGTTTAGAAATACAAGCATCTTGTACGGATAGAAGTAATAGAACCGAAAAAACGGAGGAAACACGAGGGTTCCGTAACATAAATAAAAAAGAAAATCATTTGGTTTTTGCTGGCATAAATCAAAGGAGGTTTTGCTAACATACACCGACAGAGGGTATGTTAACATAAATCAAAACGAATATCATTGGATTTTTGCTAACATAAACCGAAAGAGGGTTTGCTCTGCCCACCGAAAGAGGGTTTGCAAACATAAACCAAAACGAGCATGTTTTATCTATTAAAACGAACATAAACCAGAAGGGGGAATTTTAACGTTTACTTTGCTTTTGTAAAGGTGTTATATATATATATATATATATATATATATATATATATATATATACTTGTTGATTATGCATGTGCCATACACATGAGAGCTGTTTATTTGGAGAATGAATCGTTACAATATATATTTCAAAAACATTTTTTACGTTTCGTTTTAAATTGGGCGAACTCTTATTTAAACTTCTATGTATTTAATTTATTAAAGTGTCATTTTATCATAGGTGCATTAGTTCACACATCCGATACTAACTCATAGAAAAGAGAGTTGCAATTGGATTACATCGAGTTCTTTTTTTTTTTTTTTTAGGATGTCATACCTAATAGTATGGATCAAAATTTCGGTCGAAATCTTAATATTTCGGCCGAAACGCATCGATTTCAAACCCCACCGAAATTTCGGGATTTCGGCTGAAAATCTCATACGAAATTTCAGCCAAAATCTTGTGGGATAGGCGGGAATTTCGGTGCCTATATTTTTTTCGGCCTATAATTTGATGATTAACAAATTATCGGCCGATAATTTGAAGGATGATAATTTAATTTTTAGTTTTTTTTAAAAATATATATATATATTGGGCACCGAAATGTCGGTGAAAATTTCAGTTTCGGTTGGTTGACCCCAACTAAAATGAAGTCTTTATCGTTTGGGATCAAGGTGTCAAACTCGGTATTGGTATCGAGTATCGATCCATGGAGGACCGATGTGAATTTACCGATATGTATCGACTGATACAGATACGTATTGGTCCTTTTAAAAAAAAATAAAAACACAAAGTCTCAGCGCAAACTAATACGTATCGGCCGATACCTGATACGAATCGGCCGATACGGTCCCATATTAGCTGATACCGATACTGATACCAAGTTGGAGGACTGAGAAGCATCAGAACCGGTATGTATCAATTTGCTTAAATACCGATATGTATCGCCGTTATATATCGGTATCGGCTAAGATGTCATACCTTATAGCATGGATCAAAATTTCGGTCGAAATCCCAATATTTCGGACGAAACGCATCGGTTTCGAACCCCACCGAAATTTCGGGATTTCGACCAAAAATTCCTGACGAAATTTCGGCTGAAATCTTGTGGCCCAGGCCGAAATTTCGGTGCCCTTTTTTTTCACCCAAAATTATCGGCCTATTATTTGATGATTAGCAAATAATCAGCCGATAAGTTTAAACTATCGGCCGATAATTTGAAGGTTGATAATTGTGGGTTTAAAAAATAAAATAAAAAATCATTGGGGACCAAAATTTTGGTCGAAAATCCTAGACAAAATTTCGGTGATTAGAAAATTATCAGCTGATAACTTCAAATTATCGGCCGACAATTTGAAGGCCACGATTTTTGATCGAAAATTTCAAGATTTTGTTTTGGTGGGTTCAAAACCGATGCGTTTCGGCCGAAATCCACGACTTCAACTAAAATGAAGTCTTTATCGTTTGGGATCCAGGTGTCAAACTGGGTATCGGGTATCGGCCAATGGAGAATTGATACGCATAGACCGATATGTATCAGCTGATACAGATACGTATCGGCCCTTTAAAAAAAAACACAACGTCTCGGCACAAACCGATACGTATCGGCTGATACTCGATATGTATCGGCCTGACCCATAACATTTTAAGTTATTCTCTGATAACTGAAATGAAATCCCGAAATTTTAGGTAAAAAATCGTGACCCTCAAATTCTCGACCAATAATTTGAAGTTATTGGCCGGGAATTCGCTAATCATCAAATTATCGACTGATACGGGTCGATATCAAATGATACCGATACTGAGTTGGAGGACCGAGAAGTATTAGAACTGATACAAATCTGTTGCTGAACAACCGATATGTATCGCCGTTATGTATCGATATCGGCCAGGATGTCATACCTTATAACATGGATTAAAATTTCGATCAAAATCCCAATATTTCGACCGAAACGCATCAGTTTCGAACCCACCGAAATTTCGGGATTTCGGCCAAAATATTGTGGGCCAACCAAAATAATCGACCTTCAAACCATCGACCGATAATTTAATGATTAGCAAATAATCGATTGATAACTTTAAATCATTGGCCGATAATTCGAAGGCTGATAATTTTGGGTTAAAAAAAAAATAAAAAATCATTGGGCACCAAAATTTTGATGTAAATTTAGGTTTCCGTTGGGACCAAAACTGAATCAGGTATTTTCACCGAAATTTTGGGATAGTGGGCGAAAATCTCGGACGAAATTTCGGTGATTAGCAAATTATTGGCCGAGAATTTGACGGCCACGATTTTGGGATTTCGTTTCAGTGGGCCCGATATTGATGCGTTTTGGCTGAAATTTTGATCAATGATCCCAACTTGTGACTACCCAGATTTTCTACCCCAAAATCCGTGCCATCAGATCGTAGATCACAATCCGAATTATAGAATATTTGGTGCATCCACAAAGCAGACAATTACTTAATAAGCAATTTCATTATGGCAAAAGAAATCTTTATTTCTAAACAAAATAATTGAACAAAAGACAAAAAACATCACCGATAATGGCCGACAATCACCTAAACAGTGGTATATAATATGTATTCACAATATTTCATGAATTCAAAGTTCTACAACAAAATGGCTGGACGTACCAAGCTTAAGTCTCTCAAAGTCCAAGCTACTCAAGGTCCTCTAAGGAAAGTACTCCGGTAGGAGCTCAGTCTCTTCCTTAGGGACGTATGTCGGGTCACTTTCAAGTTTCAGATCATTCTCTGCGTCTATACCTATGATGTATAGTCGGGGTGAGCTAACAGTCTAAGCTTAGTTAATACATTCTTATGTGAATACGGTATCAAAACAGTCCAATAGCATAGTTAAAACGGTATCAAAACAAATTCTTCAGTGAATACATTCTTATGCATTTTCATATCAAACAGGGATGCAAAGACACGCTCAAATCGAATTTAAACGGTCATGATTTACATACAAATTTTTTTATCTGAATACTTAACTAAAATCTTAACTTAAGTAATTCTTCCAAGCATATATAGCATTGGAAGCCAAAGTTTTACCAATGGGAACCCCTTAACCATCGTCGTTCAATGAATAATTATCGGTTGTCCGTGACGGACTTAAAATCAAGTGAAACTGTATCGGTTCAAAGATGTACGGATATCCCGCCGTACCGGTCAAAGAGCTGAGAGATTCGTCCTGATGAACCTTAAAACAATGTATGGATTTTAATGCATATTTCAACTTAGTGCAGTGTGATATTGTTAAGGCTAAATTCAGAGTTTCAAAGATTGGATTTAGAATTCAGATATCGAATAGTTCAGACATATGTTCAAGCAGTTCGAATTCATATTCAGAGCTTACTAATTTTTTCTCAATGTTCAAATTCAGAATTTCACATGGCGTGTTCCAAAGCGAGAACAAACTTAATTTTCAAAGAGTTCGAATATAGTGCAAATTCATCTTAGTCCATTCATCATGTCATAAAATTTATGCAATTCAAGTCAAAATGCGATTCGTGTTGAGTGTTTCCCTACATCAGTCACGTGACACATGAAAATGCCGCAAATATCCTAACGGACAATTCCAACCTTTAATTTATATCTTACGACATCAAGAAACCACTGATTAATGATCTAGGGCTCACAAATGTAGAAGTTCCAGAAGATTTTCCAAAGAAAAATCCAAAATAGACCAAACTGGGGAAGTCGTGCGCGTGAGTTCCAAGTTGCGCAAGCTACTTCACATGGCACAGGGGTGGAACCATGTTACCACCAGTGCAGGCGCACGCCCCCACTAAAACCCAAAATTTTTTTTATTTGTTTTTTATATATATAAAAGCTAAAAATCTGGGCGCCCTCTCTCTCCCCCTATTCTCTCTCTCTCTCCCTATTCTCTCTCCCTAAACTACCGCCCTCTCTCTCCCCCTATTCTCTCTCTCCCTATTCTCTCTCCCTAAAGGGCCTAAACTACCGCCCTCTCTATTCTCTCTCTCCCTAAACTACCGCCCAACTCCCACGCCCTCCCTTTTTTTTCAGCCTTTTTTCTCTCTAAAATCTTAAAACCCACTCTCTCTCTCTCTAAAAAAACCCACACCGGCCCTCTCTTTAAAAAACCCGGCCACCGCCCACCGGCTCACGGCCCAGGCCCCACGGCGCCACCCTATGGTATGGCTCAACTCTTTCTTGCTCTCTTCTTCTTCTTCTTGTCTCTCTCTCTCTAGATTTAGGGCTTTATTTATTTTTTAATTGATTTAGGGTTAGGGTATGTACTCTGTACTTCTTTTTCTTGTCTCTCTCTCTAGATTTAGGGTTTCTTTTAGATGGGCTTTCTTCAAATTTTTTCTTGTTTCTGCTAAAAGAATATTTATTTTAAATATATTAAAATATTTTTATTACCTATTTTGTTCACAAAATCACAAATGCTTTATGCTTCCCAATTTTTTTCTCTAAAACAAATTAATATTCCAAGCCTGTGGAATTAATGATTAATTAGTAATCACCCATTAAGATCGATTGAGTTTCAAATTCAATCACCATCAATTTTAAGGCATCATCATCGAGATCCATTTATGTTAAAACAAATTCTTTTAAAGATCATCAAAACAGTAGTTGAATTTTTAGTATTTATTTTATACCTGGCAAGAAGATACATTATTTCTTACAGCCTCAAAATTCTGATCAATGTACACACGATTCATTATATAATATATAATATGAACATATATCAAATGTGGTGTCTAATAAGGGTTTGTGTTTGCTATGGATGTGTGGGCTTTTTATTGTATTTTATTGGTGTGATGACTGATGATGATGGTGCTTGATTTATATATTTATGTAACTAATATTGGATAAGATCTCGGATCTTATCAAGTTTAGGTATATAGTTGAGTTATGACTCTTAGAGTGCTTAAATTGGAATAATCGAGAGGAAATGCTTAAATTAGATCTCTCTCTCTCTTAATTTTTATTTGTATGTCTCTGTGGTCTTTGATCTTTAAGGACAGTTTTTAATTAGATTGGCTGCTTCTTGATTACGTTATAAAACTGATTTCAACTCCAATCATCCTATAGCGAAATATAGGAATATAGGGTTACCTCTAATTACTTCATACCATGACTAAAGCGTAGGGATATCTGATTGTAGCTGAATTGAGAGTAGGGATTTCGAATTGAGTTATAGGCAGGGGCGGAACCATGTTACCACCGGTGCAGGCGCACGCCCCCACTAAAACCCAAATTTTTTTTTTTTTTTTATATATAAAAGCTAAAAATCTGGGCGCCCTCTCTCTCCCCCTATTCTCTCTCTCTCCATTAACCACCGCCCTCTCTCTCCCTAAACTATCGCCCTCTCTCTCTCCCTATTCTCTCTCCCTAAAGGGCCTAAACTACCGCCCTCTCTATTCTCTCTCTCCCTAAACTACCGCCCAACTCCCACGCCCTCCCTTTTTTTTCAGCCTTTTTTCTCTCTAAAATCTTAAAACCCACTCTCTCTCTCTCTAAAAAAACCCACACCGGCCCTCTCTTTAAAAAACCCGGCCAGTCCGCCACCGCCCACCGGCCCACGGCCCAGGCCCCACGGCGCCACCCTATGGTATGGCTCAACTCTTTCTTGCTCTCTTCTTCTTCTTCTTGTCTCTCTCTCTCTAGATTTAGGGCTTTATTTATTTTTTAATTGATTTAGGGTTAGGGTATGTACTCTGTACTTCTTTTTCTTGTCTCTCTCTCTAGATTTAGGGTTTCTTTTAGATGGGCTTTCTTCAAATTTTTTCTTGTTTCTGCTAAAAGAATATTTATTTTAAATATATTAAAATATTTTTATTACCTATTTTGTTCACAAAATCACAAATGCTTTATGCTTCCCAATTTTTTTCTCTAAAAAAAATTAATATACCAAGCCCAGGGGAATTAATGATTAATTAGTAATCACCCATTAGGCAGGATCAGGATTGAGTTTCAAATTCAATCACCATCAATTTTAAGGCATCATCATCGAGATCCATTTATGTTAAACAGTCCTTTTAAAGATCATCAAAACAGTAGTTGAATTTTTAGTATTTATTTTATACCTGGCAAGAAGATACATTATTTCTTACAGCCTCAAAATTCTGATCAATGTACACACGATTCATTATATAATATATAATATGAACATATATCAAATGTGGTGTCTAATAAGGGTTTGTGTTTGCTATGGATGTGTGGGCTTTTTATTGTATTTTATTGGTGTGATGACTGATGATGATGGTGCTTGATTTATATATTTATGTAACTAATATTGGATAAGATCTCGGATCTTATCAAGTTTAGGTATATAGTTGAGTTATGACTCTTAGAGTGCTTAAATTGGAATAATCGAGAGGAAATGCTTAAATTAGATCTCTCTCTCTCTTAATTTTTATTTGTATGTCTCTGTGGTCTTTGATCTTTAAGGACAGTTTTTAATTAGATTGGTTGCTTCTTGATTACGTTATAAAACTGATTTCAACTCCAATCATCCTATAGCGAAATATAGGAATATAGGGTTACCTCTAATTACTTCATACCATGACTAAAGCGTAGGGATATCTGATTGTAGCTGAATTGAGAGTAGGGATTTCGAATTGAGTTATAGGCAGGGGCGGAACCATGTTACCACCGGTGCAGGCGCACGCCCCCACTAAAACCCAAATTTTTTTTTTTTTTTTATATATAAAAGCTAAAAATCTGGGCGCCCTCTCTCTCCCCCTATTCTCTCTCTCTCCATTAACCACCGCCCTCTCTCTCTCTCCCTATTCTCTCTCCCTAAACTATCGCCCTCTCTCTCTCCCTATTCTCTCTCCCTAAAGGGCCTAAACTACCGCCCTCTTTATTCTCTCTCTCCCTAAACTACCGCCCAACTCCCACGCCCTCCCTTTTTTTCAGCCTTTTTTCTCTCTAAAATCCTAAAATCCACTCTCTCTCTCTCTAAAAAAACCCACACCGGCCCTCTCTCTAAAAAACCCGGCCAGTCCGCCACCGCCCACCGGCCCACGGCCCACGCCCGACGGCGCCACCCTCTGGTATGGCTCAACTCTTTCTTGCTCTCTTCTTCTTCTTCTTGTCTCTCTCTCTCTCTAGATTTAGGTTTTATTTATTTTTTAATTGATTTAGGGTTAGGGTCTGTACTCTGTACTTCTTTTTCTTGTCTCTCTCTCTAGATTTAGGATTTTTTTTTAGATGGGCTTTCTTCAAATTTTTTCTTATTTCTGTTAAAAGAATATTTATTTTAAATATATTAAAATATTTTCATTACCTATTTTGTTCACAAAATCACAAATGCTTTATGCTTCCCAAATTTTTTCTCTAAAAAAAATTAATATACCAAGCCCAGGGGAATTAATGATTAATCAGTAATCACCCATTTGGCAGGATCAGGATTGAGTTTCAAATTCAATCACCATCAATTTTAAGGCATCATCATCGAGATCCATTTATGTTAAACAGTCCTTTTAAAGATCATCAAAACAGTAGTTGAATTTTTAGTATTTATTTTATACCTGGCAAGAAGATACATTATTTCTTACAGCCTCAAAATTCTGATCAATGTACACACGATTCATTATATAATATATAATATGAACATATATCAAATGTGGTGTCTAATAAGGGTTTGCGTTTTCTATGGATGTGTGGGCTTTTTATTGTATTTTATTGGTGTGATGACTGATGATGATGGTGCTTGATTTATATATTTATGTAACTAGTATTGGATATAAGATCTCGGATCTTATCAAGTTTAGGTATATAGTTGAGTTATGACTCTTAGAGTGCTTAAATTAGAATAATCGGGAGGAAATGCTTAAATTAGATCTCTCTCTCTCTCTCTCTTAATTTTTATTTGTATGTCTCTGTGGTCTTTGATCTTTAAGGACAATTTTTAATTAGATTGGCTGCTTCTTGATTACGTTATAAAATTGATTTCAACTCCAATCATCCTATAGCGAAATATAGGAATATAGGGTTACCTCTAATTACTTCATACCACGACTAAAGCATAGGGATATCTGATTGTAGTTGAATTGAGAGTAGGGATTTCGAATTGAGTTATAGGTTGTCACTTTGTGTATGTAACAGCTTTTGGGTCTAATGATATGATACACATCTTTCCGTGTTTTAAGTATAGTGATTATGTTTCCATCTAGTTTTGTGCTTCTTATGGTATGCATCTGATGTTCGTGACTCCAAATCTTACTTTTAGTGAAGTAGAGAGTTCTAATTACTCATTTATGATACCATGGTAATAGCTCAATGGGCTTTGATGGAAGTTAAACCAAGCTTTCAAATATCATCCCATATAATATGTATTGCCTGGTATCTATTAGTTGCTTGACTTGCCAATGGGATAAGTGCTAATCAAATTTTTTTTTAATTTTTTTATATTCATTGATAATTTTTATCTTATTTCTTTCTTTCCTTTTGCATATTTGGGGGTCAACGTTGCGAGTCTTATTTTTTCAGTCATTTATGTTCCAAAGCTAAACTCTCAATACTTTATGTTTCGGCCATTAAATATGTACTTAATGAAGTCCGATCTTTGCTAATCTCTTGTATGACAATGAAAGAACAAGGAGCTTTTGAGCCAACCTATATGATACACTCTTTATGTTTTACCTTCACTGATAATGTTTTATAGGAATTTTTATGCTTCTTATGTTGGTAATTTTTAACCTTTTTTAATTTTAAATATTATTATTTTTTGTCAAATTTTTTACTAAATATAACCATTTGAACAAAGAAAATATTGATTCAAAGGCAACAATATTCTCATGTCTCAGCTCGAACCACTGTATTATTTTTTATATGATGTCCTTTATGTTCATTTCTTCTCCAATTTTTAGCCAACATCTTATATCCGCTCCCATAATTTCTTTCTTTTTTTAAAAATATTTTTCATCTTCTGCATTTGATCTTTCAAACTCTTTAATTGTATTTTGAATTTTATTGCGTAGGTTTTCAACAAATCGGATTTGTCCGATCGCGCAATCAGATTTAAGTTGAAATTTCTTCAGATCGTGCTAAATCGGAGGTAATTTTTCTTGTCTAAATTTAACTTTTTGTAATTCTATTTTATTGGATGATAATGATTAATTTATATTTAGGAAATGTGGTTATGTTTAGGATAAATATGTGAATAAATTTTTATTTGATGTGTATGCTCTGGCGAATGCGATTTATAGTCTTTCTTGGTTTAGGCCTAGTTTTTAGGGTAAACAATCAAAGCCTAGTCTGGCTGAACCCGATTTGATTAATGTAAAAACCAAGGCTGACCCAAAAATAAACTAGATATTTTTGCGCTTCTCCTTACCAAGGATCTGTAAATAAGCTTCTTTATCAGCTTGATACTTTTCTTCATAAAATTTCTTTTTTTCAGCGTTCAAGTTCTTCCATTTTGCTCCCATTATGTTAGAGATTTCCTTGAACTCAGCATCTGAGTTCTCTTTCTTAAGCTAAATTGAAAAAGAAAAAAAAATAAAGTAAAAAAAATGATTATATATTTGATCATTGATTAATGAAATTAAGTTAGATCATATTTTTCTATTAACCCATTTTCGCTTACCTCATCCCACTGATCTTTACACCAGAGTATATATGCAACCATCAGGGCAGGGCTTCTTCTTATCAGTGGACCCTTCTTCTTCCCCTTTCCTCTTAGAGATCGAGTTCGGGCTGGCTTCAAAAATAAACTCACATCAAATTTGATAAGAGTCTTTAAGACAATAAAATAAAAAATGACTACTTTTTAAGGTTGTAACATATGATAGAAATAGAGTGCGTTACAATAAGGATATGAAGGACTGATTTGCATCTTTTGTTTATTGAATCAGTAATGTTCAGATATTTTAAGAAAGCATCTGAACTAGCGTCGCCTTCTGCGAGAGAAAATGAAGTGTGTGATGGAGTACAACCTCACGCATAACACGAAAATGTTGAAAGTGGCGAAACTATGTGTGCGCCAGTGCGGGCAAATATAGATGTTGACTTGACAAATCTTCCAGCAGATCCAGGTGTGCGTCCTAGGATTTCAAGTTACCATCCTAATGTACAAGAAAAGATAAGAAGAGCTTATTTATAGAAGGGTCCTTTTCAACCCAAAGGACACAATTTTCCTCGAACGAAAATTTCAAATGGGTTTCTTCGGTTTAGTCCCAAGTGGTTTGATGAGTTCAGTGGTTGGTTAGAATATAACATAGAGAAAGATGTTGTATATTGCTTGTATTGCTATTTATTTAAATCGGATAGAGGAGGACAAGGCGGTGGTGAGCAATTTGTTAGTGAAGGTTTTAGAAGTTGGAAGAGGAAAGAGAGATTAAACACTCATGTTGGAGGACCTAATAGTTCTCATCATCAAGCTTATGTAATGTGTGAAAATCTTTTAAATCAGATGCAATACATAGAGACTGATTTTGAGAAGCATACTGACCAAGAAAAATTAGATTACAAAGCTTGTTTGTATGCGTCGATTGATTACGTACGATTTCTTCTTCGTCAAGGGTTGGCTTTCGTGGCCACGATGAATCAGTGGACTCAATAAATAATGGAAATTTTCGTCAACTGTTGAATTTTCTTTCCATTTATAGCGAAGAGATTAAGAGAGTTGTGTTGAGCAATGCTCCCGAAAATTTACAATTAACATCACCTAAGATTCAGAAAGAGATTGTTCAAGCATGTGCAATTCAAATTATAAGAGTGATCGTCGATGATCTTGGGGACGCTTTCTTCTCACTATTAGTTGATGAGTCTCGTGATATATCCATCAAAGAGTAGATGGTTGTTACAATACGATATGTAGATAGGCGAGGTTTTGTGGTTGAGCGTGTCATAGGATTTGTACATGTTCTTGAAACCTCTGCTATATCACTTAAGAAAGGAATTGAGGAACTACTTTCCAAGCATAACTTAAGTATGACAAGAATGCGTGGTCAAGGATATGATGGCGCAAGTAACATGCAAGGTGAATTCAATGGACTCAAAGTACTTTTTTTGAAAGAAAATGAATATGTATTTTATATCCATTGTTTTGCATATCAACTTCAGTTAACAAGTATCACTGTTGCACAACATCACAAACCAGTTGCAACCTTCTTCGAATTAGTCACTCTTATAGTGAATATGGTTGGTGGTTCATGCAAACGGAAGGATCTTCTTCAAGAGAAACAAGCTGAAAATGTGAAGAAAGCACTTGAGAGTTAGAAAATCTTCACTGGAAAAGGTCGTAATCAAGAAACCAGTCTTAGAAAGGCAAGTGAAATACGTTGAAGCACACATTTAGATACTTGCCTAAACTTAATTGTCATGTACCCTGCCGTGATTAAAGTACTTGAATTTATCGATGAAGATGGTGAGCTTATACAACAAAGAGCTAAAGCAAGTTCTCTATTGGATACCATGTTCACTTTTGACTTTGCATTCACTCTACATGTAATGAAAGAGATTTTGCTAATCACTTGTGATCTATCAAAGGCATTGCAATGAAAAGATCAGGACATTGTGAATGTCATGCATTTGGTTGAATTAACAAAGGAAAGATTACAAAAACTTAGGGATAATGAATGGGATTCAATCCTCATTGAGGTTTCTATATTCTGTAATGAGCAGGATATTATTGTTCCAAATATGAATGAGAAGTTTATAGTGCATGGACGGCCACGTCATAGAGTTGAAGAAATTATAAATCTACACCACTATCGGGTTGAGTTCTTCTATACTGTCATTGATATGCAACTTCAAGAGCTTAATAACCGTTTTACTGAAGTCAACACTGAATTGCTACTTTGTATGGCTTGCTTCAATCCAACAGAATCATTTTTAGCTTTTGACGAGCAAAAGTTACTGCGCCTTGCACAATTTTATCCACTTGAATTTTCAGAAGTAGATCGGTTGGTTCTTAGAGGTCAGCTTAAGACGTTTATTATGGACATGCGCTTGAACGAAATTTTTTTTAATTTAAAGGATATTAGTGACCTTGCGAAGAAGCTGGTAGAGACGAAAAAGCACATTGTGTATGATTTGATTTATTTGCTCTTAACTCTTGCATTAGTTCTTCCAGTCGCCACTGCTACTGTTGAGAGAGCATTTTCTGCTATGCATATTTTGAAGAATAGGCTTCGTAATAAAATGGGAGATGGATTGATGAGTGACTGTTTGATTACATACATTGAGAAAGATATATTTGATAGCCTCGACAATGATACAATTGCTGATTACTTTCAGAAGATGACAAATCGTCGAGGACAATTGCCTTAAAAGAATTTTTTTTACTGTTGACAATGGATTCAAAGTTTAATTTTTTTGTAGATGAATGATATACAATTGTCGATGTCTTATTGTTAAAAATTTCTTTTTTTATATAATTTTAATGAAAATTATATTTTATAATATAAATTAGTTTAAATTTAAATTCATTGTATAAAATTTATCTCTAATTCATTTTGCGCCCCACCTAGATGAGAATCCTGGTTTCGCCACTAACATGGCACCTCTCAAGTCATGTGGGCGAGAAATCCCTGTTCCAAAATTAGCCTAAAACTGGTGTGTATTTCGCACGAGCGACCTTCATACCTGAAGGCTAGTCGCGCGCAAGAAATCCAATTCGCACGAGCGAAATTGGTAGATTTTGCTCATTTGCCCGATTTATTATTTTTTTCCTCTCTGTTCTCTTCTCCCATTCAAATTCACATTTTCTTGCACATATTCAAAGCAATTTACTTATCAATTAGGACCACAATAATCTACAGGATCTTACCTTCAACTCGCAAGATTAATGCACACGATGAGCGAAAATCGAACTTATTGGCGCTTGCGCCACACACAAACCAATGGGTTTGAAACTCACCCTTCTCGCGAACGAATCGGAAAACGCGTTCGAAGATTTAACCCTTCAACCACTCACACAAAGCGATCTTGAGACAGATTCTCTACGAAAAAGGGTTCCTAATAAACGATGTGGTGCTAACGGATCGCAACCGAACCCAAGTTTCATGCTCTTTTGCGATAAACGATCGAAGACGAAGAAAATTGCGTGGAAGATCAATAATGAATCCCGGGTTTCGGCGTACAAGGGTTACACGTGTAAAACTTACACACTCAAACTATGCATGAGTTCTTACTCAAATTCTTTGCTTCGGTGTGAAGCTCACACATTCTACCGGCATATTAACCTTTACCAATTAGTTTCAACGAGGTCCAACATGCCTCCAACCAGATTATCCCCAAAATTCCAAACAAAAAAAATTATATCTGAAAATTTACATGTGCACAGTGTGCCACATTTAGGCGCGCACATTTATTCGGTATCTATGAGTTCAGAAAATTAGGGGCGTTACGTCTTCGCCTCCTTATAAGAAATTCTGTCCTCAAAAATTTATGATGTAACTTTCGGATCCGACCTGATCTAAATTCACTATTCACTAAAACACACAAAACACCATACAAATCACCACACCATATCCTCACATTTTATACGGCAAAACATCCGCATTAAAAGTAAAAATCCACAACTAATATAACAATTGTGTCCATACGCATTCATACAAGTCTAGTTCAATTAGCCACTGCTAATTTAGCCAGTGTACCTGCATGAAATCATCCAAGACTAATATATTGATCAAACTCATCCACCCTACAAAACAAAAAAAAACACATCCATAGCAAGGTATTCATCCCACATTCTATAAATCATGAATTATGGACAATTACTCGCACACAAAATCCACAAGAAAAATCATGACTTTTTCATGATAACTAACTACCATTGCAAACCACAAATCCATAGCTAATTTAAAATTAGCTACAACTAGCCTAACCAACATTTATCCTACACATAGAACATTTACCCTACATATCCACCACTATCTTATCCATGATCTATCCACAACAAATTATGGATTTACACAATCATATCCATAACGAATTCAATCATTCGTTCACCCTGCAAGACAGAAGGCATATCTATAGCCACCACTCACATAATCATGATTTATCCACAACATATTTAATAATTAGCCACAACTAATTAATTAATTATTTACCATTGAACTATTCATGCTAACTATTTACACGAATCCCTATTTACACGAATTGAAATTACAACCATAGTTTAATGCTAATAACCCATACCATCATGACAAGCCAAAATATTCACAATTTAAACCTAGATTAACCCTTACCCAGAGTATTTCACCATTGTCCAAAGCATCAACCATGATGCCATAGGATCTCAAAATATACAACCAAAATGTAATTTAAAATCTCAAAAATTTCTCAAGCTCTTTTGCCCAAAATTAATTAAAAATCTCCTCCATTAGCAAAACCCAGACCACAAAATATCTTGTTAATCCTCACGATCACCCGTCTCGCCTACCCCACCACTGGGTCGCGAACTAGAAGCACCAGTTGCATAAGTCCTCGCCATCACCATGTGCTATGAGTAGTCAGATGGGTACATATAGCGCATAGCCTCGACAGACAGGGCCTCGTGATAGTTCATCTGACGCGTCATCTCTCCATTTTGCCGCAATATCTCCCTGAGCATATCGTCCTGTAAATCCATTCTCCTCTCGAGTTCTAATTGGAGGTTTACACTGGTACACTGGTCGGGTTGGGCTGAAGCATGCTGTGGAGGGGGCATATTAGGCTAAGCCACATGTTCAGATTCAGGGTGTTGTTGTTGCTGTTGTTGTTGTTCTTACGCACGTCGCACAATTTCTTGGTCCTGGCGATGTTGCACACTTGAATTCAGACTTACACAACTGAGTTTGAAATCTTCCCATCTATAAACTTTAGTGTTGTCAGTGTACTTCGGTTCATTCGGGCGAAATTTCATATTTCTCGTCTTCCTCTTGATCCTCGTACTGCTCAATCAGAAGGGTAATCAATCGAGCATACAGTAATTTCTTCAAAGGCTTCCTGACACCTCCCCTTGCATGATTCCGGGCATATATAACCTTGTCCCTTACAACAACATGAGCGTTGAACCATTTCTCCTGATAGGGCGCAAATAAGGCCTGAAGAAAGCTATCACGTCTCTCTTGTTCATGCCTCATCGGAAATAGGTTTTTCCTGAAAACTATATCCACTAGCCACATGTGGGCCGATAACTGGGCTCTTCTGACTGATTGTCATGTTCCTTGCTCACCAAGGGTCATGTTGGCTATAATGTTGTGGAATGGTACTTGTCCACGATCCGGGGGTCATATCCATTCATTTTTTACATACGCGCTAGAACATCCCATGGCATGGGAAATGTCCAGTAGATCGAATTGAAAAGTGTGGCTATCAATTTTCGTGCACAAGTGGGATTCATTTTCACTTATAGACAAATTTTGGTAAAACAATTTTACCAACCGACGGCAGTAATACTCGATGAAAGGCTCGAGAAGTGACTTCATCCTGGCCACATCAAGGTATTGTGATGTCTATCGAGTCGTGTCTTAGTCATCAAAGAGGTCGTCATGGAACGACTACTCGATTTTGAATGTCTTAGCGTTCCACCATTTGGTTGGTTGCCAACGCACGGGTGGCAAAGGATCGACTTTTGGCTTCTTTGAAGCCCTAACTTTAGATGTCGGAACTTTGGGGGACTTGCCCTTAGGCCCCATATTCTAGAAATTTGAAATGCTCAAAACAAAATCTCAAAAATAAGTAAATCTCACCTTTTTTCACAAAGGAACTTCGAAAATAAGGCCCCACGGAAGAAGATCGAGCATGAATTCAGCGAGCAAAGCGTGTCCCCACGGCAAGAAGAAGAAGAACCCGAACTTTCGATTTTGATTTTTCGCGTGAAGGTGAAAGAATGGGCCTGAAACCCATTTATATTTTGACAGTCGCGCTCGCGAAAAGCAAAATCACGCGCGCAATTTCAATTTTCAAAGGGCCGCTTGAAGGAATCGCGCGGGCAATTTTCAGATGTCGCTGTTGGTACGCACTTTTTCTGAGTCCCTTTCAGTCCCCTGAAAGAGTGGCCCAATTCGGTCCAAGTGGACTCTGACAAAGGCGGTGTTTTTAGAGGTAATTAAGCATTGAAAAAGAAGTGATAAATCTCAGGGAAATACCTGGTTCGTTGCGATCGCCAGCTGTAGATGTTTATCGTGCTACAACACGTCACTGATCATGCCTTCCGGGGTGGAGATATGGGTTGTTCTCTTTACTGAATCATCGGTTGGCCGATGTCAGCAGCACTGGGTCGCCTGTAAGTTTGGTTAAGCTAGTTTTCCTAATTCTCTTCTAACTACCTTGCCTTTCCTACTCTTGCTATGATTATCAGGGGTCTAACTAATTTTAATCCTATTAGAAGTCTAATTAATCGGGGATTTCAACTAGGTTTCCTAATCCTATTGGGAGTCTGATTAATTTAAGTATTTTAATCTTATTAAAAATCTAATTAATTAAGTCTCCTAATCCTACTAGGAATGCAAATACGTTAATTCCATAGAAATTAATTAGAAATATACTACTTCTATTGAAATTCTAATTAATTTAAAATATACTAATTCTATTAAAATTCTAATTAAAATGAATATACTAATTTTACTGAAATATAAAAAAGGGGTTTTGGCCCACTATGCTAAGGAGGATCGACCCCGTTCCCGGGTACCCTCCGTAAGCTCTCTTGGCCGAATCGGTTGGTTAGGGTTTACTTTGAAAATAATATAGATTGAAAATCAAATTTTGAATTTATAAATTATGGATTTACGGATCGAAAATCGATAACTTTGAGAATCACGTTAAAAATTAGAACAAAAAATCTATAACTAAAATTTAAGAACTAGAACGTCAAAATTGATCTCAGAATAAGAACCTAAGACCTAAAACAAGAGATTTAGAACTAAAATTGAAATTCTAAGACTGAATTTAGGAGTGAAATTAAGGACTAGTTCTAAAAACTAAGAACTAGAATCAGAAAGCTAAAACTTTAGATTAAAACCTAAGATCTAAAATCTAGAATTTAAGAACTAGAGGGCTAGATCCTAAATCTAGAATTAGAATTAAAAAAAAAAAGAACTAGTTCTAGAACTTGAGAACTAGAACGAGGGAAAAAGATAAGAATTAAAGATTAAAGATATTTAAAATCTAGGATCTAAAACTAAAAGCTTAAGAACCAAAAGTCTAGAACTAATGATCTAGAGCTAAGAACTAGAACTAAGGACTGAAACTAAGAACTAGAACTAGAAGAATTAAAAATTAGAAGGAGAGTATACTTGAGGCCAGAGCCACAGAGAGGGATCTCGAAATCCTAAGCTTGGAAGCAGAAACTCAAAAATTCGATTGCTAACTGCGTTGTGATGTTGAGTTGATGTGTTTTTGGGATGAGGTGGTGGGTCCTATTTATAGGTATTTAGCCAATTGCGCACCCTGTGGGGTGCGCACAATTGGTCAGTGAATTTTAATTATGCGCCTAGTTTGGTGCACTCAATTGAATTATACGCCTAGTATCCGGCACACAATCATTTTGAGTCGGTGACTAAGTCAGTGAGTGACCGGCTTACTAGCTTAGCCAGGTAACATAGTCCTATTCTAATTAGACTAATTGCACGCTCTGATTAGTGTGCACAATCAATGAAGCGCATGAATTAATGCGCATAATAAGGAATTTTTAGGCAGTCTAGGGAGTTAGAGATCAGGTTCGCTTAGGAACCAATTATGTGCTTGTGCTGAAGTGTATAACCCGATTACACGCTCTAGATAGGGTGTACAATCACATCTTAGGTAGTTTCTAGAAGGGTAGAAAGCCAGTCCAAAAGGGACTAATTGCACGTTGGTGGTGAAGCGTCTAATCTGATTGCGCGCGCCTAGTAGGGTGCCCAATCATGGTCTAAGCGGTCCTCAGGAAGGGAAATCTTGGACCAAAAGGGACCAATTGCTCACCAGCCATGAGGCGTGAAATCGAGTTATGCGCATTGTACGGGGCGCATAATTCGAGACTTTACTGGGTTTTAGCCGGATTCGAGCCACAGAGCTATAGTTTTAGCCTGGGTCCCGACCATGTACTATTATTTCAGTGCATGGTCCCCGGGTAGGGTTTTAAAGTCTTCGAAAAGGGTTAGTCCTTTTCCGGAGATCATGGGCAAGGTCAAAGGTTGACTGAATAGGTTTGTATACTCCGAGAGAGCAAAGTGGGGGTGTGTTCAGTCGCGCGAGCAACTGTCTCAGCTCCCTTCTTGTCTTTTGGGCACCTGAAGGAATCGCGCACGTGATTTTCAAATGTTGCGCGAGCGACTTCTCCAGGCAGGGTATTCTTATTTAAAACAGTCTTTGGACTGTTTCCTATCTTTCGTTCCCCTTTCCTCCATCACTTATTTGAAGTTGTACACCAAATCTTTCACCCTTTAATTCACATCATTATTAATGAAAATTACAACCTTTTCAAATCGTTAATTCTCAACAGTCCATTTCCTCATTCAGGGTATCGGCACACAACAAAATTTGCACGATCCCTTACAATCAAACATATAGAATTGAGCAAAATTTTCGGTTGGATGAACGATAAAAGTTCCTTGTGATTCACCGCAATGATCCCCAACTCATGCTTCCTTTCTAGTACATGTTACAAAATAAAAGAACTCAAACTTTCAATGATTACAACCCACATAACTTCTAACAATGGCTCTCTTCTAGAAATTTTTATGTTGTACTTAGAGCTACGGATACGCGTCGCTTATGTCCCACTCGTGTTCCCAAGTAGCCTCTTCTAGCGAATAGTTTCGCCACCTCACAAGTACCAACGATATCTGTTTGGTATGCAACACTTGTTCCTTCTTGTCGAGAATTTGTATCGGTTCTCCTCTAACAGTCACTTCTTCTTGAATCTCGATCAGTTGATAGTCTAGAACGTGTGTTGGGTCCTTCACGTATTTCCTTAACATAGATACATGAAACACGTTATGCATGCTCGATAGTTGTGGTGGTAGAACAATCTGAAACGCAACTTCACCAACTCGACCCAAATTTTCAAACGGTCATACGTAACGTGGACTTAACTTTCCAAATCGGCGTAGCTTTTCTAAAACTCGACGCTCGTTCTTTTAAAATCGGCGTAGCTTTTCTGTCGGCTCTATGCTATGTTCAATCTTTCACGGATTACACGTACTGCTTCTGTGGTACTCTCAATACTTTCCAGACCCAATATGAACCTTTCTCCTATTTCTTCTCAATTGAGTTGAGACCTACACCTTCGCTCGTATAGTGCTTCGTAAGGAGCCATACCAATACTTGTTTGATAACTATTATTATATGCAAACTTGATCAGGAGTAGGTATTGATCCCATGATCCTTGAAAATCAAGCATACAAGCTCGGAGCATGTCCTCGATAATTTGGTTTACTCTTTCAGTTTGTCCATCCGTTTGAGGGTGAAACGCAGAATTGAAATCCAACCTTGAACCCATTCCTTCTTGGAATCGCAAACTTGATGTGTACAGCGGGTCTCTATTTGAAATAATGCTCACAGGGGCACCATGTAATCAGACGATCTCCTTGAGATACATCTCTGCAAGCCTACTCGTTGTATACTTTGTGTTGTATGGCAGAAAATAAGTTGACTAGATTAGTCTATCCATAGCTACCCAAATGACATTGTGTCCCTTCACCATTCTTAGCAATCCAAGGAAATTGCCTCCCACTTCCACTCGGGTATTGGCAAAGGTTGTAACATGCCGGAGGGGTTTCGGTGATCCACTTTTACCTGCTGACACACCAAGCACTTGAATACGTACTCGGCGACATCCTTCTTTAAACCTCTCCACAAAAAGTTCTTTAAATCTTGGTACATCTTGGTACCACTTGGATGAATAACATATTTTGATATATGGGCTTCTTCTAGAAGAGTATGCCGAAGATCAGTACCGATCAGTACGCATAGATGCCCTCTGAATAGTAGTGATCCACCCCCCTTGATGGAGAAATCCGATTTAATGCCATCAATTACACCTTCTCTGATTCTCAAGGGTTCTTCATCTTTCATCTAAAGCTCATAGATATTATCGAAGATTGTCGGTCTGATAGTGATATATGCCACTAAGGCTCTTGAATCTTTTACCTCGATCTTTGTGTCATACAAGGATATGTCCTTGAATAACTTCCATCTACACACTCCTATGATAAGGCTTGCGAATTGAGCCAATGTCTTCCGACTCAAAGCGACTGCTACCACATTTGCTTTATCGGAGTGATATTGAATGGAGAAGTCATCATCTTTAAGAAACTCCATCCACCTTCTCTACCTTATATTCAGGTCTTTTTGAGTGAATAGATACTTGAGGCTCTTGTGGTCGGTAAATATCTCAAAAGTTTCCTCGTAAAGGTAGTGCCTTCATATCTTGAGAGAAAAAATCACTGCTGCTAGTTCAAGATCATGTGTAGGATAATTCTTCTCGTGGTCCTTGAGTTGTCTTGAACTATAAGCGATAACTATTTTATTCTTGTTGAGCACACAACCTAATCCACTGTGTGAAGCATCACTGAACACTGTAAATCCTCCACTGCCTGATGGAATAGCAAGCACTGGCACGGAGGTCAAGCTCCTCTAGAGCTCTTGAAAGCTCTTCTCTCACGACTCGGTCCACTCAAACTTTACGTTTTTCCTTGTAAGTTGCGTGAGGGGCCTCAAAATCTTGGAGAGCCCTTCAACAAATCTCCTGTAATATCCAACTAAACCAAGAAAACTGCGGATTTCTATTACGGTCTTCGATTATTCCCACTTTATTATTGCTTCAATCTTTGTTGGATCTACCGTGACACCTGTTTCAGTGACAGCATGTCCCAAGAAGCTCACTTGCTACAGCCAGAATTCACACTTGCTCAACTTAGCAGAGAGTTGATGTTTTCGAAGTGTTTGAAGAGCAATTTGTAGGTGCTGCTCGTACTCTTTCTTTGACTTCGAGTAGATGAGGATGTCATCCACGAATACGACCACACATTTACCAAGGTATGGTTTGAACACCTTATTCATGAGATCCATGAACGATGTCGGTGCATTAGTCAAGCCGAAAGGCATTACTAAGAATTCATAATGCCCATATCTGGTTCGGAATGGCGTCTTCTGGACGTCTTCGGCTTTAACTTTCAATTGGTAGTAGCCGGATCTCAAATCGATTTTTGAAAAGAACCTTGCTCCTTGCAATTGATCGAAAAGATTATCGAAGCGCCGATGCTTTATTTTAAGGGCATCGACGCTTCAATATATATATATGAGGCCCGAGGATATGTGCTCAGGCATAGAGATATCTCTACACCAATTGATATGAGAGCGACACGTAGTGTCCTTTTTGTGAAGTGATGGGTGGCGGCCCACTTTATTAACTAGGGTTACGCTTAAATACCCTTTCAGTCATCATTCTTGGCTTTTTTAAAATTTCTTTTTTTTCTCTATTTTTTCAAGAAAGTGTCAGACTTACTTTTTCATACATATTTTACACAAAAAATGTGACGCACGGTAATCAGTCACGTAATTTACCATTTTATCACCCTTAACTTAATGATGCTAGGACATAGTTTGCTACTAATGAGTTACTGATGTGTAGATATTAGAGATAAGCAGTAAATTAGAGCCTAAGTGTTAATCTTTGTCAAAATAAACTTAAAAAGAAAGAAGAAAAATGATTGAGCAAACAAAGACGATTTACCGCCACTGAAAGTCAGAAAATTGTAATTTACGATTCTTCAAAAGAGATAAAAAGAGAAAAGCGATAAAACGTAATCTAGAGAATAGTCAACTATGAGGAAACTTTGAGAAATAAAAAATCATGATTTACAATTTTCCGAAAAAGAAGCTATAAAGAAAGAAATCGCTATTTACGATTTCCCAAAAATAGAAGCTTTCCTACTATTATTATTGTTGTTGATCATGTGAGTGAGAATTATCACCGCCATATCCAGAAATAGAAGACTCCTGCAATTAGAAGTCTGATGAACCACAGATCTAAGAAGATTAATAAAGATCTAAATTAGAAGGACTCTGCTGTTGCTAAATAAAGAGCATTCTAGAAGCGTATCAACTAAAGAAAGTAAGAAAAGATAAAATTAGGAATTAGAGTTATATTAGGATACTTTTATTTTTAGTAGTTTCTTTTATTCGAACTAGATCTTTGTAAACCGACCCCTTCTAATCTATAAATAAGAGGGCTCGGCATAGGAATAAGTATCGAAGAATTTCAGCATCAATTGACGCCTGAGGTTGGACTTTCTTCCGATCAGTAGTGTATATTAGTTAGATTAGATTAGATATCAGAGGTTTCTCAAGAGTAATTGATAACTACAATTGAGTGCTGAAGATTAGTGTAGATATCTGTAATTTCTTAGGAGAAATTGACGACTACGGCTAAGGGGTGAAGGATATATTTTACTTTATTTTCTAGTTTAGATTTTATTTGCTTTGTAAACATCTCTAAGTTTTAATTTGAATTGACGACTCAGGTTAAAATTTACAGATTAGTGTAACGATTTTAACTTTTCTATCTTCAGTTTGCTAGAGTTTGATTGATGCCCAAATTTTTGGTTGATTGTTGATTAGATTAAATCTGTGTTGATAGGATCTTAGACTTTATTGATGACCAATGCTAGGAGACTAGAAATATGGTGTAACGGTACTGTTTATTTTTATAAATATCTGAAAGCTAAAGATTAAGATTGACGACCTTAATCTGAAGAAGAAGGGTTAGGATTTATTTTTATGCACTTTAGTTTAGAAAACCATTCTTTTATTCATATTTCTCCAGTAGATTAGGAACTCTTAAAGATAAGTAAAACTTTTTAAGATAGGGATTTAGATAAAAGATATGAACTAGGAATTAACAAGATAATAAACTTCCTCGTGAGAACGATCCTATGCTAGTACTATAATTTTTATTGTGCACTTGCAATAGGTTAAGACTTGAATTTAATATAATTACAATACACAATAGCAACCAAATCAAGTTTTTGGCGCCGTTGTCGGGGAAGCGGAATTTATCTAATTCTTTTATATTTTTATCTAATATTTTTATCCTTTTAAAAACTAATATTTATCTTTCTCTTTTTATATTTCTTTATATTTTTATTTTTCTTTGATCACTTCTTAAATCTTTTGCAGGTTTATTCAGAGCAGTGAATTAAAAGTTTCCAACTTCTCCTGATCATAAAAGCCAGAGACTTAGATTTATTCTCTCTCCGTGCTCTTCTAAAATAGAAATTATATAAATATTAAATATAAAAATATTTACTTTATGGTGTATGTATTATACTCGGTCTAGAAGACTAGGACTCTTTCGAATACGACCCAGAAATTGAGCGAACTTTCTTGCGTAGACTCGCATTAAACCGATCCTCTGCAAGAAACTCACAACCCATGGCTAACGAACTTTCAATTGAAGTGCATTTCAACCTAATAGCTTTGACCGGGCTGTCTTGTATAGTTATACCAGAGGCGGCTGAAGGCCAAAACTATGACATCAAGCCCCACACACTCCAAACTCTACCAAATTTTCATGGGATTGATAGAGAAGATCCCTACCAACACTTAAGGGACTTCATAGAAATCTGCACAATGCTACAGACTATGACCAGTAAAGAAGCTATAAGACTGCGTCTATTTCCTTTCTCTCTTAAAGATAGGGCAAAGGTATGATTAGTCTCGCTTCTTGCCAGGAGTATTACCACTTGGGAAGACTTACAGTCCAAATTTTTGGCTGAATACTTTCCAATTGGTAGAACAAACCAAATTCGCCAAGCAATTCAAGGCTTCAGGTAAAGACCTGGAGAATTATTTCATGAGAGTTAGCAACAGATGAAGGATTTGCTATGAAAATGCCCTCATCATAAGGTGCCGAATTGGTCTATAGCATAAAGTTTTTACCAGGGATTGACTGAGACCAACCAGTCTACAGTCGATGCTGTAAATGGAGGAGCCTTCATGGCTCAAAACGGCTAGTATACCTCAAATTTATTTGAGAAACTAGCTAACACTTCAATGCCAAAACAGGCTTTGTTACAGACTGACCCAGAGATTGCTCGTCATACCCCACTTGCAAGAGGTGGGATCTATGAAATTAATAAAGAAAAATTGAAAACTGAGGACAATATGAGTGCAAAAGTTTTGGCTCTTGAGCAGAAAATTATCACACTCATGAATTCCAACCTAAACACTCTGGATAGGCCTACAATAAACCCTCAAATTTTCCAGACTCAGACATATACAGAGATCCCTGCTGCGCCATAATACTAAGAAGTGGTGAAAACTAAGCAAACAATGACCTTTCAGAGGAGAGACTACGGGAACACATACAACCCAGCATGGAGGAATCACCCGGGATTTAATTATCGTTCCATCGCTGGAGCGCAATCAACACCAACAGTTGCGCTGCCCCGATTTCCCCAGACCCAAGTTTTTCACCAAAGACCCCAATTACAAGCAGCACAATCCCAAATTAGACCACGAAGCAGTATGCCTGATGCTACAATTGTTCAAATCCTTCCGGATTTGTAACAACAGTCGCACCAACATTCACGAGATTTACACCAACTCGCTCAATTCTCTCAGACCCTTCATTCACATACACAGTCCATAACGAACCTGAAAAGTTAAATTGGCTTTCCAAGTGGCAAAGAGAGAGAGTGAAAAATTACCTACGCAGCCAGTAAGCAGTCCTAGAGGATAAGCTTTCCTAGGGGAGACAGCTGCTCCCCAAAATCTAATTTAAAACTTCTTGGATCGTCGAGCTATCTACTCATCTGTAGCACCAAATGTAAAATATGTGAATAATTTTTATTTTTATTTTCATTTTTTAAGAGTATCATATTACAACTTACAAATCGTTAAAAAATGATAGATCGTAATACGTACTTGCTGTATATTATAAGGTAGACAGACATATGAATTTACGATTGTTCGTAGTTTGAAATGTAGCGATTGCGATTCTTTGAAAACATGACCCATATATTCTAAAAAGAAGAATATGTCGCTCCCATTTTCAAATTCCTTCGGTTTTATCTTTTTCTTCTTCTAGCTTCCCTCTCTTTTTCGAATCTCCTATAATCTTAACCATTCTGCTTTCTAATCAAAATACATTCGCATAAAAATCCTTTTTTCCTTCCATTTTATCTTTGGGAAACCTTACAAGCATTTTCATCGAGTAAAATTAAAATAGGGTTTCAATCTTTAACAAGGTAAGGGAATGATTCTCAATAAAATAGTGTTTTGCATGGATTATTTATTTACAAACGAATAGGAAAAATGACAAAGGGAAGATGGGGAAGAAGACGAAGGTAACGATTCTGATAACACCCCAATCATTCACCGTATTGCACGATCTGTTGCCATAAAAGATAAATCAAAAGCAGTAGACCTTCCCAAGAAGAAAACCCGATCCTTAGGGGTAGTTATCAGAAAGGGTCCCATGGACACAACTGAAAAAGACTCTGTGTCCGCCCTGAAGAGGGGACCCAAATTAGATAAAAGAGCATCCTCTGAAACCTCAGTGGATAAGCTTCCCACTTCAATAAAACAACACATCGTGGAAGCCGAGGTTGCAGTTGACGCTGATGCCTTGGAAAAATTGGAGATGGGAGGAGAAGCAATCAAATATTTTAAGGAAGCTGGGGTCCATTAGAGACTGGAGTTACCCAAGTCTACTCTAGATTGGTAAGACTATTTTACGTCAATATGAACAATAGAAGCAAGGGACCGGTTCCCACCCTATCAACAACCATTGATGGATTTTCAATTTTAATTACAAAAGCAATGGTTGCTGGGGTGATGAATGCACCCTTGGCAAGACCTAAGCTGTCCACTGGCACTCAAGAAGCCAATATACTTAGGCCTTTACCTGAAATTCTGCCAGAATTTATTCAAATGACCACAAATTTGTTAGGCAAGCCACCTAATGATAAACCATTCTTTTTGCGTAAGGACTTAGAAAAACGAAATTTATCCCTTCACTTCTTTGATGTTTTAATTCACAAAACTATCCACCCAACGAGACATGGGACTCAATGAAGGGCCCTCTTTGCAAAAGATTTATATCTAATGGCACACCGCTATTGGTTTGATGTTCCTTCATACCTCATGGAAGTGATGAACATAGTAAGGGAGAAGTTGCCTCTGAAGAAGTACCAGACAAATAAATTATATCTACCCTTTGGTGGTCTAATCACAAATTTGTTAATAAATGTGGGATACAACATTGATCCCAAGGAAAAAACTCTGTCCTGTAGAAATGAGAACCTAACACCTCATACCTATAAGAGAACTTTAAGTGCCACAAACAAAAAGAAAATTCCTATTTCGGCACAACCAAAAGAGGTTTTATCTACGCAAGAAACAATCCCAAAACAGATAGAGGCTGCTATAGATCAGGCAGTAGGGACTGAAGGCACTGAAGCAGAAGAAGGTGGGAATATTTCTACTCCACCATGTGAAAGGGTAAAAAGCAGTTTTCCAGAGACAGAGGGAGTACCTGAGGAGAGAATACTAGTTGAAGATCAAGCCAGTCTGTATGACTCAGCTCTGGACTCACTAACAGGACCTGCCATGCCCCATGAAACCGACCCCACTCCTACTGAAACAGAATTGGTGCATCCATGCAGTGGAGCAGCAAAAGACACTCAAGCACCAGTTGAACACCGGAATGTTGAAGTGGCTACTTTTAGCCTAGGCCCTATCAGTTCTCAACCGATTGCCCCAACAGAAACATTACCAACTCCACCTCCTATGTCACAAATAGGTGTAAACCAAGAAACTGAAGTTTCACCCCATGTCGACTCCATGACTACCACCATAGTACCTACATTCCAAGCTGCAGAATCAAGGCTACATATTAAAGCCCCATAGAGAGCTTCAATGAACTCTTACATCAAAAAATTCTTGAGCCAGCTACTACTTCAATAGACCCAATGATTGAACAACTTGACCTGGAGAGAGGATGAAAAGAAGTAGAGAAATGGCAGATTTCCAATGCCCAATTGCTAGTTGTTGTAAGGAGAATGATGGATGAAATACAAGTGTTGAAAAACAGACTACGAGATAACATGCCTACTGCACAGGAAAAGTAAGAAATGATTATGAACATCAAACAGAAGGCAATTATGGAGTATCGTGTGCATTGGGTAGCCAAAACAAACAAGAAAATTCAAGAGGAAACAGCAGTCCTTAGAACCCAAATAGCACATGTATAAGGAGAAAAAAGGATTCTGCAAGAAAAACATCAAGGGTGGGAAAGAAAAGAAAAGGAATATGAGGATAGAATAGCACGGCTTGTCGTACAATTGACAAAATTCATGAACAACCCAGATGCTGTAGAAACTGCAAGAGAAAAAGTCCATAAAGAATATGAACAAACCCTGAACAAATTGAGGAAAGATAGGACTCAAGAACTCACAATAGTTCAAGGAAAATTAGTTAAACTACAAGAAGAAAAATAAGTCCCTGATGATTATTTGTGCTGAGAAAGAAGAAAAAATTGAGTCCCTTATCAAAAAGTTATGGACCACAGTAACAAAAGAGAAGGCTACTTTCGCACAGCAAAGGGAGGAAAATGATGAAAAGTATGTTATAATTTGTCAGTTACAGAACCGACAGGCTACATTGGAAGTAGAACTGCAGGTCTTGAAAGTGAAATATGAATCAACATTAATAAAGGCACATCCTGTAGAAGTACCACCAGAAGAGGAAGTGGAGCCTGAACAAGAAAACGATTCTGACTGCGGCACTACAGAAATCTCTGACTCTGATGAGGACAGCATTAACAATCTGGTTGCTCTACCAAGTCCACCACATGTACCTTCAAAATCAATTGTCCCTTATCCTGCATCACCTAGTGAGTAAATCTTTAGATATATCACAAACCTCACAAGTAGGAAGATTTTGATAAATTTTTGAATACTTTGTACATATTTAATTCATATATATAGTTTTCTTTTTGAATTTTGTTCCTAACATTACTACCAATTTTTTTTTACTAACATCTAACATTCTCTATTCAAATCGAAAGAATTTTTCTCTTAAGTTTGGGGGAAAGATTTTTTATTATTTTTACAGATTATATACCCAATTAATACCATAACAGTAAATAAAATAGATAATTTTTTCTATATGTCTCCTATTTTGCACAATGAGGACATTGTCCCATTTAAGTTTATGGGGGGGGGGGGGGGGGGGGATACAAACTTTTGTCAATTTAGTTTACTTTTTATTAGTTTTTAGTTTAGTTTTTGTTAAAAAAAATTTATTTTACAAAAAAAAAAAAAAAAAAAAAAATTTCTAGGAATCATTATATGCAAATTATGAAAAAATATAAAAATCTGAATTTCTTAACAAACCATCATAGTAGTAGTTCTAAAATCAAAATAAAAATAGTTATAATTCAAAGTAAAGCATCTCTAGAACACTGTATCAGAGAATGTTTGAAACTATACGATTGATCTGAACTGTAAAATATTTTAGATTATAGTTTCAAAATTATATAACCAGTGAGCTATAGACCTATTTCCTCTTTGTTCTGAGAGAAAGAGAGATTGTTTTTATTCATGCTTAATTTCCTTAAACTTCTCTATTATCTGAAATCTCATAATGCTGAATTTAAAATTAATATATTCTATGATTATGATAATTTATTTATTTAGAACTGCCTATTAAATATATCAAAGCAATAAGACATCCATATTAGTAAATTGTGAAAATGACCGAAGGCCATATTTTGTTAAATCAGAGCCAAAAAGTTAAAATTCTATAATATTTTATCATTTAAACCCATATTAGAAACCTAAAGACTAAATTTCTTTATTCCAGATTTTATAAACCCTTAACCATATGCACTGCCCAAAACTTTCTATCCCTTACAATTTCTGAGAGTTTAGAATATAAAAGAAGGGAAGAAAAATGAGTGAAAGGAGTATGAGTTAATAGATAAGGGATCTGCTGAAAAGGATACAACTGAAAAAGAAATATAAATGTATGAAAATATAGAAAAAGAATGAAAAATCGTAAAAGATGATTTTATGAAAATAGAAGCAAAAAGCTTCCAAATTGAAAAAAAAAAAATAGGATTTACAAAAAGAAAAAGAAATGGGAAGAAGTTATTCAAAATAAGGATACTTACTAAAGCTGAAAAATAAAAGAAGAAGAGAAGGAAGAGCTAAACTCTTGGAAATAATTTTGAATCTTATTTACCTTTTTCTTTAAAACCTTCTAAAATCCCAAAGACCTATTACATGCCGAAGGAAAGACCTTTGTGATTTACGATCTGCAAAAATATGAGTCTAGTAAAGATATATGAAATAGATACTAAGAATAAATAAAGAAATTATATAAAAAGAATTGATTATCCTTTCCATGAGATTTTTTTTTAGCTGGTTGTCTTTTGAATTTATCACTAACATATCATATTATGAGAACCGAAAATTTTGATTATTTTTTAGAATATGCCAATAAGTGAGAGTTTGGATAAAAATATTTTCTACAAACTGCAGTTTATAAAAATCTATGATAAATAAAGTTTTCACTAATATGCACACACTCCACGTTATACAAGAATTGAAATTATTAAGTTTTGATCAAGGATAATTGTGATGATGGGAAGCTAAGGATAAAATATTTGAAATATTTTTAAATAATAAACATATAATGACTAACTGAATAATTAATAGTATATAAAAACTATTTTATATTTTTAATTTTAAAAAATATTTTAAAAAATATAAAAATATTTGAAGTTTGTATGCAACTTCACTGAAAACCTTCAGGAGACTATAACTCCTCCACTAGGGATCACCTAGGGGTTTAAAGGCTTATTGCATATGCTAACTGTAATCGTGCTTCCTACTAAAATGGTATTTAAATTTAAAAGTTTTAAATATTTTATATTTCCTTGTTTGCTAGGGATTAGTAAAACTTATATTTGGGGGTATGATCAGTCACATAATTTACCATTTTATCACCCTTAACTTAGTGATGCTAGGACATAGTTTACTACTAATGAGTTACTGATTTGCAGATATTAAAGATAAACAGTAAATTAGAGCCTAAGTATTAATCTTTGTTAAAATGAACTAAAAAAGCAATAAGAAAAATGATTGAGCGAAAAAAACGATTTATCGCTACTGAAATTCAGAAAATCGTAATTTACGTTTCTTCAAAAGAAATAAAAAGAGAAAAGCGATAAAGCGTAATCTAGAGAATAGTCAACTATGAGGAAGCTTTGAGAAATAGAAAATCGTAATTTACAATTTTCCAGAAAAGAAGCTATAAAGAAAGAAATCGCTATTTACGATTTTCCAAAAATAGAAATTTTCCTACTATTGTTGCTGTTGTTGATCACGTGAGTGAGAACTATCACCGCCATATCCAGAATTAGAAGACTCCTGTAATTAGAAGTCTGATGAACTACGGATCTAAGAAGATTGATAAAGATCTAAATCAAAAGGACTCTGCTGTTGCTAAATAAAGAACAGTCTAGAAGCGCATCAACTAAAGAAAGAAATAAAAGATAAAATTAGAAATTAGAGTTATAATAGGATACTTTTGTTCTTAGTAGTTTCTTTTATTCGAACTAGGTTTTTGTAAATCGACCCCTTATGATCTATAAATAAGAGGGCTTGACATAGGAATAAGCATCGAAGAATTTTAGCATCAATTGACGCCTGAGGTTGGACTTTCTTCCGATCAGTAGTGTATATTAGTTATAGTAGATTAGATATCAGAGGTTTCTCAAGAGCAATTGACGACTGTAATTGAGTATTGAAGATTAGTATAGATATTTGTAATTTCTTAGGAGCAATTAACGACTGTGGCTGAGGGGTGAAGGATATATTTTACTTTGCTTTCTAGTTTAGATTTTTATTTGCTTTGTAAACATCTCCAAGTTTTAATTTGAATTGACGACTCAGGTTAGAATTTACAGATTAGTGTGACGATTTTTACTTTTTCATCTTCAGTTTGTTAGAGTTTGATTGGCGCCCAAATTTTTGGTTGATTGTTAATTAGATTAAATTTGTGTTGATAGGATCTTAGACTTGACCAATGCTAGGAGATTAGAAATATTGTGTAATGGTACTGTTTATTTTCATAAATATCCGAAAGCTAAAGATTAAGATTGACGACCTTAATTTGAAGGAGGATTATAATTTATTTTTAAGCACTTTAGTTTAGAAAACCATAATTTTATTCATATTTCTCCAGTAGATTTGGAACACTTAAAGATAAGTAAAAATTTTTAAGATAGAAATTTAGATAGAAGATATGAATTAGAAATTAAATAGATAATAAACTTTCTCATGGGAACGATCCTATGTTAGTACTATAATTTTCATTGTGCGCTTGCAATAGGTTAAGACTTGAATTTAATATAATTATAATACACAATAACAACCAAGTCAAGTTTTTAGCGCCGCTGTCGGGGAAGAGGAATTTATCAAATTCTTTCAAATTTTTATCCTTTTAGAAACTAATATTTATCTTTCTTTTTTTATATTTCTTTATATTTTTATTTTTCTTTGATAACTTGTTAAATCTTTTGTAGGTTTATTCGGAGCAGTAAATTAAAAGTTTCCAACTTCTCCTGATCACAGAAGCCAGAGACTTAGATTTGTCCTTTCTCTCTCTTCTTCTAATTACAGGAGTCTTCTAATTACATTAGAGTTGACAATGGATGAAGGATTTGCTAGGAAAATGCCCTCATCACGAGGTGTCGAATTGGTCTATAGCACAAAGTTTTTACCAGGGATTGACTAAGACCAACCAGTGTACAGTCGATGCCGTAAGCGGAAGACTTCATGGCTCAAAATGGCTAGCAGACCTGAAATTTATTTGAGAAACTGGCCAACACTTCAATACAAAAATAGGCTTTGTTACAGACTGGCCCAGAGATTGCTCGTCATACCCCGCTCGCAAGAGGTGGGGTCTATGAAATCAATAAAGAAAAAGTAAAAACTGAGGACGACCTTAATCTGAAGAAGGAAGATTAGGATTAATTTTTATGCATTTTAGTTTAAAAAATCATTATTTTATTCATATTTCTCCAGTAGATTAGGAACTCTTAAAGATAAGTAAAAGTTTTTAAGATAGGGATTTAGATAGAAGATATGAACTAGGAATTAACAAGATAACAAACTTCCTTGTAGGAATGATCCTATGCTAGTACTATAATTTCTATTGTGCGTTTGTAATAGGTTAAAACTTGAATTTAATATAATTATAATATACAATAACAACCAAGTCACCGGAAAGCGAAGTGCTAGCACTTCGGAAGCGAAGCGCCGACGCTTCGTTTTGGGGGCGTCAATGCTTCCAATAAAAAAAATAAAAATAAATAAATAAAATTTTCCGAAGCGCCAACGCTCTTAAAAGAAGTGCCAACGCTTCAAAAAAAAAAAAAATCTGAAGTGCCGGCGCTTTGTTTTGAGGCGTTGGCGCTTCCATAAATAAAATTATTATTAATATTTTTTTCCAAAGTGCCAACGCCCCTAAATGAAGTGTTGACACCCCTAAAATGTGGCGTCAACGCTTCTCTACAAATGTGCTAACGCTTCACTATAGGGCGCTCATATTTTTGAGTAAAATATACCTTAAAAAGTAAATCTGACACTTTGTTAGAAAAAAAGAGAGAAGAGAGAGAAAAGAAAAAAAACTTCTAAAAAAGTCACGGCTGAAAGAATATTTAACGTTTAAAATATTTTAAAAGTGTAAAATAGTTTCAATGTCACCCATCACTTCACAAAAGGGCGCTACGTGTCGCACCCATATCAATTACGTAGAGATATCTCTACGACCCCGAGCGCATTTTCCCTTTTACCATATATATATATATATATATATATATATATATATATATATATATATATATATATAAAACGAAGGGAAACTATAATGGTTAAAGAGGGCCAAACGTCACTCATTGTTAACTTTTTTGTAGTGACCAAAATTATTTATGATCTCAAGATCTGCGAAGGTTGGAAAGAAAAATGATCTCCATAGTCAAATGCAAGGCAGTCAACTATTTTTTATAGTGAAAATGCATATATTCTTCACAGATTTAACCGATGTAAATAATGCTATCCTAATATAAAGGAGAGAAAATTGTGAGAATCTCATATACACCTAATTTTCTATGTGGGTTTTAATAGGAGAGAAAATAAGTGAGTCCTATAACCAAATTTTGTCCAACTAATGATTGCTTTATATTTTTTGGATTGGATACAAATTCTTAAACGAATCAGTGTCTAGTACCCAATATTTACTAATTTTTAATATTTTGGATACCCGTTACAAATTGTCTCGGAGCATGAGACAAAGTGAGTAATGAGAGAGAGAAATTCTAAGAGATAAAGTAAATAAAGGAATAGATAAAATGAGATCCAATAAAGGGGAATGGGGACAATTTAGGCTAGGGGCAATTTGTTCGTAAGATCGTGTGGAAACAAAACTCTTCATAAGATAAGATAATAGAGGTGGAAAATGACTTGGGTCATATAGGCTTGGGGGGGCGGCGACCCCACAAAGCTCTTAAATTTTCTATAGGGCCATCCTATGTGCCAACTCATTCCTTTTAAGAAGGCTCTTAAATTTTCTATAGGGCCATCCTATGTGCCAACTCATTCCTTTTAAGAAGGCCCTTATAAGTTAAAACCTGTCCCATAATCTAAATACTATTTACTTTATCTTATTATAAAGTAATCCTGCTCCAATCCAAGCCTATTCTCTGTCTCTAGACCGAACCCAATCACTTGAATCATTCAAATATATGTAATTTTCCTAATATAAAAGTCATTCAAACTTTACCTCATACTAAAATTTTCTAATATAGAAGTCCTTAAAAAATTTCCTAACATCCACAATGGTCTATAATAAACATTTATAGGTGCATTGAATATATGGTCATGAATTGCTTTGACTCATGCAAATTATGTGATGTGTCAACTGTTTATGATGATCTTCTACATTAATGATTAAGATAAATTCCTATTCGCACATATGTTGAAAAATCATTGATTGTTTTAAATAAGAGGATGGCGAAAAAAAAAGACCGTTTAATGGTATGTCTATGGTCTAGAGATCCATTATGTGGAAGATTGGGATGAAAACCGATCTCCATGATCTTATTCAAAGCAATTAACGGTGTAGGCGCAAATAGAGGTACTCATAATAAATATAGGAGTCATTTCTTGTACACTCAAATTAGTGGCACGCAGTTTAAAAGAATAGATAGTGTCATTTCTTGTACGTTCACATTTTGGGGACATGTGCCATGTAAATACACCATTTAAAGCAGCACAAAAACTAAGACTATTAACGGCAGTTTTTTGTAGCAAAAAAGTGTCGCTATTAACAAAAAAAACTATTAAAACTATTAGCAGCAGTTTTCTTATTAATAGCGGCATTTTATGGCTGCCGCTAATAGTCTTTTTTTTTTTTAGTGAAGCATTCGATTTGAAGGTTATGATCTAAAGATCAACATGAAACATGATCACTATCCTATGATTCAATGCAATCAAAGGCCAACATCTAACAGAGATCGTTTTTCGTACCAATTTTTTTCATCAAAGATCTTTAGATCATGATGTTCAATCCAGATGGGTAGATGGTGTTTCGACATGATAAAATTTCCCAAAATATCAAGTCTTTCTTTAAAGCTATTACCAACTTTTTGTTCGAAAAAACTGTTAATATTTATGTCAGTTACCGGCATGACTATTAAGGCTACCAGCACATCGGAAAGGCATTTTTACTGGGATATGAAAAGCCGCTGCAATAAACAATATTGGAAAAAATTATACGAAATGACAACACAGTCCACAATTTCAAACTCCTCGAGATTTGTAACAAACGAAGCGCCGCCTAAATTTAAGCGTTGACACTTCAATTTAGAAGCAATGGCGCTTCAATTTAAAAGCGATGACAGTTCGACTCATGAGCGTTAACGCTTCCATTTAGAAGCATTGACTCTTTAATAAACTCTTATTTGAGCGTTGACCTTGTAACTTGAAGTGCAATCTCTCTTTGTGGCCGTGTCAGCACCTCATTTTAACTCGGTTTTTATTGGATAGCTGACACGGTAGTCTAAACGGTGCTTTGTATTAGAATATAAACAGCACAAGGAGATGACGTGTCAAACCAAAGTCCACGAGAAAAGACAACACACCCCTCGAAAATCGTAACCCACTGACACGTCGCCTAGAAGGCGTTTTCATATTTTTTGAGGAAAAAAATATTTTTATTGTGATACAAGCAATAATTAATGTTAGATAAGACCGGCATTATATTACCGGCATGATTATTAGGGCTACCAGCACATCGGAAAGATATTTTTGCTGAGATACGAAAAGCTGCTGCAATAAATAATGTTGGAAAAAATTGCACGAAAGACAAATACAGTCCACATTTTCAAACTCCTCGAGATTCGTAACAAACGAAACGCCACCTATATTTAAGCGCTGACGCTTCAATTTAGAAGCAATGATGCTTCAATTTAAAAGCGATGACGGTTCGTCTCATAAGCGTTAACGCTTCAATTTAGAAGCGTTGACGCTTTAATAAACTCTTCTTGGAGCGCTAACGCTTGTAACTTGAAGCGCAATCACTCTTTGTGGTCACGTCAGCGCTTCGTTCTGAGTCAGCTTTTATTGGATAGCGGACACGGAAGTCTGAATAGCAATTTGTATTGGAATACGAACAACACAGAGAGATGACGTGTCGAACTGAAGTCCGCGCGAAAAGACAACACACCCTCGAAAATCGTAATCCACTGACACGCCACCTAGAAGGCATTTTCATATTTTCTGAGAAAAAAGATATTTTTATTGTGATACGAGTAATAATAATAGAAAAGACCGACATTGTATTACCGGCATGATTATTAGGGCTACCAGCATATCGGAAAGGCATTTTTACTAGGATACGAAAAGCCGCTGTAATAAATAATGTTAGAAAAAACTGCACAAAAAGATAACACAGTCCATAATTTTAAACTCCTCAAGATTTGTAACAAACGAAACGCCGCCTAAATTTAAGCACTGACGCTTCAATTTAAAAGCGATGATGCTTCAATTTAGAAGCGATGACCCTTAATTTAAAAGCGATGATGGTTCGACTCATGAGCGTTAACGCTTCAATTTAGAAGCGTTGACACTTTAATAAACTCTTATTTGAGCGTTGACGCTTGTAGCTTGAAGCGCAATCGCTATTTATGATCGCGTCAGTGCTTCGTTATGAGTCGATATATATTGGATAGCTGAGACAGAAGTCTAAACGGCGCTTTGTATTAGAATACGAACAACACAGGGAGATGACATGTTGAACCGAAGTCCGCGGGAAAAGACAGCACACTCCTCGAAAATTGTAACCCACTGACATGCCGCTTGGAATACGGACAATTGCATGCAATAAATATGACACGTCATCACACCGCAACAGTCTATTTAATGAGGTTGCATGAAAAAATTGTTATTGAAAGGACCTCAAAGCGCCCACTCTTTTTTTTCTTCTATATCTCCTTAATGCATTTCATCTTCCTCGACCCAAGGGAAAATGTGTCTAATTGGTTTGTGGAGGAGCAATCGTCTTACACGCCGATTTTGTATCTGTTCATAAGATTATTCGATTCTCGACATCCCCGACGACAACGAGCTGGTTGTTATCCCCAACGATCCTCTACTTCTTCCTCTTCTACCCCAGCCACAATCGCCACCACCATCTCCAACAACTTCCTCATCCACACCAACAGCATAACAAACTCCCCACATCCGCCTACACCTCTACCTCATCCACCAGCGAGCCACCCCCCGTTGTCACCTCCAACATTTTCATAAAATGTAGCATCCAAGCCCAACCAACCACCACCACCCCCTCCATTCATTCACTTTCCTTCTTACCCTTGCCCCTCATGTACTCCTCCCCATGCCCCTCCATTCATTCACTTTCCTGCTTACCCTTGCACACCAGTTGCTCCTTCCTTTTTTTATCTTTCCTGCTTACCCTTCCTCAATTCATCCACTTCTTCCGCCTTTGACTCATCCTCCTCATATCCACTGTCTCGGTGTATATTTTGTGGTATTTGGTCGATAGAGAGTCCGCGAGATTGTCTAATGCATCACCACCCTTCATTATTTTTCCTTCTTACCCTTGCTCCTCCCTTTCTTTGACGATGCTCCTCTTCTCTTCATTCCCTTCTTCCTGCTTCCTACTTTCTCAATTCTTTCACTTCTCCTTCTTACCCTTCCTTAATTCTTTCATATGTGAATATGAAAAAACAAGAAGGTAGATGCACTAGTAGTAAAGCCTACTTTCAAAATTTTCATAGGAAAAGTACTGAATCTTCAGAAAGATATTGCTCGTACGGATGTTTGCGATGACCTCATCAAGGGCTGAATCAGGGTTCGCTAGATCGTCCAATGCATCAAAATCATTATCAATTTTATCAAACTCATTTACGATGAATAGAGACAGTGCAAAGAAAGATGTGTAAAGAAAGACAATGTGGAGAAATAGTTTTGAGTTATGAATGAAACCTTCGAATGCATGATTTATAATTTTTTTTATTTCATCTTATTTTATTCAGTGATGTCACAAGTAGTCCAACAGAAGCACTAGTGCCATTAATAAGAAGCGACTGCGCACTAAATATTAGAGCTAGCGCTTCGACCCGCACCTTGAGGCCCTTGAATATTAGTGGTAGCTGAGGCAGAGATTGTATTAATATGAACGATAAAATATGTGCGATGTTTATATAAATTATTAGCGACATTATTATTAGGGCTACTAAGGATAGATTTTATTAATTTAAAGAACAAAAGTAGAAATTGTATTAATGTATTGGGGACGGAAGGTAAAAGAAAGGATATAGCCAAAAGATTCAACTGAGGAAGGGCTGGTAGCCCTAATAATCATGCTGCTAATAATGATATCCCCAAGTCGAAGCACTTCTAATTCGAAGCGTTACCAATTATAACTCAAGCATTATCGCATCGAAACCGAATATTAGTGTGGTAGTTAAGACAGAGATTGTATTGAAATGAACGATAAACTCTGTGTGATGTTCATATAAATTTCGTGAAATTATCCCTCTTCATGAAATTAAATGAAAGTGTTTGTATTCATATAAACTGATACTAATTACAGAACTTCACTGTACAAAAAAGAGAAGAAAATCTGACGCCAAGGGGTTTTAGAGACGAAAGTCAAAAAAGAAAGGTTATGAAATATGATTTTTTATTGGAATACGACCGGCCGGCCGTTGATGCACTAATGATGTAAGCACTAGCGCTTCAGTTAATGAGCAATGACGCTTCGAACATGAACCGATGACGCTTCCCAACTAAATCGCCGACGCTTCTAACAAAAAATACTGAATATTAGGAATAGCTTAGGCGATGCCCTTTCCCATTACGCTTCGAGTTTTAAGATATGATCCTTCTATATAGATGCGATTTAGTCTGATCTCGTGGCGATGACGCTTCCTTTCTGAAGCGATGATGCTTCTTTTTGAAGCGATGACACTTTGATGTAGAAGCGACAATATTACGATAACGTCATAATTATTTAATGTTATTCTTAATTTCACTTTCCATTCAAAGTGATATTTCAAACCATAACATTTTTCCCTATAAGGTGCTACATGTTAATACCCTGACGATGGTAATAAATGAAGTAAGGTCGGGCATCGCTTCACACAAAAAGGTGGTACGTGTCATATCGCACAAATTTAAAAAGTGATGACGATTCAGATTAAAAACGATGATGATCTAACTAATTCAAACGATAAAGCTATAATTAAGAAGCGATGACACTAAAATGTTAGAAGCGATGACACTACATGTTAGATGCGATGACACTAAAATGTTAGAAGCGATGACGCTTCTATTGGTACGCGCTTTTTTTGGGCTCCTCTCGGTCGCCGAAAAGAGTGGCCCAATGTGGTTTATGTGGACTCTGGCGAAAAGCGATAGAATAATAAAGCAGTAAACTAATAATAGGAAAATACTTATATGCTCCTGCAGTGATATATTAGAATAATAAATGGACAATATTTAAATATAAAAAATAAATGAAGGTGAATTCTAAATGGAGAATACCTGTGTAGATGCGATTGTCAGCTGCAGATGTTTATCGACACTGTAGCACCAATGGATCACGCTTTAAGGAGAGCGAGGGCTTGCAGGTTAAACTCCTTTACTGAATCGTTGGCCTGATAACATCAGCAGTTGTTGGTTGACTTGGGGTTTAGCTAGTTTATTTTCTCTATTCCAGCTGGGAGTTTAATTGATTTGGTCTTCTGATTCTTCTCTGAATCCAACTGTCTGGGAGTCTCCTAGTGTTACTCTAAGTCTAATTAATTTAGTTTCCTAATCCGACTAGGAATCTAATTAATCTACTCTCCTGATCCTATTGAAAGTCTAATAAAAAAGGTCTCTTAATTCTACTAGGAGTCTAATTTGAAAGAGGTCTCCTAATCCTACTAGGAGTCTAATTTAAAGAGGTCTCCTATTTCTACTAGGAGTCTAATTTTTAAAAAAGGTCTCCTAATTCTACTAGGAGTCTAATTAAGCTACTCTTTTAATCCTACTAAAAGTTTCATTTATGTAAATATTCTAATTCTGTTAGAATTCTAATTAATTTAAGCATCCTAGTTCTATTAGATTTCAAATTAATTTAACCATCCTAATTCTATCAGAACTCTAATTAATTTAAGTATCCTAGTCCTATTAGAACTCTAACTAACTTAGGTGTCCTAATTCTATTAAAAGTCTAATTATTTTAACTATTCTATTTTTACTAGAAGTCTAATTAATTTAAATGCCCTGATTCTATAAAAAGTCGAATTAACTTAGATATCCTAAGTCTATTAGAAGTTTAATTATTTTAAATATTCTATTTCTACTGGAAATCCAATTATTTTAAGTTTCTTATTTCTACTAGGAATCTAATTATTTTAGGTTTCCTACTTATACCAAGAATCTAAAAAAAATGGAGTTTGGGCCCGCTATGTTAAGGAGGATCGACCCCATTCCCGGGTACCCTTCGTAAGCTTCATTGAGCAAATCAAGTGGTTAAGGATTATTTTATAAATATTGAAATTTTAAAAACTGAATCTGAATGGAGAAATAAAAAATTGAGATAGAGAATTAAGAATTTAAAACTAGAACGAAGAATTCGGACTAGCATTAAGAACTAGAAAGAGAATTAAGAATTAGAACTAGAACCTGTGAACTAAGAACTAAAACTAGAAAGAGAACTAGAATTTAGAACTAGAACCATAAACTAGAACTAAAATTTCGAACTAGAATTTTCTGAAAGGAAGAAGCTTAGAGGAGAGAATTGAGTAGAAGAGAATTGTGTAGAAGAGAGTTGTGTAGAATGGCTAGGGGGTAGGAATCTATTTATAGGCTTTTACTAGAAGTCCTAGTGTAACTCTAATTCCTAATTCAAATAAAGGAAATATCCTAATTCTATTAGGAGTTTTGAAATTCGTCACTTTTTATGCAGCTTCCGAAAATTGACCATAAACTTCTTCAATACTTGTCAGACTTGCATGTTTTTTAACTCGTTAGAAAGCTACTTCGATAAGCTTTCAAACGTGACTAATTTTGCATCAAACCAACTTCGTTTGATACTTTAAAATAGGCCAAATATAAAAGGGACGAGATTGACAATTGGGAAAGGCTGGGGGAAAGAAGAATAGAATAGTAAATTATTTTTATGACCAAAGATAATTTTGAAAGGACTGATTTTGGATTGATGATTAGTGGTCTAAGGATTAAGAACTGAGAATTTGAGATTTTTAGGATTAGGGATCAAGAACTAAAGACTGAAATTTAGAACTTAAGAATTAAGATCTAGAATGAAAAGTGAGAACTAGAATAAAAATTAGGGACTAGGATGAAGATTAAGAACTAGAATCAGAATTAAGAATTAGAACCTAGAAGCTAAGAATTAGAACCTAAAAATTATGACTAGAAACTAGAAATTAAAAAGCTAGAGACTATAACCTAAAAGATTACCTGAAGCTAAGCGTCGAAGGAAGAGTCTCGAAATTCTAAGCTTGGAGGCGAGAAACTCGAGACTTGGATATGAAAATTGGTGTGCTTTGGTCGAGGTAGGGAGGTCTATTTATAAGTATTCAGGTAATTGCGTGTCATGTGGGAGATGCGCAATTAGCCAGTCAAATCCGATTACGCGCCCTGTCTTATGCACTTCATCGGATTATGCACCCTATCCCAGGCACATAATCACTCTGAGTCGGTGACCGACTTAGTGATGACCGGCTGACTGGCTCAGCTGGGTGTCCTAGTTCCAGTCCAATTGAAACTAATTGCATGCCTTGTTTAGTCGTGAAATTCGATTAAGCACCAAATCAAGTGCGCTTAATCGAGGAATTCAAGCGGTCTAGGGAACTAGAGGCCAGGTTCACTTGGGAACCAATTACGCGCAAGTGGTTGAGCGTGTAATTGATTATGCGCACCAGTGAGGGCGCATAATCGAGTCTCAAGGCAATTTACGAAAAGTAAAGGACAGGTCCAAGTGGGACCAATTGCGTGTTGGTGATAGAGCGTGCAATCTGATTGCGCACGCTGATCAGGGCACGGAATCTGCTCCTAAGGTGGCCCACAGGAAGAATCGGCCTACTCTAAATGGGACCAATTGCGCGCCAGCTATGGGGCGTACAATCGAATTGCGCGTACTTGTGTGGGCGTGTAATTCGGGACTTTCCCTGGGCTAAGTCGGGTTTGAACCACAAGGCTATTGTTTCAGCCTGTGGTTTGACTATATACTATTGTTTCAGTATATAGTCCCCATTAGGGTTTTAAAGCTTTCAGAGAAGATAAGTCACTTCCGAAAGTCATGGGCAAGGTCAAAGGTTGACCGAACAGGTTTGTATATTCTGAGAGGGCAAAATTGGGGTGTCTACAGCTTCTAGTTAGAAGTGACGGCGCATAGTATTTGAAGCGAGGACACCTCGAGTTAGATGCTTATTGAAGCGACTGAATATTAAGGTTAGCTGAGGCACTGATGCTTTAAATAGTAAGAAGACATGAATATTAGGGATAACGCAGCGTTTCAACCAAGCGACATGAATATTAGGGCTAGGTGAGGCGCTACCACTTCAACATTAAGCGACATGCTACCCTTACTAGAACGAAAAAAATAGAGATTGAAATCATATAAACGAGCAAGTAAATAAAAATAAAGAAATCATATAAACGAGAAAAGCTCTACGATGGCCTTCTCCCTTTCATTTAAATGAAAAGCTGTGAGATTGAATTCATATAAATAAAAGATATTTTATTCTTATAAAGTACTACTTACAAAAATACACAGTAGAAGAAAAAAGAAGAAAACCTAAGAAAAATCTAGAGAGAGAGATAGACACCAGCACAACTCAGCCCCCCTAAGACATCAAAAGGGTGGAGAGGTTGACGACTCCCCCTTCAGACTACATCATACTTCGCGTAGCCGCCTCTCCAAAATGGAAGAAACCACTTCAATTGTGGCCATCAGGGGTTCAATCACATCCATCAAACTTTGTAACCTCATTTTCTTCTACGCGAGAAGGGCGAGAAGTTCCTCAATATCCCTGGTCGTTGAACTTAGAAAGGTTCGATCAAAATGACAAAATGCTTCTATAATCTCGAACGAAAAGGCGAGTTGCTCTGTCATGGTGAAGGGGGTTTGGTTTGGGGGCAGAGGCAAAAGAAAGGATATGGAGTAAAGATGAAAATGACGACAAGCTAAAAGGCATTTTTTTGGATATGAAGAGCTGCAGCAATAAATAATATTGAAAAATATTACCCGAAAAGACAACGCACTCCACGATTTGAAATCTTTAAAATTCGAAAAAAATGAAATGCCGCTTACCATCAAGAAGTGTCATTGCAGGTAAGTGAAACGTTAATGCTTCTATTTAGAAACAATGACAATTCTACTTAAGAGTGATGCCGCTTATTATTAGAAGCGATGACGCTTTGTATTAGAAGTGATGACATGTTGATTTATCGGCAATGCCGCTTCTAACGATAAGTGTCATTGGTAACATCAAAAAGCGGGGCACTTCTTATCGTATTTTGAGAGAAGTTCATGAAATATGCACGGTCGACGTAATAAATAAGAAGAGTAAAGATTTATGAAATCCTTCTGTGGCGGCAGTACACTTACAACAGTCTATTTAATGAAGTTGCATGACAAATTGCTATTTAAAGAGCATCATAGCACCAATTTTTTTTTATCTTCTGTATTTTCTTGGATTATCATTTCATCTTCCTCTGCCCAGATCGAAATATGTCATAACATTTTGAGGAGGAGCCACTGTATCGCGCGTTAGCGTTTTATCAGTTCCTACGATAGTTCGGTTATCGACATCCCTGACGATAACGAACTGGTTGTCGTCCCCGACAACGAGCATGTGATTCCCCCACCCCCTTAAGAAGTTATCATTATTTCAGACGATGATGACCTTCAAGTTATGCTGCCGGTGGTGGGAGACCCCGAGCCCCTTCTTCTCCCGGCTTCGCAGCCGATTCTTCTTCTTCCTCTTCCACCACAGCCACAACAACCGCCACCATCTCCAACTCAACTTTCTCATCCACCACCGCCAATATAACAAACTCTCCACACCCACCTACACCTCTACCTCCATTTCTGCCACCACTTACACCTCTACCTCCACCGCTAACTCCTCCACTTTCGCCTCCTCCATCATTGCCTTCCTCACCGCGTGCGCTACCGTCTCGACGACCCGTGACCCATCCCCAACCATCACCTCCAAAATTTCCATAAAATGTGGCATCCTCCCCCAACCAACCACCGCCATCAGAACCTTATTCAATTTCATCAAACCCATTTACATTGGACCTATTTACGATAAAGAAAGACAGTGTATAAGAAGACGGTGTATAGGAAGACAGTGTATAGAAAGTATTTTGAGAAAAGATTTTAATTTATGAATGAAATCTTTTGACATGAGTAGTAAATTATTTTTTACTTGATTCTAATTACAGTTCTAGTAAGATAAGCATATCGAAAATAAAGCACCGACGCGGACAATATAATGTGACACACCAAAGCTTCTTGACCGATGCGACCATGCTTCAATTGAGAGGCGCCTGCGCCTCCTACTACTCGATGTGTTTGCACTTTTCATAATATTGATTCACTGTGAATCAGTGATAACACACTTTCCATCCTCCCCTGTTCTTTTTGGCTCTATCCAGCATTAGCAGACATCAGACCCATATTCAATTTCATCAGACCCATTTACGATAAAGGAAGATGATGTAAATGGGAAGCGACATCACAAAACTGGGAAGCGGCTTCGCATCAACTAAGAAGTGATGGCGCTTCAACTAAGACTCGATGACGCTTCAATTCAAATGCGATGGAACTTCGACAATAAGACCCATTTACGATAAAGAAAAATGGTGTAAAGAAAGACGATGTAAAGAAATAGATTTGATTTATAAATGAAAACTTTTATACCCAGATTAGTAAATCTTTTTTCTTCATAAATAACTCTGAGTAGTAAAATGATGTTTCATGAGTAAAGGAAAATGTCAATCCACAGGAAGTTGTTCACGAAAAGTTAATATTGTCAATGGTTTCAGGTTGAGTCACAGGCACTTCACGTGCCTGGGATCCAATAGGCGCACGGGATTAAAAAGGAGCGCTAGCGCAGACGCTTCAATGACAAAGCTCCCATGCTTCAAAAAATTAGCGCCGTCGCTTCCTTCACATGCACCGTCGCTTCGCGTATGTGGCGCCATCGCCTCTGAATGATAGTAACGAAACATGGAAATCAATCCTTAAATCACCGAGAATGAATGCATAAAAAGAAAAAAAATTCAACACATGAACAGATTAACATAGGCTAGCCACATAACAATAAATATAAGGCTAACCACATGACAATAAATACAACCCTGGTCAGATAGGCGCAGATGTAATGTATCGAAGCGTTAGCGCATCGAAAAAGACGTGCCAACTAATCTAAGAGACGCGCCCACACTTCATTACGAAGCGATGACGCTTCGAATGGAAGCGTCTGCACTTCCTAAGCCAAGTGATTACGATTTTCAAGAAATTGAATCAGTGTGACTCGGTGAGACCGCACGTTCCCTCGTGTTCTATTCTGTTTGGCTCTGTCTAGTGCTATTAGTCGTCATCTTGACCTTCAGAAGCGCGCAAGTTGTGATTTTATGTCCCAACTAACCACATCCCTTACAATGGCATCTCTTCTTTTGTGATTGTTCAAAACTAACCTCGATTTCATTCTATCATTATTGCTTGGCCTACCTTTGGTGACACATCGTATTGGATCTCACACTATAATGTTGGCATGTTCTTGTAATAAAACTCCTTCCCTAGTCTGGGAGGAGGCGCCCAGATAGGATGCGATGCTAGTCGCTCTTTCATTATCCTCTTTCGTTCTAATGGCCTCTACACCTTCTAATAGTTTCATCATCCCTTCCAATGTGTAATCCACCAAGTGATTCGATTTTATCTCCAACTGAATTAACTTCAGTCCAGCTTCTCTCACCTTTCATATTTTCATCCTAGAGACAGAATTGGAAACCTCTTTGTCACTCACCCCCAAACTTATAGTACTGTATTTATCATCTTTTGTTCATCGATGCAAAATATACTTAGAAGGAATCTGGTCTATCTCTTCCTTGAAGTAAATTTTGAAGATGTGAGAACACAACAAACCCTCTGTCTCGAAGTGTTTGCAATTACAAGTGGCCAAGGCATCTCCACATTCGAAACAAACTTTGAATGTTCGACTGTTATCCTCCCAGGCATCCCCATCACTTTTACCACTTTTAGAAACTTGGAATACAATAACTGCCCCAACTTCCTCTTCGAGCACCTTTTAGGTCTTAAAAGAGGCAAACTTTCAGAACTCATAGTGGAATCTATCGAACATGGTTCTCGTATATACAGCAATGGCATGCTTCTCGATTGAATTTTTGAATGAGAGCGTCGGTGTCGTAGACATTGAGACGAGATCCTCCTTATTTTATTTATTGCGACGAGATTGGACGGCAATATCGTATTGCTTACCAAATTCCGTCAAACTCGCCTGGGCATTGACAAAGGTATTGAAAAAAGAATTTATACTTTCTCCGCGTTGCATAGTGGTCATGCCAGCCCAAAAGGTATCGCTCAAGTAGCATGGAATCTATTTCCTTCTAAGAGAATACATTTATTTCAACCACTCGTTGTCTTGCAATTGAAATTCCTTGACTAGTTATGCCCATCTCTTTTCGAAATCATTAACCGTTTGACTGAACTTGCACTGATTGTACTTTCGCCTGAAATATTCAAACTTTACCTTCAGCTGAGAAAGATAATTCAATTCATTTCTCCTTATGTGCCATAAGCAGAAGCGATGCGTGGTCCCCGGAAGAACTTCAGAGATGGCATTGCTCATCTCGTTACATTGATCGGTGATGATTGCATTAGGTTTCTTATGACCCATGCACTTCAGCCACGTGTTAAACAACCAAACAAAAGTCTCCTCCGTATCATCTGCAAGCAACGCACATCCAAAAAGTACCGTCTGCCAATGATGGTTGACCCCCGTGAATGGGACGAACGGTAGCAGTAATTTGTTTCTTTTGTAAGTGGTATCGAATACCACCACATCACCGAACTGTTGATATATACGCCATCTGTGACCTGTAATCAGCCTAAATATACTACACATATGATATTCTTCATCTAGTTTGATTTCAAAGAAGAAATCATCTCCTTTATTCTGCCTATCAATGAAGGTCTTGATCATGGTCGTGCATATCGGATCGATGTTACTCTTCTTTCATATCTTCTTTAGGTAATCTTGAGTTTGTTGAGGGTTTATCGTCACGCCAGCCTCTCCATCAAAACTTGACAAAACAGCAGAATTCTTCGAATGAGGAATTATGCCATCAAATACTCCTATCAACGATTTACTTGTCCCGTTCAACTTATTATGTGATCGTAGTTCCTTTACCTTCTTAGGTGAATACAATTGATGATTATGAGGCTCTCTAAATTTCATAACCTCCCATAACATTCGCTCGTCGATCATAATCTTCAACCTTGTCTCACATCTATATCTGTTATCTCTTGAACACTTTATATTGGCGTGTAAATTGTGCTAGTCAGGCTGCTTGAACCCTTTGAATGAACATACATATTTTCTCTTTATAATCTTTCCCTTTGCGGATTTGTAGGTATTACTTTTCCTAATGCTGAAACAAACTTTTTTCGCGTATAAATTATAGAAGTCATATGCCTCATCTTCATATTTGAATTTCAAGCCCATACGTGGCTTCCATTCCTCGCTAATATTCTCGACACCTTCACAAGAATCCAGCATTTTGATATCCCTATCACTACCAAGTGAAACTCCTACAGAAGAAATCGTCTCAGGGGAGAGATTTAAATCAAATTCACAAGGAAGCGATGACGTTGTCATACCAAGCGCAAGCGCTTCAATATGGAAGCGATGACGCTTCTCAATCTTTGCGTTGTCATTTCCTATCGCTTTAAATAAGAAGCGTATGCTTATAATTTATATATTTTAGAATATTTATAAATTTTTTTATCTCCACCCTGTAAATAAGTGAAGAGATCCATCAACTACGAGCAGATGAGGAAACCGATCCACAAGGAAGCGATGACGCGACCATACAAAGCGTCGGCGCTTCAATATGGAAGCGATGGTACTTCTAAATCGTTGCGTCGTCGCTTCTCAATCTTTGTGTCATCACTTCTCAATCTTTGTGTTGTCGCTTCCTATCGCTTCAAATAAGAAGTGTGTGCTTATAATTTATATATTTTCGAATGCTTCTCAATCGTTGCATCGTCGCTTCTAACACATATTGTCGTCGCTTCTAACTCGTAGCGTCATTGCTTCTCAATCGTTGCACCATCGCTTCCTATCGCTTCAAATAAGAAATGGTATCTCCACCTTGTAAATAAGTGAAGAGATCCATCAACTGCAAGCAGATGAGAAAATCAATTCACATACGAAGCGTCGTCACGTGAGCACAGAAGCGACGACACATTTAGTGTCATATATATTTGAATGTTCTGTAAGCTGAAGATAATACGCCGAAAAAAGAATTAATACTTAGCTCAAATATCAATCTTCTGGGCTTCTATCCAGTACGTGCTCCAGAAAAAAGAGCAAGTTATCTCTTCTGTGCTTCTATCTAGTACGTGGTCCAGAAAAACAGAGAAAGCGGTCTCTTCTGCGCTGCAAGTTGTCTCTTCTACGCTTCTATCGAGTACGTGCTACAGAAAAATAGAAAAACTTGTCTCTCTGCGCTTCTATCCAGTATGAGCTCCAGAAAAATAAATAAACTTGTCTCTTCTGCGCTTCTATCTAGTATGTCCCTCAAGGAAAAAGGAGAAAATTGTCTCTTTGTGCTTCTATCCAGTCCGCGCTCCAAAAAAAATATGCAAGTTCTCTCTTTGCGCTTCTATCCAATCAGAGCTCCAGGAAAAATAAGAAAGTTGCAAACCAAAGAGAAGAAATAAAATAATAGAGAATGAACTTGAATGAGGGAAAAAGAAGAAACTTGTGCAAATTTTTGAATTGTTTTACCGCCATTACATTCGACAAGACCTTCTCCTTGGGAACAATGCTTCCTTCCTCCCCCGTCAGGTATAGCCGACAGTATTCCCCTACTGCCTACTTTACCTATCACTAACACTAGGAAACCCCCGCTGCGGCTAACTATGGTTTGTGCAAAAGCATTTTTCATGTGTCCGCTCCCCATTGAGGGAGCGTAGAAAAATCTCTACCCCCAAGCGCATTTTCGTTATTCCCTATATATATATATATATATATATATATATATATATATATATATATATATATAATTTTATCGAAGCGCCGACGTCTCTCTATTGAAGCATCGGTGCTTCAATATAAAAAAATAAAAAAATATTTTTTTATTGAAGCGTCGGCGCCTCTCTATCGAAGCGTCGTCGCCTCGTTTTAGGGGCGTCGGTGCTTCAATAAAAAATATATATGTATCAAAGCATCAACGCCTCTATCGAAGCGCCAACGCCTCATTTTAGGGGAGCTTTTTTTTATCGAAGCGTCGGTGCCTCGTTTTAAGGGCTAGCACTTTGCTATCGAGTGTTAATATCTTTTTAGTAAAATATACCTAAAAAAATAAGTTTGACACTTTCTTAGAAAAAGAGAGAAGACAGAGAGAAAAGAAAGAGACTTTAAATTAAAAGACTTTTAAAAAAGTCAAGAATAATGGTTGAAAAGGAATATAACTTGTATAATATTTAAAAAGTTTAACCCTATTTAGTAAAGTGGGCCTCATGCCACCCATCACTTCACAAAAGATGTGCTATGTGTCGCGCCCATATCAATTGGCGTAGAGATATTCCTATGCCCGGGCGCATTTTTCCTTTTGTCATATATATATATATATATATATATATATATATATATATATATATATATATATACTCAAAAATGTCGGCCTTCAAAATATTGGCCGATAACTTCAAATTATCGATCGATAATTTGAAGGCCGATAATTTTGGATTTAAAATAATAAAAAATAATCATTGGGCACCGAAATTTCAATTTCGGTTGGGACCAATTATAAATATAAGAAAGAGAGTTTGCTTGAGAATTTGTCCCTTTACTTTGCCTTTTTTAATGATTATATATATATATATATATATATATATAATATATTTTTTTATAATGCGGGATTTCTCAGTTTTTTGCCGCACGTGCGATGATTATTTCACGATATATGCACGCCCACTACACCAAAATGACAAGAGAAGTCATTTCGTACAAACCAAAATAGAAAAAAAAACTGAATTACATTGTATCTAAGTATGGAAACAAAGCATGAATCAATATATTTTGTAGGGGCCATAAAATGATCTATTATTAGTTGAGGACAATGAAACAATGAGACAAATGAAATGAGCATCTGTTAGGTTATCACTAATTTGGTATCTTGTCCCCAGTGAGAGAGTCAATAGAAGACACCAATATTTACAGGGTCCAGCTCCCGTGAGTCCTGGCAGTCATTTAAACACCAAATGATTTTTAAACCACCTTATATTATTTATTAGCTTATGATCTTAGAAATTTATATTGTCAAAGTGATATATCATCAATTGAAGAGCTATCAGTATCAAAAAATAAATAAATGAATTTAAGTGTTATGGGTCCAAAAAACTACACTTTTTGGGAGATTAGAATCATCCGATCTATGCACTCTAATACCAATGGCTGTTATTAATTTTGATAGTTGCTAATAAAGTTCACCGCTCGGAAGATTTACATCCACTTAGAAGCATGATCCTTTGAAAAAGGTATGTGCAATTGGTAAAACAAAAATAAAATGAAATAAGCCTTTAAATTTTCATAACGATATTGTGGGAAAACACCTCGATCGTGCTTGTTGGTGGTCATCGACTATCTGTGAAGTCCATCACTGTCGTATGCCGCTCATCTTGGAGTTTGTCGGAGCCAGTGGCCCACTAGATCAAGTCTATCCTGATTTTGTTGGATTTTTGTGGTCAACACCTTAATCCATCTTTGAGTTTCTATTAAAAACTAGGTTGGACTTTTAATCACACGTATCTCGAGACGATAGGAAACAAGTCGCTTTCTAATATAAGTGATATGTCACCACTCTCTTTCCTTGATGGGTTCAGAAAGAGGTGTGACTATATAAGAAAACTATCGTCTTCTCTTCCTTTAACCCTAACATATTCCCATCTAGAAGCTAAACTTAGAAAAGAAGTAGGGATGTCAACGGGCCGGGCCGGATTTTTCACTCAGCCCGTTTTTTTAAAAAGATATAATTTGGGCCCGAACCCGGCCAAATAGCTAATCGGGCCGGGTCGGGCTTAGCTCAATTTTGAAATATTGTAGCCCGAACCCGGCCCAGTTAGCTATTCGGGCCGGGTTCGAGCTGGGTTTCTAATATTTTTTAAGATTTTTTTTTAAAGGACCTCATTTTACCAGGCCAGGCTGGGCCTTCACTTTGCAGCCCGAACCCGTTTAAGATCCGGGTCGAGCCCGGCCCATTTATTAAATGACTAAAAAAATTGGGCCCGAACCCGGCCCATCCGGGCCAGGCTGGGCCCGGGTTGAAACCCGACCCATTGACAACCCTAAGAAGAAGAGAGGTAACATGGACTCGAATTCTCTTGCGGAGATCATCGTTTTCATTGCGAAGGCCACTACCGCATCGACCCGAAAATAAATACAAGGTATGCATGTTCTTATACAGAAGTATGTTTGATTGTACAATTCAAACCAAGATCCTAAAATTTCTATCAATTGGTATCAGAGCACGGGTGTTCGACACATCAACCAAAATAATTAATGATTGTTTATGAAACTGGCCGATCTTGTGATATTTTTCCTATTGAATACTCGTGAAAGCTCTTGATCTTAATTGTTTTAAAGGCACGGGATAGATCGACAAAATAACAGAGATCATCCCGGGTTCAGCACAGTCGGCGGCTGACATAGAAGTGCACCGGGATTGAGATTAGTCGTCTCCTTCTAACAAAATAAATAAATAAAGGATTGGCCATCTCCTATTGATGATCAAGGAAATCTCATTTCTGTATATAACATAAAATATCTATGGAATTAGAGCAAGGGTATTTTGGTATTTTTCTATCATTGCCGTCACCGGCCGTTGTCGGACTAACCAACCATCCGGACCAGCGGTTGCTTGGTGGCCTGTGCCAGTTTCAGGTGGCGGTCGGGTCATATAAAAGAGACTATAAAGGTCTCTAGTTTCTTTTTCGTTTTAGAAGAAGATGACTGGTTCCTATATTTTAGAAGGAGTTGGTGCCTTAATTAGATAATAACTCTAGCTATTATTGCATGTGTAGTGGGAGCACCAAAGTTGGTGCTTCCCTAACTCTATGACTTGACCTGATTCGACCCACATGCCTGACCCTACCCATGGACCCATATTGCATATGACCCGACCCGTTTTGTGACCCGGTTCGGTCGATAATCGGGCTCGGGTCATGACCCCATCCAGCCCATGGTCCTATCCATCTCTAAACCCGGCCCATGATTCATGATTCGATTCGACCCGTTAGATACGATCCGCTTGCCCTTAATGCCTAATTTTGGCACATATAATTCTTTATTCTTTTCGAGTCATTTCTGGGCTATCTATAGGTCTAATTTTGAGATATTATATACGAATTTTGACTTTTTCAGGCGTTTTAAATATATTTTTGAAGTCTATTTTTGCAAAGGAGTTCTATGTTGTGACATTTTCATGACCTGATGTCCTTTTGACATTTTTTTTTTCATCGGGTATGACCTAGCCACTAATTTTATGTTCATGTGTTTCTGGCATGGTGTATTGAGTAACAATGTCATGCCCATATAATCATAGTTTAATGATTATAGATCATTTATTCACTTAATACATATGTATCTCATAACTGTTTGATTTTGATTAATTTGCTCATCAATTATAATATGTGACATTGATTTATCTTTCAAAAGTATATTAATTAGTAAGATGCGTATATATTTGAAAATGAATTTTTGAAACCTTGAATCAGACTTGATATAGTTGAATAAAATTTAGGTCGTACCTTAGGGATCAAGGTAGACCAATAAAATGATTGTTCGAAGGTACGTAGCTTAAATAGGTCGAGGTCTGCCCAAAGGTGACCCACCTTTGAAGGTCGTGTGACTCTTGAATTTTGAGACTTGTGTCTCATTGAGATCAGATTGACACATACTTGTATAAGATTTCTATGTTCTGGCCAAAGCGAACTTAAGAGTTTCATATAAGTAGAGTGAATAGAATGGTCATAAGTGCGTAAGGGAGAGAAGGACAATCTTTCTAGCCAAAGTTTATGGAGAGTATGGATCAAACATACAGCATGAGTGATTAAGTATATACGTGTTCACTCCTACATTGTCTTGGAAAATAAACTGCATGTTAAAGTTTCTGCCCAAAGGTACTGGTTATCCCAAAGAGTGAAAGTTGCTCATAGCTAATACTATTTAATTCGGATTTGACCCTAAATCAGAATTTAAATCTTCGAAGAATAGTTAGTGTCATATGGTCATATTTCACGAGGAACATTTAGTGACATATGATCATAACGTAATCTTCGAGGACATATGATTATGATGTATTCTAATTAAATCGTTAGTGATATATGGTTAAAGTGGTTGATAAAGATTTAGATGCATAATCAATATATTTCTTTATTTTGCTAGTGATATATAATATTTTTTTTATAGAGTCATGGACGGATATATTATTCATAAGCAACTAGCAGGTGTTGAGCCTCTGAACGACTCCAACTATTTTGATAGACTTAGTTTGCATAAGTTTAATTAAATAATAGACTTGGTTTTCATAAGTTTAATTAAATGATTATACATAGTAGATGTTATGTTATTCTTGCTATTCATTGATTGCTATTATGAATGGCCAAATCAGTGAAGATAACTCGCTTAGATTGACGAGTTTTTTTAAATATATATTATGGCTGACTCTTCATATGAAACTGTGCACGTGTTATTGGGGGTACATGTGATTGTACTGACCATCTGCATGAGGATTTATCACATGGCAGAATAGTGATGTTAGATCTTATTTTGTCTTATATGCTTGGACTAGATGTGATTAGGCACCACATCTAGCCCAAGCATATCAGGCAGGGAGCCAGTAAGATATCAGAAAGACATACATTGGGATATGAAATTGGACAAATATAGGTACGACATATATGTGCGTTGCCCGATATCTGTGACACCCTAAGAATTTCGAACCTAAGTACATAAGGACACAAATTGTAGACAAGAGGTCTAGAGACCAATTGGGCCAAGTGTTGCTTCATTGTTCATTAGAAGCTATATTATATAAGAACCGTGCACCGACTTGGATGTGCCGAATGCACATTGAATCTAGGCTCAAACTATAAAAGCCAATTTACTCCTTAATAGCATGCATGTGTTTCATTTCATTGTATTGGCTTTGAGAAGAAAACCAAGAGAATACTCTCTATCCCCTTGAAGAAGAAAACCTTTAGAACTCCTTGCTAGCCCACTAATTTCATTCTGTGCAAATCCTTGCAAAGATCCCAAGTGCAATAAACACTGATCGGCTTCACCATCGAAGTCGAGAATCGATCCATTAAGATAGAAAGAGCATTTCACGCCGATAACCTCCGAAACCAAAGGTTGTGAGTATTGCATGCGTGAAATCCATGAAGGTAAATGATTTTACCTTATCATGCACATCATAATTTTCATAAAATAGGTCAGGCTCATGCAAAATTGAATCGTATTCGGAGATTGGAGCGGTCGGCATCGTGAGAAACTCAAGCATTGATATTCTCGATGTTCGAATTGCAAGATTTTTGGCATAGAATTAAGTACATGTGTGAACCCTCAAGGTAGAATTTCTGTTAGATAGGTTAGGAACAAACTATGTGCAGGTTAATCATGAATTAAAGGCTAGTTCACACAAATTTTGAAAATGTCAAGTCAAAGAAGGTAGCAGATCAAGTTTTGCAACTGTCAGACTCGCTCAAGAGAGAAAAATGTCGCCAGGGCGAGATTCCTTCAGAATACACAGAAGCAGAACTCGCCCAAGCGAGTTTCCAAGCTAAATTTTTTGAGAAACTCTCGCCCGGGCGAGCTTGTAGGTGCCACATGGAATCTGGAGGCCTCGCCCAAGTGACCCTAGACCTCGACCGAGCAGCCCTTTCAGGCTATAGCCACTTTAGTTTTGTGTGGGGGAAGGCTACGAGAACCTCGGGTCATAAAACCCTTCACCACTAACTTATGTTTTGGACCCACCATGGCTTAGGTCGAGTACGAGAGACCGTAGAAGAGATAATCATTTCAATTCTGCTCGTTTAGCATGCCTCTGTAACTAAGGTAGGGAAAGATTTCCAATGCAAGTTTTGGTTAATTCGATTCATGGTCACGAATAATGTTTTTGCATGAACTATGATTTGACATCGTTACATATATGTGTACTTGAATTCTTCTATACATGAGCATGATCATTTGCATCTTGAAATTTGTCACATGAAGTTGTTCGAATCATTGGTATTCTGACTCTGAAATCCGACATGTTTTGATCTGACTCGGAAATAAAGTTCCAAAGGGGAGTGAAGTCTCCAAAAGAGGGGTGGAGTCTCCGGGGTAATCAACCTTATGACTGCCAGAGACTGCTCTATTCTCGCTACAGGATACTTTGGCTTGATGGATTGATTCTGAATTAGTTGTAAAGAGTGGAGTCTCCAAGAGAGGGGTGGAGTCCCTGGGGTTATGAACCTTATGTCCGCCACGAACTGCTATGTTCCCGCTATGGGAGGTTTTGCACTAATGCTTTGAACTTGATGATGCGAATTACTCTGATATGTGTTTATTCCTTCGATTTGTTCTGATATTCGATATGTTTTCCTTACGCATTCTGTATCTAATTGGATCCTTTGCTTGGACTTGTATCTATCTTGTCATGCACTGTATCATGACATGACTTTCGAAACCATGCTTTTGAATTAAGTATCTCATTTTAGTATGGGCTTTTGACGTGAAATTTTACACGGCTTACTTTAATTCTTTACTCATGTCTATGAAATAGAATGACAAATTCAATTTGTATTGTCTCTTTTCCCTATTGAGCTTGGATTGTAGCTCATCCCTCAACTATACATCACAGGTGTAGGTGTAGATCTAGAAGTGGACCTCGAATTAGCAGAGGACCCAAACTACATCCCTGACGAGGAAGAAGAACAATCACCGAAGAAATTTTTCCCGTGATCAGTTCCTCTTGTCTTTTTGTCAGAGTGTGAATAGTGATACTTTCTATACTTTGTATAATTTTTGGATTTGATCACTTGCATAATTTGTATAATTATAGACCACTGTTTAGATGACGATTGGCTATCACCGGTGGTTATATGATTTTTTGTGCTTATAAGTTACAATGATGGAAAATTGTTGTGAATGCCATGTGGTTACCATTAGCTTCCGCACTTACATAGCCTTACCAAATGTTGGATGGCTCGATCATCCCAATTAAATATTCAAGATACGATCGAGTTGTCACAAATACATCGAAGAGTTCCGATACCAAAGGGAACTCTGTATTCAGATTGTATACTACGATCTGACGGCACAGATTTTTAGGTAAGGAAAAAATTTGGGTCGTCACAAGTGACATCAAAGCCTAGGTTGTACGTCTCATGAGAGACCGAAACTATGGCTTAGATGCAAGGCAATGACACTAATTTCCATCGTTCTTCAGGCTATATTCTTACACCTACCTGGATTAAGCCTTTGCTTGATCATGACAGGTTAACATGCCTCCAAGACGAGAAAGACAGAGGACCATACACACTGGAGGGGTAACAAGTGGTGAAGGGGTAGCCACAGGTCCGAATGCAACTCCTATAGGCAACAATCACCATGCCTCTGGAGTTGGGAACAACATAGGCAACACATCATGAGGAGGGACCAATGCTAGGGACAACTAGCAACTATTAGAAACCATGGTGAATACCACGGCAATACTGGCCGAGAGACCTCCGCCGTCTGGTTTTCAAGAATTCAGGAGGATGAGACCTCCCAGCTTCTATGGACAGAGTTGTTGGTGTGCGCATTTTCAAGGTTCCTTTCGGTTCCCGAAAATAGTTGCCCAAATTGGTCTATGTGGATTCTGACGTAAGGCGATTGATGGTGAGTTGAAAGTATAGAAGTAAAAAAGGGAAAAGGTAAATTCTAATAATAAAATACCTGGTTCGTTGCAATCGCCAGCTACAGATGTTTATCGACGCTGCAAAACGTCACTAATCACGCCTTTCTGAGGTGTGGGTTTGACTTCTTTACTAAATCATCGACCTATCGATGTTAGCATCACTAGGTCACCTGGATGTTTAGATTGTTTTCCTTCTTTTCTGCTCTAAGTCTGATTGCCTTTTAGTGTTTCCTATTCCTACTGAGAGTCTAAAAGTTTTAATTATTCTGAAAGTTTAATTAAACTAGTCTCCTAGTTCTACTAGTAGTCTGACCATCCAAAGAGTCCTAATCTTATTAGAAATCTAATTAATATTAGTCTCCTAATCCTATCAAGAGTCTAATTAACTCGAGTATCCTAATTCTATCAAGATTCTAATTATTTTAAGTATCCTAATTTTTTTAATTTAAAGAAATCCTAATTCTATTAGAACTCTGATTATTTTAAATATTCTTATTCTTACTAAGACTCTAATTAACTTAAATGTCCTAATTATATTAAAAATCATATTAATTTAAATATTTTAATTCTTACTAGAAATTTATTTATTTTAGGTTTCTTACTTCTACTAGAAATCTAACAAAAGGGGTTTGGGCACGCTATGCTAAGTAGGATCGGCTCCATTCTCGGGTACTCTCCGTAACCTCGCAAATCGGTTGGCTAAGGGTCATTGGAAAAAACTGATTTGTGTATTGGAATGTTGAGATTTTGAAGATTAAAATTGAAGAATTTTTAAGATTAAGATTATAACTAAAGAACTAAAATAAAAGAAATTAAAACTAGAATTAAAATAAATTCTATGATCTAGAATGATTAAAATAACTTCTATGATCTAGAGATTTAAGAATCAGGATCCTAAATTTAGGAACTAAAATTAAAGACTGGTTCTAGAAATTAAGATTTAGAACCAGAGATGAGAGAATTATGGATTTGAATTTAAAGAGCAAGAATTAAAATCGAAGATCTAAAAAATTGAGAGATTATAAACTAGAAGGGAAAAAATAGAAACTAAATAAGTAAAATTTTAAATTAAAACTAAAATCTAGAATAAAAATTTAAGGACTAAAAGCTAAGACCTGGTTCTAGAAGCTAAGAACCAGAGACTAAAAAATAGAATTAGAACCTAAAATCTAAAACTAAAAATCTAAGATCTATGAAATTAAGAACTAAAAATTAGAACTTAAGAACTAGAACTTAGAACTAGAAAGGAATTAAAAAACTAGAACTGAGAAATTACCTAGGCACCGAAAGGAGATCTCGAGGTTCCTAAGCTCGGAAGGAAGGAACTCGAAAACTTGACTGTCGGATCTCGAATTGTTGTGTGTTCTGTATTCGGGGTAAGGGGTCTATTTATAGGTATTCCAGTAATTGCGCGCCCTACGAGGTGCGTTGAATTGGTCGGTGGAATTCAATTACGCGCCATGTTTCAAGCGCTTAAGACAGTTTGAGTCGGTCACGGACTCAGTGAGTGACCGGCTGACTGGCTTAGCCGGGTGTCCTAGTTTCAGTCTACTTGGAACTAATTGCGCACCCTATTTGATGCGTTCAATCTGATTAAGCACTCTATTTTAGGTACTTAATAGGAGATTTTAGGCAGTCTAGAGGACATGTCAAAAGGGGACCAATTGTACCCCAGTGATCGGGTATGCAATCGAATTGCGCGCTCTGTATAGGACGCATAATCCACTCCTAAGGCGGCCCACAGGAGGAATAGTCCTGACCCAAATGGACCAATTGCGCGTCAAATATGGGGCGTATAATCGAATTACGCGCACTTGTATGGGCACATAATTCGAGGCTTTCCCAGGGCTAAGTCGGTCCGAATCACAGGACTATTGTTTCAGCCTGTGTCCCGACCATATACTATTGTTTCAATATATGATCCCCGTATTAGGGTCTTAAAGCTTTCATAGAAGGTAAATTCTTTCTGAAAATCATGGGCAGAGTTAAAGGTTGACCGAACAGATCTGCATACTCTGAGAGGGCAAAATTGGGGTGTCTACAAGATTGACCCGCTTGAGGCGGAGAAGTGGCTAAACCAGATTGAGAAGATCCTCCAGCGAATCAAGTGCAACGAGGGGGAAAAAGTGAGTTGGGGTTCTTTCCAACTTGAAGGGGAGGCGGACCCATGGTAAAAATCCGTTGAGAGAACCAGGGTGCAGACGACACCCAATGCCCCATGGACATGGGCAGAGTTTGTAGAAGTGTTCTATGAGCAGTACTTCCCCCGACAAGTTCGATATCAAATGAAAGTGCAATTTACGACATTAGAACAAGGACAGATGACGGTGTGCGAGTATAAGGCCGAATTTACCAGGCTCTCTCACTTCGCACCTCTACGTATAGCCACAGAGTTAATGAAGGCACATAAGTTTGAGAGGGGCTTAAATCCCATATGATTAAGGAAAGGATCTCCTTATTCAGAGCAACGATGTACGCACAAGTTATGGAGTTGGTCTTAATTGCTAAGAGGGATATTGAGGCTATGTATAAAAGGAGAGAGGAACAAAACAAGAGCAAACAAAGTCGAGCACTGTCTTATGCCTCCAAACACACTAATAAAAGATCGAAGATGTTGATGCCACTAACACCACAATCTGCTCAAACAGTATCGTCGAGGCCACCTAATCCTACAATCATGAGGCCTTTTCGCACTACAACTCCTACAACAATGGGGGTGTCGAGAGCCTAATCGACGTCCCGAGCAGCGTCATCAGCACCGATAGAATTGTGTGCTAAATGTGGCAAATCGTACAAGATCGAGGAGTGTAGGAGGACTATGGGAGCATGTTTTCATTGCGCAAAGATGAGACACATAATTAGAGAATGTCCCGACATGAAGAAAGATACTACCGCAGCCATGCCTCACACGAGACCATCGAGGCCTACAGTCCAAGGCCGAGTGTATGTTGTATCGGCATAGGATGCCCAGACCAGCAATGATGTGATCCAAGGTATGATTTCCCTTTGGAAGTGTGAATATTGTTGTATGAACATCTAACTAAAACACATGTGAAACCTAGGTATCATTCATATGTATCAGAAAGGGGATATTTATTTTCAAAAGGCACGAGTGTTGATAGACCCGGGGTCTACCCACTCTTTCGTCACACCGCAGTTTGCGATCGAATTAAGTATCACTCCCGAGCCACTGGAATTTATCCTGGCAATGTCAATTCCAACGGGGAATGTTGTTACTACGGATATCGTGTGTTAATCAGTCATCGTCGCTATTAAAGATCACGAAACAACGGCTGATCTAATTTTGCTAGATATGCAAGGATTCAATGTAATCCTTGGCATGGACTGGTTATCCACCCAGCAGGCTAATGTTAACTGTCATAAGAAGATAGTCACGATTGTTCCCACGAAGGAGAGATCAGTCAAATTCCATGGCCTTCGACCAAACGTTGTGTCGTTTATGTCAGCTATACGAGCAAAGTGGTTAATGAACAACGATTGTCTCGGTTATCTCGCATTTTTACAAAGTCAAACAGAAGAGAAGGTGCACATTACCAACATTCCTATTGCATGTGAGTTTCCCGACGTCTTTCCTGAAGAGTTACCGGGACTACCGCCAGACCGAGAGGTTGAGTTCACAGTAGATTTAGCCCCAGGCACAAAGCCAGTGTCAAAAGCTCTATACCGTATGGCACCAGCCGAGTTGAAAGAACTCAAGGAGTAGCTACAAGAACTTCTTGATAATAGATTTATTAGGCCAAGTGTGTCACCATGGGGAGCACCCGTGCTGCTTGTTAAGAAGAAGGGTGGATCCATGCAGCTCTGCATCAATTGTCGACAATTGAATAAGTTGACGATAAAGAACTGCTATCCGCTCCCAAGAATTGATGAACTCTTTGATCATTTGCAAGGAGCAAAATTCTTCTCTAAGATAGATCTGAGATCAAGTTACCACCAACTGAAGGTGAAAGTTGAAGACATTCCAAAAACAGCCTTCCGCATGAGATATGGCCACTATGAGTTCCTCGTGATGTCATTTGGGCTGAGAAATGTACTAGCATCCTTCATGGGCCTCATGAACTGAGTGTTTAAGCCTCATCTTGATCGATGTGTAGTTATCTTCGTAGACGATATTCTCATCTACTCGAAGACGAAGGAGGAGCATGAACAACACTTGCGCTTAGCTCTACAAACCCTTTGTGATCATCAACTATATGCCGAGCTAAGCAAGTGTGAATTTTGGCTGCAACAAGTGAGTTTTCTGGGACATGTCATCTCAGAAGCAAGTATTGAAATGGACCCAGCAAGATTGAGGTTGTGGTGAAATGGGAGCAACCCAAAATCATTATCGAAATTCGTAGTTTTCTGGAATTAGCCAGTTACTACAGGAGATTCGTGGAAGGATTCTCCAAAATTACTAGACCACTCACTCAACTCACCAGAAAGAATGCAAAATTTTAGTAGACCGAGTCCTGTGAACAGAGCTTTCAAGAGCTCAAAAGAAAGTTGACCTCTGCGTCAGTACTCACCATACCATCCGGGAGTGGGGAATTTGTAGTATTCAGCGATGCGTCACACACTGGGCTAGGATGTGTGTTGAATCAGAATGATAAAGTCATCACCTATGATTCGCGTCAGTTGAAAAACCATGAGAAGAACTACCCCACACATGACCTCGAGCTGGCAGCAATCATCTTTACCTTAAAGATCTGGAGGCACTATCTTTACGGTGAGACGTTTGAAATATTCACTGATTATAAAAGCCTCAAGTATTTCTTCATCCAGAAGGACCTGAATCTGAGGTAGAGGAGATGGATGGAGTTCCTCAAGGATTATGACTGCTCGATTCAGTACCATCCAGGAAAGGCAAATGTGGTAGCAGACGCGCTGAGCTGAAAGTCATGTGTCTTGTTATCACACCTCACTACAAGAATCCGCAGATGGCATCTACTTAAGGACTTAGCCTGCATAGATACGACATTTAATGTAAAGGAATCTGGAGCTTTAATGGCCAACCTGACTATTCGGTCAATGCTCTTCGATAAAATTCGCGAGTAACAATTAATTGATAAAGAGTTGCTGACCATCAAATAAGAAGTAGTTGATGCCGCACTGCGACACATAATTTTAGATGAAGCTTACAAATCCATGTATGCTATCCACCCTGGAAGTACTAAGATGTACTAAGACCTTAAGAAAAGTTATTGGTGGAAAGGACTAAAGAAGGAAGTCACAGAGTATGTGGCAAAATATTTGGTTTGCCAGCAGGTAAAGGTCGACCATCAGCACCCTTCAGGTCTATTACAACCATTACCAATTTCTGAATGGAAATGGGAGAATGTTTCCATGGATTTATACTTGGACTGTCGAGGATACAGAAAGGATACAATATCATTTGGGTGATCGTCGACCGATTAACCAAATCTACTCACTTTCTATCCTACAGCACGCGATATACAGCTAGCAAACTTATAGAATTATACCGGAAAGAGATTTTCAGATTACATGATATACCTGCTAGAATTGTATCAGACATAGACCAGCTGTATACATCGTAGTTTTGGCAACTCTTCCAAGAAGGAATAGGCTAAAAGTTAGAATTTAGCTCGACATTTCACCCTCATACCGATGGGAAAATCGAAAGGGTGAATCAGGTGATTGAAGATATGCTCAGGGCATGTATGTTAGATTTCTAAGGATCATGGGATTAGCATCTACCCTTGATCGAGTTTGCATACAACAATAGTTACCAAGCCAGCATCAAAATGGCCCCATTTGAAGTACTTTATGGTCGCCACTATAAGTCTTCGATCAACTGGGAAAAGGTTGGAGAACAGGTACTGTTAGGCCCAAAACTTATTGAGAGCACGAGCGAGACCATCCAAATCATTCGTGAAAGGTTGAAAGTCGCTCAAAGCCGAGAGAAAAGCTATGCCGATCTCAAGAGGACAAGCATCGAGTTTCAAGTAAACTTGAACCGATTATTGTTCTATGGTTCTAACTAACTATACATCATTCCAACACTCGTATTTCTTTCAGAGTGGGGACCATTTGTTCATCAAAATCTCACCGACTAAGGGCGTTACGTGGAAAGCTCAGCCCACGTTACGTAGGACCCTTTGAAATTTTGGGTCGGGTCGGCGAAGTAGCATATAGAATCGCCCTGCCTCCGCAATTATCAAGTGTGTACAACATGTTCCACGTTTTGATGCTACGAAAGTATGTGAAGGACCCAACGCACATGTTAGACTATCAACCGATCCAAATTCAAGAGGATATAATCGTGACTGAAGATCCAATACAAATCCTAGACTGCAAGGAGCAAACTTTAAGGACAAAGCGGATTCAACTGGTACTAGTTCAATGGCAGAATCACTCCACCGCCAAAGCCATGTGGAAACGGGAGGCAAAGATTCGTGACTAATACCAATAGCTTTTTTATTAAATCAATTTGTTGGTATTCATATGTAATGCATGAACAATAATTGTGTACAAGTGTGACTACTCCTAGAGAATGAACAAGGCTTAGCAAACTAAATTCACGCACCTCATATAAATTTTTGTTTAAGTGACTGAGTCTAAAATTCTACTTTGACCTTGGTGATCATCTTTCACTGCATTTCGGTTGATGTCAGATCATAAATAACAATACATGATTAAAAATGCAACATTTACATTGTGGAAAATTTCCCATTTTTACCGTTGTATTACTGTCATCGGGTCATGGGAGGTTGGAACCTCATTATATTGCCAATATATACAGTTAGAATTTATAAATGCAAGTGAAAAAACTAGATGGAACAACAGGTTACAAGCCTGGGAGTGAGGCAAGCTGAAGAGCTCGCTCGACTATGCTATAAGGCTTGCCCGGGTGAGACCTTCAGTAGTGCATTCTGGGAAAAACTCCCCTGGGCGACCCTGAGAACTCGTTCGGGCGACAATTCAAGCGCCCATGTGTTAAACTAACCACGCTGGGGTGAGCTTTGGATGTCGCCCGTGCGACCCCCCCAATATAAGAAGGGTTTAAAACCCCAATCGATTCATTTCCGCATGAATCAAAGTTAGAGAGAGGAGTCCCCTGCCTGGTTCTTCTTCCCCGCCAAAAAAATCTTCATTTCTGCCCTCAAGCACATGCCAACAACCATTCTCCGCCGAACAAAATCCTTCCTTCATCCATTCTCCGTACAAAAAGGGTAATTTCTACCCAATTTCTGTCTAATTTTCCTTGAGATTTCTTTCAAATCTTCAAATTCTTGCATGCATAGCTTCAAAGAGGCAAGCCACGACCAAAGGTCCCAACTTCCAAGGCTAAGGCCTCGGCGTCAAAACACCCCATAACCGAGCCCCTACCACCACCTAAGGAACAACCCTCACAATGGTGGGAACAAAAATTGTTTGAGCCCGAGGTTTTGTTCGAAAACAGTCTTTTCGATGACAAGGAAACAACAGTATGGGCGATAAATTATATTTAAAAGGCTCACTTGAAAACCCTGCTAAAACCGTTTCACGACCACTACTACCCTAGACTCGTTTGGTTGTTTTATCAAAACCTCTCCCTTCATCCAAACGAACCAAGACGTTGCACGGACATCAATGGCCAACCATTTGCATTCGATGTTGGACACATTACCAAGGCAATGGGTTCCCTTGGGTTTTGTAAAGGATAGAGGTCTGGAACTACCCCTAGATAAGGTACCTTTCCCCGTTATAGTAGCAGAAATGACCCAGGGTGAGCAAGGTATCGATTAGTCGATAAGAAGGGCACATCTACCCCCTGACATGTGGATGTTAGACGTCATTTTTTGGGGTAACCTATACCCTGTAGGACACGAACAAGAGTGACAGGGAATGATACAACAAGCACTATATTCTGCTTTTGCTAATCACTAGTTTAATGCACCAAATGTTGTTTATGAGGGGTGTTACAAAATGCCCGCAAGCAGATGTTACCCTCGGAGAAGAGGAAGCCATCAAAATTTATCCCTTACGCCCAACTCATCTCAAGGATGATAGAAGAGTATGATGAGTTGAACAACGAGTTCGAAGTACAACCAGATGAACCAAAGTTGACGGATAACGTCAGGATATATGGCGTAGATGACTAGAGTCTGAGTTATAAGAGCCTAAGGAAAAGTCTAATTGCATGCCATCACCAACAAGCAGGAGAGGGGGTGCATGAACAGCCTGAACAACCTGCACCTGCTGCTACATCACAAGTGCCTCCACCTCAATATGCTCAATCTCAGCAGCCACCAGCTCAGCATGGAGACATCCTCACCCTATCCGAATTTAATTGGCAAATGGAGGTATTACACCAGGAGAACTATACGATCCATCGCCGGCTAGACTTCCAGGAGGGCATTCTCATGCGCTTGATGGAGAAGGCATATCCGACCACCTACACTCTGTATGTAGCACATGCGAGGATGCATACTTCGGAATATACGGCAGGACCATCTACTTCTGGGGTCGGAGGTGAGCAACAACAACGAGCTAAGCAATCAGGTGAGTAGTCGGATCAGTGATGATCCGAAGACACATGTGGTAAAAATTTTATTTTATTTTCCGTTATAGCACGGTGATATTTTTAAACGATGGGCAATTGTGATTCTGACATGTTAAAATTCTGACTTTTGATGAGGGTAAACAAATTATCCTCTTTTAGGTTTATGGCATTGGAAATGCTTTAAACAATGGTAGATTGTATCTGTGGAAATGCGAAATTTTATAAATAGTACATTTATGCTGATGTGTGTAGGGATGATCTAATTTGACATATAGAAACTGTTGATGGATGAATTAAAACTGGTTGTGATGGTTCCTAGATAGGTCGCTCATGTTAGAATTCCTAACTTAATATGATGATGTCACTGTTGCATCAATGGTTAGCAATCTTGTGAATGGGTGTGAATGTATGGTTGTGAACCTTCGACTTTCTATGATTGTGAGCAATTAATAAACTGTTGAAAGCGTCAATATTTAATGATAGTAGATCTTCTTTCTCAAGTCCAATAATGATTGTCTCAGTACATGATTAACTTGCAAAGGCATGTTCCGTTTAATAATTCAATTGTTGATAATTACGAATCCTTGGGAATGGGAAATAGTTACGTTGTTAGAAACACTTCTATCACCATGACTGGCCGAGGATAAGTCTTAGAATTATATCAATGCAATAGGTGAACTGTCACATGTAGCTTTCATCTACTACTTGGATGAAATCTCTAAATACTCCCCGTTCGATTTTCCTAAGAGACTATGCTGAATTTTTTTGGATGAAAATTCTTTTAAGGGGGTAGGATGTGACATCCTAGGAATTCTAAACCCGAATACGTAAGGACTCAAATTGTAGACGAGAGGTCTAGAGACCAATTGGGCCAAGTGCCCTTCTTCATTGTTCATTAGAAGCTATTAAAGCCAATTCACTCCTTAATAGCATGCATGTGTTTCATTTCATTGTATTACCTTTCAAAAGAAAACCACGAGAACACTCTCTATCCCCTTGAAGAAGAAAACCTTTAAAACTCCTTGCTAGCCCACTGATTTCATTCCGTGCAAATCCTTGCGAATATCCCGAGTGCAAGAAACATTGATCGGCTTCACCATCGAAGTCGAGAATCAATCCATCAAGATAGAAAGAGCATATCATGTCGATAACCTCCGAAACCAAAGGTCGTGAGTATCGCATGCGCTAATCCATGAAGGTAAATGCTTTTACCTTATCATACGCATCGTAATTTTAATAAAAATAGGTCAGGCTCATGCACTATTGAATCGTATTCAGAGATTGGGGCAATCAGCATCGTGAGAAACTCAAGCATTGATATTCCCGATGTCCGAATTGCGAGATTTTTGGCATAGAATTAAGTGCATGTGTGAACCCTCAAGGTAGAATGTATGCTGGATAGGTTCGGAACAAACTATGTGTAGGTTAACCGTGAATTGAAGGCTAGTTCGCACAAATTTCGAAAATGTCGAGTTAAAGAAAATAACAGATTGAGTTCTGCAACTGTCAGACTCACCCAGGCGAGATTCCTTCAAAAGACACATAAGCAGAACTCGCCCGAGATAGTTTCCAAGCTAAATTTTTCAGGAAATTCTTGCTCGGGCGAGGTTGTAGGTGCCACATGGAATCTGGAGGCCTCGCCTGGGCAACCCTTTCAGGCTATAGCTACTTCAGTTTTGTGTGTGGGAAGGCTACGAGAGCCTCGGGTCATAAAACCCTTCACCACTAACTTATGTTTTGGACCCACCATGGCTTAGGTCGAGTGCGAGAGACCGTAGAAGAGATATTCGTTTCAATTCCGCTCATTTAGCACGCCTCCGTAACTAAGGTAAGGAAAGATTTCCAATGCAAGTTTTGGTTAATTCGATCCATGGTCACGAATAATGTTTTTGCATGAACCGTGATTTGACATCGTTGCATTTACATGTACTTGAATTCTTCTATAAATGAGCATGATCATTTGCATCTTGACATTTGTCACATGAAGTTGTTTGAATCATTGGTATTTTGACTCTGAAATCTGACTTGCTTTGATCTGACTCGGAAATAAAGTTCCAAAGGGTAGTGGAGTCTCCAAGAGAGGGGTGGAGTGTCCGGGGTTATCAACCTTGTGTCCGCTATGGACTGCTCTGTTCCCGCTACGGGATACTTTGCCTTGATGGATTGATTCTGAATTAGTTGTTGTAACAATCCCCAGAATTGACACTGCAGTGGTAAGTGTCTGGTCAGGTCATGCGCAAAGACCTCACTAGGATAGTCCATAAATTTTAGAAATTGACTTAAAACTGAATACAAACAAGTGTAGTAAAATAACAGATTAAAATGGTCTTAGAAATAATGAAATGCATATATATACCAGCAGTGGTATATACGCTTTATACTGAGGTTAAGCCATTAGGCTTTACCTCTAAACCGGTAGTAAAGAACCAAGGAAATCAGGATGGTTTTATCTAGCCTTGCTATTTTGTCTCAATTGCTATTTTATTTTTTTTATATAGTAGCTTTATACAGTACACTACTAAGGTAGAGTTGTAACACACTATATTAGCCTGCTATTGTAAAACCGGTCCAAAGCAAGAGAATGTTGGGTTTTTGTTTTATTAGGCATACACTACCAACGTAGTGTTGGCATACATGGGATCCTAATCTTTGGTAGCTTATAAGCTACTTGCATGCATTCAAATGTACACGACTCAGTTGAGTCATATGAAATGCGCATGCACGCAAGGTCACGTAACCAGTATAAAGATGTTAACCAAGGAACCTGCACATGGTTGCCTTCACAAATGAGATGAACTTGTAATCATCAAATCTGTTGTCATCCGACCCTGAAAACTTGCGAATCTGACCAACATATCAGACATTATCGAAGCATCGCCGTTACGATCAAGCTCAGCTCAATAGACACTATCCACCAAAAGGTATGCTATCGAGTTAATTTACAATAAATGATCATCATAATCGAGTACAGCTTGCTGCACTTCAAAACTACATAGGAAGTTTATAGATATAAATATAGGAATGCAGATTTCAGATTCAGAGGTGTAAACTCTATAGGAATCGATATGTTCAAAGCCATAAAAATCTATAGAAGTGATATATATATATATATATATATATATATATATATATATATCAAAGGGAGTATAGCTCAACATGAACTGAAGTACAGATTTCTGCACTTCAGATCTGTGTAAACAAATCTGTGGAGATAGATTTAAAATCTCCAATGAAATTATGGTTATATATATATATATATATATATATATATATATATATATATATATATATATATATATATATATATATATATATATTATGAATATATAACATATAACATATAATATCTATAAGCCTAAGGAGAAACTAAACAGAGAAACAGCAGAGTAATAAGCCAAGAAGAAGACATACCTGAAGCCCGGCAAGCCAGGCTTGTCACGGCAACCTCAAGGGGTTGCCGCGGCAAGACCCCATGCTGAGTGGCTTGTCGCGGCAACCACAAAAGGGTTGCCACGGCAAGCACCAAGTGTTGCCGCGGCAACCTCCCTCCAGCCATGGGTTTGAGTTGTGCCTGTGCTTGTGCTTGTGCTTTTGGACCTTGGGTCCACATGGGTTCAAGTATCTATCTGATGAGGCCTGGGTGCACTGTTGATGCACTGTGCATCGTCTATACATGATTCATTTTTTTGAAATTAAATCTATTTTCTTAGATTTGGTGCCACATGGTGCACTTAACCAATTTTGAAGAACTAAACGTTGCGTGATAATCTCGGACAATTGACTGTGCATCAACGTTGTAAGTGTAAAACACACTTGACGCACACAGGTAGGGAATGTATATTGTTCGTCATATTATGAATAGAATATCAATTTTTAATTATAGACACTTTGATGCTAAGAGTAGAATAATCGTGTATGCTTTATAAACATGATCAGCTAAGTACTGAAAATCTGATATTTTTTATAAAGAGAAGCAGTCCTTTATAGCACATGACAATTCTGATTTTTTTGTCAATTTTATATCAAGTGTTATCTGCATAAGAAATCTGTAGTGTTAGTCATAAATAGTAAAAGAGCATTAGGAACCATACATGGAAATTGCATCTTGTATTCTACAGTGTTCAGTAGTCAGATTTTGATCATTTGAAATATCTTTAACATGTTATAATTCCAGTTTACATCAAGTGATCCCGCTAACTCGGGAGCTTGAAATTCTTGTATCAAGTGATCCCGCTAACTCGGGATCTTGACAAGTGATCCCGCTAACTCGGGAGCTTGTAATATTCCAGTCCAAGTGATCCCGCTAACTCGAGAGCTTAATCTCGTTGATTCCCTGATCTTCGCCTGCATGTATATCCTGTTTCAGCTTGATTTTGTTTATACCTGTTGTATCATGCATAAGTCATGACATCAGCATATTAAAATGGTCATATGATGTAATGTTGTAATCTAGTAATGTTTCTAAATAAAAATTGATAAACTGTCAATTTATGTTAGCAATATAATATTCTCTACTGAGCTGTGGATGATAGCTCATTCCTCGATTTAAATAATTTAGCTGCAGAGCCCGATCCTAAGCAGGTGGCTGATCCGACCTATGTGCCTGAGGAGGAGGGAGACGACGACGACGGCGGGGAAGACGACTTTCCAGAGGAGTTCTTCTCGTAGTTAGGTTTGTTATTTGGGATATGAGGCATTGGGAGAGAGAGAGAGAGAGAGAGAAAGAGAAACCAAAAATATATTTTTGGTCTGTATAAATGATATATATTGGTTTTAAACTTCTGATGGGATGTTGGTTGGTTGTATAGGTTTTTTTTCATTGTTTAGATGACGGATGGCCGTCATCGGTGAAAAGCTATACACCAGATCCTTTGTGTTTTGATCATTGCATATATTTGTTTCTAGTTTCTATTTATCTGATATTTTGCCATCTTTGTTAATTGTCAGAGTTTAATTACATTACTTCCGCATTTTGTAATACTTTGATGAAATATAAGTAACCCCTTGATGAAAGGATCATATCAGGTGATCTGATGGCGCGACCTTTTCTAGTTGAGAGACTGGGAAAAGTCAGGTCACCACAGTTGTAAAGAGGAGTAAAGTTTCCAAGAGAGAGGTGGAATCCCCGAGGTTATGAACCTTGTGTCTGCCACGGACTGCTCTGTTCCCGCCATGGGATGTTTTTCACTAATGCTTTGAACTTGATGATGCGAATTACTCTGATATGTGTTTATTCCTTTGATCTGTTCTGATATTTGATATATTTTCCCTGACGCATTTTGTATCCAATTGGATCCTTTGCTCGGACTTGTATCTATCTTGTCATGTACTATATCATGACATGACTTTTGAAACCATGCTTTTGAATTAAGTATCTCATTTTAGTATGGGCTTTTGACGTGAAATTTTACGCGACTTACTTTAAATCTTTACTCATGTCTACAAAATAGAATGACAAATTTGATTTGCATTATCTCTTTTCCCTATTGAGCTTGGACTGTAGCTCATCCCTCGACTTTACGTTACAGGTGTAGGTGTAAATCCAAAACTGGACACCAAATTAGCAAAGGACCCAAACTACGTCCCTGATGAGGAAGAAGAATGGTCACCTGAGAAGTTTGTCCCATGATCAACTCCTCTTGGCTTTTTATCAGAGTATGGACAGTGATACTTCCTATACTTGGTATAGTTTTAGATTTGATCTTTGGTATAATCTATATAATTATAGACTACTATTTAGGTGACGGTCAACCATCACCTGTAGTTATATGATTTTTTGTGCTTATAAGTTAGAATGGTGGAAAATTATTGTGAATGCCATGTGGTTATCATTAGCTTCCACACTTACATAGCCTTACCAAATGTTGGATGGCTCGAACATCCCAATAAAATATTTAGAAGACGATCGAGCTGTCACAAAGACATCGAAGCGTTCCGATACCAAAGGGAACTCTGTATTCAGATTGTGTACTACGATTTGACGGCACAGATTTTTGGGTAAGGAAAAATTTTGGTTGTCACAATATCACTAAGTAAAGGCTTAAATCCATTAATGATGTTAGTTTTGTGACGATGGATTGCCTAGTGTCAATTCGTAAGATGGAATACTTTGTACGTCATAATCATTTACTGCTTTTGTTATTGAATTTGGGTGATTGTTACGAAACATCGAAGTAATGAGGGTAAATGATTTTTCAAAATATAAAATAGATGGTCATCCGCTTTTCAAAGTTTGTCAGCTCAAAGAGTCGTTTTCAAAATTATGTTCAGATGAGTTAAGATATATTTTTGTGGTCAATACCTTAACCCATCTTTGGGTTTTTATTAAAAATTGGGTTGGACTTTTGATCACACGTATCTCAAGGCGATAGAAAGCAAGTAGTTTCCTAATATAAGTGATATGTCTCCATTTGATGGATTAGGAAAGAGATGTGACTATATAAGAAGACCACCGTCCCCTCTTCCACTAACCCTAGCACATTCCCATTTAGAGGCTAAGCTTAGAGAAGAAGAGAGGTAATGTGGACTCGGATTCTCTTGCGGAAATCATCGTTTTCATTGCGGATGCCACTAGCGCATCGACACGAAAATAAATACAAACTACGCACACACTACAAAAAAATATATTATTAGCGGCTGTTTTTGGAACAAAAAACTACCGCTATTAACAAAAAACCATTAAAGACTATTACCGATAAGGGTATTAGCAGCAATTTTTTGTTAATAGCGACAGTTTTTGACTGCCACTAATAATCTTATTTTTTGTAGTGGCATGTTCTTATAAAGATGAATAGTTGATTGTGTGATTTGAGCTTACATCTTAAAATTTCTATTAGATTTCTCCTAATTAGAGTAATTGAAGATGAATTATACGACATAAATCTCTTTGAAGAGTTCTTAAAGAAAGATGATGAGATCGTGAGGCTATGATGAGTGTTTATTGAAGGTATAAAGTCTAAAAATTATTTTAGACAAAAAAAAAAAAGTGAATCGAAGAAGCGGTAGCCATTAAAGCTTTGATACCATGTAGAAAATTTAAATACTCTTTTATAGAAAAGTGCAGTCACGTGTTGTCCGTTATATCCATGGATCAAAATCTTAATTTTTTGATACGTATCAACCGTATCGGTTCCGAACAATACTTTTCGATTTTTTTCCAAAAATAAAAAACAAAAAAAATATAAAAATCGTCCAATACAAACTATACATTGAACAATAATTTGACTGTTTTTTAAGGGGGGCGATAAAAACTCAATGTATCGTATCGTTAGGATCCAAAACCGATACATATCGTCCGATACGTATCGGTATCGGACGATATTTTGATCCATGATTATATCTATATAATATATTATAATTTTGTCATGTTGGGTTACGTGGGGGCAAATTATGGCCCAACTTGACTCATTGACAATCTGCTGGTAAAGCCCTATAAAACTGCAGGAACAAAACGCCACCGGTACAGTTTCTTATTTAGGTGGTGGACGAGTCTATGCGGCGGTTTCAAACTGCCGCTAATGCCCTATAAAATGGTCGGTGAATAAATCAGCGACAAGCCCATTAGATTATAGTCGGTTTGACGGCCGCCGTGATATTATTAATGACGGTTTTACGACCCAAATCCTGACCCGAACCCGTTTATTAATGTGTAGCTTCTGGATCTAGTCAGACTCGGCCCAGAAATGGATTATATTTTTAGAATGGACCATCATTTAAACACCATTTAAATAGTGTTTAAATGGTCTTACACTATTAATGGTTTAAGATGTGGGTTATTCATACAGTTAAAGTGATTGATCATATATTGAAGTGCAATAAGCTCAAAAATGGTGTTTCATGGAGGTTCGAACAATCCGATCTGTCGACTATAATATTAACTTTTGTTTTTAGTTTTAATGGATGATATTAAAGCTCATCAATTGGATGGTTGAGATCCACTTACAGGCATCTTTCTTTGGGCTGAGATACGTTCCAATGACTCGCTTGAAAATTTTAGATTAGTCAATAATGTACGTCACATGGCATAATGATAAATCACACTTCAATGGTATGAGATAACAAAGAAAAGAACAATTTTAATGGTGTAAGATCATTTAAACACCATTTTAGTGTTTAAATGTAGGTCAAGAGTCATTATCCCACCCAACCCGGACCCGAATCAATTTCACAATGGGCAATGTCCGATAGCAACTCAACTTCGGTAGCTATATATACACCCATTAAACCTGTGAAGAACATACCCATATCCACCATTAAAAAATCATTGATTGTCTTGAATCAAACAATGGAGATCTTTTTATCCCAATCTTCCACACAATAGATTTTGAGATCATGGCACACCTATCAGACAATCACATGCATGTTGATTCCATATGGCACACATCTCTAAAAGTGATTATCTGATTATACGCTCATGATCATGCTCACTTTTGGGGATGTTTGCCACATGAAATCAAGATATGACCGTTTGATAGATGCACCATGATCTAATTAAAGATCTATCATATGTAAGATTTTGATGAAAAATGATCTTCATTGTCTGATTCAAAGCACTCGGCAGTTTTTTATGGTGGATATATGTGTGTGTGTGTGTGTGTGTTCTGTACAGGTTTAACGGGTGTATATAACATTTCCCCTCAATATGGTTTTAACAGGGAGGAAGGTTCTTGGAATCTTCTTTTAAGTTGGCTGGACTCCCTATTATGTCCGAATCTAACAATGATGCCAAGTGGACAAATTTAATAATAACAAGCTTTTCCAAGACTACAGAAGTCTATATGTCTTGTTCATTAGCTTGCTGACACGTGTTCCCTGTCATAGCCATTAGGTCACTTTCTTCCAAAAGGTTCAAACCAAACCACCAAATAATGGTTAACCTCTTTCCCTTGAAAGCTCCTAGGTAAGCTTCTCTCCCATGGAAAATAGTTCTCAAAGCCTAAGGTGAGTAAAGAGCCAAGGTTGGAATTATGGAATCTGATTTTCAGTGGTTTCCAAGTTGGAAAAGTTGGTGGTCTCCAATGGTGGAGGGAGGAGGTGGTGATGGTAATGGTGATGAGATGGTGGTAGTGTAGAGAAGATAGTGATCACGGAGGTAATGGAGATAGTAAAAGAGGCATTTAGCGCCCTTTTTATCATAGCATTTACAAAAGCGGATAATGGGTCCGGACTCATGAGCGGACATTTAAACAGATGGTTTTTAAACGATCTTACACCATTAGAATGTCACAGATTGGATAGTTCGAAACTTCAAATCTCCCAAAAAGTATATTTTTTGACTTATAGTCCTTCCATTGATAATATATTTCTTTGACATTATGAATTTTCAAGGTCATACGTTAATATATGACGGTCAAGAGAGTTGGTCCCTTACTAAAAATGCTGCTAAAGATTTCTTTTCTGACGTTTCTTGTAAAACGCCACTAAAGAAATAGATTAGCAACGATTTTAGAAAAAATAACGCAACAAGCACTACCAAAACATTTTATATGCAAATTTTACCCTGTCTATTAAAAACACTACTAAGTTTTCGCGTCTTTTTTTAACTTTTACCAATATTTTCAGACATCGCAAAAAGTCTAGTTTTAGTTGTAAGACGAGATTTGTGAAATCTTAGCTTTTTGGACATATTTTGAAATCTGCAATTCCAGGAAAGGTTTTGGTTAGATCCAATTGGTTGAACTTTAAATAGGATTCAGTAGATCTTAAATCGTTGGACTTTTACCGGCATTCATAAATACTGCTAAAAGTTTTCGCAACTTTTTTGAACTTTTACCAACATTTTTCAAACGCTGCTAAGAGTCTGTTTTTTAGTTGTAAAATAAGTGATAATAAACTTTATCATAGCGGATTTGTGAAATCTTAACATTTTTGTTAGGTCCAATTGGTTGAACCTTAGATAAGGTTCAATAGATCTTAAAACCTTTGGACTTTTACCTGACGTCTATCAAAAATGCCGTTAAAAGTTTTTGTGACGTTTTTTAATTTTTACCAACATCTTTCAAACGTAGCAATTTCCCAGGGTTTTGGTTAGGTCCAATCAATAAGTTCGGAAACTTTTAAAGCTAGTAAAAGTCAACTAAGTTAAAATCAAGATTTCATCCAATGATTTTAAAATCAATTGACATTTAAAGTTCAATCAGACCTCACCAAAACCTCCATTTTGCTATTAAACACACAAATGAATGAATTTCGTTTTCATTTCATGTGGTTTCCGATAGATTATCTCCATTTGAGGAGGCCAGTAGTGCTTAATGGTATAATGTGACTTACCATAACTTTTTATGTAAAAATTCATTTCTCACCTTGACCATGTGGTCAACAGTGACTTCTAAAATCAAGTTACTATTAATTTTGCATAATAAGATCAGGGCCATATATATGAACTCTAAAATAAAAAATTATAAATAAAGCATATGTTGAATGGTCTGCTATTTTATATATATATATAAAACGCGGGATTAATTTCTCAGTTTTGCGCCACCCGTGTCATGATTATTTCATGATATATGACAAAAGAGAAGTCATTTCTAGACTTGTGACCCAAGGCATAAAAAATCGGCTAATACCGATACGTATCGGTATCTCGACAAACCAATACGTATCAGTTTTCAATACGTATCCGTCCTATAATTCGGTATCGGGTTTCAGCCAATACGTATTGATTTGAGCCTAGACTTTGTTTTTTTTTTTTTTTTAAGGGGCCGAATTCATATCAGTCCTCCATGGACCGATACTCGATACCGATATCGAATTTGACACCTTGCTATGATCTTGGGGAGCAGACCAAAGGAGAAAACAAAATGAACTATATTGTATCAGCAAGAATCAATATATTAGTAGGGCCCATGAAAAGAATTTCTACTATCTATTATTGGCTGAGGACCATGAAACAATAGGACAAATGATATGATCACCTGGTAGGTTGTCACTAATTTGGTATCTTGTCCCCATTGAGAGAGTCAATAGAAGAAACCCATAACAATAATTATAGGGACCAATTCTCTTTGACCGGCATTTAGACATCAAATGATTTTTAAACGAACTTATATCATTTATTAGTTTATGATTTTAGAAATTGTTACTGTGAAAGGAATATATCATTAATTGAAGAGCTATTAGTAAAAAATAAATAAATAAAAATAAAAAATTGAAGAGCTATGAGTCCAAAAACCACACTTTTTAAGAGATTCGAATCATCTTATCTATGCACTCCAATACTAATGATTGTTATTAATTTTGATAGCTAGCATTAAAGTTCACCGCTCCACTTAGAAGAATGTGTGAAAACTAAGATATTATGAGAAGAAGAAAGAGAATAAAGAAGGGAACAATTTAACATGGTTCGGCAAGCAAGCCTACGTCCACAGGATAACTTCTATTTTTTTTCATCTTTTTATATTCTTTTCTGCTACACTGATTGAATTTATATACAATAATGACTTTATTGTGGATAAGTACATGACTTCTTATCATAATTTGTATCATTATCTTGGTAATTCATGCACTTCTTTTGGTGTGATAATATCCTTAAAAATTAGATTGTGTGTCTAATCTCTCTGTTTTGTTTTTATTTACCACATCTTAATAAATTTCAATCTCTCTGTTTTTATCCTTTTCCCCAATTACCTTTGGTAACTTTAGTAACATTCTGATCTTTAGCCGTTATGCGATGAGTGGAATCATGTGACTGGAATGGTGAAATGATCATTTGGTTGGGACATGTTTCAAAGATGGATTGCCTCTTGGGTAATTTAGATGGATCATAGATGTGTGCCATACACTACAAAAAATAAGACTATTAGCGGCAGCTAAAAACTACCGCTGCTAACAAAAAAGTGTCGCTAATATCCATCCTTGTTGTTAATAGTCTTAATAGCTTTTTGGTTAATAGTGACAATTTTTTACAGCAAAAAATTATCACTAATAGTCTTATTTTTCGTAGTAATATGGCACTAAGGATCAAAATATCGACCAAAATTTCGGTTTCAAGCATGATCGAAACAAAAATTTGGACCGAAATTTTAGCTAAAAACCGATAATTTCAATCCCATACAAAATATGACAAAAATTTTGGTCCAAATTATCGTTTCGGTGAGGACCAAAACCGATAATTTGGACCGAAATTTTGATCCTTGCATGGCACAATGATAAATCACGCTTCAATGGTATGAAATAAAAAGTGCCATTTTAATGATTTAAGAGCATTTAAACACCATTTAGTATTTAAATGTCGGTAATGAGACATTATCCCATAATTAAAATATAACTTTAGTGTTGAAACGGCGTACTTGCCAAGTTTCAAGAGAATAATACATGCACTTCACCAAATATATACAAATTTGGTCACCAAATTGGGGTTCAAGTGTTCAACAATAATACGGCAAGGTTAATAGTTGGAAAAATCAACAAATTTTGGCAAGTTTCGAGAAATTTTTTGAGAAAAAACTAGGTTAACAGTTGGAAAAATCCAACAAATTTTGGCAAGTTTCGAGAAATTTTTTGAGAAAAAATAAGAAAAAAATTTTATAAAAAAAAGAAAGATGAAAGTATAAAAGAATTTAAAAATCACAATTTATTAAAAAAAATCATGAATTAGTCATGAATTATTTACAAGATTCATGAATTAAAAAAAAAAAAAAAAGAATTTTGTCATAATTTGCAAATAATCATGATGCTTCGATAACTTGCAGATCATCTACCCAAATTAGGGTTAGATGCAAATTTGGTTGTACAATTGGCAATATCTGAACCAATTGTCATTTGCTTTTAACTCCCTTTTGAGGAATGATTTGTATGATATTTTCTATGAAAATGTAAGTTTTTCTCTTTTAAAATTTTAATAATAGGGTATGGTAGTCCATTCATTTTCGGCAATATTTCAGTAGAGGATCATTTCAATTCATTTTGGATGAATTTTGGGAAAAAAAATTCAAAAATTTAGAAAAAAATTCAAGGAGTACAAGAAATATATATAAATAATAATTAATATGTGCAAAAATTATACTTATTTGAAAATGGAGAAAGGTATTCAAATTTAATTCCGCTGAAATTAATGATTTTTTTGTGATTTCAAAGAAACTGCCAAAATTTCACCAAAAGTTTCCTATGACACTGCTTTTGGTGAATTTTAGGGAAATGTTGGAGAAATTTGTCACTATGTATGGGACTCCTCAACCCTACTTAAACGTAAGTGCTTCAAATTTCGACTATTATGTATATATCGGCATATTTGATCCATTGGGTGAAGTCATTGCCCAAGCATAGAAGTTTGAAAATAAATTGGCTTGGGAGAAAATCAATAATTAGGAAAATTAAAGAAAAAAATTATAAAAAGATAATATTAAAAATTAGAAAATTTGCGAAAAAATTTAACTAAAAAGAAAATATCAAGAAAAAGTTTAAAAAATATTGTGTTTTATTGATGAGATTCACGACTTTTTTAAAAAGCTACAAAAGCCGCAATTAAAACATGACTTTTCCAAAAGTTGGCTTCCAAATGGATGCCTTTATTAGCGCCCACTGAATTGCTTAGGACACTCACGCTAAAACCCATTGACTGGTGTGAAATGTTAGCTTTTTAGACATATTTTGAAATCTACAATTCCAGGATGGGTTTTAGTTAGGTCCAATTGGTTGAACCTTAAATAGGATTCAATAGATCTTAAAACTGTTGGATTTTTCCCGACGTCTGTCAAAATACCGTTAAAAGTTTTTGCAGCGTTTTTACAACTTTTACCAACATTTTTCAACCTGTCGCTAAAAATTTCTTTTTTAGTCACGAGACAAGTGGTACTAAAATTTATCATTGCGGCATCTTATGACTAGATCTAATCGTACATGGGTGTGGAATCTTAAGCTTTTTTGGACAGATTTTGAAATATGCAACTCCCAAAATGATTTTGGTTAGATCCAATCGATGGGTTCAACAAACTTTTAAAATCAATGGATGTCAACTTTAAAAAGTTGAAGTCAAGATTCCCTTGCATCCAATGATTTTAAAATCAATTGACATTTAAAGTTCAATCGGTCGGACCTCACCAAAACCTCTATACATTGGGGGACGAAGGATTTCTTTGAAGGGACGAAGGATTTCACCCGGTAACTAACATAAATATTAACAATATTTTTGAACAAAAAGTTTGTAACAGCTTTAAAGAAAGACTTGATATTTTGAGAAATTTTATTCATCTAAATTAAACGTCAAGATCTAACGATCTTTGATGAAAAAAATTAACACGAAAAATGATCTCTGTTAGATGTTGGCCTTTGATTGCATTGAATCATAGGATAGTGATTATGTTTCATGCCGATCTTTAGATCATAGCCTTCAAATTGAATGCTTCACTACAAGAAAAAAAAACTATTAGCAACATCCATAAAATGCCGCTATTAACAAGAAAGTTGCCGCTAATACCCTTGCCTTTAATAGTTTTTTTGTTAATAGTGACACTTTTTTATTGCAAAAACTGTCACTAATAGTCTTATTTTTTGTAATGCTTTAAATTGTGTATTTACATGGCACATGTCCCCAAAATGTAAGTGTACAAGAAATGACACTACCTTTCTTTTAAACTGTGTGCCACTAATTTGAGCGTACAAGAAATGCCCCCTATATTATTATGAGTACCTCTATTTGTGCCTACATTGCCTACGTTGAAAAACCGTTAATTGCTTTGTATAAGATCATGGAGATCGGTTTTCATCCCAATCTTCCACATAATGGATCTTTAGACCATAGGCATACCATTAAACGGTCATTTTTTTTCCGCCATCCTCTTATTTAAAACAATCGATTATTTTTCAGCATATGCGCTAATAGGAATTTATTTTGATCATTAATATAGAAGATCATCATAAACAGTTGACACATCACATAATTTGCATGAGTCAAAACAATCCATGACCATATATTTCAATGCACCTATAATCGTTTATTATAGATTATTGTGGCTGTTAGGAAATTTTTTAATGACTTTTATATTAGAAAATTTTAATATGAGGTTAATTTGAATGGCTTTTATATTAGGAAAATTACATATATTTGAATGGCTCAAGTGATTGGGTTCAGTCTTGGGATAGAAAATAGGCTAGGGTTGGAGCAGGATTATGTTATAATAAGATAAAGTAAATAGTATTTAGATTATGGACAGGTTTTGACTTATAGAGGCCTTCTTAAATGGAATGAGTTGGTAAATAGGATAGCCCTATAGAAAATTTAAGAGGTCTGTGGGGTCGCCGCCCCCGCAAGCCTATATGACCAAAGTCATTTTCCACCTCTATTATCTTATAATAATTTCTGTCAAGTTATGTTACAAACAAAGTGCCCCTACCTACCCTAAATTGCCCCTATTCCCCTTTTTATTGGATCTCATTTTATCTATTCCTTTATTTACATTATCTCTTAGAATTTTTCTCATTTCTCACATTGTCTCATGCACCGAGACAATTTGTCAACATGTATACAAAATATTAAAAATTAGTAAATATTGTGTGCTAGATACTAATTCCTTTAAGAATTTGTATCAATCCAAAAAATATAAAGCAATCATTAGTTGGACAAAATTTGGTTACAAGACTCACTTATTTTCTCTCCTATTAAAACCCAACTAGAAAAGTAGGTGTATATGGATTCTCACAAGTTTCTCTCCATCATCTTAGGGTAGCATTATTTACACCCATTAAACTTGTGAAAAATATATATATTTTTATTATGAAAATTAGTTGACTGCCTTAAATTAGACTATGGAGATCATTTTCCTTCCCAACCTTCGCAGATCTTGATATCATTAATAATTTTGGTCACTACAAAAAAATTAACTATGAGTGACATTTAACCATTATAGTTTCCTTTTGTCATATATATATATATATGGAAAAGATGTTCGCCCTTCATGGGAGGACGGTCACCGTCTTCCAAGCTTCCATGTGACACCCAAAATATTTATTTCGATGTTATGTGGAGTTTGGGTGCATTACTTAGATTATCTTTAAAAAAAAATTGAAAACCCATTTCTACCATGTGTTTTTTGAACTGTGAAGTGTGGACTAATGAAACTCATCAAACTTTAACTTATGGATTTAAAATTTTAAAAAAAAAAAGAAAATTTAATATTAATCTAAACCGTCCATCTGTACTCCACATGACACTTAAATAATATTTTGAGTGCCACATAAAATTCCATATGTATCATAGAAGACGATCACCGTCCTTCATTAAAAAACCTAGCTGGCTCCTTTTATATATATATATATATATATATATATATATATATATATATATATATATATATATATATATATATCTTTTGCATCACGCGCGCCATAATTATTTCACGATATATGCACGCCCACCCCCCCACACCAAAGCGACAAAAAGAGAAGTCATTTCGTACAGCCCAAAGTAGGAAAAAAAATGAATTACATTGTATCTAAGTATGGAAACCAAGCATAAATCAATATATTTGTAGGGCCCATGAAATGAATTTCTACTATCCATTAGTGGTTGTGGACCATGAAATAATGGGACAAATGAGCACCTGGTTAGGTTGTCACTAATTTGGTATCTTGTCCCGATTGAGAGAGTCAATAGAAGAGAGTCAGACCAATAATTAAAGGGACCAGCTCTCTTGGTTAACACCAAATAATTTTTGAATCATCTTATATCATTTATTGGCTCATGATCTTAAATATTTATATTGTCAAAATGATATATCATCAATTGAAGAGCTATCAATATTAAAAAATTAACTAATTAAAGAGCTATGGGTCCAAAAACCACACTTTTAGGGAGATTAGAATCATCTGATCTGTGAACTCTAATATCAATGATTGTTATTAATTTTGCTAGCTGATATTAAGACCGCTCAGATGATTTACATCCACTTAGAAGCATGATCCTTTGAGTGGGACATGTTTCAAAGATGGATTGCCACTTGAGCAATTTAGATCGATCATAGACACAATGATAAATCACGCTTCAATGGTGTGAGATAAAAAGTAACATTTTAATGATTTAATTAAGAACATATAAACACCATTTGGTATTTAAATGTCGGTAAGGAGACATAATCCCATAATTAAAATACAACTTTAGTGTTGAAATGGCATTCGTGCCAAGTTTCAAGAGAAGAATACATGCATTTCACCAAATATATACAAATACAGTCACTAAGTTGGGGTTCAACAATAATTCGGCAATGTTAAATGTTCGAAAAATCCGACAATTTTTGGCAAGTTTCGAGAAGTTTTTTGAGAAAAAATCAGATTTTTTTTTAAGAAAAAGAAAGATTAAAAGTATAAAAATTTTAAAAATATTAAAAAATCACAAGTTATTAAAAAAAATCATGAATTAGTCATGAATTATTTACGAGTTTCATGAATTTAAAAAAAAAAAAAAGATTTTTTTCATAATTTGCAAATAATCTTGATGCTTCGATAACTTGCAAATCATCTACCCAAATTAGGATTAGATGCAAATTTGGTTGTACAATAGCAATATAGGAACCAATTGTCATTTGCTTTCAACTCCCTTTTGAGAACAAGTTTCTCTTTTAAAATTTTAATAATAGGGTATGATAGTCCATTCGTTTTCGGCAATATTTCGGTAGCGGGTCATTTCGGATGAATTTCGGAAAATTTTTTGAGGAGTACAAGAATTATATATAAATAATAGTTAATATGTGTAAAAATTATACTTATTATTTGAAAATGGAGAAAAGCATTCAAATTTAATTCCGCTGAAATTAATGAATTTTTTGTGATTTCGAAGAAACTTTTGTACTATGTATGTGACTCCTCAACCATGCTAAATGATTTTTAAAAAAATAAGTGCTTCAAATTTAGGGTTTTATGTATATATTGAACCGAGTCAGGTTTTTTGATCCATTGGGTGAAGTCATTGCCCTAGCATAGTGAGCAACTCGAAGTTCCAAAATAAATTGGCTTGGGAGAAAATCAAATGAAGATTAGGGAAACTAGAAGAGAAAAATTATAAAAAGATAATATTAAAAATTTTAAAATTTGGGAAAATTTTAAAAAGAAAATATCAAGAAAAAGTTAAAAACAATATGTGCTTTATTTATGAGATTCACGACTTTTTTAAAACGCTACAAAAGATGCAATTAAAACAGACTTTTCCACAAGTTTGGAATATGTGGTCACAAACACACTAGTCTCAAAGGGTCAGGCCCACTCAAATTTTGGCCCAACCCATCCCATTGACAGCCCTATCATGGGCTTCCAATCCAAATGGATGCATTTATTTGCACCCACTGAATTGCTTGGGGCACTCGCGCTAAAAACAATTGACTACTGTAAATGAAACGTTGGAGATTATTTTTCGTCCTAATCTTCCACTCAGTAGATCTTGAGATCAAATTTTTATTTCATGGGATACATCCGAAAAAGTGATGAAAAATTATGTTTTCGTCCTAATCTTCCACTCAATAGATCTTGAGATCAAATTTTTATTTCATGGGACACATCCGAAAAAGTGATAAAAAAATTATGTTTTCGGTGTGAGTGCTCTCAGTGATTCCATGGGTGCAAACAAAGGTACATTAACAAAACTTGTCTTGGAGAAACATCAATGCATTTCCTTGAAATTTTTAGGAGTTAACTTCGTCACCAAAGGCTAAGTTATAATAATTAGTTGGATATCCATATTTACAACCGAAGATTTTTTTCGTGCACCTGATGATTCCTCTATTAACATGATTGACTTCCATAAATCAGTTGATAGATATTGTTTTTTATTCTAATATTTCACACAACAGATCTTGAGATCGTGGCCCATCTATCAGCCATCCACGTGTTGATCCCATGTGAAAACATTCGTAATTATGTTGTAGTATAATGTACCACAAGAAGGGTTCTTGGGTTACTTATAGGGACGTGTTTTATGTGAAATTAACATCGAACCATTTGATAGGTGGTCTTTGATCTCAAGATTTACTTCGTGAATGATTCAGAGGATCTATCATTTGATTTAAGGCAGTCAATAGTGTTAATGGTGGAATCATCAATTAAGTAGAAAGAATCTTTGGTTGTAAATACCGCTATCCTAACTATTTTAATTTTAAACTTTTTCTTTTAATATTTTTCTGTGATATTTAGCATTTGGCTTACGTCATTACAGAGAGAGAGATACTTTTCTGTCATATCATTAGCATTTAGCTTACGTCATTACAGAGAGAGAGAGAGAGAGAGTGAGTCCAAAATTCATATATTTTATATTAGAGAGAGAGAGAGAGAGAGAGAGTGAGTCCAAAATTCATATATTTTATATTTGTTTAAATCAACCCTTTAATGAGCGCAATTAGAAATAATGTATAGTATATACTAATTCTTTTGGATGGAGGATTGAGGGAGGCTTTGTTCTGATTTGTTTTTTTAGTGCCCTTAGCATAAAAAAAAGCATATTCTCTTTTAACCTAAAGTTTAGTTAACAAAAAATAAATAAATTAGAGGCAGCTACTAACCCTCACCAAATAACAAAATTCCCCATTAAGTCTAGTTGAAAATCGTTGACTTCTTTGAATCGAATGATGGAGACTATTTTTCTTTCCAATTTTTCACATTACTGATCTTAAGATCGTGAAAATATCATCAAACGGTCAATTTTTTACTCAACATGACACACATCTCCAAAATTAACTTGTGAGTATTAATTATATCACGTGAACTTTGTGTCACTCTTTTTGAATGTGTCACATGAAACAAAAAACTTATCATGTGATGATATGCTCATGATCTCGTGATCAATGAACGATTTTCAGTTGTACTTAATAAGAGATATTTAGTATTCGGTGGGGTTAGCAGCAGCCCCCAAAAATTAATGATAAAGCTATGGCACACCACTTTATGCCATGTGGCAAATATATTAAAGTAGTATCTTATATATTGAACTTATGTGACACCAAAAATAACACATATTGAGTAATTTTAACCATCCTATCTATACATTCTAATATGAATAAAAGTGTATGGGTTTTGAAGGAAGCAACTATTTACACACAAAATTTGCGTAGTTGCACATAGATTAAAGAGAAAGATTTTGCATTTTGGGACTTGTGCCACATAGAACATCATCAAAGCCACCTAATTTGATGGCCATGATGCAAAGATTTTTGGTGCCAAGCATTCAATAGGAACATGATCTTTATCATTTGACCCAATACAGTCAAAGATGATGGATTCAATGGTTGACAATGTTGAATTGATCAAAAAAAGGGATCATGTTTCCTGTTAACCTTTGGCATAAAAAATATTTCCAGCAACAGCTTAGATGGTGTTCTGTGTGCCATTATGGCTTTCAATGGGCCTGATTAGGGTTGGGCTAGTGTTAAATTTGGACCGTCTGGGGCTGGGTTAGACAACTTTCAGTCCGACCCTTACTAGGCTAAGACATCTTGAACATCGACGAGATCTCTGGAGAAGATTGAATTTATTTTTAAAATATAAAAGAGGGTAAACTTATATTTAAATGAAAAAAAAAATATTTAATTATATAATAATAATAATAATTAATTAATTTGGGTGATCAAGACTGTTGGATCGATTTGGGTGATAGTCCTATGTCCAAGTGATTAACTTAGCCCTCATAAGATTCCAACTATTCATTCTACAGTAGTGAGCATGTCAATTGATCTGGTCGGCCTACAACCCAGCCTGACCCGACCCAAAAAAATCAGGCTTTTTGAGTGGATTATAAGAGCTGGGCTTAGATAATGGAGGCCTAGAAAAAATTGGAAACAGTTAGGGCCTAACAATGTGAAGCCCGCTTAAGGTCGGCACGGGCATATATATATTTCATCCTCATTTTGCAAGCGCTTGGTCAACTGACTAACGTGAGATTATAACCTAAAAAGTGATTGATTTATGGTGTGCATAAAATTTTTTAAATATTCTTCAGAGTAAGAAGTTTAGGCTGCTTCATATGGCTCTGTGACTTGAAAGTATTGAGTTTGTTGTGAAAACTCATAAAGAAAGTTGTCTCAGTAAAAATTCTGATTAGAATAAGACATCATATTAAAGGCTAGTAGAAATATTGATTTAAATCTAGAAAATTTCTAAGACTAATTTTTAAACCCTAATATTTTCTATTTGTAATCCTCGACGACGACATCAAAAACTTGTCGTGAATTTTAATGTGTAATACTCGCAAGTGAACGAGTCGTACCATAGTAAACGGGTGCAGAATACAAAGTTGTTCCCACAAGAATTTTAAATAGATATTTAAAAAAGAATAACTACCAATCACAAAATTCCCTAGAATTATTACAATTTTAATCTAGTCTAACAAATTTGATTAATGTAAAAGAATAATAAACTAAACAAGATAATATTAATTAAAGAAAAACATGCGAGATTTAGGATCTCATCCTTAATTATTATCCATAAGTTCAAATCTAAAGGGTGGAATATTAGAGACGAAAACACATAAAGATTAAAATCAATTAAAACTTTATGAAATGTAAAGACAATTAAATCGGTATAAAAATTTAAGATAATACTTTTCTAAATCCACGAATGAAAAGAATCAAAATATTTATTATATTAAACTAAATATAATCATGATGAATTAATGAATCTAGTTTTTGCATTCAAAGATTAGAGCACCTAATCATAAATCTAAGATCATAAGAAAATCATGACTAGTTCCTATATCTCGAATTGATAATTAAATCCCAAAAACGACAAAAGCATATAGGGGTAAAAATCATAAAGACATCTACTAACATTCCAACCACTGATCTAACTTCATGGATGAATACCTAAGATGAGATTCATCAGATCCTAAATCTCAAAAAAATTAGCTACACATTTCAATAAAAACAATGCAAATAAATGAAATAACTGAAATAAATTTTATTATAATATCAGAATTTATCGTCAAAATGAATTCAACAACAACTTTTATCAACCTGCTACAATCTTCTTCCCAAAAAAAATCATTACTCTATGTTCTAGATCTAGATAACTCATAAAAGAAGGATATAAAACTCAAAGAAAAAATTAGAAAACTCAAAAAAAGACCTAAAAATGTAAAGATAGCTAAAAAAAAAAATGACGATCTCAAAACTAATGTAAAAAAAGACACAGCTCTATAACCCTAACTCTAACTTTACCTTTTATAGAGCTCTTGTTTGAAACCCTAATTTCTCCCCCTCCCCTCTTCTCCAAATTTTGACTAATTTCAGGCCTTGAAAACATAAAAATTAGGCCCCAAATCGATCGATCGATTATGAAAATTCATCGATCAATTTCTCAAATTTTCGTGAAACTCGGTCAAACTCTTCGACAGACATAATCTCGATATTTTGGTCATAACTTTTTACTCTAAACTCGGATTTACGCGATTCTTACGACATTGGAAAGAAGAGAACGAACTTTACAACTTCGTGCGAAATAAAAATTTCATGAATCAAATATTTTAAAGGTAAAAATTGAGTTGAAAGTCGGGATAAGTTCTAAAGGATCAAACGTTACACGGATTTGACGTTATTTTCTGAACTCGTGAGCTATTTTGTAGTCAATTTATCTTTAGACCTATAAATCACTAAAACTACACAAAATATATTAAATAATTTTTATCGAACAACAATTTATAAGTTTAAGGGATCAAATATTAACTTTTTTCAACACTTATTGCACATATTGGTCGATATTAGCACTACTATTATTTATTTGTTGATATTAATGCTTAGCCATATTGATCAGACATATGAACTCGGTAAGGCCCACATTCAATCCACATCGACCAAAATATTATCGAAATCCCTGATTTTTAAACCTTTGTTCCCAAATCCCAACCCTCTCTCTTTATAATAAAGTTAAAATCACTTTTTAAGATACAAACAATCTTTCGTTCATATAAAAAATAATAAACATTAATATATAACAACTCAAATACTTACAAAACTAGCATCCCACTTATTTATTGATTCTCTTCTGTTTCAGGCTTTCAACCTTTAATATGGCATATGTATACTTATATTTTTTAAAGAAATAATTAAAATATAATAAGAAACTAGCATCCCTCCATTACTTTATTATTATTATTATTATTATTATTATTATTTATATATACATATATTTTTTATAGAAATAATAAAAATATAATTAGGATTTGGTAAGTTAAGATTACTTTGGACGAAATTCCGACAAGATTTCACAAACTCTGATGAAATTTTACGAAAACCGAGTTGAGACGGCGAAACCTGAGACCTTTCGGCAACTTACTGTAAAATTTGAAGCGATTTCGTCAAAATCCGGTGAAATCCGGAGAGATTTCAACCAGTAACCGGATAGATCTAGCGAAATCCGACGAGATTTGGTGAAAACCGAGATGAGACGGTGAAACTCGGATGATTCAGCAACTTACGGTAAAATTTGGAGCGATTTCGTCAAAATCTAAAACCAACGAGCAACTGGCTAAATCTAGCGAAACCCAGCGAGATTTATCGAAAACCGAGTTTACACGGCGAACCACGCGAAGATTCTGCATTTGGAGCTATTTCGTCAAAATCCGGCGAGCAACCGGCTAAATCTAGCGAAATTTGACAAGATTTATCGAAAATCGAGTTTACACGGCGAATCACACGAAAATTCAGAAACTTACAGTATAATTTAGAGCTATTTCGTTAAAATCTGGTGAAAAATGTGCAAAACAGTCGGAAATGAGTAAAAACCAACTATATAGAAGTCAGATCTAACTTTCAAATCCCCCAAAAAAATTCGAAATAAGGCTTCAAAATCTCAGCCAATAATTTCAAATTTTCAAAGGGGGGAGTCATCTCGGCCAAAATTTTGAAATTTCAGCCGAGATTTTGACCCATGATCGGACCATTTAAATATGGACCATTTCTCATATCTAGCACAGGTGGTAAAGATCTTTTGATAGGATGTTCTTCTGATTGGCTAAAGTTTATATGATGCTCATATCTATGAGTAGGAGTTCATAATTACTTAGTTCAGTGATTCGCTCGATTTGAGTTTGATTCGCGATTTGCTACTATGAAGAGAGGTGGGATGAGTTTTAAAAGTATTTGTTAATATTATAATATAAATTTTCATTTTTAATAATTGAAATGCAAATGAACGTTTGTTAACAACAAAACATTAAAATTACAAATTTTTGGCCTCAAAAAGATCACAACGGATTGATTTCGATGTACCCAATTCACAATTCGCTGGTGGAGTGAGACAATTAAGTAACGTAGACCAGAACTAATTGGATCTTCAAAAGAATTGTGCCATGTGAAACCACACTAGGGTTGTCAACAGGATGGATCAACTTAATACCCGACCCGTGTTTTTATCAGGTCGGACACATAAACTTGACCCGTCGGATCATGTGGGGCATGGAGCATCTAGCCCGACCTTCATTTTAGGTTGGTCGGGCAAAGATTGAGTCGGGTCGAGTCAACCCAACAGAACTCAATTTATTTACAAAATCAGGAAAAATAGGGGGTTATCATTGACCAGTTTGGGTCGGGTTTTTCAAGTTGAGCGTCCGATCGGGTGGATTTTTTCTGGTTGGGTTGAGCATATATCTCCCATCTAGTGGGGTCTAGTATATGATCTTCACTCTCAAGCAATAGAGCTTGAGATCATAGCGCACCTATCAGACAGTCAATTTTTTATTACAGATCCCCAAAAAATGCCCTATATTCACATTTGAGTATGCTTCAAGGGCTATTTTCGGGGATCTATGACACATTGAATAAAAACTAACCAGCCGATAGGTGCGCCATGATCTATTTTGTAGAAGATCGGGGTGAAACATAATGTCCATCATCTGATCTGAAACAATCAATGATTTTAAAGGGGTCTAGGACGTGAGTGCTTTCAAAGAATGCATGGGCGCAAATAGAGGTACCCTTAAAAGAGTTTTTTACATTTTTGTGTGCATGGGCTCAATTGTTGTGTGCAAGTAATTGCTCCTTAAATTGAAATTTTTACTCTGTGTTTGGTATTGCTCTTTGGGAGAGTAGAAAAGAGGGGGGGGTGAGAGAAGGATTAAAAGAAGATAAAAGGGAGATTGGTCTTTAAAATAGGAAAAACTATCATCTTTAAAAGAACACGATTTTTCTTGCTCTTTTGAAGAGGGATATTTTTCATATTTCAAAGAGCAGCCTCCCCTTGTTTCTTCCTCCATCCCTTCCCTCTCTCCCCATATTCATTTACAACTGTAAAGACCACCAACTGCTATTTTCACTCTTTCAAAGAGCAATGCAAAACACAGTCATAAACTACTTTAATAAGAGTTCACCATCTCATTTTCATCATCTAATTGTCTCATCTATTTGGAATTAATCACTTTAATAAGAGCTAGTGTTAGGCTAAAATCAACATTTAACATTAAAATTTTGAAGTTTAGGGCTAGGGGCACTGTTCAATTAGATGGGACAAAGTGATGATGACCTGCATTAATAATTTAATATCCATACTAGTTTTTTAGTCATCCATTTGAAGGCTATAGGTTGTTGAGTCCTGATCACTTGATAAGCCAAGTAGTGGAAAGGGTCATTGCCCGAACAATGTTATATGGTAGGCATATTTTGTGCAGGCAAAGTACAGGCAGCTATGTGGCGCGATACAATTGGCTGCAAGTACAATGAGCAAACAATGCAGGTCAGGACAGTCAATCACGTCGTGCCACATCAGCCGCCTGCACAAAACTTGTCTATTGTTTATAATTTTCCATGGTTGCCCCTAAACTTTTGAAAATTCCTCTAATTGGGCTATAATCCACTTGCCCCTCCACGCATTGTGCACTAGCTGCCGCCTTTTTAAATTTGGGATAGTGGCTCTTGACCGACACTTAAACTAAATGATCTTAGACCATTGAAATTATACCTTTTTCTACACACCATTAAAGTATGATTTATTAGTATGCAAGGTGACACACTTTTGTGACCAATCTAAATTATTCAAGTGGTAGTCCATCATTGGAATATATCTTAGCCAAAGAAACATGCCTATAGGTGGATGTAAACCATCCGATTGATTAACTTTGATATCGGTCATTAAAAGTAAAAACAAAGGTTAATATTATAGTCAACATTTCAGATGATTTAAATCTCCATGAAACTCCATTGTCGGGCTTATTGTATGATAGAGATCGTTTGACTGTTTTGAATCGAATGGCATTTAATTGTTTTGAATCGGATGATAGAGATTGCTTTTCATTCAATCAGATCTGCAGTCATTGTATATATGAGAATCTTGACTACATGTCATCCTCTAAAATTGGAAATTGTGGAAGTCTGGATTCTCTCATATCTAATAGTTGTAGATCTAGTTGAACACGAAATCTAATTCAACAAGTGTGACCTAACCATTGCCCCATAGAAACGATTACGATGAGCTGAGGCCTCATTAAAAATTCATCTCGCACGAGAGTTACAAACTCATTTGGGACAAAGAGTCAACATCTTGTCAGTTTTGCATTTACGCGGACAAGAGTCAACATCTCTCGAAAAGTAGGCAATTTTTTTTTATAGACAATTTTATAGGCAGCTTACGTGGCGCGACATAACTTGCTGCATTGTTGGGTCCCACTGCATGTGCATTCAGTCATGTCGCACCACATAAGCTGCCTGCAGAATTGTCTATCAAAAACTGCCTATCATTAACAACTTTCCTCTCGAAAGCACAACTGAAAAGACATGAAGTGCACCTAATGCTAGCTTGACAAAAGACCATATTTGATATTTCATAAAAGATTTGGTGTAGGGTAACTAATCCTTCTCCCTAAACAGCAAACAAGACAATCATTTATCTCATTTGATATATTTTTATTTTTAGTGGCAGACATAGTGACAGATCTCGTTTTCAATGGGTGTCCTTTCGATACATTTTGTTGAATAAACAGTATTAATTAAAGATAATTTAATTTCAATCATTAATAATTTTTATCACAAGGATAGAACATACCTTGTCGTTGATGAGAATGATCCACAAGAGAATTTTGATATTCTGATAAGCCGCGTGATTAGAACTTGAGGATATTCCGATAAGCCCCGTGATTAGAACTTGAGGATAATACTACCTCACTTATATATCTCTCTATACGATGGGCACGATTTTATTGAGTGAGGATGAAGAGGGGACATTGCCCTCTTTTATAACTTGCCCTTGAATCCTAATTCATCAAAGATTTAAGAGAGAGGTGTATCACTAGAAAATAATGATTGGTTTACCACAAACCAAACATGTCAAAACCGATTCCTAAAGTTGCGTAGAGTAATATCCCGTTACAAAAGAAAGTTTCGAAACCTTTAGTCAATCAAGTTTTTAAGCAAACTAGGAAAATAGTAAAAGTTACCTCGACTAATATATATATATAAAGATAGCAACCATGACCACCTCACTTACCTTTCCTTTTTACGGGTGGCTATATCATGTGAAGCTAAAATACCAAAGTTAATGTTTTGCAGACCAAATTAATTACAACATGATCTATGTTCTGTTTCTGTTGATTGCAAATATCAATTTAATTATATAAATCTGCTTTCACCATCACACTGAGACTAATTCGAGCACAATCTTTGAAATGCAATATCTCGAGATATACAGTTCCGATTTACACATATGACATATCGTTTTTGGTCTGCTTGACAAGTTCTACATATTAGACTCTTTGTTTGGACTGTTTGGGACTATTTTAGATCTAAAAATTCTAGTCAAAGTTCATTTAATTTATTTTATGCAATTATACATATTTTTCCTTATATAATACAGAAACTATTGAACATTTTCTACTTGCTGCTCTTATACAATCATGTTACTATTCATAGTAAAATCATGTGCAATTTCCTTGTTAATGAACCCATTATATATAAACGGAACACATACAATGTCTATTATTATGAACTTTCCTCATGAAATTAAATTTAATCAAAATTAGTATGTGGGCATTCTTTTAGAATAGAAATATGTACCTTTAACATGATAGAATGTCTAGGAGCTTTAGTTCTATCTATAAAGAGATTTAGGTAGAATGATAAAACAATCGTTTAGGGATTCGTAGCCAAAGTAGGTTTGCAGCTGTTCAAAGGTGACCGACCTATAGAGGGCACGTCATCCTTAAATTTTGAAATTTAATTTTATTAAAATTACATGTACATTCGTCTGTGTGAACTACAATTTCTGGCCAAAGCTGATTTAGAAAATTTATATAGGTGGAATGAGTAGAATAGTCAAGTGTGTGTAGGTGAGAGAAGAGCGATACTTCTAGCCTAAGCTGATGGATAGCTTTGATCAAACTAAAAATATATCCGACTAGGTCTATGTGTCTTCATAAACATAACTTAGGGAGACTTATGATAAGTCAAAGCTTCTGCCCTAAGGTGATGTTGAGGCAATGAGTAATGTTTGTCCCTCAGAGTGAATGTTTCTTTGCACATGTTTGTTTATACTCTGATCAATTCAACCTCGACCCCAGATATGAATTTTATTTTATAAAGCTCTAATCGAACAATGTGTTGATAGTTATTCTTTTTCATATTAGCTATGGACGGAACAGTCTTACACCAACAAATGACGAGTATTGAAAAATTTAATGGTACTAGTTATAATAATTGGCAGATGGGTCTTAATTTGACCCTTAGATTTATGGACTATGACTTTGTTCTCACGGAGAATAAGCCAACTTTATCGTCCAACGCCACTAAAACTCAAAAGGCCCAATACGCTCGATGGGACAAGAAAAATCATATGACAATGATGATCATACGTGCTTTTATTATTGAACTCATTAGAGGTGATATTAAAATTACCGAAACAACTAAATAATTATTGAAGATCATCTAAGATCAGTTTGTTGGACCAATAAAATTCCTACAGTATAGTTATTTTGTGCAATTTGTCAATATGCGATATGATGGCAATGAGAGTGTATGAAAATTTATTCTTAAAATATTAATGTTCCTTATAAAGCTTAAAGGACAAGGAATTAATCGAAGAAGATGATGTAGTGCATTTAGTTGTTGCTTTCCTTCCTATGCAATTTGATACTTAGTGAATTATAACGCTCAAAAGGACAAAGAAATTTAATTCTTTCATACTTTGACATAGACGGTTAGGTCATGCATCAAGGAAAAGAGTAAAGAATATGGTCAAAAATGATATTCTTAAACCTCTCAATTTTAGTAATTTTGAAACCTGTGTTCAATGTATTAAAGGAAAAATGATAAATGATGAGTACTGAAAAATGAGGATATTTTGCCCCTAAATACCTATATTTAGCTGTCCGATGAAGGCTATCTGATGAAATTGATTAGATTTGAAGTGTTTCAGGTAAATACAAGCCAAGTATAGAAAACAGTACAAGAATTCTGAATATAATGCCAAAACACTGCAACTTCGGGTAATCAAGAACTTGGTGCGACTTGCAGCTAAATTTGGACCTTCAAGACGGCCGAATTACAAAATTGTCAAAACATGAAAGTTGTAGATCTTTTCGTCCGCTTTCCAACGGCGCAAGAATCGTCTCAATCCGAGTTCGGTATAGAACGTTATGGCCAAAATACCGAAACAGTGTCTGAACCACAAGAAAGTACTGAATTTCACGGATTTCTGGGGTCGATGCATCGACCCTACAGGTCGATTAATCGAGCCAGAGTTTCAGTCTGACACGAATCTGACACTGGAAACGTGATTTTTTGGATCTCTTGTCGGCTCGATGCATCGACAGCCCTGGGTCGATTAATCGACCCTAAAAAGTCGAATTGGGAGACCTTTGCGCGACGGATTCTATTTAAAGACTCAAACACTTCGGGAAAAAAAGAGGGAAGGGAGATCTTTTTCAGCATTAGAATTACGTAGGAATTAAATTTAGGAGAGAGTTTTAGTTTTTAATGTTCTTAGTTTTTAGCCATTATTTTTCATAGTTAAACCTAGAAATAGGGAAGTTTTATTATTTCTTTTTAAGAGCTTTGTTCCCTTTAATTTTTTAGTACTCATTCCTTCAGTTCATAAATTTTGTTCAAAGTTTATTTCTGTATTTATTTCGTTTCTGAAGATTATCATCCATGTGGATCAACGTAATTTATTTTGAAGTTTGAGGTAATTTTAATTAATGTTATTTTCCCGTCTTTATTTATTTATGTCATTTATTTACAATATGTGTGGCTAAATTTATAGGGATGGGGATCTAATGATTCCCATTCGAGGGATGTACTTTTAATAATATAAAATTAGGGATTAAAATATGAGATTTTTAATTTATGGTTGTTGTGCTATCATGAATGGATGAAATCCCCGCCACTAACCGGGATCGCGTGTCTTAGTCATGCCCGGATCTCGATCTGTGACGTAATTTTACCCAATCATTGTTATGGTCTTTTGTTTTCATCGTGTGGATCTAATTACGATTATGTTCTCCGGGATCGAGTGTGAGCCATGCCTGATCTTGGTTACAGAATGGTAATTTTATCTTAAATATCCCTAATCTGAATAAAGTGTGCCGAGCCATGCCCTTGATTTCAGATTTGTAAGTGGTATTCTTGTTGGAATTTTCACCCACCTTGGGGATGATTTTTATTTGAACCTGAGATCATGCGTGCCTAGCCGTGCCCTTGATCCCAGATCTATATATATGAAAATCATCTAAGTCCTGATTGCAGGGATGCAACGTGGAACCTATTAGGGTGTTGACCATTAATCTTCCATAAAAGATGTTTGTTACCAATGAAATATCTCATAATTTAATCCTTAGATTTATATTATAGGAAGAACGGACCAAAGATGGGAGGATTTAGTATCTTCATCTTTATCATCATCATCTTCACTTTTATTTGTGAATCATCAATTGAATTTTAGTTTGTAGTCATTAATTACCACCAACCGCTTAAATCATAAAACTGGTAGAATACTGTTAGATCTTAATAGATTTCTAGAATTGCTTGTCTCTTTTAGATGTTTCAACATTAATCCTCGTGGGAACGATCTCGTACTCCGCACCCACTATATACAAACCAATTCGTGCACTTGCGAGTAAAACATTACATTAAAAAATCACATCAATAAAACAACGCAAGTTTGAAGCTTCAAGATCATTTGAGTTACTGCATCTCATTCATACTGACATTTGTGACCCTTTTCCTACTCCTTCACGCGGTGGGCAACGTTACTTTATCAGCTTTATAAACGATTTCTCACGATATGCGTATATGTATCTAATTCATCACCAAGCCGAGGCACTCGATATGTTCAAAATCTTTCAAATTGAGATAGAGAAATAGTTAGACAAAAAGATAAAGAGTCTTAAATCTAATCGTAGAAGTGAATATTATGAAAAAATGAATAAACACTACGAAAAATATGACTATTAGCGGTAGTTTTTTGTTAAAAAATCTATCGCTATTAATCCTGTCGCTACCAAAAACTACCGCTATTAGTCTTGCCGCTACCAAAAAATGCCTTAATAGCAAGTGCCGCTAAAACTCTTTATTTTTGTAGTGAAAGATGATGTAAATCATGAAACCTTTCTCGAATACCTAAAGGAATAAGACATAGTTCCTCAATATACTACTCTAGGTACACCACAACAAAATGGTATCTCTGAAAGAAGAAATTGTACCTATCAGGATGCCATACAGAGTATGATGAGTCTTTCAGATCTTCCTGAGAGTTTTTTAGGAGAAGCTCTCAAAACAACAATTTACATCGTAAATAGGGTACCTTGTAAAGCAGCTCCTGAAACTCCATACAAGATTTGGACCGGTCACAAGCCTAGTTTGAATCATATCCATGTGTGGGGATGTTTAGTAGAAGCAAAGCTTTATAATCCCGAGCTGAAGAAACTTGACCCTCGCACCGTCACATGTTACTTTATAACTTATCTAGAGCGTACTCGAGCATACAGATTTTATTCCCTTTCGAGACTACTAGAGATTGTGGAGACTTTCAATGCAAAATTTCTTAAAGATAATATTTTAAGTGGGAGTCAAAAGAGGAGAATCATTATCTTTCAAGAAGATCGTAATATTATTCTTCATTTACCCTTTGGACCTTCTTTACCTACTCTTTCTATTACTCCTATTTCTCCTCCAATTATTGAATCTGAAGAAAACCCTATACCCGTTTATGTTCCTGATATTATGGGAACATCGAGGGTACCCACTTTGGCTCCATTTGCTCATGAAGAGCAACCAATTACTTTAAGAAAATCCTCTAGAGAGTGAAGATTTGTCATACCATCTGATTATGAAGTCTATTTGCAAGAGGATGCTGATATTGACTTAAATTTTGATGACCCTCCTTCCTTCCGCAAAGCTATGGAGAGCTACAAATCTCAATACTGGAAGGAGGCCATGAGAGAGGAGTTATAATTTATGGAGAAAAATCATGTTTAGAAACTTTCTGCTCTGCCTAATAGTTATAAAAAATTAAATACAGATGAGTTTTCAAAACTAAAAGAGACTCAGAGGGAAATATTCAAAAATACAGGGCAAGACTTGTTGTCAAGGGTTTTACACAGAGACCTGACATTGACTTCAATGAAACTTTCTCTCCAGTCTCATCAAAAGATTCACTACAGATAATCCTTGCAATCATTGCCCACTATGATCTCGAGTTGCACCAAATGGACGTCAAAATGACATTCTTAAATAGTGATATGAAAGAGAAAATTTATGTCTCAGCCAGAGGATTTTGTAGCACATGGACAAGAGAGCCTTGTTTGTAAATTGAAAAGATCTATTTATGGATTAAAGTAAGCTTCACGACAATAGAATTTAAAATTTGATAAAATTGTGACTCAATTTGGCTTCAAAGAAAACATTATGGAATAATGCATTTACATCAAAATGGTTAAAAGGCGTTTTATCATTCTCATTATTTACGTTGATGATATACTTCTTATTAGCAACGATATTCATCTCTTACATGAAATAAAAAAATTTCTCTCAAAGAGTTTTGATATGAAAGATATGGGAAATGCTCAATATATTCTTAAAATTAAGATTCATAGAGATGGAGGTGTTGAACTTTTAGATTTATCGCAAAGAGGTTATATTGATAAAGTTCTCAAAAGATTTCATATAGAAAATTATGCGCCCGATGATGCCCCTATTGTTAAAGGCAATATTTTCAGTGAAAGTCAATGTCCAAGAAATGAAATCGAAAAAGCGCAAGTAAATGTGTCTGAATATGCCTCTACTACTGGAAGCTTAATGTATGCAATGGTATGCTTACGACCAGATATCGTGTTTATTGTTGGAATACTCGATAGATTTCAATGAAATCTTAATATTACTCATTTTAAAGCCATGAAGAAAGTCTGTTATGATTTTACATGTGTTTTAAACTCACAAGCGCATAAATTAAGATATAGTCAGTGGGTACGGAGTACGAGATCGTTCCCATAAGAATTGACCAAAAAATTTAAAAGAGGAAACAGCAATTAATAAAGGAACTACCATAGATCTAACACAATATTTTAAACTAGTTTATGATTTTGAGAGTTTGATGAACAAAATAAAAATTAATCAATAAAATGAAATGAAACAGATGTTCAAAAGTGAGGATTATGATACTAAATCCTCCTATTGTTGATTTATCATTTACAAAATACATATCTATTTATCGAGATATAATATTGTCGCAAGATGCACAACACATGAATACTGAACCCAATCATAGACAAATCTAATATCAAGCGGGTGCATGATTAGCATCTCATGAATGCATGATTAACATCCATATATTAGATTCATGTAAATTCCACCGTACAAATTTGAGATCACAAAAATATATGATTAACACCCCATGAATGTATGATTAACATCCATACCCCAGATGGCAACTAGAATTTGATCCCCGGGTAAATTCCATATTACAAATCTGAGATCACGGAGATGTATAATTAACACCCCATGAATGTATGATTAACATCCATACGTCAAACGGTAATAAGAATTTATCCTGAGATGGGCAAGAGCAATATAAAAGAAGATTAAGATAAAATCACCATTATAAATTCGAGATCCTAGGGCATGATTAGCACCCATATCTCATATAGTAGTCGAATTCTATACATCAACAAAGGCATTAGGGGAATTCAAAATAAGGTCCCTATGACAAAATGATATCTCAACCATAGATCTATATTATAATAAATGAATACCTCGAATAGGGTTCATTAGATCCCCATCCTCAAAAAGTCTTAGCTATGCATGATTGAAATAAATAACAAAGTAAAGACAGAAATTGAAAATGACATTAAAATACCGTAAAAAATGATCCACAAAAATCCACGAAAGTTTTAATCCAACTGATACAATCCTTTTTCAAATGTAGAAATTAAACTAATCTAGGACTTAAAACTAAGAAATGAAAAGAACAATGCTTAGAAAAGGAAAAGAAAAAGCTAAAGAAAAACTTAAAATGTTAAGAAAAATAAAAGGTCCCCAAAGGGAGAGACCCCTGAACCCTAAACACTGCTTTGTTTAAATAGGGCTCAGACAGAAAATTTGCTAAATATAGGTCAATTAATTGAATTACAAGATTCAATCAATTGAATTCAAATTCTGAAAATGGCGGCTTCATTTGAATTCCAAAATCGATCGATTGATTTTCATATTTCAATCGATTGAGTTTAAATTCAAATCTTGAGCGACAAACAGTTATTAAAGACACAATCGATTGAATTATGGATCTCAATCGATTGATTTTGACATGTGACAATTATAGTTATCTTTATCTTCAACTGATTCAATTGGTTCTTTCACGATTTTCGGCGCTTCTGTTGGCTTCATGGTTCAATACTCTCATATAGCCTTTAATTATGCTCAATTATGCTCTTGCAAGATCCAACGGTCACAAACACCTTAAACCACAAAAACTGTATAATAGCCGTCAGATTGCCTTTATCGGGTGGCTAAATGTAAGTTTTAAAGTGTGAAATATTATCATACTTCACACCTCATCAAGTCCTATAATATTTGCAAAGAACTAAGAATTTCATGCTAGTTTTTAAAAGGCCGAACGAGCTTGTCGTTGTCGGATGCACGGACTCCAACTATGCTGGGTGCTTGGAAACTCGAAAGTCTACCTCGGGTTTCATCTTCAAGTTTGCTTATAGAGTTGTCTCTTAGAGGAGCTCAAAACAAAGCATAACTACAGATTTCACCATGCTTGCAGAGTTTGTCTGATGCCATGAGACTACTCATCATGCTATATGACTGTAAAGCTTTATTGGAGAACTAAAGGTTGTGGATTCTATTGATAGACCTATTGTAATTTATTATGACAACAGGGCTGCTACCGATTTCATCAAGAGTAAGAGAATTACCAAGATTAACTTACACATTGTAATTAAATTCCTTATGGTGCGTGAGAAAGTGGAGGAAGGGATTATTAAAATTTCCCATTTGCCAACTGAAGAGATGATTACAGATCATCTTATCAAATGATTAGCTCCAAAAGTTTTTAAGGCGCATGTGATCCGGATGGGAGTGTTAGAGACACTCTAGTACACTATTTGAATGAGAGTTTCTATTTCCACAATACATTATTTTCTTTTATGATACTTTTATTGTAAACATTATACTTTATTTAATTGATACATTTATTTTGGTACCATCATCATTATTATTATTTGTGTATATGCAATGCTATTGCCTGGGAGTATATGTAATATCCCAAAAAATTTATCGTTTGACTTTGACCTCGAGATCCGTGCCCGATTGATCGTAGGGTTGACCAAGTGATGGTCAAACATGAAATACATGGAGTGATGAACTGACATGGTACAAATGTCACCTAAGAGTAGTGTATAGTGTGAGTTAGTGATCACATACACCTATCTCTGGCGTATGTGTTTAACACACAAGCAGGAGAGTGAATATAAGGGTTTAATAACCCTATTTCCCTTTTGTTTTGGGCTATTGAAGAGAGAGTTAAGAAGAGAGAGAGAGAGAAGTAAAGAGGAGTTATGAGGGCTAGAGGTTAATGCAAATCAAGAAGAGGAGTTAGCATTGATTGCCGGATTCAACGCGTTAGGATCGTTGAAGCAAAAGTGGGAACCCTAGCCATTCCAACCTAGATCTTAATCAATTTGAGATTGATTGAAAGGTGCGTTTTAAATTGAAGTTAATGCATAGATTGTGAGTGATTAAATTCAGTCAAATGTGCTTAAAATAGTAGATTAAAAGCTTATAAAAGAAGGGGAAAAGATTTGGAAGAACAGCCGAAAGGGGGCTGAATCTGGCCAAATCGATTAATCGAAATTAGGATTCGATTAATCGATTTTGGCTCAGAAGTTGAAAAGTCATGAGTGCTCGATTTCGATTAATCGATTTGAATGTTTGATTAATCGATTTGGAAATCGACTAATCGACTGGGTACTTCCAGTGGGTGAAAAACAAGACTTGGGGAAATCGACTAATCGAGTTGGAAAATCGATTAATCGATTTTGGATTTCGATTAATCGATTTGGGATCGACTAATCGATTTCAGACTTTCGACCACTCGATTTGAGAATCGACTTCATTAAGTTAGAGACTTCGATTAATCGATTTGGGTTTCGATTAATCGATTAATCGAATTGTATTTCGATTAATCGATTTTGGGAATTGATTAATCGACTTTAACAGTTTTGCTTGGCTTTCTTAGTTTTCTTTGAGATTCATAGAGGGTTCAGGACCTTCTTCATTACATCTGTAGTGATGTATTACATGTGTTATGATATACCATAGGTGGTACGTGTGAAAGCGAGCACAAGGAGCTGCATGGGACTTTGATGCTTGGACCATCAGAGACTTGAGGTAGGGGACACGTTAAACATGTACTTTAATTTCATGAGCATGTATGTGGTGATATAATTATCAGATTTGAAGTTGTTTTAATTATGAAAAGCTTTGTGAAATGGGTGTGTATGTAACACCAAAAATGTGAAAAAGGCATCAGTGTGATGCAAGTGATTAAGATCAAGTAATCTAATAAGAATAAGACATCCCCAGGGGATGAGAAAGTAATAAAGGCATCAGGTGTGATGCAAGTATGTATACATCCCATGGATGTATATATATATATATATATATATATATATATATATATATGATTGAATAATTACTGTTGAGGCGTAACTGATATAAGATAGCACACTTATACAGTGAACAACTATATGTAAAGCACATGTTATTTTTGTTATTTGAGGTTTGATAGGATACCCCACTGACGTGGCGAGATACCCATAACTAATGCGGCAGGATATCCGTGATTGGTACGGCGGCCAATCCGTACACCAGTGCGGAGGTTTATCCGTAACAGTAAGCACATCCCAGGGATGTTGAGATAATGTTTAACCCCGCCGCCTAGTGAAAAGGGGCTTGGGTCGTATTCTCAGGGAATACTTGATAACAACTGTCTATTTAGACGACGATGAAGGGTATCTCATCGGGGCTCGATGCTATATTGCTCGGGGATTACTTAAGTTAAAGATTTAAGTTTTGCTTTAGGCCTATTTCAGTGTCATTCATGATAAATCAACAGTAAAGTAAGACATGCTAATTACCAATAAACTTGAATGCAATTCATCAGTTTTTAAACTGTTTTCTAGCAAATGCATAGACACATCGTGCTTGAATATTATGGAATATATGTGAGTCTTAATTTATATGTTCATTGTGTTTGTTCCCTATTGAGCTAGGATGTAGCTCACCCTTTAGACTATACGTCGCAGGTCCACTGATAGCAGCAGTTGAGGCTTCGGGAGACGTAGATCCTGGTGATTCGGATTACGTGCCTGGAGACGAGTTGGAGCCTCCACCCGAGGACTTCTTCTAGGAGACTCTGCTGTGTATTTTGACAGAGAGTAGTTTTGAGAGCAGATTTGTACGGCTTGGTATGTCAAGCCTTTATTTTGATAAACATATAATTAAATTGGATTATTCTTTTGGCGAACCATCTGGGGTGATCTATTTATCACCGATGATTCGGGTCGGTTCTCTGTTCATGAAAGTAGAACTGTCTTTTACATATGTCAGTTGGGCATATTAACTGTTTTCGCTTTATAAGATTATTAGCTTTATTTATTTAATTATGCTTGTTATACCAATGTTTCGTGCACAGTTTTAGGGCACGGTCTGGAGGATCGTGCTGATGGCACGGGTTTCGGGGTGCCGAAATCCGGGCTGTTACAGTATAAGTGTTCAATTAAGGTTGCTTGAGCTATCGTGATTAGGCACCATGGTTTATGTAGCCTTTGTCTTGATAGGTGGGTGATGATTTTTACATGACGTATGTCGTAACATATCAGGGCAACATACCTTAGGGTATGAAACAAGACGAATGAGGAGATATACATAAGAAGTTGCATTAAAGTGTATATTTTCTGATATTACTAAAACTACAGTGAGCTCTCAAATTTATTAATGATAATAGTATTTTGACTATGAAACTGTCATAATGAGATTTGAAGAAATGATACATTATTGGTATTCATGATCCGACATTAAGATTGTTACTGAACTTGAGAAAATGTATGTTATGTCAAAGTCTTGAAAGTCAATGTTTTTTATAAAACTTTAAAGGATGGTCATCCATTTTTGAACTAAGTCAATTATGATGTTTTCCTTATTTTCTTTTATTTAAAAAAAAATATATATGTTAAAGTTAATGTGTAGTTAAAGTAGGAGATTGTTTGATATTTGTGACTCACACACTAACTTTTACTATTTTCCTAGTTTACTTAAAAACTTGATTGATTAAAAGGCTTCGAGACTTTCTTTCGTAACGGGATCTTACTCCATGCAACTTTAGGAATTGTTTTCGACATGATTGGTTTGTGGTAAGTCAATCTCTATTTTCTAGTGGTACATTTCTCCCATGAATCCTTGATGGGTTAGGATTCAAGGACATACTATAAAAGAAGACAATGTCCCATCTTCATCCCCACTCATTGTAATCGTGCTCATCGTATAGAGTGAGATAGAAGCGAGGTAGTATTGTCTTCAAGTTCTAATCACGTGGTTTATCGAAATATCCTCAAGTTCTAATCACACGACTTATTGGAATATTGGAATTCTCTTGCGGATCATTCTCATCGACGACAAGGTATGTTCTATCCTTGCGATTAAAATTATTAACGATTGAAATTAAATCGCCTTTAATTAATATTATTTATTCAACACATTTCAGAGGAAAAAATTTGGAAAAGTTTTGGGAATTAAAAATATATTTAATGGTTTTTTTTTTTTTTTTAAATTACAACAATACATACTAAATTACTAACATATTTAAAATTTAAAAAAAAAAAAATTAAATAAACATAAAAAAATTACCGTTTCACCGAAAAACACTGAAAATTTCCCAAACTTTTCATTTGACTGACCCACCTTTTTGTTGAATTTCGCAAAATTTCGCCGAAATTTGTCACTATGGTGGCAGATGGTTATGAGAGTCATTTATATAGATTGAATTTTATTTTATTTATTATTATTTTTTATATGGCCACTCATGATGGCATTTTAGTCATTTACTTTAACATGACTAAAATGACCTCTTAAGATCCTAGCCATTTTCTTAAAGGATCGTGAAGGGTAGGACCCATGCCACTAGCCATTTCTTCACACACTTTCTATTTGCACACCAACATTTATTATACACACTAACTAATGAAAGATTAGCAATAACAAATTTTGCTTTACTATGGTTAATAAACATCCACATTTGTTCATAGCCATAGTGACAAATTTCGTTTTCAACAACATTTCCATAGGGAGTCATTTTGGTTCATTTCGGATAAATTTTGAGAAAAAATAAAGAAGTTTTGGAAAAATTTCTGAGAGTACAAAAAATATTAAATATAAATTATATTTAAATTTCATAAAAATATAATTTATTATTTAAAAATGACAAAAATTAGAAAAGATTTATTAATTTAAGTGAAATTTCGTTAATTTCAATGAAATTAATGAAATTTCAACGATTTCGGAGAAATCATCGAAATTTCGCCGAAAGTTTTGCCCGACCCCTGTTTCGATAAATTTCGAAGAAATTTCGGGAAATTTTGTCACTATGTTTATAGCAGGCCTTTGATTGGATTCTAAATGTGGTTCAACCAATTTTTAGACCATTGAATTTCGGATAAATTTGTCACTATGTTTAAAGCAGGCCTTTGATTGGATTCTAAATGTGGTTCAACCAATTTTTAGACATTTGGATGCAAAGGAATCTTGACTTTTATTTTTACTAGTTTGCATTCACTTTTGGAATGCATCCAACGGTCTCAAAATTTGGTTGAACCACAATTAGGGCTCATTTGGGAGCTGGGATTTGCTTAGAATCTCAGTTTTAACTCAGAAAGGTAGCAAATTCCAACCTTTTCTACGTGAATTGCTTGTTTGTGAGATGTGGTGGGTTCCACCATTAAAAATCTGTCAACTATGTTCAACCTTGTATGGATTAGCAGCCCGTAAAATTTCAATCAAATCTGATTACGATATATAACTCAATAATTGAATAATATATATATAGTCGTAGCACAATCATCTATTAAACCGATTCAGAGCTTTTCTGAAATGAATTTAAGAACGATAAGATTCTGAGTTATTTGGAGAAAAATCAGAAATTAGAGTAATTTAAGGACGTATCTAAGAAAAGTTAGGAATCTGAGTTTTCAGGAGTCTGAGCTTTTCTGAGAAAAATCAGGAAACACCTGAACAAGGCCCTAGAGTTCGATCGGTTGGACCTGACCAAACCCCGCCTGTTTGTTGGTGACCACTTAATGATATCCGACTGTGTGGTGGCTTTCATTATTAAGCGGGTGCTTTAACTAATTAGGTGGATGTGAAACGAGGTACCCTACTGAACAACGCCCACGCTGCAGACCCCTTGAAAACCATTGCTTAAGATCAAATGATGGAGGTTGTTTTTAACCCCGTTATTCCAGACAACAGATCTTAAGATCATGATTCACCTATTAGACGGTTAGTTTTTTATTCCATTTGTCACAAATCCCCAAAAAATTGCCCTACATTCACGTTTGAGAGTAATGTGTGCCATTTGATTCAAGAATTTAAGAACGTATCTAAAAAAAGTCAGGAATTTGAGTTTTTAGGAGTCTGAGCTTTTCTGAGAAAAATCAGGAAATACCTGAATAAGGCCTGACAGTTCGATCGGTTGGACCTGCCCAAACCCCGCCTGTTTGTTAGTGCCCACTTAATGATCCGACCGTGTGGTGGCTTTCATTATTAAGTAGGGGCTTTAACTAATTAGGTGGGTGCGAAAAGAGGTACACAAGAGCACTCCTTTTGCTCTACGCAATTTTAGGAAAGAAGTCTCAACAAGAGTATGATTATTGTATGGAGCTACATACTCGGATTAAGATAAATATACTATAGATAAAATAAAATAAAAGTAATTTATTGTATGCCTAAAGATGTTTGAACCTAAAACCTAGGTGCCACTAAACTATCACTCAACCATTACAATGCTTACAAACTTGTGTAGACTATTAATTTTTTTTAATACATATATAATTATTGATAATCGAAATAAGGCAATTGAGTACCAAGTCGATCCGTATTTGATATATAAGATAGATCTTGAGATCATGTTGCACCTATCAAATGATTAGATCTTGATTTCAGGTGGCACACATTCCTCAAAGTGACACTTAAGAACCCTTTCTCATGGTATGCTTATAATCCCGGACACTTGATAAGTGACCAAAATCTCAAGATCTATTATGTTGAAGATGGGGAAGAAAAATTATCCTCTAATTTAAGTGAATGATTTTTTAACACTGTCCTTCTAAAAAAAATATCAAAATTTTAAATTTGTCAATTTTGTATTAAATTTGCTATGTAAATTTGATATTTTGGTAAATACCTTTTATGAAATCTTATTTGAAAGATCTGGTAATTACTTTTATATTTTGACACATGGAATAAAAAACTGCCCGTCTGATAGGTGGTTCATGATCGCAAGGTCTATTTTTTGAAAGATCTGGCTGAAACACATTCTTCATCATCTGATCATTATTTAACATATGATTTAAGTATTAATGTATAACACCGAATGCTTTCCTTTTTTTCTATATAAAGGAGTTTTTGGGAACTTGGAAACGAAGAAGAAAAAAAATGTACGCAGAGACGGGTCTTCTCTTTCCATACTTTCAGAGCTTCTCTAATGGAGTCCAACCCCTCGACTTCTTCAAAACCAGTAAAAGGGTAATTTTGTCTTTTCAAATTTAACTCACTTATTTAACTTGATTTCATTACAGATTCAATCCGCTAACGGTTTCCTCTCTCTCTCTCTCTCTCTCTCTCTCTCTCTCTCTCTCTCTCTCTCTCTCTCTCTTTCTATAAGCTTCTCTTTTGATGCAAATTAGGGTTTTGTTTCTCCTCTTTGGTAGATTTTTACGGTTTTACCCCTACCTTTTTCTTTTATCTCTACCTTTTCCTTTTTGAACATTGGGGAAGAATGACTCTCTACTTGGAAATATTTGTAACGAAGCCACCGAATCCCATAGAAAGCCGATTACTTTATCGGATTTCGAGGTTCTCGAATCCGTGACCGTCAGATTTTTGGTTGGGATTCCGTGGCCAAGAGGCGTTTCATTCGGAACTCTTGATTACTGGGTTGTCGTTGTTGTGTTTTTTTTTTTTTTTTTTTGAGAAATAGTTTATTTGTTTTCTTTGATTATTGGTAAAATGGTCATAGCCTAAAATTCTGCAGTTCAATTAACTATTTGCGATTTTTTAGTCATTTTTTAGCTAGTAGGAGGGAAATTTGAGCCTGGTTGTGTGTGATCCTTATATATGTACACAAAGAAGGCTGCATAAGAAGCAATTCAAGAGTAAAATTTCAAAAGTCAAAATTTTCAATTTTTATAAGTAGCTGGGAGTGTAAACGGTCTAAATAAGTTTGCAAAATTAATATCTAATATATTCGGCCATTTAAAAATGGGACGACTCTCCTGACCGTCATTTAAACACAATTTGGTGTTTAGACGATCTTACACCATTTATTGGCTTCTCATCTTGGAAATCTATACCGAGCAAAGTGATATATCATCAATTGAAGGGCTATTGGTCCAAAAATCACACTTTTTGGGAGATTCGAACCATCTAATCAGTGCACTCTAATACCAACAGTTGTTCCTAATTTTGATGGCTGATTTTAAAGTTCTCCAATCGGATGGTTTACATCCACTTAGAAGCATGATTCTTTGACTGGGACATGTTCCTGTGATGGATTGCCACTTGGGCAATTTAGATTGATCATAGATGTGTGCCACATGGCACAATGATAAATCACATTTCAATGGTGTGAGATAAAAAATGATATTTTAGTGGTGTAAGAGCATTTAAACACCAATAGCTGTTTAAATCATGGTTTTAAAATGCAAAAACTCGGAAGTCAGTTGAGTCGAGTTAACTCGAAGACTCGGATAAACTCGACTCACTTCAACGCGGGAATCTAGTATATATTTTGAAAAATAGATGTCTTATAAAAATAAAAAAAATATTTTATAAGGAATAAGATGGAAATATATGTTGATGTAATGGGTAGTTTATGAATCTTGATTGTATCATCCTAGTGAAATCTTGACTCGGCTCGGACTCAACTCGAAATACCGGCGAGTCGAGGAACTCGGCTGAGTTAACTCGTTGACTCGCCGAGTTTTAGAGCTATGGTTTAAATGTCGGTCAGGAGCAATTATCCCTTTAAAACTTATGCTACAAATGAAGTTGCAAGTTTGAAATACAATCGCAATTGATTCTGAAGGATCGTTTAGCTTTGACCTCCACAAAACACTTCAACTTTCGTTAGAAGAGCTGGGTGGATAATCTACTGAATTACCATTTAAATGGCTTCTGCCTTTTGATGAAAAGATGATCTTGTAATGATGGACTTACTGCCTCCTCCTTGAACTTTGAATCAAACTCTATATTCTTTCGTAGATTTTTTAACATTGGCTACAATCATGCCTTTCATCGAAGTACTCTGAAATCTGTGGTATTTCAACTTCATACATTCTATTTATGTTCAAAATTTTCAGAGCCCATTATACACAAAAGACTGATTTGTCTCCACCATTCATAGATAAGGACTCTGCTTATGGAACGCCAACTATCTTATATTCACATTACCCCAATATTTTGTGTTATTTACCTTTCTCTGGCACATTTTATTCACTTTTCTGCAACAAAACATCATTAATTCATAGGAGACATAACGAAACGTTGATCGAGAGCGCGATAAGAGTTCATCAATTACAACAAACTACAATGACAGAATTGACAAAGAAGACTCTAACCAAGATGCTACAACTACAAAATTGACAAAGAGGAACAATAACAAACTCATGGACATCAAATAGGACGACCTTGTCCTCATCCAGCGAGAACTACGACGTCATTGACGACGTACTCCACCTCCTGCTCCTTGGCCTTTCTTCCTTCCACATTTTCATATTGAGATTGCAGCTAGGACTCTAACAACGACTCTGACAACCACCCAAGTCCACCACCTTAATAATTGGAAGTTGTCCGGAGTCAATGTTGTTTTAATTGGATCCGGCAACTCTTGGAGGGAGAAAACCTTCTCAGGCTTCTTAGAATTAGAGCCAAATCCCAAGTTCATGTTAAAGATACTGATAGAGAACTTATCAATGAAGCATGAGAGAATCCCTGCGTACTTCAGTGCATTACCACAATTGAGAATCACAAGTCGGGTGTGAGTGTGTTTTCCCATATTGAGAATCACAATGCTAAGCAGACAGTCTCTTCTTATAATTGCGATTCTCAATATGGTGCAAGACACTCTTACCCGAATTGCTATTCTAAATATCGGGCAGTGTTATGAATTATGCAGGGATTCTCTCATGCTTCATTGATAAGTTCTCTATCAGTATCTGTACATCAACTTGGGATTTGGCTCTAATTCTACGAAGGCTGTGAAGGATTTCTCCTTCCCAGAGTTATCGAAGCCAACTAAAATGGCATTGAGTCTGGACAACTTCCAATTCTCAATGCGGCGGATTTGGGTTATCTCCAGAGTTGTTGTTAGCGTCCTAGTTGCAATCCCAATATGAAAATGTGGAAGGAAGAAAGGAGAAGGAAGGGGAGGACGACGTCGTGGTTCTCGCTGGACGAAGGCGAGGTCATCCCATGAGTATGTTATGGTTGTGGGTCTTTGTTAGAGTCTCCTTTGTCAATTTTGTGGTTGTAGTGTCTTTGTTGGAGTCTCCTTTGTCAATTCTGTGGTTAGTTGTAATTGTTGAACTCTTTGCGATTTTAAGATTAGGTGACAGTAATCTGCCCATATAGATAATTGTGTTCTCGATCAATGATTCGTTTTGTCTCCTATGAATTGATGATTTTTTGTTGCAGAGACATGTGATTTCCCCGTATGGATAAATTGGACTACTCTTGTATTTCGTACTATTAAACTTGAATTGAATGGAGGAGAATTGTACTCTGTTACTCCAGAAGTCAAGCATTCAAAGTCTTATACATAGTTTGAAATTCATGAAAATAGAGATTACTTGTTCTCTAAGGTATTGAATATGAAAAGTTTTGCTTAACGCATCAAAAGAACAATCTTTTCTCAGAATTTTTATATTTTACTAGCTAGCTGGGGAGTCGATGCATTTAGAAAATAAACGGTCTAAATAATTTCGCAAATTTAATATCTAATATATTAGGCTGTTTTAAAAATTTATGGTACAAATGAAGTTTGCAATCGATTCTGAAGGATAATGTAGCTTTGACCTCACACACACTTCAGCATCTGTTACTGAAGAGCTGGGCTGATAATATCTACTGAATTACCATTTAAACTGCCTTTTGATGAAAAGGTGATCTTGTAATGATGGACTTACTGCGTCCTCCTTGGACTCTGAATCAAACTCTGTTATTTTGAAACTTCTTTTGTAGATTTATTAATGCTGCCTACAATCGATCAACCATTCCTTTCATCGTAGTAGTCTCCTTTGTAATCTGTGGTATTTCAACTTCATGCATGCTATTTATGCTCAAATTTTTCAGAGGACTGATTTGTTTACAACATTCGTTGATATGAACTCTGACTATGGAAGCTCAACTATCTTATAGTCACTGAACACCAAAATATTTGTGTTATGTACCTTTCTCTGTCACATCTTATTCAAATATTCCTTTGTTTTTACGTAGAGCTACCTGGTTCAGACTTCCAGTGTCTTGGAATACGATCTGGGAGGAGAAGGAGATCTATTCAAAGCTCCGGAAACCATCATCGAAGAACCTCTACTTGAGCTCGATCCTGTGACCGCTGCAATTTCAATGATGTCTGGTGGAGAAGACGTCATCTCTGCACAAGTGATAAAGGACACAGACATCGGACCAATTGAAAGCGAGGTCTTCTATGAGTGCAAGAAGGATCTATTGGAAAAATCTGCGATCGAAGAAGAATCCCTTTCCATGTCTTCGAATGTTAAGATTCCTTCGGTGTTGAGGGACGAGGATTGGATTGTAGAGATAGATAGTTTGGTTATTGCAGAGGGGACAATGCAGAAGAGCACTAGTACTGAGTGTTTGAGCACTGTGGGGAAGATTAATGCGGGAGTAAAAAGGCCAAACTTCCTGGATTTTCAGGGAATGGACTTTGGCTCTGACTTTGGGATGAGGAGGGCGTTCAGTGAGGGAGATATTCAGGTGAGTAGTAATAAATATTCCCTTGCATTTACCGATAATATATATATATATATATACAACTTTTATTTCCATCGCTTCTGATGAAAGTAAATTAATAGGAATGACTGCCTCTTTACACATTGGGGCTTGACTAGCTCAATTTGTGGAAGGGAGCTACAACTTGCACAAGAGATTTGTACCATGGCACATGGTTAAAAAGAAAGACTCTTAGTTTTGGGATCTGTGCCACATGAAACACTATCTATGCCGTCTGATTTGAAGACCATAATGGGAAGATCTTTGAGGCCAAAGATTGGCACGAAATGCAATCTCTGTCATTTGATTGAATACAGTCAAAGACCATTATCTGATTCAATGGTTGACTTTGACAAATCAGACGATAGAGATCATGTTTCATGCCAATTTTTGGCTTCAATTTCACATCATAGGCTTCAAATCAGACAGCTTAGATGGTGTTCCATGTCACAGATCCCAAAAATAATAAAGTTTTTCTTTCTAACCATGTGCCGTGGTACAAATCTTGTGTGCAAGTTTTAGCTCCCTTTGTCGAAAGTAGGATATAATTTGAGCAATCCAATTCAAGGTAGGAAGCTAGTAGCTTATATTGGAACGTACCATAGACCCAAATATCGCACTCTCTAGAAGATTTAAGCTGTCTGATGTGTGCACTTTAATATATTGACAAGTGCATATTTTTTAGGACCCTTGGTATTAAAGTGCACCAAACAGATGGTTTTAAAGCTCTGATAGACTTGATTCTTTGGTCTAAGCCATAATTTCTGTTACAGCCCTTTCCTCTTGAGGAGGTCATAGTTACCCTCCTTTCGGGTTTTAGAGTCTATAGCTCAACTGGAAGGTTGACAACCAAGGTATCACTATCGATATTGGGTATTGGTCCATTGTGGACCGATACCTATTAGCTGATACGGATACGGTAGCCGATACCAAATCCGTCTTTTTTAAAAAAAAAGAAAAGAAAAAAAAAGTAAATAACTAAAAATTTAAATCCTCCGATACTGACCCCTGATACCTGTATTGGAGTGGTATCGGTTTTCGACGAAACTGTTACGTATCATTGAGATGGATCGGTATTGGCCGAGTTTTGCTACCATGTTGACAACCTCACAACTTTGAGGTTGCAGATTTAATCCCAGCATACCCATCTATATATTTTAAAAAATAATAATTTATACATGTATATTTTCGTTGAAACTGGAAAAACTGCTACTAGTTTACATACCGGGAAGGAAAAATGAAAGGAAGTATAACTGAAACAGGCAATTTAGGGAAAAATTTCTCTGCAGGTTTCTAGGGATTTGAATTTTCTACTGCAGAGTATTTCCTTTGCTTAGCAACAGTTTGCAAACTAAGTGATGTTTAGATGTGTCTGGCCATTTCCACAGGATGTTGGAGGTCATTGATTTTGAGTTTTTCTGACAGACTCTTGGCAATAATAATATAAGCCTTCGTCCTCGCTATGAGCACCCGTTAACTCTCGGGAATTCTACAATCGAAGAGCGCAAGCAAAAGCTTTCAAGGTACAGAAAGAAGAAAACCAGGAGGAACTTTGGGAGAAAGATCAAGGTAGTAGTACTAACTAATTTTAAATTATTAAATTGTCACTACCACCTGTAGCCTTATATTGTTAGATTTTATTTTAAGATCTATAGCCACAAAGTCGGGAGTCAGCAATAAATCGGCAGGGGTGTCTAAGGGGAAAAAGAGGCAAAAATCGGTCAAAGTCGGGAAAAATAAAAATATATCATAATAGATATCATAGTAGATATCATAATATATTTCAAGTTAAAAATAATGTTGTTAATGAACAAGATAGTACAAAATAGGCAAAACCTAAAGTTTTTTATGAACAAACCGATCAAAGTAATACAAAACCTAAAGGGTTTTTTCCCCCCTTCTAAGTATAAGTGAAAAAAAATATTAAAAAAATAAACAATTGGACCACATCACAAACACTGCCAATTAATCTGCTGAGTCGTGACTTGGCGATAAAGTCGGGATTACTGCAAGTCGCCGAATTTTTCTGATTTTTTGAAAAATTTGGAGACTTTTGTGACTATGTTAATATCTGTCTCCTGGCCATAGTCTTCTATTAATGACTGATGCATGTGTACTCGGCAAGGATCAAAATTTCGGGTAAAATTTCAGTTTCGGGCTTGACCGAAACCGAAATTTCGGTCCAAATTAGCGTTTTGGTGGTTGACCGAAACTGATAATTTCGGCCGAAATTTCAGTCATTTCGGCCGAAATTTTGATCCTTGGTACTCGGTATTCCTCTTTTTATTTCTTGGATAATTATATATACTGCATGCCCATAAGTCTCAGTCGATGCATAATTATGATAAAAACTTTCTACTTTGCCTATCGTAAATATGTAGATGTTGGAAGCAAGTTTTAAATATCGGTTAGTATCGATACATATCAGTATATGGTACATTAATAACCTTGTGGATAGTAATATTGGTGTTGCATACATGTCAGTTGATACTTACATGTATTGGAAAGTATATGGTTACACTAGCCATTTTTCTTTTTAATTTTTTCAATGCAAATATATATGTATGTATTAACCATATCGGTGGGATACATTTCCGTAACTTCCAACACCATATCAGTCCAAAGAGTGGCTGATACCGCTACCGATAGTTTTCTAATCTTCATTGGAAGCATAGTGACAAATAAAAAAAAAGTTTCTTTTGGGGGAAAGAAACTCAAATTACTAAGTTAACGATTAAATCACGAATAAAACACTTCCTTTTGGAAAAAGAAAAAGCATCTTTGTGAGGGGGGGGGGGAAATTATTTTTTGCGTTTAAAACATGATATTCTCATTTAAAAGAAAAAGAAAATAAGTTACAAACGGCTACTTGCTCACAAGATTTGATGTTGCACATAGCTTAAAGAGAAACTTGGTATTTATTGGACCCATAGCAGGTAGAACACCATCTAAGCCTGTCTGATTTAAAGGCCATATGATGTAAAGTTCTATGGTGCCAAAGATTGGCAGGAACCACTCTTATCATCTTATTCATCACGGTTAAAGCCCATCATTGGATTCTATGGTACTTGTCTATGTTATATTAGAGATCATCTTTGACACTAAAGATCTTTAAATCATGGCCTTCAAATCAGACAACTTAGATGATATTCCACAAATTACATGAAAATGGCCGTGTTGGCCTTTATAATGAGCTGCATTTGAGTTTGTAAATGTTAGGGTAATTTGGTATTCTCATCTCTTTTCAAATTTGTAAATGCAACTTATCTAAAGCGCACGTGTTTATTTCTTTTTTAAATAAAGGCAGAAACTGAAAAGTTTGGGGGTTTTAGACCCGTTGGATCATTGTATATATATATATATATATAGGGAGCCGATTGGGTCCTCCATTGGAGGACAGTGACTGCCCTCCAAGATACACGTGGAGCTCCACGTGGCACTCAAAACAGTATTTGGGTGCGTCACGTGAAGTACAAGAGGACCGTATAGATTAATATTTTAAAAAAATTATTGAAAAAAACTTTTTAAACTCACAAGTCAAAGTTTGACGGGTTTCATTGGCCCACATTTCATTGTTCAAAAAACAGACGGTGGAGATGAGTTTTCAATTTATTTTTTTTCAAATATGATCTAAGCAATGCACCCGCGCTCCACGTGGCATTGAAACAATATTTTGGGTGCCACGTGGAGCTCCACGTGAAAGCTTGGAGGACCGTGACCGTCCTCTCATGGAGGACAAAGGCCTTTTCCATATATATATATATATATGGCGTTATTTGCACCCATTAAACTTGTAAAGAACACATGCATTTCCACCCTAAAAAACTCGTTGACGCATTGAATAAGATGATGGAGATCGTTTTTCGCCTCAATCTTCCACACAGTAGATCTTGTGATAATGGCGTACCTATCAGACAATCAAATGCTAATTCTACATTGCACACATCTCCAAAAGTGGCTGTCTGATAATGACGTTTATGGTTACAATTACTTTTGGAGATCTGTGTCATGTGGAATCAAGAGCTGACCGTCTAATAGGCGCGCCATGATCTCAAGATCTAGTGTGTGGAAGATTGGGATGAAAAATGATCTCCCTCGTCTGATTCAAGGCAGTCAACGGCCTGTTAAGGTGAAATTATGTGTGTTCTTCACAGATTTAATAGGTGCAAATTTCCCGTTGGGAATCCAAAATCCCTATATATATATATATCTTGCCCATCGGGTCAGAATGGCATATGCCAATTTCCCGTTGGGAATCCAAAATCCAAGTGGACTTGAAAATTAGCAAGAATGAAGATGGAAACTCAACGAAAAGAGATTCCCCGGATCCGAAAAAAGAAAACAATAACAGAGACACCCTGACTGTTGACCCCATGCAAAGCCTGACTTGTTGACTGCCCTACCTATATGCGAAAATACCCTATACTCATTTCAACCATGCTGAAAACCCTTCACATGTTATAAGTCTCAGATGAGAGAACTAAAAGATAGAAAGTTACAAGTCACGGTCTAGCCTTTTGGAACTGCTAGTCTCAAGGTTTAAAATTTTGGATTTCGTTTCAGTTTCAAACTGGACCAAAACCGAAATTGCGGCTGATAATATGAATTTCGGCCGAAATTTCAGTCTCCATACAAAATGAGACCGATATTTTCGGTTTCGTTTCGGGCATGCCTGAAACAAATGCATTTCAGCCCCGAAAGTTTGATCCATGGATGGTCTAGACTCATTATGTATAATGGTTGCTCCAAGCCCACCAAAGCTATCAATGCCATTCTTCGTGTGTGGCTGGAAATTTAAATAAAAATGTTGGATTTGGTGAACTTAACCATGAAATGGTAAATATAAGCATCCTGAGAATTTGGAATCTAGGGGTTGAGGGGTTTGATAGGAAGAAGAGAAAGGTGAAGAGATAGAAAGTGACTGTTACCTGATTCAGAGAGGAGTTCAGACCCCTGATGGGGCCGAAGAAAACGAAGAGTCGAAGGGGACAGAGATGCCTTTTGTGGGATTAATATTTGAGATTGGGAACCTCTATTTAGGAGCTAGCAGCTGATGTTTTTTGTCCAGTGAAGCGCGAGAAGTTTTTCCTCGATTGCACATAAGCTGTTTTACTGCAAATTTTCCTTTTTTTTTTCAACTTATCGCTGAATATTCAGCGAGGCATTCAAAAGTTTTGCCATGTTTTATCAAGGGTCAATTCCAAGATAAGTTTGAGACTTTTTTATCATCTTATCGATGGTTTATTCCACGGTAAGTTTAAGGCTCTTTTATCATCTTACTAATCGATGGTCCATTCCAATATAAGCTTGCACCTATTTTATCTTCTTATGAATGGTCCATTCCACAACAATATAAGTTTGCACCTATTTTATCTTCTTACGAATGGTCCATTCCACAATAATTTCAAAACTTATCAATGCACCATTCAGCGGTACCTTCTTATTTATTATTGGGTTGCGTTTTTGGCACCTGTTTCTTCCCCTATGAAGAACAAACAAATTTCTATCATAAAAATTTGGATTTGAATTAGATGATAAGGAAACTTTTTTTCGTCCCAAGTTTCCACACAATAGCGCACTTATCAGACAATCAGATCTTAATTCCACGTGGCAAACATCTCCAAACATAACACTTGAGAATCCTCTCTAATCATCTTACTTATCGTGTAACTTATCGATGGTCCATTACACGATAAGTTAAAACTTACCAACTCACCATTGAGCCGTACACTCTTATTTATTATTGGTGGGGCGTTATTTGCACCCATTTTTCTTGCGAATAACACAAGCATTTCCACCATAAATAATTGTTAATTGTGTTGAATCAAACAGTGAATATTGTTTATCATTACAATCTTCTACACCAGATTTTGAGATCATGGCACACCTAGCATACGGTCAAATCTTCTTGATTCCACATGGCCCATATCCCCAAATGTGAAACACTTGAGAATCATTTCTCATCGTATGCCCATTATCACAATCACTTTTGGGGATGCTTGCCACATGAAATCAACATGTGACCAGCTGATAGGTGCACCATGATCGCAAAATCTATTGGGTGAAAAATTATGACCTAAAATGATTTTCATTGTCTGATTCGAGTCAGTCGACAACTTTTTATGGTGGAGATGGGTGTATTCTTTACGCGTTACTTAAAAAAAAATATTACATAATAGAAATGGAAGATCTTAGAAATCCATACCATTAAAGTGATATATCATCAATTGAATGGCTATCATTCTTTTTGAGAGATTTGAACCATCCGATCTATGCACTCTAATACCGACAATCGCCCTTCATTTTGATGGCTGATATTAAAGTTCACCGATCGGATGGCTTACGTCCACTGAGAAGCATGATCCTTTGACTAGGACATGTTCCAATGATGTATTGCCATTTGAGCAATTTAGATTGATCATAAATGTGTGGCACATGGTATAATGATAAATCACACATCAATTGTGTGAGATAAAAAGTGACATTTTTAGTGGTGTAAGATCATTTAAACACAATTTGGAGTTTAAATGTCGGTCAGAAGCCATTATCCCAAACCGAGACCGACTCTCCGGACCGTCATTTAAACATTCATTTAAACGTCAAAATAATGTTTAAATGATCTTACACCATCAATGGTTTAAGATGAGTGATCCGAACCATCAAAGTCATTGATCTTAGATTTAAGTCTAACAGGCCCAAAAATGATGTTGTAAAGAGAGCTAAACCATCCAAGGTGTTAACTATAATATCAACCATTATTTTTAGTTTTAATAGTTGACATTAAAGTTCAACAATCTAATGATTCACCTCCACTTACCGACATGTTTCATTGGACTGAGACATGCTCCAATGATAAATTCCCACTTGGGCAATTTAGATTGATCATAGATGTGCGCCACATGACATAATGATAAATCACACTCCAATTAAAACTGAAAAATAAAGTAAATATCATTTTCTGCATTAAATCAATATACATATCAGCTGATATGTACCGAAATCAATCTATATTGGACTTTTTCTTTCTAAAAGCCACCACACAAGACATTCCGATCTCCTAACGATACTAACCTCACAATGAAGGGGGTGATAATATTATCATCGCTGATTAGGAGTTCAAATCGTCTCCCAACTACTTCAATTTTAAAACAAAAATTGAATTAAATTAAATTAGACGAACCCGGCCACTTCGGTGGAAAAACAAACCTGGCCACCAATCCATCGAGCCTAAAAAACCAATAAAACGGTTTATAATCGAAACCAAACTGTCTGACCTGCCGGTTAAAAAATTACGATTCCTGGAGTACTCGAACAAGTCGAACGTAATTCTTCGTTAGGGTATCATGCATTCACAAACAGGCCAGTTAAACGCATTTGATTTATCTTAGCACACATCTGCCTCCACAATTAGCACATTTCTAACTGAACCAAATTTCCAAACAAACAAAACTCCCTTTCGCCCGAAGCACCGGAAGTCAACAAATCAGAGACGGAAATTGCAGGCAATCGAAAAATAAGAACAATCACTGATTCCTACCAACCCTGTATCGCATTAAAGAGCACTTCGTAGAAGTTGAAAGCCGGCGCTTTCGTGAGTAAATGGGCACGGGGTTTTAAGGCAAAGTTTTAAGGCAATGTAATGAAACCCACCCACATTTCACTCAGAAATTGAAGTCAGCCAAACCGACCATTACCACCAGCTAAGCCTCTGCCTCGCTGCTGCTGTTGTGTTCCTCGGCGTCGTCGAAAATTTGAGCCTCCAGGCATTTGCTGAGACAAAACCCTCATTCTCTGCTCCTTCATATTTGCAAAAAGTGAATCCAGGGTCTGAGGCCTCTGCTTGGCCACCAACTTTTCCTGCATATAAATACCACAATATTCAAACTCTTTTTTCAGGCATTTGGCCTCTAAGAATCTTCCAAACTAAATTTTGATTGAAGAAACGAAAAGAACAATAATAACAATATTAATATGGACCCATTATTCACGCCAACACGTTTTCTGAAAGCGCCAACATGTACCCCTTCTAACCCATTGACTGCTTGATATCAAACAATGGAGATCGTTTTTACCCCGATCTTCCATACAATGAATCTTCAGACCATGATCTTACTGTCAGACGGTTAGTTTATGATTCCATGTGCCACAGATCCCAAAAAAATGCCCCTAAAATCACGTTTGAGCATGATGTGTGCCATACGATTTTAGGACGACCACGTTTTGGGTATTTGTACCATGTGGAATGAAATACTGATTGTCTGATGGTACGCTTTGTGGTCCCAAGATCCATTGTATGAGAGATCAGGGCGAAAAACAATCTTCATCGTCTAATTACAACAAGTCGATGGGTTTCAAGGGTTCCGACATTGGCACTTTCAGTAAACATGTTGGTGCGAATAGAGGTACCCTAATGATAACAATAATATTAAGGGAGCTAAAACTTGCAGACGAGATTTGTCTCGTGGCACATGGTTAAAAAAAAAAGATTCATTTTTTAGATCTGTGCCACATGGAACACCATCTATAAGCCACACCATCTAAGCCAACTGATTTGAACATCATGATGTAAGCATCTTTGAGGCCAAAAATTGGCACGAAACATGTTCACTATCATCTGATTTATCAGAGTCAGCCATTGAATCAGATAATGGCCTTTGACTATATTCAATCAGATGACAGGCATTGCTTTTTGTGCCAATCTTTGATCTCAAAGATCTTCCCATCACGGTCTTCATATCAGACGGCTTAGATGGTGTTCGATGTGGCATAGATCCCAAAAATAACAAATTTTTTTATAAAAAAATAAAATAACAAAGTTCTCCTTTTTCAGAATATGTCACAGTACAAATCAAGTTTTAGCTCCCTAATATTAATAAGAGGCAGTGATACAATCAGGTCCAACCGGTTGAACATCTATGGTATTCAACCAGCTGTTCCAACCTCAGCAATAACAATCCTGCTTTATTAACAGGTGCCAAAACCTCAACTTAATTTTGACGATAGCATAAACTACCAAAATTTTACAGACCACAGAAAAAAATCACCTGCTTGCTGTTTTGGTGTACATGCAAGGCGGGAAACAATGCAGATGCAAGGATGGAGAAAGGGGTAGAAATAAAATTTACATGTAAATAATTTATACACATTCATATTTATATGGTTGGTTCATTTTTTCTGAGCGATAATGCTAGAAAAGGGTGCTGGTTAGTTCCAAGTTAAAAGATTTTGGAGGCAATGTTTAGAATAACAAGTGCCTCCTAGCATAATAAGTGGACAGGATGGCATAATATTATGTAAAGAGGCACTCATTTGCTATCATCTTTTTTTCTTTTTCTTTTTCTATTTTATTTTGACTGTTACTTCATTTTGTCATTTACTATTTTTTTATAACAATATGGGGGTTGGTCCTGTTGCTCAAATGGAAGGTTGACCATATTGTGCATCTAGAGGTCTCAGGTTCAATCCAAGCTTACCATCAAAAGAAATATACTAAAATGAAATAAATTAATTTGGGGAAAAGATGAATATACCTTTCCAGCATAACTGCCTTCAGCAGCCTTCTTCTGAAGGGGTGGTGGGCCAGCAAAACTGCATCAGCAAGCAAACCATCATGATTCAGAGAAGCACACCGGAAAAGTCTCAACTTACACCAACTTCCATCCATGTTTTAAAATATCGGTTCTTAGGTACTTATCGTCCAGTTCCAAAACCAGTACGTATCGTCCGCTATGTACCAGTCCCAGGTGATACATTGGTATGTATCGTATGAGACATTACCAATAGATATATAATGCACCAGTACGATACATTAAAAGTATCGTACCAGTGACCTCTGAAACTGGTATGTATCGTCCGGTTTTGGACGAGATTTTGAACCATGATAGATCAGTGATACCGGTCAGAAAAACAAGGATCATTCTCCCTGAAGGGTTCACCAGTCAGAAAGGAGAATGGTACACCAGTCAGAAAAACAAAGATCATTCTCCCTCCGAAGCCATTCAAATAGGAATATCATATGCGGGCTTCATAGATCACAACTCCAAAGATGGACCTCATGTCTAGAAAACCCAGCTCCTAGAAAGAATCTATTCAGCTGGACGGATAACAAGGATAAATTTTTGACTGAGTGCTGATGAGCTCACATTCTCATTTGAAAATAGATCTCCATTCAACAAGAACCTAGGAAAAAGGGGAAAATAATACAAATGACAAGTGGCATAATAATCTTTGTATCCATCTGCCTCCAAGAAAACAGTCAACTAAAGAAAAAAAAATCTTCTACCCAAAAGCCGGCAACATCAGAACAACACATCATGTTTGTAAACCTCGCCCTTCTAAAGATATGCAAATCACAAACCCTAATGATAGAAGCTTAAGTAGAAGAGGAAATCCAAGAAAGCTTGAGAGATGATCATGAGAACGAATATTTTCAAAGAAAGTTTACTACTTCAAGCACATCGGGAGTACGCAAGCATATTTTAAGAAAGAAACTTTCCATGGCTAGTACCCAAACCCTAAAGTACTAGTGCGATAACACATGGGTGATGGGACAATGGAAGCCCTCCATTATTGAAGCTCACTCACTGGAAACCTGAATATAATGAATAATGACAGGGATGGAATATTTGGAAAAGGGGCTGTGGTGATAGTGCTGATAATAAAGAATTGATGGCTATGAAAGGGAAGAAGACTGAAAATCTCAGCTAGCCCAAAGCACAACCATAACAAGCTAGCATTTTCACCACATTAGGACCATGGGTCAAAATCTCGAACAATACAGATCGTCTGATACGTACCTGTATCGCTGGTAAGCAGTACACGATGCATACCACATTATATGTCATTTTTTTCATTGTATCGCCGATACATTGAATGTATTGGCGATACCGATACGTATCGACTCGGTATTGATAACACTCAGATTTTGATCAATGATTAGGACTGTGCTGATATTAACTAAAATCGTCACAACTGCCTCGTGCAAAGGGGGAATCCTTAACATCCAATACACTGCACATTCAAAACCATTAAAAAACTCTAAAAATGCAGATTACTCCATCGAATAATAAGGAAGGCCAGACCATAACCAAAAACCTTTACGAAACTGCACCGTTGAAGAAGACTGCATAAAATATGCAAATATCTTTAAATAAATCATAAGAGATTACAGATTGCACCCTTTAACCCAATGGCTGGCACCTCTAACGTAATTTGAATCAATGCAATGTACGCGGAATTTTTTTTGGCAATACTGAGATGACAAATACCCACCAACCAAAAATTTGATCAATCATACTAATAATCACTACTTGTAACTTGCATGCCATAATCAAAAATTGAAGATTTACGAAACTAATGTGGGAATGAATCCAAACAGAGCAATAAACCTAGCCATTGGAGAATACCTTGGTTTGTTCCAATTAACCACCCTATTACAAACAAATGCCTTGTTACGAATAGGAACAGTTGCAGCTTTCCTGGCAACTTCTCTCGTTAACGGGAATTGATTCCCCTGAAAACTCGACCTTTTCTGAGCAAGAACGCCCTGCAGATCAATAGCAAAAACCAACAAGGCAACAGGGGAAAAAACAAACTATCAATAATCAAATTTGAGGCCAGAAACATTAAGCATCTTTCACAATAGCATGTGTCTAAACCAGGGTTACCCAATTCACTGAGATAGCCTACAAATAGCGAACCAGTTTGCAGTTCAAATCGCTCCGATTCGCGTCGGATGGGCAAACCGGACTACATCAGATTCTTTTTCGTCCTTTAAATGTTATGAAGCAAAAGATACTCCCAGGTTTCAAACCCTGGTTACTTTAAGAGTGCCTAAGTCGTGCTACCACCGCTCCCTTCTTGCTGCTTTTACAGAATTTTTATATATTGTATATCAACCTTTAGACATATCATAATTAATAAATACAGTTATTAAAAAAAAACTTATTTTGTTTAAAACTCATCCTACCCTAGCGAATTGGGTTCGGCTAGACTTAGCAAATTGAAAATTACAAACCCAAACTCGACCCGAGCAAACCCGCGAATCAGGTAACATTCGTCTAAACAATTACAATACATCAATCAGTAGTACCTGTCTTAGAGATGATTTAGAATCCATGAACTGTTGCACCTTTGAGTATTTTCCTTTGGGAATGGCACCATTGAAGAGACCTTGGCTTTTGTTCTACAAAGTATAAAATAAAAAAAATTTAAAAAAAAAAACTTTAAATTAATAATAAGTGATATCAATCTTGCAAGAACACGAGATAACATGCTTTCTTTCAAATAAATAATAGCTTACTGAAACCCTTGGCAATTTAACTTTAGATGTAGAGGTCTTAGACATCTTGATAATATCATCTGTGACAAGGGGAAAAAAAATTTGGTAAAAAGCAAATCTAATAGGATTTGGAAATAACACTAAAGATCTGGAGAGTCAGATGCACACCTAAAGTCATGTCCATTTTCTTCTCCGTTAGAGCAATTGCTTCACTGGTTAGTGCTGGCTTGGTTGCCATCTACAGTATAAGAACATAACGTGACGACCAAATTTTCATGATGAAAAAGACAATAGGGCAATGAATCTCCCTCCCTCCCTTCCCATCAATCCGTCTATCTATACCACCACCCCCCCCAACACACACACACACACAGACATCTATATATATATATATATATATACACACACACACACACACGTGTGTCTGTGTGGTTAAGGGGAATGCTACACTCGAGGGGAATTCTCCCTTCAAATCACAGATCAAAATATCACGTATTGCCCTCCAACCTAGAGCATTGAATTTTTTCAACTTTCACCAATGTTTGGAGTTTGGACGGTTGATAAGATGTATTTTTATTTTTTTAGTTTCTTTGGACGGACCTCATCGACCTTGTGCATGTTGTTGTGGCACCCAAATGACTTGAGTGCATTGAATGCTACAACTCTAATGCTCTAATGCAGTGTCCCACTGATATATATATATAGGGAGCCGGTTCTGTCCCCAAGGTACGCGTGGAGCTCCATGTGGCACTCAAAACAGTATATGGGCGCCCCGTGGAGCATAGGTGTATTGTTTAGATCAATTTCTTAAAAAAAAATTCAGCACAAGTCAAACTATGACTATTTCAGTGGTTCAAATTTTACAGCTAATGAAATATATGGTGAAAGTGAGTTTCCAATTTATTGTTTTTCAAAGATGATCAAAGCAGTGCACCTTTGCTCCATGTGGCATCAAAACACTGTTTCGGGTGTGAGACCTAGGATGACAGTCACCTCCCTTTTCCATATATATATATATATATATATATATATATATATATATATATATATATATATATATATATATAGGGCAGTGATCCTCTCACTCAAGTCATGGGAAATAAACCCATGACTCGAGCCCATATTGGTTGGATGTCACATCAGCTGACTTTTCAAAGCCCACTGTTGTGGCATGCAGCCAATAGGGGCTCGAGTCATAGGTTTATGTCCCAAGACTCGAGTTATATAATCATTTCCCATATATATATATATATATATATATATATATATATTGGATCGCTTACACAGCTGTCATGGGTGACTTAGTTGTCAATTTCTTACCGTTTGGATACTCGAATTGTTTAGCATCTATGGCTTTTGTTTCACTTAGTTTAAAAAAATAAAAATAATTTGGCCAACTTTTTCATGTATCGTCATGAAAAATGTGGCTTCATGTTCATGATATGCGTGTGATGACTTGATATCCCCAGTTATGCTCCAAAGAGGATTTTGGGTCGTTATATATATATATATATATATATATATAAGACGGCAAAGAACCCATCAAAAATCTAGATTTTATGATGATGATGACGATTATATACATATAGCACCATTTTTCATCAAGTGCTACCACCTTATTTAAAACACACGGCGTTTAGATCAATGGTGCTTGAAGATCTTATCGAAATCTATCAAAAGATTAAGAACAATCAAACGCCATAAAAATGAACGATTACCATGTAACTACTTTAGTTGTTCATTTTAAAGCATTTGACCGCTCTTAAACACACTACCCGGCTGCTTTTTTGGTAAATCATCAGGCACCATTGACCTAAATGTCCACTGCTTCACATCAGGTGGTACCACTTGATGAAAAATAGCGCACAAAATCGCGACCATCACATAACCTAGACTATGGACGGGTCATGCAATAAACCCTAGCTCTGAACCCTAAAATCGTTTCATATAGGGCTGTGCATTTTTTTGACCGAACCGACCAAACCAACCGAACTGGACCGAACCGCCAGATTTGGTCCGGTTTGGATGGGTACCGGTTTGGGATTGGTTTGGAAAAGAGGAAAACCGAAAAGTTTGGTTTGGTTTCGGTTCCAAGCCGAAATCGACCGAACCGAACCAATATATATATATATATATATATATATATATATATATATATATATATATATATATATATATATAGGGCTGTGCATTTTTGGGACCGAACCGACCAAACCAACCGAACTGGACCGAACCGCCAGATTTGGTCCGGTTTGGGTTTGGGTTTGGAAAAGAGGAAAACCGAAAAGTTTGGTTTGGTTTCGGTTCCAAGCCTCCCCAAGCCGAAATCGACCGAACCAAACCAATATATATATATATATATATATATATATATATATATATATATATATATATATATATATATATATAGGCGAGGGTTTTAAATAATTTTAAAGGGCATTTAAGGAAAATGTATATTTTTATATAAAACCCTACCCTTGTCTTTAGCCTATTCCTAAATCCTAAAGGGGCAAAGTAGAACTTACAGGAAAACCCGTTGAGAAGTTGAGAAAATTTTGATGTGCAAGTAGAACTTATAGGAAAACCAAAACCAACCGAACCAAATCAAATGGGGTTGGTTTGGTTTAAGAGTTGGACGGTTTGGTTTGGTTTGAAAATTTAGAAACCGATTAGGACCGGTTTGGATTGTGGTTTTGGTCCAAAACCGACCAAACCGAACCGAATACACCCTAGTTTCATAAACCCCTTCAATCCTAGCAGAAAAAGACTAAAGATTCTTCTGTTTTTTCATTCAGTGGATTTAGGGTTTCTGAGATCCCTCCCCCTTCCAATTAAACACCAGAACTCTACTCAAAACCAGATATCTATCTCCACCATATCCAAATCTATATCTATATATAAGGGGAAAAATCAAAAGATTAAGGGGACACTACGGCACTACCTCCACCATATCCAACACATCCGAATACCAAATTTTGAAAGTTTCCAGAATAATAACAAAAATTAATTAAGAAAAAAATATATAAATTTATTGTCATCAACGGAGTCAATTTCATAAAACCAAAGAACAACATAATCAAAATCTGAGAGGAAGAAAAAGAGAAGAACAAACTCACAAGTAGATTTGGAGAACTTTCGATTCGATCCTAGGGTTTGAAGGAGTTGAGAAACAAATCCCTAAATCGCTAAAAATGTTACTAGCTTTCATCGCCTCATGGTATTTATAGTGGGTTCCTGGGCTGTCAACGGGTTGCTCAACCCGATTTCCGACCCGGACCGACCATATGCTTTACTGGGTCGGGCACATAAACTTGTGCCGTGCCCAACCCTATACTTTACCGGGCCGGGCACATTAACTTGTGCCCATCAGGTCGGGCATGAGAAATCCGACCAAACTTCGGGTCGGGTCGACCAAGAAGTAGTGCCCAATAGGGTAGGGTTGGGTCGATCCGACCCAACCTGATAGGAAAAAGTGAAAGTAGTAGGCCCGAATAATAAATAGACTGGCTTCACCCATAAAGATTAGTAATCGTGTTGAGTATGAGCTAGTTCCAAGAGACCCAATTATTCTCTACCCCGTTTAGTCCCGACCGGAATCCAAAATTTATACCCCCTGTGTATTTTTCTATTAAACTACGGCTGGCAACGGGTCGGGTCAAAATTTTGGCCCACCCGATCCGATGTCTAATCCAAAAACCCGACCCGTTAAAACCCCTACTACTTTCACTTTTTTCTATCGGGTTGGGTCGGATCAACTCAACCCTAACTCAAGGGCGGGAGCAGGTGTAGGGATTAGAACCCACAACCTGTTACTTCCACAATGAGAGAATTGTTGTGCAAGTGCAACGTTTGTGGTGCATGCTACATTGTGCACTACAATGAACCGAAAATCATTTTACACTGCAACAAAACTTGGTGTATTTGTAGGCTGCAATGCGGTCTAAGTCGAAAGGGAACTCCAAGATATTCGCGTTGTATTTGCTTCTCCACATATTACACTCAAGGTCCAAATCGGTATCGGACTTCGGTATCAGTCCATGGAGGACCGATACGTATCGGCCTTTTTTTAAGAAAAAAATAGAGGTATCAACTGATACCTATACATATTGGTATCACCCGATTTTTTATACTACAACTACACTAGGACAATGCTACCTTTTAAACTGTATTCCCTTTCAGTACAAGTCGCGGACAAAAAGCACTACATTATGTTGTGGTGCTCTTACTGCGATGCAAAATGATTTTCGATTCATGTCAAGGATCAAAATATCAGGTAAAATTTCAGTTTCAGGCATGACCGAAACCGAAAATTTGGACCGAAATTTGATTCCCATACAAAATATGACCGAAATTTTGGTCCAAATTATCGTTTCGGTGAGGGCCGAAACCGATAATTTGGACCAAAATTTCGGTCATTTCGGCCGAATTTTGATCCTTGATTCATTTAATGCATAATGCAGCATGCATTGGAAGCGCAAGGATCAAATTTTCGATCATTTTGGCCGAAATTTTGTTCCTTGTTGGAAAGCGCTACATTTTCACTTTCGGACCAATAGCCATTTGTCGAAACTAACAATTCAAAGAGTGTGTCCCATCAACTTTTTTTTTTAAAAAAAAAGTTAACAAAGCTTTTGACAATGGTATTTCATTTAACTTATAGCGTCAAAAGTTGATATAATTTTTTAGAGCGATACTTAATATGTTTGTTTTGACAGTGGTACTTCTTGCCTATGCCTCGAAAAAAATTAATAACAGTCCCTCATGGGTATAAAAAACATATGTGGGGATTTTTAAAAGAAATTTCTCAAAGCAAAATCAAGAGGAAATTTGAAATAAAAAATGGAAGAAAAATTGACAAAATCAAAGATAAATTATGAGTAATTTTAAAAAGTTGTAAGAAAACTTGAAAATCAAGGAAATTTCCCTAATCTAATTTTCTTTATGAATTTTGGAAATCTTATTGACGGTGGGTGATTGAGTTGAGACAATTGAAATGAATTGAATTAACAAGAATAGGGAAGAATATGGTATTTATTGACATAATGGAATTAAAATCATGTAATTTTATATATATGAAGTTTAGAAACAAATATTTTTACATGTATGTATTTTTTTTTTTATACGACGATTCAACCGAGACAAGCTCGAGAACAAAGGAGCAGGCACACATACACATGTGAGTATGTGACAGCCACGGAAGGGCGTGAGAGAGCACCAACTATACTGGAGAGGGTTAACTAACATAATCCAACCAACACCTTAAAAAGACAAGGGTGAGAAATAGCATGAAGGACGAGAATCGAACTCATGGCCTACTCCCTCACATTGGAGGGAGCAGACCAACTAGGCTAATGCCTCCTTGATTTTACATGCATGTTTTGAGTAAACATGAGTAATGTGATACTTTTAGAATTTTTAAAAACATTTAAAAAATTTATAGATTTTGTTTATGAATTTTTAGAAATTTTGGAAATATAAAGTGCCCCTGCATCCCAGGTGCACGGCCCTGTGCACCTAATACCAGCTCATATATTCGAGGCCGACGGGTTCAATCTCCTTCTACGAAATTTGAGAGAGAGATGCACGGATATTGCTGAGCCCCAAATCAGTGAAATGTCAAGAGTACAACTGATCAGCATGCTCATAAACAGCTGTGCAACTCGCTATAGGCTGCGTTTGGGTTAGCTCTTTTGGGGCAAAGAGCAGCTCTTTCATTTTCGGACTCCAGCAGCGAACTACTTTTACATTTGGTAACACACCTCCTTGCCTCATTCGCTCTGGCAGGGAGCTATTTTAAGTGATAAAATCGCTCTATGCCCGCTCTATCTCAAAGCAGATTTCATCTGCTCTGACAGAGCAGGCAAAGAGCTGCTTCTGCATAAGCTTTTGACCATTTTGGCAGAAGTAGAATGACCAGAGCACCACCGCGCTGACAATGCTCAGGTCGGAAACCTAACACCACCCACCTGGTAACTCTATTGTTTCAAAAAAGAAGAATTACTTCTTTTTTAACAGTGTTGCTCCTAGCTTGAAATTCTGATTTCTCAGATGAGCTTATTAGGGCCAATGGACCTCACCTATACCAATAGATAAACGGTTCAAAAGTACATTTTCTACACCACATGGCACACATATTTAACCATTCCAAGTTGTCAAAGTGATCTACTGCCAGCCTGAAGGAGAGCACCGATGGATTCGATCCGGACACCCTAATATAGACCATTCATATTTAACGTAGGCTCCACATTGAAACGATCAGATTGGATGATCCAGATCGTCTGATGGGGCGCTTTTCGTTTTTGGCTAAGCGAAGTTCACTTGATATCCAGCCACCTGGACCGAGTGGATTGTGCAAAAATATGTGCCATGTCGCACCATGTAGCCTAAAAGTTGCTGGTGACGGCCATAAACTATTGTAGGTGGTAAGACACCCGGATATCAGTCATCAACCATAAAAAATCTGCTGTAGTTGACCAGAATCAAATCTCCACTTAACGATAACAAAATCTGAGAAATAAAAAAAAAAAGGCAAGCAATGCCAATGCATTATTACCAAAACTTTATTCTTGTTCTTCGGAAAAGCATTAGTAACCAAGTGTTCCTCGCCTCTGAAAATTTCAATTTTATTGATATTAAGCCCTTCCCATGAAGGAGATCATGCATCTTCTCTGCAAAATAATTAATCCGGGATGGATATAAGTAGAGAACTGATCAAATCAGTTGACACCATAGACCCACTTCTCCTCATTGCTTGTATAACTAACCAACTCGCCTGGTTGGAACCACAAACTGATCTCGTCCTTAGCAGTTTCAGGGCCGTCACTACCGTGGATGATATTTCTGCAATAAAAACAACCAATTGAAGACCAAAGTACGCACACCACGAAAAGGTAAATTGATTTAAAAGCAGAGAGATTCAGCAAATTTATGCCACTTGTCATCTTATCATTTTAATCCAACAAAAGTACAGACTTTGAAAAAGCATAGAACTTTTAATTTCTGGACCCCTTTCGAATGAAGAAAATATAATGCAATACACACTTTCATTACAAGTATAATATAATATATACTGAGTTCTCTGAAAATGGTAATGGCTAAGCTGAGCATTTTCCTTAAATTATGCCATTATAGCACACATATTTCGACAAGTTTCTCATTCTAAAAGGGTCGAGCCGCATATCATAAATGGACCAAACCTCATGTCTCACTTTTAAGCCATATGGTGCCACATCGCAGAGTTTTTACTGATCAAAGTTGTCCAAGTGACAGAACATCTTATGTCCTTTGTGTAGCCCAAAAAATAACCCTTTTTTTTTTATCGTAAGAAAAAATCCATTAAAAAACCAGTGAGGAGCTGGAAAACAAGAGGGTCGCAGCCTACAAAGACAACAAAAGGGGGAAAATATCCCATTGGAGGAACCATTCCATCGAATCCAAGCATTTCAATGTGAACAACAGTTCTTACCCTCCTGGGCTAAGATATGAACAACAGTTCATATAAACTTCCCAGATCGTATAGTTTGAACCGGCTAATTAGCATGTTTTTTTTGGCTGAGCGATCACCATATGATGTTTAGCGACTTTGAGAGTTTGAATTGACAAAAATGTCTACCATGTACCCCATAAAGTGGGACGACAAGGATTTTTATCTTAGGCTTAAGCTGAGCCCCTATTAACCCATTAATGAACTAACTAAAAAAATATCAGCACTCCCCCTAAAAGGATGAACATGGGTTAGGCGTGCTTGTCATTTTATGAAACAACATAAAATTGAAAAATTAAAAATTAAATAAAAGAAGAAATTTCCGTATTAGAGTTGTTATTTTACTCTCCTACAAAAATAATTGCCTTCGAAAGAAGCTAATTAATAAGTATTTTGTGGCAATTCAGAAACACTAAATATTCAAAAAAGAAAGAAGGTAGAAATGATTAGAAATCCCTGCATTTGCAGCCATCGGGAACAGAACCCTCAACCCAAAATTTCATCTTCCCTTCAGTTTATTTCCACTGATATTTAAACATAAAAGGATTGGGCAAAAACAGAAAATCATGTAAAGGTTGGCTTAGTCCAGATCAGTACCTTCCGACAACAACAGCAAGATCGCCTCTGATCGTTCCTGGTTCTGATTTCTGGGGATCCGTGGCTCCGATAAGTTTCCGGCCATATTTTATGACTCCTTCACCTTCCCAAACCTTAAAAAATAATAATGATAAATAAATAAATAAATAAAAAGCCTGTTTAAAGAAAGCATTTGATGCAATTCACAGTTTAATTCCCGTAGAACAAGGAGGCACTCATTCTTACCATGGCAAGAACAGGACCAGAGCTTAGGAAATCACATAGGCCACTAAAAAAGGGTCTTTCCTTGAGATCGTGGTAATGTTGCTGAGCAAACTCCTTGGTAGGAACCACCAACTTAATCGCTACAAGCTTAAATCCTTTGCGCTCAAAACGTGATATTATTTCTGCAATCTGAAAAGGAATGTGTCATCTTGGTCAATTTTATATATCGCTAAAGAAAAGAAATTTGTTTTGATGATGTAGACTATTCTGATAAGGACCGAACTCTCCTGACCATCAACACCAAAATGGTGTTTAAATGATCTTACACCATAAATGGTTCAAGATGTTGGTGATCTGTATCATCAAAGTGGTCGATCATAGCTGGAAGTACAACAGGCCCAAAAATGACATTTTAGGGAGATTTAAACCATCCGATCTGTGGACTATAATATTGACGGGATGGTTCGTCAATCCGATCTATGGACTATAATATTGACGGGATGGTTCGTCAATCCGATCTGTGGACTATAATATTGACGGGATGGTTCATCTTTGATTGTGCAAACTTATGATTTCATGGGAGTAGGATATAGTTATATGCAGAAGTACAAAGTATGAGTTACCAGTCCTCTTTGAACTCCATCAGGCTTGATTGCAATAAAAGTTTGTTCCAACTAGAACAAGGAGAAAAACATGTCACAAAATATCGAGTACTAAAACACAGGGTGAAAACATATGACCGTAGGATAGAATAAATAGGTGCTTAGCTAATAAAAATACCTCTGCAGCTTGCACCTCTTGGTCTTGGAGCATGTACACTAGGTTCCAGAAAAAATAAGAAAACTAGACTTCAGAGATTGATTAAAAAAAAATCAGAGCGAAGATAATACTAAGCTTTGATATCATGCAAATCAAATAATCCAAAGCATTGTTGCTACAAATTTTTTTTAGAAACACCACTATTTCTCGAGATCAAGACGGATACAGAGTGAATGGAATTTCCTGCGGGAATGCAGGGAATGCAGAGTTTTCAAACATGATTACTTTTGACATTCGGAGAGCCTTTCTATGAGGTTTGGAGGGCCTTTTGTTGACCGGAGATTTCCTACTTGGACTTAGTAACATTCCAATTTAATAGCGGAAATACCTCAAAATTTCCAAATAAATAACATTCCAATTTAATGGTGGAAATGCCCCACAAGTTCCAAATAAATTTTATGTTTTGAAGAGGTGGGGCTACGACTGAAGCCTCAAAACCCTAAGGGCCCCCATTTAGGACCCTTGTCCTTTTCACACTTAGTGCAAATGCACTATGCAGAATGGGCCAAATCCCACTCCACATAGTGCCTGCACTACAGTTTCGACCACTACGTGGTTGGCCTCTCTCACCCTCCCCTCCCTACCATCCTCCCTCCCTCCCTCCCTCCTTCCCTCTGCAGAAAACTTTAATGCAGCGAACAGATGTTGAATCTGAGGTGAAATATCAGAGAAGCTTAGCTTAGCACTCATTCTAGAATGCAACACATTCCTTTCTATGAAAAATACTGATAGGAGAATCTGCACCCTTAGTATATGATATAGTCACCAAGAATTTTGGATGCTGTTGCAAAATGCAGTAAATTATTTTATTATTGAAACTAATTTACATTTTATCTTAAACCCAGTTCTAGAATGCAAAATGCATTATTTCTTACCCCATTAAAAAAAGTAACATTCCAATTTAATGGCGAAAATACCCCTCAAGTTTCAAATAAAATTTATTTTCCGAAGAATTCTGCCTAAGCCAAAAAGGGGAAGGCTAAGCCTGAAACCTCAAAACCCAAAGCTACTTGAACCAAGGGACCCCATTCTCACGCACAGTGCAAATGCATTATGCTGTTTGGATATAGTTACCAAGAATTTTGGATGATGTCACAAAATGCAATAAATCCTTTTATTATTGAAACAAATTACATTTTATCGTAAACTCAGATCTAGAATAAAAAAATGCATCATTTCTTACCCTAGAAAAATAACTACCATGGCTTGGAACTCAGACAGGCCATAAAATGTGCCAGAGACTTCAATCAATTTTTGATTTACATGCACACTACTCTACCAGAACACAAGTTTGGGGAAAAAAATAAGAAAGTTAACAGCATCCAAAGATTATTTCAATTACATTCACAGCAGTTAAGGGAGCAGGAAATACTACCAAGGCAAAATGAAAAAATAAATAAATAAATTCTAACCCAACCTGCTGCAGGAAGAGAAATGGCTCCAGAAATCCATCCCCTGAAGGCATTCTTATAATCTGCCTTCTCGTACACGGAAGCCAGAGAAGGTACGCTTCCTCTGAATGAAGTTGTTGCTGCTGCGGCTACCACTCGCCCTTCTACACAAGAAAGGACTTAATATGATAAAACATGTAATGGCTGAAAAGTCACTCCATTTTAATTATAGACATGTCTGGCTTGAAAATTCCAACAGAGATTATGTAACTGCAAAACTGCAGTTGCATTACACTTTTTTCCAATGTGCTCTAGAGTAATGATTTTAAGCCACACATATAGATCAAAATCTACAAACTAAAAAGTTACAACAAAGAGTGGAATCAAATCAAAATCATTTTTTTTTTATTACCTTTTTAACCAGGTCATTTTATCACTATACCAGGCTAAAAGTACAAGCACAAACCTTCAATGAAGCCAAAAAACAAAGAAAAGGCCCTCCCCTCAAGGATAAGTAAAAACAAAATAGAAATCAAGGCACCGTTCTTAAAAAAGAAATCAAGTCACCCAATGCATTCATAACATGCAAAGGTCAGGAACTGGAAATTATTCAGCAAGGGAAAAAGTTCATGATCTGGAAAACAATAGGTAAAAAGACAAGAAAAAAATGAAGGAAAGGGGGAATTTTGGAAATTGTTTGGTGAGGAAAAAAATCACAGTTCAGAAAAAACATTAGGGAGATTCAGAGAAAAATCCGGAGGAGATAATTCAAATTCAGAAATTTTTATTTTAAAATCCTATTAACTTTTATTTAATTCGATAAAAACTAAAAGGCTAAAATAAAAGTTTAAAGTAGAAACTTTAAACTTGTGCATTGAAATGTTCCTCCTTTGGCAAGCTTTTCAACAGTGGATGAATACCCTTTTTTAATTTTTTTATTTATGGTACCTGATCGACCTAGACCGAGTTGTTGTGGCACCCGATCCTCAGCATCATAGCCATATCTCATCATATATATATATATATATATATATATATATATATATATATATATATATATATATATATATATATATATTAAATTTTTTTATTTATGGTACCTGATCAACCTAGACTGAGTTGTTGTGGCACTCGATCGCCAACATCATAGCCATATCCCATCATATATATATATATATATATTAAAATTTTATTTATGGTACCTGATCGACCTAGACTGAGTTGTTATGGCACCCGATCCTCGACATCATAACCATATCCCATCATATATATATATATATATATATATATATCATGATGATCTTTACTATTAAGTTAGAAGTAGTTTTTAAGGATTCATGTTTACGAATTCTAGTTTTCTCTTCAGTAGTATTTATTGAGTGGGTACAGCACCAAATAGCATTGTAAATTTTGTCTTTTATTTAATGAACCATTGCTTAATTTTCATATATATATATAGGGATATGATTATATGATTTGAATCATTAGACATAAGCTCATTACTCGAGCTTCTATTAGCTGCATGTCACATCATGTGACTTAAAAGTCAACTTGAGCTAGAGTCATGAGATTATATTTCATGGCTCGAGTGAGAGGATCATTACCCATATATATATATATATATATATATATATATATATATATATATATATATATATATATATATATAATTTATCCTTATTAGACCAGAATAATATTATGTCATTGAAAGAACAATTGTTAAATCTAACTCTGGATTGTAGATAATTACAAATTCGCTATGTACACCTTTAAACATGTATATGTATATGAGACCCAGGACTATGCTGGATATATGATACACGTCTGATACTCATAGACGTTCTAAGATTTCATTCGCCAAATGATGCCAGAGCTTCCGTCTCAGACACACATCGCATGAAAAAGATAAAGATATAACCATGTAAACAAAAGATACATGATGATTGATCTTGAACGAAGGACCAAAGCATTCATCATCAAGCGTCATTTAGTAGATGCCACCAACTTTTTATCCCTCCTCCAGCACACATGACGATTGATCTTGATCCCAAACTGTCCCTATCTTGGATGGCCATAGCTCAAGAAACACGACAATCAGACAATCTCACCCAGTCAATTATGTAGAGTTGTTAACCACATTGAATTCACCACTTGGCACAAAGCAATCAATATACATTAAGATCAAATGTCTTGGCCAGTTGGTCGCCTATGGCAGAAAAGGCGTAATAGTCAGAACTTCCTAACCACCATACCGCTCATCTACACGTGGACAGTATATAAAGTTGTCGACAACCATCGAAAAAAATTGCAACCGATTGGATGGTTGGCTAGATCAATGTTTTATAAACTGGACCGGACGCCGAACCGGTGAGGGCACCGGTTCGGTTGAACCAGGTCGGACCGGGTTGGACCAGATCGGTTCAACAAAAAAATATTACTTTAAATAAGCATAGAAATTAATTATTATACATATATCAATAATTTAGTTTCGACATATATTTTTTGATATCTCAAAATATTAAAAATAATGAATTTAAATATTTACAACTTACCAATTCATGAAATATTAATATATTTTAGAATTATTGAGTTTTTTAAATATCTTTAAAAGTTTCTAATTAGATTAGAAATTTATCTTTTCTTTTTATTACTAAACTATTTCAGTAAATTGTATAAGTTTTTAAACTAATTAAGCAATAGGTATTTTTTAAAACTGTTTTAATTTTGAAAATAGAAAAAAATAATAATAATCCAATTTAAAAATAAAAATAGATATAATTATATGAAGCAGGTCGGTCCGGTCCGATTTGGTGAATCGGAACCGGGGGCAGTTCACCTGTTGGATCCAAAAAACACAAAGTTTTTGGCTTTTTTATCGGATCGGCCAGGCTCCAGTCGAATCAGGTCGGTCCGGTCCTATTTTTAAATCACTGGTCTAGATCTATCAGCTCGATGAACTGTAGCTTTAATATAATGACATTTAACTAGATCCGCTCCCACACAAATCGAAATTCTACAGTCAACGAAAATAATCAGAAATTACACTGATCAAAGTTCTTAAGCTCAAAACGAATTACGATGACTTTTTAAAGAAAAATGCAGCAAATAGAGAAATGGAAATTCAACAGATCCAACGCAAACGCAACTCTTCTAAACCAAAATCAACTAAATCGACGTACGAAATCAAATGAAACTCATCAGGAACAATAAGAGGTCAAATAAAAGCGGAAAAACTCACCAGCAACGAGATTGGAGGATCTTGAACCAGCGATAACTGATTTCACTGCCTTGAGAGCGGATCTGTAGATCTGAGAGCTCATCTTAGATTGCTGCTATAAGAGGAGGAAAAAAAGAGGAGCAGAGGAAGAATCTGAGAGTATTTTTGAAGGGGTTTGAACTTTGAAATAGTTAAGGTTAGAGATTTAGGGTTTGGTGGATCAGATAGCTCATCTCTTCACTTGGTCTGTTTCCGCGACGGTTAGAGCCGTTGGTTTCATTTACGAACAAGTCCCTTTCTTTTCAAAATATTACCGATATATCCTACCAGTCATTCAATGGTAGAGATGCGACTCCGGAGTCAACGGGGTTATAAAACTAACCAAATTATGAAAAACTTTTAACTCATTCAATTCAGTCAAAGGTAGACTTACGTAGATGTTAGTGCACTAAAATTATGTGAGATTTAGCTGTGGTAATCTTAAGGGATACAATATAGCGTGTGCTCAAGTGCACAACTCCAACTATACAAACAATCACCGATGAAGATGGTTGACCAAAGGAATACAGTTGAAATTAGGGAAATTTATAGGATCGGCCCTGTCAGATACATCTTTTCCGTCAGAGATCCTATATTCTCACCTTTCACTAAACCGGCCAGCTTTAAGCTGAGCCAAATCCAGCTAACACAAAAAGTATCAAATACCACTTTTTAAATATTTTATTATTCTACATAGTTTAAAATTTTAAAAATTTGTACTTTTTTATATTTACGCGATGTCAAGCAATATCTATGACACCTGATTTAAAGGCTATAATATAAAGATCGATGGTACCAAAGATTGACATGAAAAAAAAGGAGATTTTCGCCTCTTAAAAATAATAATTTTAAAAAAAAAATCACTTCTTTAAACAGTCGGTATCATTATTTTAAACAGTCGGTATCACCTCTTTAAACAATCGTTATCGCTATTTTAAATTGTCGGTATCGCCTCTTTAAACAGTCGTTATCACTATCTAAACCAATTGTAACCGCTCACGTATTTATCGAAGTATTGTAAAGCATTGTAAACAATGTAATCGATTGTGAAAATTTGTCTATTTTATCTTTCTATCTTCTCCTTCTCTGGTTTATCTTCTTATTCTTCTTATTTTTATAATTTTCATTTATTTTTTTCACGTTTCTTGATTCATAAACTTTTCATTTTTCTTTTATCTCTTTTACATGAAATTGATTTATGTTACAATTGGTTTAGATAACTAAAATTGGTTGAGATAACTAATGTGCGATAATTATCAAATAAAGTACACTCTAATAAGCGATACCGACCATTTACATTTAGTAAGAGATGCTTGGTTATTCATAAGCGTTTACAATTGCTTTAGATTGGTTGAGATAACTGATGTGTGGTAGTTATCAAATAAGGTACACTCTAATAGGCAATTGTTTAGAGAGGCGATAACGACTGTTTAAAAAGGCAATTTTTTTTTATAAATTATCATTTTTAAGAGGCGATATCACCTTTGTCTCGTGTCAATCTTCGGCACTATCGATCTTTATATTGTAGCCTTCAAATAAGACGGCATAGATATTGTTTCACATCGCGTAAATATAAAAAAGTATAAATTTTTAAAATTTAAAACTATGTAGAACAATAAAAAGTGTAAGAAGGGGTATTTAGGATTTTTTGTGCTTAAAACTGGTCGGTTTGGTGAAAGGTGAAAATATAGGGTCTATGGCGGAAAAGGTGTATCTGATAAGGTCGGTCTTATAAATTCCCCTTGAAACGAAGTAAAAAGAAATGGTATTAGACTTATGAGAGTATCTTTTATTGGTTAAAATAATGATTTTAAATATATATATATATATATATATATGGGAAATTTACACTTTCAGTCCTATAAGTTTACGTATTTGCATAAACGGCCTTATAGTTTCATCACTTGCATAACAGGCCAGCTCCAAGCCTAGCTGGTTCCACGTCAGCAACCAACCGCCTTTTATATTAATATATATATTAAAATAACTTTTCAAGTATAAAAGAAAAGTTTACTTTTAAACTATTTACTTATAACTTTTAACTTTTGCTTTTTTGTAAAAACAAGAGAGCGGCGGCTTATCGACGAGAAAGCGGAAAAAAACTCACAGCAAATTTTCAGGTAACTTTTTTTTTCTACATTTAAACACATTCAGTCATCAGTTATGTTTCTTAACAATCCGCTAACTTACTAATAACTTACCGCTAACTTACATTATTGGCCGCAAATTTACATTAGCGGCCGATAATGTAAGTTAGCGGCCGCTAATGTAAGTTGTCAGAAGTGTTTGAACCTCACTTATTTTGCTAATTAATTGTTTTTATGTATATTACAGTTTCCACTAAGTGATTCTAAAATGACTATGTCTCTAAAGCCTTTCGGGAAATGTTCTGGTATTGGTGTCAAGAAATTTTACTTGCACTGTAACGAAGAGAGGATGAAGATTTTAGATGGTTCAGTTTTCGGTCATCTGTTTAGGATAAATGAGAAATTAGGATTCATTGGTGATTTGGTTGATGCTATTTTAAGCTTTTGGGTTAAAGATGATATTTTCAAGGTTAGAAATACCACTGTGTTACTGCAAGAGTCCGATATGGCATTCATTTTAGGCCTTAATATGTTGACAGAACCTGAGTCTGAGAAGGTAGCCATGCCAGAGGAAGAAACTATTCAATACAAATTCTTTCGGGGGAAGTCGGCTAAAAGACCTCGTATTGAATAATTAGTTGATAGTGCTGATTTATCCAACGATGAATTTTTAAAACTATCATTATTGTTTCTCTTATGTTCTTTTTTACTTCCGGACACATACCAGGAAATGGACGCACGGTACTTGGCACTAGTAGATAACATTGAAGAGTTCAACAAATTTTCGTGGGGCCTGATAGTTTACAATAATTTAATAGATAGTATATTAAAAGCATACGGCAGAAGGGAAATGGCGAAAAAGTCATAAAATGGGCAATACAACATCTACGGATGCACTATCGCCCTATAGATTTGGGCATTTGAGCACTTTCCTGGAGTCGCCACCGCTCGTACTGAGCTCAACGATCCATTTCCCAGGCTAATGAAATGGGAAGGCCTGAAATTCAGCCGTAATCCTAATTTATATCGAGAAAATTTTCTTAAGTCTAAAGTCATCTTAGAGCTTTAAGCTGTAAAGTACGAATTATTGTATAGATCAATTCGACTCTTTTTTATGCAACGAGAGATGGAAAGGGAGCAGGAAAAGGCCGAGGAGCCTAGTGATGTAGAAGATTTATATGAATACGACGATGTCCCAAGTTACGAGACACGTCCTCCAGAAAGAGACGAAGAGCCAAAAAGCCGAGATGACGATGACGACGATGAGGATAATGATAATGACAGCGACGAAGACGACGAGTATGAAGTTGTTGTACGTCAGCATGCTGAATCAAAGGGCAAAGGCAAATCGGAGATTAGGCCCCAGCCAATAAGAGAACAGTCTGTTAAGCAACCCAGCCTAATCAAAGAAGTAACGGAGCTTAGAAAAGAATGCAAGACGCTCCGGCTGTAAAAGAAATGAAAATGACTTCCAACGTGCATTTACAGTACTTAAAGGGCAAGCACTCAAAATTGAACATCTAGGGAGAGAAAAGAAGACTCTCCAAAAGCAAATTGGGTCATTAAAAGAGGAAGTAGGGTCACTAAAATATCGGGTCCAAAATTTAACAGAAAGAAATGCCTCAATGCAGGACTTTGATGCAGTCACATCTCATTTGACGAAGGTACTAAACCATTTTTCTTTTTAAATATGAAAAAATTATATGTTTTTAAAGATTAATTCCAAATATGCTTGTCAACCGATAATGTAAATTATCGTCCGACAACTTACATTATCGATCGATAAGTTATCGGTCGATAATTTACATTATCGATCGATAATGTAAATTATCGACCGCTTATTTAGGTTAGAGGACGATAAGTTACATTATCGATCGATAATGTAAATTATCAACCGATAACTTATATTATCGATCGATAATGTAAATTATCGACCGATAACTTATATTATCAGTCGATAAATCGGTCGTTAATTTTATCACAAATATAAAAAAAATTTGTAAATAATAGCAGTTTTTAATGTATTTTGTAATTATGCAGGATAATATTCTTTCATCTGTTCTATTTGATACTTTCGTCCCCCCTACCACTTAGCATACAACTTCTAAACCCACTGCTCCTCCACCAAGACATCAATCCACTGCCCCTAAACCTCTGACCCAAAACCCACTGCTCCCCAACCTACCCATCAATCCACTGCCCCTAAATGTTCTTCCCCTAAACCCTCTGGCCCAAAACCCACTGCTCCCCAACCTACCCATCAATCAACTGCCCCAAAAACTTCTTCCCCTAAACCCTCTGACCCTAAACCCACTGCTCCTAAACCAAGCCAAAAACTCACTACTCCTCGACCTACCAATCAAATCACGGCCTCCAAAACTTCTGGAGCTCCTCTACTTCCTTCTAAACAACCCTTGGTGGAAGTCGGTGATGAGGGTGTTCCTCTTATCCAGCCTTCTGGTGAGTCACTGCCGGCATCCCTCAAATCAATTTTTGCTAAACTATCAACTAGAAAAAGTAAAGCCGAGGGATATGACTTGCGTGCTCGGAAGAAGAGAAAGACTCCGACAAGTAAAGCCATTATAAAAAGACCAAGATTGGTTGTGGAGGAGGAGGAGGAGGAGGATGAGCCAAAATCGATGAAGCACAAATACATGCTCAGTTTTTGAAACCGGCCAAAGGGAGAAGACAATGTGATCGTCAATACTGTCATGGGTGTTACCATCACAGTTGGTCTTTTAAAGGTTCTCAAAGGACGCTCGTGGCTTGACTATGAAGTCATCAAAGCATACTCGAGAGTCCTTGAAGTTATCAACGATCAAACATTCACGGCAAATGCCGAAAAAAACTAGTTCGCTTCTGCGTCCGCCCTGGTAACGTTTCAACTATTTATTGTTTCGTTTGTTTCATTTTTTTATTTTTTCATTCACACTTCTTTTAATTTATTTACTTACTACATAATTCTGTTTATAGCGGACGAGAAAAAATATAAAAAATTTATCGATAATGAAGGTCTAGCCGCACTTAGCGACTTCGATAAATGGCAGGCCTACTGTGATGAGTGGAAGGTTCGTAACAATATAAAGCCGCTTGAACCACTACTCACAAATGACAAACGCGGAATTCATGCGCTAGACTGTGGAACGGTACGTTTTTTAATATTACACTTCGCTTTATTTAACGTTAATGGCTTTTAAATAAAATTAAATTAATTATTTAAAATTTCGTTTATGTTTTTATGCAGATTTATCTTCCGATGCATAGCTAAAAATATAGCCACTGGGCGTTGGCTATAATTTTATTAGTTGATCATGAAATTAAATTAATAGATCCAGCAGACCGAGAGTGCTCAAAGAGGTTCGAAGAGCATAAAGGGTGTCTATTGCATCACCTTTCGCGTCTTCTTTACGCTGTCGGTTTAAAGTCAGCTTTCGATCAACAGTGGAAGGTATCGGCGTTCAACAGTGTCATTCTACCGATCCAAACCAACGGTTGAGACTGCGGTGTATATGTTTTGAAGTACATGAAATACTTCTCCCAACGGCGGAATATTGATTTCGAAAAAAAACAAATGCAATAATTTAGAGCGAAAATCGGGCATTTAATTTGCACGTTTTGGAGATTTTTGTAACAATAACAACTTGTGTAATTTTCGTTGTATCAATTTATCCTAATTGTCTAACAATTCTTTATAAACATCATAAAAAGACTTATATTTGATCTTCAGATTTCACAATGCCCACTAACTTAAATTAGCGGCATATGACTTAACTTAGCGTACGATGACTTAATTTATCAACCGCCAACTTAAGTCATCGGCCGATAGATGATTAATGGTCTCCTTGTGACATGGCCGCCATTAAGTCATCGGCAGCCGATTGTTTGCTAAAAATTAGCTTCTGATACTAAGGCCATGTTCTCAAAAATCTATTTGGATGATGAATGATGATTAATGGTCTCCTTCATCTGATCCAAAGAAGTTTATTTTGAATCGAGAAATATGGCCCAAAGAAATCCATCAAGTAATATAAGTTAATTTCACGTGGTTTTATTAGCTATACAGTCCACTTGTGCTCCATGTGGCACTCAAATTCTAACAAATTTATACGAGCGACGGTTATGATCGTATTTGTTATAATTTTTACATCGCAGTGGTCAAACTTCGCCTTTAGATCTTATTCTCCATTTTTTCGGACGGCCGGCTTGACGTATTTTGTGCGGAGGCAAAACTTGAATGTCGTCTCTTTGCGAAGTCCATTGGCGCTTGTCAACGGTCGGGACAAAGTATTCTTTGTAAGTTTCCCTAAATAAGTTACTGGCAAACCAGTACTCACAAAATTGGGGGATCTCTCTTTCTCTGTTTCGGCGCGATCATGCGGCGATCGCATGTGAACATGATAATCCAAGAATAGCCCAACGTCTACATGTACATGTTCGCTTATCTAGATCGACACTGTGAGTGTAATCACCATGTTTAACTTGAAATATATCGCGACCATATGGTATAACATTTTTTCGACGGGCCTATCCTGAATTTCGTGTTATGTGTTTTAGAGTCATCAGTGTTAACACGTGTGTCATTTTATTTCATTCCTCCTGACGACAAAGATAAAATTCGACTACCTTTGTGTAAATAGTTTCTAACATGCTCACGATCGGTTCTTCCCTTGCTATTTTCAATACACTATTCATGCTTTCAGCTATATTAATTGTCAACATATCATAACACCTCCCTTAAAAATAAGCACGTGCCCAAAAATGATCACCAATTTCATTAATCCATGTTGTACATTCCGGGGGGGCGTCGTCTTCGATTTTTCACATAATTCTTTTAAATTTTGCTTCCGAAAATGCACGAGCAGCAACCCAGAAAAGCGATCTAGAGATTATATCCTTATATGTATCAAACAGATTTAGAGTTAGGTGTCGCATACAATAGTTGTGAAAGGCGTTAGGAAAAACTTTTTCCACAGCTTCCATCAAACCTTTCTATCTGTCTGATATCAATACAAGCTGCTCTTCAAAGTCACCGATTACACGTCTCCCTAATAGATCAAGGAACCATGTCCAATGATCCTCATTTTCTTTCGGTACAACGCCGAACGCTATAGGGAATAAATGTCTATTCCCGTCTATCCCCGTAGCTATTAACAACATTCCATTGTATCGTCCACATAAATGCGTTCCATCTACCGATATTATTCTTCGTAAAGTATTACGAAAGCTTCGAATGCAAGGTCTGAATGCCACGAAGAATCTCTGAAATACATTATCAGGCTCGAGACACAATTCGGTCTGTACGTCTAGATCGGTCGACTTTCTTGTAATTTGGTAACATCTTAAATTGCTCCTTCCAGCTACCTCGGATGTCATTCAACGCCATTTCTTTTCCTCTCCATGCTTTCCAGTAACCTACTGTTATACCATATTTTTTTTCAATATCAAAAATTATTGAAACAGGAGTCTCGTCAAAGCCCTTTAATAGCTTATCTCTCACAAATGAAGCTATCCACGATGTCGTACATTGGCGATGTCCACTTCCGAAAGCTGGCATTCCGCACGTATGTTTCGGGTGGAAAGTTTTCACAGCAAATGTGTCCACACCTACTAATTTTGATGCATGTATTCGCCAAGCATATCCTACTTCAACACACCTCGCCGTAACTCGAAGAGGACTGGTTTTTATTGGTTTAATCTGAAAATTATTTGTCATTACAAATTCTTTAAGAGCTTTTTGAAAGGATTTCTTATTTCTAAACGTCTGACCAATGGTAATGGGTCCCCCTTCATACATTTTCTCATCATCTGAATCCATATACTCTCCTTTCGAGTTATTAAGCTGATAGTCTTCATCTACCAGAGGTTGATCAATTCTTCTATTAGTATGAACACGCGAAGTAGGAGACGGCGGTGCTTCATTATTTTCAGGATCACTATCACAGTCATCGACTGGATGGTTATTACGTGATTAGGATTGAGGCCATCGATGTACGTTTGGTTGATGTGCGGTTGTTTGGATTGATGTTGGCCTATGCGGGAATGTTTGATGTACGAGAGGCTGTTGTGTTGAAGGCTCGATTATCGTTGGCTCCGAAGCTATTGGTTCGGAAGTCCATTGATATGGACTAAGGGCGACTAAAAATGTTTCCCACTGATTTACCGAATCGAAGTTGAACTGAGATGTATCATGCATCGGATTCATTTGATGACAACATCCTTGATCTTCATCTCCTTCACTCATTGGAATGTCTGAAGAGGGTTGCTCCAGAGGCCTACTGTAGGGGCAAAATCCTATATTCAAATTTCTATCATCGTCAACTATCATCGGTGCAGCGATGCTCTCCTTTTCAAATCGTATTTCTTGATTTTCAATCAAATGTTCTATTCTCACACCACCATCATCTTCGTTTGTTTCCTAGAACGGTTGAAATGCTTCTAAAGACGGTAAATTTTCTACGGCGGTAGTAACTAATGATTTTTCGATATAAATATTTATCACACCATCACCAATACGATATGCTCTGAATAAGTTTGTAAGATCATCAAAGTCAAACAATTCGGCAAACACAAGCTCATTCCCTGTGCGTAATGAAACCGTTAGTGTAATAGAATGTTCTTTCGATCATGTCCTACTGACCTTGTACATTTTCTCCATAAACTCATCAAATGATATGTTATCCGTGACAGTGACAATCCTCCGATGTCCCCCGTTGTAAGTATTATCTCCCACACTGACGAAATCAAAATGACAAGAAAAAGAACATCCATTTTAACCTATAATATTTTACAAAATGAAAATTGGTTGGTTAAAAGGGTAATACTTGACTTAGCGCTATAATATTAAAAAATAAAAATTGGTTGGTTAAAAGGCTATCTTAAGATATCGGTCGATATCTTACCTAGCTTGGTCTAACTAGTATATGTTAAAAATGAAGGGAAAGTAATATCTTACAAAGATAATGGGGAAATATCTTATCTAGCCTGTTGTAGTTCTCTGAGTTATACCAACTGTAGTCGAATCTCCAAATCGCAATCCAAGAAAAAGTTTTTGAAATGGGCAAATAAGCATAGAGAAGCATATATATATATTAATATAAAAGGCAGTTGGTTGCTGACGTGGAACCGGCTAGGCTCTTAGCTGGCCTGTTATGCAAGTGATGAAACTATAGGGCCGTTTCTGTAAATACGCAAATTTATAGGGCCGAAAGTGTAAATTTTCCTATATATATATATATATATATGATAATGTCTGACTCGAGTCAGACCATGTCAATTATATCACCTGGCTCGAGTCACGCATGACTCGAGTAGGCGATCGTCAGATCATGTCGCAATCAACGTCTAACCATGATCTGAAGTTGACCGCAACATGATCTGACGATCACTTGCTCGAGTCATGTGTGACTCGAGTCACGTGATCATTACCCACCTATATATATATATATATATATATATATATATATATATATATATATATATATTAGTTTATTTCCAATTATATGGCCAATATGCATATGAGGATATTGGTAGTCCTTTGAGAAGTTTTTAATATTTTAAATTATTTATAAATTTTAATATTTTAAAATATAAAAAATTAAATGATACTTTTAATAAGGACCAATTTGGCTTTTATATTATCCCATATATCGTATCGGCTTGGGACCCAACTAATATGCTCAATATATATTCATTTTAAATATGTAGTTAAGATTACAATTGAAATTGCGACCTTACTTCTTAGGTCAACCATTTCAAATGACTACCATAATAATAGATTGAGCACCTTTATTTCTACCCACCAAAACTTTGAGTTTGCCCACTTATGAGAGTGTACAACTTTAAAAATTCAAATATTTAAGTTCACACACTTATTAGGGTGAATGTTTTGTAAAGGATTCACCCACGTGAATTCTTTCGGCACAATCACATCTTCTTTCTCGCTCGACAACGGCGATATCGGTGACGACGATATTGATGCCTATACTTATGATGTCAAGGAAGAAGTCTACAAAACCTCTTGAAACTCTAAGAAAAAGAATTCATGAACTTTTGAAGCCCTAAGAAGAAGCCATAAAACGCTTTTAAAACTCTAAAAAGAATAAGTCATGAAACTCTTTTAAAACTCTTAGAACAAAGGAGGAGAAGAAGAGAAAGAAAACTTCAAAACACATAAACTCTTGAAAAATCTCTTAAAAGAAGGAAAAACGTAAGAAAAAGAAAAAGAAGGAAAAAAAAAAAAAAAAACAGATGCTTATGTGTGTGACGGTGGGTACCCATTGCCAATTTTTTACATCTGACAGTGAGTACCCATCGTAGTTTAAAGTTAGCAGTAGGCAGTAGCGGAGCCACGTTGTTCAATGGGGGGTCCTAAGATCTCCCATCGCAAGTTTTTTTTCTTTAAAATCTTTGAAGCTCCATCTTTTTAGGGGCAAACTTTTAATAAGGATCTCCCAAATCTCAAAACTTCTTAAGATATTTTAAAAACTTACGTTGTTATCCACAAATTTTTTAACAGAAATAGACTCCCAAAATTCTTTCAGTTCCCCAAGCCCTTTTTAGGGATAATGACTCCTGAAAGACATTCATACACCAAATAGTGTTTAAACAATCTTCTACCATTAAATTAGAAATTTTGATTCCACACCATTGAAGTATTCTTTACTATTATTACTATCTTATGACTATAAGAGATCCCCCATCAGAAAAATCTTAGTTCTGCCACTGGCAGTGGGAAACTGCTGTCAAAATTAATAACTAACAGTGGATACCCACCGTCAATTTAAACTACTGACAATGAGTACCCATCGTCACGCATATAAACAAATTTATTTATTTATTCTTCTTCTTACATTTCTCATTCTTTTCAAGGTTCCCAAAAAATATTTATAAGTTTAAAGAAGGAGGAGAAGATGAAAAAATGAGTTTCTTCTCCTTCCATAAGGATGTAAGATTAGCCGGAACGGAGGACTCGCTAGAATGAAAGGAGAAAATGTGGGTTTCAAGAGGGTTTCCTAGGAGTATACGACCTACCAGACTAAAGGACTTGCCAGAACGTATGAAGAAGAAGTGGATTCCATGGGGATTTCATAGGGGTGTATGACTCACCGGCACGGAGTACTCGCCATAACAGAAGACTCGTCGGAACGATGGAGGAAGAGGAAGAAAATTAAAAATAACACCCAAATAAGTGAGTCATCACCAAATCGAATCTTTGAGGGCACCTACAAATTGCCTCTTTTTCATTTCGCATGTGTCTACGTGGGTGAACTTAAAGATTTGGTGGGTGGAAAAAAAAAGGTACTTTAATAGATTTATGAGTGTAAGTAAATTCTATTGGTCAACTATTTTAAATAGTTGTTATGACAATAGATTTATTTGTACAACAACATTTGTGCACAATATGTGCGCAACACTTGCCTAATTAGATCGAGTGGGTAAGATAAGGAGTCTCTCTCCTTGATTACGTTGAATCAGACGATAGAGATCATTTGTCCTCTTAATCTTTCACTCCATAGATCTTGTGATCATGGGCTTACCATCAAAGGGTCAATGTTTTATTTCACATTACACACATCTCATAAAAGTCCTTTAACATCACTTACACGCTCAAAATTGATTTTAAGGCCACTTTTTTTGGTGTGTTCCTCATGAAATAAAAAATTGATCGTCTGATGGTACGCTCATGATCTCAAGATCCATCGTGTGAAAGATTGGGACGATAAAACAATCTCCATCATCTGATTTGATGTAATCAATATGATTCAGCATGGGTGAACTAAAAGATTTGGTGGGTGGGATTTAAAGGTACTCAAATAAATAAACTTTTTTCCCACCTTCTAACAGAAATATTTCAATATCTTTCTATCCAGACCATACAATATCACTGAAAATTCATCAGATCTCATGCCTCAAAAGGATTTGAATCTTATAATAGCTCAATGAATCACATATATTAGTTATCTTGTGCATAATTACTGAAAATCGTGAATAGAAAATAGCATTGATCAGATGGCCAAAGATTTACCATTGCATTCATTAATCCAAGTGATAGTTAAAATATTGGATGGTCTAGATCAATAATCATTTGTTTTACGAAGTAGCGATAGAGAGTCTGATTTTATCTAAATGACAATCGACAATGACTCTAACTGCTCCCATGCCGTGCTGTAAATTTGGTAATGAGAAAGGGTTATTTAGTAATTTCAGGTTCATATTGGGTGGGTCCCACTCCTTGTCTTGTGCTTAATTGGCACGCGTACATGACATTTTCAGCATGAAATCTGACCCATTTAGTAAACGGGTCAAGATGGCTTGAGATTTCTTGACCCGTCTCTATTCCTTATATTTCAACCTAATTTGCCTGGCCTAAGTCAACCCAACCCGATTTTTTGCTAAACGGGTCGAGTTAGCTTCAAATTGAGGCTTCAATACATGGGTCGAGTCCGTTCAAGTTGACCCAACCCGCCCCAAACCACACCTGTCTGCCCCCCTCTATCCCCTGGACAGTGGGGGATAGGTTTGATGCAGAAAAAGTGCAAGCGGCTTGTGACGGGGGCACGCGGCGTGGCCATCCAGGTCAGCCGTAGGGCCACTTTTCCTCTCCAAGTTTTGAGTATGACTGGTGCGTCAAGGCCATGAGGGCAGCACCGTATGTACTGGGCTGAGCCACGATGGCGTCGCGACACGTTGGGGTCACGATACGGTCGCGACATAGACGTGACATGGTCAGTTGGGCTGGCGTTGCGGGGTGAATAGTAAAGTATGACAAACCAAGGGATTTGAGGTCCTCCCGCCATTTCGCATGAATTACTGTTTTACCCTTATATAGGGGGACATGAGTTGGGGTCCCCTGACCCTACACGTGCACTAGCCTCGTGGGCTTATGTGCCTGCATCCGGGCCACGCTTGGTGCGTCGTCGTCCTAGCTACGTCGTGTACTAGCGCCATAGCGTTGGTGGTTCCCAACCACCTTCGAGATGCGGGTTTTAGCCCAGAGGGGACTCGGTATATGCTCGTCGCTGCCTATCGTTATATCTATCATCGTTGCATGTTGCCTTATCAATCATCATTGCCTGTTGCCTTGACAATCGTCGTTGCCAGCTCTAATCTGCTGTGTTGCTTCGTAGGGCGAAGTCCGAACGTAGAGGTTGAGGTAAAGCTTGAGTAAGAGAAGCCTTCCACCCTTCGTAGCATCTGGGAATCCGCATCGTGTGCCTCATTTGGGAGAAGTAGGCTGACTTAGCGCAGCAAGTGTTAAGTGCCACATGGGCCAACACTGCTAGAAGATTGACCCCGTGACATTTGGTAGCAGAGACACAGTGATGGCTGAGATGGAAGGGACCAGCGAGGATGCAAGACGACGGACAAGAGAACGATCAATAAGGGAACGACTAAATAGTTTGAAAGCTCAATTGAACCAGCTCGAGTCGATGGTATCGGTAATGACACTACATGGGGAATGACTGAATAGGCATGAAAGGATCAATGCCGATGTGGCTGAGACCGTAGACCAATTGGCAGCAGAGGTACGACAAATCAAGGTCGTGTTGGAGGAGGTATGTGACGAGATGAGTGTACTGAAAAAGCTCATCCTGGCAATGCCAGCAGGGACGCCAACACCTCGAGAACTTCATATGGGACGTGGAGGAGTACCTCGAATCGCTGGGGGACCTCGATGCCAAAGTTAAGCTAAGAATTGCATCGAGATACTTGGTCGGTGATGCCAAGTTATGGTGGAGGCACCGAGTGTCAGAGGTGCGCATGAAGAATGGCGCAGTCGATTCTTGGGCCGATCTGAAGAAAGAGCTGCGGGCTCAATTTCTACCTACCAACGTCAGATGGTCAGCACGAAAGGCATTATCGACGTTGAAGGATACGGGACTGTTGCACGAGTACATTAAGACTTTTACGAGCCTGATGTTAGACATTGACGAAATGAGAGAGAAGGATCGGATCTTCTACTTTATAGATGGCTTGGCGCCATGGGCGCAGTGGGAGTTGACTTATAGAGGGTTAAAGACCCTAGATGAGAATTTGGTTGCTGCGGAGCGGCTAATCGAACACCGCTTTGAGAAAGAGAAGACAGTCCAAGCATCCACTGACAATGCTGACAAGCAGGGAGAGAAACAGAATGATACAGGACATGTGCGATTTGGTCAGGACAAAGGCAGTAGGTATGAAAAGAAGAGAGACGAAAGGCCAAGCAAGAAGGGCTGCTTCCTGTGTAATGGGCCACATCTGGTGCGAGATTGTCCAGAGAAAGCCGCCTTGAACGCGATGGTCGCGGAAAAAGGAAAGAAAAAGGTTGATGATTAGGAGCCCATTGCCAGAGTAGGGGCGCTCCGGCTAATTGACTGCTGAGAAAGTACTGCACCGCGGTCTTGTTGGTGTGGGCCATGGGAAGACTCAGACACCAACTGTGTACAGATTTTGAAGTGTGTAGTTTTAGGCATGTATAGTTTTGCTACATAGAGTGAAGGCAGGGTTCTGTCGAGGAACCGTGGCAGGTGATATACAGGACTGAACTTCAGAATGTGTGCCTTTGCGTCAACAAGGGCGTTGATGATTTTGAGTGGAGGAGGATGTGACGGGAGCACGCAGCGTGATCATCCGGGTCAGCCGTAGGGCCACTTTTCCTCTCCAAGTTTTGAGTATGACTAGTGCGTCAAGGCCATAAGGGCAGCACCGTATGTACTGGGCTGAGCCACGATGGCGTCGCGACACGTTGGGGTGGAGGGTGAAGACTTGGTCGCGACACGATTGCGACATGGACGCGACATGGTCAGTTGGGCTGGCATTGCGGGGTGAATAGTAAAGTATGACAAACCAAGGGGTTTGAGGTCTTCCCGCCATTTCGCATGAATTACTGTTTTACCCTTATATAGGGGGACATGAGTTGGGGTCCCCCGACCCTACACGTGCACTAGCCTCGTGGGCTTATGTGCGTGCATCCGGGCCACGCTTGGTGCATCGTCCTCCTAGCTAAGTCGTGTACTAGGGCCATCGCGTTGGTGGTTCCCAACCACCTTCAAGGTGCGGGTTTTAGCCCAGAGGGGGCTCGGTATATGCTCGTCGCTGCCTATCGCTATATCTATCATCGTTGCATGTTACCTTATCAATCATCATTGCATGTTGCCTTGACAATCATCATTGCCGGCTCTAACCTGCTGCCTTGCTTCGCAGGGCGAAGTCCGAAGTAGAGGTTGAGATGAAGCTTGAGTAGGACAAGCCTTCCACCCTTCGTAGCATCTGGGAATCCGCATCGTGTGCCTCATTTGGGAGAAGTAGGTTGACTTAGCGCAGCAGGCGTTAAGTGCCACATGGGTCAACACTACTAGAAGATTGATCCCATGACAGGCTGCTTTGGCCCGACGTAATTGGATGCAAGTGCGGTGGAGCTCAATTAATGTTGGTTGGTGCAGTCAGTCACATCATCCGCTTGCACTTTGTCCTCAACAAATCTGTCCTACGCTTATAATTTTCCTTATCTTCTCATCAAATTGGTCAAACCTTGAGAGATGCATAAGTATTTAGGAGCATACAAATTAGTGAAAATATGCTCTTTTTACTGTTTTAATACTTAAAACTATTCATATAACTCGAAAGAGTTAGTCTACTATGAGTATCCGCCTATCATGGGTGGACACGGCACTCCATAAGTCTGTATGACTGCATGACAAGCGTGAACTTCTAATATATAGAAGTCCGTGCACATTACAAAGTCATACAAATGTGTGGACTATTTTAATGCACCTGATGGGTGGACACCCATTGTAAACTAATTCATCTCGAAAACTCTCAAAGTTAGTAGAGGGAGATTGAGCACAGTGTGACGGGGCCAATACTCGAGCTTGCAGCATGGTGCTTGGGGCACGACATGTGGTGCCAGGAGGGCACGCGTCATGAGGCCAAGTGGGCCTGACGACGTGGTCGCGCTGCGAGGACGCGACACGATCGCATAGGGGTAGGACGCGGGAGCGATACGGTCGCGACACGGATGCGACATAGCTAAGGTGGGCTAGCGATGCAAGAGGCGTTGCGGTATGTCAAACCAAGGGGTTTGAGGTTCTCCTGCCATTCTGACTGAATGACTGCCCTATATAGGGGAAGGGAGCTAGAGAGTTATTCCCCCGCACACTGGGCCTTGCGTTGCCAGAGGGGGCGCAAGTGTCTCCTAGGCCTGAAAGGGTGGGCCTAGGATGTCGACGCAGCGATATCGTGTGAAACCCAAGGGAGGTTGAAGTATGGCTCCGGACTACGCGTCACGGCGCATACGGCTGGGCAACCTCGTGAGAACACCAACGCTGCGTGGGACTCAGTTGAGCACGACAACACGTGGGTCGAGGATGAACGGTGCTAGTAATTCGGAATGCACACGAAGGCAGGTTGCGTGGAACTCGATTGAGCACGCGAGCGCGAGGCACAAGGCTGTGGGCTTGGTTCGGTATGTGAGCGAGACATGGTGGCATGGGAAGCTGCATGCCAAGACTGTTGCGAGCGAGGTACTAGTGCATTGCACAGGGTGAAGCTTGAGCAGGCCAAGTTTAGCACAATGGTGCGAATGGCGTGTCGTAAGGGGCACAATACAATTGGATGGTAGGCCGTGAAATAGAGGTAACCATGTTGGGAGAGTTCCCGTCCTCTAGGCTGGTGGTATCAAAGCTGATGTGTAGATGGGTTGGCTTTGTTGCATGCGGTAGCGAAGCATCGCGGTTGAAAGTTGCCGTCGAAGGGCCGCGATCGCTGGTATCAAAAGTAGGTGACCTAAGCGAAGCGTCGCGTTAGTGCCGCACGGATCGAGGTTCTGATATGTGCGACCCCGTGACATTTTAGTATCAGAGCCAAATTCGATCCAGAAGCGATGATGCTATTGAACAATTGGTGCGAAGGCACGCGATGTGGTGTCAAGAGGGCACGCGACATCCATGAACAATTGGTGCAGAGGCACACGATGTGGTGTCAAGAGGGCACGCGACATCCATGAACAATTGGTGCAGAGGCACACGTTGTAGTGTCAAGAGGGCACGCGACATCCCTGAGCTAGTTAACAGGTGAGGGCCTTGTGACAGCAGAACCAAGTTGACCCAGCGGGGTGACAGTGGGGAGATAGTGAGAAAGTGCGGACCTAAGAACTAGATATGTTATGCTAACAGGCTGGGAGGAGTTGGCGGGGTCAGTTCACTGCGATAATGCGTCAACGAGGACGTTGACATTTATGGAGTGGTGGAGGATGTGACGGGGCCAATACTCGAGCTTGCAGCATGGTGCTTGGGGCACGACATGTGGTGTCAGGAGGGCACGCTACATGGGGCCAAGTGGGCCTGACGACATGGTCGCGCTGCGAGGACGCGACACGGTCGCATGGGGGTAGGGCGAGGGAGCGATACGGACGCGACATAGCCAAGGTGGGCTAGCGATACAAGAGGCATTGCGGTATGTCAAACCAAGGGGTTTGAGGTTCTCCTGCCATTCTGGCTGAATGACTGTTTTACTCTTATATAGGGGAAGGGAGCTAGAGAGCTATTCCCCCGCACACGGGGCCTTGCGTTGCCAGAGGGGGCGCAAGTGTCTCCTAGGCCTGAAAGGGTGGGCCTAGGACGTCGACGCAGCGATGCCGTGTGGAACCCAAGGGAGGTTGAAGTATGACTCCGGACTACGCGTCACGGCGCATACGGCTGGGCAACCTCGTGAGAACACCAACGCTGTATGGGACTCAGTTGAGCACGACAACACGTGAGCCGAGGATGAACGGTGCTAGTAATTCGGAAGGCACACGAAGGTAGGCTGCGTGGGACTCAATTGAGCACGCGAGCGCGAGGCACAAGGCTATGGGCTTTGTTCGGTATGTGAGCGAGACATGGTGGCATGGAAAGCTGCATGTCAAGACTGTTGCGAGCGAGGTACTAGTGCAGTGCACAGGGTGAAGCTTGAGCAGGTCAAGTTTAGCACAGTGGTGCGGATGGCGTGTCGTAAAGGGCACGATACAGTTGGATGGTAAGCCGTGAAATAGAGGTAACCATATTGGGAGAGTTCCCGTCCTCTAAGCGGGTGGTATCAAAGCTGATGTGTAAATGGGTTGGCTTCGTTGCATGCGGTAGCGAAGCACCGCACGGGTTAAAAGCGCGTCGAAGGACGCCCCGCCACTGTTGGTATTAGAAGTAGGCTAACCTAGCGAAGCGTGCGTTAGGTGCCGTACGGGACTGAGATTGCAGATGTGCGACCCCGTGACAACAGGCTCGGGCACGCAATACCTACACTTACCAAGTCGGAGTTCAACAATAATTTGGTATGGTTAAAATTCGAAAAAATCCAATGGAATTCAGCAAGTTCGAGGGAAAGTACGTTCGGAGGAAAAAAAAAAAAAAAAGATTAAAAAGAATTTAAGAATTATTTAAAATCATGATTTATTAAAAAAATCTTGAATTATTCGTGAAATTCGCAAATTTTTTAAACACAAGAATTTTTCATAAATTCGTGAATAATTCGTAGAACCTTAAATTCGTAATTTTTTCAAATGTTAGGAGGATTTGGTGACCAAAAGCCTAGATCACAATGGAAGGGGTTCAATAGGGTAGCGATTAAGAGTTTCCAATTCCATGCATATCAAAGTCTACACTGCAAAGTCCGCACATGTGCCACAAGCATGACGAACATCATCATCATCATCACAGCCTTATCCCATCTATTTGGGTTTGCTTTGTGAGCCTTATTTCTCTACTCCTTATCAGCGCTAAGCTCTTTGTAACTTCACAATCCTTTTGTAACTTCACAATCCTTCACGTCCCTTTTCATTGCTTCTCTTCAGGTCTTTACCAATCATCTTCTCCTCTTATGCTTGTAGTCTCTCAACCCTTTCTAAATGGTCTACTTATGACTTCCGATTATGTAACAACTATCATCTTTTGAAAGAGCTGGAATTATGTACCTACGATACTTAAATCGCTCCTCTACCTTTCGAATGGCGAATTGGTTCCAAACCAATTCAACATTCGATTCAGACCTTTTGAAAAAACTCATCCTGCTCGTAGCGAATTATATTCGTACGAGAGTAGCGAATTGCGAACTATAAACTTGAAAACGAATCAAGCGAGTTGTGAATTAAGATACACGAGAATCGGTCCTCAACTCAATCTCTTTTTGCCAAAATTGTCAAACCGGTGCACATCTATTTATAAGCACGCAAGTTAGTGAAAGTAGGCTTTTGACCTTTCACGGATTTGATGCTCAAAGATATTCCTACATTTCTCAAGGTTTGACTATTTTGGCATATCAAGATTGAGTCAAGCACACTCGGCGGTGCTCAAGCTCAAGCACCTAATACCAACTCGTCATATAATCATCTTTTTTTATGGGTAAGTTGAGGGCAAACCTACGATCTTGAGGTTGCAATATTTTAAACCTTCCATTGTCTGATACGCCCAAGCCTTTTCTTATAGATATCTCATACGACATCTTACCAAAACCTTACTCGACCACAGGTCATTATCCAAGGGTAATCTAGTGATCTGTTGTTCACGTCATGCAAACTTAAGCTTTTGCACTACCAACAATGCATGCATAACCAAATGTCTTAGCAGTGGGATTCAATTTTTAGGTAGTATTAGAATATTTTTGGTACTTAAAAATCACATCACTTTTTTTATAACTAAAACATTCTGATCACGAAATTTTGAAAATTTTCCGTTGAAAAGACCTAATTTATGTGTGCAAAATTCCAGATTTTGGGTGCAAGTAGTGCCCCCATTTGTTAAATGTTTGTTAGTTCATTCAATGCATGAAAATTAGTTCTACTTTGAGATTCAGAGTTCATATAGATACTACTTCAATGACAACACATGCTTCTAGATGTACTCTTAGGCTACAGATGGCATAGTTCTCTGCTAGCCCCTACTATAGCAGAGTTCACTTGATTTAATAGGTTCCCATCATCTTTGCTAACATCTTGCTACTTGCTTTAGTAAATACCTCTTCTCTTTGATAACTCCTTGCGTAGCAAGATTTTATGCAAGATTTACCTGTTCAACAATTCTACCCTCCTCTCTACTCACTCCTTGCCAGAGCAGATTTTATTTGCTCTGGTAGAGGGAGGTTGCCGCTAGAGCAGGTAAATCCTCATTCGCAAGGGGTTAGAAAAGAAAATGAGAATCAACTAAAGCAGGTAAACTCTGCTGTGGCAGAGGCTAGCAAAGAGCTATGCCATACGCAGCCTTATAGTCCAATACAAATTATTCCTCCAATATAAAAGAAAGAATTCGGTATGAAACAAACACAACTGGAAAAAAACTTCAATCCAACGACAGAAAAATAAAGAAATGGTTAATATATTCAAGATAACTACGTATTTACAATAAGTCATATCAATCCAATCTATATTATCAGATCTGAGATGTGATATGGTTCCGAAGGAAGAATCAGATAAAAGCAGTTCTAAATTTCAGTAAGATTTTATTTTTGAGCAATAATATACAAAATATATGTTCCACATGTCCTATAATTTGATCGGTTCTTTAAGGGCCATGTCGGAACCTAAATTGCGGTCAAGTTGTAATGCTTTCAACCAAGAATCCACCTGTGAAGACACACAGAACAGAACATAAACTGGAATGAGATGAAAATACATTACCACCCAAAAAAAGGCTTCTTGATGAAAAACATCACGGCATCTAAATACAGTTGTCAACGGGTCAAGTTGGATCGAGCCAAAATTTAGGTCCGCCCAACTTTTAGCCTTCAAACTGACCCAACGGGGCAAAAGTGTGTGTGCCCGCCCCAGGCTGAATTGAAAAACTGGCCGAGTTCAAAACTTATGTACAATACAAAATATAGAATGTATGAGAATAAAGGTTTCCTGATAGTTAGGACCAGCCAAGATGTTGGTCTATGGTTGGTTCCCACATGGCACCCATCGGATCCATGTAAACGAGCAGCCCGATGACTTATAATCATTTAGAAAAAATGATAAGAATGTGTGGTCAACAGTGTCAACCATGTGGAAAATGAATCGTGTTTCATGTTCTCCTTTTCTGCGCTGTTGACACCCTTAACCACGTGATACTATTTTATATTTCTTTGAATGATCATGCATCCTCTGGCCGCTCATTCATGTGGCACTCTATCATGGGTGCCACTTGGCAGCCAACGAGTATGAGACTAGCCATCTTGGCTGGTCCATCGGTAGTTCGGCAAACTGATGCGTATGGGGTATCAACTCGGGTATCGGTATCAGCCGATACCTCTATTTTCCTTTTTTTTTTTAAATCCACCATGCCGTATCGGTATCGGCCGATTCGTATCGGTCCTCCATGGACCGATACCCGAGTTGACACCATCTACATTTCAGTGTCCGACACACACACACACACACACACATATATATATATATAATCAGATCAGATCAGGTCGGGTGAAAATCTGCCAGACCCAACAGGCCAAATTATGTGTCCGACCTTGTTTAAAAGCTTGGTCGGCTAGGCCGGGTTACGGTCCGACCAGACCCGTTGACAGCTCTACAGCCAAAAGAGTGTTTTTACAATATTGATTATCCATCACTGATGCAAAATCTAAGAGAACAAAATCCAAAAACTAAAACCATAGTTGTCAAACAAATACTGAAGTGGTAAACAAAGCAAAAAAGGGATGCAGGAAACATCTAATTTTTACATATTTCCAATATTAATTACCACATCTGTGAAATGAAATGCTGGAAATGGAAAGCAAAAAAATGCAGGTGTTAGTGACGGGGTGAACTAGATGTGCATTGTTGAGGGCCTTAGATAGATAACTACTTGACTTTATTGACCTCTTGAGTATTCCATATGACTTCCCAAAATTTAAGGTCTCAATACTATATACTTACTGGAACTCATATTTCTCTACACCGATGACCTTAGTGTGATGGGTAGTACTTAAAAACTTTGGAGTAGGATAAATATAATTTTGTAAGTTACTTTATAATGGGCATTTTAATCTCTTCCCCCTCAGCATTTAATATTTATTTTGTATTCAAGTCTATGAACCTCTGATGCAGAATCAAAGCCTACGCGCTGGGATCGTGGCCGAATTAAGAAAAAAAGAAAGCGAAAGAGAAAGTGGACGCGCCAACGAAATTTTAAAATACCAGTTAAAAAGGGTTCTATCACAATTCGCTCGCGCGAGTGCCAATCTTGCGTGTGTGACAAAGTTTCAGAATTTCAGATATATTGGCATGGTACTAAGACAAGCGTTTAGGCTGCGTTAGGGTTTGCTCTCACAGGCCAAAGAGTGGCGCTTTGTCTCCTTCAGTGAACTAAACTCATGGTTAGTATCACAGTTCTCCGCCCTCTTTGCTCTGGCAGGGAGCTGCTTTAAGTGATGAAAGTCATAAAACAGCTCTTCGCCTGCTCTCTGCCAGAGCAATAAAACCTGCTCTGACAGAGAGCAGACGAGGAGCTGGCATCTGAGAGCAGATCCAACACAGCCTTAGCGTTTCAATAGAATGACTATGCTCATCTGTCGATTTATAAGAAGGGATTTCTATCTGGGCTCTTATTTCCTGAGGTGGATGCCATTAATACATGCTTATAGGGATTGTTTGGCTGTAATCCGAGTAAACTCAGAGTAGCCCAGAATCTGAGTTGCTCAGAGTCCTAGTTTTTTTGGGAAAAGCTCAGAAAATATGTTCAGTTGTGTCTCAGATTCTTTGGTCAGAATCTGAGGAGGTCTAAAATATTTAGGTTTGACTGCTTTAGTGCTTATGATCTGATGAGACCACTCCTCGAAGAACTCACAAAGAAGTTGAGGTTTTCTGAGTAAAAACTCGGAAAACAAACCCTGTACGACACTCGGAAAAGGAGCTTTTCTGAGTGGGTCCAACGCCTCCAAAATAACACAAGAAACTTGCTAAAATTCAGAAAGTTGCCACTTTCTGAGGAAACTCCAGTATCTGAGTAGTTTCTGAGAAACGAACAAACCCTTAATGTGTGAACCCCTTTCAAACAAAAGTTGGGTCTTCTCACTCTCGCGAATTTTATAGTTTTCTAGTAAGTTTTCGACATTTCTTTGTGCAATAGATCATTTTTTGGATATGTAAATGTTATGCATCTTCTTATGAATCAGAATGAATTCAAGATTTGCCAAAAAATAAAAGACTAGAGAAGACAAATCAGAATAAAAAATAGAGCTCGGGAACGACATTTATACCTGTACTTTAGATATGCTTGAGCACTCAAACCGCAACCCGTGACAAGTTAAGATATAAAATGAATATCGGGTTTGCTCATCTTCTTGTATGAAGCTTGGCAGTAGTCCTACCTCGATAATATCAGATAACAGGGTGGAGTCTTGAGGACTCAAATCTGCGAAAAAGTGTGTTTGAAGTCACCAGTTGAACTCTATGCAGTGGCAATTTTATGTTGTAAAAGTGTAAAAGTGCAATAGAAAATTTCACCCAAATCATGCGTGACTCGAGGGGGTGATCGTCAGATCGTGGTCAAATGTTGACCTGATCGTGGTCAAATGTTGACCTTGACATTATCTGGCGGTCACCCGCTCAAGTCATGCGTGACTCGAGTCATTACCTTATATATATATATATATATATATATATATATATATATATATATATATATATTGTAATTATACCATTGGAAAATGGTACATGACTTGAGTCTCCAGGCTATACACGTCTCATTGATGCACGACGTGAAGGATCAAAATCTTGATTTTCCTGTACGTAACCGATGCGGATCAGATGATACGTATCGGCTTCAACAATATATTGGTATGTATTGGACGATACATACCACTATATATGGACTGATTCCTTCAATGTACCAACCTGGTGACCTCCGAAACCGATAAATATCGATTTCGTCCGAAATTTTGATCCATGGCAAAGTGTATTGCTGGGATACTCGACTACCTTGGTGACTCGAGTGAAATGATCACCCTTATACCATTAAAATATTTAACTAAAAGCTGAGAAATAACTAAAGAGCATTAAACTATTTAATTAACAGCTGAGATAAAACTAGAGAGCTGCTACCGCCGCACGAACATTTACTTACCACACACGAATTAATGAAATTACTGATCACCAGTCAATTATTTATATATGCTAAATTAATGAGGGAAAAAAAATCATATGCAGCAAGGGATTTACAGACCATTATATATCGGCTGGGTCCCAGGCCAATATGTATCAGAGACATCGGATACGTATCGGCCAAGCCGGCGGATATTAGAGAACCTTTCTATCTTAAACTATTAAAATACATATAAATATAAAGCATTTCCCAAGGGCATTTGTGAAATTTTGTCCAATTCATATCGGATATATATCAGCCAATATGAACCGATATAGGCCAATATTTGACCATATCAAATCAGGGGTGTATATCGTATTGGATGGGGCCTAAGTGATACATATTACATAGTGGCTGATATGTATCAGATATGGCTGATATTCAAAACCAGCCTAAGTGATACATATTACATAGCGGCTGATATGTATCAGATATGGCTGATATTCAAAACCATGATGCAGACCAATTAATGAAATTGCCAATGGCACGCCACCTAGTACAATTTGGACACCAAATAACATGAGCCTCTTTTTCGTAAATGGTGTGCAATTAGTAAATATTGCTGTTGCAGTAGCAGCTCTCTCTAAACAAGTGTCCTGCTGATTAAGGAGTCTTTTCTTATTAATTTTCCTAATCCTTGATTACATTGGTGACTGGTCCCAGTATGCTAACCAAGAAAGTGAATGGGTAATTACATCACAGAAAGAGACAAAGTATGAACAGGTTTAATATAGCAAAAAAGTTGGTATAAACTGCAAAATACGGAAAACTTCGGAAAAAGGGGAAAAAAATTGGAAGCTTAAAAAACTACAAAACATAATAAGTTGGAAAAAATGGAAAAAGGCGGGGAAAAAAAATGAAAAAGTCAGGAAAAAAAGGGTTTACTATTTTCGCATTAAGAAGGCAAAATATGCGTTTTAAACGAAAGTACTTCTTTAAAAAAATGAGTATAATGCAGGTTTAATACAATGTACCAATAATAAATGTATTAAATGCGTATTTTTCAAAAGAAAAATAAAAGAAGCTTTAGGTCAATATGATATTATAGATCATTACCTACAGATTGTAAGTAGAAAAAGATACATGGCCCGTGAAGAACAACAAAGCGTGGAAGCCAATCATCAACATCAGTGTCATCTATAGGTGGTTCTCCTGGAAGTGCCGTCCATCTCTATGAAAATAAAAAGATTAAAGCCATTAATCTAGTTAGCACATATAGGGCAACTAGTACTAAGTTAAAAGATAAGGATTAAAGTGGTTACAGTTCGAATAAGCAAATAACCAGCAAGACGAGCAGACCTCAAAAGCTCATCAACATGTTCTAACCTGAAAGAGAGAGGAATAACAGCTTTCAGAGTTTATCCATTTAAGAGAAAAAAAAAACTCTCGGAGTTGTGAGTATTAATCCAAGAAGGTCAAAATGTGGAAACCCATCTAGCTGTATTTAATTCAGTGCAATTGTTGTGGGCACAGAGCCAGACGAAAAAATGAAGATATGGTAAAGTGCTACGAGTGGGAGCGCGATAAGTATTTTTATTGACAGAAAGTGAGAACAATGTCTTCCTTTTTTTCTCTTGTGTGTGTGTGTGTTGGGGGGGAGGGATTGGAAGGAAGGATGAACATGGGATCATTCTCTACTTACAAAGCACAATGATTTATGGATGGTGCCAAAGCGGCGATAGGTGACACCTTTCAAGATGAACATGGTGATATAATGTTACCCTTTATAGGTCCAACCGATTAATTGAGCTAAGAAAAAATCTCCCTTCCTCTCTGTCTATATATATATATATATATATATATATATATAATATAATATCTATGCAATGCATTTGAACCAGGTGGAGTCAATGTGGTACCCATCCAGGGGATTGGGTGCCCCAGCAACTTGCCCCAAGAACGATCAGGTCTATTTTAAAAAAAGGTGGATATCCGCTGTCCAAAATGTAGTCAAAGGGGAAAAAATTATATGCACCAAAATGCATGAGGCAGTAACCAAACTTTGACCAAGTTTCTGACCACCAAAAACCTTTTTTTATTTTTTTTATAGATCACATGGCACATGATCCGCAAAACGGCTGTTGTATCATGTGCCAGGTGGAACGTGACCTTGGGTTCGAATGCATGGGTGTGCGAACCATATGCCCTTTTCATATATATATATATATATATATATATATATATATATATATATATATATATATATATATATATATAGAGAGAGAGAGAGAGAGAGAGAAAGAGAGAGAGAATACAAATGTATAGGCTCACAGCCTTTAAGCTGAGGTTAGCCATGTTCACACAAAATTGGACATGAAATGTCCTCATAGATTTCAAAAAGAAAACTAAACTTCAAATGGAATTGGGATATTCTGGTAAAAATGACCCTTTTCTATCTCCTTGTAATTTCGAAATCAACAACTGCTTTCCGAGCTATCATTCTAAAACATAATGGCTCATAAAATACCCGTATTAGCATTCGATAATGTGTCCATATGCACACACATACATGGAGAAGAGAAATAACAACTTGGTCAAAACCGTTCATAAAATGTTGAATATACAATACCAAAAAACAGATCATTGGCATCTACATTGGAATTATTTTGCAATAACCCAATAACCATGGTGCAAAATAATGCAAGCTGCAAAAGACCATTGCACCAGCTCATTTAGAAGCACTTCTCGCGCATAATATGTATAGCATGACTATATTCATATACGAGTTTTTTGCATTCACCCTCCTGAGATGTCTTATTTATTCTCCGCCCCCTATGTTTCACCTATTTACACTGTGGCCCTTGCTTTTGTGTTTCCTTTAGTTATTGCCCCATACGGTGAAGGATCAGCCGTCGACTACTAGATATTTAGCCTTTGACTACTTCAAATCAGATGATGGAGATCGATTTTTACTACAATCTTCCACCCAATGAATCTTGAGATTGGGAGCCTACCATCAAGCGGACAGATTTTGATTTTGCATGACAGACAACCCAAAAAGTTAACATGATCATGGTTGTACATCAAACGTGCTCCTTTAATCACTTTACGAGATGTGTGCCATGTGAATCAAAATCTAACTGTTTGGTTGTAAGCCCATGATCTCAAGATTCACTAGGTCTAAGATCAAGGTGAAAACCAATCCCCATCGTCTGATTTAAAGAAGTCAAGTTATTTTATCAGAGACTGTCACTGTAGGGGTAATAAGTAAAGGAAACATAAAAGCAAGGGCCACACTGTAAATAGGTGAAACACAGGGGCCGGAGTGTAAATAAGACATCTCACAAGGGCAAATGCAAAAAACCCTTCATTTATTGTTCTAAGTGTAGAAACGGGAAAAGATCCAGTATCTCTTACTGGGCTTTCAAATGAGCTTCTCTCTCTTCAGTGTCAGCAATTTCTGATCGTAGAGATTCTACTTCTGCAGTAGTTAGTTCAACCTGCATGTTGAAACCATGACTTCAAGTATGGAACAATGTAATGCCGGTAACCACAATTAAAGGGGGGTGGGGAGGGAAATTAAGAGCCTTCAAACTTAACCTTATCATCCCCATCTGTGTTAGATCCCCATGGAAGCCCTCGTAGACTAAACAAATTCAACATAGTTGCAGTGCTCATTAATCTCCTTCTAGTTGATGAGTGACTAGGGGGCCTGTATTAAAGAAGTATATGGGAGCAGTCACAAAGTCAGGGGTCGGCAATAAATCAGCTAGGAGCCAAGTCAGGAAAAATCAGCAAAAATCGTCAAAGTCAGAAAAAAATCAGGGAAAATTAAAAAAATATATCATAACATATTTCAAGTAAAAAATAATGATTCAAATGAACAAAATAGGCAAATCCTAAAGGTTTTTTCAGGAATAAAATGAACAAAATAGTACAAAACCTAAATATTTTTTTCCCGTCAAGTATAAGTGACGGAAAAAAAAAAGGACCACAACAAACATCACCAATTAATTTGCCGAGTCGCGACTCGGCCAATTAATAGGCAATAAAGCCGAGATGACTGAAAGTCACCGACTTTTTCCGATTTTCTGAGAAAGATGGAGGCCTTTGTGACTATAGATGGAAACTAGCAAGCCACTTAACTATGTTGACAAAACAAAAATAACTGAAAAATTAAGCAAGAGCATAGCAAAACAGACGCAATGTAGTGCTGGTATTAGGTACCCGACCCAAGTACCAAAGCTGGCACTCGGGTCATTCTCCTTTTGTCCAAATGGTCAATCCTTGGGATCCGCTCTGTTATTTACGAGCACGCAAATCATCAAAGTTCTCTTTTGACCTCTCAATGATTTGGCACTCAAATTATCAGCGCAATTACCAAGTTTTGAGAGTGACCCTGTCGTCGTTGGCACTCGGGTTGGGTACCGTATGCTAATTCCACAATGTAATACCCAAGGTGTCAGTATCAATATTACTATCGGGTATTGGTCCATCTTGGACTGATACGGACACTGTATCGCTGATACCGTATCGGTCAATATTTTTCTTTTGTGCCAAAAATAAATAAATAAATAACTAGTTGTGTCGGTCAATATAAGCCAATATCGAAATATTATAGGCTGATATTGACCACTATCAATACTGATACCAATACCACCCCGATACCTGTATCTGGGAGGTATCGGTTCTCAACGAAACCGATACGTATAGGTATCGGCTGGGTTATGATACCATGGTAATACCTCAAAGAATAATCATTCCTTGGTTGCAAAACCGTAGAAATCTTCTTTTGATGGTAGTCCGCAGTTGGTATTGAAGCTTCAAAGTAGTTTGGATTAATCTTAATATTTCCAAGTCTCTCTTCCATTAGTCTGATTTGTACCTCCTGATAAAAGAAAGTAGGAATATATTTAAATTAAATAAAAAAAATGAGATTTAAGTGAACCCATTATTGTATTACACACAAATAAACTTCACAGCCAAAAAACAAAGTAAAACTGCGAGAAAACATAACTTGCCTTCGATATTAATCATTTTAGACAAATTTCTGGAATATATTTGTCCACAATCTCCAGATCAAAAGATAGATCTCTTTGAACCTTCAATAAGTGACATAAAAAAAACTCATCAGCTAGAGATTAAATTTCGAATTTAAGATATATTTAATGCAGTGGGAAGCAAGCAGCAAAGGTTAGTCATAAGATAAAATATGAGTGTTGCACTATCATTTCGGATGGCACACCATCTCTAAAAGAGGCTTGTATTAATTGTTGTGAACATAAATTTAGTTGGTGTCCCAAAAGTAATTACATTAATTTGTGTGATGTGTTTTTTTTTTCATCAACTGGTGTGCACGTACAAATAATTGATGTGTGATGAGTAATTTCATTAATTGAACTGAGAGAAGCAAATGTTGGTATGGAAGTAGCAGCTCTCTAAAATATATCATACAGCAAAATACCATGTTTAGTATCCTATATGCCAAAGCAAAATAGCATAGCAGGAAGACTAAGTTGAATTCTATTGGACATCTTTTGATTTATAATGACTTAATAAGTTATCAAAATGATTGATGGAAACATCAGTCTTCTCTTTTGTTACATAATGCATAAAGCCACTGACTTCAAATGTTGAAGTTACAGATAGGAGGCACCTTTGGAATAGTTCATAAAATATTTCGACATCAATTTCCACACATTGTTTGCTACTCAAAGATTACATCACCGCTCGAGCCAAAAACGAATAATTTGGAGGTTCACGTCCACCTGCTTGCCTACTTAACAAATTCAATTCAGCAATCAATTTTTAAAATTTTGAATCTTAAAGCTGTGGGGAACAGCCTCTATTAGAGTAGCAAACAAGAAAGCAAGGATACTCCATTTTTTTGCAACGTATCCGTATAGATCCGTCTCGGATAATGATGCTTGCAGGATACGGCTGCATGCGTATCTTGGGCGTTTCCGAAAAAAAAACTAAAAGAAGAAGAAATTAGATTGCGAGTCTAGGATTTAGGGTTTTCTAACGTTTAGTCGTTTTCTAATCTAAAATATACCTAAAAACATATAAAATAAAATAAAAATATATGTATCCCTCTGTATCTTATCTTGATTTTTTGAAAATTGTCGTATTTCCGTATCCGTGTCCCTTATCTGGACCCATGCTTCTTAGGTAAATAAACCAACAAATCAAAGGAGAATTATAGGGAAACATATCATTTTGTGCCTCATTCTGGGATAGAGGACATCTAGTGTTTGGTTATATGGGAAGATAAGCAATGACTCTTAACAAGTCTATGAACTAAAATTAACCAGGTGTGAAATTAAAAGCATCTTTGTAGAACTCATGAAACTGAGATATATGCACTCTTAATAAATCTATGAACTTAAAATTAATCAGGGTGAAATTAAAAGCATCTTTGTAGAACTCATGAAACTTAGATATGTGCGTAAGGCTATAAATATGAACTCTGCTAGTCCTTTGGACTCCTCACCAGAAACGAGTAATAAAAGATCGTGGATCAAGCAAAAAAGAACATCAGACTCTTTATTGTAGCAAACTAGCAATTGAAAAACATCCAGCCTGTTCCTTTTATTTAAATAGTTTCCATCATATTTGTGTTGGTTTTCTAACATTCCTATGGTGTTTTCAACTAAAAAAAATTGAGGGCGAGTGCTAATTTGGCATTAGCATTTCCCACTGAATCTGTATAAGGCATGCAGTCCATACACCAGCTGTGCTGCATGGTTCATCTATTATGATACACCTTAGTACATTTTAAGGTAGCATGCGAAAATGTAATGGGACTCTGCCCAAAATTCATGCATGTTAGCATAGTTACCAAAATCGGCGATTTAACAAAAAACTCGTTTAAAATGCGTTTTTTTCATAAAACTTCGGAAACACGTTTAAAACGTGTCCTTTTAAAAAAGACTCGTATTTTGAAAAAAAAACCCAAGTTTTACATTTAAACACATTTTTTGAATTTTTCCTATTGAGTAAGAAAGATAATTAGCATTCGCTGATTTTTCCCTGAATTCCGACTTGGTAACTATGCATGTCACAGGTTTGAAGCCATCTACCGAAGCACCTTTTTGTGCCTGAATATGGACAGTTTCTTATCTAGACGACAGTCCACAATACTTTAATTTCAGGTTAGTAGATAAAAACTTACTTTAAAACCAGTTTTAGCGAATAAAACCACCGAAATTTAGTTTGCTGCCCAGAAATCTTTGCATCAATAGTGCCCACTATTCCAGATATTTTAGATGAAATCTGAACCCCAAACTATCGTGTGGATAAATATATTTAAATACAGAAAATATTTGTCACACACCTGATATTGCAGTGAGATATGATCTGATCAGCAGCAGAGGAATCCACAGAAATTTAGGGCTCAAACAGCAGCAGCAATATTCAACAATCACAGATCTTTAGCACAGAAACAGCCTTCAACTGGCCTAAAAGTGACAGCAGATCACGAAGATCAAAACCCTCTAAATCAGCAACCAAAATCAATCTCAAAAGGCAGTTTTACATATATAAAGAAATTAAAAATAGAAATTGTTCTATCTTCAACTTAGATTCCTACTTCTACTTGGACAATAGATAAAAAGTAAATAAGGAAAATTGCGAATCTCCACTAAAAAAAAGAACAAATAATGAATTAATAACCTTATTATAGTGAAAATTGGAAAATCATTTCTGGGTTTATCCTAAATCGTTGATTTAGGAAGTAAACAATCTCCAACTCAACTATTACCCACTAAAATTCTCATGCCCACTACCTAAAATCATTACCCATGAAGCCCAATTGATGAACTTCATTGACAGAACTAAATTCTTTAAAAAATTCCAAATCAACACCAACATAACATCTATATATCTTATAATTGATAAAACTAAAATCTCTTTCAGATCATGTATTAAAGAAATAAATAATTGCAGAGAAGGGGTGGATTCTATTTAGAGCGGTGTCAAAATCAACCAAAATAAAAAAACGATCAAAGAGAAATACGAAAATATATAATAATTAAAAAAAAAAAAAAAGGGTGGTGACACCTTTTAGCTGTGGACGAGCTTTTGGTTTCCTTCTTGGTTATGGCTTTTGACCCAATTGGAGATGGTTGTGACTGGTGGGTATTATTGTTATGTGTAAAAAGACATTTTTATCCCTTCTATTTATAATTTATTTCCTTGCTACCCTTTTAGCGGCATAGAGTCGTACCTACTCAGGTCAAAAATTTAGAAAATCGGTATGTATCGTTCAAAACAAATACGTATCCGATGATACATTGATATGTATCGTTCAGTATTTTGCTTTGTTATATGAGAGGCACTGATACGGTACCATGAGGTCTAAAATCAGACGATACATATCAGTATCGGACAATATTTTGATCCATGGTATCAGATACCCAACTCGAGCGACAGACAAATTATAAAGGGCGATTTACAAAAGGGCCGTTTTTTATAATAAAAAAGGCGTGTGCCAAACCCTTGAGATTATGGGTGCACCATTAGCCTCAATATTATGTGCATGCTCAAAATTAATTTTAAGGTCACTTTTTTGTGTGCGTACCACATAAAATAAAAAACCGACCATATAATGGTACGCCTATAAAATAAAAATAAAAAATCGACCGTATGACAGTACGCCCATGATCTCAAAATCTATTGTGTGAAAGATTGGGAGGATAAATAATCTCCATCGCCTTATTCAATATAGTCAAAGTGCTTCAGCATGGATGAACTCAATGATTTGATAGGTGACTTTAAAGGTACTCTACATTTTCATTTCAAACTCATCATATCCCTAACAAATCGGGTTTGCTTTGATTTAGCGTAATGTAAAATTTGAATCGAGCGAATCAGGGAACATTGATTCGTGGGCTCGTAATACCATTTAGATTAATTAGATACCACTCGTCTTACACCGTTAAAGGTGTAAGATATGAGCAATCCAGACTGTCAAAGTGATGGTCGAAAATTTGAAAATCATACTTTGAATCATTCGATCTGTGCACTTCAAATATTAATCATTTTTCTTATTTTTAACAGCCTATATTAAAGTTTGCCGATCGGATGGTTCTAATCCACGTATAAGCATGAATTTTTGGTGGACACATGTTTCTATTATGGAGTGATTATATTATTTAGATTGATCTCATATGAATCCCAAGTGGCATAAGATTAGTGTATTTTAAGAGTATAAGATCATCTAAATACCATTTTTGTGCTGAAATTTATCCATTGTGAATCGTGCTTTACACTTTCTTTTTAAGTGCAATGCAAGACTCTACGAGCTGCAAAGTGGAACTTAGTGTGGGATTATGTGAGGTTGGGACCATGGTTCAAAATTTCGGCTGAAATGTTTCGATTTCGGTCCCCACCGAAATGAAATCAAAAACTCAAAATTTTGGTTCATATGCCATATATTTGAAGTTTTTGGTCCTTGGTTGAGACTGCACGGCAAAAGGTGAGTGCACAAGCATGTATCATGAAGAGCAGATGATCCATCATCCAATAGGGCTGTCAATTGGCCCGGTCGACCGCAACCTGTCTCGGCCCTGGCCCAGAAATACTAGGCTTTTTTAGTGTCGAAGTCTGGCACGTATATATGACCGGCCCTAGAAAACGGCGGCCCGGGATCATTCGGATTGGGCTAGGGCCTGATGGTGTAAAGCCCTCTTAAGCCTGACCCAAGTATATATATATATAAAATTTTTAACAATAGATTAAAAAACTCTTAACATTAAATTTTTTGTACATAAAATTTTGAGGGTATTATAGTAAATATCCTACAAAGTAAACGCCAATTAGCCCAATTCAATTGGCAGCTCTAGTCATAGTGACAAATTTCGTTTTCAGTAATTTTTCGGTGAGGGGTCCTTGAGGTACATTTCGGATTAATTTTGATATATTTCATAAAAATTTTAAAAAAATTTCGGGGATTAAAAATATATAAAATATATATTTAATATTTTTATAAAAATTAGCAATTGATTCAAGCACTGACGCAGAGCTCAAGCATAAAACTATAGAAGAAAAATTGACAAAGGGTACCATTATACTCACCTCACCAGGCTGCATTGACCGCCTTTGAATCAGATGGTGGAAGTCATTTTTCATCCTCATCTTCTGTACAAAAGATCTATGGATCGTGGGCGTACCATCAAACGATTAATTTTTTTATTACATATGGCACACATCTCAAAAGTGAACCTTAAATCATATGACCTCCATTACGCTCAAGCATATTTTAGCGTCACCTTTTGAGATGTGTGTATACGTAATATAAAATTGACCGTCTGATGGTACGCCCACGATCTATAGATCCAGTGTACAAAAGATGGGTATGAAAAATAACTTCCACCCTTTGATTCAAAGCCGATCAATACATACCAGGTGAAGGTGGTGGAGTAAAAAGCGGCCGTTTTGGGGTGAGTAATGTACCCGCAGGCAAATTGCAATTGATTTTTAGTCTCACATCGGTGAGTAAAAAAACTCCACCCTCTATTACACCTATAAAAGCTACTTCAACTATTCAATGAGACGTGTGGTGACTTTTAAGTTGCCTTCAATTACCATATTAAATAAATATTAAACGTTAAAATTTTAAAAGAAAGATACCGAAATTTCGAAGAAACTTTCGTTGAACCCCATTTTGGCGAATTTTGTCACTATGGCCCTAGCACCAACCACACCCCATATTTATTTTGTTTTTTATTTTTATTTTTGTTTTTATTTTTTATTTTTATTTTTGTTTTATATTAGAGGTGTCTGGGCCAAGGCCCGACTATTTGCGAGAATGACACTTGAGACAGGCAGCCCTGGGCCCGTCCTCCGGGTTGTACAGGCCCGCTTTCAATCTTCATACAACCGGGTTGCTAATAGGTAGGCCCACTTTCAATCTTCATACAACCGGGTTACTAATAGGTAGGGCGGACGACTTGACCCACTGCTCCATTCACCCCGTGGGTCATATTCTCTTTTTGTAGAACCCTAACTTTATAGATTTATAGTTAACTTTTTTTCAAAACAAAATTAGGAAAAAAAGAGAGTTTATGAATGAAATAAATAAGTATATAAAATATATATTTAAAAAAAAAAACAAAAGAGAAAAATTGCTCCAGCCTTACCCGCCTTAAGACTGGGCTGAGTACTTGTTGGCACGCTAGGGCTGACCCATGGAGGCCCGGCCCATTAACAGCCTTATCATCCAATATTATTGATAGCATTATCGGGTCGGATTGAACTGGACCTGAACCCAACCCAGAGGACCCTAGTTAATCATGGGCTTGGATCCAAGAGTTGAACTTGAAGAGTCATCCAAAACTTAGGAGGCATGGCTATAAGCAGGCGCGACCCGATTTGATTCCAAATGGGTCAAGTCTAGACGACTCAACCCAAAGATTTAATACTCCCGGGTCCACACCTGACCCTTAACTCAGTCCCATTGATTCATTTTGGCTCCCCATATATTGGGGACACCAAAGGTATATTCGATTTCCAATCCGTAAAAATTACTTTCCCTGTAAAATTATGCTAATTGGATTACATGTAAATTTACTTTTTCTCATGTAAAAAACATGCTTATTTCATCGTAAAATAAGCTTGTAAAGTTTACTTTTTATAAAAAATAGAGTCGTTAATACTTTTGCAAACATTATTTTAATTTTACAAGTCATACCCCTCGTAAGTCAAAAAAATTATAAGCACTTTTGGTGGCACAATTAGGGCTGTACATTTTTTGGACCAAACCGATCAAACCTACCGAACCACCGGGTTTAGTCAGGTTTGGACGGATACCGGTTTGGGTTTGGTTTGGAAAAAAGAAAAACTGAAAAGTTTGGTTTGATTTCGGTTCCAAGCCTCCCCAAACCGAACCGAATGTAGTTTGTATATATATATATATATATATATATATATATATATATATATATATATATATATATGGTTTGGGTTTGGTTTAGAAAAAAGGAAAACCAAAAAGTTTGGTTTGGTTTCAGTTCCAAGCCTCCCCAAATTGAAACCGACCAAACCGAACATATATATATATATATATATATATATATATATATATATATATATATATATATATATATATATATAAAGGCGAGGGTTTTGATTAACTTTACAGGGCATTCAAGTAAAATATATTTTTTTATATAAAACCATACCCTTGTCTTTAGCCTATTCCAAAATCCTAAAGCGGTAAAATAGAACTTATAGGAAACCAGTTGAGAAGTTAAGAAAATTTTGATGTGTAAATAGATCTTAAAGGAAAATCAAACCGACCAAACCAAACCGAAACGAATCATATCTAGTTGGTTTGGTTTAAAAGTTGGACGGTTTTGTTTGGTTTGAAAATCTAGAAACCGATTAGGACCAGTTTGGTTTGTAATTTTGGTCCAAAACCGACCAAACCGAACCGAATACACCCCTAGGCACAATCCACGAGAAAGAACAGCCCTAAAAAATTAAGTCGTTGGGGTAATATTACAAGCTTTCCCTGTAATATCGCCCCTTTACACTTGAAAGGAACATACCTTAAAGGCGGTGTAACATTCAATGCTAGACTAGAGTCATTTGAGTGCCAAATATAGGCTACTTGGATATCTCCATCAATGGTAAATGAGAAACAGCCCTCTTTAATCACGTAACGGTCAATGATTAATCACAATATTGTAACCGACAAGTAATTTTGATAAGTTCACATAGCCACATGCACCAACAATATAAACTATCGATACCAAGATTTTAAGACTTGATCAAATCAAGTACAATGAAATGGGCCCTTATCAAACTATCAATCACAAAAAATTTGTACATAACAAAATATCGAGATGATATATACTCCCCGTTTCTCGATAAAAAAATAGGGTTATCATCCGGCTGTAAAAATCACGTCAAATCCTTACAAGCAAGTCATAATTGGAGAAATAGGACAGATTCAATGCCAGCTACGACTACGATGAATACAGAGTTGGTCTGTAATGATGTCAAAGCCAATGTGAGCCCTATTTCCAAGATTAGGAGCTCTCTTTTTTTCTTCTTTTTTTTTTTAGTAACTGGGGTGTTCCGGCCTCTTAAGAGTACCCAACTAATGCCGGGGACAAGGGGTCACGTACACACCCAAAGCACGTGTCGGGTCAGCATAGGATATAGAGGCGGGTACCAGGCCATCATGCCAAACCCTTGAGGTTAAATTTGCACATAAGCAAACTTTTCAGGCTCTCATTCTCGCACACAAGTAAAACTTGCACATAAAATCAGCTAACTAGCAAATTCAGAGTGCAGAATAATTAGTGATAGGAAAAAACCATAGAGTCAGCTATCAATATATCTATAAATAAATACATTTAAGAGATCAGAAATAGTATGTGACGAAGAAAACCAAGTCACCTTCCATCCACATCTTCTTCATCTTTTAGAAGTCCAGAGAAGAGTCAGAGGTAACAGAATCAGCCTCCGCGAGCTTCCCTCCTTGTGGCATCATGGAGAATGTCGATGTCCACCCCATCAGGAGGGAGCTGAACATATCTCACCACAGACCCCCTAATGAAGCAATTTCTCACTGACAGCTGAGAAAGAACGACAAAGAAATGAACCTTCAATAATAGCCACAAAATTCTCCAACTGAGAAAAAAAAGAACGCTAAAACTCGAATTAAGGGTGTGCCGATTTCTCAGAAATTTTACTGAATTTAACTGAGATGAATCGTATATACATTATACCCTTTTCCCATTATATATATAGGAAAAGGTGTTCAACGACAAAGAAATGAACCTTCAATAATAGCCACAAAATTCTCCGACTGAGACAAAAAAGAACGCTAAAATTCGAATTAAGGGTGTGCCGAATTCTCAGAAATTTTACTGAATTTAACTGAGATGAATCATATATACATTATACCCTTTTCCCATTATATATATAGGAAAAGGTGTTCAAGCGTCCTCCAAGATTGGGGAAAACCTCTAATTGGCAGCATGACACTAAATTGATTGCGCACAGAGTACGGGTGCATTGCTTAGATTATGTTTAGCACAAAAAACAAAAAATCGGAAACTCGTCTCCACCATGTATTTTTTTAGCCTTAAAATTTAAACCATTAATATTAGTCAAACTTTGACAATGACTTTAAAATTTTTGAAATCTTTTATCGGGAAATTGATCTAGGCCGTTCCCTTATGCTCCCCAATGCACCCAAATAGTGTTTTGGACGCCGCATTGATCTGTACAAAATCTTGGAGGGCGCTTCATATATATATATGGATACATGGATTATGTGAATAGAGATGTGCTCTAAAATTCAAATTAAGGGTGTGCCGAATTCTCGGAAATTTTACCGAATTTAATTGAGAAGCGTCGTCATATATGCATTATGCCCTTTTCACACACACACACACACATATATATATATGGTTACATGGATTATGTGAATAGAGATGTGCCTTCAATTGGACCCTCATAACTTATTTTGTTTATTGAAAACATTATTTCTAACTTGAAATACATTATAATGTATTTTTATAATATATTATAATGTTTTTATTTATTTTTTATTGTTTTGCTGAATTTTTTTAATGTTATCAATTTTTCCCATGTTATATATCTACATATATATGGTTACATGGATTATGTAAATAGAGATGTGCCTTGCATTGGACCCTCATAACTTATATTGTTTATTGAAAACATTATTTCTAACTTGAAATACATTATAATGTATTTTTATAATATATTATAATGTTTTTATTTTTTTATTATTGTTTTGCAGAATTGTTTGAATTTGATCAATTTTTCCCGTATTAACCCTTTGCAGATTTATGGTTGTATCCTGACTTATGCCTTCAATCCATTAGAAGGCCATAAATTTTGGCACTATATGTTCAACGGGCCAAATGGCAGCATGGAAGTATGCTCTCTTACGTTTAAAGAGCTTTATTCAGGTCCAACCCGGTAAAAACTAGACCGAGTTCACCTGCATTAAAATCCTTAGACAAGGATCAAAATTTCGGGTTGAATTTCGGTTTCGGGCATGACCGAAACCGAAATCCGAAATTTTGGACCCCATACAAAATGGACCGAAATTTTGAATTTTGGTTTTGTTTCAGCCATGCCCGAAACCGAAACATTTCGGCCGAAATTTTGATCCATGCCCTTAGATACAACAGATTTTTATGCTATAGATGTCTGTGAATATAGTATAATCTTTAAAATTATATATTTATAAAAGATCTGGTGGGTACAAATACAATTGACAGCACACAGGCATATAAGGATCACCCCAGGTGCCAAGGGGTCCCCGGGGCCTAGGCGCAGGCCTTTTTTCTAGGCGCATTTTTATTTTAATATCTATCATTATATTATATATAATGATCGATAACATATAATGATTTTTATCATTGGATTACATATTTGTAAAGATCTTATTTTTAAGTTATAAAGGTATATATATTTTATTATATTATGGTCATATATAAGCATATAACTAAATGTATACATAAAAATATGTAAGTTTGCATACTTAAATTAAGGCATGCCTAGGCACAAACCTCGAAAAGTGTGCCTAAGCGATAAAAGCGGACCTAGGTGCATGCATAATTGCATCTATGCCTAAGAGCCTAGGTGCAGGTGCAACAAGTACCTAGGCGTGCCTAGGAGGACACTACACTGCTAAAAACAAATAAACCCGACAAGATTTCAACCAGTTAATCCTAAACACAACCCCACACTTTAAATAGTCATAGGCCTTCAAGGAGCCAAGGGAAAGTGGAAAATGAGGCTGTTTAATCATACAAGAGATGTAAGAATAATAATAATAGAATAGAATAGAAATAATACAACTAGACACCAATATCTACTAGCTAATTTAATAAGGTCCTCAGATTTCTCCAAACAAGCAAAAAAAAAATTTAATACACTTATATTATTGTTCTCGATTACACCAAGTAAATGGGATAAGGCAAAGATAATGATATTATAATTCCTAATTATGGGACTAAACTTTTCATAAGGCAATCCTCGAGTTCGGATATGTGGAAAATAGGTTTTGTGCATGGCTAGAAAAGTCGGAGTTGTTTTGTCATAGTAGCAAAAAAGCAAGCTTTTTGGGAAAACTAAGACCTAGATGAATTTCCATTTGAAGCAGAAAGACGTGGGGAAGAAGGGAGCTGCAACTTGCACACGAGATTTGTATCGTGGCATATAGTTTAACAAGAAAAACTTGTATAAGTTTGGGATTTGTGCCACATGGAACACCATCTAAGCCGTCGGATTTGAAGACTATGATGTAAAAATCTTTGGTGCCAAAGATTGGCACCCAACACGATCTCTATCATCTGATTCAACACAGTCAAAGCCCATCATCTGATTCATTGGTTGCCTGTTGCGAATCAGATGATAGAGATCATGTTTGGTGCCAATCTTTGGCGCCAAAGATCTTTACTCATGGCCTTCAAATTAGAGTCATTAGACGGCTTAGATGGTATCCAAGTGGCATAGATCCCAAAACTACCAAGTCTTTCTTTTAAAACTATGTGCCACGGTACAAATCTCATGTGCAAGTAGTAGATCCTGGAGAAGTATCCTATGTTTTGGGCATCAAAATTTCCATGCAAGAGAATTCAGACTTATAAGTCTGAGTTAGTAAAGATACTTGCTGAGTATTCTTAAAAATAGTGTGGTAAACTGCAAGGAAGTTTCGACGCCTGGCTGCAAATGAGAGTAGGCTAAGCTGGAAAACATTTTATATTCCAAGGTCGACGGAAGTATGAACTAGGGGATAGCATTAGTCTTATATTTGTGATGCAAGTGAGCTAATGAGTAGATATCAAAGCAATCCAAGTATGTCATGTTGGCAAGCAGTAAGTCAAATCTGAACGTTGTGATTTCAAGGTGAAAGCATCAAGTTGGTAGGATACTCATCGGTTTTCAGTTAGGTTCAGCCTGAACCAAAACCGAACTGAAACGAATCGGTTTGTATTTTTGTTTCAAATTCTGAAACTGGCCCAAAACCGGAAAAAATTGGTTTGGTTTGGTTCGGTTTCGGGTTTTTTTTTTAATTTCCTTTTTCGGTTTTTTATTTTATTTTTTCGGATTCCTAATCCTACCAAATCGGTTTTCAATTTCCACCATCCAAAACTGAAACTGAACCAACTTAGAATCGGTTCAAGTTTTTTAGGTTTTGAATTGGTTTCGGTCCAGATCCAGTTTAGTTTGGTTGACTTTTCAGTCAGTTTCGATTTTTGGTTTTAAACTTGCATCCATACCTCTAGTACAGCATCCACCTATGGTGTGTATGGATAAACTCTTCCATTGGCAATTTGGACACTAGGAATAACATGTAACCTTCTTCACATGTATTGGCCCAAATCAGGAAGCCAACACACAGATTAAGAGTGGTGTTGAGGTTCAAAAAGGAAACATGTAAATGTTGAATATCATAATATTCATTACTTGGTAGTGAAACACGTACATGTTGACTACTAACCATCTGATTACAAGACCACGTCATGGAACTCATCGATTGGATCATGAATATGTTTGGTGAAACACGACAAAGATGAATTACCCAGTCTAGGGAATCCAATAATGAATATCATAATATTCAGTACTTGGTAGTAAACACGTACATGTGGACTACTGACCATCCGATTACATGACCGCGTCATGGAACTCATCGACTGGATCCTGAATTTGTTTGGTGAGACACAATAGAGATGAATTACCTAGTCTAGGGCATCCATTAAATGGAGAAAACTAATGAGTTTAGACAAAATTTGACACGGGAAATTTCATAAAAGAAGATCTGAATGTGGTGCATGGAGAACCCGAGGTGTGAAAAAAAAAACCCAAAAAAAAAAAAAAAAAATATATATATATATACGGCTAAAAATCTTAGTGTATAATTGATGTGAACCGCAGCCGACAATGCTTCAAGTAGATGAAAAAACTCAATGGAGGAGAAATAGAAGACTCGGTAGCGGAGTTCAAGACAGTAAGGACTCAAAATTTTGTCTTAAAATAGTGGGGACAGCAGCCATATGAATCGCTACACCTGTCCAGGAAATCCTTTCAAACTGCTTGTACCCTTTCTTGCACCAGATTATGTATAACTAACAGCACTACAGGTGTTATGCGACAGCAGCAATAGCAATGTACAATTCAATATAGCAGCAACAGGATAATGGCAACAATGTTCCATGCATGGTTCAAAATTTCGGACGACCCTTATCATCCGACATGTATCGATTTCGGTGGTCACCAGTACGATACTTGAATGTATCATACCGGTGCAATACATATATTATAGGTATGTATCGGACAATACATACCAATATATCTTTCAGAACTGATACGTATCGACTTTCATGCTGGAGATACGTACCGGAAAACCGGTAATTTAAACCATGGTTCCATGGAATCTGAAGCAGATTTCCGAACTGTGGGTTTCTAGGTTGAGATGATGATAATCTCAAGCAGCAGCAGCAGCTTAAGAGCAGCCAGAAAAAAAATAAAAATAAATAAAGAACATCTATTAAAAATCGGAATGTCTCGAAAAACAAAAACCGATAAAAAAGGCCCTGGAAGCTTCTAATCCTGGTCACTTAATGATCATGTGAGGCATACTTCTCTCCACAAGGCTTTCCATGAGAACATTCTGCCCCGGCTTCCTGCACCAAGCCTGCTCCAAAATACCTCCAGATCTACCCCATATCAGCTTCTTTAATGGCCGCTTTGGTAAGTGTTCGGCTCCTCTTGATGCTCTGAATTATTCTCCCTGGGTTGGAGAGAACTCAACTCCATCGTTTTTCGCAGATCTCGAACAGATCTTTGTCCACCCTTTTAAACTCAGATGCAATGATCCAAGTATTCTCAGAATCCGGATTCTCTTTCCTCTTGACTAGATATTGCTCTCTTTGAGTGTCTTTGTGACTTTGATTGCAACCACATGCTGAATTTCATCTTTTCCTTTCATCACAAACTCCCTTGATTCCAGTAATTGGCTTGGCTATCTCCTCCTCAAGGTCTCCAAGGTCCTGATAAGTATCGGAATCATCGAACACCGATGTCATGTCCAAACCATCGGGTACTGCTACTTAGTAAGCATTATCATTGATCTTCTTGACTGCCCACAATGGTTTTCTACGCTTTAACTTATTATAAGCACCCATTGGAAACCTCTCTTTACGTAAATAAACCATCACTAGATCCCCTTCTTTGTACACATTTTCTTTGTGATGTTCATTGGCTGCCCTCTTGTACATTTCATTGCTTTCACGAATTTGAAGACGAACTTGTTGCTGAATTTCCCATATATGTTCATCAAAAGCTTCGGTACCTTCAGTATTTCGACCTTGAATAAGTAGAGGAACTAGATCTAACACATGTGGAGTTGTCCGCCCATAAACGACCTCCAATGGTGACTTTCCCGTAGTGCGATTAACCGAAATGTTGTAAGCAAACTCCGCTTTAGGAATAGGTTGTTCCCGTTGAGCAATATGCTCACCAGCATTGCTCTAAAGCAAGTTGCCCAAGCTATGATTCACCACCTCTTTTGCCCATCAGTTTGTAGATGATAGGCACTAGAAATTTGTAGAGTTGTCCCATCCTTCTCCATAATAACCATCAAAATAGACCGATATGTTGTGTATGCCCTTTAGAAATTTGACACACACGACACCTTTCCACAAATCACGCCACATCTCTCCACAACTTTGGCCAATAATACTTCTCTTCAATGAGGGCAAGAGTCTTATCCCTTCCAAAATGTCCTTCAAGTCCTCTGCGAAGTAACTCAACAATGATCTTCTCTCCAAGGGAACTATTCGGTGCACAAAGTTTGTTCTCTTAAACAAAAACCCATCATATAGAATATACTTGCTTCAACCACTACCCCTTTTGTGGCATTGTTGGGGTCATCCTTGAAAAGATCCTTTAGAACTTCAAACTCTGCAACTTCTATGGGTAAAGTACTAAGAAGTGCTGCCATCCTAGTTAGTGCATCAGCTGCCCAGTTTGAGTACTCGATTTGTCCCCCAATAAGAATGTGTACTCTTGCAAATAGGCTGCCCACTTAGTATGGCGGGGATTGAACTTCTTTTATTCCGATAAACACTTCATGATTCATGATCAGAAAAAGAGCATAAACTTTACCTCTTCTTCGCGTTACAAAGCTTCTCATTAAAATATGTCATAGGCTTCCCTTCTTGGTTTAGGACTCCCCCTATACCGGAAGCATAACAGCCAACTTTGAAAACTTTCTCAAAATTAGGAAGCATGAGCACAGATGCTCCCATCATCTTCTTTATCAGTTGAAAACCTTGCTTGCCTTTAGAAGTTCATAGAAAGCACCCTGCCTCCATGCAATAGGTCACTGGTGCTACAATTGTGCTGAAATTTCTAATGAACCGATGGTAAAAGTAGCCAAATCATGAAAACTATGTAACTCGGTATTGCTCTCACCTTTTCCTCATCGACTTGGACCCCTTTAGAAGAAACAGCATATCCCGAAAACAGTACGCTGCCTGTGAATAACTAACACTTTTTTATATTTACGTATATCTTCTCTCTGCGCAAAACATCCAATACTTGGTGTAAGTATTCCCTGTGCTCCTTAGGAGTAGCACTAAATATGAAAATATCATCAACATAGACCACGGTGATCTTCCCTGTGAAGGATTGAAGCACTTGGGTCAGCATCCTCATAATAGTACTTGGTGCATTAGATAAACCAAATGGCATGATCAACCATGCGTAGAGCCCATTTTTAGTTCCATTCATCTCCTTGGTAGATTCAGATTTGATAGTAACCACTCCTCAAATATGTGATAGTCCCACATCGGATAGGGAAAAGTCCTAACCCTGAGCTATGTGTGATTGCGAACGCTACATATCATGATGTGTTTTAAAACCAAGAAGCCCAGTGTGGCAGAATCGGACAATATCATATTGGGTCGGGTTGGGTCGTGATAGATGGTATCAGAGCCGAGGACGACTCTGCAATCAAGTAGGGGAGAGGAGTAGAAGCTCCAGAGAGGGTAGAGGCCCCAGGGTTATGACCTTGTTTCTGCCTAATGGGATGCTCTGTTTCCGCTTAATGGGATGTTTTAGTCCCACATTGGTTGCAAACTCATCCTGATCCTAGGCTATAAGTGAGACCATCCCCTTCCTGATATGACGCGTTTTGGATGGGTACTTAAGCCCATGCCAGAAACAAAACCAGGCCAGGGACCTAACCCCAGAACCGGACAAAATTGAGGCATGTGGGTTTGGGTCGTTACAGAATGGTATCAGAGTTGAGGACGACACTTCTATAAGGTGGGGGGATTGTGATAGTCACACATCGGATAGGGAAAAGTCCTGACCCTAGGCTATATGTGATTGCGGACGCTACATTTCATGACGCGTTTTAAAACCGAGAAGCCTAGTATGGCAAAACCGGACAATATCATATTGGTTCGGGTTGGGTCGTCACAACTTCTAAAATATGCACCATGTAACATGTCCAACACATCATCAAGTCGTGGAATAGGGAACCGGTACCTTATAGTGATATTGTTGAGGCCTTGAGGGCGCAACTATCAACGCATATACGCCAACTCCCATCCTTCTTTGGCATCAAAAGAGTGGGGACAACACAAGGACTCATAATCCCGCTAATCAACCTTTTTTTTCCAAAAAGCTCGGACACTTGATAGTGCAACTCTTCATGCTCCTTCAAGCTCATCTGATAGTGTGGTAGATTAGGCAACAAGTTTTGGGTCAACGCTTTGCTATTAATGCCCTAACCAACTCAGACGCCTTATTACCCGCTAAGAAATTATGCATGTTAAGAAGGCTTTCACCCTCCTCTTTGCAAGGTTTGGGTGGAGATCCTTCCGGACAACAATAACACCTTCCTCCCACCCTTCATAAAGGAGTAAGAATTCTTCCTCCCTTATATGTAGTGTCTCGGTTATATTGCCATGGGTGTCCTAGTAACATGTGGCATGCGTCCATAGGAACCACATCATACCACACTTCATCAACATATCTTTTACTGATGGAAAAATGATGAGGCACAAGCAAATCTCCTCCCTTTTTGAACCAGTGGATCTTGTAAGTCGTCACAAGTAATTCTCCTCCCTTTTTGAACCATTGGATCTTGTAAGGGTGTGGATGTTTTTCCTCTTTCAACTTTAATTTATCGATCAGTTCAGGCGATACAATATTTTTGCTACTTCCCCGATCAATGATGATGGTGCATAGCCGACCACCACTAGTGCACTTACTCCGAAAGAAGTTGGAGTGAAGCCATCAATCTTCATCAACAACTTTCAGAGACGTGAGCATGACTCTTAGAATCAACAAATTTTCGGTTCGGCATGTTGATATACTTCTAACATGCTCACGTCTTCTTCACACCGTTGTTTGAGTTATCAGTGTGCTCTTCTTTTCCATTGACTTCCTCCTCGGCCAAGCGAACTTGAACATCAGCTTGGGCCGCTTGGCACTTAGGACATTTGAAGGAACAATGTCCCAGTTCACGATATCAAAATAATTCAATTCGTCTCAAATTGTAAGTGATGGTCATGTAAGAGCAACAACTTGGCCACGTTCTCCTCCCCGTAGGCGAGGGATTGGTGCATGGATCAAAAAATCGGATTTTCGATACGTATTGTCCAAACCTCCAAGACGATACGTATGGCGTATCGAACGATACATTCAATGTATCGCTAATACATTGAATGTATCATCTTAGTACATTTTTTTTTTAATTCCCAAAAAATGCATTAAAATTCTGGGACGAACAATAAATTGACCGATAATTTGGACGATACGAACAATAAATCGGACGATACAGACGATAATTTGACCAATTATTTGATTGTTTCTAAGGGGCCATAGAAAAACCTTAAAATTCTGGGACGAACGATAAATTGACCGATAATTTGGACGATACAAACGATAATTTGACTGTTTTTTAGGAGGGGCGATAAAAACCATTTTAGCGTATCGTTCCGGTCCAAAACCGATACGTATCAGTATCGGACGAAATTTTGATCTATGGATTGGTGGGTTCGTGGGCTGAGGTTGGATTGCCTTATCACGACTACTCTCCGTTTGGTTGATGTAGAACTCTTTGAAACGAAAACGAAGAAGTACCTCTTTTCCCGAATGTTATACAGGTAGAACTCCGGTTTACCATCTCCTCCACCAGTAGTGTGCGTTGGTAGGCGTTATCAACCTGCCACATACCATGCATCACGATCTCATATTCGATATGGATCCACATACCATTGAAGTAACGCCCTACTTGCTGTTCTTCGACTTCATGAACATCCGCCCGGATAGTTAGAAGATGAACTCTTATGTGTACTCTACAACACTTTTATCGTGTCATCGAAGATTCTGACAACGTTGATAGCGATCTCTAACGTAGCTCACCAAAAGAGTTCATCTATGTTGTAGATGCATCTTCATCTTCTCCCATGCTGTTATGTTCTCCTTCCTGCGGCGAAGGCGATCCAACTAGACATCTTCCTACCACACGAGAGTGAAACCAGAAATTTCTCCACCACGAAGTCTACCCTATAATGGTCCGGAACCCCCTTTAACTATATTTTTGACCTTGCAGCCATTTCACGAGTTTTAACCTTCTGTGAAAGTCCGGTATATCTATCTTTATCCCAAAATTATTTCGCTCTTGCAGTGATGTGGTTTTTTTGTGTTGTATCAACCAAATCCCTGCTTTGGAGACAAGGGATGCTCTTCTTCCGTTTCATCCTCGGAATTGCCTCCTTCAACGTCGGATGTTATACCTCGGTCATGATTGAGCGCTTCAACTTTTCTAAGGTCTTCCTCCATCATGTCTTCCAACCTTTCAACACGGTTGTTCATTGTCGAATCCCTTCTTGATAGCATTATCGATCACTACCCAAGACGGAAGCTCTGATACCAAATAATGTAAACCGCAGCACACAATGCTTCGAGTAGATTAAAAAACTCAATGAAGAAGAAATATCAGACTGGGCAGCCGAGTTAAGGACAGTAAAGACCTGTCGTCAACTCAATTATATGTTAAAATACAGTGTGACAGCAGCGATATTAATCACTAAACCTGTCCAGAAATCCAATAGAACTGCATGTACCCTTTTCTCTGCGTTACTTCTACCTTAAATTAGCTCAGAACTCGAAAGTGAGTTAAAATTTTGCCTTACATCTTACTCAGAAAAATTAACTCAGAACCGGATTTTCTTTCCAAAGAGGGTCCTTTTAGGCAAGTTAATTTGGGATTGAATTCCATTTCCCATCATTGGTGTTGAGGGGGCTTTGCCTTGGGTTTTAAAATAATTTCTATTATCCACACAAGCACCTGCAAACACGCACATGCCTACACGCACATACATGCATGTGCAGGTTTATGCATGCACACAATTCTTAAAACCTGAATGAAGCCTGATTGTAATATATTAAAGCCTGATTAAGTTTATTAAAACATTCATGGACAAAAAGAATAAGATTAAATATGAAATATATAAATTATAATGCCCAATAAAAACTCGCAGGACATGTTATGAAAACAGATTTGGATATAACATGATCAAATTAAATATAAAATTGAATCTTTTAAGCTTCTCCCAAAGAAACTAAAAATAAAATGATAGGTTTATTAGTTTCTATGCCTATGCCTGCGTTAATAATATTTTAGAATTACAAGTCAAAATTTCTCATGTTAGAACATCTCGTGGCATCTTACTATTCTGCCAATCAGTTACCAGAAAGTAGAGAATCTTAGTATCTTAATTACAAAGCTCTATCTAAAGACAAATTAACTTTAAAAGATTACCATTCTAGCAAGTATGAGACAATTTGCATGTATTTGAGCGCTTATTTGTTTTTTGAAGTAGAATAAAATATAATCATGGACCATCTTAAAACAAATCATATAATTTGCATGATAAATTGCACAAATAAAAAAAGAGGTTGCACAACAAAACCGGCTTAAAGAAGCATGAAAGAAGGAATCAATAAGCAACGAGTATGAAAAAAAAAAAAAAAAAAGATAACATATAGTTTAGTTTTTTATTGGTAAGCTGGGCTCAAACCTGCAACCTTGAAAAGAAAGGACAACATTGTTACAGAGCATTACAACAGATAATCCCACACTCCATGAAAGAGATGAACCAAGCTCTCTATGGAACGATGATACAAAAGGGTTTCCAAGAACCGAAAAACACTCAAATGAAAAACATACAACATAGAAATCCCACCAACAGAGATAATGAAAGTCTGAGTATTAAGCTTCGCGGGAAAAAACAAAAAGGATTAACGGAAAGAAAAATAAGAAGGAAGAAAAAAATAAAAGATGATGTCCTATTCAAAGCTTCCCAAACCATACATCCAGAAAGAATCTATATCCTATAAAGCTAGGTTTTCGTATTTCAACAATCAAATCCTCATTTCTCTCATAGTCACATCATTGTCAGCATGCAAATCAAATTGCAGTCAATAAACAATGAGCCTATTTTTTCCTAGGGTTATAGTTAAAAAGCAACATTAACTATCAAGTCTAGAGCCAAATAGAATTGAATCTCCACATTCCAAAAAAACAATTCTTCAAAATCTTCAAAAGAAAGAAATATGTCAATGAATAACCAAATAAAATTAATAGCTAGACTTATATACCTAAAAAATATAATCAAAATCTTCAAGAAAATATAAGATACTTTGATGCACAAAAAAACATATACACATAATTCCCATTTCCTCTGTTTACAAACAATTCAGACATAAACAAAATGGCCACCTTCCCAAGCTAACTAAACCCTAAAATTCTAAACTTAAATCTTATATATCCATCCTCCAGTCACACTAACACCCATATTTGTTTAACATCAGCGTCTTCCTGGACCTTTAATTGTGTATATATCAAAACTCTCACAATTTCAAACAATAATTTTTTTTTTAATTCTTTAAATCAATTTTTTCAACACCATCAAAGATACAATTAACCCTAAATCCAAAACAAAATAATTGAAAATCATATAGAAAAAAAAACACACACCAACACGCACGCGATTAGATATGTGCATGAATTATAATAAAGAATACAAAAATATTCAAAACTTATAAAATTATAAAATTCTCGATTACATAATTAAATTGCACAATTTCTTGATGCAATATCAATAATTAATACATATATTCTATTAATAGTTAATTAAGTTAATTATTAATAGCTAAGCCTAAGCTATCCCACTAGTCTCCTGATTCCTAGGCACTGTTATGTACGCCCATTTTTTTTCCATGATTGATAAGGTCTTTGAATTGTGAGCATTACAATATATGCATGATTAGGTTTGATCGCGTGTTTTTTTTACAATTTTCAATTATTGTTGTTTTGGGTTTAGGCTTTAGGGTTTAGTATATCTTTGATGGTGTTGAAGAATAGATTTTGAAAAATTATTTTTCATCTTCAATAATCATTCTTCAAAATCGTCAAAAACGCACTAAACCCTAAACCCAAAACACACTAATTCAAATCATTAACAACCAACCATTTCATATACACATCTATATCATCAAAACAGACCAAAAACAAAAACAAAAACAAAATAGGAAGTTTAAAAACCCAACAGCATAAAAACACTTGGAAAGAACAGAGAAGAACAAAATTACCATGTGGGGATACTTGTCTTGATCAACCACCCTCGTGTTTTCAAGCTTTATATTAAGATACTGATCGACAGAGTGTAAAATGCCACGAATTGCAAGATCGTTTTTCAACTCCACAGTCACTTCTTTGCCCACTAGCTCCTTGAAATATGAGAAGAACAACTGGAGAAAAAACATCCGTATAGAAATTAGAAAATAAAAGAACTATTTAAAAAAACTGATGATTAATAATATAAAAATGTCATCTTTTCTCCGTGGGAAGAAATAAGAGAGCTCGTAGTACGGGGCAAAAAATCAATTTACTCAAAGAAATTAAAATTATATCAATATAAAATACTTTATCATTCGTTTATATAAAAGTAATTGTGACTAAAGTCATTAAAAATCATATATCATTTGCTTACAAAAAATTTATGTCAACTAAAATGACTTTTTAAATTTTATATCATTGGCTTACAAAAGGAAACCAATTTCTAATAAATTAGGGGGCTGCTACTAACCCCCCACCAAATACATGATATCCCCCATTACATACAGCTGAAAACTGTTGACTGCTTTAAATCGGAGGATGGAGATTTTTTTCAATCCAAGCTTTCACACAACTGATCTTGAGATCATGGGCATATCATCAGAAGATCATTTTTTTGATTCCACATGACACATCCTAAAAAAATACCCAAAAACCATGTGGCACACATAATGCTGCTCACAGGTCACTTTTTTGGATGTGTGCCATCTGGAATAAAAAACTGACCTCATGATGATATTGCCACGTTCTCGAGATCAGTTGTGTGGAAGACTAAAATGAAGAACGATTGCCATCATCCGATTCAAAGCAATCAACAGTATTCAACAGTACTTAATGGGTGATATTCAGTATTTGGTGTGGGGTTAGTAGCAGTCCCCCTAAAATTAATTAATCTATATTATATTACACAAACAAAAGAAACAATCTTTTCAAAATAAAAAATAAAAAAAAAACAAATATAAAGCCCAACTAAATTTCTTTTAAGCATTTTATCAAACAGTTGTGGTACAACCAATGCAACATAGTAGAGTTATGAAGCTTCAATAACAAATGATCAGTTGATCAGATGGTCAAGCATTAGAAGTAAACAAAGCTAAATTTATGTGGGTAGTTGAAATTACCATTGCAAGAAGTAGATTTCTTGGGCTATAATGTTGTTCCTAGTCTCTTAGCTTGCCAAATTCTTCAAGCTTCTTTGAACGATGTTTTAGACCTATGTTCGAAAAATACATATGAAAAAGGGAAGAAAAAAAAAACAGGAATAAAAATAGAATAATTAAAACCCGGATGCCAAAATAGCTGGAGAACCCTATTTTCCATGCCTAAAATCTGATTACAATGCTTTTAAATTCCATAGAACTTAATTTAAGCAGATAAAAACTTGATTTTGATATTAAAATAAAATAATATTAATAATAAATCAACCATATTATTTTTAACAGCATCAGATGTATGTGAAATATACAACAGATAGACGGAACAACTTGCCCCATACAGAAATTATCAGTGGAGAAACAGAACGAACGATCACTCCCCATATATTATAACATATTTTTATTTACAGCCGAGATGACGAGATGAGAGAGAAAAAGAGAAAGAGAAAATGGGAGAGAGAGAGAGAGACGATGGCACCTGAATCGGTTTCAGAATCACCAGAATCGTTGGAGGAAGTCGTCCGATGCGGGCGATGATGCCCTAGGCTTCCTATAGTAGTAGGAGCAAGAGAGTGAACCGTGGCGGGCGCTTTCAGTAAATAAATGGGCGCCAACAGAGGTTCCAGTGAAAGAGAACCTGCTACGAGCACACCAAGGTATCAAAAATGGGTATTGCGGCCGATACGGAGCCAAACCGATACGTATCAGTATCCCTTATTGGTCTCGCCGATACATATCGGTTTGGCCCCGTATTGTGTTTCGGCCGATACGTCTCGGTTTCAACCAAGACTTTTACTTTTCTTTTTTTCTTTTTCTTTAAATGGCTGATACGTATCGGTATCAGACTATTGGTTGATATGGGCAAACCGATACTCGAGACAGATACCAATTTTAATACCTTTGAGCACACAACGTTTTCCTTCTTGCTTATTTCTGGGAACCACTCTTCGCACCCACCTATTTACTGAAAGCGCCTAGTTAACATAGGACGTGAGTATCTCGGTAGCTTATGTAAAAGCCTCATATTTCTTATTTTACATAATGTTTTTCAGAAAATCACTCTCAAGCAGGTCATATTAAAAAATATTTCCTGTTTATAGATAAGCAACAAGCACTATGTAAAAATCAAAAGCTATTTTTTGGGAACTTTTTTCTCTCTCCTCTCTTTTTTTCAAATTTAGGTGCCTTTAGAAATCACGTAGGCGAGAACAGAGGTACCCTGGCACAAGAGATTTGTACCGTGACACATGATTAAAAACAATTTTTTATTATTTTGGGAATTTGTCACTTGAAACACCATCTAAATCCTCATTTAAATACCAAGATATAAAGATATTTGAGACCAAAAATTGGAACTAAATATAATCTCTATCAATTGACAAATCAATCGATAGAGATCACATTTAATTCCAATTTATAGCCTCAAAAAAATTTAAATCATTGCCTTTAAACCAAACAGCTTAGATGGTCTTCTATGTGGCACAACTCCCAAAACTGGTAAATATTTATTTTTTTTAATCATGTGTCACAATATAAATCTCAGTGTGTAAATATTAGCTCCCTTAATGAAAAAATATTAACAATAAATCATGTGTCTCAAAAAAAAAAATATATATATATATATGTGTGTGTGTGTGTGTGTGTGTGTGTGTGCGTGAGAGAGAGAGAGAGAGAGAGACTACCTTTAAATCCACCCACCAAATCTTTGAGATCACCCACGTTGAAACACATTGACTTAGTAGAATCAAATGATGGAGATCATTTATCCTCCCAATCTTTCACACGATGGATCTTGAGATCACAGGCCTACCAACCATGGGTCAAAATACCGGGTATCCGATACGTATCGTCCGAGCTCAAAACCGATACGTATCGGAATAGTAAAATACCGGACGATACATTGAATGTATCGTCCGGGCATATGCATACAAAATGGCAATACGGTACATTGAATGTACCGTATCGTCCCAGTCCAAAACATCGGACGAAATTTTGACCCATGCTACCAACAGACGGTTAGTGTTTTATTTCTCATGGCATACATCTCAAAAAAATGACCTTAACATCACGTGCACAATAATATTTGATTTTAAGGTCACTTTTTTGGGTGTGTACCACATGAAATAAAAGACCGACCGTCTGAGGGTACGATCATATTCTCAAGATCTATCGTGTGAAAGATTGGGACGATAAACAATCTCCATCATCCAATTCAATATAATCAATGTGTTTCAGCGTGGTTGAACTCAAAGATTTGGTGGGTGGATTTAAAGGTATATATATATATATATATATATATCCTCACTACTATATAAAAGTAAAAATAATTTATATCATATTTTCATACCTGAAATACCCCTATATTTTATAATTTTATATAACTACCTTTACAATGCATGTTAAACTGCAACTCTTCAAGCTAAACAACTCCTAATAAATCACTCTCTCTCACTATCACTCTGCTCTTCAAATAGAGTTCAAAAGTCCTAGAAAGTAGGGATTAATAGGAAGATGAGAATATTTAATTTGTTTCTATCTTTAGTTATAGAGTCCAAACAGATAAAGAAGCCTAATTAGAATAGGATTTGTTTATTACTTTTTCTATCTATAGAGATCACATTTAATTCCAATTTATAGCCTCAAAAAAATTTAAATCATTGCCTTTAAACCAAACAGCTTAGATGGTCTTCTATGTGGCACAACTCCCAAAACTGGCAAATATTTATTTTTTTAATCATGTGTCACAATATAAATCTCGTGTGTAAATATTAGCTCCCTTAATGAAAAAATATTAACAATAAATCATGTGTCTCAAAATATATATATATATATATGTGTGTGTGTGTGTGTGAGAGAGAGAGAGAGAGACTACCTTTAAATCCGCCCACCAAATCTTTGAGTTCACCCACGTTGAAACACATTGAGTTAGTAGAATCAAATGATGGAGATCATTTATCCTCCCAATCTTTCACACGATGGATCTTGAGATCATGGGCCTACCAACAGACGGTTAGTGTTTTATTTCTCATGGCGTGCATCTCAAAAAAATGACCTTAACATCACATGCACACTAAAATTTGATTTTAAGGTCACTTTTTTGGGTGTGTACCAAATGAAATAAAAGACCGACCGTCTGATGGTACGATCATATTCTCAAGATCTATCGTGTGAAAGATTGGGACGATAAACAATCTCCATTGTCCAATTCAATATAATCAATGTGTTTCAGCATGGGTGAACTCAAAGATGTGGTGGGTGGATTTAAAGGTATATATATATATATATATATATATATATATATATATATATATATATATATATATATATATATATATATATATATATATATATATCCTTACTACTATATAAAAGTAAAAATAATTTATGTCATATTTTCATACCTAAAATACCCCTATATTTTATAATTTTATATAACTACCTTTACAATGCATGTTAAATTGCGACTCTTCAAGCTAAACAACCCCTAATAAATCTCTCTCACCGTCACTCTGCTCTTAAAATAGAGTTTAAAAGTCCTAGAAAGTAGGGATTAATAGGAAGATGAGAATATTTAATTTGTTTCTATCTTTAGTTATAGAGTCCAAACAGATAAGGAAGCCTAATTAGAATAGGATTTGTTTATTACTTTTTCTATCTATGTAATTGAACCAAGAGATTAAACATTTACAGACAAATATATATCATGATTTTTAGTGTTCCAATCCGGGTCTACAATCGACAATCATCCACCCTTTATTCTATCTTGCGACCATGCCAAATTGACCTCCCTCAATGCTCGACTCGACCCGACCCAACCCCATTGATGCAATCAAACAAATCCGACCCGACTCTAATCTAAATAAACATAAAAATACTTTCCACCGTTATAAGCGTAGTCAAAGTTAGAACAATATCAATGCACCACATATGTTGGACATCGCCTAATATTTGACCATATTTTTAAGTCAACCCTACAATACAAATGCAAACATGTATTAATTAGCCAAAGAAGTGTGTTTATAGCTGCTTTGGAGTGAACACTAACTTTTCCTAATTTTGTCTCTTTTTCCAAAAGCAGAGTTCTGCGAGATCATCGTCGACGCATCAACATACTTTTATCAAGGTAAGTAGGCGTTGTCATGGTTTAACATCTTATATTTTTTTACTTAATTATTTTATAATGTTATTGTTACCTTTTAAATAAAAAAAATTGGTTATGGCATTTTTTGTGGCAACCATTGTCCCAAAGTTTAGGTTTATGAATTATTCGGTAAACAATTAGGTCGATTCAATTCGGATAATTTAATGCATCAACATATTTTTATCAAGGTAAGTGGGCACTGCCATAATTTAATATCTTATATTTTTTTATCTAATTATTATATAATGTTGTTGGTACCCCAATATCCACGTCCATTTGCACATGCCTTTTTTCTAGTATATATATATATATTGGATCGCTTATACAGCTGTCATGGGCGACTTAGTTGTCAATTTCTTACCGTTTGGATACTCAAATTGTTTAGCATCTATGGCTTTTGTTTCACTTAGTTTAAAAAAATAAAAATAATTTGGCCAACTTTTTCATGTATCATATATATATACATATATATTTATATATGAGTTAGTCTACAATGGGCCCATCATGTGCATTAAAGCAGTCCACACATCTGTGTGACTACATGACATACACAGACTTCCAATATATGTATATATATATATATATATATATATATATATATATATATATATATATATATATAAAAGACGGCAAAGAACCCATCAAAAATCTAGATTTTATGATGATGATGACGATTATATACATATAGCACCATTTTTCATCAAGTGCCACCACCTTATTTAAAACACACGGCGTTTAGATCAATGGTGCTTGAAGATCTTATCGAAATCTATCAAAAGATTAAGAACAGTCAAACGCCATAAAAATGAACAATTACCATGTAACTACTTTAGTTGTTCATTTTAAGGCATTTGACCGCTCTTAAACACACTACCTGGCTGCTTTTTTGGTAAATCATCAGGCACCATAGACCTAAATGTCCACTGCTTCACATCAGGTGGTACCACTTGATGAAAAATAGCGCACAAAATGGCGACCGTCACATAACCTAGAGTATGGACGGGTCATGCAATAAACCCTAGCTCTGAACCCTAAAATCGTTTCATATAGAGCTGTGCATTTTTTGGACCGAACCGATCAAACCAACCGAACTGGACCGAACCGCCAGATTTGGTCCGGTTTGGATGGGTACCGGTTTGGGTTTGGTTTGGAAAAGAGGAAAACTGAAAAGTTTGGTTTGGTTTCGGTTCCAAGCCTCCCCAAGCCGAAATCGACCGAACCGAACCAATATATATATAGGCGGGGGTTTTGATTAATTTTAAAGGGCATTTAAGGAAAATGTATATTTTTATATATAACCCTACCCTTGTCTTTAGCCTATTCCTAAATCCTAAAGGGGTAAAGTAGAACTTATAGGAAAACCCGTTGAAAAGTTGAGAAAATTTTGATGTGCAAGTAGAACTTATAGGAAAGCCGAAACCAACCAAACCAGATCAAATGGGGTTGGTTTGGTTTAAGAGTTGGACTGTTTGGTTTGGTTTGGTTTGAAAATTTAGAAACCGATTAGGACCGGTTTGGATTGTGGTTTTGGTCCAAAACCGACCAAACCGAACCGAATACACCCCTAGTTTCATAAACCCCTTCAATCCTAGCAGAAAAAGACTAAAAATCCTTCTTTTTTTTCATTCAGTGGATTTAGGGTTTCTGAGATCCCTCCCCCTTCCAATTATACACCAGAACTCTACTCAAAACCAGATATCTATCTCCACCATATCCAAATCTATATCCATATATAAGGGGAAAAAATCAAAAGATTAAGGGGACACTACGGCACTACCTCCACCATATCCAACACATCCGAATACCAAATTTTGAAAGTTTCCAGATTAATAACAAAATTTAATTAAGAAAAAAATATATAAATTTATTGTCATCAACGGAGTCAATTTCATAAAACCAAAGAACAACATAATCAAAACCTGAGAAGAAGAAAAAGAGAAGAACAAACTCACAAGTAGATTTGGAGAACTTTCGATTCGATCCTAGGGTTTGAAGGAGTCGAGAAATAAATCCCTAAATAGCTAAAAATGTTACTTGCTTTCATCACCACATGGTATTTATAGTGGGTTCCTGGGCTGTCAACGGGTTGGTCAACCCGATTCCCAACCCGGCCCGACCCTATACTTTACTGGGTCGGGCACATAAACTTGTGCCGTGCCCAACCCTATACTTTACCCGGACGGGCACATTAACTTGTGCCCGTCAGGTCGGGCATGAGAAATCTGACCAAACTTCCGGTTGGGTCAACCAAGAAGTAGTGCCCAATATGGTAGGGTTGGGTCGATCCGACCCAACCTGATAGGAAAAAGTGAAAGTAGTAGGCCCGAATAATAAATAGACTGGCTTCGCCCATAAAGATTAGTAATCGTGTTGAGTATGAGCTAGTTCCAAGAGGCCCAATTATTCTCTACCCCGTTTAGTCCCGACCGGAATCCAAAATTTATACCCCCTATGTATTTTTCTATCAAACTACAGCTGGCAACGGGTCAAGTCAAAATTTTGGCCGACCCGATCCGATGTCTAATCCAAAAACCCGACTCATTAAAACCCCTACTACTTTCACTTTTTTCTATTGGGTTGGGTCAGATCAACCCAACCCTAACTCAAGGGCGGGAGCAGGTGTAGGGATTAAAACCCACGACCTGTTACTTCCACAATGAGAGAATTATTGTGCAAGTGCAACGTTTGTGGTGCATGCTACATTGTGCACTACAATGAATCGAAAATCATTTTACGTTGAACAAAACTTGTTGTATTTGTAGGCTGCGGTGCGGTATAAGTCGAAAGGGAACTCCAACGTATTCGCGTTGTATTTGCTTCTCCACATATTACACTCAAGGTTCAAATCGGTATCGGACTTCGGTATCAGTCCATGGAGGACCGATACGTATCGGCCTTTTTTTAAGAAAAAAATAGAGGTATCAACTGATACCAATACATATTGGTATCAATCGATTTTTTATACTACAATTACACTAGGACAATGCTACCTTTTAAAGTGTATTCCCTTTCAGTACAAGTCACGGACAAAAAGTACTACATTATGTTGTGGTGCTCGTACTGCGGTGCAAAATGATTTTCGATTCATGTCAATGATCAAAATATCGGATAAAATTTTGGCCGAAAATTGATAATTTGGCCAAAATTTCGATCGAAATTTTGATTCCCATACAAAATATGACCGAAATTTTGGTCCAAATTATTGTTTCGGTGAGGACCAAAACCAATAATTTGGACCGAAATTTCAGTCATTTTAGCCGAATTTTGATCCTTGATTCATGTAGTGCATAATGCAGCATGCGTTGGAAGCGCCAAGGATCAAATTTTCGGTCATTTTGGCCGAAATTTTGTTCCATGATGGGAAGCTCTACATTTTCACTTTCGGACCAATAGCCATTTGTCAAAACTAACAATTCAAAGAGTGTGTCCCAACAACTTTAAAAAAAAAAAATGAAGTTAACAAGGCTTTTGATAATGGTATTTCATTTAACTTATAACGTCAAAAGTTGATAAAAAACTTTAGAGCGATGCTTAAAATATTTTTTTTGACAGTGGTACTTCTTGCCTATGGCTCGAAAAAAATTAATAAACAGTCCCTCATGGGTATAAAAACATATGTGGGGATTTTTTAAAGAAATTTCTCAAAGGAAAATCAAAAGGAAATTTGAAAAAAAAAAAAATGGAAGAAAAATTGACAAAATCAAACTATGAGTAATTTTAAAAAGTTATAAGAAAACTTGAAAATCAAGGAAATTTCCCTAATCTGATTTTCTTTATGAATTTTGGAAATCTTATGACGATGGGTGATTGAGTTGAGACAATTGAAATGAATTGAATTAACAAGAGTAGAGAAGAATTTGGTATTTATTGACATAATGGAATTAAAATCATATAATTTTATATATATGAAGTTTAGGAACAAATATTTTTACATGCATGTATTTTTTTTTTGATACGACGATTTAGCCGAGACGAGCTCGAGAACAAAGGAGCAGGCACACATACACATGTGAGTATGTGACAGCCGCGAAACAGCAGGCACACATACACATGAAGGTTGTTTTTCACCCCAATCTTCGATACAAGAAATCTTAAGATCATGAGTGTACTATCAAATAATCAATTTTTTAATTCATGTGCGGTAAATCACTCCTATTTTTTATGGGTAGATTTAGTAACCAAAAACCATTGCTTGCTTTGAATGAGATGATGAAGGTTGTTATTCGCCCAATCTTCAATACAAGGAATCTTGAGATCATTAGCGTACTATCAAATGGTCAGTTTTTTAATCCATATGCACATATCCAAAAAAATGGCCCTAAAATATTGGGTCAACTCGACCTAACTCAACCCAATTCGATATCTCATCTTACTTTAATTGTGAGAATCTTATGGCCAATGCCGTGCACGTCACATAGTTGCACTGACATGTGAATTGATTTATCGCACCATAATGAGTGGACATCCATTGTAGACTAACTCTTAGAAACAACTATCCCTAATTATAAATCATTTCGCTTCAAATTGATTATGGCTTAAAAGTTTCAATCAAAATCACAATTCTCATCCTCTTTCTTTATGAATACCACTTGGGTCGGGCTGAGAAATCATAAATGCCTGACCCGACCTAGCCCCGATGGTGTACTAGCTCAAGTCAATCTGACCCAACGCCTAACCCAACTCGGTAAAATACTCTTATTTTTTATAGGTTACTTTAGTAACATCCATGAAATCTTGTTTGACACCTATACCAAAAACCATTGATTGCTTTGAATGAGATGATAAAGGTTGTTTTCGCCCCAATCTTCGATACAAGGAATCTTGAGATCATGAGTGTACTATCAAATAGTTAGTTTTTAATACACGTGGCATAGATAAAAACTATGGCCCTAAAATCTTGGGTCGACTCGACCTAACTCAACCCGATACCTCATCTTACTCCAATTATGGGAATCTGATGGCCAATGCTTGGAAGTCCATGCACGTCACACAGTTATACTGACATGTGGATTGATTTACCGCCCATGATAAGTGGACATTCATTGTAGACTAACTCTTTGAAACAATTATCCTTCATCAAAATCATTTCTCTTCAAATTGATTATAGCTTAAAAGTTTCGATCACCGATTAATTCTATGATATAATTAAATGATAAACAAGAATATATTATATATTAAAAATATGAAAACTATAATAACTTCAATTTATTTGCAAAGCTCAATCAAAATTTATAGATCGTTAGTTTATTCTTTATTTGCATATTAATATTATATTTGAATCGTAGAATACCAAGCATTTGATCTCTTAGGGCACGTTCACTTCGCTGTAAAACATCAATATTACGCGCAATCTCATTATTTTATCGTAAAAGGTACAATTTTTATTATTCATTTCGCTGTAATTTTTTTCAGTTGTGTGCCAATAAAATTACCTGCAATAACTTCGATTTATGAGGTTGGCGCTCGTAATATCAATTTATTGCAGGTAAAATCGAGCAACGATCAAAATTATTGCGCGAGATCTTGGGAACGAGTCGCCGGTATCAAGCAGTTGTGGTTGGTTTTTCATGCTAATTATTTTTTTCTCTTGGTTCATCAGTGTTTGAAGAAGTAAAGTGGAGATTTAGGCTACTGTTTAGGTCGTCTTCTACCTCCCAACCTTAACCACCGAACCCTTAAACTCCTCTATTATTACTTGTTTGAATTTTATATCTTAACTATAAGCTACAGTTAAAATCATTATGGATTGAGAAGACTGGCTATGTTTATTTCTGGAGCTTCTGCGACCTCTAACATTGTCATCTTCTTTATGGGTTGAGATGGGTTGCACTTACAACTGTGCTGCTTAGTTGCAGCTGCAGGTTACACTACCAGCTGCATCGTACATTTCCATCTAAACATTGTAACCACTTTTTTTTCGGATTTATCTAGAGCTTTTGGGGCATCTAATGGAGTCATTTTCTTCATCGGCTGAGATGGGTTGCAACTACAAATGAGCGAACATAGGGATGCAAGTCTGAACTAAACACCGAAATCGAACGGGTCGAGTGCATACCACTGCGAAAAACCAAACAAATATCTTTGGTACCACGTATGTAACTCATAATCTATTTCACTATCTGCCAGCGCTCTTGTCAGGATTAGCCATATACCTGCTGACCACGCTAACGGTTTGTGAAATATTTGATCGAGTGCATACCATAGCGTACATCAAACTACTAACCGCACTCGTGTAAAGAGCATGAGTCATAGACTCACGCTCATTATCTGTAGGAGGAGACATGCTAGCTGAAAGATGGAAGTGAGTTGTTAATGGAGTACTCACAACCTTTGAATTCCCTATCCCAAACCTTGAAACTATCTCATCCACATAACTCTTTTATGTCAGACACAACTGCCCATTCTTTCTGTCTCTCTGCATCTTCTCGCTACTCCAAGATCCTTCTCTCAAACTTCATGCCAAGTTGAGATTTTAACTTGTTGATCTCCACCGTGCTCTTTGCAATTATGAGCATGTCATCAATATATAAGAGAAGGTAAATAAATGAGTCATTCGCTAACCTCTTGAAGTAAATACAATTATCGTATTCACTTTAAATATAATTTTGGCCCACCATGAACGTGTCAAACCTTTTGTACCACTATCTCGGTGACTGTTTCAACCAATACAAGGACTTCTTCAGTTTGCATACTAACCTCTTTTCTTCAGGAGACTTGAATCTTTCAGGTTGGTTCATATAAATCACCATGTAGGAACGTTATTTTCACATTGAGTTGTTCCAACTCTAAGTTTAATTGTGTTACAATTGACAACAAAACCTAAATTAAAGTGTGTTTTACAATCGGTGAGGACATTTCATTATAATCAATGTCTTTTTTTTGCGCATAGCCTTTTGCTAACAACTGTGTTTTGTACCTTCCACCACTACTTATTGGAGAACTCTCTTCTTCTTATAAACTCATTCCCAAGTTTGATTATTGTAAGAAGAATTCACCTTTTCACTTATTGCGGTCTTCCATTCCCATGCACATCTACCACTGATTGCATCCTTGAATGAAGACGACTCATTGTCATCCAACATCAACGCGTAGGCGACCATATCCCCGTAACTATAGCGAATTGGTGCTCTAATATTCCTTTTGGGTCTTCCACCTGCTAATGATTGTTCTAGCTTTCTCTCAACTGTTTCTACACCTTTCTCTGATGTATTGACTATAGGAGTTTCTAACTCCACATCAAACTGATCTTCTGTCATCTCTTCTCTAATTTTCATAATCTGTTTGTTAGAAGTTCGCATAACAGATTCACCAAAGGTCACATATCTGCTGCTCACAACCTTATTCTGCCCATGACACCACAACCTGTATCCTTTCATGTCATTTGCATATCCTAAGAAAATTATTTTCTTAGCCCTTAGGTCAATTTTACTATCTCTGACATGATAGTAGATTGCACAACTAAAAACCTTAATGCATAGTAATCTATAAGCTTCTCTGACCACATCTCAGTTGGAGTCTTGCACTTTATTGTTGTAGACGGTGATGCGTTTACTAGATAGCACGTTGTAATGACAGCCTCGACCCATAACTCTCTACCTAATTTCGCATTGGATAACATACATCTTGCCTTATCAAGTAGAGTTATATTAATATGTTATGCTACCCCATTCTATTGTGATGTATTCTTTACTGTGAAGTGCTTAACAATATCGTTCTCTTCACATAACTCCTGGACCTGTCCACTAGTGTTCTCACTACCATTATCGGTTCTCAACCGCTTGACCTTTCTTTCAGTTTGGTTCTCAAACAGTATTTTCCACTTCTTGAAGATTTCTAACACCTCATCCATACTATTCATCATATAGATCCATACATATCTAGAGTAATCATGAATGAAAGAGACGAAGTACCTGACACCACCTTTAGAAGAAACCTTTTAAGGCCCCCATACATCTAAATATATATAGTTTAGTGTGCCTTTTATAGTGTGAGCCGTTGTGCTGAACTTAATCCTGTACTATTTCCCGAAGACATAATGCTCACAAAAATCAATTTTGTCGGCCTTTACACCTTTTAACAAGCCTTGCTTGCTCAACTTTGTCATCCCTCTTTCTGACATATATCCTAGGCGCATGTGTCAAAATTGTGTAGAGGACAAACCACTACCATCTGATGTACATACTGCTGCTCCACCTGTCATTGTACTCTCTGATAGAAAATAAAGGTTTCCAACATTTTATGCTTTCATCACAACCAGAGATTCCTTTGTCACATTTAAAACTCCACCTTGAGCTACAGACTTGAGCCCATTAGAGTCTAGCGTATCAAGCGATATTAGTTTCTTCTTCAATTCTGGAACATAACATATATTGATCAATATTCTCATAACCCCATCGTACATCTTTATTCTGATACTCCTCTTTCCAACTATTTTACAGGTTATATTGTTACCTATCAAAACTTTTCCACCATCCATGTGACAGCCCCGAATTTCTGTGCTCAGAAATCCGTGCCATCAGGATCATGCTCTGGATGATCCCTAGGACAAATCACACTTGTATCTGTATATAAAGCGGAATTATACAGATACAATCCCACAGCGGCAAGTAGAGTCATCTAATGAATCAATTTAAAAGTAAGAACAATAAAGAAACTTTCATTTATAAATGTAAAAAGTATACATCCTCAAAAAGGAACCAAAAAGAACCATCGGTGACAGACATTCATCACCCAAACAATGGTTCCCAATGATGGTTCCGATAGAATGTATAATAACACTATAAAAGAAATAAAATATATACTAATATTAATACAAAAGTGGCCACCAGGCACACATAATCCAAAGTCTCCAAACAAACGTACAAACCCAAAAATGTCTAAGCTATACCCAGTCTATGGGTAAAAGTCGTCACCGACGTCTGCCTCTCGTCCTCAACCTCTCGGGATCGGTGATAGTCAGGTCGCCTCGTAATCGGAAGCTACCGCCTCAGAACCTAAATGTTTTACAAAAACAGGGTGAGCTACATCCTAGCTCAATAGCAGAATTCCAAATAAAATTGCATTCTAATTGCATAACATGGTCATCAAAGAACAAAACTGAAATTATGCAACAGATGTATAAATTAGGGGACATTTATCCAAAACAGTACGGAATTGATGAATACAACATATAATGACTTAGTGTAGTATACTTAAGTAACTCCCGTGAGTATAGCACGTGGTAGCCAGATTTGGTCCGATGGATAAATCCCAACCATCGTCGTTCACATGAACAATTTTCGAAATTGCAACAATGCCCCACACCTGGAGTGCAATTGTGCCGAGGATTACAAAGCAAATGCACAAGTGTGCCTGAAACGGATATACCGCCGAGTCGGTGAGATTTTTACGGAATATTAAACCTCAAATCACATGCATACTTATCATACTTAACAAAATTCAGATTTCGGATGCGGATGTCAAATGTCGGATCAAGTACAGAATAGAATGCTCATACATATGCTAAACATGCTTTTAAAAGCAATTAAACTATCTTTGAGATGTGTATGATGTAAACCATGAGATCAAAATAAATACAATTTGGTTGAATTCCCTACCTCGGATCAAGCTCCTTCTAAGCAAATCCAAAGCTTTTTCAAGGCATCTTAGTCTGATCCTAGACCATAAACATGTTACTCTAAGGGTTAGAGTGACAGATTGTGAACTGGCACAATGTCCAGTGGTTCCTACATATAATTTTTCTAACTGTCTGAAAACAGGGTTTATTGATCGATCAATACCTTGTTGATCGATCAATGAACTCTTCATTGATCGATCAACACCCTTGTTGATCGATCACCAAAGCACAACTGTTTGTCTATCTTGTACACCATTGATAGATCACCATGTTGGTTGATCGATCAATGGGCTCTGTGTTGATCGATCACCACCACTGTTGATCGATCAATACTCAGTCAGTTGATCGATCAACACCCTGTTGATCGATCACCAACATTAACTCAAATTCCCCAACTCTCTGCCATAATGTTTCCTTTACTGTTTATATAAATTGATCGATCACCACCACTGTTGATCGATCAATTTCATACTTAGTGATCGATCAACACACCTGGTGATCGATCACCACCAGTTTTCAGTCATTAATGGAGTTCACCAACCAAATTTTTCTAACTTATTTTTCTTCTAAAAATCCACAAAAATCTTAACTATTCATATAAAACCTATATTTAGGGCATCCAACTGCCCATTTTTAAACAAGGGAGCTCACCTCTATGTGGGCCCTTTCGGGGTTTCGGCAAACACTCCGGATGAGGGTTTCGGATCAAGCTCTCAGAGTTTTATCACCGATCCGAGTTCGACGAGCAACCTTTTAGCTCTGGTTCAGCATGCATACACTTCACACACACACACAACCCATACCTAAGCTTAATCCATTGGTCTCTACATACCCTAGCTTAGGAAACTCACCTTTCGATCTTGCTAACCCTATTTTATACAAAAACCCTCTTGAAAACCTACTTAGCTACAGACTCCTTAGCTGTTAGAACAACTAGGGCAAGGGGAAGAAGAAGAAGAAGAAGTTCCTCTACCTCTCCCTTCCTTCTCTTATAAGCTACCAACTGAAATATCTTAGATATTTCAGTTGCTTCTCAAATTTGATTTCGGTGTGAAACACCAACATGTCGATACGGCGTAGTGTACCGTTTCAACATCGTACTCAACTCGAATCGAAACGAGTTTTCATACGTAAACTAACCTACTTATAGGCTAATACTATTTCCATTAATATTAATTCCAAAGTTTTAAATTTTCTGTCTCGATTTCCGTGCCGGGCACGTACATCGATGCGGTTAGTTTCTGGTTCAAATTTTTCTGGGTCATTACAATCCACCTCTTTATAAGACGCGAACCAATCCCTACTTGGATACATGTGGTAGGAGCATCTTGAATCAAGTATCCATGCATTCTGTGAGTATTTATCTGAAACCATTGATACCACATTTTTATCATCATCCGGAGCTTGTTCGACTATACCAATCTCATCAACGACCCATTTCAGCTTCTTTTTATAAGCATTATCTCTCTTTATTTGTAACTGTGGACAATGCCTTCTAATTTGATCATTTTCGTGGCACTGATAACATTCTACGGTCTTTCTATTTTTAAATTTAGATATGGACTTTGATTTACCCCTTCCGAATTTACGGTCTTCTGCTTGTGTATCACTATCCAAACCTTTCTTTCTCATGTCGTTACAAAGCAGTGCCGTAGTAATCCACTCCAGTTCAATAGTATCCTTTCCATGAAGCAACGTAGTAACCAGATAATCATAGGAATCGGGGAGGAATGACAAAAGTAATAGTAATTTGTCTTAATCCTTAACCTTTTTTCTAGCATTTAATAATTCATATATTATTCTATTGAATTCATTAAGATGTTCGCTGAGAGAAGTACCTGCCTTCATGTGCAACTTGTACGGTTGCTTCTTAAGATATAGACGACTCGTCATAGATTTCGTTATGTAGAGACTTTCCAATTTGGCTCACAGCGAGGCCGTCGAGTTCTCCCGTATTCCGTTTTACGTAATCTTCTTCGCTTGAGATAGCCGAATTGTACTACACACTTGGAGTTTGAATTCTTTCTAATCACCATCAAGTGTATTCATCAGCCTTCCTGAAAGCTCTTTTAATGCCTTGTGCAACCTTTGTTGTATCAAGATATCCTGAACTTGTGTTTGCCACAAGTCGAAATTGGTATTCCCATCGAATTTCTCAACCTCGATCCTCGTATTCAAAATTTTTACGGACTTCGATGTCATCTCAGATCGTAGAAAAAAAACCTCGCTTTGATACTGATTTGTTGCGCGAAAGCTCACAAACTAACCAACGATCTTACGATGAACGATCAAATAAGAACGCAAAATAAAAGAAAATCAATCACAAACATACAAGAGAGAATATTTAAGTGGCTTGGCAATGTGCCTACACCCATGAGCAATGATAAACTTTGTGATGTGCAAACATATTATACCAACTCATATCCCCCACAGCTTTATCAAGTCTTTCTTCCAGCCTAGTAGAGTTTTCTCTCCTATTATTCTAAGTGAACTTTGGACCCACAAAACCCAAGTCCATAAAATTGCAGTCATCAAGGTACCTTCTAAATTTGTCCATCTGAATATAACTCCGAAGCCTCATGTCCATCTTTTTGTGTTGGAACAGGATTTCATTGAAAACCCCCGACCACTAGCCATGGTAGAAAATAGCTAGTGTGGAGACTATGCAAGAGGTTCCATGTACTTTTGCGTTGTGAAGACTCGGGCTCTCCATAGAGCCCCGTTAGGTGCCACCTTTGAACCACCTTCTGCAGCGCCAATAGTGGCATCAATATGGGAATGGGACCATGATTGAACATCGACAAGAGCGTCTTCCTTCCAGAGAAGCCCTAAACCTCCTTTTGGGAAAGTGTGGAAATTGGACGGTTAGGATTGGGAATTGGACGGTTGGGAAAGTGGAAATTGGATGGTTAGGATCCCCACCGAGGAAGCTTGACTCAAACTCATGCGAAAATGGCCAGAACACAAGTCCGTGAAGGTATCATTTTGACCGTTGATAAAAAATATGAGTACATCTCTGGCGGTTGGCAGAGGGAGACTTGAGCCCTTAGGCACCAGAACCAACTTCAGAATCTGGTACGAGTCGGAGAAGATAAGGAGCTTTTGATCCAGTCACAAGCTATAACATAAAAACTTTAAACTCAGAGAGCCTCAAATTGCTGAATTAAACAACTAAGATTCAGATTCGGTGCTTGCTTCTATTAAATTCGCCCAAACATGTTGCTAGGATTTGCGATTTCTGTGATCATATGGGCTTGATTCCAAAAACAGATCATTAGTTGCAACCGCCAAAATCGATTCTATGGAAATTCAACTTCTCAGCCTTGAGATCCGTGGATCTATATTGTCACTTCTCAGCCAAAGAATCCGGCAACCCCAAAAGCTTTACAGTACCAAGAGCACAAAATAGACATTTTGCCATCCACCATCCACATCATAGATATCTTGATCACGCTACCTCTAGTCATCCGTCACCTGAAAAATTGATCAAACGGTTCCGATGCTTCTTCTTCCATATAATATATATAATTAAAATCTTTTAATTAATCACCCATCTAAGTTGCAGAGCAGCCTTGTGACCCACTTTCTTCTTCAAAGTGGCCTCGAGATCCGTGGGATCTACTAAGCCCAAGAAGAAATCATCAACGAACGAGTTGGTACTAGTGACCGACCCATATCATGTGAGCATCAAGAGCACAAAACAGCATCCACTTCCTGCGTATCCATTCATCAGGCACCTGAAAAATCGATCAAACGGTTCTCAATCAGTGAGAAGCTAAAGTCCCAAAACGTCGCCCTGTGCTTCTTCCATACCATAAACTATTAAAGCTTCTAATTAATCACCCACCCAAGTTGCAGAGCAGCCTAGTGAACACATCGAAAAAATGAACTTCCATAACATTAAAAAAATAAAAAAAAATAAATTCAATAAAGACCCATTTTCTTCTTCAAAGTGGCAATTCATCTAGCCTCGAGATCTGTGGGATCTCCTGCGGCCGAGAGGGACTCAACTCATCAACCAGAGAGTTGGTAGTTGGTACTAGTGACCAACCCATTCACCGGCGCACACAATGCTCATCCGGTGCACACGGATCTCGATGCTCTTAAAGCCACCAGTTTTATCTGAATCTCTTCTCTCGCTGAAACAGAGCACCGAAACCATGGACAGAGGTGTCGCGTAATTACACTAGAATGCGAACTCAATCACTAAATTTTACATATATGTAGATACATTATATATTTTCTCTCAACCTTTTTGGCTTTGGAGTGGGATGTGGAAGCAGAAGAGAAGCGAGAATACGGGAAATAAATAAACGCGCGACACTTTTATATAAATCGTTTTTCTTTAAATTAAAAAAATTATAATATATATTAAAATTTTATAATTAAAAAGTCGTATTATATATTATTATATATAGTTATATACATATTTGGCGATCTATTCGGTTGGAAGCTTATCGATTACCCAATCTCCAATCTTTCAACCGCCGGAAAATTTGGCCGCTGCAATTCCAATTCTCCAAATCTCCGATAAGTTTCCGGCGAAAAAGGAAGAAGAAGAAGAAAAAGGAAGAAGAAGAGGAAAGATTAAGATTAAGGCTCTCGTCTATTGTTTGTCTCTGCGATTTAAGATTTCGTAACGTTATTTTTTCTGAATTTAGGGTTAGGGTTTCGAGAGGAAACCGAGGGAAAAATTAGGGGATTTCGATTTTTTTGGAGGGATGATAATTAAGCGAAGCTTGAAATCGAAAATGCCGAATCTGAAGCGGTGCAGAGCGGAAGAATCTGTGTGCGAGGAGGAGGAAAGTACAGGGACTATAAAGAAACGGAAATCGGACCGGTTTTACCGGCTCGATCTCCTTGGAGAAGTTGCCGCCGGCCGAATTTCGTCACCCTCTGACGGATTCAGGAGGAGATTTAGCGAAGATCTCGAGGATTTCAGCAGCGTCGCCGCCTCGTGGTGCACTGAGGTTTCGTACTGTTCCGGCGAGGTCGAATCAGAGTCAAGGAGTGGAGACGCTGCTCGCCGGAAGAATAAGAGCTCCGGCGATGTTTTCCGGCCACCGCTCGTGAAGACGTCACGTGGACGAGTTCAGGTACTCCCTTCACGTTTTAATGATTCAGTTCTTCTTGATCCATGGAAGAAAGAAAAATCAAAGACGAAAGCCCTAGATCCTTGTCTTGTTCCTGAATTTAACCTAAATGAGCGTGAAAAGGAGAAATTGAGCTGGGAGTCTCTGAAATTAAGTTCCAGAAACATCAGTGAACAGAAACAGGGGGCGAAATTGAGTTCTATAAACCCCAATTTCTTAGCATTGTTGGAAGAAGAAGAAAACTGTTTTTCGAACGTCAAGAACTTCAATGCGAAGAAATATTCGAGTTCTCGTAGTTCTCTTACGTCTATTCACGATCCTTTCATAGAAGTCGAGGAGAAATCACTGCCATTTGTTGAAGTGGTCGAGGAGTCTCCGAAGGTTTTCGATTCTACAGCTTTAGAGAGGTTCTCGAAATTGAACAATGAGAAGAGAAAAGGTGCCTATAAGCTGGAAGAGTTTGTTTCGGGTGATGTAGTTTGGGCGAAACCGGGGAAAAGGTATCCAGTGTGGCCTGCTATTGTGATTGATCCGATGTTACAAGCTCCCGAAATAGTTCTGAATTCGTGCATTGCTGGAGCTATCTGTGTCATGTTCTTTGGACATTCTGGAAAGGGAAAAGAACGGGTAACCATATATTTGATTCTCTCCGTGTCTCCTTCCCTCTTATTTGTTTATCTGTTTCCAATATTTCAGTTCTATTTATAACAAGTTTATATGGTTATGTACATCGAGTCTGTGTACGCGTCCTATTGGTTGGTCGGCTTGGGACACAACTCACACTGGAAACCGGTATGCACCAAAATTGGTTCACTTTTCAGTTCAGTCTGGTTAGTGAACTGGTTTGTGGTTTAGTTTAGTTCGGTTTGCCCCCGTTTAAAAAAAACAAGAAGACTTTTTTAGTTTTTTTTTGAAATTTGAAATGCTTGTAAAAAGATTTGAATCTAGGCCTCATTTTTTAAATTTAGAAGGCCCGGTTTGGCAACGCCCTTCAGGACCCTGGAATCACATCTTGATTCAGCCCAACTGGTTGGTGTTTGGTAAGAACCCATTAATCATCCAACTAGTTTCCACAAAGGAAAAAGCAGCTAAAATTTGGGCAAGAAACAGAAGCTGGTTTGACCAGCTTCTGCTTCTTGCTTTTGCAGGATTCGGTTGGGCAAGAGCCGGAGCTGCCCCGAACGGGGGCCTTGACTAACATGCTATAAAGCATTAAATAAAAATTAATGTTATTGACTTTTTTATATTTTATAATTTGAGTTAGAAATCATCTTACCCCTAGCGAACTGGGTTCATTAGACATGGACACTCATGAACTGCGAACCTGAATTCGTATCGAGCGAATCTGATAACATTGAGTGATCAATGTTAAAATCGGCCTAATCTGATATGTATCACCAATTGCAAACTGTTAAAGAGTTCTTGTCTCGAGATAAAAACATCATTACTTATTAAGCGATACCTACCTATTTATTTGGATGAGATTTCTAACCATTCACGAAACTGGTTATGAGCAGGACTATGCATGGGTGAAGCATGGAATGATTTTTCCCTTCATAGACTATGTGGACAGGTGTGTATTGTAATTATCATCATCTTCATCTAGCGCTTAAAATGTTAATAGTACCTTTAAATTCACCCACTGAATCTTTGAGTTCACCCACTCTGAAACCCATTGACTGCGTTGATTCAGACGATGGAGATCGTTTTTCGTCCCAATCTTTCACACGATGGATCTTTAGATCATTGGCGGACCATCAGATGGTCAGTTTTTTATTTCATATGGCACACATCTAAAAAAAGTGACCTTAAAATCAGGTGTGAGCGTGATGAGTTCCACGTGATGTTAAGGTCACTTTTCTGGAATGTGTGCCGCGTGAAACAAAAAACTGACCATCTGACGGTACGCCCATGATCTCAAGACGCATAGTGTGAAAGATTAGGCCAAAAAATGATCTCCATCGTCTGATTCAAAGCAATCAATGGGTTTCAGCATGGGTGAACTCAAAGATTCGGTGGGTGAATTTAAAGGTGTCCAAATGCTAATAGGAAAGCTATTTATGAGTTAACTTTGGCAAAAACACTGTTCTCTTCAGGTTTCAGGGGCAGACCCAGTTGCACAGGAGTAAACCAAGTGATTTTCGGATGGCTATAGAGGAGGCATTCCTAGCAGAACATGGTTTCGCGGGAATGCTTATGGCGGAGACGAACATGGCTGGGCTGCCATTGACGTACCATCAATCAGTTCCTGGAGGGGTTCAAGAGGCCACTGATTCCAATCAGGATCTGGAATGCCACTCCCGAAACCAGGTACGTTACCCTATAATGTAGTTATTTTTTCTCTCCTCTCTTTTGCTGATCATTGAGTTAGTGCGTAAATTTTGTTACATAAATGTAACTGGGGGAATACTACAAAGTCAAATCAGAAGATAAAGATCACCTATAATTAATTATATTTCAGAAAGATACATGTCAGGTTATACACACAGATTCGGGAGGTTCATAAAACGTTACGGTGAACCACTCTTCGATTTGGTTGGCCAACTTCCTCGATGTTCATGACCTGCCAGAATTTGTGGCCATGATGGTTTATTATATGTGTTTTACAAGTGATCCATAGCCAAGATTTTGTGATGGTTGGATTTTTTTAATGAATAGTGGCAATATATTTTTGATAGTTGTCGATGTCTGATTGGCTGAATAAAGTTAGGATTCAGTGTGGAATTATGGGTGGTGGTCAGGTGTATGGAATATGGAGCATATGTTATTTGGGCATGGTCAAGGACTCAAGTGTTTGACATGGGAAGATGCAAGCCTGAAAATATTGGCGAATGTAGCGGTCTAGATTGTTTTGGCTCATTTTCTTTTGTGTCATAGTGGCGGGGTTGGGATTTTTGGAAGATGTTTTCATGGAGCTGCCTTTTTTTTCCCATTCTTTGAGGGGTACTGTTCCATTAAAAGCTAACATATACAAGGAAAATGACAGTAAAAAACTAACAAACATCAAAGAAACAAGCAAATGAAAAAGAGTGCATCCCCAGGCCAGCTGCTACAAAAAGATGAATTCTTAAGTATCTCAGCCAAATCCTTAACCGTTTTGCTAGATCATATGCTGCTATCTCATTTAAGGGAAATGCAGGCATCTATAGCCCATTATATAACACAAAAATACAAATCGCCTTCAAGAATAACTGGCAACATGTATGCTCGTTATGCCCCCTTGGATAGCATTCACAGATACAAAATCACCTTCAATTATCACTGGAAAATTGAAAAAAGATTGATATAGATACACCTGCAAGCAAGCCCATAATCTCCTCTTCCATAGATTCCCCTGTAATTCGGACCCCAAAAGGCATTCATGACCGCTCTTTCATTTTCTCTTGTCAGTACTCCATAGATGCTGGGCCCCATATTGCAAATGGAGCAGCTACCAAAATTAATTTTCAGGATTCCTCCTGGAGCCTGGAGGTGCTTCCTACTTTGGTGCCTTCTTGTCTTTTATTAGCCCATTTGGGACTATCTGCCCTATTTTTTGAGAAACAATATGCACTATTCCAATGGTCCAAAATCATGGTGAATGCTTTTACGCTAAACTTGCTAGCCTTGCCTGGTTGAACAATGCTTTCATCTCCATATTTATGTTAAAGTGGTGCTGGGGGGATTCTTGTTATCTGTAAAAAAGATAATGCCACCATGTTTAACATTCGATGGTGCACTTCTTACCTGATTTTACCTCAAAAGAGTCTTTAGCTGACAGATGTAGGGTGCTGCTAATCAGTTCAGGATATATTTTTCTAATCTGAAGCATAGTCACCAAATTCTCCAAAATTTTGAAAAATTCACAAACAATTCATGAATTTAAGGTTTTACGACTTAACCACGAATTATTAAAAAGTCATCTGCTTGTTTAAAATTCGCGAACGTTGCGAATAATTCGTAAATAATTGATGAACAATTCATGATTTTTTTCAATATATTGTGATTTTTAATATTCTTTAAATTTTTTATACTTTGTAATCCCATTTTTAATTTTTCTCCGAGAATTTTTCTCGGAACTTGCTGAATTTTGCCCTTTTTTTTGAATTTTAACCTTGCCAAATTATTGCCGAACCCCGACTTGGTGACGATGATCTGAAGCATACTCAGTCAAGTTGGTTACAAGCATAGTCACCAAAATCGCTGATTTTTTGAAAAATTCGTGAATAATTTGCAAATTCGAGGTTTTGCAAATTAATCCTAAATTATTCACGATTTTGTCAAAAATCCGGGTATTTTTATAAATTCGTGAATAAATCACGAATATTTTCCGAATTGTTCCCGATTTTTCCAATAAATTGTGATTTTTAATTTTACTTTTTAATCTTCTTATTATTATATTTTTTATTTTTTTCTCTCCGAATATTTCCCCAAACTTGCTAAATTTTGCTGGATTTTTCCAAATTAACCTTCCCGAATTACTGCCGTACCCCGACTTGGTGACTATGGTGATAGGTGAAACATCCCCTCAGTCAGATAAATACATGCCCTCACATCACAGGTTCATAAGGTCCCCTTGTATATCCTATTGTTACACTTCAGATTCTTTCTAAGGAGCAATTTCGTTATAGAAAAGAAGCAGATAAAGCATTTTTTAGTCAGCTTGTGCAACTTGAAAGTCTGTATATGGGGATGGCTGCCTGAGAGCGTGCTTTTTTCTCTATGTTTACACAATTGTCTCTTCCTGTGTAGATGTACTTACAAGTCGTTTAGGAGCTTCAGCACGTATCAGTTAGCCTTCTGCTAGAAATTTATGTTTATGATTGAAGCGTGAAAGGTTCTATATGCAGGGCACACGAATGTTCAAATGGATAATGGCTCCTGTCCGACATTTAAACACCAATTTATTTATTATTATTATTTTTTAATCGGAATAATGGCAACTTGAACGTCTGCGTATGTGTGGCTGCCCGAGCGTGCATGTTTTCTTTGCTAGCGTTTAAATGATCTAACACCATTAAATCAGTGTTTGTTATCTTATACCATTCAAGTGTGGTTTTTTATTATGCACACGTTTTGATCAATCTAAATTGTCCAAGTGGCAATCCTTCATTGGAACATGTTTTAGCCAAAGAATAATGCCCATAAGTGGATTTGAACCATCCAATTGTCGAACTTTAACATCAGCTATTAAAACTAAGAACAACGGTTGGTATTAGACTGCACAGATTGGATGGTTCAAGTCTCCCAACATTGTGATTTTTGGGACCATTGCCCTTCACTTCATGGTCTGTCACTTTGACAGTGCGGATTACCCACATCTTAAACCAATGAGGGTGTAAGATCATTTAAACGCCATTTTGGTGTTTAAATGACGGTCAGGAGAGTCGGGTCCATGTTCAAATTGTTCCACTTTTGTGAGTTATGTTTGTAATTATTTTGTGCAGGCTGTACTTCACAAAGAGAACCTATTACGACCTTGTGATGGTGGCTGTGGTTTGAACCTTCGTTTGAAAAGTAATAAGAAAATGAAAGGTTTTCATCCTAACGGCCAGTTGTTATGTAAACATTGCTCTAGGGTTCGTATGACATTTCTTATCTGGGAATACAATAAGTAGAAATTTGAATTCCATTGTTACCATTGAAATGTTGTTGAATTGCGTTCCTCAATGTTGTCTATTGTTCGTAATTTGATAATGCACTGTTACTGCAGTTAGTGAATTCTAAACAATATTGTGGCATATGCAAGAAGATTTGGCATCATTCAGATGGTGGAAATTGGGTGAGGCAATCTACACACTGATGAGGATTTTGATTCTTTCTCTTCTATGATAAAATAGAATACACTTGTTCCTAATAGAATTGTTGGGGCTCCATTTTCAAATAGGTACGTTGTGATGGATGTAAAGTTTGGGTTCATGCAGAGTGCGCTAAAATCTCGAGCAACCTTTTTAAGGTTTGACCTTCATTATTCTTCATGTGCTTTCATAATGTACTCTGTCACACTTCCTCAAAACTGACTGATTTTTTTATCCCCCTTTTCAAGGATCTACAAAGCACTGATTATTTCTGCCCCGATTGCAAGGCGAAGTTTAATTTTGAAATATCAGATTCAGAAAAATGGCAGCCACACGTTAGGTGCGTCTATCAAATTTTATTTGCTCCTTGTTTTGTCTCTTACTAGGGTGTCAATTGCCTGGGTCTGAGCCCACGACAGCTTGCTGCCTCTGATGAGAAACAAGAGAAATCAATGACTGTGCAAAACAACAATAGGATTTTACTAATCCTTTGGTTCAAATCATTATGCAAGTTATACGAATAATTAATATACCCTCACCCCTATGCGTGACGCCTTTTCAAATTGATAATAATGCAAAGAATTTGTATGGTACTACATCTTGCTGAAATGATCCCACACATCCTTTTATTCTCATAGGGAGTGTGATTGGTTGCAATTCCTATATCTACAGCGATCTGAATTTGCCTTCGTAGCAACCCTTGTGTCCAAAGCACGTTCATTTTTAGCATTAGGTTGTCAATTGGATCTTTCTCAAATGAACTTAGACGTCTTATATGCTTATTGGGCATAGCTTTTGTCATTCAATTCCATAGAAGTAAGTTGAGACTCTTCTGTGACCGTAAAATTTCATCAACCTTATACCATTAACTTTGATCTAGATGGCAGAAATGACAAGAATCCAATGATCCGAGGGCCTGATAAACAAATGAAGTTTTACAAATTCCAATAGAAGGGAAATCGAAAACTCCTATTTTTAATTTTATTTTTGAGTATATACAACCTAGATGATTGTAGCGTCATGTGATAGTTTATCCAAAACAAATCCAAGAATTAGGTTAAACAACCAGAGGAATTTCATGCGTAGAAAAAGTAACAGGTCTTGAGATTGGGCAACTTTTGATCAAAATCTGAGATTTTAATTTCTCAAAAAAATAAAAAACTCAAAATCCTCACATAATATGGCTTCAAGACAGGATGTAGATCAACTACCACAAGAGTCCCATGCACAGAAAAAGTAACAGCCCTTGAGCTTAAACAACTTGATCAAAATCTGCAATTTATAATTTTTCAAACAAATTTCACAAAACTCAACATAATAAGAGTTAAAGAAATTTAACAAAAATCGTCACTGGCTTTGAAACATCAAAATATTAAACTTCTAAGGTCTTGATTAGAACTTCTGATGTCACAGGTTAGTTTTTTACATTAGCCATATGGTCCGCAACAAAGGAAAAAATGCAGGAATGAGCCTAGAAAGGAGTTCTGTTTTTGTATCTGATGGAGATTGTGACCATCCATTGATCTCATTCTGACAAGAATAGAAGATTTCCACCTTAAAACAAAACCCTAGACTAGGGCTCTGGCACCATTACAAATGAGGCAAACAAATGAATGGGAAAACATTAATCTTATTTCAGCATCCCTTTGGGTTGAATCAAAGTGACAAAATATGGGTACGGGTTAAGACGGTGAGCGAGAAGTTGGAAAAATACTGGCAAAAAAAGAACGAAAAAGGGGAAAAATTGGAAGGTAAAAAAACTGTAAACAATGGAAGACGAAAAACGGAAAAATTGGGAAACAAAATGAGATAATATTAATTTAAAAAAAATAAAATTTAAAACAGTTTTGTTAAAAATACGATGAAATACAGGAATACACGAAAAATATGTTTAATACGTGAAATATGTGTATTATACGAAAATATGCATTTTATTCAAAAGTATGGGTATTATATGTGTTTAGTACATTGTGGCAAAAAAGGCGTATGACACGCTTATTTTTTTTTTTTTTAAAAACGCCATATTTTGTCACAATGGGTTGATTAATATTACAAAACAAGAAGATTAGGTAATCTCTCCTAGAGTATTCACCAAAAGGCTTAACTAAGCCCTTGAATAGAGTGTACTAAGATAAACAAAATACAGTTGCAGGACATCAAAGTATCCTCATTTTACAGTTTGTTACATCATCTAAGATCTGAGTCTGGGAGTGGTCTCCCGCAGATATAAATGAGCCAGCCTATCAGGCCTGAACAAAAATATTTGAAATACGGGCCTGTTCAGTGTTGCTGAGTCTCTCCGCTGTCCTGTAATGTGTCAGGGTACTAGAAAGTTTGACGAGTCAGCCTGGCTAGTTGACACCTCTATTTCTTGCTGCTCCCCTTCTCAACAACATCTGCACATGTCACATCTATATTGTGTTTGATGTTCTTCAGTTATCTATTTAACTAACGAAGCTTCAACTTTTAAAACAGATCTAATAACAGCCATGGGAAATGCGTGCTACCGAACAAGATAACTGTTGTATGCTTTGGCATGGAAGGGACATACTTCCCTAATCTCCATTTGTAAGAACCAAACATTCCCTAAATCATTGGCTACATCTTTGACCACACAATAATTGATATAACTTGTCTCTATTTTGTCCAGCATACTTGAATTTCTTTGTGCTGTGTGCGTGTGTGATTTTCCACAAGAAGCATCTTATAATCAGGACATGGTATGAAAATTGATGGTTGTCATAATCTTCATCATCATTATCATGCCCATTTATTTGGGGTCGGTTTTGCGACGCCTATTTCTCCACTCATTCTGTTTTGGGCTAACCTATCGTTTACAGTTTACGTTTTGAACCTTAGCATGATAGAATTAAAATGACTCTGCAGGGTTATTTAGGCTGTGTTTGGGTTTGCTCTTATAAGGGCAGAAGCAGCTCTCTGCCTGTTCTCTTCTAGAGTAGATTTTATCTGCTCCGGCAAAGAGCAGGTAGAGAGCAGTTTTATCACTTAAAACAGCTCCCCACCAGAGCAAATGGGGTGAGGATCCATGTTACCAAACATAAAAGCAGTTTCCCGCTGGAGCCAAAGAGTGAAAGAATACAGTTCTTTGGCCTGAAAGAGCTAACCCAAACACAGACTTAAGTGATTCTTTCTCAAATGTTGAGACTTATGAAATGCAATGCTACATAAAAGCAGTTTCCCGCTGGACCCAAAAAGTGAAAGAATGAGGCTCTTCGGCCTGAAAGAGCTAACCCAAACACAGACTTAAGTGATTCTTTCTCAAATGTTGAGACTTATGAAATGCAATGCTTAGAGATTTGGCTTGTTAATGAATGAATTGAAGCCTTTAATCTAATCAACATACATATCTATACATCTCATTTAGTCGTGTGAGGATAGAAGCGAATAGTAAATTTGATCTGAGGCATAAAAGGGGGAAATAGATTTACACCTGTTCTTCTTTACTGGCTCCATTAGATTCTACTCTTTCAGATGGGAATGGCACTTCCCTACTCATACTTGCCCATAAGAATATCGAAATCATACCAGATTTCTGATTTAGCATCTATTACTCCCAACTAGCACTTACCAATCAACAAAAGATAAATGTTAGTTAGACTTATGATCCTAATGCCCTCTCATGTTTGATTTACACATTTCCAAAGTATTAATCTTGGTTCACTTACCAAATTCAGTGTTTCTTGCAGCCACTCCACAACATCCCTCTCTGTATTTTCTTTTTGATTGGTAACTGGACAATTATTGAAGAAAAGCAGAAATACAGCTTGACAGCTCCTGAGAATAAAGATAAAAAATAATTTCAAGATAAAAACAGCAACTTCCTAGAAGCAATATAATCACAAACTAGCCAAAAAGCAACCATAAGTTCTTTCTGTATTGTGTCCACTTGGTCTGCAACAGTCCATAATGTTCTATAAAACCTTATAGGGTACCTGTGTTTACAATCCAAGATTCTTCCTTCTGGTTTCATATGCTTTAGATCGTTGACTGCTTTGAGTAAGACGATGGCGGTCGTTTTCCCCCGCAATCTTTCACAAGATGGATCTTGAGATCATGGGCCTACCATCAAACGGTCAGATTTTATTTTACATGGCACACATCCCCAAAAGTGAACATGATCAGGTCATACATTAAATTTGATTCATAGATTATTTTTTGAGATTTGTGCCACGTGGAATCAAAATCTGACCGTTTGTAGGTATGTTCATGATCTCAAGATTCTTTGTGTGGACAATTGGGTGGAAAAACAGTCTCGATCGAATGATTCAAACCAATCAACTGCTTAAGGATGTGTAATGGGTTGAGAAGGAAGAATCTTGAGTTGAAAATAAAGGTACCCAACCTAATAAAGCTGCAAATTTGGTAGTAAGCCTTGATTGGTGTAATTCCGCTGGGAAACAAATGGCTTCCCTCAACATCCACTAGGGATATAAAATGCTCCACCACTGCTCAAACAGCCCTCTCTTCTCAAGTGAATGTTGCACCCAGCTTCTATCAGATGCTTTTAGCATTTTAGCTTCGACTATTAAAAATCAATTCTTCTTGGAGCTAAGATATATCACTGTGAATGCTGTTGACCCATACATTTGATTTTTCTAGTGGGTGCAAAGGGTTGGATCAACATGACGAGTCAAGCAACCTGACCTGCCACAGGTTGGGTTTTGGTCCATGTTTCTGACCCATCGAGTAGGGTTTGGTTGAAAATCCCGATTCATTTATAAACGGGGCAAATTTGGGTTAAGGTTTCTTGACTCAAATTCTACCCAACTCGACTTAACCCAACTCCCTCCCTTATAATTTAACCCAGGTTGCCCAACCCAACCCGAGTTTTTGCTAATCGGCTGAGTCGGGTTTGGGTTGAGGGTCTCAATAAACGGATTGGGTTCTGGTTGAGGATTTAGATAAACGTGGTGACCTGAACACAACCCAGATTGACCCATTTGCATCCCTAATTTTTACTGCAGAATGCATTTGGCTAATGTAGAGTTCACCTTAGAAGACACAACTCTACCAGTGTAAGTATAACTATAAATTTAAGAGTAAGTATTTCCAGTATGAAAATTTGAAGACTGTATCATCCTCATCATTGATGCCTTGTCCCATCTATTTGGCATGATCTGTGTGAGTCCTACTATTTCTCCAGTCCTTTCTGTTTATGGCTAAATTCTCTATCATTCCACAGTCTATTATGCTGCTTCTCTTTACTTCCCTCCTGCCTTTGTTCTTTCCTTCTCCTTCTATTCCTTTTACCATTTCAATCCTTCATGTAGGGCTGTTTCAGCTCTTTGATGGACGCGCCCAAACTATCTCAGATGACATTCCTGGGCTTGTGTACTACCATTAATATTTTTATAAGCTTGTATGATTTTTGCAACTTATACAAATATGTTAACGAGGATGACTTTTATATGGTTGTGGATATTTTCTTTTATAGCTTCCATTTCCTAGAAGCTGGATGGTCCACCTAAGCGTGGGTGCAACTCTATTTAATAATTGAACCAAGGAATTCGGCTTCCTCTTTTTTCTTTATCTTTTTTTATTCATGGGAAAATCGAGAATTTGTTCTGAAGATAATCTTAGAACTTGAGGAAGATTTGTTCTTCAAAAGAGCTGGAGACTGTCTCCTCAAAGCATTCTTTGGAGCTAAGCCTAACTTACTTATTATCAATAAAAAAGAAAAAAAACTGAAAAAAAACTGGCTTACTTATTTCTTACATTTAATCCCATGAAAGAATTTAACTTTTGTGCCACTTCATAGATTTCAGACAAATAGATGCTCATTTAACAAACTACTATATTTTTCCCCTTCAAATTATGTCAGTGCCAGCAGAGCCCGTGGATGCCTTCTGCATTTCTATCTGTTGATATATTCGATGCAAGTAGAAATACGTGAATTGTGTTTGCATTGATCCATAAGTAAGCTAACGAAATTGTGTCATGTAACCTTGGGTGCATTATGTGAGCCTAGTTTGCATAAAATTTGGAAAAAAAACTTCAAATGAATAAGAATATTATTTGTGTGCAATGGATTTTTAAACTATATTTTTTAAGCAATCTTTCTAGTCGTTTACTATTTTATATCTAAGGACTTGCCTAGTCCACTAATGAGATTTCTTCTCTGATTGAAATCGCCTGAGCCCAAGTATTTGTAGGTTTTGTTTCTTGCTTAATTTGGAATGGTTCAATGTTCCAGCTGCTCTGTATGATACGACCTAAATTTCCTTTTGTCATTCCCAAATATATTTTTGTTTATATATAAATAGGAGAATTTTGGCGAGGGGCAAACTAACTTGCTCAGTTTTACTCCACTTTTGCCCAATCCAAGAGTGGGTCAGTCTTAAATTAAGAAATTTGCTTTGCTTTTATGAGAGATGTGGATAACATTTTGGACTCATTTTTTAAGGAGGTTGGGGGTGCGCTTGATAGAAATTTTATGTATTGTGGATAGTTTTTCAGTTTTTTGTTTTTGGTTTTTTTTTTTTAAAATTTGATTTTCTTGTATCTTTGCTTTATTAAATATTATTCATATAAAAAGAAGAAAAACATTTCTTTTGTATGCTATGAACATTACATTCTACCTACTGCATTTTAAGTCTGGATATCTATTTCATCCTCCACCTTATAATTGTTATTTTTTTTTATGTGTCAGAGTTGTGTGTAGGTGCGGTTCATGTGGGTCAGAGAAGCGAACACTTAGTGATTGGGAACGACACACAGGTTCTAAATGGAAAAATTGGAAGACTAGTGTTAAAGTGAAAAGTTCAATGCTCCCACTCGAACAATGGGTTTGTAATTGAAGTGGAGCATATCATTTTAGATTAAAATTAATATGTACATCGTTATTTGTTTTCGTCATGGAGCATCTTCATAGATTCTCTTTCCTCATACTGCATTTTCTTTTGCGTTTAACGTTTTTTGCCATAAGAAGATTAATTGCACTTTTGATTGATCAACTCTAGTACAACATATAATTTCTATGTCTATAATTTATACGCTTAAAGCCTTAGTGCTCATTGAATGCGTGTAATATTATTGTCCATATATCATCATATTGGGCTGCAAAAAAGTGACAAGAAGATAGCGAGTGTAGAGCTGAGATGTGTACTTTAAGATGGATGAGTGGAAAGAATGGACCTGTAAAGTAGATAGTAATGGAATGTTGTTTGAGTCATGGTTTTAAAACACGAAAACTCGATTCGACTCGAAAGTCAATTGAGTCGGGTTTACTCGAAGACTTGGATAAACTTGACTCGCTCCAACTCAGTAATTTAGTATATATTTTGGAAAATATATCTTATAATAACAAAAATTAAAAGGAAAAAGATGGAAAGATGTGTTGATAACATGAGTAGTTTAATATTTTGTAAAAAGATAGGGTTCCTAAAACCTTATCTCATGAAAATATTTTATATAGAAGGGTAGTTTATGAACCCTGATTGCATCATCCTAGCGAAATCTTGACTCAACTTGAAACCCCGGCGACTCTAGTAACTCGGACGAGTTAACCCTTTGACTTGCCGAGTTTTAGAACTATGGTTTGAGTTGGTTTGGACATGTCCATTGCAGGTTAGAAAACAGACCTCATATGAATGATTGAGATATCATAAGCACAAGTGGAAGAAGAGGAAGACTAGTGAAAACCTAAGGGAAGCAGTGAAAAGGGACAAAGGATTGCACAGTTACTGGGAGCTTAGTGTGAATTGAAACAAGTCGAGAAAAAAGACTTGAAAAAAGCCGACATCAAATAGATGGGATAAGGCTATCTCAATGATATGGTTTCCATGCATTCTTTCTTATTATCTGTTCAGTCTAGGTGTTAAGACGTGATTGTGGGCATATCTTTGCCACCAATACCCTATGCTAATGGTTGATATTTAAATTACCCTTCCGTATTAACCGTCTTCCTCTGATTTTGTCAATGCAGAATGGCGTAAATAAATATTAGAGAAACTCAAAAACTTCTAAATCTTATTATAACCATTGGTTTTTTAAGGAAAAAAATACTGACTGATTTGATTTTTTAGCTTAAAACCACTTTAAGTTACCCAGGATTGCGTTTGAGCTATCAAAACATTTATAAGCATTTGGATTAAGATGTCCAATCTTGACTATTGTACCCAAGCAATCCCTGTTTCCTTGGTTCAGCTGCTGAAGTTCAAACTCTTGACCAACAGAAAAAAAGCGATGGGAATTATCTAAAAGAGAACTTTCGCCCATTTCTAGGGCGATGACATCCCAAAATTGGTGTCATCATGGGCTGCATACCTTTAAAGTTGAGCCTCTTAAACCCCACATGCAGGATCTTTCACTCTCCTTTAGAATATTTTTTTTTCTTGTTCTTTTCTTAATTGTCTAAAGATTCTGTGTATATCCTTAGCATGGTACTTCAAGCTGCTTCTTCCTTCTTCTTTCTCTATGCACTTCTTACATTCAAAGTTCAGCTACATCAGCATATGATATCTTTAAATTTACTTTCTGAGAGAGTCTGCAATTTGTTGTGCCTTATTTGATTGTAACTGTTAACTTTACAGATGCTGCAGAGTTCAGATTCCCATGTTCGTGGTCTTGCCTCTGTAGATTCTGTGAAGCGCCCTTCTCTAAAGTTTCGGAAGCAGAAGTTGCTTTCTTTCTTGCAAGGTAAATTTGGTGTTTTCCTTGCATTGAATGTTTTCTATTTAATGATTATATGGTTATTGGCACTTTGTAGTTTGTACACCACCAAGCAAACCACCAATGGTGTTTATGATTTTTTATTATGACAGAAAAGTATGATCCTGTGTATGCAAAGTGGACAACAGAACGATGTGCAATATGCAGATGGGTTGAAGATTGGGATTACAACAAAATAATTATCTGCAACAGGTTATTATTATTATTATTATTATCCTTCATTATCATTGCCCTTTCCCCTCCCAGCTATGGTGACCAAATTCGCCGTCTTTTTGCAGAAGTTGCGAATAACTCACAAATTTTTGAAAAAAAATGAATAAAATCTAAATTATTTGCGAATTTCCATGCCAATTGTACGACTTTCCCCCGGGTTTTTCCCAATTTTGGTAAAAAACTTTTATTTTTATTTTGAGAGGTTTTGATTAATATATTTTATAATTATATTTTACTTTTTATTTTTTCCAAATTTTGACCATGTTTTTCCCGAATTTAATGAAATTTTCCGGATTTTTAATTTTTTTTTCTTCCAAGCCGATTATTCCCAAACCCCGACTTGGTCACTCCCAGCTGGTGCTTTTAGAAGTTCGTTGTGGCTAGGAGATTACAATGGAACTGGATTTAGGTTATGTGTAACCTAATTTATTGAGGTATGTCCCAGATGTCAAATAGCTGTCCATCAGGAGTGTTATGGAGCAAGAAGCATACGAGATTTCACTTCTTGGGTTTGCAGAGCATGTGAGACCCCTGATGTTAAGAGGGAGTGCTGCCTTTGTCCTGTCAAAGGCATGTTTTCTAGACCTATGGAGATCTTTCACTTGTCCATTTGCTTATATTTGTAGTTTTGCATGTGTTATACTCCAATCGAGATTTGTTTTCCCTTCTACAATTGCAAAGCTGAGCATGTAATTATGTCTGCATAGACTTCCCACTTTTATACTAATGGTTTCTATAAGTTGAACCTAATTTCATATTTCAAACATTTGATTCTTGTCAAATTTTTATTATACATTCTTTAGGGGGAGCTTTGAAGCCTTCAGATGTTGAAACATTGTGGGTTCATGTCACATGCGCTTGGTTTCAACCTGAAGTTTCTTTCTTAAGTGATGAAAAGATGGAGCCTGCAGTTGGTATCCTGAAGATTCCATCGAGTAATTTTGTGAAGGTAAAACATTATTATTGAAGATCTTATGGCCAGGATCTCATCGTGGTAGTTTAACAGAAGTCATCTTCCCAGTTTGCATAACCGCATTTTGAATCTTGCATCTAGCACTATACTACTTACCATATAGTAGCAAGGTTCGGTTTTGGCAATATTTGGACAGTGGTCATTTCGGTTCAGTTCGGGGATCAGAAAAAGTATAAAAATAAATAAAAAAATATAAATTACTAAAAAATATAGAAATATAATTTAAAATTAAAGATGATATTTTTAATTTTTAAGTACCAAGGGTGCATTATATAGTCCACAGTCCACTTGTGCTACAAATCGACAATCATAAAAAGAGCATTACAAAGAGACGATAGAAAGTTCAAATGTGTAATTAAACCATGAATCCAATTTTATGTCATAATATTCCAGTAGTTTTAAGGAAATTTTAGAAAGTTTTGACGAATTTCTTAAAATTTCAACAATTTGCCAAAATCGGTGAAGTTTTGCCCTGCAAGATTCAGTGCCCATTTGCGCGAAATTTTAGGAAAATTCAAAGATATTTGGAGAAATCTGTGACTATGCTCAGGACATGATTGTGTATATGTTCTTTCTGATTTCATGTGTAGGTTTACACATCTTTCATTATAGCCTAGAAGTTGATTTTGCAGGCATTCTGGGTTGCTCTGCTGCTTGATTTTGTCGATATATGAAAAATTATTCTTCTATTGGTTCAATTTAAGTGGTGTTCTTTTGCCTTGTATGTTTAGGTTTGCGTGATTTGCAAGCAGATGCATGGTTCGTGCACTCAATGTTTTAAGTGTTCCACTTATTATCATGCAATGTGTGCGTCAAGGGCAGGATACCGCATGGAGGTAATTACAGAAACAATGGTCCATATAGTCGATAGTCAGTAGGCATATATTAATGATTTAATTGCTGTAATCTAGTTAACCAGCATAGTGAAGGTGGCATTTGGACAACATATTTTTCCTTACTCTGGTTTCTCTTTTTGTACATGTATATTATATAGAATTCTTACTCTGTTTATGTATTTATGTTTGTAATTTGTTGCAGTTGCATTGCTTGGAGAAAAATGGAAGACAGATTACAAAAATGGTTTCATATTGCGCTTATCACAAGTAAGATTTGATGTCATTTGAGTATCAGATTGTCTTATATCGAAATACACATTGTATTAGATATTTTATAGAACACTTTAGATCTCATTATAGGGGTGACGCTGTGGCAGATCAGTCACCTCTGGAAATAAAAATTACTGAGGAAAATGCAATTTATGCAACTTAATTGAAAAGCAGAGCTAGATAGGATAATGATGATGAATCGAAAAGTAGAGCAGGTTCAATCACTTGGCACTCTTATGGTTTTCCGAACACGGGGGGCTTGATTATCTTTCACTATGCACGACAAAATCAGTTACATGTTGTTACTACAAGCAAGCTTCATGAGGTTTGAAAATCCAACTTTTTATTGGCTGGTAAAAAGACAAGGTACCTATCATTTTATTACACCACAGGTACAACCAGTGGCGAATGCAGGATTTTCATGTGGCGGGGGCTCCGGGTAATCTATAGTCGATATATGCTAATAATTTTTCTTACGCCCTTAGTTAGAATAGAATTAAAAATAAAATAAAATCATAAAACACTTTAAAAAATCAAACATTTCTAATTTCAGTGTTGTGAGATAATTTAGTCTAATTTTAAGGGTGTAAGATCTTTTAAACACCATTTTGGTGCTTAAATATAGATCCGAAGCGATTATATATCCCATTTTAATATTACGGTTATCATCAATTAGGGGTTAATTTATTTAGGAAAAATGATTTAGAATTTAGGGATTTAGGGGTTTAGTAAACTAATTTAGGGTTTAGGAAAATGATTTAGGGTTTAAAAGTTTAGGAATTTGGGAGTTTATGAAAATGATTTAGGGTTTAGAAATTTAGGAAGTTAAGGATTTAGAAATTTAGGGATTTAAGGGTTGAGGAAAAGGATTTAGAGTTTAATAATTTAGAGAATTGGAGGTTTAGAAAAATGATTTAGGGTTTTGGGGTTTGGAACATGGTTTTAAAACGCGAAAACTCGACTCGAAAGTTAGTTGAATCGAGTTAACTCGAAGACTCAGATAAACTTGACTCGCTGCAACTTGGGAATTTAGTATATATTTTGAAAAATAGATGTCTTATAAAAGTAAAAAAATATTTTATAAGGAATAAGATGGAAAGATATGTTGATATAATGGGTAGTTTATGAATCTTGATTGTATCAGCCTAGCGAAATCTTGACTCGGCTCAGATTCAACTCGAAATCCCGGTGAGTCGAGGAACTCAGCCGAGTTAACTCGTTGACTCGCCGAGTTTTAGAGCTATGGTTTGGAAAAATGGTTTAAGGTTTAAAAATTTAGGGATTTGGGAGTTTATGAAAATGATTTAGGGTTTAGAAATTCAGGAATTTAAGAATTTTGAAAAAGGATTTAGGGTTTAATAATTTAGGGAATTGGGGGTTTAAGTAAATAATTTAGGGATTTAGGGGTTTAAAACTTTAAGGAGGGAGAGAGAGAGAGTTGCACTGGGATGGTGGGTCAAATTTGCTGATGGATGCAGGTTGAGCGACGACACTGGAGCAGTGGTCTGATGGAGGCGACGAGAGCAGAGCCTGTGCTTGAGAGAGGAGTGAAGAGAGTAGAAAAAGAGGGGGGAGAGAGAGAGAGAGAGAGAGAGAGAGAGAGAGAGAGAGAAGAAATGACTGATACTGTTAAAACTTAAGAGATTTTCTTTAGTGACTTGGTTTGGTTATTGGCAATCTAACATTAGTAACTTGTAAGATTCAATTAAATTAAAAAGTAATTGTGCTTGCGATTGCAATGACCAAATGACCGATGTAAATAACAAAACTTATGAAAGCTTTTTTTAAATTTTTTGTTATGGGGGCCATGGAAACATATTACGGAGCCCTTAAAAATTTATTCATAAGCTGTTAAAGGCTTTTATGGTTACTTGTGGGACCCGGGCCCCCATACCTTAATGCGTTGATATGCCCCTGGGTACAACCATAGTGACCACAAACGCATATTTCAAAAAAAAAGTGTTCAAAACCCGTTTTCTTTTTGAAAAAACGTCTTTCGCGAAAAATTCCCCCCTTTTTTATGAGAAAATGCGTTTTAAACCCCTTTTTTCGAAAAGACATTTTTTGCCCATTTTTCCTTGTTTAAAACCCATGTTTGGTCAAACCATATATAATTTTTTATAGTTATTAATATTTTTTAATTTCTGAAATTTTCCTGTTTCCCGGAATTTACCCTTTTTCCGTATATTTCCAAAGCCATTTTATTCCCGTACCAAGACTTGGTCAGTGGTCACTATGGGTACAACCAGTGACTGAGAAAAAGGGTACAACCAGTGTTTTGCACCAATATTAGAAAAACTCTGTCCGAGTCATTCTTTATACCAAGAGTTAGGTTCTTAACCAATCACATCTGAAGAGGAATCGGCAAAAAACTTATGGAGATTATCCAGTGACTTTCTTTTTTTTTCTTTTGGTTTCTTGTTATCTTCTGTGCAGGGCCCCAAACCCAGATACTGTTTTAGTTATACAGACTCCTGTTGGAGTTTTCTCTACCAAAAGTTTGCTTCAAAATAAGAAGCGAACTGGTTCAAGGCTAATCTCATCCAATAGGACAGCTGTTCCACAAGATTCAACTTTACAAATTCATCAGCCTGAATCTTCATCTAGTGCAAGATGCCAGATATTTAATAAAAGGGAGAAAAAGGTAAATTAATATGATCCTTGTCATCAAGGGACAGTTTCTGTTTTCTTGAGTATAGTTAACCAATCATGTATATAAATTTAGTATTATATATTGGTTGTTTGTTTTGCTGCCTTATATGTTGGACTCATAGCATATAAATTTTTTTATAAGTCCAATCTTTCATCCCGCCAGACTCCAGTATCAATATGAAAAAGAATTTACTCCTCTGTCCATGTTGAAAAATAACCTATGTTTACTGTCTGAATGATGCTTATGGTAAATATGTTTCTTGTTTTATTGCTGTTATTAGGGCAGTATGTGTGTATTGTGTTATATATATATAATCTTAAAATGAATGGCGTGAGCTGTGCATTCGAGTGCTAGATCACGTACCATGTGGCACATGATCGCGAATAGCTCACATCTTCTAAAGGGTTCAGCCCACCCTCTTCCTAGACAGTTAGAATATATATATATATATATATATATATATATATATATATATATATATATATATATATATATATATATATATATATTGGGACTTTTTTCCCCTTCAAATCACAGATCTAACTTCTTAGCTCTCCGCCCAAACATGGTGCATTGAAAATTTTCACCTTTGAACCAAAATTCAACAGTGAAAAATCACCTTTTTTTTAAGATTGTAGCTGATCAACCTTGGGCATGTTTCTGTGGCACCCAACTAGTTTAAATGCACGAGCCGGCCATGCATTTGAATGCATAGTCCTGGGCCTCACACACACACACACACACACACACACACACACACACACACACATATATATATATATATATATATATATATATATATATATATATATATATGGGTAGTGATCATCTGACTCAAGTGGGTGATCGTAGATCATGTCGCGGTCTACGCATCTGACCGTCATCCGCTCAAGTCACGCATGACTCCAGTGTGACTCGAGTCAAGTAATCAATTCCCATATATATTTATGGCTGCACTCGGGGCAGTTGGGTGTCACATGCAGACACACAAGGTTGATCAGTGATCATCCAAAACAAATTGGTTTTGCATGGTTGATTTTGTGGTCAAAGGTGAAAATTTTCAGTCTCAAAATGTTTGAGTGGAAAACCCATGTGTAGGGAAAAGAAGTCATTTTCTTCTCTAAAGGGACTGGTGAATCTTAGGGATGTGGTGCAACTCGCAGCACATGATGTAGGATCCATGGGCAGCGTTTTTCAGTCGCACATGGATCTATATGCCCTTTTCCATATATATATATATATATATATATGATATATATATGATATTGATGCAATAATGGTTCTTCCCAGAGACTAGATTCTATAAAATTTTCTACTCGGCTCTTAGAAATTTCTACTATCTTTTTAGCGATCCAACTTACGAGAAATGGGAACTAAGGTTTTTACAATATCTTTCTTTCCTTTTTTTTGTTTTTTTCAAAATTTCCTTTAGATACTAGTCTATTCTGTGTATTCTTTGTATTACCTATTAAAAACATATACCGCATGTTCCATTTCATCTAAAAAGGTTAATGCTTTTCCATTTTTTTCCACATTGACACAGATATGCATGTCATAAGTCAAAGCAACTAGACAGACTAGCAAATGTTTCTTGTTTCTATAATCCTTATGTTATTCAAAATTTCATTTTGTTTTTGTGAGTTTTATATCTGAATATCAATCTTTATCAATGAGAAATGAGAACTTAAGTTTTTTACAATTTCTTTCTTTGCCTTTTGTTTTTTTAATCTATTTTAGAAACCATTATATTATATGTTTTTTCTTATTAGCTATGAAAAACATATACCCTCATGCTCCATTTCATTGAAAAAGAACAATTTTTTCCTTTTTTTTACACATTATCACAGGTATGTGTTGAAACAACTAGACAGGCTTAGTGACGCGGGACGATGACCCTAAAACTCGTGAATGGTGATGAAATGAAGATGTGCTGAAATTATATTGATTAATTAAGAAAAAATTTCAAAATAATCGTGATACCTTGTGGCTTTGTAGATTTCCGTTTGATTGATCATGCGAGATTCGGCTAGGGTTCAGTCCGATGCGTGAGTCCTCCCGTTAGATTAACGGTGTAGATTGATCCTAGACATAGAACTCTAGCTTTTCCAGATTAGGGCGCTCATTTGTCGATTAGATGTAGAATCACTAGATCTTACTAGGGTTGGTTGTATCAGATCGGCTTAATGGTTCAGATGAAATTTAGGGTATGACTATTTAGCATGATAAAATAGAAATGGTTGAAATAGGTTTATGGAATCGGGGATAAAGCAGAAAATAGAGGAAAAGAGATCAAGATAAACAAGATTAGAAAATAATGGCCATCGCACCCTTGGCCTCACACTAAACCATCCTGGAAAAGAAGAATCACTCTTCGAGAAAGCTCATCTCAAGCTCTAAGCAAAATAGCCTTTTTTTCATTAAACACCATTTATTTTTTTTACAATGTTGATAAAGACCTTATATAGTCGGCCTCAAAAGAAGAAAACCCTAAAACATTAAAACACTTAAAAGGGCAAGTTTTGCCAAAAATTAAAATTCCGTCTTTTGGCAGACCTGACTTACGTGGTAAATCGATTGATCGATATAAAATTGATCGAAGTCTCGATCCACAATCGATCGATCGAAAGTTTGGATTCGATCGATCAACTGAGAAGAATAAAATCGCCAAAAGTTCAGAAGCCACTATCCTCAATCGATCGATCGAGTATCTGGGATTGATCGATCTACTAAAACACGCCCCAATTCTTCAATTTCTTCTCAGTTCTTCAATTCTGGCTCCCTTTCCGTTTCTTCCAATGCCAGTATATGCGAAATGGTCCAAAGCCAATGCCCATAGTGTCGGCATCCTCGTCACTTAGCCAAAGTTTCGTTTTTGTATAATCCTTCTGTTCTTCAAAATTTTATTTTATTTTGTGAATTTTAATCTGAATGTCATTCTTTTTATTTAACTGTATATTTTAGACTCCTTAACATTTTAAATAGTTTTCCTACTTTTTCTACCTATTGGGTTTTTCTAATATAAATTTGATGTATTTTATATTTGTACAAACATGTCTCCCCAAACAGATGGGACAAGGTGATGTTGATTATAAAGACACGTCTGCATGTCACCCTTTTCGATATTTTCTTCTCTGAGACCTTGTGCAGTGTCTGACACTAATACATCTATCTATGTTCATGGTCACAGAGATAAAAACTTGTCTAGATAGAGAAACACATTAAGGTTATAGGATTTGTGATGCGGAAATTAACACATGCAATACTAGGGTTTTGATTAAAATTTAAATTAATTCAAACAATTAAAATAGCAATGTTCCTTAACAAATTATCACATAAACATTGAAGAAATTTAATTGAATTTAATTCGGCCCAAAATAGTGTTACTTTTCGCGTACGTTCCCTATCGGATCTAGAAGACTAGGGTTCTTATAGCGAACGGCTAGATCTCCGACAGTTTTAAGGGCGTCGAACGAACTCGCAAGCAAGTTCTTTTGATACCGAGCGACAACAAAGGGCTAACAATGATTTAATGAATAACGGATATGTTGATTTTGGATTTTTAATGAAATAGATTAACCTGAGATTTAATATCGAAATGGATTGGCTAGGGTTACGCTACTTATGCAACTCATAAATCATAAGAAGATAGAAGAGGAGGAAGAGTTGGCCTCGTACCAACCGCACGCAGGACGAAGATTCGCTCTCCGTTTTGAGAAAATCATACCCTCACAAAAGTTTAGAACTCTCAAAGTTTGCAAAAGCAATTTTCATTCACCAATAATCAATAATAAAGTTGTTTTTACAAGCCTTTAAATAGGCTAACCAAACCCTAGCTCGAAATTAGAAAAGTCCTAAACCAATTAAAACACTAAAATGGAAGTTTTGACCGAAATAAGTAAAATTCTAGAGTCAATCAATAGATTTATGAATATATAATTTGCCCGAAGGCTCTGTCCAAAATCGATCGATCGAAAATCTGGGTCAATCGATCGGCTGAGAAGTAAAATAATTGCTAAAACATTGTGTCTTCTGTCCACAATCGATCGATCGAAGGCTGGGGTCGATCGATCAACTAAAGCGCATCTTTAGTCCTTCGAATTTGAGCATAATTTGAACAGTTTTTCTTTCTGACCACTTTTACGCTCTTCTTTCACCTTCGATATGTTACTGGCGGCTGTTTGAATATGATGTCCCATCAATTTATATACAAATGGTACTAGAAAGTAAATGGAAAAACCTATAAAGGTTTTCTACTAATAAATATGTTCACAAGTGTCCCAGTATCCAGCACAGCAATTTTTTTATTCAAGTCCTTGTTATGTAGGTTCCATGACATCTTCTCTTGGATTTATATTTGTTGTGGTTAATACTTGTGCTTCATAAAGTCGGAGACCCCCAGTGTTATATTTTGATTTGTTTAATTTTTTTTCCCCAGTAATAACAACAATCAGATCCTTAACTCTTCTTATTTTCATTTCTCTGGTTGCTAGAGAACGGTAGATGAGGCGGTTGCCCATCGGCTGAGGGGACCTTGCCATCATTCCTTAGATGCAATTGAAAGCTTGAACACATTTAGGGTAAAGTTTCATTTTCTTATTATATTACATTGGCTATTATTTATTTTCTTTCATTTGAACTGCACCATGGAGATGAATCTAGAAGTAATGATGCACTTGATTGTTTCTTTGAACAGGACGAAAAGGATCCTAGATCTTTTTCTACATTTAGGGAACGACTTCACTTCTTACAGGCAAAGCTTCTATCCTTCTTTTTTTTCGTGTTGTTTACTTGTCGCTACTTCTGTTACTTGTCATTCTCATCATTGCATATATGTTCATGCCTTCAGACAACGGAGAAAAAAAGGGTTTGTTTGGGTAGATCTGGTATACATGGATGGGGCCTCTTCGCGCGTAGGAACATCCAAGAAGGAGAGATGGTATTTCTTCAAACTATATTGTGGTCTTCAAAGGACCTGCCTTTTGTTTTAATCTCTGTTGATCTTTAGACAACCATTTTATTTTGCAATTTATGTCTATGCTCCGCAGTTTACTGATTAGTTTCTTAATCAGGTCAGGAAGCTATATTATTTTGACCTAGATTTATTTTAATTCTTTAATGTATTAATAAAAGCAAATTAAGCTTATGGTTTGATCATAAGAAGTGAATAATGGAGAGGGAAGAATATTCTTAGGTAATGGGCAAAACACACACAAAATTTAGCCACCAAAATTTGTTTTTTACCCATGTTATACAATTAGCTCCGAGAAAGTGTAGTGTCTGGATGTATATTAAAATTCATTAGACATACAAAATACCTCTGCCAGATTGAACTACATGTAATTTAGGAACTTAGATGCAACTTATAATTTAGGAAGGCACAAAGATTGCATAATTATACTCACCAATGCCTTGGGACATGATAAAGCATCACTAGACTGGAGTTCATATGACATAAAGCACTATCTGTGGGAAATCGAGGATTAACCAGTTCCAATTGTTCCCAATATCTACCCATACAAGAGAAGGTATCTTCGATAGATTGATCTCCCTGTCGAGCCATCCTCATATAAATCTCCAACTGATAGGCTAAAGCATCGCTAGAATTTGTACTCCACCCAGGTAGTACTAAGCCTCCTTGGCTATGTGAAATTAGAGTAATGGATCTTATTTGTTTGATCTATGGAATTGGCAATCCATTATGGCACTTGAGTTGTTTTGTGGACATTTGATGGCCGAGTCCTCTAAGTCTTAATAACAGATGCATCTTTATAGCAACACAAATCACAGCCCATAAGGAAATCTGGTAATAGATGGCCAATATGGATAATTGTTGTCATCCAGACAGACATTAATGTCATTTATCAAAGGATTAGAGTCCAAAGCTATGATGAATTAAGAGTTAATAACACACACACACACACACAATATAAACTGTAAATCATTGGGTGTAGATTATTTTCTTTTGATTTGTCATACTTGGCGTAGATAAACGATTGATTTGGGCTAGAAGATCGTAAAATTTCTCTAGTCAAAGAAAACTACTCAAATAGCCCCAAATCGTATTTCCTTTGGCATGAAAAGGTGCCTTTTATTTATTAAACAACTTTTTTTTATTGGTAATGCAGTCAATATATTAAATAAAAAAGAATGTACAAAGCACGAACCTCAGTGACAGACTAAGGCAAATATGCCAAAAAGAAAAATGTGCAAAAAAAATAATAATGAAAAAAGCAGCAGCCCAAGACCCTGAACCCAATCCCCACACGGGCAACCCAAATCTGGCACGTGGCCCCCCCCCCCCCCCCCCCCCCCCCGCGGGTCCAAAAGCACCCAATGAAGTACCCAGTCCCTAGCACTCATGATCATAGCAGATGACATTCTAACCATGAGGAAAATTCTGCCATTCTTCTCCAATCTTATGGCCCAAATAACCCCCATCAATGGATTTCTCCAGAAAGCACCTTTAAGACCAAGGGAAGCATACCCCAAAGGTCTTCAGCACCCTAGGCTAAATCTCCTTAGCTACACCACAATGACTAAACAAATGATTCATTGAATTTGCTTCCTGTATTACACATCACGCACAAATTACATATCCTCTTACCTTTTCTGATCAGCTTATCCACGATTAAAATCTTTCCCCATGCCAGACTCCAAGCGAACACCCGGACTCTACAGGAGCACATAATCTGCATACACCCACCCAACTATACTCGATCAACAGCTGCATAACCAAGAAATGATATATGCTATTGACTGAGTCATGTCTTGACCAGCCCTATTGGGCCTACAACTCTCAATAAGGTTCAACATATCAACCACAGCCTCAACTTCTCCCAAAATCCTCCAGAATTTGCTATTACAAAACATAACTTCCCCCTCATTATGGACCATGTGCTTGATGCATATAAACCTGTGTTTCAAAGCTTCCTCCTCCACCCATCTATGCTCCCAAAACAAAATAAGCACCCCGTTGCCCCAATATATCTTGATACATTGATGGAAACTTTAACATCACAATTCACAAACCCCTTTCCATGAGCTTGACTGACCCCCTTCTACTAGCTCTGATACTCCACCCATTGCTCAGACCCAAGTAAGGGTCGTTGGGTAGGTTCAAGCTTAGAGATGAGGTGGTTTCTCAGTAGGGTCCGGCCGTCTATAAGAGATTTCACCGGCATGAACCCAACCAGATGCCACCCCTAGACCCGAGGGCTATTTTATTATGAACAGTTTTATTTCCACTTCAGCAAATGGATGGGTTTAAATGCTTTCTCAACAATGACTATTAGGATAATCTTATTTTTAACATTTATCTAAATGGTTCTCATCTATGTGCTTGCAGCTCATGTATTCAAATGTGTTTTAGTTTGAATCCAATTAATGACAATGTGGTTGTGTGCATATGCAGGTTCTTGAGTATCGTGGTGAGCAGGTTAGGCGTAGCGTTGCAGATTTGAGGGAGGCACGCTATCGATTGGAAGGCAAAGACTGTTATGTAAGTGTCCTTTTTTCCCCTTTGCCCTTTTTTATGATTTTCTCCATTTAATGTTATCTATGTGCTGTTGACAGATTTAAGCAAGCAAAATATATATACATAATACATTAAAATACTTGTAACTTGGAGTGGGTTGATAACTGAATAGTGACTCCGGCAAGTTACAGACATCAATATGTGGTTCTAACTGAAATTTTGAAAAAGGGAAAAATAGAGGCTTATTCTATATTGTGTATAATTGTATTTCATACACCCATTTAGTTAATGTTGGAAAACTTGTAGTAAATACTTCTGAAAGCAGGTAAAATAGTCTACTTTCATAAATTTCAGAAGAATTCTCTTTGGCATCTTGATCGGATTAAAATAGGTTCTCTGCCTTCTCACTATGGATTACTGTTGGTTTTGCAAAGAGGTTGTCATGCTGGTGGTGGAAGTGGTTATTATTATCTGAAGTACTCTAAATTTATTGAATTTAAAATAGTTTTTTTTTATTATAGTTTGGCTTCCGGTTCTGTTCCTAATAGATAAAGATTTCAACTTTTATCCTGCAGCTGTTTAAGATAAGCGAAGAAGTGGTGATTGATGCCACCGATAAAGGAAACATTGCACGCTTAATTAACCATTCTGTAAGCAATTATTGCTCCTTAGACCATGCTTCCAAGAATTTTTTATGCTTTTCATGGTGACTCCTAAGCATGGTATTAAAACTCGGTCGATACTGATACGTATCAGTTTCTTCGAGAACCGAGACGAATACCACCCTAATACAAGTATCGGTATTGGTATCGGGCCGATAGAGGTCAGTATCGGCCGATACTCTCGCAGCACAGGCCGATACTGACCCTAAGTGCTTTACATTTTCCATACCATTGGTCCAAGATGCACCGATACCGATAACGGTACCTTGCTCTTAATTGCTTTTCCCTTTCAATTCCATGCTCGTAATTGTTTGTCTTTTGCTTAGTGCATGCCAAACTGCTATGCGAGGATTATGAGTGTAGGTGGTGAAGAAAGCCGGATCGTACTTATTGCAAAGACAAATGTCGCTGCTGGTGATGAGTTAACGTATTACTCTCTCTCTCTCTCTCTCTCTCTCTCTCTCTATCTCTCTCTCTGCACATATACTCATGTGTGCTTGGTTTTCATTATCGTGTTTTGTGTGTTAACAGGTATGATTACTTATTTGATCCCGACGAAGGTGATGAATGTAAAGTTCCCTGTTTATGTAAAGCTCCTAATTGCCGAAAATTCATGAATTAGGAGGGGTATACCATACAACTCAAAGCCATTTATTTCCATTCACCCTCCAACCGCGATATTCGCTGAGTCTGTATTACCTTCTCCATTTATTTCAATAATTTTTTTATGGTAAATAAGTATATATAGATTTGGCAATTATGTAAAGCTAGTGTTTGTTTGTACAGTTGAAGGACCAGCAGTTCAACTCGTATCCCACACACGTACACATACGCACCCTGTTATTCAATTATTCAAAGCTATCTTCTCCTCACGGCATCTAAGAGTAATACCTTGGGTGGTGGTGAATATTTTTTTGATGACTTGAATCCGGCCTCGCACCCAACCAAGTCCTGGGTGCGTGCAATACGTGCACATCACACAACCAAGTCAGTAGGGAATAGGGATAAATCCCTGCGAGTGACCGAAAAGGGAAATATTCTTGCAGTCGTCTTCGTAAAATTATTGAGCAATCTGTCTGGTTTGCAGGTGTCAGTATCTTTCAATCAGCTTTTCATAAGTTTTCATAAGTCAGCTACATTTACTGTTCAACCGGTCGGGAAAGAGACATCAGACCTGACCCGATATTTTATATATTAAAATATAAAAAATGATTTTTACTTGGTCGAGCGTTGGGTTGGATTGAGTGCACCATCTTGTTAGCTGGGTCGGCTGTTTGGAAAATGGCACACACCCAATTTACTAGGTGTGAAAGTAATATTTGGGGCATGTTCTTCCGTTGGGGATATTCAAGTTGCCATTATATCCAGTTTCCATGTGGGCTTTTTAAAAGTTTTTTAATTTTTTTTAAATTTTGGAATAGATTAGATGCAAAATGAAAAGTTGTATGTATGAAACGGTTGTTCGTTGCACCGCGATTTTTCAGGGGTCTTAATGGGAAAAGTCATAAAAATAATTTATTTATTTATTTTGAAAGGGATGTGATTGACTTTGCCTAAGTTGTCATGGCAGCTGATGCTCACGATGAACACCACATGATGGCCAACTGATAGTGGGTTTAGAAATTTTTCTACACCTTGGCGCCTAGTCTTGGACCTCTAAATTTTTTTTTATCTTTTTTAAAGAAAATCCACGCTCGAACACATGTTCCCCCTAATTTAGGGTTGTCAACGGCTTGGGCTTTTTATAAGTCCGATCATTTTTTATCCTAATTGTTAGGCTCAAACGTGGTTCAAAAATAAAATTGGGTTCAGGTCGGGCCCAATTCGGGCCAACCTATTCTTTTCTCTTAATATAATTGGGGCTTGATCAGGTGAGGCTTTGATTTGCCTGATTATTTTTTGCCTTAAAAATTAGGCCTGAACCCGGCCAGGATGGGACCTGACCTTGACATAAAGTCCGGTTGGGCTCGAGATTTTTATGTCATGCTGGAGAGTAGCAACAATTCGAGTTCAGTCATGAGCTCGAAGTGATTGGGAACATGCATCCCACGAAGAAGAGATCGTGACATTCATCAGATGCCTATAGCCTATTCTATTTTTGTGTGGTTCTGATACTTGGTGGCAGTTGGACACCCCCAACACAGCACAATACTTTTAAACGTGGTTCAAAATTTCGGCAGAAACCAAAACCCAAAATTCAATCCGAAATTTTGATCCTTGCTTCTAGGCATTTATGAGTTACCACATAATACTATCAAATTGTTCCTCTGTTTGACACATAAAATGAATCAACATTTGTTTATATATATATATATATATATTTGTAGATTTATTGGTGGTTCAAGTATTAGAGTTAGAAACTATGATTACGGTTTAGGTATGTAGAGTATTTATTTACATATAAATTAGGATTAGATTTCGTTCAGGTGTTTTTTTATTTTTTTCAAAAAAGCTCAGATTTTTGGACGCTCAGATTCCTGACAAATTCTTAGCATACTCAAATTTCTGACTTTCTCCATATGCGTTCTTAAGGTACTCATATTCCTGATTTTTCTTATAAAAGATGAAAATCCTTTGTTTTTAAGTTTATCTCAGAAAATCTTCAGAATCGATTCAATCGGTGATTATACTATAATCGTAGAAACATGATCATCGGTTTATGTGTCGTGCTCGAATTTCTCTCAAAATTTACGTACTACCAATCGAGATGGGGATGAACATATTTGATGGAGCAAACTTTGTAGGTATTATATAAGTTTTTTTATAATTGGCGTCCGCTAGCAAACTCGGTGTGCGAAGAAAAAAGTAATGTGCGTAATACTTCTCGTAGTAAAAAAAATCAGAGAAAAGGATCCGACTCTCATTTAAACCACCAAAATAGTGTTTAAATGATGTTGTACGATTAATGATTTAATATGTGAGATTCATTCCGTCTAAGTGATAGATCATCCATTGAAGGGCAATGGGCCCAAAAATCATAGATTTTAAAGATATTTGAACCGTTCGATACTATACAATAACAACAAACGTTGTTATAAACACGATTATAACCTGACCAACGAAGCAAGTGGGCAAAATGCAGCCACACATACCCCCACGTGTCTAAAATCGGTGCCCAAATTTATAATCTCTCTCATTATTTCATCTGAATCTGAGCTGCATATATGTTCTCTCTCATAATCCCTTTTGCTAGACGAGGACCCATGTCTCTCTCTGGTTCACTCACTATATATATTAAGAGAGAGAGAGAGAGAGAGAGAGAGAGAGAGAGAGAGAGAGAGAGAGAAATCCTCCAAGTTTTAGCATAAGCGTGGCCGTGCCGTGCTGGTGGTCGAAGGACAGCTGCATGGCCCTGTCCTTGTCCGACACAACCCTGAAGTGAAGGAATCTAGAAAAGGAATTTATCCAGTGGCATACTAATCTTTATAAAAATTATTAACTAAAATTTTTTACATTAAATGATGCACTAAGATCATCTTACAAGTATTATTGCCAAGCACCAAATATTTCTTATTAAAGCAGTCCTTGGGACTGAGCTAACACGTGAAACCCAATTCGCTGTTGATAAACCCACACTCGCACAAGCCTGCTCTCTAAAATGCGCCTACTAAAATACACTCCCAAAGCACGTTGCACCCCTCTTTCTTCTTCTTCGTATATAAAACCCAGAAACACAGATTAGAGAGAGAAAGAGAGAAAACCAATGTTATCGATTTGAAAGGTAGTTTATGACTGTTGACTGGTGAGTTCGGCTCTCATGTATATACTAAAGTGAAGTATACTCAGCAGCCAAAAATTTGAGCTCAGAATCTGAACTAATCCGAGTAATTTGCTCGAACATTCAAATGTCTCTTTCACTCGGAAATACCTCAGATTCCCAATTCCAAACCAAAACTCTCGAACACCTGAATAACTCAGATTTTACATAAAATCTCAAATTCTTTACAGAAAAAACTCTCAAAGGGTTTACAGATTTATATAAATACAAATTAGTAATAGGGTTAAATACATTTTCACAATCACATATTCACATATAGGAATTAGAATTAAAAGGGTAACATGAAATCTAATTATAATAATAAATAAACAAATGCATAAAAAAGAAAAGAATGAGCACTATATATATATATATATATGGGTATTCGGGCTGGGCTTAGGCGTGCTACACACCATCCGGCCCTAACCCAGTCCGGGCCAAGTTTAGAGACTAAAAAAATCTAAAAATTTTGGGCCGGGTTTCCGGTCAACCTGGCCAATTGACAGCTCATGAAACGGTTGTTTGCTTCACCGCAAAAGGGGCTTGTAAAATCGACTTTCATGGGCCTACAATCAAACGGTTAGATTTTGATTCACATGGCACACATCTCAAAAAGTGAACCAAGTACTACGCTTGATGTACAACAATAATCATGTTAACCTTTTGATTTGCCGATCTCGAGATTCATTTCATGGAAGATTATGGTGAAAAAAGACCTTCACCCTAGGGTGCGAAAAGTAAAGGAAACACAAAAGAAAAGAGTCGCACTGTAAATAGGTAAATGGCAGGGGCAGAGTGTAAATAAGACATATTTCATAGGGGTAAATGCAAAAAACCCGAAATCTTTCTTGCTATCATAGTTGGATCTCCCCAGTTGCATCTCATTTTGAGCATGTTTTGGTGACAAAATCCAGTCAAAAGTTGACCACTTGCAGTTGTTCTTGCTTTGAAAATGTGTGAAGGTCAACTTTTGATAAGGTTCTCTTCCCAAACATAGCTCCTTCTTAACATCATCTATTGATGCTATCATGCTAGTGAGGAGAGTTCCATAACCATTCCATATATAAAATATTTCGCATGCCTTGTAACCATTTGATGGTGGGAGTTATTTTGACCTCTCTTTTTTAATGTGGTGACTAAATTGCCTTTGAAATGGTGAGTTTGTATTTGGTATATACATCGTTCTCGGGTCAGTGTTTAGGATCTGCATCATATGAAATTAACATTTGAGCCATCTAATGGTATGCCACGATCTGAAGATGTAATCTCGGGGAGATTATTAAAAATGATCTTCAACGTCTGATTCAAAGCAGTCGATAAATTTTGATGCGATGCTCCAAGAGTTTTAGTGGGTGCAAATAGACCCACCAATTTAAGTAGAGAACTCAACTGTCCGGGCATCAATGTGGCTCGGCCCGGCCCACTATGGGCCATGTATTGGATAAGGTAGGTAGGCCCGATATATAAATGTATTGCCCTGGCCCTGGCCTGATTAGTAAATCCGGCCATGTATGGGCTAGTCTCAAAAGCCCGATTAAAAATTAGCCCATTTATGCTCGGCCCGACTCTAGCAAATGGGTTAACATATAGAGAGATTCACAAGCAGCCCGTCAATCGGACCAACCCAACTTGATATGGGTTGGGATAAGGTAGAGTAAGCCCAATTCATAACTGGGCTGACCCGGTTTGAACTTATTCATAATTGGGCCAGAAAACGATAGCTTCAAGAAGTCCAATTAGAATTGCCATATTTAAGGCCCATGAAAAACCCGGTCCATTGAGACCCCTATTAGGACTCTCAATGGGCCGGATTAGGGCCGGGCTAGGGTTCAACCCGGACCTAGCCTACCCGGGTCGAGTTCTCAAAATTTTCAGCCCGGGCTGCAATATACTCAGCCCAAGCCCGACTCCTACTAGGCCGGGCTTGGGTATTTTTTCGGGCCTTTTTTCTAATAAAATTTGGTTTGACTATTTTTTTGGATTATTTTTCTAATAAAATTTGGCCGGCCTTTGATTTTTTTTTTTCTAATAAAAGTTTGAAGAATGTTAAAAATTTAATTAAATAATTATATTAACATTATAGAGGCTCAGGTACATACTTTTATTCAAATATTTCATTTTAGTTTGTTGCACAATGGCTATAACAGACAATGGTTACACAATGATTATAATGGATAATGATTAATCTCAAGGTATTTAAGTAAATTATATTTAATTAAAAGAATTTTTTTTTATAACTTTAAAAAGATAAGTATATATATATATATATATATATATATATATATATATATATATATATATATATATATATATATATAAAATATCCGGGCCGGGTGCAAGTTGGGTATTGGAACAGTCAACTCAAGTCTGGCCCGGATTGATCCGGGTTGCAATATGTTTAACTGGGTCTGGATATCGGGCCGGGCTTGCTTGATAGAAAGTATCACTTTTTTCAGACTTGGTGCGGGCTAAAATCCGGGCCAGCCCGGCCCATTGAGAGCCGGGCTGGCCCTCTAAGTATAACTGCCATTTTTCCTAGGGAAACTGAAAACGAGGAAAATTAATCAGGGAAAGTTAAAATAAAAACTCTCTCTCTCTCTCTTTCTCTCTCTCTCTCTCTCTCTCATCACATAACATGTCTTCTTCTCCCACCTGAACATGTCTTTCTCCCAATCTCTCTCTCCTCTCTCTCTCCTTGATCTCTGCTCCACCACCAGAGAAATCCAGCAGATTCATGCTTATTCCATCAAAACAGGGGCTTTCCATAAAAACCCGTCACCAATCACAACAAAGATAATCAAATCCTCTTGCTCTTCCATTCACCCTTCCTCTCTCCAACCTACAGCCGTCAATTACGCTCTCTCGCTCTTCAATCGTGCCCCAGAATCCTCTGCTTTTCTATACAACACCCTCATCAGAGCCTGCACTCAAACTCAACGTTCCCAACAAGCCCTCTTGCTATTTTATCAAATGCTCCATGATTCCAATCTTCTTTCACCCGACAATTTCACCTTCACTTTCGCCCTCAAGGCTTGCGCCCAATTGGGTTCGATCGAAGAAGGCGAACAACTACATTGTTTCATTTTGAAAACCGGGTTCGCGTCCGATCTCTTCGTCGAGAATTGTGTGATTCATATGTATGCCCGGTGTGGGAAGATGGAGTGTGCACACAAGGTGTTTGATAAACTGTCTCATGGAAACGTTTTGTCCTGGAATTCCGTGATTGATGGGTTTGGGAAATCTAATGACATTGATTCCGCACGTAGGGTGTTCAACCAAACGCCAGAGAGAAATATTGTTTCTTGGAATTCTATGATATGTGGGTACGTGCAGAATTTGATGTCCCGTGAAGCCCTTGACCTCTTTCTCGAGTTGCAGATTTCGGGGCTGAGACCCGACGAAATCACCATGGTTAGTATCGTCTCTGCAGTTTCTGACATGGGTCTTCTCGGATTGGCCATAACGGTGCACGGGTACTTAATGCGCAATGAGTTCTCGTTGAATGGTGTTCTCGGTTCTGCACTTATCAATATGTATTCCAAATGTGGCAGCATATATACTGCGTTCGCGATTTTCCTAAACATTCCCAATAAAAATGTGGGACATTGGACCTCAATGATCTGCGGGTTTGCAGCTCATGGCTTCGCCGAAGCGTCTCTGCAGCTGTTCTCGCACATGTTGAGCTCAACGGTGAAACCCAATTACGTAACCTTCATAGGCGTTTTGAGTGCTTGTAGTCACAGAGGTCTAGTTGAAGAAGGCTTAAAACACTTCAACATAATGAGAAGAGTTTACGGCATAAAGCCAGTGGTCCAACATTATGGATGCTTAGTCGACCTCCTCGGCCGGTCGGGTCATCTTGAAGAAGCAAAGCTTCTTATCGAACTTATGCCGATGGAGCCTGGGGTCGTGATATGGGGCACATTGCTCTCCGCGTGTAGGAACCATGGTAACATTGAGATTGCAGAGATGGTGGCGGTGAAATTGGTTGAGCTTGAACCAAATTATGGGGGCTGTTATGTTCTTATGTCTAATCTCTATGCTAGTTTTGAGAGATGGGATGATTTTAGTAGGATGAGGAGGCTGATGGAGGAGAAGGGAGTGGAGAAGGTTCACGGGTTCAGTTGGATTGAGGTGGATGGCCAAGTTCATGAGTTTGTTGTTGGAGATAAGGTTCATCCACAAAGTAGAGAGATTTACAGCATGTTGGAAGAGATAGAGAGCAAGTTGAGTTGGGAGTGGTAAAGTTAAAACACTAACAAGTAGTCCTTTTACAAATATGACTTCTGAGCGTGGGAGCTCCTTTGCAAATAGGTAGTTTGTAAATTTCATCCCTGCAATTAGTTTCACACTGCACAGAAAAATGCCCAAAAATTGGATGATCAGGAGCATTTATGAATTAATTCTCTTGATTAAGGCTCATGCAAAAGGTGTTCTATTGATTGGTTAATATATGTCTCTATGTATGTCCACCACTTTAATGAATATAAGAGTATGGAGGAAGAGGATTTAGTTAAAATATAAAATCATTTAGTGTCACATCGAAGACAAGAAAGGGGAGAACTGTGTATCCCAAGATAAGGCTAGACCTATCATATTATATGCTGTAAAATGTTGGGCCATGTAAAATGATAAGGAGATGGTGTACATACATCCGAGATGTGTATGTTGGTATGAATGTGTAGAGTAATAAGAAATGATAAAATATTGCTTAAGGTGGTTTGCACAAGTTCATCATGCTTAAGGTGGTTTGCACAAGTTCATCATTGTATGAAGGGTTGAGACTCTACAAGCACAAAGAGGAAAACCAATGAAAACTTAAAAGGGAAGCTGTGAGAATGAGACACGAAAGATTGCGTAGTTACAAAGAGATTTGCACTGATAAAAATAAGTGGCGAGAGAAGACTCACAAAGCTAACCCCAAATAGATAAGATACGGTTTTGATGATGAAGCATGTCCACCAATTGGACGGGAGTGACCTTTATGTTGAATTAGAGTAAGGTCTTTCGACATGTAGAACACATATTTTAGCACAAAAGTATATATATATACTAGTCATATGCTCATGCTTCGCGCGTATGTCCCATTTTTATTCTAAGATGCTTTAATTTCAAAATCCGTTAGCCACAAATCATAGATTACCAAAATCTTTTCGAAAAAAAAATAGCTAAATGAGAACGATATTGTGACATCAAGTAATTACACTTTCATCGTAGATCTTTGGTGACAGATGAATTGACTGCAATTGGATTGTTTGTAAAGCCAATTAAATATTATTAAGAAAAAAGCCCATGTAATTAATGATAAGAGATGCTTGTATGGGTTGAATTAATACATAGAGGAATAATATTAATTTATCGAGAGTGTACCCTTAAATTGTAAAACCAATATGATCAATGTACATTATACCCATGAGATGGTATTAATTTACAAAATGATGAATGTATGCTGTATTCACATTGAAATTTTTAAAGAAAACAAAAAAGAGGCTTTTCTAATGAAATATATATTTTGCCAAAGTGTCTTTTGTTACATTTATATAAAATCATTATTAAAATGGGGAGCCATTATAAAAAGGTGTCTTACGGAGAACCCTAAATCATAATCACTCCGAGAGTTCTTAAATAATAGAGTCATCTGAAAACCTAGAGACCTTAAAGAAAAGTTTTTAGATCTATTTTTCTAGAATTTTTCTTTTAGAAGATCAATGAGACATTAGCGTATATTCTCAAGCGCTTCAAGAATCATTATTGTTATTGGGATCTCGATCTAATTACGATGTAATCATTCGATCTAGGTATGGAGAAGTTATATTTTTCATTGAACTTAAAATATTTAATTTTAAAATGAGTTTTTATGTAAATTAGTAATTTTATTTCATGAATAATGAATGGGTGATTAAATGAATGCATGCTATGATTAATGATTTTTAATGTTGATGATTTGATACATTCTGAGACGTGTTCACAGATCGAAATCAATAGATTAATTCTAAAAATTCAATAGATTGATTCTGTGAATTCAATAGATCGATTTTGGACAGTCGCGTTTTATGTCATGATTCATATGCCTTTCATTGTTATATGTCATGATTATATATGTACTCCAATGTTATATATCATGATTATATGCACTTCAATATTTTTATATCATGATTTAATTCATATATGCTTTACATGTTCCATGATGATCTATACAATACACAATCAAGACACGTAAGATATGATAAAATGTTAAGCACAATAAGTGAAGCATTAGACCCAACATCTTAAACATGATAAAGTCTAAGAAGGTATTAGACCTAACGTCTTGTGCTTGATGGGGTCTAACCAAACATGAATAAAAAGCATTAGACCCAACGTCTTGTGCATAATGGAGTATAACTAAATAAGAATATGATGAGCATGATTAAACCCAACGTCTTGAGCGAGATGAAGTTTAACGTGCAATAAATGATAAAATCGATTAGACCGAACGTCTTGAGAACGGAGTCTAACTAAACAAGAATATGATAAGCATGATTAAATCCAGCATCTTGAGCAGGACGGAGTTTAACATGCAATAAATAATATGATCGATTAGACCGAACGTCTTGAGAATGGAGTCTAACTAAACAAGTGATAGGCATTATTAGGCCCAACGTCTTGAGCGGGACGAAGTCTAACATGCATAATTTGATAAGCAAGATGAACTTTAAAAAAATGACAAACTCATACAATGATGATATCCATGTTATGTTTAGTTCATTGCATTTTATTGAGATTATACTTGCCACAAGCACACACTCATGAATTATAGAAATGTTCATATTGCAATAATTGATATCTTATACTTCAATGGATTGCATATTTGATCCATACAAGTGAAAACTTACTCCCCTTATTGATATGGGTAACCAGATGAGACAGGTATAGCTAAGGACAACGTATGAGTCTATGGTGATGAGACTACATACAGTGTTCAACAATCTGAGACGAATGGTGATGAAGGCTTCATTGCCTAGTTACTTATTTCCCTTCTATTATTTTGCGTTTGGGTTAGCTCTTTTGAGGCAAAGAACAACTCTTTCACTTTTTGGCTCCGACAAAGAACTACTTTTACATTTGGTAACACAACTCCTTGCCTCATTTGCTCTGGCGGATAACTATTTTAAGTAATAAAACTATTCTATGTCTGCTCTTTCTCAAAACAAATTTTATCTATTCTGACAGAGAGCAGATAAAGAGTTACTTATGCTCTTATAAGAGCTAACCCAAACACAGCCTGAGTTTTCTATTTAACTATATAAAAGTTTTAAATTACTAAAAGCGACAGAGGTCGCCGCCATCAATATTTCAATAAAATAGGGACACTTTGGGTATTATCAAAAGTAGTAATGATTAGTAATTTGGATGGCCCGTCTGAAATATTGTGATACACGTATTTATCTAGTCTAGCAACAAGTTAAAACAACCAATACCAAGCATTGTTGGAAGTGTAAAACAATCTATATATATCCTGAAATATCGTTGGTTTAACTTATTTAGAAAAATATAAATATTATTTTAAATTTACTATTTAGTATCAGATTCTTTAAATCCTGGGTAACATATTCTTGAATGTTGAGTATAACTAAATAAAAAAATGATATTTTTATCATTTTGATATCTACAGCATTTTGAGTATAACTAAGGACCACTTATTTTACAATCTGAATTGTCGATTGTGTTCAAAATGCTCTAGATATCATTTGGTTAAAAAAGCTGCATGATTGAGCAATATTAATATGTAGTTATGAGTTTATATTTGCCAACATCATAAACAAAAAAAATGTATCCATTACTTGCACAAAGAAAGTAGGCCCTTACATAGAATTTAAAAGAACTGAAGTCATCTGATTTGAAGGCCATAATCAAAAGATTGGCACGGAAAACGATTTCTATCACATGATTCAAGATAGTCAGCCTTCGAACCCACCCTTTGACTATATTATATCATATGATAGAGATATGTTTAGTGCCAATCTTTGCATCAAACTTCCTTGAATCATTGCCTTCAAATCAGACGGCTTAGATGATGTTTCTATATGGCACGGGTCCCCAAATACCATGTCTTTTTGGTTAAATTGCGTGCCAAGTGATGGGTCCCCTAAAGAGTCCTTAACGCTCGGCTCCTAACTTGAATTCACTAATAAGGAAAATTCCTTTTTCCTGGAATTTTAACACATTCAATCTTGGGTTGCATTGTGCTTGATGGGCTCCAATCCAAGTACATGACCCAATTTCACTTGAATGACGGGCCAAGCCAGGTGCAAACTGGGATAAGATCGGCCCGGGCCAATGACCACCGTCGATCACTATCTAGTAGGACTGTCAAAGGGCCGGGTCGGGCTTTTGCATGGCCCCGGCCCTACCCCGCTGACCACCGTCGATCACTATCTAGTAGGGCTGTCAAAGGGCCGGGTCGGGCTTTTGCATGGCCTGGCCCTAGCCCTGGCCCTACCCCTAGCGGGCTAGGGCCAGGCTAGGTTTAAGCTTTGGGCTTTGACATATTACCATTTTTTATAATGCTATAAAAAAATTAAAAAAAATCTCAAAAAATATTTAAAATAAATAATGCTATAAAAATATATAAAATACCGGTTATTGGATAATGATTAGCATTACCCATACCATATATATATATATGACCAGGCCTTACCCTATCTTAGCCCGGCACTAAAAGCTTTTATTATAAGGCCTAAGCCCTATCCATGGGCCCTCGGAGTTTGGCCCTAGCCCTAACAGTTAGGATCGGGGGCAAGCCCTAATAGATTGTGAACAGGTCCCTATTCGGACACGTTGTACTATTTTTCATTAAGTTTGTCACGTGATGAGGACCCAATGTGATATTGGAAATGGTCGCAAGTCCACATGGGAAGCCGCAATGAAGATGACCAATCAATAGGATGACCATGATCAGCCAATGGTCCAGATGTAACAATCATTTATCGGCTTGATTATTGGACCATGATCCATTATCCAATAAATGGACAATTTGGATCTCTTTTAACTTGTGGTTATCATGTAACATCTTTAACTTGTGGTTACATTTACTTGCAAGGAATTTGTTGCAAAAGACGCTCCTTGAAGAAATTATATGAACCTAGACACAAATCTATACGTCAGAACATGAATGTCCATTGCCAAATGGGTACCTCTATTCCCGCCTACCATATCTATCACATAAAATCAGACAATCGTGATCGCTTTTCACCACACTCTTCCACCTGATGGATCTAGAGATCATGGGCGTACCATCAGATGGTCAAGTTTCAGATTCCATGTTGAGCATGATGTGTACCATATGATTTCAGGGCCACGTGGAATAAAAAATATGACCGTCTGATGGCACGCCCATGGTCTTGAGACTTACTGTTCAAGAGGTTTTAGTGCAGGCTCCCACCAGTAATCTAGGTGCCAATAGAGGTACCCTTGCCAAATCCAAGAAGCATTCTCTGATTTTTTTCTCAGGCCAGCGTTCACTTTCTTCTTATTTTAATTAATTTTTTTCTTAACGATATATTAAAAAAATAAAAAAATAAAAAAATCAAATCAAATTATATTATATTGGTTCAGAAAATTCTCTGGACAGGTTTATGCCGAATGGTTCGCCGTATCAATCCTATCATAACTGACTTTAACAACCATACTGCCCCTAAAATCAGTTAGTCAGATCTGGACATGATTTTAGGGGCTAAAAAGGCTATTCTTGAGCACACCATAGGTAAGGTGGATGAAATTTCCTGGTTTTGTTTTTTGAAAAAATATAATAAAAACCATTGAATTTCTGTTTTTTATTCTGCAGGTTGTCATCAGTTTCCAATTGGTGGCCAGACCCAAACATCAACTTTGATGTTCAGAACATCCACAGTACAACGAATCAATGAACAAAATGCAGATTGGAAACAGAGAAGACCAACATAAAGAATGTTGCAAATCAATGTGGGCCAGCAGTCTACGTTTAGCTTGTAAGTGTGCATTGTGAACTCTTATCAATTTTATTATTACGCTCTTTCCAAGGAAAATGATTTCCCATGTGGATGAACTGATCGGGGAAAAAATTGGAAATCAAAAGATAAAATTAAATGTGAATTTTTTTTTAAAAATACTACTCACATTTTAGTAGACAATTTTTTAAAAACACCAAAATATTTCAAAATTTTGCATGCAGTTCGTGTTTAATTTGCAGAACCTAAAACTCGAGAATTATTCGGAAATTTTGTGGGTGTTTCGCAGAAGCTTATGATCAGATAATTAGATTCATCTGATGGGTTTAAAAGTTGGACCAGCAAATTCATATGGTTGCCTACCACATGGATGATCCAGATCTATAACTACGCGCCTTGTTAGTCACGCAGATTAGCCAATAGACCCAATACCTTTAGTATTAAACCTGGACATTAAATAACTAAAAATAAAAAAACTGTAAACTCTGTCAAACCGACTCTTGATTAACTACTGATTCGAATAAGTCCAAAACTTAAATTTTATAAAAGGACCTCACTCCAATCTCCGCTTGTACACAGATAGAGCCAAGTGGCAGACAACTTCAATTGATCCAAAAAATTGCACACCAACAGGAAAATTGGAATAATCCAATTGTTGCACCTTAATGTTGACCATTAAAAATATGCACAACCGTCCCTATTAGAGTGCATAGATTGGATGGTCCAAATTACTCAATGAGTGTGATTTTTAGGCCCACTTGAGTTCAATATATGAACTACCACTTTAATAGCTTGGATTGCTAAAAAACTTGTGGAATGTCGCCTAAAAATGGGGCTGCCATGGCTCTATCTGTAATCGAGCATTGATAGCTCATCAATCCTTTGTAACACTTGGAAATCGAAGAACCAATTTCCATGTGGAATCCAAGTTTTCGATCATTACCATTTTAATAAGTATCTTCCTAGTGTATTCCACCAGCCCCAGTCAATAAGTGAAGGAAAAATGTTGCAAGCAAACTTACAGAGTCTAACCGACAATAGAGAAGAGTGCTTCAGCGGACTTGCCGAATACTCATTGACCACTGCATGCATAAAAATAAAAAACATCTTACAAGCCGTGTTTATGAGTAGTAACTTAACAAAAAAAACCACTTAAAAACTAAGTAATTTGTGTACAAAATTACCTGATATGGCAGAGAAAATGCTGATCCATTCCTTCAGCACCACAATAGGTTCTGGCAGAGGGTCAGGTCAGCCTCGGTTTTTCAGTTTTTGAGTTAATTGCTGAGACAAATGCACCACCAAATTAAGAGAGGGAAAAAAAAATCGATGAAAGGATCCAAAGACCCATCTCTCTTTGTTTCCTTTCTGGCAGGCGCAACTGCTTTAGCTAAATAACTTTCCACATAAATTACAGAAGGCATAGATAAAGCCAAAAAAGACGGGAAAAAAGGAGCAAAAACGTGGTGAAAAAAAAACTGCAGGCAAGAAGAAGATCAGCAACAGCAGCAGACATGATTTCCAAAGAGAAATGACATTTCAAAAAAACTTGAATAGAAAATTGTCTCAATGTGTACTTTCAGGAGAATTATGTATCCGACTTAAATTTACCCTACACCCAATTGAATCTGGGATCAAAACCTCACACTCATTGCCTAATACGGTGCCATCCGAAATGGCTTCAGAATTCTGATTCGTAGCATCGCCACTGCAATTGTCATTCATTTTTCCGGCTTCGTTGTTGCCAGGAGAATTGGTAGCACGTAGAGTACGTTCATTATCAGAGTAATCCTCAACTGGCTCTTCTTCCTTCTCCGTATCAGTAGCTTTATCAGGCGAATCTGTAGCCCGTACGTTATGTTCAGGAGAAGAGCAGTCTTCAACCAGCTTCACTTCCTCCGTATCCGAAGCTTTATTTGGTGAATTGATAGCCATTAAAGCAGCATGTTCATGAGAAGAGGAATCCTCAACTGGCTCTACTGTTTCTGTAGCAGAAGTCGGGGAGAGTTTCTCAGGGTGTCTAGAAGAAAATGTCAAGACATGCTTTTTAGCTTTCAGTGCTTCATTCTGCTTCTTGTAAAGGGAGAAGGCTCTCTGCACGTTTAGGAAAGCAAGATAGTAAGGAAAAATGCACTGCTTTTTTTGGATAAAAAACGATTGATATGTGCATATGAACACATGAGGGAGCAATTCTACTCGTATCAGCAAATAACAGTTGGCACCATAAATCACAATTCACTCATCAGTAATCCACAGAATAAGAGAACCAAAAGGCAAACCAGAAAAAAAGTTACCATAAAATAATAGTTGACGCCACGTCTCCACCAAACTTTTTTTTCATGCTAAAATATATCCTTGTTTTTACCAAGGGTCACCCATGCATTACATCCACCCATTCTTCCAAACTGGATGGATAGCCCCAAAACTGCTTAGAGAAGATAGCCCCAAAACTGGATGGATGCATTACAGTTGGGTATTTTCATCTTTTTAGGTTGTAAAACTCTCTCGACTTTATTTTTTGATCGGTAAGTAGCAGATATAGTAAAAAAAAAAAGGCAAAGAGATTACAACCAAACTAAGAGAGATGCTTAGAGAAGATGCCCCAAACTGGGAACTGAAAAACTATATAAAGATACCCATATGTGTGTGTATGATATTCGGTAAGTAGGAAATATAGTAAAAAGGGCAAAGAGATTACAGCCAAACTAAGAGAGATGCTTAGAGAAGATAGCCCCAAACTGGAACTGAAACACTATATAAAGATACCCATACGGTGGGGGTGGGGGTGGGGGTGGGGGTGTGGGAGGCAGATATAAAGCCCATACCCCAGGATATCTCCAAGCAAGGGAGGACCAGGAACCCAAAATTAGCCTCACGCCTCCCCATATCATCTAAAAATAGCCCACTGTAAGCCCCGGTGGTCTAAAAGCCAGACGTTTATTTTTAATTTATTTTTTATATCAGATTAATGCCAAATTATCATTAATGTTAATGAAATGATCAAAAGGGCACAGCGGCATGCTTTGCCAGAAATCTAACACGGTTGGGGATCTCTGTTGAAGAAACCGCTGAAGAGTGGTGAAGCCAGGCCCCACCAGGTCAGCTCATCCAAATCAGATGCTCTGTCGCCCTACACATCTCAAACTGGTTGCAAAAAATCCTTTTATTATGTTCTTTCTGAGTTCCCTAGAAGATAGATGATGGCAAAGTGTTCCAGAGGATACACGTAGCCCCATAAGAAGGATCCTCAGACCATCCTGCCAAGACCCTTGCACAAGATTCACCGAGGCAACCGCTAACCTCAGCCTGATAAGAATCCTAGATATGTGAGGCAAAGGACATTGAAGAAAAAGGTGATCAACCACCTTGCTCGCCTCCCCACATAATTTACATACCCGCGGCACCTCCCTACCCCTCTTCGATTTCCAAATTGATGACCAGTGCTGCTCAAGTAGAGCGGTCTTCGTCCTGGAAAGCGATAACAAGATTCAGTTGTGAATCATCCCTTCTTCCCTAGTTCCCACACTTAACCATGCTCAATTCTTCCAATAGCTGATGCATTTTCTCATCTCTCAAATTTTTCCTCAATTGAATGTTCCAACAGAAAGAATCATCCCCCTTTTCCACACCATAACCACCAGCAGGAGAAACAAGCTCACATGGGACCTACTACTTTGCCAATTGCTTGCCCGTACTCACTAATATTCCGAAGAAACTTCTGCCCATCTGCCATGTCTGCTCCAACAATTAAACCATGTAATCAGAAGCAAATTTAATTACCAAGTGTACCCCTGAGGATAGTGCAAAAAAGCGTTTTCATTCCTTTCCAACCAGATACCCACATTGAAGCAAACACGGCCACATCCCAGAAACTCTTCTCCAGCAGGAAAAGAAAGCCCGATCCTAATGTTCTCCTCAGTTTTCTACTGTACCATCACATATTTTACGATGGTTGCTGTGTATGCATATGTGGGCATTGCATCCTCATTTGTACCAAGCATCAAAGAACTGCATTACATCCATATAATTCTACCAACAACTAAGGTACTTTTATCTCCATAAGCTTTAAATCCAATTGATTTTAACATTCGCAGTTTTTTTTTATAGTGCATTCACATATTTTGGGATTATTGGCATACATTCATGTAGGCAAGCATGTTTCCTAACTCTAATGTATTGGATACTGTTCAGATCACCCTTCGATTTTATTTGAGAGCCACGAGGATGTCAAAGGAATAGATGGTTAGCATAGACAAACCGGACAGAATATGTCAATCATTTAAAAAGATTACATCAATTCGGAGCCAATTAAAAGGGAACTTCAGAGCCATATTGAGAAAACGATGACAATCAAATGCTTCTAACCATCTGATCAATCGCTTAATTCAAGAACACTCAACACGAAATTGATCAATCAGAGAGCATATAAAAAACGTAGTCCATTAACCAATTATTCGGAATGATGGAAGAATGGATATCAGTTGTGTTTCAATTATCAAACAAACATTTTTTGCTACACAGATACATGTGCGTAGAGGATCTCCTACAACAGTGATAGTATCCGATTTTATGCAAGTCCATAATATATGTTTGTGTACCCTAAACAAAATTTACAACATTCATCCTACAAAAAATATACCTCAAACACAGTTTCTGTTATTGGAGGGAAGATTGAATTCCTCTGACTTCGGTTGAATTTGGAGCCCTTGGCTACCACTTCTGTTTCCTGTCACAGAAGATGGAAAAACAATTTTATTAATTGGAATAAAACAATCACAAAATCAATGAGCAAAAATGAATTTTACTTATTTTTGTGCAAGATATTAATGTTTCTTTGTACCTCTGGGCTTAAGTGCTTAATAACATTGCAGTCACCAGTAGTGCCTCCCCCAATTTCCAATATGGTCATGCACTGTGTATACAACTCTGGACAGGAAAGCTCTAGAGATATGTCAAGCTTAGAGAGATAAGCACGAGCAAACTGACCAGTATCACAACTTGACATTTTAAAAGGCTCTGGAGTCTTTTCACGGATAGCTCTTAGAGGGGATTTGGTGTTGTTTTTTAATGAAGGGGATCCATCAGATCGCTTGATCTCAATGCTTTCTGCTGGAAAACGTTCAGGTCGATTCCGCTCACTTCGTGGACGATGTCCAGACTGCCCAGCAGCCCAAGTTTCATCTGCTGGGAAACGTGATGAATAATCCAGATCCTGCTGAGGTGCTGTGAGTTCCATATTTACACTTCCATTTTGTCCCTTCCACATACCTGAATTAATCTCCCATCCTCGTCCACTCATCAAATGCCGATTCTGATCCCAATCCTGCCTACCATAGATATTAGATTCATCTCCAAAGACACCATTGGTCCCATCCCATCCATGCAGGTGAGGAAATGAATCATCCGTCGGATTCCGCCACCCATATGGCCGGTCATGCATGTGATAAGAAACCCCACTAGGATTCAATTCCATGGACGGTCTTACACCAAATAGTGGTGAAGCAAATGGAAATCCACTGTGAGGCGGCCCATGCTGAAAAGGAATGAAGCCGTTTGTTAATGGTGATGGCCAGTTTGGGGTGCCCTTCCAAGCATTTCCCTGTACTCTCCCCATATTGATATCATCACTCCTTTTGTAACGATTGTTGGACTTCCGGTTACCCACCTGATTTCTACTGTCTTCTTCCGGTGAAGGAAGAATACTTGAACTGCTGGGAAATTGAGCCGTTCGATTAAATGATGATGAACTGACAGGTGCTGGCTCACCGTTGAGCAGTTCTGCTTGGGTTGACTCATCCAAAGATGACTTCTCTAAAGCAAAATTCTGATTTTTATCTTCATTAGCAGAATAGTCTCTAGCATCCTTGTAATTGCTGCTCCTCCATCCTGTTTCTTCAACGTTTAAATGGCGTCTCACACCATTCCTACTTGGATATCTACGATCACCAATTGTTGATGGAGATTTTTCCATTATTTGAATGGGTGAGTCCTGGTCATCAGATCTTGGGGACCTTTTATTTTGTGAAGCAGCAGCATTCTCCTCCAGTAATTCACCCAAACGGCTCGCCTCCTTTTGTTTGGGTTTCTCCATAGACTGACACTCAAAGACTTTCGTAGCAACTCCAGATTCGCTATGGAGCTCTCCTGTAGCAGGAGCAGTAGGCTGAAGTCCTTCAGAGACCGAGTCTCTGAATGTTAATTCCTCTTTCTTTGAGCTACCCCTGAAGAAAGGAAGAAAAAAATACTAAATAAAGATAAATTATAAAGAGTAGCAAAAACCCTGCATAAGGCACAAAAGACGTTTAAAATAATAAAATATATAAAAAACAAGAGTCGAAATATATGATTTAGAGAGTAGACTAACACAAATAGATGGGATAAGGTGATGATGATGAAACTAAGACAAATAGATTTGGTACTTTGGTTAGAATATATAAATCTGATAAACCCATTATCTTTCATGAAAAAAAAAATGTTCTTTATATTATAAACCTCTGATAGATTAATTAGCCAAGAAGAGAAAAGTAGCACGGTATTAAACATCACCAACGATCGCGTTCCCTTCTCTAATCAATTAGGGTGTGTGTATAATGATCTGGACCTTCCAAACATTCAGTCATTCTTGGATCAGCCATAGCTTAGAATCTGAACAAATTACGCAATCAGAACCAGCGGTCAATAACTATTTTTGGACTATTGTATTTATAATTATTTTAGTTGACTAACTGAAAGCAACAAATAAATTATTAGTTAGAAATGTCTAATTGAGATGACTTCTATACCATTGATGATCCAATGGACGCCCCATCAATTTGACAGTTTGGGCTGAAGGGCAATGCATTATGCATCAGTCATTTTCAGAGACTGCATGTTAGGAACATCTTTGATTTTAGCACCATCATCTCACCAAACTAAAGTTTAGTAAGGGCCTTATTTCAGCTGAATATATATATATTAAAGTAAAGCAAGGAATGGCTGCTGTGGCGGCACCAGAATTTTTTGAGATTTTTCTTTTTAAGATGTCAAAATTGAAAGGAAGAAAATTTCAGAAGGCCTCTTGGGTTGAGGCGTTACCAAAAGTCTGACACATCAAAACAAACCGATATGTTTGGGAAACTCAATCGTGTCTCTTACCTCAAGGGCGCATCCTCTCCCAAAAGGCCTGTCTTTTAAAGCTCTAGAAATTTGGTTTTATTGGGGCATTTTTTGGGGTCGAGTAATAGTCATATCATGTGTATCCACTTCAAAGACTTGGGGCCTGCAAGGGGGACAATGAGGTATTCTTTTTTGTCTTTTTTATATTTCTTTTAGCAGTTTTCTTTGGTCCCATGCGTCGTATATGTGTGTGTGTGTGTGGAAGAGAAAGAGGTTCATCATTCGATAGGGATGTAAGCAAATCAGGTAACAATGGGTCAAATACAGTCATGCTCAAGAAGAGCCACAAGATCATCACTACGTCTCACTCGCCTGGTTTCAATCTTCTATTTCAGTAAATATGTCTGTAAAGAGACTAAGGATACAAATATTCAATATAACAATATTCTAATTAACAGTAAGAGCTCTAGAGTGTTAAGACAATATGTAAAGGTGCTTAACTAACTTGACAATACGTAAAGGTGCCAAAAAACCACTTCATTACTGATTAAAAAATACAATTTTTAAACATAAATATAACTAAAGGGTCGGATGTGGCATCATAAATAAACAATCCTCTAACAACATATTATAGCAACCTGTTTTACCCATGATAAAGGATGATGTCACTATTTCTTGGCAAACTACTGTATTTCGATAGTTGGAGCACCAATTGCAACATTTTTGAAAATGGAAGGCCTTTTTCCCTCAGTTTTAATTCAGGGGAGAGAAAGGAGGGAGGGAATGAAGAAAGAATCGAGCATATACCTGCATTGATCTTTAACAACAGAAGCAGGGGAAATGCTGGACGTCTTTAGTTGATGGTTGCTTACTGTAGAATCAACAGCATCCGAATGGAGATGACGTGCTTCAGATCTCGCCCTGTCAGTATGGAATCGGTTCTCCTTCGAATTTCGGGACTTGAGATCACTACCATCCTCATTGTCATCATAAGACCTTTTCCTTCCTCTGTTTTCTCTGTGTCTAATGCCACGATCATCAACATAAGCACTACCGTCACGATCACTATCCTGAAGCTTATTTTTCTTACTACTATTTTCAGCATGCTTATTCTCATCCTTGAAATGCCTATTGTCAGACCTCTCACCAGCACGGTCTCTTGAGGAGCGCTCATCCCGGTACTTATCATCTTGGTATCTGTGATTCCTGTCCAAATCATCTCGATATTTATCTCTGTACCTTCCATCTTTATGCATTTCATCTTTATATCTTTCATTTTTAACGCGATCATCTCTGGAAGATAATCGTCTATCATCACCACCTCTCACATCCTCCTGCCGTTTGTCCTTATCACTAGATGCATCTCTCCTCCTAATTCGTTTCTCAAGTTCTTTCTCTAATTCAGGATTGCGCAACTCTTCTTGAATTTGCCACTCTGTAAGAAACAAAATTATAAATAAAGACAAGAACTGAAGTTCAAATCCAAAGAAGAAAACCAAAAAGAAAGGTCTCATGCGTTTAAACCAAGCAATACTAGTGAATCGAAAATATTAAGTAATCCGGACATGTTGAACCCTCATGTTTCATGCATTTTTCACTAGTTCAATTATGGAAATTTTAGTTACAGAAAAGACAAAGCATCTTTTAGGCTGTTTGATAGAGCGGAAGATGCAAGATAAGGTGAAAAGTAAATTTGCATTTCCACTTCTCTTGTTTGGTAAGGTAAATAGGAACATGGAAGAGAATTTTGAATAGGGGATAGCAAGAAATTTTTTCTCCAAAACTGGTGGAACTCACTGCCACCAGCTAATTCTCTGAACTCTTGAAGTTACAATTCTCTCTTTGTATAAAGGGGGACTTCTGTTGTATGCCAAGTACAACACATTTTGCATTAGTTTTGCAGATCAATTTTGGCAATTACTGCTCTGAAAAGCTCCCTTGAATTTCCAAATATTTTATTGGTTCATCCTATGAAAGTTCAAACCTTAGCCAAGAAATAGAACTTCATTTCCTATCATTTTTTCTTTGTTATCAAAGAGAGCCTAAGAATAAAATTGGCAAAAAATTACAGAATATGAAATGCATAAGAATAGCAGAGTGCACATCAAACATATATTGTGCCATCATATCGGGATCACAAAAAAAGTGTGTGGTACAACAAAGGGAGCTAGATGAATCAAAAATAAACTGAGAGAGGCTAGTAAGCATCCAAAGTTTAGATGCAGATTCAAAACTGAACACAAAAATTAGAGCAAATCGACATTATGGAGAAAGCAGTAGGTGATAAAAAGGAATATCCATTAAAAAGAAAATAAATATTTTAACCTGATTAGGAGTGAAACAGGAGTGCATCGATTGATATAAATTAGTAGAGCAGACACTAAAATATAACTCTGGAATCAAGAATCCCAGTGATTGAAAAAAATTCAATTGGATGATGAACAAAGTTCAAATTTAATTCTCTAAGGGAGAGCCTACATCAATTCTTTAAAACTCGGTTGACTAGCAACAAAGTTGGCAAGTTAACTGGACTGATTAGGAGTTAGGTGGAGTATATCCAATAATTCAATTTGTGTGGTCGAAAAGAGAATTTCCTGGACATATATGCTGATTGCTGACAATGGTTGTTTGGATCCATATTTATGGAACTGCAGAAATAAAGAAAATGCAGACTAGATCCTAGGACAATATGTTGGGCAGTAGCCAGTGTACAATCATATATAAATTATAAGAAACAATCGACACTGTTGATATTACAAGCTTTAGAATTGTAGTTTGAGCTGACAAAGATGACGGTGGGCTCATTCTCATGCATTGTAGACAGGGCTTCATTGGAGATTGCTGAGCCACCACCACCTTCATACATTGAAGTAAGTGACAAAATACAGCTACAGGCTTAATAAGTGAGCGAGAAAGTCGGAAGAAACTGGCAAATACAGGAAAAAGTTTTTTTTAAATACAGGAAAAAATGTTTGATATGCGAAAACGCGTTTAATACGTGAAATACGCGTATAAACTGAAAATAGCATTTTATTAAAAAACGGATATTATACATGCTTAGTGTGCTGGAAAAAATGTGTATTATACGCATATTTCACAAAAAAAACGCCGTATTTTGTCCAAATGCATTGAAGAGACCAACAGTTGGCATCATGGGAGATTGCTAGTGCTCTAACAATGAGTAATTTTCCAATGGACCCGACTCTCCTGACCATCATTTAAACACCAAAATGGTGTTTAAATGATCTTATACCATCAATGGTTTAAGATGTTGGTTATCCGTACCGTCAAAGTGATAGATCATAGATTGGCGTGCAACAGACCAAAAATGTTGTTTTAGGAGATTTAAATCATCAGATCTGTGGACTTTAACATCAACCGTTGCTTTCAGTTTAATGGCTGATATTAAAGCTCATCAATAGGATGGCTCACATCCATTTATAGGCATGTTTCGTTGGACTGAGACATGTTCTAATGACAAATTGTCACCTGGACATTTTAGATTGATGACTGATGTTCACCACATGGCATAATGAAAATCACACTGCAATGCGTGAGATTTAAAGTCTAACTTTAATGGTATAAGATCATTTAAACACCATTGTGGTGTTTAAATGTCGGTCAGGAGTCATTATCCCTTTTCCAATTAGGAGAAAATGTGACCATTGCTCTGCAAACATCCCAAATCCATCAGCACAAACAACAACATTACAATATAAAAAACTTACCAGCAACTCGCTTGCTCACATATCCAACCGCAAAACACCAATGGAGATTCACCGAATCTGAGATTAAAATTTAAACCTACATCCCTCAGCCATACAACACCTCCTAACCCGATAGAATTCTTTGGCCAGACTTAGCCGTCGTGTGATGCAGTGTCTAAAGATAACTTAAAAGAAAAATAATAAATAAAATAAAACTTCACAAAGTGATGAATTTAGGGACTCTTTGTCCCTTTGCATATTCTATTATTGTTTTTTTTATATCACATAATCACATCACTCAGAGAGAGAGAGGGGCCAATACGTATCTACAACATCCCAACATTTCCACCTTTCATCAGCCTACATGCCTTCTACATAACCATGTGAGGTCTAATAGTGGAATGGGATTTGGTAAATACCATAAGGTGAAAACCAAATGGCTCATTCTCTCTGGCTAATGAATATGGAGACAAAGCACCTAGGATAGACAGATTGTGCTTCTTTTTCAAGCACTTCTCGAGACTTATTGTAGAGATATTTCATAAATTCTTTAAACGTTCTTGAATTAACAGTTATATGAACGACGCTTGAGGAGTTGTTGGGAGCACGGTATCAAAATTGGTATTGATATCTGGAATCGATCCAATATTTGGACAGAAAAAATTGGAAAACATAAAAATAAAAAATAAATGACAGTTACCAATATCAGCCGATACCACCGGTATCAGTATGGTATCGGTATATGTATTGTCGATAGTTGATACCATGGCTTGGAATTGTTGGATAACGGGTTTATTGGAATTTATTTACATTACCAGATTTAGAGCATATCATTTAAATGACAAAACATGAGCACATGTTCCGTAGTTGTTTCATACACTGACTTTTACATGAATTCCCTGTATGACCTTTACATGAATTTCCAGATGTGATTGCTATCATGAAATTTGGAAGGTGGCGCATTAAAAAAATTAACTCCGACTACGACTGTCAATAGGTCGGGCCAAAATTTTGGCTGTCCAATGGGAAAATGGCATATGCCCAACCCAACATGATGGTACAACTGACCCAACCCGACAGGTCAAGGGTATATGCACAACCGACATGAAAAGCCAACCCGACCCGATGCCCAACCTAGAAACCCAACCCAATCCAGTAAAAAACCCCTACTATCCTTATGTTTTATATACAAAATATCATGTTGACCAAACAAACCCGACCTTTTAGTTGACTCGACCCGAAGATCGAGTAGGATGCCTCATGCCCAACCCGATCCGACGGGTCAAGTTTATGTACCTGACCCGGTAAAACTCTGAGTTGGGCGGGTCGGGTATCAGGTCGACTCAACTGGTTGACAACCCTATCTCCAACTATCCCAAGGATGTTAGGGCTAGCTTGGACGACAGCCTTGGATAAGATCCTTACGGTGGCTCATCTTCCACATCAAGGCCTTTGTATCCCATTAGCTCCAACCTTTGTTTTGTGGATTTAGAGATGATTGATTGTCATATTCTTTGTTGCCCGTTTCTTAAGGGGTTGGAACTTCTTGGCATTGAGATTGGGTTCAATGAGTCATATTATAACACTATAAGGGCCTTTCTTAGAGTTTGAGTGCACCTTCCCTTTTAGAGGTTGTAGACTTTGGTACTTTTTTCCTCTTTCCATCATATGAAGCATCTTGACAGAAATAAATCTAACACTGATGCAGCAATTTTTAATCAACTTTAAATAGATTTTAGGACTGTATTGTGGGTCCTCGATTACAGTGGGTCCTCAATCCTAAAGCACAAGGCAGGTCAAACGAACAATCATCAAAGAAGTTGGATATATTGCCAATAGCTTGGAGAAAATTGATTTAAGTCAGTCTACAAATGGATTAGTCCTCCATCGGGCAACACTAACTCAACTTGATAAATGTTGTATCTAGATTCTGATTACCAGGTGTTCGTACAATTACTAGAGATCACTCAAAGTATCCTCATAGAGCACCCACCTCACAGTTTTTAAAATGACTTATGGCAAGCTCTTTGTTATGCCCCTCTATGTTTTGTTGACTTTGGCCATAAAGTTATAGCTACTCATAAAAAGAATTCCCAGAACAGCACCTTAAATCAAATTCACTCACTAATGATGATGGATCTCAAAAGAACAGTCTGGGATAAACTAGCCATTGGATATTAGTGCACCATCAACGAACCGTAAATGAGAATTTTGAAGCTTCAAACCACCAGGGCAAAAATCCACTTAAAGTCTTCTTAAGAAGTCCACTTGAAGCGTCAAAGACAATGCTGAATAAAAATGGACAATATTTTCCCTTGCCTCGACACATGAATATTGTGAAAAAATTTAGGTGATTCTTTCAAATCCAAGCGTACAATATTTAACCCCTTTTCCATCTTCTACATCATTAACCAAAGCCCATCTTACCCATTATATAGTCCACGAAACTCCAATCCATTTTACCATAAGCCATTTCCAGATAAACCCACAAACTCCAATAGTACCGGATTAATTTATATATGCACACAACCAAACATATAACCCATGAGACCGTAAAGTAACAAAAGTGACATCCAAAGGGAAGATAGTACCATTAAACACAACTCAACAATCTAACAAATGAAACTTCATAATGCTCTAAGCTTATGGTTTTACTCTCCACATAAATATTCAATACATGTAAAATTACAGTACAACACACCACTTACACTAAAATGCTAAACAAATAGGATTTGGGATGGAATTGCGAATTGCGAGTACTACATTCAGAAAATAATATTTTTGCAAAGGAGAATTTTCCGACAGAATAACCTCAGAACCGCTTAAATCAACAATATATCTAAATAAAGGGGCATTAGGGCCTAGGGTTAGTCCTAATGACAGAATGGAATTAATCATCGAGCAGGTAATAGTTTACAAAAATAATAATAACAAATAACCGAGATGCATGAGGGATTATCTTAGTGCAATTATACTAAATTGATAGAATAGTTAGTGTATGGACTTTTCAGGTCCTATAGGCATCAAAGATTCTAATGTATGTTAGTACTTGAGCCCTTCTTGATAGAATTGTCTGAAACTCAGAGATGGTTCCTACCATTGATAAAGATGACTATTTAATTGCCATTTGTACGACCCCATGGACAAATGGTTATCCACGAGATATCCAAAAATTAATGAAATTTTATATTAGTCAACTGGATTAATAATCATTTATGCTTCTGTTCTTAGAGAGCTGAGAGTCCAATGATGTGGCCAACTCATTAGTAAAGACTACAGAGGGCATAGGTATAAGTAAAGTCAAAGATGAATAATACTGATACAAAGGCCTCAAACCACGGACAAGCAGCTATATTGTATTACTTTGCTTCTTGTTCAGTTCGTATCTAGGCTTTCTCTATTTTTAAAAATTAATTTTTCATTGTCAAAAGTCAAACATAAATAATACTGATACAAAGGCCCTCAAACCACGGACAAGCAGCTATATTGTCTTAGTTTTTATATTTAGAGCAAATGGGACCCAACAAAAAATTAATCACTCGCCATCATAGTGAAATAAGCGGGTCACGCCCATTATTCTAGTTATTCAAAATTACCATCACCATTAAGATTAATTACCCCAGATTGAAATCTCTAAGCAAATCATTCGCCCTGATATAACAAAATTCCTTAAAAACTGAAGCCCCAATAACCATATAATTTATTATCCGTATATTCTGATCCCACATACGAAAGTTCGTTCACCTCATAACACCATTTTGTAATTTCCTTAGCTATCCCCTCCACAGCCAGATCAAGAGCACCCTTCTTCCCCCTCAACCCCAACAAGCTCCCATGCCTCCTATACAAAACCCTAGGCATCATCTCAATAACCTTCTTTCTCATGCTCCTTATCTCACTGTCCGAAATCCCTACCAAAACATCCACAATCCTCAATCCCTTCCCCACCACCTCCTCCTTCGGAATCAACACCGAGAACTCCATATGCTCCTCCGCTGCCAAGTGCCACCTGTATCGCGACTTTGCCAACAAATCCTAGAAGAAAATCGGCACACAGCCAACAATCATCGCATTGAACGTCGACGGATTTCAATCGAGTAAGTTCTTGCTCAGCTGATCATGGTGAGCGACGAGTACAGCTTGAAGCATCGATCATGGCGGCCGAAGTTGTTAGATTTGTCCAACATTGGGAAAATAATAGCCTTGTCTCTCCCCTCATAATATCCTGGGCCCCTCCACTCATAGTCAATTGGTTTTGAGTTGGATGCACAGATTTATCAGAATCTACGTAGCATCCTGAGGTGAATTTTTTTTTATATGGGTGGTGATGAAGATGAAAGAATATGAAGCCACTTGGTATCTTTCTAAGCCCATTTAACTTGATGGGTCTCCTGTGTTTGATGGGTTTTTGAACACCAGAGAGAAATGGTTTTTGAACACCACTTGGTATAAATGACCCGATATCGGGTTGATTTTGTTTCGGTACCGACCGAAACTGATATATTTCGGCCGATAATTCAAATTATCGGCCGAAATTTTGATCCTTGGTTACAAATCAATTTATACGCAATACACTAATGACAAAAAATTGCATTATAAATGAGAGGTTTAAGTGAAAAATTGTGAACTAACGACCAAAAAAGGGTTTGAAAGCACAACATAGCAAAAAATGTTTGCAATATGTATCTAAAGTCGCAAGGCACAACTGACTGCCCCAATAAAAAAATGGCTAAAAAAACAAAGTTCAACTGCTCATTTGGTCATTCCCATTCTCAATGCCTAACAACAATTTTAAGTTCTTAAACATTAAGAGAGGCCATTCCCTCTATTTCCTCCCCTAATAATCATTTAAAAAAGTAAATTTGTGATAAAAAGGGAAAATTGTTTAAAGAATAGGGTACAGTTGCGCCAAATAAGAATTCAAGTGAGGCTTACGCGGTTCCACCTCACTGCGTCTCATGTACACCTCAAGGCGAAAGGCTTATGCTACGCCTCGAGGCATACTCCTCAAACAATATATATATATATATATATATATATATATATATATATATATATATATATATATATATATCTGTCTGTGTGTGTATGTGTGTGTGTGTGTGTGTGTGTGTGCGGCCTAGGCAGACAAAAGCTTGACTAGGGGAGACCCCCCACCCCCCAGAGCCTACACTTGCCTAGCAGTTTAAATAGCATTGGGACCCACGCACCATGACTTATGAACCAACAGTCATGTAGAATCAAAGGAAACGTCAAGATGAGGAGCAAAGAGAAAACTGTGTCAAGTGGACAAAAGAGGCAGGCACGATATGAGTAGATTATTTCAACCAAGCAGCTAGTTAAGTTGTTATATAAATAAACAAGGAGACAAAACGGAGGTTGGAAATTTTTGGAAGGAAATATCCACATCACTCACGGATGTCCAAAAAAGGAAGTCCATAAGATAATGGATTAATTATCTATCAATCAATAAGGTACTTTAGGCAATAAGGTTAGGCACTTTTCCTCCTATCATTATTTTATTTGACATTTAAAATAAATTGGACTCTATGTAGGACTTACATTCGATTGTTTTATTTCAAATCATTTGACTTTTGTAGCTCTAAGAGATTTTGAGGCTTTGACATTCTAGAAAACCAAATATTAAGACTCCCCTTGGCCAATCTTTACTTCAAGCATTATTAAATTTTCTTTGTACTTGTCTGCATCAAAAAATCACTAGCCAAAGGGAATAAAGGAAAAAGCCATGGACTGTGTCTTCTACTAGTCATACATCACATAACTATTAGAGAACTGAAAGCCCAAATGGTGAAGATTGTAGTTAGTAAAGATCCTATACAAGGCCATGGTTTATATAAAAGTTTGCGCTTTGATAGATTTAGGACTCCCACACCCAACAACCAAGGGGTATGGGTTTCATCACTGCCAACCAAAGCCGTATAAAAAAATAATACAGTATTACTTCCACCATCCACACACTTTAGTTAGCTTAACACCAAAACAAGGAATATAACTCATCTCTATTCCACCCAAACGACCTACAACAACGTCATCTCAGTTTTCAATGGGGAACTATCCAAGCTTGGGACCAAGGTACTTAAGGCCTTGTGGCGAGGTTATGGAGAAGAAGCTCGCTACACCATAGGGAGGCCACGGCAAGGCTATTTATTAAGCTTTTAAGAAAAAAAATATCTATATATATTTATTAATATTCTTTTTTATTTTTTATAGAGGAAGAAAAAAATTTAACTACTTAGGCATCATTCTTTCATTCTAATATGGAGAATTTTATGTTCTAGCTTTATAGGCATAAACAAATATGAATAAATATAAATTAAATATTAATTACCAAATATGGAACATCAACAATTTACAACATGGGCAAGTATAAATAAATATGAAATATCAACCATTATAGAACATTTAAAAATATGAAATATCAAGTACACATAATGTAATGTCGCTCACACTGAGGTGTCGTCAACCGGTAGCCCGCTGAGGTGTCGTCAACATTGGTGTTGGTAGCTGCCGTAACGAGAGAGAGAGAGAGAGAGAGAGAGAGAGAGAGTATAGGGTTTTACAACTTACAAGTTAACTTTTGTAACTTATTAGTTATGACAATGTTATAACTTATAAATATTATAAATTATCAAAATGTAATACTTACGACTTATCTGTTGTATAATTTACAAGAAAGAAACCCCTGCGATGCAGTGGCCAAAAAAAGAAGGATTTTTTAGTAAGAGTCCTCCATCAAACTAATTACTGAAAATAATTAGAAATAGAGAGTTCTTTCTATCTGAAAGACCAAATTACCTTTATAAAATGGGCAATGTATATTGAACGGCCATCTGATATACTGGGTGGAAGTCAAATACTAGACGATTGTCCGATAAATTGGGCAACCGTCCGATATACTTGAGAGAGAAAACCATACACTGGATGGCCGTCTGATGTCTTAAGGACATTTTTGCCATTTTGGAGAGTTTAGCAGAGAGAGAACTCTCCATCACTAATTATTTTCCTAGTGAGCCCTCTCCAGCACTAATTAGTTTGATAAAGGACTCTTACTAAAAAATCCAAAAAAAAATTGTTGGATCAAGGCCTAAGCTATTGCCTATTGGGTCAACTTTGATTTCTCCCCGTACGTGACGTAAGCCGTGAAATACTCGTGACATGATAGATCTGGGCATCCTAAGGGGAATAGTCCAAGTGTAAGCTTAGGGTAATCCTACATTGCAAACGAAACATCTCTCTCTCTTACCCCTACATTACAAACGACTCACCACCAATGAAGCCCTTCACAATCAGTCCAACACTCTCTCGTTATTTTAAACTCTTTCAATTCTTTCGATTTTTGTTCATTTTTTTGCAACCACTGCCATCTCTTTGTCTCTACTCCCCGTTTCTCATTTTCCATCTTTCAATTCCTAAGACTACAGCAACCAAGTCTTCAATCACCAAAATCTCTACTCAACTGTGGATTTTCTCACTTTTGGAATCCTTGTCCTCATCAGAATTCTCATATATCAGTGTCCTCATCATAATCCTCATTATTTGGTTGGTTCCTTGGCCCACAAAACCCAGTTTCTCTCTCATTTGACGCAACACCATTTACAAATTTAACATCTCATGACCAAACCTCTAAGGTCTAACTTCCAAGTAACGATTCACTTAGGGAATCATTATTTTTCTGAATGTAAATTTGCTTCTTCACTTACTAAACTATTATTTTTTAAATAGGATTCACTTACTAAATTATTGCTACCCGTGAAATAAAATAAAAAATAATAATAAAAGAATGATTGTGATTCCTTTAGGTTGGCTTATTCCCAAATGCAGAATTAATCAATGTTCATTCAGAAGGTTTTAAAAATTTTAAATAAATAAAACAAAAATCATAATAATTTAGCTATAATTGTACCTCAGAATTGAGATCTTTATTGATGCAGTTTCAAAAACATGAAACCTTCCTTGGAAAATCTTTGTAATAAGAAAAATACAATGACAGAGAAAACTGCAATCAATTCGAGAGCAAACTACAATCAATCAAAGAACTCCCTTTTATTTTGGTTTGACAGAAATGGAGATTAGTTTAAAATTACAAAGCCTTAGGTCGGGTCTTTTTGGATGTCATTTGAAAGAGATTTCTAAATCATTTTATTTTGAGTACCATTTTTCTCGCTGCACCACTCTGCTTTCTTTTCAATCTCCTCCTGCGGGCATGCATTGACCACCTTTGAAACAAAAGATGGAGATCGTTTTCGTCTCAATCTTACACAAAATGGATCTTGAGATCACGGTCATTCTATTAGACAGTCAATTTCTCATTCGACATTACACACATCCCCCTAAAATCATGTAACGCACATCACGCTCAAGCAACTTGAAACTTCTCTTCAGGCAACTGATGGTCCCCTCATTAACACCATTAACTGCCGTAGACCAAGATCTCAAGATCTATTATGCGAAATATTGGGACGAAAATTAAACTCCATCATTTGATTGAAGGCAGTCAACATTGTTAACAGTCTGTTGCACAGAAAGAATCATTGATTGCCCACTATCCTTTTTATAAATCTTGAAAATTTTCTTGAGTAACTCTCTTTTGTGTTTTTGTGTAGAGAGATAAGGAAGGAGAAAGAATTATTAGGAAAGAATACGAATAGAGAAGATTTCAAATTCTTCGGTTATAACAAATTTGTTGGCCGTGTGAGATATATATAGAGGCATTCCAAACTCTTCTGAAACGTGTCCTTTTTTTCTTTAGCATCGAAAGGTTGCAATCTTTCCGGTGATAAGGGAGTGGGTGTCTTTTCTTGGTACCTCTTGGGAAAATAAATGAGTATCAGTTAAAAAATTTCCAAAAAACTATGCTGTCACCACATCAGCCTTCCACTGTTTTACTTTAACAGATGTAGATAAGTTATAATATCAAAAAAACAAATAGCGTGCATAATGACACCATAGCGCTATCCAGCCATGGCGTCACTATTTAGCCATCCTCGCTTAGGTTGTATATGGAATATCAACTATTATAGAACATTAAAAAATATGAAATATCAACACGTAATGTAATGTTGCCAACACTGAGGTGTCGTCGACCAGTACCCCTTGCCGTGATGAGTGCAAGAGAGCGTAGGGTTTTATAACTTATAACTTATAAATAGGGTAACTTTAAACGCACCCACCGAATCTTGTTGGGCACCTACACTAAAAACCATTAATTGCCTTAAATCAGACAATGGAGATCATTTTTCGCTCCAATATTCCACACAAAGGATCTTGAGATCATGACGCACCTGTCAATTTTCGATTCCACATGGCACGCATCCCAGAAACATAGCCCTAAAGTCACGTTTGAGCGTGATATTGCCATGTGATTTTAGGACCAATTTTTTGGGGTCAGTGACAGGTGGATCAAAAACTGACCGTGTGATAGGTGTGCCATGATCTCAAGATCCCTTTTGTGGGGGCTCGGAGCGAAAAAAGATCTCCATCGTCTGATTTAAAGCAATCAATGATTCTTAGCATAAGTGCCCATCAAGATTCAGTGGGTGCGTTTAAAGGTACCCTTATAAATATTATAAGTTATAAAAATGTAATACTTGCAACTTTAACTATTTTATAATATCATCATATTGGGGTTGGAAGTACGACCATTTGGCTAGTCCAATGAACAAAAACATCATCAAGTGTAAATTATTTGTTGATTAGTAAGTAATGACAACATTTTTCACCATAGACAATCTCTGGCAGGAATTGGAAGAAATGGTTGCAGCGTATGTTGCAAAAGTGTTTAGAGAATGTGAAAAGTGAAACACAAAACTGTTGGAGGAAGTTATAGAGACATGGACGGTTTCCTTGGATGATGAAATGTTAAAGAATCCCACCCCCCCTCTCCCCCCCCCTCTCCCAAGACCTTATATTCAAATCATTGGCCAAGGTCAGAAGACAGCAATGGAAAAGGAAAAGGAAAGCAACGAAGAATGCTAGAAAAATCGATATGAAAAGGGCGAAGGAGATGAAGGGATTCATACGTTACTCGCTAGATGAGTATCTAATGGGTATTTCCTTCAAGCTTAAGATGTAGGGACAGTCAAATGGTTTGAGCCAGGTTTTAAGCCACCACCATACAATAAGTTGTGTGAGCCTCTTCTTATAGAATGCAGAAGATCATGCCATACAAATGGACAGAAAAGAACGGTAGATTGTTGATGAACCTCTTGGTCAATTGGAGCTTGGACCTATAGGACAATGGGAGGTTGACAATATTCCAACCTCAAGGTTGCATGTTCGACCCTAGCTTACCTATCAGGGGAAGAAAGAAAAAAACCTTCTTGATCAATCGTCTTAAAGATACTATGTTTTCAACGTTTGTTGATGCATTCAACCATTGGCATAGGAAAGATAACATTTTTACATTAATTGATCAAGGGGTAGATGAGATGGTTGAGGAGTACATAGTCCAGATTGTGATGGATAACGCCTCGATCAATGTGCTAGTTGGCCGATTGTTAACGGAAAAGAGAAAGAAGCTTTATCGGAAGGCTAGTGTCGCTCATTGTTGTCATCTTATGTTTAGAAGAAACGGTTAAGATTCCAACAAAAAAGTTTATTTTAACGAAGGGGCGGGCATTGACAACATATATATATATATATATATAAGCATACACTACTACTTAGGCTTAGGGCATGTCTGTTAAACTAGATTCCATAGAGTGGAATCCCCTTTCAATGGAAAAACATAAGTTACCATGTTTGTTGTTGTAATTTTCCATTGAAAGGACTTTCATCTTTAAGGAAAATGGGCAAAAGTTGAACTCAATCCCTCCCCCTAGGTCCCATTTTCCGTGAAAATGCACCAAAGCTTAAAACGTGTAGGAGAGCTCGCTATGGTGATGAAGGAGGGAGAGAGTAGAAACGAGGTATCTTCCAGTAGCATAAGAGACAGCGATAGATAATAACAAACATTGAGTAGGAAGCCCTAGGAATATTGTTTTGGCAGCAAACATGGAATTTCCAATCTCGATTCTAAAAGGTAGAATCACTAAAAGGAGTTTCTCTTCAAGATATGTTGCCTTTACTTGTGGACATGCTATATTACTATTTTTTTGATAGCTAAGTGATAGTTGAAGTTGACTCCAAGAATATTATAAAGTGGGTAAGGGAAAGAAACATCCTTCAAGACTAGTGAGCTGACTTGAAAAGCCCCAAAGCAAAGAATAAGAAGAGCACTTCCCATAACCCTAATATTACGCAATATCCATCATGTGTGCTAATGTACACAGCAAATATAAACAGGCTACTGCAATTTTTTATCAATATTCAGTAATCAAAATTGTATAAATGAAAAAAGTCCAGGAAAAAAAAAGCGAAAAGGAGATATATGTAAAAAACTTTTGACAGTGAGCAGGACGAGACAATAAAAGAACAAATTCCTCTATGAAAATCATGTCATACTCCGCGAGGTGAGTACCCTAAGATTAACAAAGGTCGCCCCTTTTTGCCAGTCTTTTAAGGTAACAATACCTCCTTCCAGATTCCAATATACGCCTTCTTCTCTCCCTTCCCAGAGCAACTCCACGGGCAGTTCCATTGAATTATTTCCAATCTAACAACTAATGCAGAACACTGAATAATGAGATATTTTATATCTGTAAACTCGTGAAGGAAGCCATGATGAGCATATTCCCTCCAAGAAAAATAGATTGCCAATCTTCTCGGCATCTAGCTGAGATTCAAAAAAATTCCATGACAGGATCACAATAGCATCCACACAACCGCTCCATTTCAAGAAGAACCTTGAACAATTTGGAGGAAAAAAAACAGTATCACAACCCATATTATCAACTGACCCCTAGCCTAAAACCTGATCTGAATTTACCCTACAATTAAGCTTCCGATCCAGGACCCTTTAACCAGAGTGAAAAGAAGGGGAGGAAGGGGGGGAATCCATAACAGGATCACAATAGCATTCACATAACTGCTCCATTTCAAGGGAACCAAAAAAAAAAAGTTATCACAATCAATATAATTAACTGACCCCTAGACTAAAGCAGCATCTGAATTTTCCCTACAAATATTCTTTCAATCCAAGACCTTTTAACCAGAGTGAAATAAATAAATACCACTTTCTCAGCATGTTCAATAAAAGCTTCAAACGAATAGAATTATCACTTGCATGTCAATGACGTGAAATGATAAGGCCTATCCCCACCAACACTTAGTCCACTCTGTTTTTTCTTGATCATTTGATTCCAAGGCTTTAGAAGGAGTTCCACTTATGCAGGATATTTCCACATCCTTCAAATACCATAAGATAGAGAAAGGGGATAAGTTGATTGCCTTGAAGAAGGCCATAGAATAACCATCAGGACCCCATAAGTAATAATGCAATGCAGACGAAATACAATGAGTTTTTTCTTCTAATCGCTAAAATACCTGCTTAAAATTTGTCCTTTTAGAAACGCATTCCAATCACATCTTTAAGATCATCCCCCAAACTGGAATATCTCCACTGATCCAAGGACAAGGCTTGCAATCTGAGTTACACATCTCTTGAAAAAGGATTACCCAAAACTTTCCACAATCCAGTTATTACCTACTTGATATTCAATTCAGTCAACACTAATCTTTTCTAAAGGGTAGAGACTTTTCCAACCCTGCACAAAATGACCATACGAGAAAAGAACAGTTAAGTTTTTATACCCTGCAAGGCTATAACACTATCACCAGAAATTACTCCAATGACAAATTTCCATGTCACTTCTGCTTGAGGTTAGACCTAATTTCTATTATCCTATAGCAGGGGGAACACCAAGAGCAGCAAAAAGAAAACCTGACCATCAGGATCTCCATGTCTTACTCTCTCTTACAGTTAGGTCGAATCGAGCAGCCATAAGCACCGATTGAAAAAATGAAGCGGTCATAGGATATAATAGTACAGGAACCAAATCCACATGTACGGCTATAGTACATGCACGTACACAGAGGAAGAATGAGTGAATATCAATAATTACTTAAAATTCACTATCGTAAACCATGGCCCTACTGCCCCTTTTTTATCAAATGCATTTTCATTACTAAAAACGATACAGAAAATTAGAAAGGTGTAGAGAGAACCTAAGCAAGGAAAAAAGAATAAAACAGAAACAAAAATTATACAAACAGAGACCCACGAAGGGTAAAAAGGAAAAAAAAAAAAAAAAAAAAAAAGATAGGTGAGAAAAATATGGAGAGAGCACTAAGGTGGCCAAATCTGACCGAGAAGATTCCTTTATTTTCAAGCTTCCAAACCCTAACATCTTCCCTCCTTTGATTTGGCTTAAACTTAACAATAGTAATTGAGGTTCAAGATCTCCACCAGAAAAATCACCTCATTATCACTAAGGTTGTTCCTTATTATCCCAAATTACTATAGCTTGAGGGAGCGGGAACACCATGAGGAGCAAGCAAGAAACCTGACCGTCAGGATCCCCATATCTTTCTCTCTCTCACAGTTAGGTCAAGTCGAGCAGCCATAAGCTGTAATTTCCATATAATAGTACAGGAGCTTAAATCCACATGAACAGTTACAGTACATGCACGTATACACTACACAAAGGAAGGATGAGTGGGTGTCAAGCATTAATTAGAATTCACTATGCACACTATGTCCCGACTGTCGCATCACTCTAAAGGAAGCCCCTTTGAACCCAATATATTAATGATAGATTGTTGAAGATATGCACATAGTAATTTCGGAGGCTGCTACAATCCCCTTCTGACGAAGCTCCTGATAAAGTTCAGCCACCAATCCCAATCTTAAGCTACTAAACATCTCTTAGGAGCACTTGATAATTTATGGAAGCCTCATAAATAAGCATCACAGATAGCCAGTGATTCTAAGAGAAGTGTGATCAAACAGTAAGTTGCTATCAATAATCAATACTATAATTAGTCACACTTTGTCAAGACTCAAGTCTTAACACCAATATGCATGGGACACTACAACTCATGTGATTGGCTTTTTCATATTTTCTGCTTTCTGTTGTTTGAATAAATCTTAGTTTCAGCAAAACTGGAAAAGATATCATGGTCAAGAATCACATTCAAAATAGGTAAAAGAAAAGCCATGAATACATGTCTCTAGTCTGTTGTACATGTATTAAAGGTGGGGAGTGCAAAGCACTCCAATCCAAAACCTCAAACTCTATGACAAAAACCCTAGTGACACTGGAATTCGAACTTATAGATTAACCATCTGTTTGAATAAGGAGGGAGATAGATGGATTTCTTTGACAGAAATCACAAGGACTGCCAAAGATCTAAATTTTGGTACGTATATATCGCAGGTGGGTGTGTTAAGCAACCCAAATGCAAAAGCTCAAACTCTGTAACATAAACCACTAATTACAGCTGTAGTAACTGATAGATTGTACAGTCTTTGAGAACAGAAATGGAGGCAGACAGCCTCTATCTGAGACCACAAGGAGTAGGGGGTCTCAAGCCCGGCCCATCCTGCCGTGGGCTGGATATAGGTCATAGTGACAAATTTCTCTGAATTTTACTATAATTTCTCTGAAATGGGGATCCACCAAAACTTTTGGGGAATTGCTGAAAGTTTCAGAAATTCACCGATATTCTCTGAATTTTTGGTAGAATCTTTAGGAAGTTATGACATAAGAAGTTGGGTTCGAGTGTTAATTATACTCTCTATTGTCTCTTTTCAAATTGTAATGTTCTTTTTATGATTGTCAACTTGTAATGCATACGGATTACGTATGGTGGATTATATAATGCATCTGTTTTCTGGTTTAAAATGTTTAAACTTTAAATATGTTAATGTATGCTTTAGCATTTTTTATATAGTATATTTTTTTAGTCCCCAAAAAAGTTCCAAATTTTTTGCAAATGTTATCTGAAAGGAACCAAAGCGACCCCCCACCAAAAAATTTCTGACAACGAAATTTGCTGCTATGGTATGGGCTAAGATGAGTAGGTCTAATTCTTAAATTGGCTGGCTCAGCCCTGCCCAATTAGTAAGTCCGGAAGCGTGGGCTGATTCCTATGGATCGAATTAGGGCTGTGCATTTTTTGGACTGAACCGAGCCGCCGGGTTTGGTCTGGTTTGGACGGGTACCGGTTTGGATTTGGTTTGGAAAAAAGGAAAACCGAAAAGTATGGTTTGGTTTCAGTTCCAAGCGATATATATAGGCGGGGATTTTGATTAATTTTAAAGGGCATTTAAGTAAAATGCATATTTTATATAAAACCCTACCCTTGTCTTTAGCCTATTCCTAAATCCTAAAGCGGTAAAGTAGAACTTATAGGAAAATCGGTTGAGAAGTTGAGAAACCGAAACCGACCGAACCGAATTTCCTATAAGTTCTACTTTGATGTGCAAGTTGAACTTATAGGGAAACCGAAACCGACCGAACCAAACCGAACCGAATTGAATCAGGCTGGTTTGGTTTAAGAGTTGGACAGTTTGGTTTGGTTTAAAAATCTAAAAACCGATTAGGACCGGTTTGGTTTGTGGTTTTGGTACAAAACCGACCAAACCGAACCGAATACGCCCCTAGCTCGAATACGAATCGGCTAGTTTGAGCCTGGCCAATTGAGATCCCTTTACATAAAATACGTTAAGTCGACCCGCAGCCTAGCCTGACCCAACCAGCCATGGGCCAAGTATGGCTCAGGTAAGTAAACCAACCCAGCCTGATTAGTCAGTAGGGACGGTCATGGGCCAATATAAAACCCGATTATAAATCAGACCGTTTAAGGCCCTGCTCGACCCGATCCATTGAGACCCCTAACAAGGGCTGATAAAATTCCACCACAAAGATCCAAATCTAGTATAACTCTCTCTGAAGCCTAATCTACCAAACCATGTACACGATGAACTCATCAGCTATCTATGATCATAAAATGTTGTCCACCCATCAAAGGCATTTTGCTTCATGAATTACTCTTCAAAAGTCAATGTCCCCTATTGTTGACACAAAGGAAGATCAACACAGGCGACTAGAGACTAGGGAGGACTAGCTAAGCAATAATATTCTTCCAAATTTACACAAAGGAACTCAAACTACATACGAAAGTATAAAGAGTAAGTGAACCCAACATCCATTTTTTCCCATTGATAAAAATCAATTCAGTGTTCAACCAAACAAATAAAAAGACCGCTGCCTCCGTAATACTTAAGAGGAAATACTAACACGAGCAAATGCTTCAAACCACTTTAGGCTTTGTTTGGCAATACTCTTTAAAAGCACTTTTCAGGAGGAAAATGCTGGGTGAAAAGCTCATTTCACCCAAGGACTTGGCTACCTATAGCTGAAAATAGTGTTGTATTGAGAAGCTGCCTCATGCTGCTTCTCATACAACAACATTTAAAGCATGTAATAGACTTTTTTGAGAAGCATCATTTGAGAAAGAGCATGTGATACACCTCATAGATCAAAATATCATCTGATACCGATACGTATCGGTTTTGGACATGAACGATACTGTAAATACCCTTTTTACCGGGTACCCCAAAAAACCACATTTATCGGACAATACGGTGAAATTATCATCGGACGATAATTTGAATGTATCATCCGATAATTTGGCAGATTGACAAGGACCCCATTTGGCCAAATTATCAGACGATACATTCAAATTATCAGACGATAATTTGAATGTATCGTCCGATAATTTGGCAGATTCACCGGGATCCCATTTGGCCAAATTATCGGACGATACATTCAAATTATTGTCCGATAATTTGATTTTTGGGATTTTTTTGGAAAAAAAAAATGTATCAAAACAATACATTCAATGTATCGCTGATACATTGAATGTATCGGACGATACGCGATACGTATCGTCCTGGAGTTCAAGACAATACGAATCGAAATTCCAATACTTTGAACCATGATACACCTCTTTACAGAACTTTGAAAAGTACCTTTTTTAAACAGGCTTGCCAAACAGGGCCTATATAACACTACTTTAACTTGTTTGTAAACGTTATGGTGTGACATAAAAATGCACAAAGCAACAAATCTCACTTCCATTAATGAAAAGAATACCCGAACAATTTTCCCATTATGTGAGATATAAAACAAAGCAAATTGAATGAATATAGAGTGTCATTTCTTAATGATTCTTAAGGGATCATGTGTCTGGTGAAGATAATTCCATGACTAAGAAATCCTAATTCACCTTTGGTAAAGCTTTCATCCACATTAAACCAACAATAAATAATCAATAATCCTATAATACAAGAAATAACCACATGATTTTAACAAAATAATAGTTACCTTACCAGTAATTTCACTTTCTCGCTTCACGAGAACAACTTCATCAGAACCACCTATTTTACTTCCTTGCTTCTTACTCACTTCGCTAACCGAAACTCTATCAACTGATCTTTCCCGCTTACCATCACGAACTTTCTTATTATCCTTCTCGGTCACACGTTCCTTCTCCTTCCCATCCTTAGAGTCATTAACCACCTCTTTTCGATCATTCTCCACTCTCCTTTCACTCGAACTCTCGTGCCTTTTACTAGATTTCAACTTCGAATCAACGGCAACCTTTGAATCCGTTACTTTCTCGAGATCCGGTCCAAAAGCCTCCTTTTTTGCCTCTTTTTCGCGCTCCTCGTTGCCGCCGCCGTTCCATCGATCAGAAACATCAGAATTTGCCTTATCCTTCCGCTTTTTAGAATCGCTATTACCTGAACTAATCTTCACCTGTTGAATCATTGATTTCCTCTTCTCTGACGATTCCGAATCCCTAGAAACCCTAATTCCAGAACTCATCACAGTTTCATCTTCTCTCGCCTTCCTTTGTTTCGAGTTCTTCACTTCTTCTTCAGATTCCGTGTGTTCCTTTGCATCTTTAAACTTGTGCTGCTTGTGTGATTTGTGTCGAGAACTCCGAGGCATATCGAAAAATAAAAAATAAAAATAATCGAAACCCTAGGGTTTCAAATCTTTCAACAACACAAACAAAAATACGAGAAATATTATGATCCCTAACCTTCAAATGAAGAATCGAAACCTTAGGGTTTCAAATCTCGAAATTGCAGTCGGCGATGAGTGAACGGAAATCGCCAAATTCTGACGGAGATTTTGCCGGAATCTGATACGGAGAAAGCTCCGTAGGACAAAAATTTAGGATTTTGGAGACGAATAAAAGGGCAAATCGCCGGAGAGCCGTCGGATCTGAAAGAGGAGAACGGCGAAATGAGAAGATGGGTCTTTGAAGCCTGAGAAGAATATGTGAATCGTAGGACTTAGCCGACGCCTGGAGGAGAGAAGAAACTATTCAATGTTTTTCGAGAGTATGCTAGATGGTGTTCGCACGCAACTAAATCAGTGCACTGGTCAAACAGATCTCGTCGGAGAAGTAGATGTTTGATATTAGCAATGGAATGAGATTAGGCTGTGCACCACATATGATCTCTTACATAGATAGAAATCTTTGGAGCCGTCCGATTAGAAATGTTTAATAGAAATTAAAAATGAATGAATGAAAAGTGTCTATGAAGTGACGTGACCGTCGAGGTTAGTGCTGGAGCTTGACACTCAATACAAACTCAACTTAAAATAGGACAAAGAGTTTGTATTAGATACTTTAGTTAATAAACTTATTTTAGATATTAGGTGCCCACCTGTTCACAAGTATACGTTTGGAAAACCATACAAAGCGAAGACATGAACACCTGCACGGATTTAAAGTGCACGAAGATCCGCTACCAGTTTAATATATGCCCCCACACACATTCTACAGTGGACCGATAAGGCAATAAATATAGACTCAGTGAAAAGGCCATTGGCCAGTGGGAAAATTATAAACTGGACAATTTTTTAGAAACAATTTTGCAGGCAGTGTATGTAGCACGAGGTGATTGGCTACTTTGCTTGAGCCCCACTATGCATACAGCTAATTGTGTCGTGCCACATAAGATACCTGCAAAATTGTCTATCAAAAATCATCCACTGTATAAAACTGTCCTTAGCCAATGGATGTGCCACATAAGATACCTGCAAAATTGTCTATCAAAAATCATCCACTGTATAAAACTGTCCTTAGCCAATGGATGTAGGGTGTTGGACTGCTAGTTCAGAATTGGTTAAACCCAAACTGAAAATTTTGGTTTTTCAAATCGGTTCAGCCTGTACCATCATTGGATGGAAATAAATCGATTGGGTTAAATTTTGAAAATTTTAAACTAAACCGAAAATTTAAAATACTTGATTTTATTAATTTATTTCCTTTGGGTTGGTTTTCTAATCCGAAACTGAACCGATTGGAAACCAGTGAATGGTTTCTGTCGAATTTGGTGGATTGGTTTATTAGTTAGTCTCAATTTTAAGTTTAAAGCTTGCATCCCTAATATACATAAGAATAGATAATAGCTTGCATCCCTAATATACATAATAAGAGATAATTTTTGCGGCACACATCTCAAAAAAAAACCTAATAATCATGTTCGACGGTATGACTATGATTATATTCACTCTTTGTGATGTGCGCCACATGGAATCAAAATCTGATCATTGGCTTATATGGTCATGATCTCAAGAATCCATCCAATGGATGATTCAAACAAAAAAAAATCTCCACCATCTTATTCAAAGCAATGTATAGCTACAGGTTTCATATCCGCATACCTTGTTGCGGAAAAAGGGTCTCTTGATACAAGTGATACCTATGCATTTTATGCATCCTAAGTGGGTTAATGGGTACCTCTATTTGTGCCAATCAGATTAATGTGGTCACCTATACTGAAAATCGTTCACCGCGTTGAATCAGGTAATAGTGATCGTTTTTCATTCTAATCTTCCACACGAAAGATCTTGAGAACATGGGCGTGCCATTAGACGGTCAAGTTTTTTATTCCATGTGGCACAGAAACCAAAAGGTGGTCCTAAAATCACATGGCACACACCACAGTCAAACGTGATTTTGGAGCCACTTTTGGTGAAATGTACCATATGGAATAAAAAATTTGACCATCTAATGACACACTCATGGTCTCAAGATCCATTATGTGAAAGATTGGAATGAAAAGAGTCACCATCGTCTGATTCAACGTGATCAACGATTTTTAGTGTAGGTGCCCACCAATAATCTGGTAGGTGTGAATAGAGGTACCTGCGGGTCAATAAATTCATACCAAATTAGTCTAATTTTCATAGATTCATAAATATTTATGAACACAGAATCTGTGAACAAGTACTTTAAACTTTTTGGTGGCTGAGATTGTTGATTTATGCAGTGCATAGACTGTGTATATAATACCAACTCTAAGTTCTAAAAATAGGATGATCAAATTGTAGATAGTGTGGACATACAAAGGTAGAATCATTAGAATCATCTGATGAAGATATTTCAATAGAATAAAAGAAGTGAATGGCCCAAGTTTCATTCCAATTTTCCTCTATCAAATGTTTGGGTGGGGCAATCCAAATGATATTTGTATCTTATTAGGTAATGTGAACGCCACAATCTATGCTCATTGCTTAGGGCCCAAAAATGAAGTTGTCAAATCAGGTATCGGTCCATGGAGGGCCGATATTAAAACGGATCTCTAGTTTAAAAAAATAAAACAAATGAAAGAGGTATCCGACGATACCCGTTCTATTTCGGCCGATACCAATGCGTATCGGTCGATACTGTATTGTGGCTGATACATATCGGTTGGCGAAAATATTGATACGTATTGGTATCGGCCGATGCTTGATACATTGTGTAACAACCCAATATTTTAAATCATAATACGTTAAATAAATGTATGTGTTTAACAAGGTATACGACACACACTTGAGACCCTACATTTTGAACCGTTGGATATAAGCCAACACCTCGTTTGCGTATACTAACATCACACCCAACAAACCCTCATTAGTTATAGAAGCTAACACACCGTTTCAGCGTGTGTGCTTCATACCGAAGCCATCCCCCTTAAGTTATAAGTAAACCCTCATTGCTCTACACTCATTGCTTAGGGCCCAAAAATTAAGTTGTGTCAAATCGGGTATTGGTCCATGAAGGACCGATATTGATACGAATCGCTAGTTTAAAAAAATAAAACAAATGAAAGAGGTATCGGATGATACCCGTTCTATTTCGCCTGATAACCAATACGTATCGGTCGATACTGTTTTGTGGCTGATACATATCGGTTGGCAAAAATATTAATACATATCGGTATCGGCCGATACTTGATATATTGTGTAACAACTCAAAATTTTAAACCATAATACATGAAATGAATGTATGCGCTTAACAAAGTATACACCACACACTTAAGTCACACACTTGAGACCCTACATTTTGGGCCGTTGGATATAAGCCAACACCTCGTTTGCGTATACTAGCTTCACACCCAACAAACCCTCATTAGTTATAGAAATTAATACACCATTTCAGCCTGTGCGCTTCACACCGAAGCCACCCCCCTTAAGTCATAAGCAAACCCTCCCGTGGGTTGCTCATTTGTTTGCAAAAGAAAATAAGAGAAAGAGGAGAAAGAGAAGGAGAAGAGAAAGAAGGGAACCATCTCCCTTGCTCCATCCCCTTGTGTGATTGAACTCCATCTCAATCTATATCTTCTTCTTTATTGATTTACCGCAAGAAGGCATCGATCTTATTGCGGTTACGATCAAAGCGACAGAGAACTCCGCCCATTTCAAACCCTCTTTTCCATTTGAAACCCAAACCCCGTAGATTTCGCTCTAGATCACTCTATTTCACTTGGGAGAACAGTTGAGGTTGTTGGATACATCGAGGAGGTTTGATCTCCGCCACTACGATCGAAGGAATCAAAGAATTTCAAACGATTAAGCGATTGCAAAGGGTGGAATCTGATTCTTAGATGCGATCATCATGAGCGTTGTGTGCACGAGTCAAGGAGGTTAAATACGTATTTGATTCATGTATTGAATGTACATCAAGTAGGATAGAATGTATGCAAAAAGATAGGGCTTTATATTTGATAAATGGGTTTTGGAAAAGAGGAAGTCGCACAGACTTGCTACAACGAATTGGAAGTCACTGCAGCAAATTGCTTGCTGAGTCACACACTGCAACAAGTATAAAAGTTGCTCCAGCGAGTAAGAGCGAGGTACCGACATAGTCTCGATATTTCGGTCATAACATTTTGCTTCGAACTCGGATTAATGAGATTCTTGCGACGTTAGAAAGAAAACAATGAGCTCTATAAATTGTGTGAATTAATAATTTTACGAATTAAATATTTTAAAGGTTAAAATTGAGCGGTAAGTTAGGACAAGTTCTACATGATCCAAAATTAGCGCAAACTTATCCATTCCGTCTCGATTTTGAAAAAATACTTAAGTATGTCGAAGTATTTGTGATTTAAAATCAATCCTTAATGCATCATCATATTTGTGATGCAGATTAAGGATCAAGACTATTAACGAGGACTTTGGTTCTTTGCGGTTACTTTTACGCCACATCGGACTAACGTGGGAAAAATTTAATACCAAATTATATTTTTAACTTTGATTCATAAACTCGTATGATGGTTGTTTGATAAGTTATAATTTATTTTGAAAATGGAATTATAACTTATTGCTTTGACTGTAAGGGAAAATCAATACACAATTGAATTTTTGTGAATTTGATACATTGTTCCTTTGATATAATTGATTTGAATGTGAGCTTTAGAAATGGATTTAGAGATGGTGAATGTGTATAGATCTTGGAATATTGAAATATCGTATCTTTGAAATTGAATAGAGTGTAGGGAAATTACAATGCAAACTTACATGTTTGAATTTGAATGCATTGATGTTTTGATATGATCAAGTAAAATGTGATAATTGGACTACTTTTGAAATTGTATTTGAACGCTTTGAAATTTGAACTTCGAGTGTATGATTTTTGAATGTGATATTGGTTTGAAATAAATTAAGACTTTAGAAATGGATTTGGAATTTGCTAATTGATTTTTTTTATTTTTTTTTTGAATGTTTCGAAATGTTGTAAATCATAGACTTGTATTTGAACTTTTGGATATATCAAATCCCTTGAATTTTGAATTCAAGCCCTTGGACGCCTTGAACATCTTGGATACCTTCGACACCTTGGACATCTTGGACACCTTGGACATTTTGGATATCTTGGACACCCTTTGACACACTTGCATACCCTTAGACTTGTGCATATATGCATTGCATCCCTCGTACTGGTACGACGGGTTATCCGTATACATATATACACACAAGGATCAAAATTTTGGGTTTCATTTCGGTTTCGGAGGGGACCGAAATCGAAAATTTGAACCAAAATTTTGGTCATTTCGGCCGAAATTTTGATCCTTGCATACACATACCCTTAGACCGGTACGGCGGGTTATCCGTACACATATGCATAAACACCCTTGGAAATCAAACACCCTTGGAATATTGGATACTCTTGGAAATCGACACCCTTAGAAATGGAAATCGACACCCTTAGAAATTGAGATTGACACCTTAGAATATTGAATATAAACACATTGAAAACTCGATTTTGGATGCAAAAATGTGATAATTGGAACTTTGTTTGATTTGAAAATGTGCTCATTGAAACCCTGTTCTGACATGGACTGCCTTCGAAATTCAGCTTTACAATTTTATTTCAGATATGGAAATATTTTTTTTGAATACTGTCATTGAACATATGCATTGATAGGATAAAAATATAATTATTATTGAAATTTCTCTACTGAGCTTAAACTGTAATATCCCAAAAAATTGATCGTTTGACTTTGACCTCGGGATCCGTGCCGATTGATCGTAGGTTTGACCAAGTGATGGTCAAATATTGAGTTCATGAAGTTAGGTACTAATGTGAGACTAGTGTGACCTAAATGTAGAGTGTTGTGTTAAGTTGCAGTCACATACACCTATCTTTGGTGTATGTGTTTAACACACAAGGCCAAGAGAGGATATAAGGGTTTAATAACCCTATTTTCCTTTTGTTTTGAGCTATTGAAGAGAGAGTTAAGAAGAGAGAGAGAAAAGTAAGGAGGAGTTATGAGGGCTAGAGGTTAATGCAAATCAAGAAGAGGATGGAGCATTGATTGAAGGATTCAACGCGTTAGGATCGTTGAAACGAAAAGCTGGAGCCCTAGCCATTCCAACCTAGATCTTGATCAATTTGAGGATTGATTGAAGGTGAGTTTTAAATTAATGTAATGCGTAGATGCATGATGATTTAATTCAATCAAATATGCTTAGAAGAGTAGATTCAAGGCTTAGAAAAGAAAAGATACAGATTTGGAAGAAGAGCCAGAAAGGGGGCTGAATCAGACCAAATCGATTAATCAAAATTGGGATTCGATTAATCGATTTTGGCCAAGAGGTTGAAAAGTTAAGTAAGTCCGATTTTGATTAATCGATTTGGATTTTGATTAGTCGATTTAGAAATCGATTAATCGACTGAGCACCTCCAGTGGCTGGAGAAATCGACTAATCGAGTTGGGAAATTGATTAATCGATTTTGGTTTTCGATTAATCGATTTGGAATCGACTAATCGATTTCAGACTTTCGACTACTCGATTTGAGAATCGACTTTATTATGTTAGAGACTTCGATTAATTGATTTGGGATCGATTAATCGAATTTGAATTTCGATTAATCAATTTTGAGAATTGATTAATCGATTTTGGGAATCGATTAATCGATTTTGGGAATCGATTAATCGACTTTGATAGTTTTGCTTAACTTTATAATTTTTCCTTGAGATTCATGGAGGGTCCAGGACCTTCTTCATTACATCTTTAGTGATGTATTGCATGCGTTATAATGTACCATAGGTGGCACATGTGAAAGTGAGCACAAGGAGCCACATGAGACCTTGATGCTTGGACCATCAGAGACATGAGGTAGGGAACACCTTAAACATGTACTTTATTTTCAAGAGCATGCATGTAGTGATATAATCATCAAATTTGAAGTTGTTTTAACCATGAAAATCTTTATGAAAATGGATGCGTGTGTGACACTAAGAATGTGAAAAGGCATCAGTGTGATGTAAGTAATTCAGAACAAGTAATCTAATGAGATTGAGACATCTCAGGGGATGAGAAAGTAATAAAGGCATCAAGTGTGATGCGGGTATGTATACATCCCAGGGATGTATACATAGGATTGAATAATTATTATTGAGGCCTAACTGATATAAGATAGCACACTTACACGGTGAATAACTATATGTAAAGCACATATTATTTTTGTTATTTGAGGTTTGATAGGATACCCCACCGACGTGGCGGGATACCCACGACTGACGCGGCAAGATATCCGTGACCGGTACGACGGCGAATCCGTACACCAGTACGGAGGTTTATCCATAACCGTAAGTATATCCCAGGGATGTTGTGTGATATTTAACCCCGCCGCCTAGTGAGAAAGGGGCTTGGGTCGTATTCCCAGGGAATACATTTTTACAACTGTCTAATTAGATGACGGTGAAGGGTATCTCATCGGGGCTCGATGCTATATTGTTCGAGGATTACTTAAGTTGAAGATTTAAGTTTTTACTTTAGGCCTGTTCAGTGTCATTCATGATAAATCAACAGTAACGTAAGATATGCTAACTACCAGTAAACTTGAATGCAATTCATCAGATTTAAATTATTTTTCTAGCAAAAGCATAGACACATCATGCTTAGAGTATCATGGAATATATGTGAGTTTTAACTTATATATTCATCGTGTTTGTTCCCTATTGAGCTAGGATGTAGCTCACCCTTTAAACTATACATCGCAGGTCCTTTGATAGCAGCTGTAGAGGCTTCGGGAGACGTAGATCCAGGTGATTCGGATTATGCGCCTGGAGACGAGTTAGAGCCTCCACCCGAGGACTTATTCTAGGAGACTCTGCTGTGTACTTTGATAGAGAGTCAATTTTGAGAGCAAATTTGTACGGCTTGGTATGTCAAGCCTTTATTTTTATAACATGTAATTAAACTGAATTATTCTTTTGGCGAATCGTCTGGGGTGATCCGTTTATCACCGATGGTTCGGGTCGGTTCTCTGTTCATGCAGTGGCATGAAAGTAGAACTGTCTTTTGCGTATGCCAGTTGGACATATTAACTGTTTTCTGCTTTATGAGAGTAATTGCGTTATTTATTTAATTGTGCTTGTTATACCAATGTTTCGTGCATTATTTTGGGGCACTGTCTGGAGGATCGTGCTGATGGCACGAGTTTCGAGGTGTCAAAATCCGGGCTGTCACAGTTGGTATCAAAGCTTTTTCTTTTAGAAACTCTGACAATCATTCTTTCGTCAGAGCATAGGGACTTCTGCTAATGAAAACTTTGTTTTCACGTGCAAACCGTTATATTTCCTAGAGGAAGGGGCCGACCCAGGGGCGGCCATAGTAGAAGCTTACGTAGTCGAGATGATTTTATCTCGGACGTCAATAGAGAGCTGATAGGAGATGGAGGGGCTTCTGACAGTGGTGGCCAAGGAAGCCAAGATCAGGAAGAGAACCGTGATCGAGGTCGACAGGATCGAGATCAGAGAGAGCAGGAAAGGGTTAGAGAAAGAAACGAGGATAGAGAAGAGCATCAGAGAATGATGCACACCATGGAGACCATGGCAGCTGCTATGGCTCAACAGGCAGCATCTTTGGCAGCTCATATGTACCATGAGCAAAGATCACCACATAACTCCGGATGAGACCTCCTAGTTTTTCTGGATAGGGAGACCCTATAGTGGCATAGCATTGGCTGAGTGAGATGGAGAAAGTTTTTAGTGTACTGGCGTGCACGGAGGACGAGAGCGTCCGTTGGGCAGCCTACATGCTAGACGGAGAGGCTGAGCCTTGGTGGAAGTCCGTTTCACGGACTAGAACTCAGGAGACTCCGAATTTGCCCTGGACTTGGGATGAGTTCGTCGAGGAATTCAATAAACAATACTTCCTTGAGGTGGTGAGGAACCAAATGGAAATCCAGTTTCAGCAAGGTTTGAAGCCGGAAGTAAGGGAAGGAGTAGCGCCGTTCCAACTAAGGACCTATGGTGAGGTCATGAGCAAAGCGCTCGTAGTAGAAGAGGAGAATAACAATAAATACCGCCAGAGAGAGCAACAAGGAAGGTGGAACACTGATTAGAGCAGAACGAAGAATTATGAACCGGTGAACAAAAAGCCAAGATTCATACCAAACAATCAGAAACTACCGTTTCAAGGAGGCTATAGAAGACCGACGCAGCAGAGCAACCAGCAGAGATTTCCATTGCTCGCGTCGGGGAGACCGATACGCTACGAGAGCCCTACTATTACTACCGGCGCTACAGTCACACAGGGTGCTTCTCGAGTAGCTTCTTCCACACCTCGTGAGACTTGTGCCAAGTGTGGCAAGCCTCACAAGACAGCGAACTATAGGGTAGGCACTCGGGGTTGCTTTCGATGTGGCAAGGTAGGCCACTTGATCAAGGAATGCCCCGAGGTGAACAAAGGGAAGACGGCTTCAACACCTATTCCACGACCAATACAAGCAAGGAAGCCGATCATCCAAAGAAGAGCTTACGCAGTCACAACTCAAGAGGCTCAGAACACAAACGATGTCATTCAAGGTGAGCTTTCTTTTAAATAAAGAATATAAATTCTTGTAATTTTAGATAGAGAAGGTGCATCTATATTTAAAAAATATAAGAAAAAACTTGCATGTGATAAATTCTAGTATAATGATAATAAACAATATATATATATATGTATATATAATTAGGTGAATTACACATCTATAAGAAGGGAAGCGACGTGTTATACGAAGCTCGAGTGTTGATAGACCCGGGGTCTACCCACTCATTCGTTACCCCTCGCTTCACGAAGAAGATGAAAGTCGACCCAGAAAAGTTAGACTTCGTTTTAACCGTGACGGTTCCTACTGGGAAAGCGGTTGATACCGAGAAGGGTTGCAACTCCGTGATTGTGAGGGTCATGGATGGAGGCGATTTTGAGCTACCCGCGAACCTAATTCTGTTAGACACGCAAGGATTCGACGTGATCCTTGGCATGGATTGGCTATCGACTCACTGCGTGCAGAACAAAGTCGTCACTTTTAGACTGAATACAAGGAGATCGTTCCGATTTCGAGGAGAAAGGTCGACGCACCTACCACTTATCTCGGTAGTCAGGGCTGAGCGATTGATCAGAAAGGGGTGTAGCGGATACTTAGCATTTCTGAAGGAGCACAAAGAGGAGAAGAATGTGATCTCGGAGATAGCAGTTGTGCGAGACTTCGCCGATGTATTTCCGGATGGGTTACCCGGATTACCTCCAGAGAGAGAAGTGGAATTCGCCATCGACTTAGCACCAGGAACGGAGCCTGTGTCTAAAGCACCATATAGAATGACTCCTGCTGAGTTGAAGGAGTTGAAAGAGCAGTTACAAGAATTAATGGACAAGGGTTTTGTTAGACCAAGCGTGTCTCCATGGGGAGCACCGGTCTTGTTCGTAGAGAAGAAAGATGGGTCAATGCGTCTGTGGATTAACTATCGACAGTTGAACAAACTCACTATTAAAATAGATACCCTTTGCCTAGGATAGATGATTTATTCGATCAACTGCAAGGAGCGACATATTTCTCCAAGATCGATCTGAGATCTGGATACCATCAGTTGAGAGTCAAGGCAGAGGATATTCAGAAGACTGTATTCAGGACTCGATACGGACACTATGAGTTCCTAGTGATGCCGTTTGGGTTGACAAATGCCCCGGCGCCATTCATGGATCTGATGAATAGGGTGTTTAAACCACACCTAGATACTTGTGTCATAGTGTTTGTTGACGACATCCTGATCTATTCAAAATCAGAAGGAGAGCATGCGAAACACTTGAGAGTAGCCCTACAGACTCTACGTGAACACCAGTTGTACGCCAAACTCAGCAAATGTGAGTTTTGGTTAGAAGAAGTTAGCTTTTTGGGACATGTCATCTCAAAGCTTGGTGTCACTATAGATCCAACAAAGATCGAAGCAGTAGTGAATTGGGAGCAACCAAAGACAGTGACCGACATCCACAGTTTCCTAGGATTAGCAGGTTACTACCGACGTTTCGTTGAGGGTTTTTCAAAAATATCAGGACCACTCACGAGACTTACACGGAAAGATGCAAGGATTGAATAGAGTGAGGCATGCGAGAAGAATTTTCAAGAACTTAAGAAGAGACTCACTTCAGCTCCAATGTTAACTATACCTTCAGGCAGTGGAGGGTTTGCAGTGTATAGCGATGCTTCGTATACTGGTTTGGGTTGTGTGCTTAATCAGCACAAACAGGTGATAGCGTATGGGTCAAGACAGTTGAAAGGCATGAGAAGAATTATCCGACACACGACCTGGAATTAGCAGTGGTCATATTTGCGCTCAAGATTTGGAGACATTACTTGTACGGTGAGACTTTTGAGATTTTCGCCGATCATAAGAGCCTCAGATATCTGTTTACACAAAAAGAACTAAACATGAGGCATCACAGATGGATGAAGTTTCTCAAGGACTATGACTGTTCCATCCAGTACCATCCAGGTAAGGCTAATGTAGTAGCTGACGCCTTGAGTCGGAGAGTTCAGCTCAGTTGGCTAGTTTAATTTTGGGTATGCACAATTGGAAATTATTTAAAGACCTGACATTAGATGACGCGAATATTGAGTCTCAAACTACAGGAGCCTTCTTGGCTAATATCTCAGCGAGACCGATAATATTCGAGCATATCCATGAGCTATAGATGAAAGACCTGACGCTAACAAAGATTCGTCGAGATGTGACTGACGGCATTACATCTGAGTTTTCAATCAAGGAGGATGGTTCCTTATTGTTCAAGGGTCGCCTCTGTATTCCGGATAACGTCGATCTACGGCGAACAATTCCGGATGAATCACACAAATCAAGCTATGCTATCTACCCGGGAAGCACAAAGATGTATCAAGATCTGAAAAAGAATTACTAGTGGAGAGGCTTGAAACAAGATGTGGCAGAGTACGTGTCGCGGTGTTTGACGTGTCAGCAAGTCAAGATCGATCATAGACACCCACAGGTCTATTGCAGCCTCTACCTATACCGGAATGGAAGTGGGAATCGATCTCTATGGACTTCATCGTTGGACTCCCGTGTAATGCAAAAAAGTACAATGCCATCTGGGAAGTGGTCGATCGATTGACCAAGTCAGCGTACTTCTTGCCTTACAACACGATGTACATGGCGAGAAAACTGGCAGAGCTTTATATGAAAGAGATTGTCCGTTTGCATGGGATTCTGAGTAGCATTGTTTCAAACCGTGACCCATTGTATACATCAAAATTCTGGAAGAAATTTCAATAAGGAATGGGAACGCGACTAGATTTTAGTACGACATTCCATCCGCAAATCGACGGACAGATTGAGAGGGTCAATCAGATCATTGAGGACATGCTTAGGGCATGTATATTAGAATTGCAAGGATCATAGGATCAGCACCTACCCTTGATTGAGTTTGCATATAACAATAGCTTTCAGACGAGCATTGGGATGGCACCATATGAAGCATTATATGGACGACGATGTAGATCGCCCATCAATTGGGAAGAAATCGGGAAGAAATTTGTTTTGGGTCTCGAAATACTTGAAGATAATGCCACCTATGTTCGTATGATAAGGGCAAAACTCAAAGCGGCGTAGAGCAGATAGAAAAGCTACGCCGATATCAAGCGGACGAGTGTAGAATTCAAAGTGGGTGAACACGTGTTTGTGAAAGTGTCACCTATGAAGGGGGTGATGAGATTTGGAAAGAGAGGAAAGCTAAGTCCCCGCTATCTTGGACCTTTTAAAGTTTTGGGTCGAGTAGGGGAAGTTGCTTACCGCATTGGATTGCCACCATTATTCGATCCAGTACATAATGTCTTCCATGTATCCATGCTCAGGAAGTACCTTAATGCCCCTGATCACGTGTTGAGCGGTCAATCATTTGAGATGCATGAGGACATGACGATGATCGAAGAGCCGGTGGAGATTTTGGATCGAAAGGAACAAGTGTTGCGAACAAAAGTGATTCCGTTAGTACTTGTTCGATGGAAGCACCATCCAGCCGAGGAAGCTACATGGGAACGAGAGGCCGACGTGAAAGAACAATATCTGGCCTTGTTTGCAACAACTTAAGAGCTAAAATTGTATCACCGCAAGTATGTTTGTGGATTTAAATCATGTGTTGTAATTTAATATCGATCTTATGATCAATTTACTTAAGAGAACAGTTTATTCCACATGGAGTCTAAATTACAGTGTAAAATGCGAAATTGGAATCCATCAGGGCCACGACATGGCCGTGATGATGTGTTTTGTAGAACCAAGGACCAGTTGGTATCATAATTTACCATGGAAAATCAAAGAGACATGAAAGACTTTTAAATCTGAAGAATCTGATCAAAACCGATTAATCGATTTTGGTCGATTAGTCGACTGGCATGTGCCAGTGACTGAAAATTTGATGAGGATTCAGGAAATGAAAGAAGGAAAATTCGATTAATCGATTTTGGCTTCGATTAATCGATTTTGGATTTCGATTAATTGATCTGGAGGTTCGATTAATCGAATAACTTAGGAAATTTTGAAGAATTTGAAGAATTTTATGTGATTTCGATTAATCGAAGAACAATTCGATTAATCGATTTGAAATTTCGACTAATCGAGTAACTTAAGAATTTTAGAAAAAAAACTTGAAGGACTGCACGATATCGATTGATCGAAGTGAATCTCGATTAATCGATTTTGGAATTTTGACTAATTGAAATCAATTTCAACTAATCGACTGGCTCACGCCAATGAGCTCTAAAACTTACAAATTTTAACGGATACGATTTCGATTAATCGAAATGGTTTCCTAGGAGTTTGACTGTAGGTATAGTTGATCGTAGATTTTTGGGCTCGGTACGTTCAATGAACGTTGTAGAAGAATATAATTAGTTTTGTATAAACATATTGTACACCACTGTTTTAGGTGATGGTCGACTATCACCGGTAGTTTTATTTTGGGCTTCATTGTATTGTATTTTATATAAAAATTAAGATTTTACTTCCGCTATATACATAATGTCTGCTTAATTTCCACATTGATGCTAAGAATGATATTGTAATTGATTGTGATGAGTGATTTGACGGCACGAATTTTGGGGTAGAAAATTCGGGTCATCACATATTACCACCCGTTCATATCAGTCAATTCCTGATATAGATACCGATACGGCTCCCAATATTGTACCGGGGCCGATACATATAGATTGACCAAAATACTGATACAGATTGCCGACATATATTGGTATCAGGCGATACTTGATACCTTGCCAAAATAACATCCACATAATAATAATGAGAGTTTTACTAGAAGGTTCAGGGACTGTGTGCATGTTATACATATGTTTTAAACTATAGCAGATTATATTAAGCAAGGATAACAATTTCAGATTTCGTTTCAGTATCGGGCTGGACCGAAATCAAAATTTTGACCGAAATCTTCCAATAGTACAGAAAATTCCCAAAATTTATAGTTTTTGTTTCAATGGGGACAGAAACCAAAACATTTTGGCCGAAATTTTGAACCATGGTATTAAGTAGAGTGTTTGTGTTTTGTGCAAGAATCAATTTTAATCTATTTATTGTAAAACAATTAGGGCTATCAATCTGACTCGACATTTTACCAGGTCGACTCGGGCATGAGACATCCAACCCGAACTTCAGGTCGGGTTCGGTTGACCAAAAGGTTGTGTCGGGTATTTATCAGGTATCCGATATTTTTATATGGTAAAAATAAAAAAAATAGGTGGCTTTATCGGGTCAGGTTTTTGGCGAATCGAGTTACGTCGGGCATTTGCGAGTTTCTTAGTTGGCAACTTTGAATTCATGTATCTAGTGGGCAACTTTGAATGCATGTATCTAGTTGATGCTTTAAGGGCCCTTTTGAAGATAATGTATTTAGTCATGTACTATTAAACATCCTTTTTATTGGTCATAAGACAAGGGAAAATAATACATAAGACTAACACCTTAGAGCACATTTGTTTTAGCTTATTTGCTGCCCGTAATATATAGTTTGCAGGTAATAAAATTATGACTAGGATTATATGCAAAATCCATATTGCATGTAATATTCGAGGGTAAAAGGGTTGTTCGTCTCACCGTATTATTTCATCGTAAAATTTGCTTTGTAATATTTTTGACCTTTACATCGAACAGAATAACTCTTGTAATTTTTAAAATTTTTTTAAGGTATGTTAGTTTCATCATAATAAATTACTCATAATATAGACAATACAGGTAATTTAATGCTAACTAGATTACACGTAAAATACATATTACGTGTAATATTCTGTCATAATATGAGCGTTCTTTTCGCTATAATTTTATCTCATAAAAACACATTTTTATAGTCGTTTTATAATGCATTGAAAAGAATGATTTGCGTAAAAAATTTGGTAAAATCTCCAAAATTAAGATATTTTGCCTCATGAGGTATTAATATTCGAGTAAATTGGGTTTATGCGGTAAGTCGATGATGTCAAAATTTTAGGCCCATGAAATTTGTACAGCCGCATGAAAGTTCGAAAAAAATAGGTGAAAATAGACTTCAAGCATTTCATATACGAAAAAAATGATACAAAAATAATTGGCTTACGAAAGAGTGCAATCTACGGTAACTTCTTTCACATAAGTCGTTAGAACCCAACTAAAGTCTCGTTCCAATACAAAATACATTACTGTAATATTGATCACAAAAGTTAATACTGTCTATAGAGTCACTGAAACAGATGCAGAGTCGTCATCGCTCTTGGAATCCGATTCGCCATTTAAGGTATCATCTTCTTCTCGGTAAGCTACTTCTTCGACTTCACTGTCTTCCTATGCTTTCTTCTTATTCCTCTTCATCTTCATCTTCTTCGCGACCTTCATTCTCTTCATCAATAGGTTTTTCATCCAAGCTGAATACATTAATATTCGAGTAAATTGGGTTTATGCGGTAAGCCAATGATGTCAAAATTTTAGGCCCATAAAATTTGTACAACCGCATGAAGTTCGGAAAAAATAGGTGAAAATAGACTTCAAGCATTTCATATACGAAAAAATTGATACAAAAACAATTGGCTTACGAAAGAGTCCAATCTACGGTAACTTCTTTCACATAAGTCGTTAGAACCCAAATAAAGTCTCATTCCAATACAAAATACATTACTGTAATATTGATCACAAAAGTTACTACTGTCTACAGAGTCACTGAAACAGATGCAGAGTCGTCATCGCTCTTGGAATCCGATTCGCCATTTAAGGTATCATCTTCTTCTTGGTAAGCCACTTCTTCGACTTCACTATCTTCCTATGCCTTCTTCTTATTCCTCTTCATCTTCATCTTCTTTGCCACCTTCATTCTCTTCATCAATAGGTTCTTCATCCAAGCTCAATACAATAATAACCTCACTGGCATTATTGTTGGCAGGGCACTTTACAGACATGACATACATATGAATATCGATGACATCTGACGGATACACACATCTTGGCAGAGTAATTGAGTTTGAAGCATGCGATTCTACGTCATCGGCCATTTCTGCATCATTATTATAATTATCATAACCATATTTAAGTGAATATATGATAAATGAAAAATGAGAAAAAAAACTTACTAAAAAAATAACATAATATTTTCATTAAAATATCATCTTCGCATTGACATAAAGAAACAATATATATTATAAGCCGACAATCTTACTTTTTCTTACACCAACCCGCTCATATATAAAGCAACGAGGAATACAATAGTAAAGAAAAACAACTTCGCCACTGGTTTTCAAAACTATTCGGCTTCTTCCCTCCCAACTACATCCATTGAATGTGGGTTTGGTGTTCCATGGAATCTACTATATCGCTCAATAACCTCGTCAAGGGTGTACACAATGACATAGCAATAGCTTGAGTATCCGTCTACTTAGACTTTGGCTTCATCCCAAGTACGATATACCTCGGGTCATCGTCCAATAAAAATAACATAGTAGCAAACCATCTGTGCACAAGATATATATGGATGATAAAATGCCACCTTATACCAAATTAATGTTAATGATGAAATCTATAAAATAATCATATGTATAGTTTATTTTCATTTGTATGTATACTAGTTGGTTAAATTTATACGTGCCATGAAAATAAGTGGACATTCTCTATTTTAAAGAAATTCTCACATTACATTACATACATGGTCCTCCATATTATAGACCACGCCCCTCCCATAGCACATTTACAATGCTCTCGCGGTATGCTCAGGGCAATCTCTCTTTCGGCCCTAGTTTGTGATACTCGAATTTCTGCATCATTAACTATATTGTCGTCATCGCGAACTAACTCTCTCTCGACCCACCATTCTTCAAATACTGGATCGTGTTCGTAATATATGAGGATGAAATTATGCAACACATAATAAACAATAACAATATTTGTTTTAGTGAGTAAAGGGTAACGAGTCTTGCACGTGAGGATCGGAAATCGTTATTTGAGTGCACCGAATGCACATTCTACCATGTTTCTCAATTGAGAGTGAGATTGGTTAAATAATTTTTTAGGGTCGTGAGTTAGATTGGAGCTATTGAAATCTTTTAGATGATAGTGAACTCACTGATAAGGTGCAATAAAATTTATCATCTTAGCATATCCACCATCCACAAGATAGTATTTTTCAATGGGAACAATCAACCTATTTTGAAGATGTGAGAGAACATTTGTCAAAACTCGAGAGTTGGCAGCAGATCTCTCCCAACCTGCAAGCATGTACTAAAACCTTATGTCAAATGAAGCTGTTGCAAGTACGCAATGCAGAGAAAATTGCTTATGATTTCGTTATCGCCGGTGGTCACATTTTGACACCCAAGCTATGATGTAAGTGTCGTCAATAGCTCCTACACAATTTTTCACATTTTAATTGTTGCAAGCTTAGTAATAGGAAAGCCCCTTGTTATATCTTAAAATTTTAACATAATAATATCATTATTTAACTCTACCTTGAAATAAGGAAAGAATCATGGATTATGTTTTATCTGAGGTGGGACAGATCCAGTGGTCGGGACCACAATATCATGATGATGTCGAAAATAGTGCTTAAGATGACATTAAAATATTCGCTAATTGTTGAGTCAAAGTGCTAAAATCGATTATGTGTGACGTGATTCTTCATGTTGTGAGATAACGTAAGCATAAAAATAGCTACTTGCTCTTCCACTAATAAGTGTCTTGTGCTATGGAGAAACTTCCTTTCGCGCAAAGTCGAATAGAGCTCCAAACAAATCGTCACTTGCATTCGAAACAGATCGGATGGCATGCGTCTGTGTCTAACAATTATTTATTGCATAAATTGTTCTCCAGTGAGTATGGAAGTATGTACACGTTGTCTAGAACCGCGCACCTGACTAATATAGTAGCAAGCTGCAAGTATTATTATGCCTCCAACCATCATAATTGCAACCACTATGTCATTATCAATGACATCCATTGTGATATTACGTTCTAAATAGGAAAGAAAATAAAGTGCAAGTCATATACTAGTTTAAACTACATGTACTACGTTGGCCAAAATAAATCATAAAGAAAATACAGTGGTTGTGTATAATGGATGATACTTATTCCAACATGAACATAACAAAAATAAGTTATAAAGAAATCTTATTGAGTAAATAGTCCTGAAAGGAAATCCATCTTCATTGCAGGCGGTAAGGCTAGGAACATCTCGACAAGCGACTTCTCAGACAGGAGATAGAGGCAAGCTAGGTATTGGATATGAGTCAGCAAACCGCCAGTATAAATCTCATCTGGGATCGGAACAAACCGCTCACCTAGACTTGGTCTGATCCTAATAAGCTTCAGTTCTTCCATATAGCCCTCTATTGGTCCTACCAGTTTCACCCCCGAGTCACCTCTCTTCTTTCGTGACCTAGAAGCAGAGTCACGCCTATTTCGTGCACTTGTCGAGTTATGTGAAAAACTGTCTGCAGTGTTCTGGGACTCAGTTTCATTCATATTGCCATCCGTTCTTCCATCAGGTCAAATGCATTGTGTGCACTTGTTGGAGTGGGTGTGTCGCCCAAACTCTGGGTCTCAAAAGATTCTTCAGTGAAAGTGTCATCGGGGTGATAAAGACTTCTACCATCAACGATAATATCCGAGAAGATGATGCAAGGACTCTCCCAATCTTGAAGTATTTTGTCTAATAGGTCTTGGCCCATGAGTGAGCCTGTGAAAATGAGCCATAAAGTGCAAGTCGTTATGATTTATTATTCATAATGGTAGTAAACTTAATGAATTATAATTATTAATATCTTGCGTTCGCACCTGCTCGTAATTATCTCATACGCTGTTTTCTACAATGACCCTTCGTATGTCATAATTTCAACCAAACTCATTTTCACCAAGTAAAGTTTTAGCTTTTGAATAATATTTTTTTATTAACCCTAAGTCGATTATAGATATTCGTATTCTTCACTGGTACCTTATTAGCACTAAACTCGGATAGCAAATTTAATTTCAGCTCCATTTCCTCCCATGACTGTTGGTGGAACATTCCATCCTTGTCAAAAATTTGGCGCCCAAGTTGACATTGTTTGATTATTTCATTTACCATTAGTTCCTCCAACGCGTACGTCCAAGTATAGTTTATTTTTGGCCTCTTTCACAGGAGCAAAGGGGCACCACTCGAATTGGACGATGACATTTCTACTGAGAACATATAACAAATACGAAACATATAATATAAGGGTCATAAGATTTACTAAATAATTTTTCAAATATGTGAATCGCTATGATCCTTCTCAAAGAATTTTCAAAGATTGTTTTCACTTTATATTATTAAAATCGCTGAAGTCCCTTTGAGATACCCTTCTCTCTCTTTCTTGGGGTTCATTGTGTCATGCCTACAAAGGAGCACAACAAAAGAAGTGGAGCAGGGGCGATTTGTCTCAATGAGAACTAGAAGATGTTCATCTTCTTTGGTTGACTATAGAGAAAAATCTTTCCATATAAAAAATTCTCCAATTTTTTTAGAGAATACCAGGTTGGTTGGCATAGTCTGCAAACTCTGTATTAGTATATAATTCACATAATTTTGTTTAAGATTATTTATCAAATTTCAATAAGGAAATCTTATTTTATATTTCAAAATTTTAAAAAGTTTCTACCATATTTGATTTCTATGTTTTGGGTATGAAAAAAAAATGAAAAAATAGAAGTACTATGATCAGCTTGGTACCCAAAATAAACAAATAATGATTATGTATTCGTCCTTGATAAAAGTCTAAAGATACAACTTCAAAAAAGTCTTTCCAAATTCAATACAAGGTCAAAAATATAATAACTAGAAATCATAAACATTAATGTTAACATTTAAAAATAAACATCTCATGCAATGGTTGATTTATTAAATGCCAATCATAAAAGCTCTAATGTCATAATTTACGAAGAAAGTTTGAAAACAATTTAAATCTTGTGAACGAAGTTTGTAAGAGAGTAATAAAAAACTAAATTGGCAAGACGCATGCTAGTTGATAGAGGTCAATTAACATCGAGGTTTTACAATATATTACTGTTTATAATAAAGGTGGAACTCTTATTTGTTATCCATCAAAAGTGAAATTCTTATTTGTTAAGCATTGTGTTAGGTCCCAGTCAAAGCTTCTGAAATAAAGATAAAGTGTACTCCTTAGGTGAGAACAGACCACAAGGTTTGGAACAATTTTCTGATATTCTTTTATTCATTGAAAGAGTTTAAATACATATATTTTCTAACCACTCTTCCTAAACTTACGACCACAACTATTGTGCACAAACAAAAACTAAATCATGGAAGAATAAATAACAAAGTAGCAGAAGAATAGGACTTAGCAGAATAATAGGACTTCAACTGAAAGAAAGACTCTAGTACAAACAGACTTCTTCTCCAAGCATTACAGCTCAAGACTCAGTCCAAATATTTCTGATTTGGCCGAGAAACACGCTGAGATCTTCGTGATTTATCACATTGCTTAACATATTGGATTTTGGCCCAACCCGATTGAACCTTCTAGACAGTCCCAGGTACAAAGGTTATTTGTACATTTCAGTCTTGTGCTCTAATAACAACAATTACTAAAATAGTTACTAGGACAACTAATAAACAAGCATAGCAAAAACTGCATATCTATCTATCTATTTATCTACTATAATAACTGGGGTTAACAAACAAGCATAACAACTACTATAAATTTTATTAGTTGCAACTAGTTCATTTAAACTAGTTAAGAAACAAGTATAACATCTCGTTCATTAGGAGTTTAAGAAACAAGTATAACATTCTATTAGACGTGTCCCAGTCTCATTTTAATAACAGTATATGATGTTGTTCCAGTATGTTGTTGTTCCCTTCAAACATTCTCATCCAATAATAGCAGTTGGAATCGTTGTATTTAATATACTATGTGAAGCTTTTATCAACCACTGTAACCATTATAATAGCAACAGCTTAACAACGGCTTTTATAAGGACAATTAGTATACAAGCATAGCAACAACAGTTTACTATGACAGCAGGGGTTAATAAAGTGATGTACTCTGATGCAACAGTTGGGGTTAATAAAGCGATGTGCTACTAAGTGAGTAAGGTATAACCTATAATAGTCAATGGATGTTCCTGATTTCACACTCAAAATAGATAGTTTAATTCTCATTAATGATTGAGATCACTAAATGATTGAGATCATAAACAAACTTGGTTACACATAATTTGAAATACGGGAATTAATTATGAAGAATAAAATATACATAATATTAGACTCTATATGTAAATATGTCACCATAATATGTTAATTTTAATATTAGAGCCTAATATATACTATAATTAAGTGAAGACACTATCATATGGAAAAACACCACTTGAAAGAAAACACCTTTGTACCCAAAATAACATAATAGAAATACATCAATAGGATTATGAGGCTTTAGCCATATTAGCATTAATAAAGAGATGTAAGCACTTTAATGGTTTGAAAGACATGAAAATAGAGTAATGCAGGATCAGACCTGAGATTAAGAAGACCAACAAACCCTCAATGATAGCCAAACTATAACAGTGTATAGGTATTATTTTGCTAATTTCAAAGTTTATGAGTACAAAAGTAAACCAAAAATGAGATGCTCATAAAAATGTAGAGCACTCAGTTGTTATAAGCATTTTGTTTGAGTATGTTGTCATTCCCTTCAAACCTTCTCATCCAATAATACCAGTTGGAATCACTGTATTTGATGTACTATGAGAAGCTTTTATCAGCCACTGCAGCCACTATAATTACAACAATAACTTCTACCAGGACAACTAGTATACAAGCATAGCAACAACAGCCTACTATAACACCTGGGGTTAATAAAGTGATGTGCTCTAGTAACAACAGTCGGAGTTAATAAAGTGATGTATTCTAGTGATGTGTTACTAAATGGATAAGGTATATCCTATAGTAGTCAATGGATGTTTCTGACTTCACACTCAAAATAGGTACTTCAATTTTCATTTATGTATAACTGTCCAGATCACTAAGTGGGTAAGATATATCATATAGTAGTTAATAGATGTTCCTAACTTCATATTCAAAATAGATAGTTCAATTATCATTTATGTATAACTATCAAGATCACTAAATGATTGTCATCATAGGAAAAATTGGTTACACATACTTTGAAATATGGGAGTTAACTGTGAAGAATAAAATTACATAAAATTATACTCTAAATATGTAAATATGTCACTATAATATATTAATTTTAATATTAGAGTCCAGTATATACTATAATTAAGTGAAAACACTAAACACTACCATATAGAAAAACACTACTTGAAAGAAAACACCATGTACTAGAAATAACATAATAGAAATACAACAATAAGATTGTGTGACTTTAGCCATATTAGCATCAATAAAGAGATGCAAGCATTCTAATGACCTGAAATACATGAAAATAAAGTAGATCAAATGCATTATCTGACCCGAGATTAAGAGGACCAAGAAACCCTCAATGATAGGCAAACTATAATAGTGTATAGGTATCATTTTGCTCATTTCAAAGTAAGACAATCATTTTGCTCACTTCGAAGTATATGGGCACCAAAGTTAGTCATGAATGAGATGCTCATAAAAATGAAGAGCACTCAGTTGTTATAAGCATAATATTCCTTCAAGGATGTTGGAGATTACTTACAAGCATGTAAAGTACAAAACTCAACACATTTTTCAAAGGTTCACATACGAATTTAATGAAAACATCTCGAATTGTTTAATTAAGCAACCAACTAACTAGTACAAGACACGCTTACCTTCACAATATTTTGTAAGAATGCTCACTAGAAGAGTTCCCTGACCAGCCTGTATTTAAGGTGAGGAACATGATTAATAATTATATAATGGACAATTAAGAAATGAAATATAATCAAGTAATCATAATTTAAATAATAAATAGAGAAGATAAATGCAACACATGCTAGATGATACTATAACAAGTGCCTTCAAAATTTTGTGAAAATGGAAGAGAAAATAAGGCATGTCCTCTTAAAAATTGAAAAACCAACTCTAAGGAATACAAAACTACATACAACACAGTTAATATATTTACACCAACGAAGAGGACTATTATGACTTAAAATGTGCCAAAAATTTTAAAAACACCATACAGTTCAGTAATAAATCAGAGCAAATATGAAGGTTATGAAAGGAGGAAATCTTAAGATAAACGAGTTGGGTGCATGGATAAAAAAATCAGCTGAAATCCTAAGATTTCGGCCAAAATGCATCAGTTTCAAACCCAACCGAAACAAAACCCCCAAAATATCGATAATTTGAAGTTATCGGCTGATAATTTGCTAATCACAAAATTATCGACTAAATTTAGTGATTCGCAAATTATCAGCCGATAACATCAAATTATCAGTCGATAATTTAAATGGTCGACATTTTGGATAAAAAAAAAAAAAAATAACTTGGGGGTGGACTAGTGGGCCCTGGACTTCTAAGAGGCTCGTTTTGTCTTAATATTCATTACAACCCAACATTGGGGGTCCATACCCAGGTGGGGGGATGAACACGGTGACTAATGAGAGATTGAATGATATGTTACCTTGGTGGTCAATTTTTTTTTCCATGCAACACGCATCTAGGATTGTCCGCGGGTAGGGTCGGATCAAAATTTTGGCTGCCCAATAAGAAATTTGAAAATGCTCGACCCAACCCTACCCGATGGTGCACCTAACCTAACCGGTCCCATGGTGTACTCGAGTCGCCCCGACTCGAAAAATTACCCCCGCGCTTGACCAGAAATATTGGCTTCACCCGATTTGACTCAAAAAATATGTGACCATACAAGACCTCTAGGTCGACTCGAAGGTCGGGTCAGAGTCTAATGCTCGACTCAACCGACAAGTTAACTTTATCTACCCGATAAAATATCTGGTTGGGTCAGGTCGGGTATCACGTCAATCAGACCCATTGAAACATCCTCAAAAATGATAAAAATTAAACGACATATGTCAAATCAAAACCTAACGCCCATGATCAAAAGTTTCATTGGAAGATTGGTACGAAAAATGATCTCCATCCTCTTGTATGGAACGCTTGCTGGTTTTTAGTATAAGTGCCCGTGAAGATTCGTTGGGTGCAAAAAAAGGTGCACCATTGGGTGAATTTTTGTTCCACATGGCACACATCTAGGGGTATCATGGTTGGGTCAAATTTTTTACTGTCCAATAAAAAATTTGCAAATGCCCGATTCAATCAGACCCGATGGTGCACCTAACCTCACTTGATCTAATGGTGCACTCGAGCTCACCTAACCCAAATACCTGACCAGGCCTAATAAAATAAAACCCTCTATTTTCAATGCGTTTTAGAAATAAAATATTGGGTTGGGTCAAGTTGATCCCACTTGACCCAACGAATATGCAATTCAAACCGACCACTCGAGAACTCTTGTTCGACCTGAAGGTCGGGTCAAGATGTCTCATGCCCGACTCTACCCGACAAGTCAACTTTATGTACCTTATACCCGACTTGGTAGCATATCGGGTCGGGTAAGGCCCATAATCAGAAGTTCCATTAGAAAATTGGTACTAAAAATAATCTCCATTGCCTGATATGAAACACTTATGCTTTCAACCAGTGCAAATAAAGGTCAACATCAAAGTATCATACAATCTTAACCGTCTGATCAGAAGCCAGAATCACATCAAATGTACAGTGACACATGCAGCCTGGCCCAATTCAAAACAATTACTATATGCCACGTGGACCAATCCAGATAAGCAGAGCAGGGAATCTCGTACTCCTCAATAACACCTAATGCCAAATCCCTGCTTAATCGGTTAATCCGCGTCGTTTTCCCGGTTGGATTTATTGACGACGATGAGATAAAGTCCACGGGCATGCACCATCGGTGAACGGGTCAATCTCCCCACGCTAAAGTGGTCGCACGTTAGAAAAGGGCTGATATATACGTACCCTAAACAATTGAAAGTCTAATTTTGATATGTTGTGCCGGATGAGATTGACCCGTTCACTGTTCGGGCCGGGCACATAATGCCAGGTCGGAGATATTTGCAGGGGCGGACGCAGACGTGCGCAGAGCCCATGGTGAAATGCTTCAAACGCTCTCTAACACGCAACCCTCGCGTGCCTTACTCTCTCTCTCTCTCTCTCTCTTACTCTTTCTCTCTCCATCTCTATATGTTTACTCTCTCTCTCTCTTTCTCTCTATGTGTTATAAATACGCTCTCTTCCTCTTTTTATTTGCAATATATGTCGGAGTCGCCTCTGTAGAAACCAAAGCCTCTGAATAAAAGTACGATCTTTCTCTCGAAACACATTTATTAATTTATTTTTTCATGTATTTATGTTTCAATTTTGAGTTTTTATAGGTTTATTGTTCTAAGCGTTAATGGTTTTGTGTTTCCAATATTTTTGAAGATAATGAACCTCTTATTTTATTTTATTTTTAATTTTGTATATGTATAAATGGTGATCGATTTGGATGGATGATAATCAAATCAATTGGATGTTTTTCACTAATTTTTTTTAAAAATTAATTGTTTATTTTTATGTTTAGTTTCCCATAATTGATCAAAATTTTCAAATATTGGACGGTTAGGATCATCTGATCAGTGTGATTTTTGACCATGCCATGTCGTTCGGGATGTGTGTTAGCAGATACCGATATGGATCGCTAATCCCGATACCATTTTTTGTAAAGATAAAAAAAAAAAGACTGTATCCGATACCGATACAATATTGCAGGTATCGATACAAGCTCGATACTGGTATCCGTATCATTTTCGAGCAAAACCATCATGTATCGCCAATACGTATTGGTATCGGTTTTCAGGAAAACTGACACATATTGCTGGTACGTATCAGTATGGACCCATACTTGATACCATGGTCACGGTTACCTGGCGCGTGTTCATGGATAATTGCTCGTCTAGAGGTTATTTATTTGAGTTAATTGGTAATGCCAAAGTGACAATTAACCCATAAATTAATTGGGTTTTTTAATCTTTTAATTAAAAAAAAATAAATAAAAATAAATTATTATTGTTTGCAATGTGGTGTTTCCCATAATTGGTTAACTGTTCAAAGATTGGACAGTTAGGATCATCTGATCGGTGTGATTTTTGACTGTGGCCTGTCGATTTGGAGGTTGCAATTGCAAGGCTTTTGTTCATCAAGTTAGTTTGGTGATTGATACTAATCTGCACTTTGCAGGCCCCAAATCAATGGCTCTCTGTGGAGTCGGGTTCAATCCAGTGATGGAGGGTCATGATTTATTGTATCCAATACGAAATCAGTCAACAACACTAAGAAAATTAGCTCGCGTTGGATCTCCTCAGAAGAGATTTTTTATTGGTAGACTAACTAATTCATTAAGAAGAGGAGGCACGGGAACAAGATGTACTATGGGGAAATCAGTGTCTCCGTTGGAATCTGAGGGAATTGCTGGAAAGACTAGCTCTGTTTATGTGGAAGAAGACTTGAGTCCTGTCATGAAATTCAAGATGTCTGATTTTGTGCTATGTGATCATGTTAGTGTCGGGCTTGCTGGAAAGGTAAATTAGTTGCTTTTTCATTTGAATTTGTATGCAAGTTTACTTAAGCAAAAAATGTATTGGCTTAGATTGTTAATATGACGGGGCATCCAGGCCTCTTAGAGCACCCATCTAAGTCCCCAGCACGTGCAACACCAGCACTTATCACCGACCAGGTAAGTAGAGGAGAAATCTCTGCAGGTGGCCTATAGGGGTGGGATTCGAACTTAGGACCTCCGCTTCAATATGAGTGGCTAATGTAACTTGAAACATGTGAATTACATATAAGAGATGTTATTGGTGCATGATTAACCACAGATCAAAATCTCGGACTATATCAAGACATATATCGGCATCGGAGTGACCGGAGACAAATGTATTGTCTTGGGTATCGCTTGATACATGTACTTTATAGTACATTGTTTCGCTGATACCCAATGCCCAAGACAATACATCTTGGCATCGGTATAGACCGATACTTTGTATCGGCACAGACTGACACCGAGACCAATACCGAGATTATAATCCTTGTGATTGACCCATGCACCTTAGACCAATGTCTATATACCTGGTAACTGAGACAGTACGTCTTGGTATCAGCACAAACCAATATCGAGACTAATAACAAAATTTTAATTATTGTGATTGACCCATGCACCTTAAACCGACTCTTTATATATAAGCACATGCACATTGTAATATCGAATCCGATATGGTTTGAGCATCTTACTCTAATCACAGTAGCTGAAAATGCATGTTTGGGCAAATTTCTACATGGTTTTGTCATCTTACTCAAATTCAGTTCTTATGTAGGGGGATGAGGTAATTTTTGAAGCAACAGTTAGAGATTCTCACAGGTCATTTTAATCAACTTATTTATCCTTCACTCACGATATATATTTTTTTAATGAGTTAAACTGACACATTTGAATTATATTTGTCAATGCAGTCCTTTATATAATTCAAGAGTTGTACTTCGAGAACTTTCTAGTATACAAGCTCAACGTAGAGGGAGACGCGCTTTAGAGGTGGATTGCTTATACGTTTTGTACCTTTAAATTCTAACATTGCATTCGAACCTTATACCAAGGTATCAATATTGGTAACGGGTATTGCTCCATCTTGGACCGATATGTATCGGCCGATTAGGATACGGTATCCCTGATACTATTTTCGGTCAATTAATTTTTTTTAAAAAGCTAAAAATAAAATTGTATCGGTCAATATCTGCCGATACCAGTGTTGTTATATGCGATCGCATATGCCAATCTGGGCCTTCAAATCGCATAAGCCACGATGGCTTATGTGATGCGGTGGATTATTCGATCGCATAATGCTCCAATGGTCAGAAATATGACTGTTGGAGCACTTAATAATTTTTCTTTTCTTTTTTGTGGTCCCATGGCCTCTATAAAAGGGTGGGTTGGGTCCTATAGTTCTCACACAACTATTTTGGCTCATTCTTCCTCTCTAACCTTCATTCTATACTCCCAATCTCCTCTCTTCTTCTGAAAGTATGTAACAGTTATTTATTTATTTTTTAATTCTTTCATCAGTAATTTAGAATATATTGAAACAACAAGACGCTGAACGACCAATACAAACACGATCAAAAATTGGGAAAATGAAAGCACACACTACAAAGAGCCAAACGTAACAATTGGGCCCAACCCACTTAGCCCGGGTCCCAAGTAAAGGAGTCATATCTAAGCCCATTTCTGCCTCTAGTCACCCAAAACTACACCGGATCTCTGACCGACTTCGTGATCATCCCCAGAGGCCGGATTTTCTTTTCGAAAATCCGCATATTTCTCTCGTACCAGATACTCCAAAACCCGGCCACCAGCTGCATCCAATATTCCCCTAGATCACCATCCATTTTAATGGCTGGCCACATTAGGAATTGAAGGTCTGGTGTTGCCGGCGTAACCCAGCTCGAGACAAAAGATTTTAGGATTGCACACCAAATGCCATGATCCACCTGACAGTGCAGTAAAAGACGTGCAGCGATTTCCTCCCCCATGTTGCACATAACACAACAGTTTGGAATATCTTTGCCCCTTCGAATAAGCTGATCCATCGTAAGGATTCTTTTTTTAAAAAGCGTTTAGGCAAAGAATTTAATTTTCAGCGGAATGGTCATCTTCTACAGGCCAGCGCCTTGGAATCTAATCAACGGACGGCGCGAAAGCATCCTATGATGGGATTTAACGCTAAAATTTTCATCACAGCTTGGGGTCCATATCCTCCAATCTAGACCGTGGGGGTTTCGCGACATCTCATAAAGCTTCTGGATGAGATTCGAGAACGAAACGACCTCGTTATCCCTCAACGTCCTTCGAGTAGAAACCTCCCACATCCTACCCCCTTGAGTATCCGAAGCAAAATCATTGATCATCGCTAGAGGGTTCACGGATATGGCGTAGATATTCGGAAAGGAGGACTTAAGGGGACTTCCTTCCAGCCATGTATCCTCCCAAAACCGAATACGAGTACCATAGCCCCAACTAAACCGAAGACCTCTGGAGAAAAGCGACCATGTGCTACAGATATTTCTCCGTCACGCAGACATACCCCTATGCACAGTAGGACAGCTATCCCAATTAACCAAGATTGCCCATATTTCTCAATTAACACCATCCACCACTGACTCTCATTTTCTTCCACCCGGCCCACTCTCCAAAACCATTTACCAAGGATCGCGAGGTTGGTCGACTTCAAGCTATGGATACCCAGGCCACCACAGCCAACCGACAATTGGCAAGTGTCCCAGTTCACCATATGATAACGCTTGTCTAATCCCGACCCCTCCCACAAAAAATTCCTTTGAATTTGTTCAAGGCGGCTGATAACTTCCATAGGGCATTTGAACATGGGCATATAGAACATGGGCAACGATGAAAAGGATTACCTTGACTAAAAGGAGGCGACCTCCGCTGCTAAGCAACTTCCCTTTCCACGACGACAATATTTTTTCGAATCTTTGCACAACCGGCTGCCAGTCATGAGCCGTGGGATATCTGAGACCCATCGGCAGTCCTAGGTATTTGATCGAAAACTTCTCAATCGAACAGCTCACCACCTGCACAAGCTTGGACATCAGAAACTCATCAACACCAATACCTGTGATCGTAGGCCTAGAGAAATCGATCCGTTGACCTGATACCGCCTCATAAATCAAAAGGACATCAACTAACGCTCTGAACTCCACAACCCCAGCCTTCCCAAAAATTATAGTGTCATCAACATATTGTAAATGAGAGATGAATCTACCCTGCGCTCCCACCTGAATTCAAGATATGAGGTTCAGATTCCTCGCACTCACAATAAGCCCAGATAACGCTTCCCCCATCATATTGAATAGAAAAGGGGAGAGCGGGTCCCCATGTCGGATACCTCTGGAACTCTTAAAGTACCTAGCTGGGCTGCCATCAATCAACGCCGAGAACCATGCCGAAGAATAACATCTTCGCATCCATCTCCTTCAAGTTTGGCTGAAACCCAGCTTGCCAAGCATATAATCGAGGCTCTCCCAACTCACCCAATCATACACTTTCTCCATATCGACCTTCCAAAGAGCCGTAGGTAGGTGCTAATGGTGTGCGGAATGGATGGTCTCTTGAGCCACCACAACCAAGTCTACAAGTTGTCTGCCAGCCACGAACGCACCTTGATTACCCGAGATTATCTTATTCATAACCAGTTTTAGACGGTTGGCTAATACCTTGGAAATAATCTTGTACATGCAGTTGGTGAGACTAATTGGGCGGAAATCAAAAATATTCTCGGCCCCCTCAAACCTGGGAATGAGGGTAATGAATGTGGAGTTCAGACTCCGCCCAATAAAACCAGTATCGTAGAACTTGTACATAACCTTCATTAGGTCCGCCTTTATGGTGTGCCAGATAAAGCGGAAGAACCACATGGTAAAACCATAAGGTCTTGACGCCTTATTCTTGCTCCCAAACCTGATCACCCGGCAAACCTCTTCTTCATTGAATTGTCCTTCCAATCTGACACGATCATCCACTGATATCGATTGGAAATGCATCCCATCCAGCTGTGGCCACCACAATCCCATATTCGTATACATTCTTTTATAAAAAGCCACGATGCTTTCTCGAAGCTAGTCCTCACCCGAATAAGTCACCCCATCACAACAATGGTACCTAAAAAATTTGCTTTGTTACGAGCATTGGCAACCGCATGAAAATACTTGGTATTGGCATCACCCTCTTTGAGCCAACGGACCTTGGCTTTTTGGTTCCAGCTCACCTCCTCGGCCAAACACGCACTGCTGAACTTCATTTTTTTTATAATACCTTTCTTCTCGTTTTTCCGTTGAAAGTGTTCTGACTTCCTCCACATTATCCAGCTTAGTCAGCCGCTGTAGCAGAGTCTCCTTCTTGATGTGTATCTGACCATACACCTCTCGATTCCACACCTTAATTCTGCCCTTAAGACGTTGAAGTTTGGAAATGAATCTATATGCAGCCGTCCTTGTAGGAACCGGCTCGCTCTACCGCGATGGGATCATCTCCTGAAACTTCTCATCCATCAGCCACATGTTTTCGAAATGAAACGGAGACGAACCTTTTCCCCGTGACTCATAAGACAGGAGCAACGGCTGGTGATCGGAAACAACCCGAGCTAGAGCTTCTATTTTCGCACTCGGGAAGAAATCTAACCACTCCAAACTGCATAGGAACCTGTCCAGCCTGCTTAGAGAAGGGTTCTCTTGGAGATTGGACCACGTGAACCTTACACCCGTTAACGGAACATCCATCAGCTCCCAATCAGAAATGAAGGAATTGAAGTCCCTCATCACAACAACATCCGGCTGCCCACCCTGCTTTTCAAAGCCCCATCTAATAGCATTGAAATCCCCCTCCCCCCCTGCATAAAGGGAAATCCCACCTGGCTGCGAGTGTAGCCAGCTCAAACCAGAAATCATCGTGCACGCAATCATTAGACGGCCCATATATACCAGAAAACATCCACACTTTCCCAGAGTCTTTACTCCGAAGAACCACTGAAGCTGAGAACAACCCCACCTTGTCATCCACTTTATAGAAAAAGCCTCGAGTCCCATGCCACCTAAATACCACATGACGCGCCCATCGAATCGACGCCAATCCAGTCCCATCTGTTTCCTCCCAACATTGACGCAACTTCTTCCTATCACAGCTGCCCCATTTGGTTTCTTGTAAAGTAATGACGACTGATTTTAACGCCGCGATGACCGTTTAACCTCGACCCGTTTACCCCCATCACAAATACCTCGCACATTCAAGATAGCATCTTCATATTCAACTAGCTTACATCCTGCCCAGCCGACCGAAATGGGATTTAATCACCCCCTGATCCCCTCCCATCCGACATCCCCCATTGTAACCGAGCAAGTTCCCGAGACCCCCCTCGGCATTTCTTCTTGTTCTCCTGCTGGTTCACCAAGATGGACCGGAACACCTCTTGGAGATCATCATCCGATCCTTTGAATGACAGTCCCAGAGTATGCCCAAAACCGATCAAAAGATCTATGTTGCTAGATCTTCCGGTTCCATCCTCGATCCCCCCTCCGTAGCTGCCTTCCCTGGTTGGAATAGGCGAAACACGACCCCTTTGTGCACCAATCTCCTCTCCAATGTACTCAGAACATCTCCCCGGTAACTTTTTCGACATAGAGATAGGGTGAACCCCCTCGAAGTCGATAATCATATTGGATAACTGTTCCGGCAAAGCATCTATCCGAAAGGAATCACCGAGAATGTATAAAACCATTAGGTCCCGGCGCCTTATTCCTGCCCCCAAACCTGATCACCCGCCAAACCTCTTCTTCATTGAATTGTCCTTCCAATCCGACACGATCATCCGCCGATATAGATTGGAAATGCAGCCCATCCAGCTGAGGCCGCCGCAATCCCACATCCGTATACATTCTTTTATAAATAAGCCATGATGCTTTCTCAGAGCTGCTCCTCACCCGAATAAGTCACCCAATCAACAACAATGGTACCTAAAAAATTTGCTTTGTTACGAGCGTTGGCAACCGTATGAAAATACTTGGTATTGGCATCACCCTCGTAGAACTCGTACATAACCTCCATTAGGTCCGCCTTTATGGGGTGCCAGAAAAACGGAAGAACTCCATGGTAAAACCAGCAGGTCCCGGCGCCTTATTCCTGCTCCCAAACCTGATCACCTGCCAAACCTCTTCTTCATTGAATTGTCCTTCCAATCCGACACGATCATCCGCCGATATCGACTGGAAATGCAGCCCATCCAGCTAAGGCCGCCGCAATCCCACATTCGTATACATTCTTTTATAAAAAGCCACGATGCTTTCTCGGAGCTGCTCCTCACCCGAATAAGTCACCGCATTTATTAAATACAAGAATGTATATTTTTCCCCTTCTTTGTCATTGATTGTCTCATTTTCAAATTTTTGTTAGTGTTACTTTAGTTGTTAGACTTAAATACTTGTTGTTATTCATGTTTTTTCCATTTTTTACTTATTAAAAAAAAAAGAAAAAAGTCATGGCTTAAGCGATTAAGTGTTTTCGCTTAAGCAAAATGTAGTCATATCACTTAGCATGACTTAACTGATTTGACAACATTGGCTGATACTGAGACGGTATCGGTCGATATTGACCTGTATTGGTCCGATAACGACATTGGTACCGATACCACTCCGATACGTGTATTGGGGTGGTATCAGTATAGGTTCTTGACGAAACCAATACACATTGGTATCGACTGAGTTTTGATACCCTGCATGCGGATTTCTTATCTTTCTCTTTATCGTGCTTTAGAGGTATTTTTTTTCATAAGTTTTCGACTTATTCAATGGAAATTGTTGCAGGTACTCAAGAAACTTGCTCGTCGCCAGCTTATGTATCATTCATACGCAATGCAAGTTCATGGCTACATTTCTCCACCTCATAGTGGGGACAATAACTCTTTTATTTTGGTGCATGGTGTAAGTAGTCTTACAGTTCTCGAACTCTAATTTCAGTGTTAGGACTTTCAAAATTTGAAGAAGTTGACTATAATTGGCTACCGAGATCTTGTTGGAGAGGAAGCAGATTTGACCACCGTAGGGCTATTACAGTTAGCTTCGTTTTGCTTGATGGCAGGCGATTTTGTATAGTTGCTTTTGTTTCGGCTTTTAGCTTTTTTCTCTTTTTTCTTTTGGCTTCTTATTTTTTCCTTTGGAAAAGCACCTTGTTATGCCCTTTTCTTAAATTTTTTTGTTTTGTAATTATTTGAAAGTTAGATTTTGATATATCTGTGGCAGCGCCTACATTGTCTACTTTCCTTTCACTTTGAGTAGTCTTGACTCAGATCTTTCATCTTTGGTAAGGGCTTGACCTAGTCCTAATTTCAGTGTTAGGACTTTCAATATTTGAAGAAATTGACTATAATTGGCTACCGAGATCTTGTTGGAGAGGAAGCAGATTTGACCACCGTAGGGCTATTACAGTTAGCTTCATTTTGCTTGATGGCAGGCGATTTTGTATAGTTGCTTTTGCTTCGGCTTTTAGCTTTTTTCTCTTTTTTCTTTTGGCTTCTTATTTTTTCCCTTGGAAAAGCACCTTGTTATGCCCTTTAAAATTTTTTTTTTTTTTTGTTTTATAATTATTTAAAGTTAGATTTTGATATCTCTGTGGCAGCGCCTACATTGTCTACTTTTCCTTTCACTTTGAGTAGTCTTGACTTAGATCTTTCATCTTTGGTAAGGGCCGGCTCACCCACTAGGCAAGTTAGGCGGTTGCCTAGGGCCTCCTAATTAGGAGGGGCCTCTAAAAAATATCTTTTCTATTATAAAGTTGTATTACCGTTTTAAAAATCTCTTAGTATAATTAAATAATATTTTTATTTGGAACCATAGTTAGGAAGTTAGAATCTATGGTGGCAAATAATACTAATTGTTTAAAATAAATTGTAAAACTTCAATTACGCCTCTTTCTTATCTACATGCCTATTTCTTATCTACATGAATTTTTATTTTTTGGGTAGCAATCTTTGCAACCAAAGATTCGTACAACACAATTGATGGTTCCACCGTTCATATCATTGACTGTCTTGAATAAGATGTTAGATGTAATTTTCATCCTAATCATGTACACATTAAATCTTGAGGTCATGGATCACATTTCATACGGTCAGATGTTGATTACACGTGGTACACACCTGTGATAAATATAAACCATGGTACGCCATGATCACGGTCACTTTGGAGAAGTTTGCCACATGTGATCAACATCTGACCGTTTGATAGTTGGGACATGATCTTAAGATCTAATGTTTAAAAGATTCAAGGGCCAACAGTGCGAGCAGTGGAACCATAGCTACGCCGCAAGAATCTTTGATTGGAAAAATCGCTACCCTTTTTTTTTATATTAAAAAAGTTATCTCCACAAGTGCAAACTATTTGTAACTTTTAATTAAATTCTTTTTCGCAAGAAAAAAAATTATTAATTTTTTTTACCAATGGAGGCTTTGCCTAGGGCCTCGGACCATATTGAGCCGGCCCTGTCTTTGGCATGCCCGTTTGGGTCATGCCAATTTACAAAGTTTATGGTTGCTGTTTCAAAGTTTAAAAATGTTCCCAATGGTTTTAAATTTCAGTATTATCTCATCTATGATTTTATTTTTTTAAAAAAGAGATTGACTGTAGTCACGTACAGCAAGAGATGCACCAATTGGCAGCATACTTTAGGCCATGTGGGGCACATTTTTTGGCCAATCCACTTCGTCCTAGTGCTTATTCATCATGTGAAATTCACTTAGCCCCCCAAAAATACACCCATCAGTGGATCAGTACCATCCAATCCCAGCACTTCAATGTGAGCCATAAATTATATATGGCAAGGTTGGTATTCAAGAGCCCAGATCGAATGGTTGGAAAGCTTTGATGGTTAGGCTAACATCAGCTCACATGGTGATGGTGATTGCAACTTGGAGGATTTGCATTGGTTAACGATGTGTGCCATGTGGCAAAACAGGTGTGTGATTGAGCTTTCCCTCTCTTGATCCAAGTGATGCCCCATTAATCCAATTTTAAATTTCCCAATGATCCATACAAAATTTTCATGTGGAGAACTAACTCGGAAGAATTCTAGCTGACAGAAGGAGATTTTGCCATTTTGGTACCATGATTTCTTTCTATTGCAGTATCATGGTAGCTATTCGTTAAGGCATTGGCTTCAACTCTCGGATTGGCTGCCAACCTTAGAAGCTACTCTGGCATTGGACGAAGAGTGGGTTAGGAAGGTAGGAGATGACACGATTGGAGGACCTGCTATATCTCGGCAATCACGACTTATCCGTATTCTCATGAGAGATCTTTTGATTGGAGTAAGTATCGATATAAGCATGCATGTATTTTCTTCAAGACTTATTATAACGTACCCGACCTCAGTGCTGGTGATGGCACTCGGGTAAATCTCACATCGGCAATGTCAGTAAATTTGCTTATATTTTTGAGCGCCAGATCAGGGAAAGGTCAAAAGTGAAGTATCACTGATTTGTGTGCTCATAAATAGCTGTGCAGCTCCCAAGGCTTGACCATTTGGACAAAAGAGATTGAATTGAGTGCCGATGCTGGTGCTCGGTTCAGGTCCGTAATCTCTGTTGTCAAAAGCTGTGCCAAGCCCCGCTTAGAGAGGGTAACCTGTTAGGCATAGTCCCCTTACGCTTTGCCCGCTTTATGCAGCATAGTGAGACGTGCTAGACTTCTAGGAAGGGGGGGTCTACCGCCCCTATCGCCTTCAACAAATATATCCTTAATGCCTGCTCTTCTTTGACAATGAAAGATGGTAGTCACTGTGTTTCTTTTGTTTTATCTCATTCAGGTTAATTATTTGCACAGCCAAGGACTTGCCCATACCGAATTAAGGCTGGAGAATGTGCACATAAGCCCAGTGGATAGACATATCAAAGTACGCCTATCAAATTGATTGGTTTTGCTTCCCTTGTTAGAAGTTTAGAACTTTTTTTGCTAGGCTTGGCTTACTATTGAAATGTTGGATAAATGTGCTTTTGTATGCACCTAGTTTTTATTCATTTGCTAGAAATTTGTGAGCTTGATTTAATTTTTATCATAAGATATCAATTGTTCTAACGTATTCTATTCATGATTGGTTAGTGTTCTGATGTGTGGGCTTATGTTACTTCATTTAATATTTATAACTGCTAATGTGGGTGACACACTGCCTTCTTTAGAGTGGAGTTGATCTATATTCCACCTTTAATCAGTACGCCACTTTGAAATAGTCAGTTAATGATTCAATCTGTTACCATCTAAGAGGGCAGTGTCCCATTAAGTGTCGTAGATTATGAACACGACAAATGTTGTATTTAGTATTCACCTAATGTGGGTGACACACTACCTTCTTTAGAGTGGAGTTGATCTATATTCCAACCTTTAATCAGTATGCCACTTTGAAATAGTCAGTTAATGATTCAATCTGTTACCATCCAAGAGGGCCGTGTTCCATTAAGTGTCATAGATTATGGACACGACAAATGTTGTATTTAGTATTCACTGAGTAAATCTGTATATGACCTATCTGTGTGTTTCTCTCTCTCTCTCTCTCTCTCACGTTGAGAAGCACCTTCACCTATGAAGGCAGTTCCTATTTATTTTCGTAAATGCGGATGACAATTTTAGAAAAATTAAACAATGAAATATCATAAAATGTTACAAAAGTAGCAAATGGCAAAGGCAATGAAATTTCTATTATAGTCCTACATTTGTTACCTGAGGTTCTAATGTAATAGTATTGGTATGCCATCTGCAGTGTTCACAGGGTTTTTATTTGCATAATCTAGCTTGTATGTCTAAGTTACACGGTCTCTAGAAATTTGTTCATTTTTTCCTCAGGTCTGTAATTTGATATTTTGTTACATAATCAAGATTGCAATTTTTTTTTAAATTTTTGTTTAATTTTTTTCTAGTATTTTTTTTTACGGGTAAGCTTAGTTGAACCTCAGACCTCAAGGTTGCAATATTGTCGACTTTTTAGTTGAGCTAGATATTGTAACATGAGAATTGGGGAAATGCAGCCGAACATAGCCTTGGGGGGATACACCTGGATGCCAAATCACATGCCAAACCAACACTCGTTTGGGGTTGATCAGCCTTGGGAAGTGTGATTTAATTTTTTTCTTTTTTGACTTTTTTACCCTCCGTTTGATGGGTCAAAGATAAGGTAACGCCCAACCAACTTGGTGCATTGATTTTAGGCATCTTTGGAAACATTTTCAACAGTGGTATGCATTGGATCATGCCCAATTTTTTTGGGTAATACCTGATCAATCTTGTTTAAGTTGCTGTGGCGCACGATCCTCGTGATGGGTGCCACATTGTACCTATCTGACGTGGACGCAGCCCTCAAGGCTACGTTCAGACGTATAGTCCCAGGCCTCTTGTAATATTAATTGTTTCCTAATGTATGGCATCCATTTTATGTTGATTATATATTAGTAATCTCTTTCTTATATTAGGTAGGGATTCTAGGAAACGCTGCTGATTTCCATGACAAAAATCCGAATAACAGAACACTGGAGGGCAATGCAGACAGGCGGCAGATGATGATTGCATTTGACATGAGGTAGATCAGCTAAGAACGAAGTAATGGATGCATTTATTTTGTTTGGGGCCATATTTGATGATCCTGTTGTTCATGTATGTTGTTTTAGATGTGTTGGATTCATGATGGCAAAAATGATTCTACGGGAGCTTATGGACCCTTCAGTTTTCGGAAATTTCAAATATTTCTTGAATAAGGTATAATGTACCTTTTTTTTTGTCTTTTTTCTTTCCCGTATATCTATGAACAGATTATGAAAATATCTTTCATGCCATATTGGATGGACTACGTATATTGGAATAAGGGAAACACAATATGGCACTTATGTACAATAATGTATGGCAGTTTATACGTACTCGACGTAAATTCCTAAGGGTAGCTTTATTACCACCCACGGAATCTTGGTGGGTACCTACACCAAAAACCATTGATTGCTTTGGATCTGATGATGGAGATCGTTTTTGGCCCCAATCTTCCACACAAGGGGTCTTGAGACCATGAGCGTTCCATCAGACGGTTTGTTTTTTATTCCATGTGGTACATATCCTTAAAAAGTGGCCCTAAAATCACATGGCACACGCCATGCTCAAACGTGATTTTAGTGCATTTTTTTGGCTATGTGCCATGTGAATAAAAAATTGACCGTCTGATGTAACGTTGTGGAAGATTGGGGCGAAAAACGATCTCCATATTCTGATTCAAAGCAGTCAATGGTTTTTGGCGTAGGTGCTCACCAAGATCACGTGGGTGTTAATAAAGCTACCCTATTCCTGAATTTTTTTATGGACATGTAATATACTTTGGAATGTGTGCTCTGCAATTCTGAATCCAAGTTGCATGGGTACTTCAAATGCACCCACGCACAAGAGCTCGATATGTGCAAGGTGAAATGCTTGAGCACGTGCCTTCCATATCTATGCAATCTAATATACACTAGTTTTAAGTCTCGATATTAAAGTGCACCATTCAGATGGTTATGGTCTTCACATAGGTGTGATTCTTTGACTGAGACAGGTTTCAATGGCTGTCTGCTTGTTGCGCTACTTTGATTAATCAAATAAGCTCACCATGTGGGATAAATCTGGCCGGTCATGTCCCTATCTGTGTTCAAGTGAGCGCAGAGTCGCTCTCTCTTTTTCTTGCTTTTTTTGGGTGTGCATTTAATGTCATTTTGGGTGATATCTTGTTGACAGTACACAACTATGTTTATATGCTATATCTATATCCCACTCCATCTGTTAAGCATAACTATTAAGCAGTAACCTTTATATTAATACCGGTAGAATTTTACCAAATTTTAGTACTGAAAATTGTGAAAACAACTGTTGTATGTTTTCATAGTAAACAAATATTTTAGTTCTATGGGAGTATTAGTCTTAAAGAGGGGCATAAGAATAAGAGCAGTGTTACTACTACACCAATTTTTGTTACTGCCACACCACTTAAACAAAGGAAAAATTGTTGGCTGCTTTGAATCAGACTCCCAATCTTCCACAATAGATCTTGACATCATGTGCCTACCATCAGACAGTCACATGTTGAATCCATGTGGCACACATCCCCAAAAGTGGATGATCACAGCGTACCATAATGTTCACTTTTTGAGATGTGTGCCATGTGGAATCAACATGCGACCTTCTGATGGTACATTCATGATCTCAAGATCTATTATGTGGAAGATTGGGATAAAAATCGATCTCATTGTCTGATTCGAAGTAGTCAACAGTTCTTCCTTTGTTTAAGTGGTGAGGCAGTAACACTGTTCTATTTGAAACTTCTCAGTGGTATTGGTCTTATCCTTTTTTTTTTTTTTTTTTTTTTTCTAATTGGAATTTTTGCTTTTCTTTTTATCTGCAAGTGCAGGGAAATGATCCATCGTGCTTACGTGAGTTTCTCTTGCCAATTCTGTCCAAAAATTCTCCTTCTGGGAATGCGGGCTTGCAAGTTAGTTTTTATTCAAGTGGTTGATTTGAGTAGATTATAAGAATAATTTTTTATTCTATTACTTCGGTTTCCATTATTTAGGAGTTTAAATTTCCATATTTTCATTCAGATTCTTGATAGAAACTGGGGTGAAGGTTGGAACCTCCTATCACTGCTACTTGCAACAAAGCCTTCTGAGAGAATAAGGTAAACACGAATCTAGAATATGAAGCAATATTATGCTATTTTAAATGTAGTTTAAGTTGGCAAATTCCCTTTGTTTATTAGGAGATGGCTATAGTGTCGCCATAGTCACAAAAGTCTTTTAAGGCTTTTTCAAAAACTGGAAAAAGTTAGCAACTTGCAGTCATCCCGATTACATCGCCAATTAATCAGCCGAGTTGGCTACTCGGCCGATTAATCGGTGATGTTTGTGATGTTGTCTTAAAGGGGAAAGAAACCTATAGGCTTTGTACTATTTTGTTCATAAAAAGACCTTTAGGTTTTACCTATTTTGTTCATGAAAACCATTATTTTTAACTTCAAATATGGACTTTGACCGATTTATTGCGGACTCTCGACTTTGTGACTGAGTGTTGCTAGGTCCCAAATGGCTAAATGTATTTTCACAGATTTGAAAAGGAATTGTGCTCCTCACCTTACGCCTAAGATGAAACTCTCACCTTCTCACTTTAAGCAATACAGTTTCTATTGATTCAAGTTGTCCAAGAGGCAGGGCATCTTATGAGCTTTGTACAGCCCAAAAAATTATGCCCGTCGGAGAATCCACACCATAGAATCCAAACAGTTCAAAATGAACCCCATGTTAGATATGAACAATGGTCCATCTTAAACTTCCCAGATTGCATAGTTTGACATTTGAACCCTCTAGTGAGCATGTAATCTTGGCAAGATGATCTTCATATGATGTTTAGTCACTTGGGCAATTAGGTTTGGCCAAAAAAGTCTGCCACGTGGCCTAAAGATCTCTGTAACTGATGAACGTAATCAACTAAGGGAGCTCCCATTAACACTTCTGAAAAGCATACAGGTCCAAGATCTCTGTAACTGATGAATGTAATCAACATTGCCAATCTGTTTCTACCTGGTTACTTGTTCGCTAGGTTTGGATTCGGGTTCGTGGTTTGCAGTTTCTCACCATCGAATGACCTGGTCCGCTTGGGGTAGGATGAGTTCTAAATATAAATTTTTATATTTGTAATATATGAAATAAATACCATTTCTGTACAGTATTGTGACAAAAAAATACGTTTTTTAACAAAAATACGTGTATGATATGGATTTTGCTGCCACAATGTACTAAACACGTATAATACCTGTATTTTTGAATAAAAGGCATATTTTTATATAATACGCTTATTTCGGATATTAAACGCATTTTAAATGTATTAAACATTTTTTTTTTCCGTATTTTATCATATTTTTAAAAAGTAACTATTTTGAAACTTTCTTTTTTGAATTCTTAATATATCTCATTTTTTTCCCTGTTATTTCCTCTCTTTTTTTCGTTATTTCCATCTTCCGTATTTTACAGTTTTTTAGCTTTTGATTTTTTCCATATTTTACCATTTTTTCCGACTGTCGCTCACCGTATTAAAGCTGTACCTGTATTTTGTCACTTTGCTTTACAACAAGCGTGCCTGTGGATGGTTGGTTCAACATATTATGTCAAATATATTTCATCTACTTTCGACCCTTCCAAGCTACACTTTTTATGTCACCTAAAACCCAAGAAAACCAGATTTTATTAGGAAGAGGTCGGTTAGCTTCTCTTTGAGCGAACCGAAATGTGAATCGGTTCCCAATTCGCAGGTTTACCTAGCGAATTAGGCAACCCTGTTACCAATAATAAGAAAACCAGGTCTTATACTCTCTGTTTTTTTAATTTTTCCACTGAGATTCAGCCCTCTGTGGTATCGATTCGTAGATGTTGAGGGGCCCTTTTGTTTGTTGCTGCTTTCTTCATTTTTGGGGCCCTCTTTTGTATTGTTTGTCTAGTTTTTTTTTTTTTTTTTTTTTCAGTTGAGCTTCTCGCTCGACTCCTTTGATCCGCCTATTATTTATTTTTTATTAATAAAATTATAGCGATTTACTGATAAAAAACAGTTTTTTTTCCTTGGTATAGGAATACACAGGAATATATTTCAGAATAAACATCTAGTGTAGAGCTATCAGTAATATAAGTACATTTTCTATACTAGCTTTCATGGAGTGTTCCTTCTTGGAATGGAGTGTACCTTCTTGGAGGAGTATGCGCCCATTATTTTATGAAGCAATGAAAAAATTCTTTTCATAGAAGAGTTTGCTAAATCGATTCTAAACTATGAAATTATGAATACTTATACAACCATCCCCTGAGCCATATGATTTTCTATGCCCATTCAAATATTTTTTTGATTTTTTATTTATCAGGACCATTGTTCCAAAAGTTTAAGTATATAAATATGGATCTGCAATGATATTCTTTATAAATTATTAACATAAACTTTTGTGGATCATTGAACAGTTGTTTAGATGCTCTAAAGCACCCATTTTTATGCGGGCCCAGATGGCGGGTGGACCCACCAATGGACCTCATTAGGTGGGGGTTAGGTTCCACTGCTGTTCGGATCACAGAGGAATACATATATGGCCGACATCAGGTATTAGTGTTTTGAAACTCTCCCTCTCTCCTCTCTCCCCTTATATATACATATGGTGCTTGGGGATATGCTTTGAAGGCACGGCTGGGCCGTGCATTCGAACTGGTTGGGTGCCTCGTGGCTTCCAACCCGAGGACGGGTGGCATGACAACATGCTCAATGTCGACCAGGTACCATCTAAAAAAATTAGAGAGTAATTTTCCATTGTGGAATTTTGGGTTAAAGGTCCAAAATTTCCATGCACCATGTTTGGGCAGCAAACCACAACTTCATTCGCCACAAATCATGCGTTGCATTCAAATGCATTGTCCCATTTTCATATATATATATATATAGGAAAAGGCCTCCGTCCTCCATGGGAGGACGGTCACCGTCCTCCAAGCTTCCACGTGGAGCTCCATGTGGCACCCAAAATATTGTTTCGATGCCACGTGGAGCTCGGGTGCATTGCTTAGATCATCTTTGAAAACAAAATAAATTGAAAACTCATCTCCACCGTCTGTTTTTTGAACCGTGAAATGTGAACCAATGAAACCCGTCAAACTTTGACTTGTGGGTTTAAAAAGTTTTTTTCGATTTTTTTTTAATATTGATCTATACCGTCCACTTGTGCTCCACATGGCACCCAAACACTGTTTTGGGTGCCACGTGGAGCTCCACGTAGATCTTGGAGGACGGTGACCGTCCTCCAATGGAGGACCTAACCGGCTCCCATACATACATACATACATACATACATATATATATATATATATATATATATATATATATATATATATATATATATATATATATATATATATACGTACATGCATACATACATACATACATGATAGTGATACAACTTGGACTAACATGCCTAACAAAACTTTTATCAACCATCATGTGTTCGTTTGATCCAAAGGCAAGGCGTTGAACACCATAAAAAATTAATGGCTACCATGTAAATCGAACATACCATTAATTTTAGATGGTGTTTGGCTGGATTGAATCAGATGATGAAAATCGTTTTTCGTTCCAATCTGTTACAAAATAATCATTGAGATCATACGTATGATGCTTGCACATGGCACACATCTCAAAAAGTGACCTGAATACCAAGAACATTAGCGCTCAGGTCAGGTACCTCATACTGACTAAAAAATAAAAAAGTGGGCAACCACTCATACCGTAGAAAAAAAAGCGGGCAAATCTTTAACCAAGTAGCCCGTACTATAAAGGCTTGTTAAATTTGATTTCAAAGGTTTAGAGGGGAAACTGCCCCCCCGCCAAGTCCCTATGTGTTGTGTTGACACATCTTAAAACCATTGTTCTGAGACAGTATAGGGTACCCGACCCGAGGGCCAGTCAATCTCAAACTGCCAACCTTGGCATATGTGCGGATAATTTGAGGGCTAACTTAGTGAAAGCTCAAAACTTAACTTTCACTAATTTTATGCTTGTGTGTGTGTGTGTGTGTGTGTGTGTATATATATATATATATATATATATATATATATATATATATAGGGGAATGCTAACTCACCCTCTTCATTGTGAGGTTAACATCATCCCCAGACAATAATACCCTTAATAAAGGGTCTTTTCGTAAAAATATAAGGGACATTTTGGTAAACTTGAACTAAATAATAAAACAGATGCTTGTAATGAGGTGTCCCCATTTATTGAAAACACTTCATTTACTGTCTAATTTAATCCCTTATATTTGTACGAAAATACCTTTAGGACGGGCGTTGTTCTCCTGGGATGGTGCTAACCTCACAGTGAAGTGGGTGAAGTTAGTATTGCCCCCTCCCCCAACACACACACACACACACTCATACCACGCTCCAAGGCTTGACCATTTGGACAAACTAGATTGACCCAAGTGCTGCCACAGGATATCGGGTAAGGTACCCAGCTCTTGATCTGATAGTGGTCCATCATGGCATTTCCGACCATCGCATCGATGGCGTGTGCCACAATTTTATCATTTGACTTCGATAAATAAAGATAACAATTAAAGAGAATCCTAATATCTCCTAACAATCTGTTTTCTGTGCGATTAGCGTAGCAGGTTGGCCTACTTCATTGAATTGATGGAGATATTGAATCCGTATCCAAAACCGAAGGTAAACAATGGATCCCAAACTCTTGTTCTTTGTCGATCATGGGTTTTCTAACATATGCCCTTGAAGGTGATGAGGTTTAGATTCTTAAAACTTTGAAAAATGCCATTTCCTGGCCATTGTAATTTTATTTGGAATGGGTACAATCTTTTTTTATAGATATTATTATTTTTTTCTTATGTAAATATCAAACGTCGATGATTTATTTATTTATTTTTACTTTTGAGATCGACTCTGGTCACCTACGTCAATCGATGAGCACCCTTGCCACGTGGTTTCCCATGGCACATACCTTTTACCAATCCACTTCATCCTGTGCTTGGATATCATGTGAACTTGACTTAGCCCAACAAAACAATAGTCTATATTAAGAATCCTCTTTTTGGCACCCTTTTTAGGCTAACATCAGTTCACATGCTCTGCGCGACTTAGATTGGTCAAAGATCCATGCCACATGGCATAAAGAACATACTTTTGAGTGGGTGAGGCCCCATTAACCCCCCCCCCCCCCCCCCCCCCCCTTTTTCTCTTTAAAGGAGAACAAGTCACCTTTTATCTAACAAGTGGTGCTATTTTACATCAAGTGGCCTACTTGATGCGAAGATCACGATGTTTAGATCTGTGATGTCGAAGACTGCATCGATAAAACATCTCATCATCTGATTAGGATTGGTCAAATTCCTTCACAATGAATGATTGGTCAAATTCCTTCTCAATGAATGACTAACACATGTCAAAGATATTTACATTGCTAAATGTTCATTTAAAAATTGTTTGAACAACCCTAATCACAACCATGGGTCAAAATCCCTGTTTTCTAGTACGTATCGTCCAGCCCCAAAACCGATACGTAATGGTTTCGGACGAGACAGTGGTATGTATCGTCTGATACATAGCAGTACATGTATTGTATGGTATGATACGATACCTACCAATGTATCGTCTGATACATAGCAATACATGTATTGTATGGTATGATACGATACCTTCAATGCATCATACCGGAGGGTTCTAATACCAGTACATATCGGACGATACCGTACGTATCGTCTGAGATTTTGACCCATGCTCACAACAATCATAAATTCATAATATGGCAGATCACTCTAACACCAGTGGCCGATTTGTTCCCAACCTGAATCTTAATTTGATTTTACACTTAAACTTGCAGAACTGGCTCGAGTTTCTTCCGGGAAGATGGCGCCTCTTGTATTGCACCGGAAGGCACATTGGCTTGACTGTTCGTCAACCGTCTACCCGAGTCCTCATTGGCAATGTGTACCTCACCTTCGCAAAAACATCAGATTCCAAGAATACCCTTTCGCTCGCTTCCAACATCGGTTTCACGGCCATGCTTGCCTCACAATGGCCACACGACAAGACAGGCATTACCGGAAAAGTGTGCACTGGATCTTCCATCCGATTGGTGGCTGGAAGTCGGCTATATCTGAAGGAAGAAACTGCCGGACATAAACACGGTCCTCGCCAGCTGGACTCTCAAGACTACGTTGCCCAGAAAATTTCTGGGCGGAAGTGGCGGAGGGCAAGCCCGATAAAGGACCTCCCGTCAAGCCTTCCGGTTGTCAGTATTGCATCAGGTGAGATTGAGGTGATGATGGCTCTCGATTCATCGGTAGAAAATGAGGTCGGTTTCGCCGGAAATGTAATCCGAGAAGTCCGCACCCAGGTCCCACCAGAAATGTTTGATGTGTCGAAACTCGTGTGTGGGACCTACATTGACTCTAGACTGCTGGTTCTTCGCGGGGTCAACGGATCAGCGTTGCTATTCACACGATCGTCTGATAACAAACTGTAAATAAGATTGTTTTGGACCCTCTGTGGTTTCTGTTGTATCATTTGATTGTATCATATCACGTGAAATTGTAATTTATTCTTTTTCATTCTCTGCAAGTCTGATGCATGAAAAATGCTGATAGTTAGATATAGTTGACTTCCACAGGTATCAGGGTCCTTACAAATATTGAGAAGCTGCTCTGGACAGGATTTTGTGGCTTAAAATCTATCATAAGCTTAATAATCTTATGCTGCCCCATTGGCTGTGCACTAGTTTACTACTAGTTGTGTTGGGAAGGCATCATGTGGTGCACTATATGTTACATGGGAGCTTTAATCGTGAATCTAACACCATTCATTTCCAAGATTTGTGGTGGTCCACGACCCAAAAGCTAAATCTGCATCTAATTTCAGCATTTCGATGACCCCTGTTGGAAGTTGTGCTGGCCTCTTCTTCATGGATTAGGTGTGAATGAAACTGTAGATAATATGTTTGTGTCGTGGGTTTCATTAATTTGTCCAAAAAACATATGAAATTGCAGCTGAAAAAGAGATGAAATGTTGTGGGTTTTTTATTTTTGGTTTTGTATTTTTCAAATCAAGTACTAGTGGTGGCAATGGCTTGCTTAAGTCGACCCGATATCCGACCTCCCCAACCTGTTTTTTTTTTAATCGCGTTGGGTGCTTTTAGTAAGTGGGTGCTTTCAGAAATGCAACCTCATAATGAACCACTGTGGACTTTGGGTACCCACTATTACACACGATGAAACTGTAATCTCACCTCATCTCCTCCCGGCAGAATGCATCGACATTTGATCCTGTCAATCAGAAAATAAAGCTCATTTTTCGGCTCTATCTTCTCCACAATAGATCTTGAGAATATAAAATTTCATTAGGCTTTCGGATTTTATGTGACACATCTAAAATATGACACTAAATTCACAGATGATGTGATGTGTGCGCCACACAAGGTATCAAAAATTGGCCGATATCAATACGTATCGATCTGATATATATCGGAATCCCGTATTGGTATCATCGATATGTATCGACTAATATGGGCACATATCGGCCGATATGTCTCGATTTCGAATTCGACTGAGACTTTTATTCTTTTTTTTTTTAAATGACGATTTGTATCGACATCGGGCAAATTGATGCCCGAGACCGATACCGATTTTAATACCTTGGTGCCCCATGATTTTAGGTTTAATTTTTTCCCTTTGGGACAAAAAATAATCTAAAAAAATATACCCCAACTCAGTCGATGCATGCCGGGGGGAGGATATGGGCTAAGGTGATAGTTTAAGGGGCTGTAAATAATGATGCCTTTAATTTTTCATCAAAATATAGAAAAGAAAAGGGTAAGCTGTAGACGCCCACTGAAACTCTAAAAGCACCCATCTTGTTATGAAAAAAATCTTTCTCAGATGCTACGATGAGATGAGTTTAGCCATAGATCTCTGAGAGTATAATTCTCTTCGATGGGGAAATTATTCGGTGGACCTCTTTTGGGTGGAGAAGAAGAACAGGAAGATGATCTACTGGACGGCATCGACGGCTCTTGTTCGTTGTCTCCATCACAGGTTTTTATTTCAATCTCGGTTTCATTTTAATCTTGTTTTAATACCCTTTTTCATGATAGTTACAATGTGGGTTTCATTTTATCTTGATTTTATTCTTTGAATTTTTTTTTGGTATACCCATAATTTTTATTTTTAATTTACTTTTTAAATAGAGATTGTATGGATTTGGTGGATGTTTGGTTGCTGGTTTCGCATGTATGTTTCTGGTACGTGTCGATATACCCATTAATTTTTTGATTTATTCATGTAATATTCTGCTATGTGATCTTGAGTTTGATTGGTTGATGCTAATTTATTTTTCTTTATATCTTTTTTGGAATTGAAATCAATTTATTCTATGCCACAGTAATGGATCTAACACTTTTAATTTCGCGATCAGACGATGTTAGATGTGATAAGATTATTATTGGTTATTTTAAATAAAATTATTTATTTAAGTAATCCATATTTCTAATAATTTAATTTTGTGCAATCTTTTTATTTGGTTGCAATTTCCTGTTATTCTAGTTGTTATTTGGGCTATTTTTCGTCTAAAATGAAGGGTGTTCTTTCTGCATCCAAAAGTGGGGAACTCAGACCTCAATATAGTGATTAGGCTTCGTTGTATCCTACAAACGAGTACGTCCAAACCTGTGTAACACACAGAGTTTTATACTGGAAGGAGGACTAAATTTGTTTTAAAGATATTGTCTAGAAGATCGAGCCTTGTAGTCCAAATCACTGTGATGTTTTTTCTAGTTTTTTCCTCTGTATTTTTTCCGTTACTTCCATTTAGTTTCTTACAATTATGTCACCTTGCCTCCTCTTGAGGCCATGCCGTGTGTGGAAGTGCAAGTGACACCGCCGGTCTTGAATGGGATATTTCTCAGATACCTGTCGCCTGCAATTTGAGCAATGATGTGAAGATAAATCGAATTTAGTTTATGTAACGCCGCTACGTAGATCAATTGATACAACACTCAAAAGTTGCTTTTTATGCCATGTGGCACACATCTTTGACCATTCCAAGTCATCCATGTAGCAAAACACTATTTGAATTGATGTTAGGCCGAAAAAGGGTGCCCATCAAAGGATTCAAACCATTTGATCTAGGCAATTTAATATAGACCAATGGTTTATTTAACATAGGATCTGTATTGACATGCTTGGATTGGATGATACGGATCCACTGAAGGATATGCTCTTTGAACTAAGAAGTTCACTTGATATCCGACTATTTGGACAAAGAGGATTGATCAGAATGTGCCATGTGGCACCAAGTGGCCTAAAAGTATGCTGTTTTGGGCGTCCATATATTGATGTAGATGACCATAGTAAATCAAAAGCATTTGTGTGTCCGATGATGTTTCATTTAAAAAATAAATTGTTGTGTAGGACAATACGCCACATGGATCGGGGCAAAACTTTGATGTGTGTTGGTTGCTAATATTAATAAAAAAGTGAACCCAACATAGAAATTTACAAGAAGATGAGGTACCGTAAATTTGGGATAGACATCACATGCAACCGAAGGACTATCCAATTACTCAGAAATTTAAAGGAATAGGAGGTTGGGGAATTATTGGAGTTGTTGGAAGAACTAAACTTGGTAACAACAAGCCTACAAAGGCAAGATACAGTGATATGGTGTTAGGAGAAGAAGGGAAAGGTCACCATAAGTTCCTTATGCAAATTCCAACCATCCATGAACCTAACTATGGATTAGTGACAGAATATGCGTTTAAGACGGTGAGCGAGAAAGTTGGAAAATACTGGAAAAAAGAGGAAAAATCAAAAGGTAAAAAACTGTAATATACGGAAGACGAAAAATGAGAGAACATTAATTTTTCTTTAAAAAAGTTTTAAAATTGTTTTTTAAAAATATGGTAAAATACGAAAACAAAGCTTTTAACAGACGAAAACCACTTTTAATACTTGCATTATAGGAAAATACGCGGTTTGTTGAAAAATATGAGTAGTTTACGTGTTTAGAACGTTGTGGCAAAAAAATGCGTATTATACGTGTATTTTTTTTAGAAAAGCCATATTTTTGTCACAAAGAAGACAAAAGCTTCTTTGAAGGTAAAATTTTTCGCTTCGGAAGTGGATGGGAAAGAGTACTAACCAATGTCCAACTATGCGAAAAGGGGATGGCTCGGGGTGTATACATGTGCAGGTGAGTCTTGTGCCAACATTTTGGCGGAATGTTCGGGGCCATTTTTCGACAACATGGACATTGTTTGGAAACCTCTTCCACTTGCAATCTTTTGGGAGATCTTGAACGAACGAAATAAGAGATTGTTTGAAAGGGAATATGATACTTGCAGAGGATATCTCATGGTGGTGCCTTGTTGCACCCAATTGCTCTACATTGCTCATTGGGGAGATTCTTAGAGAATGGAAGCAGCTTCGTCCACTATGAGAGATAGGCCTACTTTTGAGTGCCCGGGGCTCGACCTAGTTGTTTTGTCCAGATTCCGAGCATTTGTCCTCCTTATTTTCTTTGTTGTGTCCAAATATTGTATTCTTGTTTTTTTTCTTTCTCGTCCTTTTTCTCCTTTTCTCGGCCAAACACCTCGCTTTGCTGCTTTGGCCTGCGGTATCCTCCTTATTTTTAATGAAATATAGCTTGCACCAATAAAAAAAGTACAAAAATCAAAGCAAGGAGCTTTGCAAGACAACTACGAAAACTAACTACCTAGAACGGAGACTAAAAAACATATGAGTCCTGACAGTAAGTGGTTGACCAAAACCAACCGATTACCCTATTCCTCATAGTCATCATATTCTAACTGGTGGCTGTGCCCTCCCCAGACACATATAGATACCATTTCGTAGCTGCCGCCCGCCCGACAATGGAGCCTTTTAACCTGCTTCACCTTAGGCAACATTGGCATACAAGTGGCATGGAGGATCCTATGATGTCGCTTTAATCAAATGGACCATAATGCTTCTTCTGGTCCAATCTTCCAGAAAACCAGATCACCGCCAACTAAAGGGGGCATCCTCCCACACAGCAAGTAACTCGGCACACATATCTGGAATGCACCACATCACTCTATACATCAATCACATCCATAATTCCAACACTTATCAACTCCAAGGTATCAAACTCGGTACGTTGTCGAGTATGGTTCTATCTTGGACCGATACGTATCGGTCAATACAGACACGAAATCGCCAATACCTTATCTGCCCATAGTTTTCTTTGAAATAAAAGAAATATATATAAAGAAAATAATTGTATCAGTCAGTATCGCCCGATAGTGACCTGTATCAGTTCGATACCGACATTGATACCAATACCACCCGATACCTATATCGGGGTGGTAATGCTGTCGGTCTCGACGAAACTGATACGTATCGCCGATATGTATGATACCGATACTGATACCAATACCACCCGATACATGTATCGGGGTGGTATCGGTTCTCAACGAAACCACTACGTATCGGTATCGGCCAATTTTTTATACCATATCTCTATCTATATTCGGCTGCACCAGCTACTGGCAACCAACATTAACTGTACCTTAGGTTTCTCCTAAGATTGATATCCCACACCTCATTAGTCCCTGTAGTACCCCTCATATCCGTAGTCACACTCTGCATTTTGGACCAATCGGAGTAGTGACTCGAAAAAGGTGATTTAGGGGCCATTCACTTATACAAACATCATGCCATAAATCAATTCGGTCACCCGACCCCCATGGGAAGCAAATGCTTGGCATAAACCCCTTTCCACCATGCTGATCTCCCCTCCCCCCCTCCCACCTCTCGAAGGCGCCACATCCCAATCATTATATTTCATCCCATACCCAAGAAGCAACCCACCTCACCTATCCTCCAGAGCCATTTCCCAAGGAGAGCCATATTCATCTCTTTCAACCTTTGAATAACCAGACCCCCCTCCTCGGCAAACCGAACTTTATCCAAGTTCACTTGATGATATTCCTGTGGTGTAGTTCCTCACTACCCGAAAAGATTTGTACTTTCCTTTCTTTTCTTTTAGTGAAATCTTTTGTTATCAATCAATTTTTGTTTTCCATGAATTACTCTTACTTTTCCATAAAAAAAAGCATACTCAATTTTCTGCACTCTGTCGATAATACACATAGGGCTGATGAACATTGACAAAATGGACCTGAAGACTTGAGAAAGCAACTCTAGTTAACGTGCCCCCAGTTGTTGGCAAATTTGCATTCTGGAGTGCTAACTTGCTCTACGCGATGCATTTTCAGTGAATACAATATTTTCTATGTTCACTAATATATCACCATCAATTTGATTGTTGGCTGTTTGACTACTTGGAGTAAAGTGTAGTACCGCTTTTTTAGCGGAGAACAGTTGGTACTCCACCACGTAAATCAGTTAACGAAGTAGTTGATTGTCAATTGACTCTGATGGATAGCAAATGCTGTATTCACTATCCAATAAGTATTATAATCAGTTTTGACTTATTTATTAGAAAAATAACCATAATCTCAATTATTTCGTAGAAATCTTATATAAACATGAACTAATATTTGTATAATAACATCTCTCTCAATATCTTGTAATCTATGGACATGTCGGGTGTCTGATTTTGTATGTTCACATGTTCAACATAGCTATCTAACAGAGTATTATACATCTTCGCCTCTTTGACTAAATTTTACACGTTTCCTATCATTCTCTTTCATCTTCTATTCGATCTTATTTTTGGATCTAACTGAAATTTTGTTTAGGCCCATGAATTCATTTTGCTTGTAGAGAAGTGCTGAATGGAGCCATCAACTTATAGTACATGATTCTTGTTCTTTGATTTATTTTTATTTTTGATTTTTTCCCTTTTTTACAGTCATTAATTGTTTTTGCCAGACCCATCAAGTTTGCAGTATTATTCAGCTTTGGAAACTTGTTGGCAATTGGAAGGTAGGCTGGTAGAGGCTAATTGAATTGAGAGGCTTTGTTTCCTTTTTTATGTTTCTAAAAAATAAAAATATTATTTTGTTTCTAACTCTGATATAAATTCCAATACAAGGGCCATCCTTCTCTATTATTTTTCCTTTTTTTAAAAAATATATAAATTCATTATTAAGAAAAAATATATTTGCTTCTTGCTGAGATCACTTCAATCTTCTTCAATCTCTTATCCTTTTGTTCCAATTTCCTGAAGTATTCACACTCTCTGTCTGGCAGCACAGCCTTCCTTATCGGGCCAGTACAACAATCAAGAATGATGCTTGATCCTGTCCGAATTTATGCAACAGCTATTTACATTGGGAGTGTTATTCTTAGTCTTATCTGTGCTCTTTGGGTAAGTTTTTGCAGTGCACACACAGAGACATATATATATATATATATATATATATATATATATATATATATATATATATATATATATATATTCCTACTGACTGGCTGTCCACAGAATAGGGCCATGACAGCCCACTTTTTACACCATGTGGCACACATATTTTATCAACCCAAGTGGTCCAACTAGTAGCCCATTATTGGCACATGTCTTAGCCAAAGAATCAAGCCTAATCATTATTATTATTATTTTTTATGGGTAAGCTGGGATTGAGCTTTACTATCAATCATTGAGAATATATGCACACCTTTCCATATTAGAGTGCATAGATCGGATGGTTCAAATCCTCTAATGAATATGATCTTTGGGCCTATGGTAGCTTCCAATATGCCACTTGGCCTAAAATTGGGGCAGTCATGCTCCAATCTGTAAAGAGGCGGTCATTTCCCATTGGGTAGCTTTATTAACAGCCACGGAATCGTGGAAGGCACCTACGTCAAAACCACTGGTTGCTTTGAATCTGACAATCGAGATCGTTTTTCACCCCAATCTTCCACACAAGGGATCTTGAGACAAGTGACCCTAAAACTGCATGGCAAACATCACGCTCAAACATGATTTTAGTGCCATGTAGGACCACCAATTGACCATCTGACGATAAGCCCATGATCTCGAAATCCCTTCTGTGGAAGATTGGGGTGAAAAACGATCTCCATCGTTTGATTCAAAGCATTCAATGGTTTTTGGTGTAGGTGCCCTCCAAGATTCCGTGGGTGTTAATAAAGCTACCCATTCCCATTATCCATATCATTAAGAGTCATTTTCATGCCTTTTTATTGTGTCCATCAATGCTTATAGTTTGCTATGCCCATTTTGGATTATTATTTATTATGTTTCTTCTCTGCAGATTCATAACAAGATCTTAACACTACTTGCAATGATTGCTGAGATCTGTGCTCTTATTTGGTAAGTATCTGAGATCTTTACTTATCCCTTATGTCTTGCAGATTTAATACAAGGCCTTCAAACTACTATCAATTTTTTTTTAATCTCTTATATTAGTTCAGTTACCTGCTTAAAACACAAAAGGGAACCGTGCATATTTTTCATTATGGGAAAATGGGTTAATGGGGGATTATCACCTACTTCAATAGACCTGGATCTCTTGAGGTCTGGATCTATTGAGGTCGGTCTCTCACTGCCAAAAGCTGAAATTTATAGTGTTCAGGGGCACTGAAATCTGTAAATGTCAGCTTTCAACAAGCAACAAACTTAAAGAGGCTTTTAAATTTTAGTATAATGAGGTACGGGTGGTAATAGGAGTCAGTTTCTTTGATGGAGATCGTCAGAGAGTGGGAAAGGCTTAGACCTCCTTAGACCTTGTATTTTTGTTTTTGGTGTCGGGGACCTCTCCCCGGGTGTACCATTTTTTTTCTTCTTCTTCTTTATTTTGCTTCCTTTTTGCTTTCTTGTCGGGCTATGTTGTATTATTTCCTTCTTTTTTTGTTTTTCTCTTGGCCGAGTTCCTCGCTCGGCTCTGCATTTTTCATTTCATTTATGTTAATATAGCGCTTTTACCGATTAAAAAAAAAGGAGCGTGTTTCTTGCAAAAGTTGAGAATATGGTTGGAATGATTAGGTATTTTTTTTTTTTTGATCGGTAAAATTGAGTTCATATATTGCGAAAAACAACGAGAAGCTGAAAAAACAGAATACAAAGATTACAACCGGAGCCCATCGGGCCGGCAGAAAACAAGAAACAAAGGGACCACTCCTACAAACAAGAGAAACAGAGTGGTCCAACCCGGCCACACACAGTCGGCCCCCAACCCACCCTTACAAAAAAGTGAAAAAGAGAAAAACCTATATGGCGCAGGGATGCCAACTAGGCCAAGACCTCCTCGCAGCCCTGCCCCTCATGTTTGTCCAGAGCAACGCAGTGGCACATCCATTCCTTAACCGACTTTAGGATAAACCCGGTTGGGCGCCGTTTACGGTTGAAAATGCTGGCGTTTCTCTCAAGCCATATGCACCACATAATAGCGTAGGCTCCTACTCTCCAGAAAGCGCCTTGAGGTCCTTCCCACTTGAGCCCATTCCAGCTAATCAGAAGTCGAGAAATCGAGTCCGGAAAAACCCAGCAGAGATCACACGATTTTAAGATGGTAATCCGGATTTCAGAAGCCACCTGACAATGGATGAGCAAGTGGGGGATCGATTCCTCCGAGGAGAGGCACATGGGACAATGGTTACAAATATCTTTCCCTCTGATAATAAGCTGGTCTATGGTTAGGATTCTGCCTCTAATCGCAGTCCACACAAAAAACTGCACTTTGGGAGGAATCGGCGCCCTCCAGATGAAGTAGCATTCAACCACAATCAATGACCGGAGAGAAAGGGCGAGGTAGAAGGATTTAACCGAAAATTTACCGTTCTTGCTTGGCACCCAAACCCTGCATCGTGACGCTGCTGATTTCTCTGGGCCCCGTAGAAATAGGCCAGTAGACGTTGGAACAGGTCCAACTCATTATCCCGAAGAGCTCTCCTAGTACTCAAGTCCCAAACCTGGTTTCCCCCTATCCACTGAGGCAAACTCCTCGACGAGACCATGAGGCAGAGGCGATAAGATGTAGATAGAAGGGAACCTATATTTCAAAGGATAGAAATCAACCTAGGGATCATCCCAGAATAAAATCCTCCTCCCATCCTCCTAGCTGAAGCAAAGCCATTTCAAGTAGAGCGGCCATACAGAACTGATGCCTTTCCACTAAGTTGAGACCCGCCCAGTCTACGTTAAGTTGATCCCCCACTCCCCCAGTATGGAGCCATATTTCTGGGGAAGAATCGAGACCCATAACCTTCCTTTGTCCTGATTGTAGTCGATCAGCTACAGCCACTTGCCGAGGAGGGCAAAGTTGACTTGGTGGAGGTTCCGAATGCCCAGCCCTCCGCAGCGCTTTGGCAGCTAACAGATCTCCCAAGCCACCAAGTGGAATTTCCTGTCAAGCCCCGAACCTTCCCACAAAAATTTCCTTTGAATTCTCTCGAGAGAGGCAATCACTCCCATCGAGCATTTAAACATGGAGATAAAGAAGATAGGTAGATTATACAAGACCGAGTTAAGCAATTGAAAACGCTCCCCACAACTGAGAAGTTTGCCTTTCCATCCCACCAATTTCCTCTCAAATCGCTGAACCACGAGTCCCACTCCCTGCCTTAGGCTTGCTGAAACCTAGAGGGAGGCCTAAGTAGGTGATGGGGAGAAGGGCCGCCTTGCACTCGCTTTCTTCCACCAATAGAGCCAGCTCCGCGGGGTCTAGACCGATGCCAGAAACCGAAGATTTGAGGCGATTAACCTTTTTGACTAGATACCGCTTCATAGATAGATAGAATATTTTCCATAGCTGAAATTTCTCCCAGACCACCCTTCTCGAACAGAATGGTATCGTCCGCATACTGAAGGTGAGTGACCACACAATTCCCCCTAGCAACCGGAATGCCGGAGATCCGACCCATCGCTCGAGATATGGAAATAAGAGCTCCCGGCGCCTCCCCGACCATGTTAAACAGGAAAGGGGAAAGAGGACCCCCCTGCCTAAGGCCTCTAGAACTTTTGAAGTACCCTACCGGGAACCCGTTAACGAGTACCGAGAACCAAGCCAACGACACACAAGCTTTAATCCAATTTCTTCAAACATTACCAAAGTTGAATCTCGTCAGCATATAGTCGAGGCACTCCCAACTGACCCGATCGTAAGCCTTCTCCATATCGACCTTCCATAAGAAAGCCGGGGAGTGGTCGTTGTGCGTCGAATGAACTACCATATCCGGGGAGCGATCATACGCAGTAACCACCATATCCATTAGCTGACGGCCTTGAGTCTCTGAGATGGTGGACCCCTTAAGGGGCTTAAGGTGATTAGCTAACACCTTCGTCAAAATTTTGAAGAGGCATTTGATGAGGCTAATAGGACGGAAATCTCAGATATCGGTCGCACCATCTTTTTTGGGGATAAGTGTGATGAATGTGGTTTTTGGGAATGATTAGGTCTTAGAGAGAATACGGTTTCCTCGCTCAGCTCCCTTCTATCGTCATTGTATAAGCTTTTGGTTTATTGTGTGACTAGAGCTGCTACCAACAAGTGCCACTTTGATTAAAGAAATGTTTTTATAAAGCAGAGGTAAGACCTGCATTACTATATGGTGTAGAGTTTTGGGCTACGAAAAAGTGGCAAGGAGCTTATAGTACATGTGGTTGAGATGTGTATGCTAAGACCATGGTATCAAAACACGGCCGATACCGATACTTATCGGTTTCGTCGAGAACCGATACTGATGCCATCCTAATATAGGTATTAGGGTGGTATCGGTGTCAGTATCGGTATTGGACCGATACAGGTCATTATCGGCAGATACTGTCTCGGTATCGGTCGATACTGACCAATAGAACTCTTTCATCTATTTTTTGTTTGTAATATCGGTCGTTACGGTATCGGCGATACCATATCCGTATCGGTCCAAGATGAACCGATACCGATACCAATACTAACACCTTAGCTGAGACAGATACATGGAGTAAGAATGAAGGATACAATTAGGAACATGTACATAATTGGAAGTTTAAGGGTAAGCCAAATAAAAGAGAAGATTAAAGAATGCCATTTGAGATTGTTTGGGCATGTTTATGGGAGACCAGGAACAATTCCCGTATGAAGGAATGAAATGATAAAAGTTCAAGCATTAAGGAGAAGGCGAAGAAAGACTTGGATGGAGAGAAGTGGTGGGGACATGAAGGATTATGGAGGGGCAAAAAGTTTGACCTTGAACAGAAATGAGTAGAAAAGTAAGGCTAGCTAACCACTATAGAGGGAAAGCTAATCTCCAACTCCACCTGATTAACTTGGGGCTCAACCGAAACAAAACCCCACCCAATTAGCAACTCCTTGGGGCGCGTTGGTCAAGATTATAGAGGGTAGGAATTAAGTTTGGGTTGAGAACCCAGGACTGATTTCAACTATTGGGATTTTTGACCCAAACCCGATCATGGCGGGTTAGGTCACTCGAACCTCTGTACCCTTAATTTAGGTCTATAGATACCTCGACAATTCTGCATCAATTACGATGGTGGAAAGTCGGAGTTGCCACTCGGTTTCAACGTTAAAGATCAGCTTTCCCTCGTCCACTTGAGATGAAATCACCAGAGGTTCGTTTCTTGATTTCAAGGTCACCCTTGAACTGACTATTTTGTGCACCAGAAAACCTACATCAAATTTTGGCTCTGCTCTTCTAGCCTTGAACACTAGGCAAGGGTTCTGATTTACTAAATGGGTGGTGTATTCACACAACCATTTTGCCAGTTAGAGTAACTATCTCTATTATAGGCCCAGAATAAAGGTTAAACATAAAAAAACAATATAAGAAATAAAAAATAAAATGTGAGAATGAAAATGAAGTGCTGCCTTTCGTGAAAGCAAATCCGTATATGAATATGTTTACTATCAAGGCTGAGCACCTGTCATTTTGATGAAGTATAGCCAAGATAAAGTAAATAAAGCTAAAATGTAAGCCCAATATTGGGCTGAATCTTCCTTTGTCCAAAAGCCCCAAGCCTGGCCTGTTTGGATTTGAACTTATCCCAAGCCCTCCCTGAGCCCGTGGCGGGCTTATGATCCCAAGCCCAATCCCAGCTCAAAATAAACTTACAAAGCCCAAGCCTGGCCCGGCATTTATTCATAACTTATTTATTGATTTACCAAAAATTAACTTTATATCTATAAAGATATGAAAACTGATACAATGCAAATATCTAAGAAGAAGCCAATATCTATTTCCAAGTACTCTAGATCTTAAAAATAGAAAATCTATAGTTTTTTAAATGTAATTTCTTAAATATTAGAAGTGAAACTCAGTATACACATCATATATGAGAGCCCAACTTGCCTAAAAATTTAAGCCCACGCCCAGCCCATTTAATTTTCAGTGCTAGCCCAATCCCAGCCCGGGGGCTTTATTTAAGGAGGAACCCTTCTTAAAATGCGTGGGCCTAATGGGCTGGGCCGGGCTAACCAGCCCATTGGCATCCTTACCACTGACTTTGCCTTCTGTGATAACTTGACAGAATTGGGGGCAAGATGGAGATAAAAAAGGAAAGTAAAATGGAAAAAGAGGATTATTAGAAGGGAAGGGGACGTTTGAATTGATGAACCCATCACATACTTCTCTCTTCTTGAGGCACAAATTTGATAGGCTATAGATGATGGTTTCCTAGAGGTAAGGGATGGAGGTTCCAAACATCGAAGCTTATCTAAACATTAGGGCCAGAGGATCGGGATTTCTTAGAAGCCAAATGAGGGTTGACGATTCAATTGGGTATAATTCTCTTTAGGTCTCAAAATTTCCCCCTCTTCTTGGAAATGAGCCTATCTTGAAGATTCTATAGCCTATCCTTGAGTTGATGAACCTATCACATCCTTCTCTCTTCTTGAGGCACGGATTGATAGGCTATGATGGTATCCTAGAGGTCAGGGATGGGGGTTCCTAACATCGAAGCTTATCTAAACATTAGGGCTAGAGGATCGGGATTTCTTAGAAGCCAAATGAGGGTTGAAGATTCAATTGGGCATAATTCTCTTAGGTCTCAAAAAATTTCAGCCTCTTCTTGGAAGGAGAGTGCTAAATTTGTAGAGAATTTCCTCTTAGATAGACCATTGGATGTTTGACATGTGCCCAAATTGTATTGTCTCATCAAGGAGAATGAGGGTTATGGTCTTTACTAGAGATAAACAATTGGATGAGTCACAAATGTATTCAATAGGGCATAATTCTCTTAGGTCTCAAAAAATTTTAGTCCCTTCTATGGGTCCATCGTTATAATGATGCTACTTTTTTAATAAAGTAATTAGGAGATGGCTCAATTTATAGAAAATTTGCTCCTAGATGGACCATTGGATGCTCGACATGTATCAACTTCTATTTGCTCATCAAGGAACACAAGGATTATGGTCTTTCTCTACAGATAAACCATTGGATGAATGACAAATATCGTCCATGATAGAGAATTTATAGAGTTCTATAGTTGCTTGGAATTTATTAAAGGGAGGGGTAAGAGATAAGAAGTGGCAAAATATGGATGATTCCGTTGGTTAATGGGTAGCTTCAAGTTTATTTAGGATGATTGGGAATGTTTTGGTGGGTTAATTGAAATCTAAAGGGGGTTTCATGGAAGTTAGATTTGATGTGAGAGAAATTCAAAGATTTGCGAAGTTGAAGGGTTAAAGATGTTTAAAAGTGAGAAATGAGAATTATAATTGATTTAAAGGTATGAGGGAGATATTTTAGTAAAATTTGAGCTCGAACGGAGGTCATAAGGTCAGGTTTGGTCAATTATATCGAATTTAGACCGTACAGATCCTTTCCCAATACTGGTAGATTGTGGCACTTAATCTGTCAAGCCAAGGAGTTGAGATTGGGACTTTGTAAAGTTTTCTTTGAATGAAACCTGAGCCTCTATAGCGCTTATCAAATCTAAAGTTTTTTTTTTTTTTTGAATGGTAAAACGCACTTCCATGCATAAAAAAAAACCCAGCAAGAAGCTGGAAGAAACAACAAACGGAAGACCGCCAAAAAACAGAGGAAAGAGCACAAAAATAAAAAAAACAGGGCCCGAAAACCCACAAAAACAGCCAGCCAACAAAAACAGGAAACCCTCGAACCAGATTTGAATCACTGCCTCAGCTCTCCAGCACCTTGCCCCTCATACTTATCTAACACTGTCCAGTGGCTCATCAGATCTTGAATTTTCCTTATGATGATACCGGTTGGCCGACGCTTGCGAGTAAAGATCCTCGCGTTTCTTTCTAGCCAAATCCCCAAAAGGACTACGTAGGGAGCAATCCTCCAAGAAACGCCTACCTGATCCATCTAACCCCGTTCCAAGCTATCAAGAACTCGGGAAGGGTCTCCTGGACTATCCAACTGATATCCAAAGATTTTATGATTGCGCCCCAGATTTTAGTAGCCACCTCACAATGAATCAACAAGTGGGGGATAGATTCCTCCATGAGGAGACACATTGGACTTCTATTCTGGAGAGATTTACCACGAATATTCAGTTGATCCATCGTCAAACAAAGAACCGAACTTTGGGGGGGATAGGGGCCCTCCAAATGAAAAACTAATCCACTTTGATGAGTGGTTGACATGAGAGGGCACAGTAGAACAACTTGACTGAGAAACTTCCCTTCTTGTTGGCCAACCAAATCCTGCAATCTTGGCGCTGGCGATTCGGGAAAGCCGAGTAAAGGGCCGCCTTTAGGGCCATGTAGTCCTCCCCCTCCCTTTCCCTTAAGTACCTCCTAGTAGTAACATCCCAAATCGGCACCCCGCTGATGTTAGAAAAGAGATCCTCGATCAGCCCATACGTGTCCACTAAGACGTTGAAAATCGAGGAGAACAACATTCTAAGCAGATAAAGGAATAACCAAGGATCAGCCCAAAAAGAAATCTGAGATCCGTCGCCCCAGCTAAACCGTACCCATATGGAAAAGTCTCTCCAAATGGAGCCGACATCCTTCCACCATGCTGAGACGTTCCTAGATCGATTAGTATTAAACCCCCACGAACCTGGCAGATTTCCATATTCTGAACCAGCAAGGACCTCCATAAACTATTATGCTCTGTGTCACTTCCCACCCGCCACAGCCATTTACCAAGCAATGTTGGAGCGATGAAGGTTCCTGATGCCAAGCCCTCCGAAGCATTTAGGTAGCTTGCACACCTCCCACGCCACGAGGTGACATTTTTTATCCAAGCCAGCACCTTCCCATAGAAAATCCTGCTCGATTTTCTCGAGAGCATAGATGATCGCCATCGGACATTTGAAAATAGACATGTAGAAGATGGGCAGGCTGGATAAAACCGAGTTTAGAAGTTGGAGTCACCCCCCAAAACTTAGGAATTTCCCTCTCCAGGTCGCCAACTTCCCTTGGAACCTCGATATAACTACCTCCCAATCAGCAGCTTTCGGTTTCCTGAACCTCAGAGGAAGACCCAAATAAGAGATGGGGAGAGGAACCACCACACAACCAGCTCTGCTGGCAAGAAACTCAGTAGCCTCTTGATCCAAACCAATGCCGGAAAAAGTTGATTTCTGCATGTTGACCCTTTCCCCCATTACCACTTCGAAAACGATCAAAATATTTGAGAAGGCTGATACTTCCCCAAAGCCCGCTTTGCCAAAGAAGATAGTGTCACATCAGCGTATTGTAGATGTTGTTATGGCGTGACCATTGGTACCCACCGAAATGCCCGCGATACGATTCAAATCGATCAAGGAGCTTAAAGCTTCCCCAACTAAGTTGAAGAGAGGTGGGGACAGCGGGTCTCCTTGTCCGATACCTTGCGAGCTTTTGAAATATCCCGCCGGGGTACCATTAACAATCACCGTGAACCAGGGCGAGGTGATGCACGCTCTCATCCATTTCCTCCAAAGATCGCCAAACCCAAACCGCTGAAGCATGTAATCCAGACATTCCCAGATGACCCGATCATAAACTTTCTCCATGTCCACTTTCCAAACAAAACCCGGAGCCTGAGAAGAAGCCGCTGAGTGAACCACTTCGTGAGCGATGACCGCTATATCCATCAGTTGACGACCCTTAATGAACGCCCCTTGATTCACAGAGATTATGGAATTCATCACCATCTTGAAGCAGTTAGCGAGCACCTTAGCGAGGATCTTATATAAATAGTTGATGAGGCTAATGGGCCGGAAGTCGCGAATGTCTGAAGCCCCTTCAATCTTGGGTATTAGAGTAATGAAGGTTGGGCTTAAAAACCTGCCAATCGCAGTTGGAATTCCCTGAAAAATTCAAGCATGTCGGGTTTCAAGCATTGCCAAAAACCAATGAAAAACTCCATATTAAAGCCATCCGGTCCTAGGGGTTTGTTCTTCCCATATTAAAGCCATCCGTATGGTTGTGCATATATATTATCACGCGTAAATAGTGAGTGGATATTATACGTGCATGCCTAAAGATGCCAGACACCATGTTGGTAATTTGGCCATAAAAAAATCATTTGATGTGGGATTTGTGTGATTCCAAATTTGGTGGAAAGCTGACTCAACAACCTTTCTAATGATATTTTGTTCACTTCAAAATTCTTTAGAACCAGGGAGTTTATGTTCCTTCAAAGTTGGGTCAAATGCAAGGGACTAGCAAAGGGATAATTATCACCGTGAAGATATTTTGGTCATAACTTTGAAATCACATATCCGAATTAAAAAATTTCCAAATTTGCTAAAAGTTGGCTCAAATACCTTCGTAATGAGCAGTTTCACATTTTTGATTAGTTTTAAGTAAGAGGGATATGAATCTTTTTCTGTGATAAATCTCGAATAGTAGGTTTATCTTAGAATCCAAAAAAAAATTGGAACTTAAGAATGCAATTTATTACTCCGTGAGCTTGAATAACCCATGATTAAACTTAAATTGGAAGGTAAGGTTGTTTTAGGGTTCCTAAAGTTCGGGTAGGGGATAGAGAAGCTCAATCCAATTTATGTAGGCTTAGATTTCAACTTTTTCTTTTTTGGCAAAATTCAGATGCCAAAAATGTATCTCCAAGGGTGACAATTGATATCCGGTTTCTCAGCACTTAAAGCAATTAACGGATGGATCGTTACTTAAACATAGATGATTTGAAAGTGTTCCAGGGTCACCATTGATTCCCTCTCCTTGGTTCTTGGCTCACTTTTTGGGATGTGTGTCACGTGGAATCAACATCTGAGCCATCTGCGAGTACACCCATTATCTCAAGATCTATTGTCCGGAAGATTGGGACAAAAAACGACTTCCATCATCTGATTCAAAGTTCCACTGGGGTGCTCCAGAATTTAAGTGGGTTAAAATAGAGCCACCCACCCTTTCAAATATCAATTTTCCAACTAAGGCATCAAGATTCTCTTCAATTCTGAAGGATTCTTTGCAATTCTGAAGGATAAAAGGGATACTAACATATTTCCGTAGTTTTACGGCAATGTTGAAAACTAGTCAATTTGATTTTAACTTGATATGAAGCCTATTCTTGGCCTTTAGGCTAGTATAGCTCTTTGCCAACAAATTGCCCGCTCCTTCATGCACTTAGCTCACCATGATTCTGTAGAAGATTCCGATATTTGTGTTTTAGTTTAACAGTTGGTATTAAGTACCCAACCCGAGTGCTAGTGGCGGCACCAAATTGGGAAATACACAGATATTTGTACGCGCCAAATCAGTGAAAGTACGAAGTGTATTTTCACTGATTTGCGTGCCATTTGATAAAAAGGAGATTTACTGAGTGCTGCCCCTGGCACTCAGGTCGATCTTAATACCATCTATTCAATTAAAAATTGTTCTTCGTAAATTTTACTAATGTGATTTGATGTGCCCTCACGCTCCTATGAATGTCGTTTAAATATTTCAGGTACAGCTTAAGTTACATTCCGTTTGCTCGTAGAATGCTTTCAGAACTGTTTTTAAGGTTTTGTGACACTGAGATATAAGAGTTAAAAGGTGTGGCATTAATCTGCTGCTGATGGGTTTTGGAGGTCAGTAACTCCTAGCACAACCATCTACTATTTGCTTTGTTTGTTTTTATTTTTTTATTTTTTTAGGTGTGGTTGTTTACTAATTTTTTGTGCGAGTTTGAGGCTTAACAGATTTGATGTTCTTCTTGAGTGAGTGAGAATGAGAATTCTACTGTATTGTTTTCTTTATCTAACCCTGATTGATTTCCCCCTCCTCATTTATATAGTTAACTCACCTCTCTCTGTTTTTTTTTTAAAAAATGATTTATTTATTGTTTGAGAGATTCTACTGCCACACCATCGTTTGCTAATTTCAACCATTAAAAGAAGGGCTTGCATTGTTTGCTATGCACATAATATTAGCCGGTTTGTCGTCGGAAATTTCATTAATTAGTGTACTTACAGTTTTTTTTTTCATTAAATTACATGCAAAAAGAATTAATTGATTTATAATCAGTACCTTGGTCAATTGGTGTGGGATTAGTAAATGTTTGTATGCCAGTTGCAGCTCTCAATTTTTGTATCTGAGCACAGATCCTGTAGTATTTTCCGCATCGGAGTATTAATTCTGAGATGGGTATTCGCCATAGGATTTGTTGAATGGATTGACTCAAGGAATCTTGGTGGTAGAATCAAGTTCCAGGCTAGACTTCATCGCGCCGTGCAATTTGGTTGGTCATCGATTTGACGAATTCTATGCTGGGAACAGTATACAAGCCTACTCTAGGGTTTATATCCTTGTTTTCTGTCATATAGGTTCCTTAAAACTTGCAAATAAGGCACTTAAATTAGATGGGATAAGGCTATGATGATGAAGCACTTGAATCATTCATAATGTAGTTTTATTCAGGGTTTACCCAGATAGCTGGGAAATCCTGTGAACTGCGAACCTGTTTGCGAGTAAGCTCACTCAGAAACAGCGAGCCGGTCTCTCGAACCCCGACCAAACACGGGAAAGTTTCCCGCATAACCAGCCCTCCACGCTTGGTGTTTAAATGATCTTACATCATTAAAATTATATTTTTTTATCTCACACGATTGAAGTGTGATTTATCATTATGGCATGTGACGCATATTTGTGATTGATCTAAATTGGCCAAGTGGCAATCTATCATTGGAACATCTCTCAGCCTAAAGAAACATGCTTAGAAGTGGATGTGAACCATCCGAATGATTCCGTAGAAGCTGATTCTAGAACTCGAACTTGTGGCCTATCGCTTTCGGTGGACAACACTTATCATCACTCCAAGGTTCGACCTCTGTAAGACATAAGTTAGACCTGCCATATTATTGTCAGATTATATGGTGTGAAATGGTGCTGAGATGTGTGTTTTGAGATGGATGTGTGGAGTAACAATAAGAGATAAAATTCGGAACAAGTTCATAAGAGAAAACTTAAAGAGTGGAACCTATAAAGTGAAAATTCATGGACTGCCACTTGGATTGTTTAAACTTGTCCATCAAAGGGCAGAAATGGCTCTCTATGGAGGGTTGAGAAGCTACAAACACAAGGAAATAGGAAAAGAGAGACCTTGAAGACTTGGCGGAAAGCAGTGAGAAAAGATACGAAGGATTGTGAAGTCCCAATAGTTTAGCATTGACTAAAAATGAGTGAAGAAATAAGGCACGCAAAGCATGTGTACCTAGGTACACGGGAGTACACGGGCATGCATAAATGAGATAAGTCTATGATGATGATGATCTAATCATGTATCATATATGTGTACTAGGTACACGGGCATGCAGACCAATCTCATTATGCTTGTACCAAAAAAATAAATGCTGCACGCCATTCATGCAACCGACATCGAGGTTTTAAACTAAAAATTTGAAGCTCCTATAAATCATGGTATCTAAGTATTGGCCGATACCGATACCTATCTTATCGGTATTTTGGCTAACCGATATCACGCCGATCCTAGTATCAGAGTGGTATCGGTATCAGTATTAGAATCGGTTGATATTGCACATTATCGGCCTATACGGTTCGGGTATTGGCCTATACGGCTTGGGTATCAGCTGATACGCGCCAATTTAGAATTTTTTTTATTATCCTTTGTAAAAACATTTGTTTTTATTAAAAACAAACATCTAATAATGTAGGTTGTAAGTCTAAACTATAGTTTTAAAACAATAAGACTATAACATGCATCATATTTTATTTTATTTAAAAAAAAAAAAGAAAAAGAAAAAAAAGGAATCAGCCTCTCGGCCGAGACTGACACATATCGGTACTCCCCATGGACCGATACCTGATACCAAGTCCTGATTTGGTACCTTGCCATAAATTATGGGATAATAGCTCCTAGCGACATTTAAACACCAAGATCATACACCATTAAAATTAATTTTTTTTATATCACACTATGGAAGTGTAATTTATCATTATATCGTGTGCCTTACATATATGACCAATCTAAATTATTCAAGTAGCAATTCATCATTGGACCATATCTTAGTCCAAAGAAATATGCCTATAAGTGGATGTGAACCACCCATTGTCGAACTGTAGTATCAACCATTAAAACTAAATATAACGATCAATACAATAGTTCACATATCGGATGGTTTAAATCTCTATAAAACACTATTTTTGGGCATATTGCAATTCAAGCTATGATCTATCACTTTGATGGTGTGGATCACCCACATCTATATCATTGATGATGTTAGATCATTTAAACACTATTTTAATATTTAAATGAAGGTCAAGAGAATCCGGTCCTGACTGATCCCAGAGATCATGCAGATCTGTAGAGTCAACGTTGACTACAAATATCTAAATGGTCTCCAAATCCGAGCCTTGAGATCAGTGTAATGATTCTCTCAATGAAGAGACACTCCTATTACTTAAGCTAAGAGCAGCTTGTCACGTGGGCTCGTGGCGTGGCCATCTGGGTCAGTCGTAAGGCCACTTTTGTCACTAGTGTTAAAGCATTGGTGGACTCAAGCTGGAGCATTGTAGGCGCGTCACCAAACTATGAGGGCTTCACCGTAGATACTTCAAGAGCTTCTGTTGTGGACCACAAGGGCATACGGCATGGTAACAAATTATAGTCGCGACACGGTGGCATGGTGGCAGACGTAGAGCATCAAAGGCATATTGGTGTGTTAGATGGGTAGTATGTCAAACCAATACGTTTGAGGTCCTCCTGTTATTTCGCCTATGTTGGTGTTTAACCCTTATATATGGGGAGGTGATCTTATCAGCTATATGACGTGTCGCTAGCCTAAGTGATCATTTACCGAACACGTACGATATCTTTGTGAGCTTGAGTTCGTGTATCCAAGCCTTGCTTGGCGCTTGATTGCTCTAGTTACGTCGTATGCTAGAGCCATCGTGTTTGGGGTAGTTTTCAACCACCTCCATAGTGCGGTTTCGATCCCAATGAGGGGCTCCTCCTGTACTAGTCGCTGTGTATCGCAATATTATTTACATTTGAGAATCCGCAATCTCTAACCTAATGCGTTACCGTGCATGTTTGAGACTTGAGTAGGTTGATATAGTCAGGAAAACTAGGTGCCGCACGAGAGTGTACGTTACAAAGAGTAACTCCATGACATTTGGTATCAAAGCTTAAGAGATGGCCGAAATTGAGGAAACCGATAGCAGTACGCGAAGGTGCACAAGGGAACGTTTAGATAATTTGGAAGCTTAAGCAAAGCAGATTGAATCAGTGGTGTCGATGGTAGCGTCCCAGGGGAAACGATTGAATGTGCAAGAAGTAAATCATGCCACGTTAGCGGAAAACGTGGAGATCCTCACTGAGGATACGAGGGGCACCGTCAAAGCCCTTCGACTACAAATCGACGTCCTGACCTCAAAAGTGAACGTTTTAATGAGAGCAATAGGCTCAGGAGCTACTCAGCAGTTGCAAGCTCCCCCACGTAAGGTGAAGATATCGAAGCCACGGTGCTACAGGGGAGCTCGCGACGCCAAGGAATTGGAGAATTTCCTATGGGACATGGAACGGTATTTTCGTGTCGTGCCGCCTGCCATAGAGGAAATGAAAGTAGTCACAACGATCATGTACTTAGAGGGGGATGCTAAATTGTGGTGGCGTACGCGCTATGAAGAGATCCAGTGTAGACGTTGCATCATTAACACGTGGGAAGATCTGAAGGAGTTAAAAGCTCAATTCTTGCTCGAGAAAGTCGAGTTCATCGCCCGACGTAAGTTACGGAAGCTACAACACACAGACATAGTGCGAAAATACGTGAAGCAATTCTCCGCCTTGATGTTGGACATCAAGGACATGTCCGAGAAGGACAAGTTGTTCTGCTTCCTCGAAAGCCTCAAGCCATGAGCGCAAGCAGAATTAAATAGAAGAGGAGTACAAGATCTTGCAGCTGCATAGGCTGCTGTAGAGCGATTAACAGATTTTAGCTTGTCAGACCAAAACAAGAAAAGATCGCATGAGAATAAGAGTGGTTCGAAGAATCCGGCGAAAGCTAATAAAAGAAGCAAGAGCGACACGTATGAAAAGAAGACACACGGGAAAGAGTCTCGTATCAAGTCAGCCGAGTTAGCTAATTATGCACCAAATTCGGGTTGCTTTCTATACGGAGGGCCACATCGGGTGAAAGATTGCCCACAGAACAATCTTTGAATGCTCTTCAGGCGTCTATTAGTACTCCTCCATCTCCTGCATCAGAGGAACTAAGAATGAGAGCAATCAAGTTATTGAATGCCATAAAGGGGCATGCTGAGAAAGGAAAGACGATTGCCCCGAAGGGATTGATGTACATTGAGGCGTGCAAAGGACACCCGTGCCATGCTGGACACGGGGGCGACGCACAACTTCATCGCAAACAAAGAAGCGCGTAGCTTGGGACTGACGCTAGAGCAAGACTTTAGCCGGATAAAGGCTGTGAATTTTGAAGCACGTCTCATTGCTAGTCTAGCAAAAGACGCATCTATGAAAATAGGGCTGTGGACTGGGAAGGCAAACTTTATGGCCGTGCCGATGGATGATTTTCGAGTTATCCTTGGGTTGGATCTCATGCACCAAGGAAAAGTTGTACCCATGCCGTACCTCGAGTTAGTGTGCATGTTCGGAGAAGAAATCCCTTGTATACAAATTTGACAGGACCAACCAAGTCGCAGATGTTTTGAGCCATAAAGCAGAGTTGGCAGCATTGAAGCTTCAGTTAGCAACGTTAAAACTTGAAGAGCAGGCTGCAACAAGCCGCGTTAGTTCAACTATCCTCGATAGATTACGCAATAGGTTGAAGTTTGATCCTCTCGTGAAGACCATCCTACAATAGATACAAGAGGGGAGAACATGGCGGTTCTGGACTGAGGAAGGACTGTTGGTGACAAAGGGGGGCCACTTCTATGTGCCAAAAGTGGGAGACCTTAGGAGAGAACTCCTTAAGAAATATCATGATATATTGTGGGCAAGTCATCCAGAAATACATCACACGCTCGCCTTACTGGATAGGCAGTATTATTGGCCCAAGATGGAAGATGATGTGCAAGAGTATGTCAGGACCTGCCTGATATGCCAGCAAGACAAGATTGAAAGGGCCAACTCGTTTGGGCTCCTACAGCCTTTATTAGTGCCATCACGACCGTGGGAGAGCGTCTCCCTTGATTTCATTACTGCTTTGCCAAAAATAGCAGTGCTTGGGTCCATCCTGGTGGTTGTGGACCGATTTTCAATATACGCTACATTCATTTTGACACCATTACACTACACAGTAGAGTAGGCAGCACGGTTGTTCGTTAGCAACGTTGTGAAGTACTGGGGAGTGCCGCAAGTGATTGTCAGTGATAGAGATCCGCGGTTTGCTAGCAAGTTTTAGTCAGAGGTATTCAAACTTTTGGGGACAAAATTGAACTTCTCATCCAGCATGCATCCTCAAACTGATGGTCAGACGGAAATGGTGAATACCATTCTGGAGCAGTATTTAAGACACTATGTGAGTGCTAACCAGAAGAATTGGGTTCAGTTGTTGGACATAGCACAGTCTTGTTATAATCTGTAAAAGAGTTCAGCTACGAACAAGAGCTCATTTGAGTTAGCAACCAGCCAACAACCTCTGACGCCACACACCGTTACCATGGGATATATAGGATCGAGCCCATCAGCCTACCATCTGGCAAGAGAATGACAAAGAAATACAGAGATCGCTAAAGCCTATCTGGAGAAGGCTGTAAAGCAAATGAAGAAATGGGCCGATCAGAAACAATGACCTATTGAGTTGAATGTAGGTGACGAAGTTTTGATAAAATTTAATCCTGCGCAGCTCAAGTTTTTTAGAAGGAAGCACACATGACTAGTTCCAAAGTATGATGGGCCATTCCCGATCACGAAGCAGATCAATGATGTTTTATTTCAGGTGCAACTTCTGCCCTGGCTGAAAGTACACCCTGTATTTCATGCCAGTTGCTTGAAGCCATATCGACCAGACCCGCAGGACCCCGCGAGAAGTTTATCAACTCGCGCCACACCAAATGCTAGTTTGGATTCAAAGAAACATGTGGAAGAGATCCTTGCTCACAGAACCAGCAACCGGAAAGATGGCAATCAGAATGATTTTCCTGTGGAGTACCTTTTGAAATGGAAGGGCCTATCAGAAGCTGAAATTACTTGAGAATTTGAGAGTGTCAAACTATCCTTCCAAGGAGCTTTGAAGAAGTACTTGAAACACGTCGACGAGGATGTCAACGCAACTACGTAGGGGAGGATATGGCGTGGGCTCGCGACATGGCCATCTGGGTCAGCTGCAGGGCCACTTTTGCCACTAGTGTTGAAGCATTGGTGGATTCAAGCTGGGACATCGTAGGCGCGTCACCAAGCCATGGGGGCTTCACTATAGATACTTCAAGAGCTTCTGTCGTGGATCACAAGGGCACACAACATGGTGACAAATTACAGTTGCGACACGGTCGCATGGTGGAAGACGTGGAGCATCAATGGCATATTGGTGTGTTGGATGGGCAGTATGTCAAACCAATACATTTGAGGTCCTCCCGTTATTTTGCCTATGTTGGTGTTTAACCCTTATATATGGGAAAATTATCTTATCAACTACGTGACGTGTTGCTAGCCTAAGTGATCCCCTACCGAACATGTATGATAGCCTTGTGGGCTTGAGTTCGTACATTCGGGCCTTGCTTGGCACTTGGTCGCTCTAATTACGTCATGTGCTAGAACAATCGTGTTTGGAGTGATTTTCAACCACCTCATGGTGCAGTTTCGATCCCAATGAGGGGCTCCTCCTGTACTAGTTGATGCGCATCGCAATATTATTTGCATTCGAGAATCCGCACAGTCTCTAACCTAATGCGTTACCGTGCAAGTTTGAGACTTGAGTACGTTGATCTAGTTCGGAAAACTAGGTGTCACACGAGAGTCTACGTTGCAAAGAGTAACTCCGTGACAAGCTGCTCTTTTCTAGATTATTTTACTTATATTATTATTATAATTATTATAAGGAAAATATGACAATGCGTCAGGGTGTAGAGATATCTTTACGCCAATTGATATGGGCGCGATATGTAGCGCCTCTTTTGTGAAGTAATGGGTGGTATGGTACTTTACTAATCAGGGTTAAACTTTTAAAATATTTTAAAAATTATATTCCCTTTTAGTCGTCATTCTTTATTTTTTTAGAAGTCTTTTTAAACTCTCTTTCTTTTTTCTCTCTTCCCTCTCTTTTTCTAAGAAAGTGTTAGACTTACTTTTTCAGGTATATTTTACTCAAAAAATATGAGCGCTCAATGCTTCGTTTAGGGGCACCGCCGCTTCATTAAAAAAATTATTATTTAAAAAAAAAAAAAAAAATTATGAAGCGCCGACACCCCTAAGCGAAGCGTTGATGCCTCCCTATCGAGATGCTAGTGCTTCGCTCCCAAAGTGCTAGCACTTCGCTATCGGGCACTACATTTTTTGAGTAAAATATGTCTGAAAAAGTAAGTTTGATACTTTCTTGAAAAACTAGAGAAAAGAAAGAGACTTAAAAAGTCAATAATGACGGCTGGAAGGGTATTTAACTTTTAAAATATTTTAAGAGTGCAACCCTAATTAGTAAAGTGGGCCCCATGTGACCCATCACTTTACAAAAAGTGTGTTAAGTATCGCGCTTATATTAATTGGCATAGAAATATTCCTGAGCCTCTTATTATAATGATCCCCTTAATGAAGAGATAACCAACTCAAGCTATAATTGGTCATGCCCTTTTCTTTTTAAAAGGTGGTTGCGAACTGAAACCAATGCCTACTTGAGTGAGCAAATTATTATTATCACTATCCCATTTATATTTTTATTATAAAAAGGTTAAATTTTTTTTTAATTATGAAAATGTGCCCCATATGGGCCAGTATTGGTGCGCATTCTCCATGCACATATCGAATACCTAGTTTAAAAAAAAAAGAGAATTTGTCGGTAAGGGCAGTATTATAATTATTTATTAAAATTGATCAATGCCTTACGTGAGTTGTATGGCTGCCAGTGTCAAGTACATGGCAGTGCTATTTCGGAAGAAAAGGCGGCTTTTGATTTTTTAGTGATAATAAATGAGAAAGGGCGCTGATTTATAAAAAGCCTTATTTTTATTATATTAGTAACTTAGACTATTTGTAAATAAAGGAAGGATAGGAATAACGTGACCTTATATATATATATTAGTCATATGCACGTGCTTCGCACGTATGACGCTTTTTTTTTTTTTTTTTTTCTGAAAACAAATAGTTAATTGGGAACGAGTTTGTGATATTATGTAACTGGACTTTCATCGTAGATGTTTGGTGACATGTAAGAGATAGGAATAAATACAAATTCAAGTGATGGCAAATGATGTCTATAACCACATAATGTGGAAAAAGAGGAGAAGAAGTTTAAACAGGGGACACCAAGAAGATATCTTGAGCTGTCTATATTAGAAAAAGAAACTAATAAAGAATGTTGAGAAAGTCATTTTAGTCCATTTCCTACATCAGAAAATAAGTAAGAATATGTGCTTGTAGGAAATAGTCAGAAATGGCGAAAAACAAGTATGAAGCATTTTCTTCTAAGTTGAACCCTCTGAACCCGTAGGTTCAAAAAGTTCAATGTAATTGTAGGAGAATCCCTTTTTTGCAGCGCTCTCCCAATGATTCACTTTAATCATGAAGTAGAATTGCTTCCCTACACACCCTGACATGCATTTAATAAATTCGGCGATGTTCGAATCCTGTGTGAAGGAAGAACACATGTATGAGAAGTGTAATTTGAGCATGTTATGTATCCTCAGAGATAAAGAGAGGAACATGTATATACCTTCAACTTCCTTAGATCATCAACACTAAATTGTAACAATTTATCCACTTCTCTATGAAATAGAGTGCTCCACATTACCACTATCGTCACAAACCTTTGTACGCAACCTATACATGTGGAATAGGGAGAAAAAAATTAGAAGAAAACATATATATATTGATTTCAAATATTTAGTAGCATGGATGAGGAGATAGAGGTAGACCTGTAAGTAGTCTCAAGATTCTGAGGGCCACAATTTGAGCAGGTCCGATTATTGTTTTCTTTGTCACTTTTCTAGTGCATTTTTTGCATGCCAAGTATCAAGAGTCGGTGGTATTGTTGACCTCTTAAATATGTGCGTAGAACCTATAACTATGACCCTATTGAGGAAGGTCAAATAGTGAGGGAAAATTATACGTTATATTCTAAACAATGATGGAAGAAATAGAATATGGTGATGATGTATAATACTTGTAATTCAACGAAATTAGTAGTGAAAACAATGTCTGATATTTTCTTAACTTCATGTAACATTAGAGTTGGATGTCGACGGGAATTTAAGAAAATGGAATTGACTCCTTTGTTTTCACCAAGCCTATCAGAATGGAATGCCTAATTAGAGTATACCATATATCAATGGAAAGAAAAAAATGGGGAGAAGTATATAAGGTATACCACTTCCTAAACTCTTTTGCCTCATTCACTTCTGGGTCAATTAGAACTGCTGAATTTGTTGTTATCGAAACAGAAATTTTTCCTGCATATGATGGATAGTTAATTGCAGCTAACATTTACACATAATTTAGACATGTAGTATAGATGATGCAAGTTATTAGGGGAACGTACTATTGTATTCTTGGACCATTATTGAAGTGACTAGTATAATAGGATAAGAACCGATTCTCTCTTTTAAAGGATCCCCTTCTTTAGCCGCTAGATTTTTCCAAATTGTTAGGTAAGTGGAGTCCATGCAGCTGCAATTGTAGTCATTTTAATCAGTGAAATTGTAGTTTATTTATAGGTGACATGCATGATGTGGAAACAAAAATTGAAGAGGGAAAAAGATGTTGGTAAATAGTGTACTCTATGTCAACAAGTGCAACCCTTGACGTAAAGTTTTAATTTCATATCGTTTACGCATTGTTGATTTGTGATCATCTATATCAGCTATAGCTGCAACAATGTCTTCAGAAAAAAATAATTAGATGGCAGAAAGAGTGTCTATACATGGTACATACCAAACTTTATAGTAACCATCATCGAAACATGACTATGCTTTTGATGGGAGCATTCTTTGCTAAATAAAATGAAAATCATGCATCTAAAAAGTAGAAAACATACATGCAGCAAGTGAAAATTAATAGAAATGAGAACAACAGCATAGTCAATGCATACTTTCAAGCTCACAAAGGGCAAAACATTAAAAGTGTCTCAATTTTGGATACGATTACAGTAACATTTTATCTAAATTTTCCCATAAGAAATCTTAAAAAATAGATCAAAATCATCACAAAATCAGATAAGTCCCCAACAGAATAGAGCTATAACATCAATGAAGCTCTATTTTGAAACTAAAGTTAGTAACAAAATTTATAAATTTAACCTAAAATGGCGGCCCACCAATCTCATAATCCACACACGTCCTGCTCCTAGGCCTTCACGAGCACTAGGCACCAACATCGACAAGGTCTCTACATGTGCCTCTATTAATGAGTAAAATTAACAAGTATCCCTTGAACTCCTCGCTATTATAGAGAGTTACTATTAATGAGTAAAATTAATTATAGTTTTCAATTTTTCTCAAAAAGTGTCTTAGATTCAATATTTCAGGTCCAAGGTATGGTTGAAATACGCATAGATAAGCTTTTTTTCACATTTAATTAGCTCGAAAAATCTAGCTTTATAACCATAAGAAAACAAAATATCAATAATAATAATGCTCATCTTGCACAATCAAAACATATATGAACTTTTGATTATCAGATAATTAGTACCTCACAGAAGATGAGGTCTTCCTCCAACAAAATGAAGATTTGAATCTGAGACACTTTGTTCATGAGTAAAGATGAATTATAGATTAATGAGCTATTTTTATTTATTCCCAACAAATTAAAAATAGCATCCTCTGTAAAGATAGACAAAAATAGACAAAAAAGAATCTCCATCTACATTACCAAAAATAATTAAATACTTAAATTTTAATAGTGTACCTTTAAATTCACCCATTGAATCTCTAAGTTCACCCACACTAAAACCTATTGACTGCTTTCAATTAGACGATAGAGATCATTTTTTTGTCCCGATCTTTCACATGATAGATCTTAATCATGGTTGTACCATTAGACGATCAATTTTTTATTTCACATGGGACACATCCCAAAAAAGTAAACTTACAATCATATTTGAGCCACATGAAAATAAAAAATTGACGGTCTGATCATGTGCACGTGATCTCAAGAACCATTGTGTGAAAGATTTGAAATGAAAAATGATCTCATTGTCTAATTCAAAGAAGTCAATGTGAGAAGATAGGAAGATTTATCTTGTGCAAGATACATCTTCGGGTCTTGGTGTGCATAGATAAGACGTTAAGTTCTTCAAATGAGCGATCTTCGGGTCTATGGTAGCTTCCAATATTACCTACCACTTTGATAGATTGGATTGTTAAGCAAAGGTGTATTGAACAATTATTTTTTTATTTTTATTTTTATTTTTTTCTCTTCTTCTGGTTGAGCACCTCGCTCAACTGCGTTGATCTGTCGTAATTTTTGTTATTTATTAATAAGATTATAGCATCTTTACTTATAGAAAAAAGCAGACTTGTCACTTAGTGTCGCAATCTATAAAGAGTCATTTCTCTTTTACCCTTTAATTTATTTAAATTGGGATTAGATTCAATCAAAATAAGATCAGAGAACTAAAGCAGATGATTTTCTCAAAATTGGCAATTTTATAATTTTTGGATTTTTTTTCCATTTACATTATCACAGAAGTAAAGAGAAAAAACTTCTTCAATTTCAACCACATTCACCTTTTGTCGTCCCACCAGCCATAATCTATCTATTACCATACAATCACGTTCCCAAGAGCTTGTTTTTTATAAGTGATTCTCACTAATTAATAAAATGAATCATGTAGACTTGTTTCAACACTCATATATTTTAGAAGGATAAACACAACGGGCGTCATAACTATAATGCATATATCATTCAGACCATTGGAAAAATAAAATTAGCAACTAAATTTATATTTCATTGAAAATCACAAAAAATGGATTAGTACATTGTAACTGATGTTCAATTCTGCACTAAAATCCAAATAGGCTTCAAAGCATAAATGCGTCACATGAGATCTATCTCAAAAAAAGAAAAAAGAAATAAGTTACACCACTGGAAGCCTAACCTCTAGAGGAAGCACTAAGTGTTTGGTAGCATCACGAACAGGCTGCCAAGCTGCCCCCAATATCTACTCCACTCTCCTTTCAAAGCTGCAAATGCCAACCATGAGAAAGATTGAAGAACCCCTAGAAGGAAAAAAAAGAAAATTAAATTACACATCAAAAATTCAAATGTTTAAAGCCCCAAATATATATATATATATATATATATATAAAATAACAATAACAATGATAAAGCTTAGCAAATAATAATAATAACAAATATCCTCACCGGTTGAAAGAGAATTAGACCGAGAATTATTCTTGAAAATACTCGCTCTCACCACTATCTATCCTTGTTGAAGATGGTGAAGATGAAGTACATATTTAGAAGGAGCGACCACAGTGGACTATGCTCTTCATCTGCCATGTCACTGTCACTGCACCATGCTCATTTAATGTGGATAAATGAGTGCAAACAACACCTATCAACAAATGACCTTAGAATTTTTTTTATATTTCCAATAATAAGATTCTTCAACCTGATATACATATGAGTAAACAGTAGGAGTCTTTTTGTCCCAAATGAAAAATGAAGAACCAAACTTAGACCTCCATTCCGCTTATAGAAGTAAATAGAACTTTTCCCTGTGTAAGAGAACTTGTCCAGGGAGACCTAAAGAGTTCAACAACCAATTAAGAAAGAAACTTGTTCAGAATACCTTTGTTCTGGATAATAAAAATTATTTCAATATGCAATCTCAATTACAATATCGTAACCTCTTTGTAATCATCAATATATGCACGTTGCGATAATATGTAATCGCAACACGCGCGCACGCACACACACTGGTCCACCTGGCCTTTCACACAAGTGTGAAGTGTGAACTAGCAGAGAGCATCCAAATATTATCAATCATACTGATTTAAGCGGTAAATGCAGCTTATGCTGATAACTACTCAATAATCATCAGTATATGCAGCTTATGATGATAAGTACCCAAGCTTAATCAGTTCATATTTCTCCTGATTAAACATTTATTAATGTTTATTTACTAATTTTCAAATATATTATAAATAAAAAATTATTTATCGTTGCCAATGATAATTTTTTCTATCAGATCAACACGTACCTGAAGTATTAGATGATCATCTATATTAAACACCAAACACCAATCTAAACAATCGAGAAAATAGGGAATAAATACATAAATAAATAAAAATCAATACACCAAAGCAATCCACCAGAAGTGCGCAACATAACCATAAGTTAGCTCACATGAGACGAAGAACAATGTATAGCATAAGCAGTCTCGATTAACAAACATCATAAATAATACAAAATAGTACTTTTAATAGTCATCATAATATAATATAAAAAAATAGTAAAAAGCTCTAAAAAAACAAAAACTATCAAGTATAATACAAAAATAAATTAATAATAAAAAGTTAACATCTACTCAATATGAATTGCGATGCTAAAAATGGAAAACCCTAACAGATGAAAACCATGAAAAATGATAAATATATATAAACCCTAAGAAATGAAGTCCATTAAAAGCAGATAAGAGACATAATTTATTTTAGCATCGCTTTGGCTGCCAATAGTTTTGTTCATGATATTTTTGGGGTCATTACTTGCACACAATTTAAAAGAAAAACTTGGAATTTCAAGAATGCAGGAACACCATCTAAGTTGTCTTATTTGAAGCCCATGATCTAAAGATTTCTGATGCAAAAGATTGACATGAAATAAGATCTCTACATATGATTCAATGCAGCCAAAGGCCATCATTTGATTCGATGGTGTTCCTGCAAATCATCATCGAGGAATTGCTTGGAGGCAAGGAAACTTTTTTTCAATACTTTTGTATGCAATATAGATAAATCGTTCATGATGATACTGTTACAAGTTCAGGTAGGATGAGAGATTACATTTTTTGATTTTTTTTCAAAAACCTGCTAGGACAAAGGATTTTTTTTTAAAAACCTGCTAGGACAAAGGATTACATTCTTTGATTATGAACGATTTATCTATGTTGCATACAAAAGTAATGAAAAAGTTTCCTTGCCTTCAAGCAATTCCTCGATGATGATTTGCCACCCAATAGGCTCAAAAGTACCTGCTACCAGCATAGAACAATTTGATACCGCAACAATTAATACTTAGGTTATGTCAGAATTTGAAAATCGGTATTTGCAACTCTACATAGAAAAGATTACTATACAAGTTATGAAAGCCAGTTGAACCATTTGAGAAATTTCTAGGAGTGGATGGTATACTAATAGGATATTACAATAGCCATTCAACAATGATCAAATACTTGTTAACTTATCGTTTAGAAAAAAAAATATTTGTGAGCTGTGAATATAAAACATATTATGAATGGCAAACTAATAGAATATACATTAACTTCTCAAGGCTATCCGAGTTTAATTGAAAGTTTATTTCAGAAAAATTAGTTCTCCAATGAAAATAAGTTTGCTGATGGACTATAAAAATAAAGTGTACACAAGCTAAAATAATCAATAAAACCATCAAATTGTTAATAACGAATATAGGAAGATTCATAGGAACTGGTATCATTATTACAATTCTACACCATTTATAAATTATTTATTGTTAATTGGTTTGATTTTGATAATATAACCCTTTCTTCAATGCATACAGATAAATCAATGGTGAAAATTTAGTAGCAACGTTTTCTACCTCATTGACGCCATGACATTATTACAAGGAAATCAATATGATAAAGCACTAAATAAAAAAGATAATGAACTATTTATGAACTGGAAGGTGTAAGTTCCTAAGCTTTAAAAAGAGAGTTCAATAAAAAAAATTATTATCAAATTCAAGAAAGAGTATAGGGGAAATGAACTCACATCAATGAATAAACGAAAACTGGATGAAGGTGGCTGCAACCTTGGGAAGAAATCCCTGTACATTGACAAAAAGAATGAGAGAATTAGTATGATACTGAACACGACAAATGCAAACTTGGAACACAAATACATATATATAAATATATCTACGACTTACAAGAATTTTAAATAATAGAGTGGCGATGATTTTTTTTTTATAAACGTTTATCTAAAAACAAGCACCATCACTGCTTAGATACAAGTTTCCCAGAATCTTATGGTTGCACGATCTCTGCCATTAGATCAATAACTTATAAATCATTGGTGTACAATGCATTGACAACGGTCTACAAAAACTGAATAGAATGTTTCAACACTTGTCAGTCATTTGGATATCTTGGATGGGTGAAATGGTGCCCGATGTACCATACCGATGTGACTTGCTAAACGGGTGGTGCACAAGACCATCTACCGAATAAAACTCTTAACAAAGAACAGTTAAATCTAGGGGAGAAAATTTTATACTGACGAAAACTGAAACCGATAAAAAATTAGTCGAATCCAATAGACAATCGAATAAATCGAAACTTATTTTGAGTGAGTTCAATTTTGGGTGGCTGAAACTGGTCAGCATAGGATGAGGAAAACCCACCAAAATCGAAAAAGAAAACTAAAAGAATCGGAAAAATATCTGGGAAAGAAAAGAACTGTAAAAATTGAATTGAACCGATATTTTCAGTGTCGGTTAGTTGTCGAGTTTTCAAAATTTTGTGTAATGAAATTGATTTGTTTAAGTCCAATTTCGCTTCAGGCAGAATTGAACCAAAAACTGAAAAAAATTCACTTCGATTACTCCTACTTAAATCGAAAAAATAAACACTACTTATATCCAATAAAAAAATATTAACTGTTACAATTTATTAAACACCTAAGAAGGATCAAATAGAAAGAGAAAAAATAATGGAGAGAAACAAACTCACTGAGTTTATGAGAGGAGTAGAGTAAAAAGTGTAACTTGATTGGTAGCACAAAAAATTATGGTAGCAATTTTTTTTTGATGAGACTTATGGTAGCAATTAATCAAACACTTAGAAGTATAAACCTATAAAGAAAGAGATGAAAAATTCCAATTTGAATTTTTATTTTTATTTTTTACTTTTTTGTAAAAAAGAGATGGAAAATAAGAAATTAACAGTACCTTAACTTCCAGGAACAACTTCTTCTCCCAAGCATAAAGTCTCTACTGTAGATCAATGGCTCCTCACCAAACCTCTCAAAACTACTCAGATTTCGGATCTGACCCCATGGCCATATATTATAGACCTTACATAAAAATGCACACAAAAAAAAACATGAAATCAAAGAAGAAAACCACAAAAGAACAAATTAAAACTCAAAAATTTGAAAAACCTGCTTGTCATTATCTGAGTGGAAAAACCAGAACTGATTGCTTCTAAGAGAAAAGAAACACGGGTTCTAGAATCAGCTGCCTTGTGGAAATATTCATCACCCTCCTTAATAAAAGCAACAACTTTATTATTTCTTTAAATCCCACTTAACAAATTAGACTCAAATGGACCTACCCTAATCCAGCAGAAGTTCAAAACCAATACAAAAGGCTATTTTTGGACAAAACCAAACTTGGACCCAACCAGACCCGACCAAATACCATCTCCTTCTCATTTCTTCTTCGTGTCCAACTCTCTCCGTTAATGGGGGAGGGTTTGTAATACCCACTCTCCAATCCTCTCATCTAGTGGCTGGTCAACTAAGAGACCATCGCGATTCGTCGATCAGTAAGGTTGGTTGCCCATGATGTCAGCTGGTTTTCCGTCGCCGACAGCCCTCAAAATAAGGTCAAAATCTCCAAAATTGCAGAAAATTGAAACAAAAATCCATAAAAACTGCTAATTTAGAGTTTCCATCACCATTCAAATACAAAATATCATCTTAGTAAAATTCTAATTTTGTAATTATAAATAAATAATTCATTTATGGGCAAATTCTCCCAAACTCATCTCCAAACTTACAGGTTTACATATAAAAATCAATTATTTCAACTCTATAATCCATAAGAAAAATATAATTCTAAAACAATTGGGATTTACCAGGTTTACTTGTGTACTTCTGCAACATTTTCCCCAAATTTCCCCTTCGTTTTCTTCATCTTCTCCCGCTCAAACAGTTCTTGACAGTCGGTGAAAGGAAGAGGGGTCTATGAGGGTGTGGAGGCATCGCCTATTCGCCATGGTTACTTTTGTTGCCGATATAAGTAACGGTTTACCTAGCCAATGGTAACGCTGGATAAGATCTTGCTGATCGGACGGTAAAAGTAAGCCCTTGCTGATCGGACGGTAAAAGTAAGCCCTTGCTGATCGGACGGTAAAAGTAAGCCCTTGCTGATCACCCTGTTGATCGCGTTATGTGGCATGGATTCAAAACCCAAGAGAAAATCTTAGTATTAGGTGCCTGTCCCGGGTTTTTTTGCATATACCCGTGTTATGCTAATATTATAAGAAACCCCTGAGTTATGAGTATTTATTCTGCAGCTCCTACTTTTGTATTTTTGTTTCATATAATCCCCTGCCGTTAACTAGCCGTGAGTTTATAGACGGAAAGCCTATTAAAGTTTATCACCATTCTAAAAAGCCTTTCATTCACCTTTATTTACAAATCATGTCATTATAATTTACCACTATTCTAAAATGAGTACCTTTAAATCCACCCACAAAATCTTTGAGTTCACCCATGTTGAAACACATCAATTGCATTGGATCAAACGATGGAGATTTTTTATCGTCCCAATCTTTCATGAGATCGATCTTTAGATCATGGGTGTACCATCAGACGGTCAACTTTTTATTTCATGTGGTACACACCCCTAAAAGTGACCTTAATATCAATTTTAAGCATGCACGTGATGTTAAGGTCACTTTTCTGAGATGTGTGCCACGTGAAATAAAACACTGACCGTCTGATGGTACGATCATGATTTCAAGATCCATCATGTGAAAGATTGGGAGGATAAATGATCTCCATCGTTCGATTCAATTCAATCAATGTGTTTCAATGTGGGTGACCTTAAAGATTCAGTGGGTGGATTTAAAGGTACTCTTCTAAAAGGCCCTTCATTCATCCATCAGATTCAAGACTTATCAGATGGGTGATTCCTCCATTAAAGCATGCCAACGTTTGGACGAATACTCAACCAATGTAGGATTTGTGGCAAACGATGCAATTATTCTTGAAAAGAAAATCTTCAATCTACGTGTTCCACTCAAAATACTCGTCCCTCCAATTTCTTATATGATTCAAAACCCATTTTTAGGAATTAGATTCCCTAACCGTGTTTGCTTTCATTCACCGAATCTTTGAGTTTACTCACGCTAAAACACATTGATTGCATTGAATAAGACGATGGAGATCGTTTAGACATACCATTAGACGATCAGTGTTTTATTTCGTGGCACACATCTAAGAAAAGTAACCTTAACATCACGTATACGGTTAAAATTAATTTTAAGGTCATTTTTTTGGGTGTGTACCACATGAAATAAAAAATCAATCATCTGATGGTGCCACCATGATCTCAAGATCCATCATGTGAAAGCTTGGGACGATAAACAATCTCCGTCGTCCGATTCAGTGCAATCAACCGTCTGATGGTGCCACCATGATCTCAAGATCCATCGTGTGAATAGTTGGGATGCTAAACGACCTCCATCGTCCAATTCAATGCAGTCAACTGTCTGATGATGACACCATGATCTCAAGATACATCGTGTGAAAGGTTGGGACGATAAATGATCTCCATCATCCGATTCAATGCAGTCAACCATCTAATAGTACCACCGTGATCTCAAGATCCATCGTGTGAAAGATTGGGACGATAAACGATCTTCATCGTCTGATTCAATGCAATCAATGTTTTTCAGTGTGGGTGAACTCAAATATTTGGTGGATGGATTTAAAACTATTCTTTGTAGAGGTGTGGATTTAAAATTACTCTTATCACGTATAGATGACAATTTAGTAATTTAATTTTAAAAAGGATAAATATGATATTTAGGCTATTCTTTGAGTGCTAGTTAACCATTTAAAGTAGCATCCCGTAAAGAGGGTGTTTTATAAACACCAAAATCCTAACTCAAGGGTTCAAAGCAAATAGCTATAACTGGGGGTTATTTGTAATATCAACATACCTCAGGGGTATTTGCAAAAAATCATGCCTGTCTCGTTTGCTGACACATGGCACAACCTAAAAGGCCCGGTTGGTCTTGGTCTACATCGTTGACCGTTACGTCCATGTGAACTTGCCGGATAGGAGAAACGCATATGCCGTCATTTTCTGTTACGATAGACGTTGCGTATCGGTGTGACCTTTTGCTTATCGAAGGAGCAGTTGGCCTAAGGGGTGGGGCTCCTCACTCTCTCCAACGGCCATTTTCTAGGGCAGCAACTTGGTCTCTTATGGCTAGCTAGCCTTTTGTTTTATCCCGCCCAATCATAAGCAAGTTAGAGATCACATGAGCAGATTGAAAAATTAAATAAAATAAATATATTATAATTTATAGTTATATAAAATGTTCTTTAATAAAGATTTGGACAATAAGTATAAAAAAGTTAGGGATTTTTGCATTTACCCCCTATGATATGTTTTATTTATAATCCGCGCCCCGCGTTTCACCTATTTACATTGTGGTCCTTACCATTATGTCTCCTTTGCATTTAGGTCCCTCCAATGACGAATCAACCATTGACTATTACAAAATTAAACTTTGACTACTTAGAATCAGATAATGGAGATATTTTACACCATAATTTTCTACTCAATGAATCTTGAGGTCATTAGTCTACCATCATACGGCCAAATTTTGATTCACATGACACATATTGAAAACTGATCTAAAAATCATTTTTGATGTATACCCACGACTATGATCACTTTTTATATTATCTGTCGTATGAAATTAAAATTTGATTGTCTAATGGTAGACTCATGACCTCAAGATTTATTGGGTGGAAAATTATGGTATAAAATGATATCTATCATCTGATATCAAACAGTGAAAGTTTAATTTTATAATAGTCAATGATTGATTTGTCAGTGTAGGGGCAAAATGCAAAGGAAACACAAACACAGGGGCCACAGTATAAATACGTAAAAAATGAGGGGTAGAGTGTAAATACGACAAATCTTAGAGGGGTAAATGCAAAAATCATAAAAAGTTATTAAGATCATGACATGATCATTGTGACAAAGTTTGTTGCCCACCGATATTTCGGTGGGGATTGGCGAGTGATTTCGATTCAATTTAGATGAATTTCGGAACAACAATCATAAAAAATTTTAAGGATTACAAAAAAATATTTCGTATTTTAACAATAGTCATTCATCAAATATTTTTAATAATATTATTTGATATTAAATAACTCAAACTTAAAGAAATTTCAGTGGAATAAGTGAAAGGGTAAAGCTATTTTCATCCATTTTTGGAGTAAGGATCACCCAATTTTTTAATGATTGATTTGAATCAGACTATGGAGATTATTTTTAGTTCTAATCTTTCCCCCGATATATCTTAAGATCATGGCGCGCCTATATATCAGACGGTCAAATGTTTCTCGGACTCAATGATGGACTCAAGTTTTTGAAGAATTTTAGAATTTCGGTTACATTTAGTTTTAGGGTTGGCATTCGAAACCGTCCCATTCACCATGGGTACAAGTCTTTACTCAGCTTGAAAAAAGTTTGAAAAAATTTGTGAACTTTACAACAAAAAAATGGTCAAAATTTTTTTAAAACAATTTTTTTTTTGTGCAAACATATGTTAATTAAAAATAATAAAAACACTTATAAAAATAAAATAACTAAAAAGTTTGAAAATATTAGAGAAAAATTATAGAAAATTCACAAATACTTCATGAAATTTATGAACAATTCCCAAAATTTGTCGTGAAAAATTATAATTTTATTGATTTTTTAAAAAAAGTGGGAGAATTTGGTCACTATTCTCTTAGCGCCATCAATGATGGTTGTGAGTGATGTTAATCTTTACAAGAACCTCTGTACCACTACGTAGTCTTTGAACTACTGCCGAATCTATGGGCAAACTATGGATGGTGATCCATAACTGAAAATTGTGATGGCAGGGAAATTTTAGCTGTCTGATCACTTGATTTGGCAAGTACCTCTAGCCGTCCGATCATTAGATTTAGCAGGTGCAATTTTTCATAAAAAAATGTACAACATCATCAAGTAACAAATAAGAATGAGAGTATACTTTAGGACTCGAATGGACAAGTAATATGATACATTGAAGTCAACAACAGATATTTTCAAGGCCAATAAAGGGTTTTTGTATTTTAATTTTTATGAGAAAGGCCTAAAGGTTGATGTGACGACAATTATAGATGTTGAAGAAAATGGGTCCTTTCCATTAACCAAGGGGCATTCCATTAAATTATGGGTCAATGAGGCCTCACCCATACCAATGGATACACCTCTCAAAAGTGTGTTTTTTATGTCATGTGGCACACATTTTTATCAATCTAAAGTCCTACTAATAGTAGAAGACAATGTGAAACTGATGTTGTCCTAAAATTGGTGCTCATTAGAGGATTTGAACTATTAGATTTAGTTTGCCATTGGATTAACTCTTATAAGGGTAAACACAACTCTTTGTCTGCTCTTCATCAGAATAGACGGAGAACAATTTTATCACTCAAAATAACTCTCCGCTAGAATAAATGAGGCGAAGAGTTGTATTATCAAATATAAAAGAAATTTCATACTAGAGCCAAAGAGTGACAAAGCTGCTCTTTATCCTGAAAGAGCTAACCCAAACGCACCCTTAGGCAATTTAAAATAAGACTTTCGTTTATATTTAAAGCAAGGTTTACATTGCAGTTCTAGTATCAGACACAGGTCTGCTAATAGACATAGGGGGTTGAATGAAGTTTATATGATATCCAACCACTTAGCATAAACTAAATTAAAACAAAATATACAACAAATTGCATCACTTGCCCTAAAGTAATCGCTATCATTCTCTTAAAATTTTAACAATTTATAATCACTTGTGTCAAAATCAAATGTCTGATATCCCCTCAAATTTATCGTCTTAGGAAAAAAAAGAATAACATTGTTGACCAAATCATTCTTCGAACTGTTATATTCATTAATTAAACTCACATATATGTTAATTATGTCTTTGTTTTGCTAATTCACGAATCTTTACAAGTTATATTTCATAATTCTAACTCTAACTTATCATTTACTGCTTTTCTTTTTTGAAGAATTAATAATATATCTTCAACGAATAATATACATCATAAAACATTCTCTAAGTTGTTTATTGCTAATTTATCCAAAATCAACACAAATGAAGACAGAACGAACTTAAAGCAAACCTTTGATACAACTCAAAAGACCCTCTCACTAAAAATATAAATAAATCTCTCTCTCTCTCTCTCTCTCTCTCTCTCTCTCTCTCTTCATATGTGATGCATCGAACCCACCATCGACGAGGCAGTTCGACGATGTAATGATAATGACCCTCAAAGAGAATCAAGAAAAGTTTATAATACTTATGAACTACATGCCAATTGCCTTTCTTGTATTCTTCTTCTTCTTTTCTTATTATTATTATTTATTTATTTATATTATTATTATTATTTATTTATTTATTTGTATTATAAGTCTAAAGTGGTTATGGAGTTTAGTGATTTGAATAAGCTAAGGAGTACCTTTAAATCCACCCACCAAAATTTTGAGTTCACCTACGTTGAAATACATTGATTGCATTGAATCAGACGATGGAGATTGTTTATCGTCCTAATCTTTCATACGATGGATCTTAAGATCATGGGTATACCGTTAGACGGTCTATTTTTTATTTTATATGCTACACACTCAAAAAAGTGATCTCAAAATCAATTTTAAGCAGGCAAGTAATGTTAAGGTTACTTTTTCGAGATGTGTGTAATGTGAAATAAAATGTTGATCGTCTGATGGTACGCTCATGATCTCAAGATCTATCATGTGAAAGATTGTGAGGATAAAAGATCTCTATCTTCTGATTCAGTGCAATTAATATGTTTTAGCATGGATAAACTCAAAGATTCGGTGGGTGGATTTAAAGGTACTCTAAACTAACTAGTTCATACTATGATATAGGATCGGATTTTTCAAAGTGCAACGCATTAGGGAAGTCTATATTTTATTGATCTTCAATCTCCCAAGGAGATATTCAAATAGTAGTTGGGCACGGGGGAATCATCTCCTTGCCTCTTATAAAGGAGGTTTCTTCTAGGTTCGGAAACAGCTTCGGGTTCAGATTTATTGTAAAATTACAGATTTAGGCTCCGTTACGACTCTCAAACATTTTTATTAAAAGAAAATTGTAAATTTAATTAAAATTTATTTTGAGTTGGTAATTAGTAATCCAAGTGACAAATAGTCGAGCCTCAGTTATTTATGAGAAACCAAATCAGTGAAAATCTACTTTCGGCTTTGAATCACATAGCATGGTTTCAAATATCGCCCGAATCCGATCCGGATCAATTTTGACTCAAATGATACCAATGCCATCGGGTGGCATCGCTATTGCCAGTCGGATTGGTCTAGATTGGCCGATCTAAGGCGATATCTACATGAGATCGGCTGATCCACCAATATAAAAGAGCTGGTATTAGGTACACGGTTTCGAATATCGGAGTCGGTGGATCGGATTAGGTACCTGCCGTGCCACGTGGTATGTGATCTAGGGTTGTAACCAACCGTCTCCAGTATCGATTCAAACCCATTGTCCCATTTCCCATAGATAATGGTCAAACGATCTGTCGATCATTTTCCGAGATATTAGAAAAATTATGAGAAATAATTACCAACTATGAAGAGGATTGTTTGGTAAAGCCGTTTCTTTTGGGGAGCTGTCACTATAAATGTTGGTTTGGGTCCCCATCACCTAAAGGGCAGGCATACTATATTTTTACCTCATTGTTATTTTTTCATATAGAACTTTGCTAGTGTTTTTGGTTTGCATCAAAGTGGTGATTTATATGTTAATCAAATATTATGTGGCTGATTATGGCTTATTTTGGGAAACATCTATATTTGTTTTACAAGAAAGACACTAATCAGTAGTCAAATGTTTGGTGACAATAAATATACCGAGAATGCCCTTGTCAGTTTGAGACAACGCGTGGAGTACGCGTGCCTAAATAGTTCATTAAGCTTTAACTAATTTTTAAGTCATCGATTGAGTGGTATCTTAGTTGCTATCCTCCCTCATTTGTGAGGCTTGAGGTTCTGAGCTCTATACTCTATATTTGCTTCCTTATATATATATATATATATATATATATATATAATCCTAAGCTTAAACTTGAACTAATTCCTAAGGGATGCTTTTATATTAATAAGGCGAAGGTTATTAGGTGAGGCATAGACAATTTGGATGTGCCTTATATATCGTAGAGAGTATGACTGCATATGGCATAACTCTTTGGTAGCTTCTATCATAACAAAGCTCACTTGCTTTAGTTGATTCTCATTCTCTTTTCTAATTCCCTGCAAAGGAGGATTTACCTGCTCTAGCAACAACCTCCCTGCTCTCTACTAACTCTTTATCAGAGCAAATAAAATCTGCTCTGACAAAGAGTGAGTAGAGATGAGGGTAGAACTGTTGAACAGGTAAATCTTGAATAAAATCTTGCTATGCAAAGAGTTATTAAGGAGAAGGGGTACTTGTAAAAACAGGTAGCAGAATGTTAGCAAAGAAGATGAGAATCTGCTAAAGTAAGTGAACTCTACTATTGCAGCCTATGATAGTTGAGGAGCAATATTTAGGGAATAAATCTCATATCGTAGAGAGTATACCAGTTCAGGAGCAACATTTGGGAATAAATTCCACAACAAAACACTCACATTGAGTGATACATAGAGGAATAAATTCCACCCAACAACCTTCCCCTTATTAATATAAGGGAGGAAGTAAACATAGAGTGTAGAACCCACGACCTAGATCCCCACAAAGGAGGGAGGATAGTAGCTGAGCTACTACTTAATCGGCGGGATTTATTCCCCTATGTGCCACTCAATGTGAGTGTTTTATTGTGTGGGATTTATTTCCCAAGTGCTACTCTTGAACTATCATACTCTCTGCGATATGTAAGGCAAATCTAAGTTATCTATATTATATAGCATCGTAAAAAACAACAACCAATTATATGGCGTCATTTCCTTTAGTGTTGTTGTAGAATAGAACTTAGAACTAGTGTTACGCATAGTAGGCATGTGACACAGGTGCCAAGTATCAAAGTGCCAATAGGTGTTTGGCACACAAATTTCGAAAGATTCTAATACTGTGACATGGGCATAAGAAAAATAAAATAAATTAATAAAATACATATAGAACAAAATTTGGAGGGAAATCTTAGAGATCCAATTGAGATATATAATGAACAGATACATAGTATAAACGTTAGGGAGAACACGCACGGGTGCACAGGATGGCCCACGCGCTTGGTGGCCATATCACATTCTACGTGGCATGATCAACCCAAAATAAATCCTATTTCGGGTTGATTAGCCATAAGACATGTGATTTAAGAATTTTTTTTTTTTTTTACTGTTTTGCTTATGTTTGATGGGTCAAAGATAAGGAAACGCTCCAAAACTTTGGTGCATCGATTTTCGCCAACTATGACCACTTTTTAACGGTGGAAAAGTCATAAAAGTAATTTTTTTAAAAATGGGATCTGATAGACCTTCCTTAAGTTGTTGTTGCACCCGATTCTCGCGATGGACACTACATGATGACCACCTGATGGTGGGCGTAGAGAAATCTCTACGCCCAAGTGTATAGTCCCTGCCCTTCATATATAGTACATGTCATAAACCTAAATAAAAATATATTATATTTTAAAAATCGTTTGCAACAATCCAAATCTTTTATTTAGTAGTTGCTAAATTTTATACAATTGTTTTTTTAATCGAAGTTCATTTTGTTGTTGTCAATGATGAGCGTTTTGAGATGATATTATGTGATATTTTTATACATGTCTAAAAGTTTCGTGTTGTTTGATGAGTGCCCAAATTTTATCAAGTGTCGACACGTGTGCCAAGTGCCACCAAATGTTGGCCCACAAAAATCTCTAAAATAGAAGTGCTAGTAACACTGCATAGAACTCACATGACAAAGAGCAAACTTCTGCCCTAATTTTAGACCATTAGTTTTTAGAGTTAGTCTAGTATCCACCCAAACGTGCATTAAAACAGTCCACACACAGATGTGTGTTTGCATAATGTCTGTGTGGACTGCTGTGTGCACCCGTGATGGGTCGACACTCATTGTAGGCTAAGTCTTTTCTTCATTAAGGCAGTCAATGGCTCGGATCAGCTTGATACCCAATCCGCCCAACTTGGATTTTTACTAGGTCGGGCATGTATACTTGATTTATCAGGTCAGGTTGGATATGAAGCATTTGCCCCTACACCCACTTCAGAGGTCGGGCGAAAATTGGATTGGGTCGAATGACCCGATATTTTGTATAGAAAATCAAGAAAAATAGAACCAGGTCGGGACGAGTGTCAAGTTGAATCGATTTTTTGTGTTGGGTCAGGTTCGGATGCAACATCGGGCTAAGTCATATCGGGCTTTTGCCATTTATTAAACAACCAAATTTTAGTTAGAACCAAAACCGAGCCTATTGATATTTGACAGCCCTACTTTTTACATTTCTTTAATCTTCCAACAATTAATACAAATACTTTGGTTTTAGCCTATGGAATAATATGATGGTGTGAAAGTGGAGAGTTTTTAGATGCATAGAGAGTTTCAGGCATGCACTTACTTTGAATGAGATGAAGATGAAGATTTTTTTCATCCCACTTAAATACTAGAGATTTTGAGATCATGGTTATGCCATTAGATAGTTTTCTTATAGGTGGAATAAAAAAATGACCGTCTAACTTAGAGATCAATTCCTGTAAGATTGGGACGAAAAATAATTTTCATTGTTTGATTCAAAGGAGTCAAAATGCTTTTCTCTGTAGGTGTCCTCAAACATTCGATGGGTGCAAATAAGGGTACCTGAAACATGATTAAAATTTTGGTCAAACTAATTATTTCAATAATTTTAGAAGAAAATTGTATTGATATAAATAAATGGTATTGAAAATAGCTCCGAGGTACATTGTTTACTATGTTGTCTTAAAGACAATAGAAACCCTACTCCGTCAAATAAACGAAAGTGTAATTGGATTCTCAGCGAATTTGCCTTCATGATACAACAAAGTCCAGTCTTGCGAAAAATCATATATTATTTTCTAGATTACACTTTCTAGAATAAGAAATTGTCACAGATTTTCTGATACACAAATTTTTTTTTAAATAAAGAAAATAAAAATAAAAAAGTAAAATAATATTATTTCTGTTATATCTTTCTAATCTGGATATAATCTCTGTTTATAGAGAAAATCTTGAACCATAGTATATTTTCAGATGACGGTGAAAAAAATTTAGATTTATATCTTTTTAGATAATGCGGTAAAGAGATAAATCGATTTAGACTTGTGTCTTTTTAGATTTACAGTGACGAGATGTCAAATTTGTATCTTTTCACATAACGGTAAAAAAATAAATCAAAATCTGAAAATACAATTCTTCGAAGATGAAAGTGAAAGACATTAGGCAATCATTGGGCTTAAGACCCCTTAGAAGCCACCCTCTCAATTTGTTCACAATAAAATGTATATTACTACAGTAATATATAACAAATTGATCTTGTCAATTGTAGCTAGGGTGAAGGGACACTTTCTCATTACAATTGATAAATCATTTCACCAACCAATCCTCTCAAAACCCAATCAATCACTTCCGTAAGAGAGACCTACTTCCATTTCTTATGTTATGTTATTTTTTTAGTTTTTGATAAACTCCTAATTTTATTAAACTAAGTCGGGTTAATTAACATAGAGATGAAGGAAAAAGAAAATGAGGGGGGCCGGTTGAGCCATAGCTCAACTTGTATCCTCTTCCCTTGTAGAAGCAACATGTTGTGGGTTATATTCCCCACGCTTGCTCCTGCCCTATATGCGAGTCTCTACTCAACGTGTCACACTAAAAATAGATTCTCTCTGCGTACTAGTTTGCACACTACATCTAGGTTGTCTGCGTAGTACGACATCCTCTAAAAAAAAGAAAAAAGGAAAACAAGGGTCCCCTCTTCCCACAATTTTTTTCCATACATTATGACTTATAAGAGAAGTCGTGTGTAATATTTAAGAGCTATGATCATGATATTTGCCCCTCTTTATTTCTAGGGAAAATTTCAAAAATCAACTCCTTTTAAACTTATTTTTCTAAATCTTCCCTAAACTTTCTAAAATCTTATCATCCCCATGCATAAAACTTATATTTCTACATATCACCCATAGTAACAAATTTCGTTTTCGGGAATTTTTCGGTGGGGGGTCCTTTCGATACATTTCGGATTAATTTCAATACTTTTCAGAAAAATTTCGGGAAAGTTTCGAGGATTACAAATATATATTTAAAATTTTTTTAAATATTTTTAAAAAATTTACTGAAATTTACTGAAAACTGAAAATTATCCGTAATTTTCATTTGACCCCCATTTCGCGAAATTTCGCCAAATTTCGACGAAATTTATCACTATAATACCACCTCAAATATGTAACTTAATAACAAAAATGTTTCTGTTTATACAAATCACATAAAACACACTCTACACTAAAATTGTAATGTGCTCTTTCCCAAAGGGTAGAACACTCTACTAAAATGTAGCACCTCTCGTACTATTTTCGGTGCAACTTCATTTCGTCCTTGCCTGATAGCAAACTTTAGTTTTAAAACCAAACAACTTTGTTTCGTCAATTATTAACTTCATTTTGACAAAAAAACATAAGTTCAAAATGGAACAAGAAAAATTATTATGAGACAATAAGGAACAAAAGAGGAACATATTTTATTTTAAGTTACTACTTAGAGTTGAGGGGATATTTAGATATATAAGTTTTAAGTATAGGGTTTATAAGATATTAGAAAAAGTTAAGGGAAGATTTAGAAAAATAAATTTAAACAGAGGAGGTTTTAGAAATTTCCCCTTATTTCTACCTTGAGCGCCAAATATAAACTAAAAATCTTACTTCTTCATTTTTCTTTTGATCTGGATTATGGGTGCAAATGGGTCTGGTCAACCCGTCGGGTCAGGCAATCTGTCGTGCTAGGTCCGATTGAAAATTCTGATCTATTTGTTAAATGAGTCTGGTTTAGGTTGAATTTTTTTGTTATTATTTGAACACGACCCAGGTTGACCGGATTTCCTCCCTTATATTTTAAATTAGTTTACTTGATCTGACCCGAGTGTTTTCTAAAGGGGTCGGGTTAGGTCCGGTTGAGGGTTTCAATAAAGGGGTCATGTTAGATTCAGAGTGAGGTTCAACGGTGGGATGTCGGGTTTGGGTTGACCCTTGCCCAACCCAAATCCAACTGGTCTGCACCTCTAATCTGGATGGTGCAGATGGACCCTTTATTATTGGGAAAATTTCTAAAATCCCAACTCTTTAAACTTATGTGTCTAAATACTCCGTAAACCTTTTTCAAGTATCTTATCAACCCTATACTTAAAACTTATATTTCTAAATACCCTTTGAATATGTAACTTAATACTAAAATTGCTTCTTTCTATATATATCACGCAAAACCCAAACTTTTCATCAAAATCTCAGTGTGCTATTGGCCAAAGCATAGCGCGCTCTCTACTAAAATGTAATACTTCTCTTATTGTTCTCGGTGCAAACTTCATTTTGTCCTTATTAGACAACAAATTTTAGTTTATAAACCGAATAATTTTGTTTCGTCTATTATCGATTTCATTTTGACAAAAAATTAAGTTAAAAATTGAGTAAGAAAAATTATTATAAAAAAATAACGAATAAAAATAGGGCATTTTCTTTTTAAGTTACAAGCATAGTGACATTTTTCGTTTTCAATAATTTTTCAGTGGAGATTCCTTTCGGTACATTTCGGATTAATTTCGATACCTTTCAGAAAAAATTCAGGGATTATATATATATATATATAATATTTTTAAACAAAATTACTATAATATATACTAAATTACTAACATATTAAAAATAAACAATTAAACATAAAAAAAATATCAAAAATTTTGAAATTTTGCCAAAAATATGGAAAAATACCAAAATTATCGAAAATTTTCCACAATTTTCATTTGACCCTTTTTCGGCGAATTTTGGCGAAATTTGTCACTATGATTACAAAAGCTAGGGGGGAATTTAGATACATATGTTTTAAGTATAGGGCTGATAAAATATTAGAAAAAATATGAGGAGGACTTAGAAAATTAAGTTTAGCCAGAGGGGGGTTAAGAAATTTTCCCTTTATTATTTATGAAATGGTGGGGTCGCATCGCAGTCCTTGTTTAAAAAACAGCTTAAACTTATAGCCTTTTCTGCTTTTTGTTGATGTGGACTTTTTGGACTGAAAAGAATGCACATTCCAACCACCCTTTGATTTGAAGCTAAGAGGTAATTAAAGTGCACATTTAAAACCTGCTCGTAGGGCAACCTGAGATAATTGTGCCTGATATTAAACGTAATACTATTAAAATCAGTATCTGTCCGTGGAAGAGGACCGATACTGATACGTATCAGCTGATACTGATACGTATCAGCTTATTCTAAAAAATGAAAAAAATAGGTCACATCTCGACCAAAATCGAGGCGTATCTTCCGATACGGTTATCGATACCCGAATTGGGATACCGATACATATCGATTTGTCAAAAAACCGATTAGTGTACACTACAAAAAATAAAACTATTAGCGGTATTTTTTTGCAACAAAAAATAACCGCTATTACAAAAAAACTATTAAAAGCTATTAAGAGTATTAGCAATAATTTTTTTGTTAATAGCGACAATTTTTGTTGCTGCTATTAGTCTTATTTTTGGTAGTGATATCGCCGATACTAATAAGTATCGGCCAACTTTTGATGCCTTGGTCTCACCTAGCCGAAAAGCTAATCTCACTATTGAATTGCTTTGAATCGGATGATAGAGAACGATTTTAGTCTCAATCTTCTACACAACTAATCTTGAGATCATGAGCATACCATTAGACTATTAATTCTTTTATTTCATGTGGCAAACTTCTCTAAAAAGTAACCCAAAAATCATGTGGGATACTTCATGTTCAAATTTGATTTTAGAGTTACCTTTTGAGATATGAGCCACATGGAATAAAATATGACCCTCTAATGGTAGGACCATGATCTCAAGATTCATTCCGTAGAAAATTATGACAAAAGATAAAAGTGATCTCCATCGTCTTATTCAGGCCAACCAATGCTAAGATTACATTTTCATAGCTAATAATAATGATACAGTGAAATTATCTTGGTCTAATATCATAATGGGTAGCTTTATTTACACCTACTAAATTATTTAGGGCACCTAAAGTGGAAATCATTGAGTGCTTTAAATCAAATGTTGGAGATTGTTTTTTGTCATAATCTTCTACACAACGGATCTTGAGACCATGGATGTATCATTAGACGGTCAATTTTTTCTTTCATGTGACATGAAAGTCACGCTTTGAGCAATGATGTGTGGTACATGATTTAATCACATTTTGAGATATGTGTCACGTGAAATAAAAAATTGACCGTCTGATGGTACGCTTATGGTATGAAGATCCATAGTGCAGAAGATTGGGACGAAAAAGAACCTCTATTATTTGATTCAAAAGAAGTCAATGGCTTTAGTGTTGGCGGCCTCATTAATTTGGCAGGTGCAAATAGAGCTAACCTATCATAGTAAAATCAAGATATTAAAATCGGTATCGGTCTCGGGTATTGATTTGCCCAAGGCCGATACGAATCAGCCGATATCGGTACGTATCGGCCATTTAAAAGAAATAATAACAAATAATAATAAAAGTCTTAATCGAAACTGATACGTATCGGTCATGGATCGAAATTTCGTCCGATACCGATACATATCGGACGATACGTATCGGTATCGGAGTTGAACAATACAGTACATTCAATATACCGTATCGTCCAATTGTATGGCGGATACCGAACGATACATTCAATGTATCGTTCGGTATCAGACGATACCGATACGTATCGTCTGATATGTATCGTTTTGGAGCTCGGATGATACATATTGGTAACCCGAGATTTTGACTCATGGTATCGATTGATATGGGCCCATATCAGTTTGGCCGAAAATCAATACATATCGGCATCGACCGATTTTTTATACCATGAGTAAAATAGTTATTACCTTATTATTAATAGTATTTGGTTATATTAGGTAAGGATGAATAAACCTACCACAAATATAGATTAAATGAGGAATTTGGAAGATGGCTTTTTGTCGTCGGAGTTGGTAGCTTTTATTCAAAGCTTTGGAGAAAACACTGCAACCAACTCATGTTTTCCTCAACATGTGGGGCACGAGAAACACCAACATTGATTTGATTGACTTTTTCAAGATCCTAAAGAGTTTCTTGAGTGATATCCAAATAAATTGGTACACATTAAAGTGCCACCTCCAAAACTCTAAAAGCACCCACCAGTCAAATCATTTATAAATAGGCCTGAACCCAGCCCATCTATAAATTCGAGCTGGACCTTAGAACATTCGTGCTCAATTTTATTTTTTAAGCCTAAACCCGACTTACCCTAAAACAAGGTCCATGGAGGATCGATACGAATCGGCCAATACGTGTTGGCCTTTTATTATTATTATTTTTTAAAATAATAATAAAATAAAGGTATCAGCCGATATCAACACCGTATCGGCCGATACCCAATACATATCAGCCAATACGGACCAGTATTGGTCGATACCGATATACCTGAGTTGAATACTGATAATATCGGTTTGTCTCCAAATCTATGATGTAGAAGCCCCCAAATCGGCTTAAGCCCCCATTTAACTTTAGAGTTTTTATTAAGCATGGTTTTTATACAACCTTTGTTTGTATATATGCCCCCCAAATCTATGATGTAGTAGCCCCCAAATCTATGATAAAATAAGTACTAACATTATATTTATCATTTGTAACCCACACCAATAAAAATTCCTAACTTCGCCACTGATCCCACAAATTGGCGATGCTTGGCTCCGTGCTCATTCTACCAATACATTAATGCTTTTCCTTGCATTTCTAGGCATTTTGGCTTGGGGAAAACCTTTATTATATTACGTGAAACCAAGGATCAAAATTGTGGTTTTTGTTTTGGTTTCGATCTTGTTCGAAATTGAAAATTTGAAATTTTGGCTAAATTTTTTTTTTTTTTTGAAGAAGCAAAATTTTGAGTTCGGGCAAATTATCGGCCGATAATTTCAAAATTTCAAACAATAATTTGCACCTTCGGTAATTTTGATGAAAATTTGGAGTTATCGTTTCAGACCCCACCGAAATCGATGCGTTTCGACCGAAATTTTGAACCATGGGTGAAACTATGACGTCTGAAAGTGCAAATTTTCCCCTACCAAATAGTGTTTCTTCAACGTGAATCATTTTCGGCCCTATAAGTTTGCTTAATTGCAGAAAATGCCTTATAGTTTGAAACTTTACATAATAGGCCAACTCCAAACTAAGCCATTTCTAGTTTCAACTCCAGTAGGTAATCTAAAATTATATAAACCAATTGTAACTATTATATTTGTAATCTCATTAGAGTGTACCTTATTTGATAACTACCACACGACAATTATCTTAAGTAATTGTAGTTGTCTAAACCAATTGCAACTCATATTAAAATTCTAAAATACAGAAGAAAATAAAAAGAAGATTAATTAGAGTGTACCTTATTCTAAAATACGTAAAATAGCGATCGAATTAGAGTGTTCCTTGTTTGTTTTATATTTCTATTTTCTTCTGTATTTTAAAATTTTAACATGTGTTACAATTGGTTTAGATAACTACAATTGATTGAGATAACTGATCTATCTTAAGATAGCGGGTGATGTGTGATAGTTATCAAATAAGGAACACTCTAATATGATCGCTATTTTACGATAGCGGGTCGCTATCTTAAGATAGTATCCACTATCTTAATTTAGATGTCCGCTATCTTAAGTTAGCGGCTGCTTTTGTTTATTCTATATTTCTATTTTCTTCTTCTTTCTTTTATTATTTTTTTATTTTCTTTTGTATTTTAAAATTTTAACATTGGTTGAGATGACTGATGTGTGGTAGTTATTAGATAAAATACACTCTAATGCAACTGCTATTTTAAGATAGCAACCGCTATCTTAAGTTAGTGGCTCACTAATATATTTTTATCTTCTTCTCTCTTTCATCTTCTTTTTATCTTATTCTGTATTTTAGAATTTTAATATGAGTTACAATTGATTTAAATAATTACAATTGATTGAGATAATTAATGTGTGATAATTATCAAATAAGGTACACTCTAATAAGATTATAAATATAATCGTGTGCGATTACACTTGGTTGGTTTAGCTAACTACAATTGGTTGTCGTTCACTGGACTACCTACTGGAGTCGGAAAAAATAGGTCGATGCTAATATGGAAACGGCTTGGCTTAGAGCTGACCTATTCTGCAGAGTTTCAAACTATAGAGCCGTTTCTACAAATAAGAAAATTTATAGAGCCGAAAATATAAATTTATTGAGTTAAAAGATACCCATTTAATTCCTCGATCCACGTTAAAAGTTACTCTGTAAAATATGTGATTAGATTTGACAATTGTTCTTTCTTTTTCTTTTTTCTTTTTTCCTTTTTCACATAAGAAAGCTAAAATTTTATTAAAAAATAATAGAATATAGAAGGAGAAATGCAACCATTTGGATTCACATACACTACAAAAAATAAAACTATTAGCGGCAGTCAAAAACTGTCTGCCACTATTAATAAAAGAACTGCCGCTAATACCTTTACTGATAATAGTTTTAATAGCCTCTAATAGTTTTTTTATTAATAACGATAGTTTTTTGCTGCAAAAAATTATCACTAATAGTTGAAAGTGCAAATTTTCCAATATGAAACAATGTTTTTTGCACTTTAATGTGATGTAAAAGTTGAAAGATACGCATTTAAATATCTACTCCAGAGTAAGATTTGACAACTGTTCTTTCAATTACATAATATTTTCCTTATATTAGAGAATATTAAAGAATCTCTAGCTTACCGGTGATAGATAGGATAATATGGCTATATATATATATATATATATATATATATATGGTTGGGGATATGCGCCTGGGCGTAGAGAAATCTCTATGTCTATTAATAGGAGCTCGACACGTTCTCCCCCCGCCCCCATTTCCTCATTTAACCCCGCTTTAACTAGGATTTTTACTAACAAAATTAGAAAGGCAAAGCCGGGCGAGGCGCATGAGATACGTTCCTAACATTGTGGTTGACGAGTCAAAATGCCTTTTTTGAATTCTTTTACCACAATATTATAACGAGATATTCCCCTTAGAACCTGCGCTGCCTACCTCTGTCAGGTATAGCCGGCTGTGCTACTTACCTCCGTCAAGTATAGCCGTCTGCGCTACCTACTTTATCTACCATTGTCAGTATGAAACTCCGCTGTAACTAACCCGGGTTAGTACAATTACACTTTCAGCGTATCCGCTCTCCACTGGGGGCGTTGCCCATTTTCCCTTTTCCCATATATATATATATATATATATATATATATATATATATATATGCAATATTCCTTTCATATTACTACTTATGTTTGTTGACAGAGAATAATATCCTACTTTAGCATAAGTGATCACAAATCAAAAGCAAGTTTTTTCTTACAACATGTGAGGCACGTGAAGCATAACCATCATAACTAAGAGATCATAGGGAGTACAAACAGTCCATGTGGCACGCATCCCAAAAGCGATCCGAGAACCACGCTTGATGGTACGCCCATAATCATGTTCACTTTTTGGGACTAGTTTCATGTGGAATCAAAATTTGACCCTTTAAATGATAAGCCCGTGATCTCAAGATCTATTTTGTAGAAGATTGAGTCGAAAAACGATCTTCATCGCCTAATTTAAAGCGATCGATAGTTTTTACGTGCACCCGTAGTCGCGAAGAGAGAATCCCAGGTTGCAAACAACAGTACCATATAAAATTTTCAAATGCAAAAAATTGTTTATAAACAAGTAGAAAGGGACACCTTGCTACCAAGATATAAATGAGATAGAAAGAGACCCAATGCATGCATCAGTTGAAATACTTACCTACCCATCCAGATCATACATCGATGGTGCAGATCAAATTTCGGAAGAGGAGGGACCCACTAATTGCAACAAGGTATCTAAGGAATGAGTCCCTTTGATAATGACTTTTTAGTTATTATTGGTAGGTTTGGACTTTGGAGATAGATATTTTAATTTGTTCCTCAATCTACATTCATGGAGGTTAGGTAACTTCAGAAAGGCATGAAATTTTACACCAAAAGCCACTCACGTTCGGATGATAAATTTAACAAAAGGCTAAATAAATATATATAATAAATGGCCTCTTTACAATAGTGAGCCTACTGACATTTATGTCCCTCTAGTAGGTCATATGGTATGTGAATTTGAGCAAATCCAAGTCAGGCCTATTGTAATTTATACTTTATATATTGATTTTGCTCTGAACCGTTTGATCTATGCACTTTCAAATGGATGGTACCTCCGATGCTTTCAACAGTCAAAATTAAAGTGCACTATTCGGATGGTTCAGATATTCCAATAGACCTGATGTTTCGGATGAGATATGCGTTGATGACGAGTTACTAGTTGAACTACTTAGATTGATCAAATATGTGAGTCACATATCCAACTATAGTCAAGAGAGTCATGGAAGGTTCATAGCCAAAATAATATACCAACTGAATGTTTCTAATCATATGATAGATGAGTACCTTTAAATCCACCTATCAAATCTTTGAGTTCACACATGTTGAAACAATTGACTATATTAAATCGGACGATGGAGATTGTTTATTGTCCCAATCTTTCACACGATGGATCTTGAGAAGATGATCGTACTATTAAACGGTCAGTTTTATTTTCGTGTGGTATACTCCCAAAAATGTGACCCTAAAATCAATTTTGAGCGTGCATATAATGTTAAGGTCATTTTTATGAGATGTGTGCCATAAGAAATAAAACACTAACCATCTGATAGTAGGCCCATGATCTCAGGATCCATCGCGTCAAAGATTAGGAGGATAAACAATCTCCGTCATCTAATTCTACCAAATCAATGTGTTTCGGTCTGGGTGAACTCAAAGATTTGGTGATTGGATTTAAAGTTACTTATGATAGATAAACAAGTCTTGGGCAAACGATATAAAAAATAAAGGCACTATGAGCACTCGAGAGTGGAATGTCTTTTTCACCTTATCGAAAGAAAAATGAAAAAAAGAGTGCCAATTTTTTTTTCATGATAGCCCATCCTACTATGTTGGCCAATTGCTTGGTGCAATGGGAAAAGGTTTGAGCTTTCAAGCGCGAAGTTGTAGGTTAGAGTTTGGAGAACAACTAGTTAATTTGTTTACGATACCAAAGGTTAAGTCTGCATCCTGTCCATCCCTCTCAACACCCCATACGTTGGGGTCCAATAATGGGTTACTGGGTAATGCCTTTTTAGCCATCTAATTAGCAGGTCGACCATCGATTCAAAAGAAAGACTCAAGGTATTAAAATTGGTATCGGTCTTGGGTATCGGTTTGCTCGAGGCCGATACGTATTGGCCGATACCAATACGTATCAGCCAATTTATTAAAAAGAGAAATAAAAATAAAAAACTAAAAACTCAATTGAAACCGAGACGTAATGGTCGATATGGGCCCGTATCGGCGATATCGATACATATCGCCGATATGTATTGGTATTAGCTAATTTTTGATACCTTGGTAAGACTTGTGTTACTGTACAATGCAGGATGTTAGGCTAGGAAGAAACAAAATTGTGATTCTTCGTTTTTTAAGAAGCTAAGATGTGGCCAAAGAGGCATTAGCTCAGTTGGTAACCTCCCTCCATTGCGAGGGAGGAGGTCGTAGGTTCGATGCTCGTCTTCCACGCTGTTTCTCACTCTTGTCTTGCCTGCTCCTCGATTCTTGAAATTATCTTAGCCTAAATGACTCTATCAAAAAAAAAAAGCCGAGATGTGTATATTAGGAAATATTTAGGAATATTATTAAGTTTATCTTTAAGATTTAGTTGAGTTGTAATGGTCTCTATTTATACAAGCATTTCCTATGAATGGAGTTAGCGAATTCTAACAATGTAACCACACACTCTCTCTCTCTCTCTCTCATTCCAAACATATGCTAAGGTGAATGGATGGAGCAACGAAATATGATAAAGTTCAAAATGAAAAATTGAGAGGAAGTTTAAGGATATCCTTAATTTTCTTTATATTTATGAGAAGCCAAGCTAGAACCAACGAACTTGAGGTTGCGATATTGTCAACTTCTTATCACAAGGGGCGTAGCCAAAAAATTTTGTCGGTGAGGACTACAAATGATAAATATACTGTTAGTAGTTATTTTACCATTGCTTGGGAGGCTTCTACATCATAGATTTGGAGGCTTATATACAAAGAAAGGTGTATAAGACACATTTCATAGAAACTCTAGATTTAAATGGAGGCTCGCCCCAACAACCTTCTATGTGGCTACACCACTGCCTATCACGTGAAGAGAGAGAGAGAGAGAGAGAGAGAGAGGGGCTTACCTAATACGTGTGATGTGCGAGTGTAGCACGTTCCCGGGGTCTTAGTTGAGTGCTATAAGAGGCCTGGAATATATATATATATATATATAGGAAAAGGTCTCTGTCCTCCATGAGAGGACGGTAACCGTCCTTCATGGTTCCAAGTGGAGGTTCATGTGGCATTCAAAATATAATTTCAATGCCATGTGGACCTCACGTGTATTGCTTAGATCATTTTTTTTTAAAATAATTTTGAAAACCCATCTCTATCATGTATTGTTTGAGTCGTGAACTGTAAATCATTGAAACTAGTCAAACATTGACTTATGCTTTTAAAAAGTTTTTTTCAAAATTTCATTTTTAAAAATTGATTTAATTCATCCACACATGCTCCATGTATACCTCCACGTGGACCTTGGAGGACCATGACCGTCCTCTAATGGAGGACGGAACCGACTCCCATATATATATATATATATATATATATAGAGAGAGAGAGAGAGAGAGAGAGAGAGAGGTGGACATTTCCACATGTAGGAATCAAATTCTCCATTATAATCTGTTAATAGGATGTCTTCTCTGTATTCTAATATGCACACAAAGATTAGTGGGGAAGATTCTTCTCTTTGGGAATCACATTCTCAATTATAATGCATTAATTACTAAGTTATCTTCTCCATGTGTTTTAGATGCACACCCAAATTCCATCCACATTGAAATCGTAATCACAAACTCAGATTATATGCACATGTTACATAAATAAATACCTATAAAAAATATTTAAATGATTAGTTTGTTATATGGCAGGCTCATAAAGTTCCTTTCTCTAGCCTTAGCATGGAGCAAGGGTAAAAATTCGAAATTCGTTTCAGTTTCGGGAAACCATAATTTTGGCTTAGTTTTAACCGAAATTATGGGTTTTTGGTTTCGTTTATGTGGGAACCGAAATTGAAATATTTCGGCCAAAATTTTGAACCATGGCATAAAGAGAATTTTATTTTCCAATCTAACCGGGGCTTGGGCCTCCACCCAAACTGACCCAAAATCTTAAATAGATCTACTCATTTTGACTGGGGCCCAATCCATATATAAATGGATCAGGTCTGGGTTGAAAATTTAGCCCCGATTACTAAATGTCTAAGGATCGAATCTATCACAGACCAAATCCAAACCCCGACCTGGACCCAAACTTGACCTGAAATCTTAAATAGGCTCTTTCATTTTGATTTGGACTCAATCCGTAAGGTCCGGATAAAAAATTTCGGCCTGATTACTAAATGTGTCAAGTTTGGATCTACCCTAAGCCAAACCTAATCCGGCCCTACCCTATCCGACTAGACTAGACCTGACCCAGAGTCTCAACGGGCCGAGATTGAGACCAGCCTGTCCTGACCCGAAATGGTCGGGGTATGGACTATGGAAAGTAGGCCCGAAATGTAAATGGCTTAGCCCGACCTGATTAGTATGTCGGGGTAGTCCCAAGAGACAGATTAAAGATCGGCCCGTTAAATCCACCTCGAACCCGACCCGATCACTTGAGATCAGCTATATATAAATTGTATAGAAATTATCGGGTGGTCGGAAGCACAACTCAGCTCGAAATAGGCCGGGTATGTGCTGAGGTAGGTAGGCTAATTAAAAGAGGCTCAATTATAATTGGCCCGTTTAAGGCCACACTGAACCGACTGCCGGCTCGGCCCATTGAGACTCCTATTTGTATCCTTTCTCGATCTTGATTTATATGCAGCGTGATGCATGGGCTCTATTAAATAATGAAATGTCCTTTTTCTAAAGAGAGGGAAGAAGGCATATGACTAGTTTAATATAAAGACAAGTGGCCATGTAACAGTCCCTAGGCTTGGTTTGTTCTCTTTTATTTATAGCCTAACTACCAAAAAATGAATTTTTACATTGTGGGCCAGTATTAAAAATGTATCTCTTAACACACTCACCTAATTTCTGAAAGCGCCCACATTTAAGACCCCTTTAAAATTATTGATTCCTTCGAATCAAATGATTGAGATCGGTTTTCACCATGATTTTCCACACAATCGATTTTGAGATCATGGCGCAACTATCATACAATCATTTTATAATTCCTTGTGTCGTAGATTCCCAAAAAATGATCCTAAAATCATATTTGAGCATCACATGTGCCATATGATTCAAGGGTTATTTTCTACGAATATGTGACATGAAATAAAAAACCTGACCGTGAGAAGTGCACCACAATCTAAGGAGCTTATGTGTGGAAGAATCAATGGTTTTCAATGGGTTTTAAGGGGTGTCCTTCAAAAAAACACTTGGGTGGTGAAATTTTTTATCAAACAAGGCTCTTACTTTTTAAAGGTATTTACATGAGTAGGTCACTTTCCTTTTAAAAGTTCAGGTTACCAAAAAAGAGAGGTTCACTTTTCGCATAAATCAAAATCTATTGGTGGTCACTGATACGGTACATTTAAAATACCTTATCGGTGCGTCCCATACATAATTTGAATATACCGGACGATACATACCAATGTATCATCCGAAACCGATATGTATTATCTGATATATGTCGGTTTGGAGTTGGACGGTGCATACCGATTTTCCAAAATTTTGACCTATGCTCCATACCCATATTTTTAAGTTCTCCAATCCAACTAATCCGTCCTTTTAGAGTGAAAATTGAAGGAAATTTGCATGGTTAAAAACACGAGGCAAGTGACACTCTCAGGTTTATTTACTTTTAAAAAGGAATAAATCTAGACCCTCCTTCTAAGGTAATTGTTTTAGAAAGTGACCCTCCTTAATAAATATAAAAAGTTTTGTCATTTTAAGGCAAAGAGCTATTTATATAAGAGAAAAGTACTAGAAACTGCCCCAAAAAAATTTTTATTATCATTTCGGTGACTTTTTATTCTTATTACCAGTTGGCACCCATGCACCCTCAATAGAGGCGGCATTGAGCTCCGTAGGTACTTTATGAAAACCTCAAATTACCTTTTAGCCCCTGCAAGAGAATGGAAAAAATCCCCCACCTATGTAGGGTGCCATTTGGACAAAACCCCATTAATGATCATTAATCGCTTCTTCAAGTGGAAATGCGCGCAGATTTGTACGACCCACACATTTGGCATCGTCCACTCCAGTATTTCAATGGTGCAGTTTGGGGACCTCCGGAGACTCTTTAATGGCATCTCCCTCGTAGCGAAGGAGATAGTGAAGCGCTCTCAAACAGTGGAGAACGAAAGAAATGGAGACCTCGGTACCCTAATTTTTCATCAGTGAAGCAAGCAATCATCTCCGCCACAGATTTAGGTGGTATAACCAAAGGAAAAGTCCACGAGTTTTCTAAACCTAGGTCAAAGGAGACGATCGTCTACTTCTCGGATTCCTCGGATTTAGCTGCTTCAAAATCAGATGAGGAAGAAAAATTCAGCAACTGTGATGATATTGTTGGCAGTTCGACGAAATTTCATTCGCAAAACGATGAAAAAGTAGTAGAGATCGACTCGCAACTTTAAATGATCGACCGAGCTATATGGCATTAACGTAATTACTTTACATTTTAAGGTGATAAATTAAAGAGGGATAAAAACGTAAAAGTCATTGCAACCCCCTACACGTTTGAAACTCGACATGGCCCGTTTCTCGCGTGCAGGGGCGCTGTTAGGAAATAAAAAACATCATATGTTATTTTCGTCATAAAGATAGGCGCACACCTCTTTTTGGTAAAAAGCCCTTTATATAAGGCATATTTTTGGAGATTTGATTAAGTTCGGTTGGTAAAGAGTTGATAACCATCACAATCATGTCAAAAATGTGTATAACGATCAAAAAATAAAAATAAAAATAAAAAAGATTGTGAGAATGAAAGCTCTACTTGGAGTTGATTATATTAAAAAAGTACACCCAAATTCCCCAATTATGAGTTCCCTTTATCTTATTATATATAATGCTTTGCACTATAAAGAAGATTAGCCAAGGTATTAAAATTGGTATCAGTCTCAAGTATTAGGCTCCTCGAAGCCGATATTAATGCGTATCAGCCATTATATATATATATATATATATATATATATATATATATATATATATATATATATATATATATATATTACAAAAAATAAGACCATTAGTGCTAATTTAAAATTATCGTTATTAATTAAAAACTACCACTAATATCCTTACAACTAATAGTCTTAATAGCATTTTTTTATTAATAGCCGCAATTTTTTACAATAAAAAACTCTCGCTAATAGTCTTATTTTTTGTAGTGGTAAAAACCTTGGTCAAAGCCAAGACATATTGGTGATAAGTATCGGCCGATTTTTGATGTCTTGGTGATAGGGTTTGGCCTTCAATATTGACCACTAAATTGAAGAAATATCTGTAGATCATATCGTTAAATTAAAGGATTGATACTATTAATCTGATTATTATTTGAACTCTAACTCACGTTAAGCGTCTTTAACCTTGACACTCCAAACCTTTTACCATTGCACCAAGCAATAGCCCCGAGATAAACTATATCAATCTTTGATGGAACTAAACACCAACAACAAAACAAATAAATAAATTGTCTTTGCTTGGTACCATGGGTCAAAATTTCGTGTGATACCGATCCATATCGGACACCAAGCAATAGCCCCTAAATAAACCATATCAATCTTTGATGGAACTAAACACCAACAACAAAACAACTAAATAAATTGTCTTTGCTTGGTACCATGGGTCAAAATTTCGTCTAATACCAATACGTATCGGTTTTGGACTAGGACGATACGGTACATTCAATGTACTGTATCGTCCATCTTGTATACATATGCCCGATACGTATTGTCCGATATTTTACTATTCCGATACGTATTGTCCAATATGTATCGGTTTTGAGCTCGAACGATCATATCGGATACCCGGCATTTTAACCCATGCTTGGTACTCCATGTTTGGTTTTCTATGAGTGGCGTTATTTGCAGTTGTTTTACTTACAAAGGGCACACACATTTTTACCATAATAGACAGTTGACTGCCTTGAATCAAACGGTGGAGATCATTTTTAGTCCTAATATTTCACAAAATAGATCTTGAAAACATGGCACACCTATCAGACGGTCAGATACTGATTCCACAAGGCACACATCTCAAAAAGAGATCGTGATCAAGGCGTACCATCAGACGATTACTTTTAGAGATTTATGCCACGTGAAATCAACATGTAACCGTCTGATACGTGTGTCATGACCTCAAGATCTATTGTGTAGAAGATTGGGACAAAAAGCGATCTTAATCGTCTGATTCAAAGCAGTGTGTTCTTCACAGGTTTAACAGGTGTATTTAGTCTTTTAAATATGGTTAAAATAAATACCACGTCATTTATTCAAATACCTAGAATGCCCCTATTTATTTGGAAGTTTGAAGATGTCCTTTTCTTTCCTTTGTGATAAATATAAAAAAATCCACCCACCAAATCTTTGAGTTCATCCACACCGAAACACATTGAATCTATGAATCAAATGATGGAGATTGTTTATTATCCCAATCTTTCACACGATGGATCTTGAGATCACGGGCGTACTATCAAACGGTCGATTTTTAATTTCATTTGGTAAGTGATCGTAAAGTTAATTTTAAGCATGCATGTGATATTAAGATCACTTTTCTGAGATGTGTGCCATATAAAATAAAATATTGACCATCTGATGATACGCTTATAATCTCAAGATCCATTGTGTGAAAGATTGAGAGTATAAACAATCTCCATCATCTTATTCAATGCAGTCCATGTGTTTCAGTGCGGGTAAACTAAAAGATTCCATGGGTGGATTTAAAGGTTCTCATTAAAAAAACATCCCTATGTCATGAGAGACGTGGCAGCGACAAATTAGTGCAAACCATGAAATGGTACGTCTGTTTGCACCAACTAAAACTCCAAAGACCTTGTTTGGCCACTTGTGTTTCGCAGAAAAAAGTCATTAAAAAATCGTACAGATTTTTGGATATAGTCAAAATATAATTTCCAAGTAAAAATCTTTTGAAATTATTTTAACATATATTTTTTTGTAAAAAAAATAAAAAAAAAATTATATTTTCAGCCCTCTAAGCTTGCTTATTTATAAAAATGGCCTTATAATTTAAAATTTTATAAAATAAACTAACTCCAAGCCAAGCCATTGACATATTTTTTTCATTATATATATATATATATATATATATATATATATATATATATATGCTATCTTAAGAATTTGTATCTAGTATCTTAAGATAATAGGTGTTATTGTACGATAGTAGACTATATTTTATGATAGCACTCGCTAATATATGATAAAATTTAAGGTACGAAGAAAAAGAGAGATTACCGTGTTATCTAATATAAGTTTTATGAAAATGACATTAGATGTTAATCCATTTTAATTGTATATATAATATAAAATTACTGTAAAATTATTAGTTAGTAATCTGCTAAAAACGTAAAAACGTAAAAACGCAAGACATAAGTAACAAAAAAATAAAAAATTCAAATAAACCTGTTAAAAATATAAGAATAAAAGACTTAAGTAACTAAAAAGGAAAAAAAAAAATTTAATTCGTTAATATACCGCTATCTTAAAATAGCGATCGCTAATATACCGCTATCTTAAGATAGCGACCGTCATTTTAAAATAGCGATCACTATCTTAAGTTGGTGGTCGCTATCCTAAGATAGATTTTACAGTGATTTTATGTCATGTAAACAATTAAATTAAAACAGATTATCATCTTAGTTTATATTGAATAACACATTAATCTCTCGTTTTCTTCATATCTTAAACTCCAATCCACTAACATACCGCTACTTTAAAATAGCGACTATTATCTTAAGACGAAAGGCGGTCACTATCCTAAAATAGCGGTATGTTAATAATTTTACAGTTATTTCATACCATATACCATATACACAATTAAATTAAAATAGATTACCATCTAATGTCGCTTATATTAGATAGCACAGTAAAATCTCTTAATTTAATCACTATCTTAAAATAACGGTATGTTAGCGAATTTTTTAAATTTTTATTCAATTTTTTTATTATTATTTATGTCTTGCATTCTTATATTTTTGACAAATCACTAACTAATAATTTTACAGTGATTTCATATCATATATACAATTAAAATATATTAGTATTTAATGTCGTCTTTAGATAGCGATCGCCAACGTAAGATAACGGTCACTATCTTATGACCGCTAACTTAAGATAGCGGTATGTTAGTGAGTTTTTTGAAAAACAAAATTTATTAATATTTTATGTTTTTATGTTCTTGGTAGATTACTAACTAATAATTTTACAGTGATTTCATACTATATATACAATTAAAATAGATTATTATCTAATGTTGTCTTTTCGAATATTTTATTGGATAACACAATAATTTCTCTTTTTTTTCATACCTTAAAGCCTATCAGTGAGCACTATCATAAACTATCGACCGCTATCGTAAAATAACGTCTGCTATCATGATAGCGGACCCTATTGTAGTCGGAACTGAAAAAAAAAAAAAAAAGACAACAAAAAAATAATTATATATATATATATGATGAAAAAATAAGTTAATGTTAATGTGGAAATAGCTTGGTTTGGAGCTGGCCTATTTTGCATAATTTCAAATTATAGGATCGTTTCTGCGAATAAACAAACTTGTAGGATCGAAAATATAAAATTTTCAAAAAACAAATGCCCCCCTTCCTTGCACCTGGGGGTGTATTATGTTCGATTTGGTCGATTTTGGATCAAAATCACAAACTAAACTGCTTCTAATCGATTTCTAAACGTTCAAACCAAACCAAACTATCCAATTGTTGAACCAAACCAACCCGATTCAATTCGATTTCGATTAGGTTCAGTTGGTTTCGATTTTCCTATAAGTTATACTTGCACATCAAAATTTTCTAATTTTTCAACCTGTTTTACACTTTTCGATTTTTCTTTTTGCCAAACCAGACCCAAATCAGACCAAAACCGGCATTCAGTCTGGTTTGGTCAGTTCCAAAAAATGTACAACCCTACTTGCAGCAATTAAAAATTGGTATTTGTCACTTAAGATTTTTGCCATTAAAAGCGTTGATTGTCTTGAATTAGATGATAGAGTTCGTTTTTCATCGATTCTTCAGTGTAATAAATCTTCAGATCATGACACACCTATCAGACGGCCATATGTTGATTCCACGTGAAACTTGTGTCATGTTAAAACTCCATCTAATCCATTAGATTTTAAGCTCATGATCTAAAGATCATAAGTGAAAAAGATTGGCACCAAATATTATTCAACACTCAAAAGGCATATTTAATTCAACACTTGATTGTGTCGAATCATACCATAAAGATTGAGTTTTACGCCACTCTTTTGCGTAATAGATATTTAGATCATGACCTTCAAATCAGGCGGCTTAAATGTTACCCAACCATTTAAGCCACTTGATTTGAAGGCCATGATTTAAAGATCGTAAGTGAAAGAGAATGGCACCAAACATGCTCTTTATCATATGACTCAATGCACTCCAAATCCAGTATCTAATTCAATAGTTGACCATATTAAATAATATGAGAAAGATTGAATTTTGCACCACTCTTTAGCATCATAGTCTTTAGATCATGACCTTTATATCAAACGGCTTAGATGTAATCTCAACTCATAATCATGCCATTATTCACACATTGTAAAATCATAACCTCGCCCCCACGGATCAAAATTTCGGATCGAAACCAAAATTTTGGGGCAAAGAGAAGCTCTTTCACTTTTTGGCTCGTGCGAAAAACTACTTTCACATTTGATAACACAGCTCTTCACCTCATTTGCTTTAACGGAGAGCTATTTTAAGTGATAAAATTATTTTATATATGTTTTATCTCAGACGAGATTTTATCTACTTTAACAGAGAGCAAATAAAAAATTGCTTCTGCTCTTATAAGAGCTAACCTAAACAAAGCCTTACCCTGTAAAGTTAATTATTTTAAGAAAAGAACCCTCCAAAGTAAATAAAAAAAGTTGTCATTTTAGGGTAAAGAGCTATATATTTAAGGCGTACTTTAGATAATTGATTAAGTGGGTGGTAAAGACTTCCCTTGGTGGGGGTTATAGCGATCACAATCATGTCAAAGATGCCTATTAAGATTGTGAGAATGAAAGCTCTATTATTGGGAATTGAATATATTAGAAAAAGGAGAACCACATTTCCAATTATGAGCCCCCATTATCTTATTATATATTAGTGCTTTGCACCATAAAGATGATAGTGATAGCCAATGTACTAAAATCAGAATCGGTCTCGGGAATTGGTTTGCCTGAGGCCTATACGAATCGATTGATACCAATACATATCGATCTTTTTTTTCTTTTTTTTTTTAAAAGTAAAATTCTCCATCAAAATCGAGATATATCAAACCGATACGTATTGATTTGGTCGAAAACTAATGCATATTGCCAATATGTATCGATATTAACCGATTTTTGATACCATAGTGATAGCATTTGGCCTTTGATCTTGACTGTTAATTGAAGAAATATCTGTTGATCATATCGTGAAATTGAAAGATCGATACTGTTGATCAAATTATTATTTTAAATTCTAACTCACGTCTTAACGCTTGACAATCCAAGCCTTTTACTATTGCACCAAGCAATAACCCGTAATAAATTATCATAAATTATCATCTTTGATGGAACTCAACAAGAATGAGAAAATAAATAAATAAATTGTCTTTCCGTGGTACTCCGAGTTTGGTCTTCCATGGGTGGAGTTATTTGCACCCATTTTTCCTGTGAGGAATATACACATTTTTTATAATAATAGACCGCTGACTATCTTGAATTAGACGATGAAAATCATTTTTAGTCCTAATATTCCACACAACAAATCTTAAGAACATGACACATTTATGAGATGGTCAGATATGGATTCCACAATGCACACATCTCAAAAGGTGATCATGATCATGAGCATACCCATCAGACGATCACTTTTTGGGATTTATACTACGTGGAATCAACATGTGACTGTCTGATAAGTGTGCCATGACCTCAAGATCTATTGTGTAGAAGATTGGGACAAAAAGCGATCTCAATCGTTTTATTCAAGGTAGTTAACAATTTTATGATGGATATGCGTGTGTTCTTCACAAGTCTAACGGATGCATTTAAAGCTATCGGTCTTTTATATATGGTTGAAATAGATGCCACGTCATTTATTCAAGTGCCTAGAATGCCCCTATTTATTTGTAAGTTTGTAGATGTCCTCTTCTTTTCTTTGTGATAAATATAAAAAACAAAAAGTAACTTTAAATTCACCCACCAAATCTTTGAGCTAGACCGTAGAGATTGTTTACTTTCTCAATCTTTCATAAGATGGATCTTGAGATCATGGGCATACCATCAGACGGTCGATTTTTAATTTCATATGGTACGCATTGAGAAAAGTGACTTTAAAGTCAATTTTAAGCATGCATGTAATGTTATATGGAAAATAAAACACAGACCGTCTCATGATCTCAAGATCTATCATGTGAAAGATTGGGAGGATAAACGATCTCCATCGTCTGATTTAATGCAGTCCATCTATTTCAAGGGGTGTAACTAAAAGATTCCGTAAATGGGTTAAAGGTTATGTTTTACGACCTGGCAGCCACAAATTAGGACAAAACATGTAATGGTACATATATTTCCAACAACCAAAACTCTACGGCCACATGAGTTTTTCAGGAAAGAATGAAAAAAAACAAAAAAAAATCGTACGGATTTTTGGATACTTTCTGCAACATGGTAGGTCCCACTTGGTTGAGAAAGCAGTGAAAATAGTCAAAATAAAATTTCCAAGGAAACTTCTTCAGAAAATTCTTTTAGCCCATGTTTTTTGGCAAAAAAGAAAATACCCTCCTTTGTTGCACCTAGCTAGGGGTGTATTCGATTCGGTTTGATCGATTTTGGACTAAAATTCAGTCTAAACCTGTTCTAATTAGTTTCTAAATATTCAAACCAAACTAAGCCGTCCAACTGTTGAACCAAACCAACCCGATTCGATTCAATTTCGGTTAGGTTCGATCGGTTTTGATTTTCCTATAAGTTCTACTTGCACATCAAAATTTTTCAATTTCTTAACCTGCTTTACACTTATAATATTTTCATTTTTTGGGGAGTCGTTTTACTTTTGCTCTAATACACTTTTACTGACTCAACTTTTAGAAATTAGAACCCTAAGTCTCTACTCCCTAATTAAACATCTTTTTAAATTCGAGCCTTAAGTAAGGTTGTGAAATATTAAATTTGGGCCCAAATGTTGGACCGAAAATCTAAGGCTCAATTGTCTGCTTGACTCAAGTTGACTATATATATATATATATATATAATTTGCTTGCAATTGATTCGGTCGGTTTCGACTTGGGTAGGCACTACAAAAAAATAGATTATTTATAGCAATCATAAACTGTCGCTAGTAGTCTCAATAGTTTTTTAGTTAATAGTGGCACTTTTTTGTTGTAAAAAATTGCCGCTAATAGTCTTATTTTTGTAGTGAGGCCCGAAATTGAATCCAAACCGAACTTTTCAGTTTTTCTTTTTGCCAAACCAAACCCAAACTGGTACCCGTATAAATCGGACCAAAACCGATGATTCGGTCCGATTTAGTCAGTTCGGCCCAAAAAATGCACAACCCTACTTGCACCAATTGAAAATTTGGTATTTGTCGCTTGGAATTTTTACAATTAAAAGCGTTGATTATCTTGAATTAGATGACGGAGATCGTTTTTCATCAATTCTTCAGCACAATAAATCTTGAGATCATGGCCCACCTATCAGACGTCCAGGTGTTGATTCCATGTGGTATACATCCCCAAATGTGACAACACGGTGTAACATGTTACATCAATTGGTATGTGAAACTTGAGTCATGTTAAAACTCCATTTAATTCATTAGATTTTAAGCTCATGATCTAACGATCAAAGGTGAAAAAGATCGGTACCAAACATTATTTTCGTCATATTATTCAATACACTCAAAAGTCATATTTAATTCAATACTTGATTGTGTCGAATCATAACAACGTAGATATTGAGTCTTGCGCCACTCTTTTGCGTAACAGATATTTAAATCACGACCTTCAAATCAGACGACTTAAATGTAACCCAACCATCTAAGCCACTTGATTTGAAGGCCATGATCTAATTAATATCATAAGTGAAGAAGTTTGGCACCAAACATGATCTTTATCATAGGACTCAATGCACTCTAAAGCCAGTATTTGATTCAAGAGTTGATTGTTATGTATCATATGAGAGATTGAATTTTGCACCACTCTTTAGCATCGTGATCTTTAGAACATGGCCTTTAGATGATACGGCTTAGATGTAATCTCACTTCATAGTTGTGTCATTATTCACACATCATAAAATCGTAACCTTGCTCCGTCTCCTCCGGCCAGCATGTATTGATCGCTTTGAATCAGATATCGGAGATTGTTTTTTATCTTAATCTTCCACATGATGCATTTTGAGATCATGAGTTTATTATAAGATGATTTTTTTTTTTTTTCATGTTGCACTCATTTAAAAAAAAGGACTCGTGATTTGTATTTGAGCTTGATGTATGCCTTACGAGTTTAGATTTACTGTTTGAGATGTGTACCATGTGGAATAAAAAAACTAACCATATGAGGGTATGCCCGTGATCTAAAGAACCATCTTGTAAAAAATTGAGACAAAAAATAATTTCTATCGTCTAATTCACAAAGAGTAATGCATTTTGGCCCGACGAGACGGGATTTACATAGTGTGAATAATGGTACCTTAAGAAAATAATTTTACATTGTAGCCAAAGAACCGAAAAAAATAAAATCCAAATCACTGGAAAATTTTTAAAATAAAATTTCTCATAAGTTCTTTTATTTACAATCCCATGTAAAGTAAAAATAAAAAAAAAAAATTCCCGTGAGTTTTGTCAAATAAGGCATAAAGGCGCCTACCAAACCCTCCTTATAGTGATTTGACAGGTAGGGCAGGTCTATGTTTTTCGAGTTTTTGTTTCAAATAAAAATAATCTTATTTTAAATAAAAAAATACAAAATTGCATAGTTAATGGCATCAACCCTAGTGAGAAATAAACAATAAAACTAAATGTGATTTTACCGTTCCTTTTAGGTGCAATTGAATCTTTTAACTGCATGATCTTTTATTTTATATTTTAATATTTTATTTATATAAAGTAATTGTGATTATCGAGTCACTCCTATCGATGACATTGGTAATGTGATAAGCTGCTACATGGCTGAAAAATAGTGTGAGACTAGGCAAGTTATCTGATCCATGGTACTGGACTACCGTTATCCAAACTAAATTATGCAATTTTTAGGAGATTTGTGGTGTAATTTGGATATTACAGTAATATCATACAGTAGCCAATGCTTGGTGTGGTGGAAGATGCATTGGGTGTCAAGCGTGAAGACACAGGTTCGAGTACGAAGAGTAGTTATTTTGTGTGTAAACAAGTAAAGGTTTTTAGAACACCCTCTACCTACGAGTTAAACATTATGTAATGGCATTATTTTTTATGTTAACCATCAGACGGTGTTCAATGATTGAGTCATGGCAGACATGCATCATAAGATTATCAAGCTTAGTAAGAGCTTTTTGGTCATCAATCATGTTAAAAGCTTACTTATAAATTCTTGAAAATCCATGAAAGTAATCTTCTAATAGGATTTAAAGACCAGAAGATTATAAGTTCACTTTTCCGAGTACAAGGACACATGGAACCATTATGTGTTTTGAGTGATTTGATGGCCATCATCTCAAAATCTATGGTGTAAAAGATTAAGCCTGAAATGTTGTCTTCATCAATTGAATTTTCAAACATAGAAAACTAATAGAATGTTAGATTTACATGACGGCCATTAAATTTAGATGACATTTAATTGCTTGACTTAGATTATGAAAATACTTTTTATCTCAATCTTTTGCACCAAAAATAATTGGACGACGTCCACCTATTAGAGGGACATGTCTCTACAAAAATAAGGTGTATTAGCGGCACTTATTTTTAAGGCAATTTTTGGTAGCGGCAAGACTTATAGCGGCAGTTTTTCGTAGCGGCAAGATTAATAGCGGCAGTTTTCTGTTAAAAAAATTGCCGCTAATAATCTTATTTTTTGTAGTGTGTATAATGATTTCATTTGCCACACATTCCAAAAAGGACATGTGCCCTCAAATCCTTAAATCCTAAACCCTAAAAGGGGATGTTCCTCCAAGTCCCTACCTCCATTTATTAAAAAGGAATCACTAAAATCTTTGAAACAAAGCTTATCCCAAAACATATTATGATTGTGGTGCTCCACCTCTATTGAATTATTGAGGAAAAAAATTATTCACTTAACCATTAGGGGCAGACTTGGATAAGATTCTTTATAATAATAATAGAGGTTATGTATGGCATAGATCTTTGTTATCCCTTGTCATGGTAGAATTCACCTGCTTTAGTAGGTTCCCACCCTCTTTGTTAATATCCTGCTATCTGTTTTAGTAAGTACCCATTCTCTTTGCATAGCTAGATTTTATGCAAGATTTTTCTATTCAGCAGTTCTATCCTCCTCTCTACTCACTCTTTGTCAAAGCAAATTTTTATTTACTTTGGTGGGGAGTTAATAGAGAGCAGAGAGGTTGCTGCTACAACAAGTAAATCCTCTTTTGTAGAGAGTTAGAAAAGAAAATGAAAATCAACTAAAATAGATGAACTCTACTGTAGTAGGGGCTAACAAAGAGCTATGCCATACACAACCAAACTCTCTAATGTGGTTAGCCTTTTGAAGATGAGTTCGTAGTAGGTGCTTCAGCTCGGTCACCAACAATCATCTATACTATCCATATGACATTGTGTACATAAATCTCAACCGTCAGCGACGAAGCCTATCATATCGATCAAACAACTCATATCGCCTGATCAAAGAGCTCGCAAGAGTTTGTAATTTGAACAATTGAAATAAACTTTTTTCCTTTTTTGATAGAACAATTCAAATAATTATTGACAAATGTACATAAGGAATGTGTAAAATGCACTAATTAAAATGATTAGGATTGTTCATATATTACCTAATAAAATAACTAGATAACTATAGAGCTTATCTAATTAGTAGGGCTATCAACGGGCCGGGTTTTTCACCCGACCCATTTTTTTAAAAAATATAGTTTGGGCCTAAACCTGGCCCGATAGCTAATCGGGTCGAGTCGAGCTCAGCCTGATTTTATGTTGTAGCCTGAACCTGGCCCGATTAGCTGTCCGGGCCAGGTTTTTAATATTTTTTAAGAGTTTTTTTAAGAGTGATTTTTTTTTATATAAGTACCTCATTTTATCGGGCCGAGTCTTACACTTTGCTTTCGAATCTAAACCTGTTTCTTATTCGGGCTTAGCCTGGCCCGACCCGTTTATAAAATAACTAAACATATTGGGCCCATCTGGGCCGGGCCCAGGCTAAAACATGGCCGATTGACAGCCCTACTAATTAAGATTTTTCTTTAAAATTATAAATTTCAGTATACTTATTTTTAATTTCAGATTAATTTATATGGAATTATATATATTTATAAAATTTATGGATATATTTGTGGAGAATAATATTTACTTTTTACTCAATCTGGTCCAATCTAGTTCGAGTAAACCGGTGCTCGCACCAATTCGACGTTAGATCCCATTTTAAAAAATGGGTATAAATTAGAGGAAAGTATGAAAATGCGTCCCATTTATTTTTTTATTATAAAAAGGTCAATCTTTTTTAATTATGGTAAATGCGTCCCATATGAGCCAAAATTATGGGCATTCTCCATGCACATTGTCTCTGAAGAAAAAACGAAGTTTAATTTTTTGGTGATATAAAATGGCTCTAAGGCTTTGTTTTGTTAAAGGCCCTTTAAACTAGGCAATACCATTTTTCGTGCTTCGGTGGTATCGCCTAATACAAGTATAGAATCTCTCAAAGTAAGTATTATTTGCACTTAAATCAGCGTCTTCTTTTTTGTTTAGTGATATCCTTAAGAACTTAAAACTTGCCAACTGCCTCAAGTTTTGGGTAGCTTATTTTCAACCCAAGATTCTTTCTTTTCTACGTGAGTTTTACTTTCTTAAGCCATTGACTCTATTACATCAGACAATAGAGATCATTTTTTATCCTAATATCTCTTAAGATCACGCCACATTAAATAAAAATATGGCCGTATAATGGTAATCTATTGTGTTGGTGATTAGAATAATAAATGATCTCTATCGTCTGATTTAAAATAATCAACAATTTAAGCATGTGAAATCGAGTTGAAAAGAAAAATTGTTGGGTTGAAATAAAGTTACCCAAAGTTTTAAAAGCTCACTAATAATGAGTTTCGTAGTTGGCCCGCTACGATGGGGCATGCAGTGTCTTGTGTTGACCTTCAATGATGCACGGATATATAGACTCTTAAGTCCACTCCCGTCTAAAAGTCTACGTGGTGCATGGCGGGTATTGCCTTCCCACGGTGTATGGGTCGTGCACCATGTACCTTCTGAATTTGTATTCCGCACAAAGGCCGTGTACTGTGTACCTACTGTGTTTGGTGAGCATGCCACTGAAATGTACGTCCAACCTAACAGAGTTTGGTGTCCGAATGAGGCGGCACGGCCGGACCCACTTAGACTATAAGACACAAAAGGGCCCACTTATATATATATATATATAAGAGCTGGTTAGGTCCTCTAATGGAGGATGGTGACCGTCCTCTAAAATATACATGGAGCTCTACGTAGTACTCAAAATACTGTTTGAGTATTATGTGGAGCACAAGTGGACGGTTTAGATTAATATTAAAAAAAAAAAAAAAAATTAAATTTTTTTAAACTTATAAGTTAACGTTTGACAAATTTTATTGGTCCATATTTTACAATTAAAAATACACACAATAGATATGAGTTTCAATTATTTTTTTTTTCAAAAGTAATCTAAGCAATGCACTCGAACTCCATGTGACATCAAAACAATATTTTAAATGCCACATAAAGCTTCACATGACAGCTTAGAATACCGTGACCATCTTCCCATAAAAGGGGAACACCTTTATATATATATATATATAAAAGCTGTCCCGTCTTTTCATAGAGGGCAGGCACACCTATATATATATATATATATATATATATATATATATAAAAGCTGTCCCACTTAGACTATCAGACGCAAAAGGGCCCACAAATTAAACTATCCTCAGGCCATCAAACTTTTATATATATATATATATATACACATGGTAGATTCTAGAATCTAAATTTTATGATATGTTGATAAGTTGAAGGGTAGATACCCACTTAATATGTTAATAATTAATATCCGAGCCATTACTTGCACACACTTTTAAGTGATTGCACCGGATTGCGCCAAATTTAAAAGAAAGACTTGCAAGTTTGGCGATCTCTATTATGCAAAAACACGATCTATATCATTTGATTTGAAGGTCGTGATTTAAAGATGTCAGTTGCAAAAGATTAGAACAAAATATAATTTTTATTATTTGATTAAGTGGAGTCAAAGACTATTATATAATTCAATAATTGACTATTATAACAAGTATGGTGTTTCGCTCCAATTATATGTATCATAGATCTATTGGTCATGAACTTCAAATCAGACAGCCCATATTACATTTTTACATATTACATCAGTCTAAAATACCAAGTCTTTCTTCAAATTCAGTGCAATCACTTGAAAAACGGGTGCAAGTTATGGCTCCCAATTAATATCCCACATGTCCCTTTTGGAGTTGCATTGAACCATGTGGCGGGGACAGACTCTGAACCTGGCCCGTTTTAGGCACACTTACCTTAGGTATGGGTAGTTAGGGGGAATGGGGGCCCTTGCCCATACATAGGAGGTAGTTGGAAGCTCAAAGAGAGGAAAGTTGATGGCAGAAGCAAATCATACCACATTGGGGCCACCTAGCACATATTTTGAGCAATCAAAGTCATAGTGACTAAAAATTCTTTGATTTTTTTTAAAAAATCATCAATAATTTATGACTTTTTGAAAAAAATGAATAATATTATATATTTCTCAATTTTTCCTGAATTTTTTTTTTTTTAAGAATTATTTGAAAATTTTATGAATTATTCACGAATTATTTGATTTTTTTTCAAAATTTTGTCCAATTTTTTAATTAAAATTTTGTAGTTTTAATTAATATATTTTTATGATTTTTCTTTTTTATTTTTCAAAATTTGCCAACTTTTTTCCATCCCCATTTATTCCCAAACCGCGATTTGGTCACTTATGATACAAGTCATCTAAATGAATGACCATTGCTCAAACTAGAACTGTCAATGGATCTGATCAATCAGATAACCGACCCGACCCAATATTTGAGTAGACCGGGAACATAAACTTCCCCGTAAGATCAGGTCAAGCATGAGACATCCGACCCAAGCCAGCATTTATAACTATAAAACATGAAAATGTTAGGTTTTTATTGGGTCAGTCCCGCATCGGGTCAGGTTTTCTGGACAAATCGAGCAAATTTTATTTTTTCATTGAGTAGCCAAAATTTTGACCCGACCCAACTCATTGAAAGCCTAGTTTAAACCCAACTCATCATAATATGGGTTCATCAAAAGATCACGGCGATCCAAAGTAAACACTACCTAAAATTGAAAACGATCTTTATTAAAGTGCCCAAATCAAATGGTTCGAATCTTCTCCTTGGCTTGTCATTTTAGGTGAGTATAAACTTTTTTATTAATCCAAGTCATCCAAGAGCACCGTTAGACACGCATACATAATTAAATCACGTATGCAAGTTTAGATCTGCCATAATAAATGGTAACAAAATTGGTTTCGGGCTCGAGTATTGGTCCTTGGAGGATTGATATGTATTGGCCTATTTTTTAATTTTATTTTTGAAAAGAAAATATAGGTATCTGCCGATACGGGCCCGTAACGACTGATATCGATACGTATCGGTATTGGCTGATTTTTTATATTATAGCCATAATAAATGGTGTGGAATCTTTGGGCTATGAAAAAATGACAACAAGATAGAGTAAAGGGACTGAGTTGTATATATTCAAAGCGATAACAAGAAAAGATAAATAAAGTTTGAAATAAGGATCAACATTTCGGCCGAAATGACCGAAATTTCGGTCTAAATTATTGGTTTCGGACCTCACCAAAACGATGACTTAGACCGAAATTTCGGTCATATTTTGTATGGGATTGAAATTATTGGCAGAAATTTCGACAAAATTATCGATTTTCAGCTAAAATTTCGGTCCAAAATTTTTATTTTGATCATGCCCAAAACTGAAATTTTGGCTGATCCTTGGTTTGAAATGAGTAAGAGAAAATTCGAAAGTAACACTAGGAAAGGATTGAAAAGAAGCATGAGGTACTTTGGATATGTTCATTGAAGTTAGAGGCAAAACCCTTACGAAAGGTTGAAAGTTGAAACTCTATAATCATGAGCAAGTAAGAGAAGAGGAAGACAAGAGAAGTCAGGGGAAGCACTATAAAGGATTGCCAAGTTACAAAGAAATTGGCATTGATCAGAAATGAGTGGATAAGTAGTAGGGCTGTGCATTTTTTGGACCAAATCGATCAAACCAAACTGAATCGCCGGGTTTGATTTTGACAAAAGGAAAACCAAAATGTGTGGTTTGGTTCCAGTTCCAAGCCTCCCCAACGGAACAAAATCGGATCGAATGTAATTTGTAAGTAATTATATATATATATATATATATATATATATATATATATATATATATATATATATATATATATATATATATATATATATAGGCGGGAATTTTGATTAATTTTATAGGACATTTAAGTAAAATGCATATTTTTATATAAAATCTTATCCTTGTCTTTAGCCTATTCCTAAATCCTAAAGCGGTAAAGTAGAACTTATAAGAAAATTGGTTGAAAAGTTGAGAAAATTTTGATGTGCAAGTAGAACTCATAGGAAAATCGAAACCGACCATACCAAATAGAACCAAATTGAATCAGGTTGGTTTGGTTTAAGAGTTGGACGGTTTGGTTTGATTTGAAAATCTAAAAATCGATTAAGATCGATTTGGTTTGTGATTTTGGTCCAAAACCGGCCAAACCGAATCGAATACGCCCCTAATAAGTAGAACTCGCAAAGCCGACCCAAAATAGATAGGATAACGCTTATTACCATTGACTACTTTGAATCAAACAATGAAGATCATTTTAGTCCCAATCTTTCACATAATGGATTTTGAAATCATGAGTGTACCATCGTACGATAAATTTTTAATTTGATGTGGCATTCATTCCAAAAAGTGACCTAATTAGCACCCCGCACACAACATACTTAAATGTGATTTTTAGGTCACGTTTTGGGATCTATGCTATGAGAAATAAAAAGCTAATCGTCTGATGTGTACCCATGATCTAGATCCATTACGTCAAAGACGGTTAAGGAAAACAATTTCCAGCCTCTGATTTAAAGAAGGCAATGACTTTTAGCATCGGTGCCCTCAGTAATTTGATAGGTGTGAATAGAGCTACCCAAGAAACTAACCCGTTCAAAGTTGTGCATAGGTCAGCAATTTTGTCCATAACGTGGCAGTCAACTCTGCAACTAGTTGGGTATTACATGCACGGGCCACCGGTACACTATAATACTAGCCAAAAGCTGTTTATCAAATTTATCATAGATTTAGAGGCCCCGTTTGCACATTTGTCAAAGGTTGACCAGTGTATTATTGACCCGTGCAATTATCACCAACTCTTTCATAGTTTCAACACGTGGCATTAATTTTGATCAATGAGTGGTCATATTAGCATACGGATTAATTGTGTACGGCTAAAATAAATAGTCAAAGGTTGACTTCCCCAATGTCATAGCTTCTAAATCTATTACTGTGAATGCCGTTGAATCAGATGATAGAAGTCATTTTCTAACCTAATCTTTCACACATTATATATCAGACACTCAAATGTTGATTATAAGTGAGCCAAGATAGCGAGATTGAAATATTAGGATAAAAAATAATCTCTATCATCTGATTCAAGGTAGTCAACGGTGCAGATGGTAGAACCATCAGTGGCGCCACAAGAATCTTTGGTTGCAAAACCGGCTACCCTTTTAAAATCGTATGCCTCGCGTGTAATGTTAAGGGTACGGGGTTTTAGGGTAAAAAATGATCTCTATCATTTGATTCAAGGCTGTCAACGGTGTAGATGGTGGAACCATTCGTGGCGCCACAAGAACCTTTGGTTGCAAAACCGGCAACCCTTTTAAAACCGTATGCCACGTGCGTAACGTTAAGGGTACGGGGTTTTGCAACTAACAATTTGGTCTTTGTAACTGATATTTCCACCATTGACATGGTTGAACTTTAAATTAGATGGTGGAGATTGTTTTCGTCCCAATCTTCCATGATCTAGCATTTGGTACTCTGGCTTCAACCACAAAAATGGTACATGGATAATTTATAATCTTGAATAGAAATCTAACTTAATTAAGAAAAAAGATTTATAATTAGCTAATTAATTTATTAGTTATTATACTTATATTTTACATTCTTAATATATATTTCAAAAATAAAATAAAAGGTAATAAAATAAATAAATTATTTTACAAATTTTAATACCAACCGGCCTATTTTGTGTGCATCGGATGAAAAGCGATTTATTTTGTGAAAGACTGGGAAGAAAAACGATCTCGAACATCTGATTAAAGTCGATCAAACGGTTTTAAGGGTGGAATTATCCGTTGTAAAGATTAAATCTTCGGTTGCAAAAAGTCATACTCTAATGTTAATTGGCATGGGTCAAAATATAACCTTATATATTGAAAGGACAAAAATACCCTTTTTGGTGGTTTTCTCGGGTTGCGACCCCACTAATGCATGGAAACAGTTAAAGCTTCGGTCGATCTCTTGTCATCGCTTCCCTCTCAACGATTAACATCAAAAACTTAAATACAAAAAAGTCTTTGTCTCGATATTATCTTCTTAAACTTATCCAAAATTTCTCTAATCGTATTTGATCTTATCTTCAATTTCTTTTAGTTACTATCACACTACTTTATATTACAACCGCTAAGGTAACAAAATTGGACTCGATATCGGGTATCAGCTAAAATTGGACTCGGCATTAGGTATCAATCCTTGGAGGATGGATACAACTCGATTGATACCGATACGTATCGCCCTTTTTTAAAAAAAGAAGAAGAAGAAGAAACTATAGGTATCGACCGAAACCGATACCGTATCAGCCGATACGTATCTGGTATCGGTCTAAGCCGATACACATCTGCTGATACCTGATTCGTATCGGCCGATACCGAGTTAGGATACCAATACGTATCGGTTTGCTGAGAAACCGATACGTATCGGTATCGGCCAATTTTTTATACCATGACAAATACTTCAATTAAACAGAAGAAAACTCTGTTGACTAATTTCTATCAGATGATGGTGATCGTTTTTCGGACCCAATCTTCTACACAAGAGATTTTGAGATCATAGGCCTACCATCAAACGGTAGGATGTTGATTCCACGTGGCACGTATGCCAAAAAGGGAATGTGATTGTAGCATACCATTAAGCATGGTTCACATTAACTTTTTGAGATGTGTGCCACATGAAATCAACATCTTACCATCTGATGGTAAGACCATTATCTCAATATCTACTGTGTGGAACATTAGGACAAAAAATAATCTCCATCGTTTGGTTTAAAGCAGTCAACGAATTTTTCTTTTGCTTAAGTGAGGTGGTTGTAACAAAAAGTGGTGTCGTAGTCATAGTGACAAATTTCATTTTCAGGAATTTTTCAGTGGGGGGTCCTTTCGGTACATTTCAGATTAATTTCGATACCTTTCGGAAAATTTTCGGAAAAGTTTTGAGGATTAAAAATATTTTTAAAAAAATGTTTAATTTGTTTTTTTTTTAAATTATATATTTTAAAAGGATTTACCAAAAAATACCAAAAACCAAAATTTTCCCAAAATTTTTGTTTGACCCCTATTTCGCGAAATTTCACAGAAATTTGTCACTATGGTTATAGCAACATTAGCATTATCTTAGGATACAATTATTTACACTTGCTGAAAGAATGACCTCACCCCATCTCCTGCTCTCACAGATCATGGCATAATTTTTCGTTTCAATCTTTCACACAATTGATCTTGAGATCAAGGGTGTACAACCATTAGACAATTAATTTTTATTTCAAGTGGCACGCAACCCTAAAAGTGACTCCAAAATCTTAGGCTTAGGTATGATTTTAGGGTCACCATTTGAGATGTGTGTCACGTAGAATTAAAAATTGACCGTCCGATGGTACACCCATGATCTCAAGATTCATTGTGGTGTAGATTGGGATGACAAATATCTCCACCGTCTAATTTAAAGAAGTTAATGATTTCAGCTTAGGTACCTTTAAAGATTCTATGGGTGCAAATAAAGCTACCCTTAAAAAATTGAAAGTGTCTATGATATCATTCCTTCTTGCATTATAATGGTAAAAATATATGCATTTAACCAATTATCATCTCATCGGCCACATCAAGATTCTTGAAAAAGTCCAACATTTGAAAATTTAATCCATCAAATTTTCGTACATTTATTATTGAAAATGAACTTCCCCCAATTATAGTTTCAAAATATCTACCTTAAACCCTTGAAAAAGTCACCTTTGAAAATTTAATCCCATCGAAATTTTCGTAGTTATAATTTTCAAGGGTAATGCCCCAATGGTCAAGTCCAATTAGGTTTGAATAGAATTTCTAGTTTAACCATCAGTAAGACTTGGAAATAGAAAATTTTTGACTGCACTTTATCCAATAAATACTAAAAATCATAAAAAGTCAGGATTCTTCAACATCTAAAGGCTGCAAATGTAATTGAACTCCTCCGAAATCCAATTCAACCTGATGGGCTTGACCATTGCCCTGTGTTTCAAAATTGCACTTCTTTGAATAAGTTTCAAAGTGTTGCCCTCAAACATTTCTTATTCAAAAAGTCATAATTGTTGATTTATATAACTTTCCAAATATGTCTTATTACCTAAATGCCTTGTCACCTCATTTCCTAGTTAGTTCCTCCTCACCATAGTCACCAAATTGGGATTTGGCTATAGTTCGGCAAGGTTAAAATTTAAAAAAATTCGACAAATCCAAGAAGTTTGGGTAAATATTATGAGAAAAAATCGGTGCGAAAAATTAAAATAAAAAGATTTAAAATTAAAAGAATAAAAATAAAAAATTAGTAAGTCACAACTTTTTCAAAAAATTTGGGAATAATTCGCAAATTAGTCATTGTGATCAAGGGAATTTTCAAAAAAATCGCGAATAATTAAGACTTAGGAGAACCTTAAATTTGCAAATTTTTCAATAAAATGGGCGATTTTTGTGACTATGCTCCTCACCATCTTCCCCAATGGGTTGCACGTGACTAATGTCTACAATATTATTATATATAAAGTAGTATGTTTGAATATTAGAGCAACAACCTATTCTTTTTTTTTTTATAACCTAGGTATCTGGACCTCTTAGAATACCTGCATAATCTCAGGGGCACAACCGTACCCCAAATTTAGCACATGCTGAGTCAATACAGGATATAAATCCCTTGGGTCGCCTCGGGAGGGAGGGAATTCGAACTCAAATTTCCTGCTTTTGGAAGCAAGTACCTCACATATATATATATATTATATCCTGGTGGTTGTTTTATGCTTTTGAAAGGTTGAAAGAACTGTCCTACGATTTTGGGAGTCAAGGCTATATGCCTGGACGTAGAGATCTCTGTGTCTATTGATTTGGGTTTGACACATAGCGCCTTTTTAGTTGATTTTGACAGATGTGACATTCTTATATTTTTTTGTTTAACTTCGCTTTAACCAAAGTTACCACTAACAGAATTAGAAAAATAAAGTATTGTGACGCGGTTGGGGATATGTTCCTGACATCGGGGGGTTGCAGTGGTTGTTATTACCTTTCGAAAAGATCATTATTGCCTAAATTGTAATAATTTTTTTCTTGCTTCGTCTATGAAGCACTAGTGCCTCTATATAGGCGCAATCGCTTGACGGAGGGCTAGCACAACTATCATGAAGCATTAGCGCTCCGTCAAAGAATAGAAGGTGTCTACAATATGACACATAACACTTTTATATTGACATATAATACTTTTTTGTGTGAAACGAAGTCTGACCTTATATCATTTATTATCATTGTCAGAACCTTAAATGAGAAGCGGTGCAAAGCGAATGAGAATACGACTCCTGACATTGTGATTTGCAATGATCATCATTACCATTCGAAAAGACTATTTGAGGCGGTCCTTCGAAATGACCATTTTTCCCTCAATTTTAATCATTTTTTTTTACTTCGTATATGAAGCGCTAGCACCTCTTTTATGAACCGTTAGCGCCTTTTTTATGAAGCGTTAGCATTTCATCAAGAAATTGAAGGCGCCTACAACATAACACGTAACATATTTTTGTTGACACTTAGCACATTTTTGTGCAAAGCGACGTCCGACCTTATATAATTTATTATCGCTGTTAGAACCTGAAGTGTAAAGCAGTGCAAAGCGGATAGGAATACGGTGCCTAACGTCGTGATTTGTATTGACCAACTCTTCACAAAAGAAGCGTTTGCGTCGACGCTGATTTATATATTTTAAATGCTTGTATTTTTTTAATCTATAGCCTGTAAATAAGTGAACGAGAAGATTGGTCAACAATAACCAAATAAAATAATATTTTACATAATAAGCGATGACACGACAATTCTAAGGCACCATCACTTCGTATAAGAAGCGATGGCACAACTATTATGAGGCGTCATCACTTCCATCGCTTCACATTAGAAGCAATGACGGGGTTATGCTAAACCTCAACTCTTTACAAAAGAAGAATCTGCGTCAACGCTGATTTATATATTCTGAATGTCTATAATTTTATGATCTATTCCTTGTATATAAGTGAACGAAGCGAAATTAGGGAAACGCTTACCTCTTATGTCACTGTTCTGCATTTCTATCGACTCAGAACTCCAAAGATAAAGAGTGAGAGGGAATTGTCTCAGAGATGAAGTGAAAACTTTTTCACAAAGAGGATCCTAAGGGTGCGAGAGAGAGAGAGAGAAGTAGCGAGAGCACCTTTTTTGAATTCATTTACCGCCCTAAACCTCGCTATCTAACTTGACATTCCTTTTGCCATCTGCGCTACCTATCTTTGTCAGGTGTAGTCGCCTGCGCTACCTACCTTTGTTAGCAAGATATTTTTGTTGTGGTTAACCTGGGTTAGTGTAAAGATATTTTTCACGTGTCCGCTTCTCATTGACAGACTTAGAGATATCTCTACGCCCAAGCGCATTTTTCCCCTGCCTATATATATAATTTTTTTATTTTCGGCCCTATAAGTTTATTTATTTACAGAAATGGCCTTATAGTTTGAAATTGTGCAGAATAGGCTGGCTCCAAGTCAAGTCATTTTCACGCCGACATCAACCTATTTTTTTATTATATATATGTTTTTTCATTATATATAAAATACATAAGAAAATTAGAAGAAAATGAAAGAGAGAGAAGAAGATAAAAATATAGAACAGATAAATTACTACAAATTGATTACATTGCTTTGCGTTACAATATTTTCACAAGAAAGTGTATAAATAAGATTATAAATATAACCGTGAGTGATTACAATGATTTAGTTATCAAATAAGGTGTGCTCTAATATTTATTCTCAAGAAAAAATCAAATAATCTTAAATAAACTAGCGGCCGCCAACTCAAGATAAGGGCACGTTAGGCGGCAAGATAGCGACCCGCTATCTTACATTAGCAGTCCGCTATCTTAAGATAGCGGCCGCACATGAAAGTATATAAATAAAATTACAAATATAATCATGAGTAGTTATAATTTATTTAAATAAATAAGATTATAACAATTAGTTTGGATAACTGACGTAGGCGTAGTAGTTATCAAATAAGGTGTACTCTAATATTTATTTTCAAGAAAAAATTAAATAACTATAAATAAGATAACGACTGTTATACGACAACCAACTTAAGATAGCGGCATGTTATTTTACATTAGTGTCCCCTATCTTACGATAGCGGTCGCACAGGAAAGTATATAAATAAGACTACAAATATAATCATGAATGGTTACAATTGGTTTAAATAAATAAGGCGTGATAGTTATTAAATGGAGTGTACTCTAATATTTTTTTTCAAGAAAAAATCGAATAATCATAAGTAAGATAGTGACCCCCAACTTAAGATAGCGGCATGTTAACGGCAAGATAACGGTTCACCATGTTAAGATAGCAGACGCATAAAAAATTGTACAAATAAGATTACAAATATAATCGTGAGTGGTTATAATTGGTTTAGATAAATAAAATTATAACAATTAGTTCAGATAATTGACGTATAGTTATCAAATAAAGTGTATTTTGATTTAGATAAATGATACGTGGTACTTATTAAATAAGGTATAATCTAATATTTATACTCAAGAAAAAAATTAAATAATCATAAATAAAATAATGAATGCTATTTTAAGATAGCGGCCGCCAAGTTAAGATAGCAGCATGTTAGCGGTAAGATAGTGGCCGTATAGAAAAGTGTATAAATAAGATTACAAATATAATCGTAAGTGATTACAATTGGTTTAGATAAATAAGATTATAACAATTGATTTAGATAACTGAGGTAGAGTAGTTATCAAATAAAGTGTACTTTGGTTTATATAAGTGACGCGCGATCAAGGATCATAATTTCAGCCGAAATGACCGAAATTTCGATCCAAATATATATGGTATTCAAAATTTCGGTTAAATTATCAGCTGAAGTTTTCAGCTGAAATTTCAGTCAAGAATTTCGGTTTCGGTCCCCTCCGAAACTGAAACGAAAACCGAAATTTTGATCCTTGCGCGTGATAGTTATGAAGTAAGGTGTACTCTAATATTTATTCTAAAAAAATAAATCAGATAATCATAACAAAGATAGTGGCCACCAACTTAAGATACTGGTAAGATAGTGGTCCATTATCTTACATTAGCGGCTCACTATTTTAAGATAGCGTCCCACAATTGTAAGACAATGATCACTATCTTACAATAATGCACGCTGTCTTGTTATGCTATATTGCGATTTTTATTTCTATATTTTATTTATGTTTGCTATGAAAGATTTTAGGTTATCAGCGCTCAGTTGTCGTTCATTGAGCTACCTATTATAGTCAGAATTGAAAAAAGAGATGATAAAATATATATATATATAATATAAAAAAATAGGTCAATGCTGATGTAAAAATGACTTGATTTCGAGGAAATTTTTCATATATATGAGAAATTTCTCATATATATATATATATATATATATATATATATATATATATATATGTGGGACGAAAATGCAAATTTCCAATATATACCTATCTTAGCCATGAACGAGTTAGCACTTAAGTAGTGCCTCAATCTATGGATAGAAACACATTATGATGGGAAACTACAATGTTAGATCTAGACAGTGGAAGGGGACCGAAGCCGTATGTGCTATAACGATGGGCTAAGGACCATCCGCCTTATGTATAGAAGTTGTCAACTTAATTTCAAATGAGTTTGATCCTCGGTAATAGGCTAATAGCTCAATCTATAGATAGAAAAGCATGTGCTATATTGCTGAGCCAATGATCGTCTGCGGTATCTATAGAAGCGGTCACGTTTATTCCCCAACGGGTTAGCTCTTTATATATTAGGGACATGAGTCGTGTAAAAATGCATTTTGGGCCGTCTGATTTAAAGTTCATGATCTATAGATATTTAGTGGGTAAGATTCAAGCAAAACACGGTATTTATCATATGATCTATTATTGTCAATCGTTAAATCAAATAATAGCCTTCAACTATATTTAATCACATGATAAAGATTATATTTATCATATGATCTATTGTTGTCAACCATGCTAATTTTTGTATTTAATATCTTTAAATGATGGGCTCCAAATCAAACAGTTTAGATAGTATTTTCATACAGCAAAGGTTGTCAAACTTATAGGTCTTTGTTTTAAATTCGATAATTCGGGTGCAAGGGCCAAATTTTGTATTGCAAATGGCTCCCTTTAGATTAGGCCTGATTTTATTTGAGAAATAGTAGCAATAAAATACTATATTTTTTTTCTTTTATATATTTGATTTCAATAGTAAAAGTATGACCCCTCTAAATACAATGAATAGCACGGATCACACATTTCAAAAAAGGTTATTATCATGGATCAAAATATCGTCCGATACATATGATATGGTAATTGGGTATTTCTTGGGGCTCCTTAAAAATAGTCAAATTATTGATCAATTTATCATTTGTATCGTCTATTTCGTTTGATGTATCGTTCGTATTGGACGATAATTTGAAATTATCATCTGATAATTTAAAATTATCGGCCAGTAAGCCCCCAGCTTCAAGTTACGAAGGAAAAATATTAGAATGTATCGTCCAAAAACGATATATATTGTCCGATACGTATTAGTTTTGGAATTGGACGATACATACCAATTTTCCGAAATTTTGACCCACGATCGTTGCCCATTAGGCCGAATAAATCCCTAACCTGGACTGAATACATCCCTAACCTTTTGATTTTTACACAAATCGAACCTGCATCTTTTGGTTTACATCCCAAGCCTTTTACCATCGCACCAAGCTGCTTAGGGGATACACATCTCTCACCGTCAAATAGCAGTTGGGCTTTCGTCAGGTCCAACTGGTCGGACCGTACATGAGTTCAACCAAATTTTCAAACTGCTTAGAGAAATCTGGCCTTTAATGGTCTTCATACTTTCATAGCATATATATACATGGAAGTGCTTTCCACATTGTATTGCAAGGTTTATAACCAGTAATATAGTCGAGATTAAAGGTTTGTGGTCATTAGTTTTCAAATTTGCTGTTATCTTATGTCACATGATAAGAAATTGGGTTGCTCTAAACACACCCGTGCGTTCTCTAAAAGCATCTATGTCGGAGACTCTCTTATTAATTGGGTCGGATGAGAAGATGGAGATCGTGTTGCTGCCCGATCTTCCACACAATGGATCTTGAGGCCATGTCACAATTATCGGACGGTTAGTTTTTTATTTTACATGTCATAAATCTCTAAAATATGGCCTTAAAATCACGTTTGAGTGTGATTTGTTTCATTGCACACAAGGTTCACTTTTTGGGGATATGTGACATATGGAATAAAAAATTGACTGTCTAATAGGTGCAATATAGTCTCAAGATTCATTGTGTGCAAGATCGGGGTGAAATGCAATCTCAATCATCTGAGCCGACCCAATCAACGATTTTTAATGGGTTGCACACCTGAGAGGTTTCAGAGAACGTGCGGGTTCGAATAGCGCTATCCTAAGAATTTTAGTTATTTAAAAAAAAAACAGTTGCTACTTTCACACATGCCTTTAAATATTGCACACCAATTAATGACACAATTAATTCCATAATCGCATCAATTAATGAAAAAAATTACTATTAGTTGAGCGGGATATAGGTCATTTAATAAACCTTTTGGGAAATCATCATGTGTTGCATAATCTTCCTCATGATCTTTGATATAAACAAGGTAACAAAATGGGTATCTGACTCGGGTATCGGTCCTTGGAGGATCGATACGACTCTGCTGATACTGATATTTATCGGCATATTTTTTTTTAAAAAGTCCACGTGTTTGTATTTGAAGGCTGTTGAATCCGAAAAGGCAATCCCACTTTTAGCGCAATGGTTAGGTTTCTCGATCTCCGTAGCCATAAGAGGGATGTGACTGTTGGCTTAAGGAAATCATTTAGAGCATTTAATATTACTTCTCTCCAATCGAAGTGGAAAAACTGATTTGGTTATGCCAACTGTCCTCCTCTCTCAATCCGTCTTCTCTCTCAAACCTGTTGAAGAGAAACAGTGGTATTATTGTATTAGACACATGGGAGACTCTGTCCTCCTCTCTCTCAAACCCGTTGAAGAGAAACAAGTGGTATTACACTATTACTGTATTAGACACATAATAGACTGGATCCACATTCCTTGTGTCAAAGAGAGAAATCTCATTGTCCCTTTGAGATCCCAAGCACTCATACTCTCCCCTTTCCCGAAATCCCCGCGTTCTTCCCTTTGTTTGTATGCTTACTAAGTTGTCCCCACGATGCTGAAACTATGGAGCTGAGGCGGGTCTCTGAGCCCCCGTATCCTGCGAACCTGGAACGAATCCCGCGAATCTTGGGATACCAGTGTGTATCAACACTGATACATATTGGTTTATCGAGAAACGGATTCGTATCAGTATCGACCGATATTTAATACCATAAATATAAAAGAAAAAATTTTGATCCTCACTCAAAGCAACTAAATGTCATTTAAAATTAATTGCTATCATATAAATCTAAAATAACAATGATTTTATATGATTTTCGACTACTTTAAATCATACGTCAAAGATATTTTGTTCGTCCCAATCTTTTAAACCGAAGATCTTTTAGATCATTGGCATACCTATACATGATGGTTCCATCCAAATCGAATTGAAGAGTTGACTATCATGTTAACCATTATATTTAGCTTAAATAATTGATATTAAAGTTCATTAATCAAATAATTTACATTTACTTATAAGCATGTTTCTGAGGTGATAAATGTAGTCATGAGATAAAAATAAAAAATAAAAAAATTTAAAAGTATAAAATCATTTAAATAATAAATAGAGTTTCCATGTAACCGTTATCCCATATAAAAAGTAACAAAAAAGTGCAAACTACCAAAAAGAGATTCAGCTAAAACCGTTACCGTTGGCCGCATAAATCTGTTGGCAGCCAAACGCACTCCTCCTCATCGAACAAGAAAACCGGCCAACTTAAACAAGTGAGTGACGTCATTCCTGACATCACAAAATTGTCAACAGTTATCCCATACACTTTCTCTAATTTAATTACAATAAAATAAAACAACTGTTTAGTAGCAATTAAAAAAAACTATTCATCCCCTAAGATAAAATAAATAAATCATAGAAAATTAGATGAAATTATCTTTCATTTGTTATATTAAAACAATAATTATATATAATGTTAGTAAACTAAGAAACAAGAGAAAGAGAGAGAATGATACTAAGTTTAACCGCACCACTGTGCTATGCGGCTTATGACTCTTACCACTTCTGAAAATTATAAAAAGAGTACCTTCATATCTACCCATTAAATCTTTTACTTCATCACGCTAAAAACACATGAAGTGCGTTGATTCAAATGATGGTGATTGTTTATCCTTTTAATAGTTCACACGATGGATCTTGAGATCACGAGCCTACTCTCAGAAGGTCAACGTTTTATTTCATGCGACAGATATCAGAAAAGTAACTTTAACATCATATGTAAGTTCAAAATTAATTTTAAGGTTATTTTTTTGGGTGTGTGCTGCATGAAAAAAAAATTTGACCGTCTGATGATACGTCCATAATCTCAAGATTGATCGTGAGAAAGGTTGGAAGAATAAATGATCTCTATTGTTTGATTCAATGCAGTCAATGTATTTCAGTGTGGGTGAACTCAAAGATTCGATGGTAAATTTAAAGTTACTCTTATAAAAAAAAGGTGTTCGCACTTTTGGTAACTCATAGAGAGGCTATATCACTTTTGGTAACTCTCTCCTCACTCCTTCCTTGCAAGAGAAGATTTTATTTGCTATGATAGGTGAATTCTCCTTTGCATGAAATTAAAAAAGAATATGAAAACTAACTAAAGCAGGTGAATTCTGTTCTGATAGGGATTAACAAAGAGCTATATGCCATACGTAGCTTAAAACAAAATTTATCCATCAGTTACTAGAATTAGTATTCAAAATACAAGAACGAAAAACCCACACTTAAAACCCTTAATTTAGATTGATTTTTTTGTTTCAATCTTCCACACAATAAATCTTGAGATCATATATGTACAATTAAATGGTCGATTTTTTATTCAAAAATAGTTTTCGAAAAATGATCCTATGGAAGATTGGGATGAAAAACCATTTCAATCATCTACATCAAAGTAGTCAAAGGCAGTCTTGTGTGGTGCTCTCAAAGATTTAGTGGCTGCAAATAAAAGTATCCAAAGCAAAAATACAAGAATTCGTTAACTAAAAAATAATTACGTCATTATTATGAAAGTTGAGGCTATTATGGTCATATGCAAAAAGAAAAAAAAAAATGGCGGAGGCTCGGAACCGAGGCTGAAGGCGGCTAAACGGGTAAGGAGCTTCGTGAGCTGAGGGCCCCACCACGAACGGCTGTCGCGTGCCGCGTAGGCCATGTCACACGTGTCAGTGGCAGGAAAATCCAAGCTGTCATCTCATTGAGGGGTAGATGAAGGTGGGCCCCACATCCAAATCCCTATAAATACGTAGCCTGCTCGGCCAGCCGGAGATAGAGAGAGAAAGAAAGAGATAGCCTACAAGAGACTTTGTCGGTTGAGCGAGAGCGATTTGTATTTTTAGGTTTTCTTCAGTAAATCTGCAAGTCGAAGAATCGATTCGATCAGAGCTTCGGTTTTTAAAAAAAAAAAAAAATAAATTTATTTCTTGAACTGTTGAGTGATATTTTCGAGGCCGAGAGGCTAAGAAATCGGAGAAAACGAGGAGGAATCAGAGCAGAAAAGAAAGATTTTTCTTGTTTGTGCAGGGTTCCGTCTTGTTTCGCTCGGTTCTGCGGTTTAGATTGCAGAAAACGTGCGATTTGAGGGAAAAACCCGAGAAACGGTGAAGATTCGGAGGAGAAAGCTTTTTTCTTTCTTTCTATTTTTAGATCTTGTGTATTTCGCTGGTTTCTGTGCTTTGATCGCAGAAACAAGCGGTCAACGAGAGAAAAGTTGTAAAATCAGCGTAGAAAGCTGTTTTTTGGCTTTGGAACTCGTTCGGAGATCCGTTTTCGTTGCTGGTTTCTGCTACTGGATTTTGGAGAGAAGCCTTCCTAAATTTGGCGGATAAAATTATTTTATATTTCGAAGTTCGTTATCCGACTTTTTCGCTGGTTTCTGCGCGTAGATTGAGGAAACAGAGTGGTTGTGGCGAGAACGAGGGGAAGGGGGTGAAACAAACCGTGTAAAATAGCTTTCCTGCCTTTGGAATCAGCCGGATATCTGTTATTTTTCTGGTTTTTGTCTTATGAAGACAGAAACTAGGAAAGAGTATCGAATTAAAAAGCTCTATCCTAAAGTTTTCTAGGGTCGTCTATATATTCTTTGTTGTTGCGGGGGTCTAAAAGGGAGGCTTTGACGGTGGAAAACCACAGATCTACTTCTTCTGTTCCCAGATTTGTGTAAAGACTTCAGAAGCGCAAAAGTTTCTTTCTTTTGTTAAAGACGAGCATTTCAATTCAAAATCTGGTGAAAACGGTGAACCATCGAAGGAAAAAAGTTCATCTTTGTTAAATCTACGGAGAAAAATCATTCAGATCTACCAAAAAATCGCCCTTTTCGAGAAAAAAGCTTCCGCCATCAGTGATTTCTCTGTTGAGACTTCAAATTCTCATATAATAGATATTTGAGAATTGAACAGAGACTTCTATAATGGCAGCAATTCCAGGTTCCGCCTTTCAACTCCGAACCGATTCAGCATTACCCTCTCTCAATCATCAGACAAGAAACCTCGTAGCTTTTAGCTGCCGAGGAAGCAGAGGATCTGCTTGCTCTCTTACCACGAGACGGCAGCAACTTAAATTAGAAAACAGTTTTTTAGGACCACTGGTTCGGCTTCATCTATGGCGATCGGATGGTCCTGGACGTTTGCCGAATCTACGGGTCGTTTCAGCTTCAATGGGATTTTCTCAGGTGCCTGAGAAGCCACTGGGTCTTTACGATCCAGCTTTTGATAAAGATTCTTGTGGTGTTGGCTTCGTGGCTGAGCTCTCTGGTGAATGCAGCAGAGTAACTGTAAGTTTAGTCAAATTTAGTTATTTTTTATTTAAGATGGTTGACTCCTTTGTGTTCGATAGAATTATTTTCCCTGTATTTGGTATGTGGGTTTTGTTTTTATTATAAACCATTGATTTGCAGGTGACGGATGCAATAGAGATGTTAGTGCGGATGGCTCACAGGGGTGCATGCGGCTGTGAAACAAACACTGGCGATGGCGCTGGCATTCTCGTAGCTCTCCCTCACGACTTTTTGATTGAGGCATGTTTAATATTTGTTCATTTGACTATTGAAACTTTTAAAATTTCGTACTTTCGTTGTCTTGATTGCTTGTTTGGGTTATCTTCGTTAGGTTACTAAAGATGTTGGATTTGAGCTACCACCGCCTGGTGAGTATGCCGTTGGCATGTTCTTCCTGCCGCAATCCCCGAGTCGCCGTGAAGAAAGCAAAATAGTATTTAACAAGGTAATTATGCAATTTTAATTGTCAATTATTTATTAACTATGATAATATGATTAGGTTAGAATCTGTTTTATATCCATCATACTTTTATTATTTGATAGGGACAGAAGCTGTTACAATTGTTGTTTTTCTGTCTAATTATATCTGTAAGCATATATTTAATTGCCAGTTTTATTGCATTTGTGTTCTAATGTGTTATCTAGTTTGATTATAATTTTGGTGGGCATGTTGGTGCATTTTGTGAATCTCCTTTTGTTTAACCCAAGAAATCTGAAAGCTACATGTATCCTTGTTTAACTTTTTATGGTCGAGATGAATGGATGTGCTAGTTTTTCCCAAATAAATTCCATTTCAAAATAGTGCTAACAATTATGGATAAGAAAAGGTATTAACACTTATCAACCAAAATAGTAACACTTACGTTGTCTTGATTTCTTTTGTTTTAATGTAGATTAACTTTGGTGTGGCATCTTGATGGATATTTTGTTACCAAATTTTGACTTTGGTGTTACTGCTTGTTGATGGATATTTGGTTCAATTATTTGATATATTTTGTTTTCTATTGTTTATATCAAGGTTTGGAGTCCAAATAGGTCATGAAGCCCATCTTGTCGGATAATATTTCTTTATCTATGAATTTCTGACTTTAAATCTATAGCATGTTTCAAAATTTGGTCGGTATTGTATTCTTTGTAGTATCAAGGCTTGGAACCAAAACTGTTCCAGAAATTGGTAGTTAGAATTCAAGTCTATTAAGTAGAATTAAAAAAAATTCATCTGATTCAGTTGAGATTTTGAAGAACTCAGTATTCAACGCTAGAGAAACTGATATAGCCAATAAACATGGTGGCTAGGCTTTCAATGGGGCCGGGTGGCCTGAATGCTTGGTCCGGTCCAGAAAAGTGCTAGAGCCCTACTTTTGAGCCCATTGAGCCGGGCCAGATATTTATGGGCCAAAAATTATAGGAACGCCCTACCCTTGCCTACTTTCACTACAACCGGCATTTGTTGTAGTCCATCTCTTAAAACAGGGGACGCCTTAGTCAACCATTGCCTCACTACAGCCGGGGTTCGTTGTAGTGTGTCGCTGCAGAACGTATGCACGAAAATAGATCTTGTCATAGGAGTTTAACAGGGTTTTGGCTGTTTTCAACCTAACACTAACTCCCTCCTTTCTCATCCAGGCTTGGGACACACACACACACACACACACACACATGTGTGTGTGTGTGTGTGTGTGTGTCGCTAGCAGGGGACATTGCAGAATGTGTGCTTGAAAATAGATCTTGTCATAGGAGTTTAACATGGTTTTGGCTGTTTTCAACCTAACATTAACTCCCTCCTTTCTCATCCAGGCTTGGGACACACACACAGTAAATTACCATAATCAATATTAGTGACACTAATCTAAACTCTAAACCTTTTTAAGTTTTTTTAAATCCTGGTAGCTATTATCCTAACAAAGACAACAAAATAATAAAGAAAGAAAGAAATAAAATAAAAGAAATAAATAAAAAATGGCGCGAACCCAGCCCACCTGGCCTAACATGAATCAGGGCATTAGGGCTCAGTATTGATGCTTACGGCCTGGCTAGGATGGACCCTGGCCCGGCCCAAGACTGGCCTGTTGACAACCTTAATGGTGGCCTGCCATGCCAATGATTCGGATTGACAGTCAACAATTCCACTTGATTGCTATAGATTTCTCTAACACCATCTTTTGTGCTTGCATATGCGGCCTCAAGTGGGTAATATCACCTCATGGCCTTGAAATGCGTATTCGGATAATCAAAAAAGTATTTATCCTCTTTTCTCCTCATACATCATAAGCATTGATAAAAACATCCTCTATTATTATATGTATCCTGTATTAGTTTTTTGGCCTAATGATAAATTGAAATGCACCAATTACATAATATTAGTTTACACACATACTTTCTATTTGCGTCACAATCACAATGTTTTAATTAAAAATTTATTTCTCTTTCTTTTTTCCTTTTCTCTATCTCGTTGACCAAAAAATTTCACGTTGTATTGTCTGATGCACATCCTATATGCATGTTTTGGGGCAATACATATTGATTTCTAGGAGGGGTGAATGGTGATATGCGCTTGATACTGACATTAAGTTGCTGATCTAGCGCTCATTTATTTGGGGATAGCTGCTTGCATCTTGTCTTCTCTCGTGTCAATATGTTTGTCAAATCATTTCCCTTTTCCTTTTGATTGCCTAATGATTTTCATGTAGGCATTCTGTCTAGCGAAAATTTTCATCACCTTAAAATATTAAGCTGCGTTTATTAATCCAGCAATTTGGAGTTTGCTGATGTTTAATTTTATATTAACAGTTTTTAGTTCATTTCTGGTTTGATCCCAAAATGGAGTGGTAAGAATCGTAAGATCTTTCATACTCCATCGAAATCTAATCCTTCAGATTTTGTATCAACCACTTGTCTACAAATGGTCAGTTCCTTCTATCATGTGTGTAAAATATGCTGCTTAATTAATGCACATCCTACATTTCTAGGGATATTGCAATTCAATCTGTTCTATTTGGTGATCAATTTTTTACCTGCTGTATTGACTTGGCTTTACACCTGGTGGTTATACACCTTCATCCTTCTCCTTTGCATCTTGCCTTTTCTTTACTGATGTGGTTTTTATCTCTTTAGAACAATTCCTCATTCTAAGTTCATAATTTTACATGTAGGTTGCGGAATCATTGGGGCATGTTGTTCTTGGGTGGCGTTCTGTCCCAACTGACAATATAGGATTGGGCAATTCGGCTATTCAAACAGAACCTATTGTTGAACAAGTCTTTCTTACTCCAAGTCCAAGGTCAAATGCTGATTTTGAGCAACAGGTATTGGTCTCTTCTACACCTCAAGTACTACCTACTTTTATTATGGAATACAATTTTCAATATTACGGTATAATTATGATAGTATTATGGAAAACTCTTGTTCTTCATGAATAATATTTTATAATATTTTCATGGCGAATTTTCTGTATCACAGATGTACATATTGAGGAGGGTTTCGATGGTGGCCATCCGAGCTGCTTTAAATCTGCAGTATGGTGGTGTGAAGGACTTTTATATATGTTCTCTATCTTCAAGGTGCCTTTGCTGAGAACCGTAAATTCTTGAGTTAGAATGCTGAATTCTAGTGGCAGAATCCATTGCAGCTAAATAGGTTACATCTTGTTCTGGTTTGGCAGGACTATCGTTTACAAAGGTCAGCTAAAGCCAGATCAGTTGAAGGGTTACTATTATGCAGATCTTGGCGATGAAAGGTTTACAAGCTACATGGCCCTGGTAAATAAATTCCCCATTCATGTTACTTCCGTGCCCACAAACTCATACTTTATGAGCAAGCAGCTTTGGGAAATGGAAACTCACTGGTAACAGAGCAGAAGTAAGGTTAAGCAACATGTTATACGACATCAAAATTTAAATAATTTCTTAAGTTGTACAATCTTGATTATTATTTGAATTGGATGCTCGTTGTGTTGGGTAACTTGGCAAAAAAACTTGATATCGAGTAAACCATGTTGCAGAAACTTGGAGCAGTGCTCCCTATGGCCAGTACTTGAGGATGAGACTTCCAATTTGGAGGTGGAAAGGGAAATTGTATTTGGTCAAGGTAGCCTAGGGTTTTCATGATACTACTATATATTGGCACTGCAGATATGAAAAAGAAAAAAACTTTTTGAGGATGTCGTGAACGCAAATTCATTCATGTCTTCAATTTCCCTGATGACTTCTCGATTCTTGTCAATGAAGATAAGTGAACTGTGAGTGATATTGTGTAGCTACTTGATTTCCTTGCAGATCCATTCTCGGTTTTCGACAAACACTTTTCCTAGCTGGGATCGTGCTCAACCCATGCGCGTTTTGGGCCACAACGGAGAGATCAATACACTGCGGGGAAACGTAAATTGGTATGTTAGGAGAGCCTGATAAGTTGTTTGGTGCAAATGTTATCTTTCTAGCATGCATAAACATATTTGGGATGCCATCGTTATCAGGATGAAGGCACGTGAAGGTCTATTGAAATGCAAGGAATTGGGGCTCTCAAAGAATGAGATGAAGAAGCTTCTACCCATTGTGGATACTAGTTCTTCTGATTCAGGTGAGGTTAACCTTATCCTGTCTGTGTGTGCATTAGCATATGTATGCCCTGTCTGTGCGTGTAAATGTGCGTGCGTGTGTGCACGTGTGCGGTCACTCGCATGGTGTTGGTGTGTGTGTGCGCGCGCGTCTACCAGTTCTATGGGATCGCTCTGTTCCCATAGAACATATCACTAAAATACCCCCAAAAGGAGGGCTAAGTGGAGAAAAAAAGGTTTTCCGATAGGAAATGAAAACTCTTTGCCCGAACAAGTTTTGTGAATAAGTGATTGCCTGATAATGAGCAAGGAATATTCTCATTTCTGTTACACAGGATATATTGAACTTGTAATTCATTAGATATTGAACTTGTAATTCATTAGATAATTTTCATGAAAGAATGTCAACCAAGTATCGTAAGTAAATGTATCTTGGTTGTTCAATCATTTGATAACTAGAGTCATTCTTTGATAAATGATCACTATGACTCAGACTCAATAGAATTTGATCAATCCTTTTTTCTCTTATATATATGTGTGTGTGTGTGTATATATAATGTCTGTTTGTTTGCTTGTTAGTGCATGCGGATGATTATACACATGAATTTTGTGTTCTTGTGCATAGAAGCACATGATGCACCTGCCTACTCGATGCTATCTTACAGCGTGTATGTGCATGCATGCTGCATGTGTGATCCTTACACACATGAATATTGTCTTTTTGACATTGAACCCATGGATCAAAATATCGTCCGATACCGATACGTATCGTCCGATACGCATCGGTTTTGGACTTGGACGATACGATAAATAGGGGTTTTCTCGGGTCCCTTAAAAACAGTCAAATTATCGTTCAAATTATCATCCGTATCGTTCAATGTATCGTTCGTATCGTCCAATATATCGTCCGATAATTTCAAATTATCATTTTGTTTGTTTGATTTTTTTTTTTTGTGCCAAAATACCGGAAAGTATCGTCCGGTACGTATCAGTTTTGGGGATGGACAATACGCATCGATTTTATGAGATTTTGATCCATGGTTGAACTTAACTGTCACACAAATCCTACTATTGTTATTATCCATATGTTTTTTACATGGAGATAAGAGTTGGATCTCAGAGGTTTGATTCAGGTCATGACTCAGGAAACCAATAAATTTGGATGACCAGACATAATAAAACCATAAACTAAAAATAGTTAAAAATAAGAAGCATAGGAAATTGATGCTAGTGAAGAGAAATAATCCTTGAAAAATAGAATAAGAATAGCTGATTTCTTAATCCAACAAATTTTTATTTGAAAAAGAGGCATGCTGTAGTTTTTCCCCCTTCTTGGCTAATGTACAAGGACTCGATACTTTCGTACTTTGATCTTGATTCAAATGGAAACTCTAAATAGTAAAGGATACTTGTATTCCTAGTTACTAAGTGTATAGGTTTCTATGATTAAGAGGATTTTCCAAGAATTAAGGTCCTAATTATTATTCAGCCCAAAATTCTTACTGTTGAACAATCTGCAGTCAAACTAAATGAACATAACTCTCTGATTGGATGGCTTGAATCCTGTAATGAACATGATATTTTACTGTCTCATCCACTAGATGGCCTGCGGCTTGGACGTCTCAGATTGATGATGTGTGCCAATCAAATATTGGTGACCCGTGCACCACAAAAGGTAGTGCTCGGGCTAGTCCAACTACTACCATTTAATCAAACATCTTCTCCCATCTCTTTGCACTAGACCCAAAGCAGAAACACTTTTTGGTTAATATGGATTTTTCTAAAATCTATTAAATCTTCAGTAGGCAATGTCAGTAAGATGGGTGCGGGGATATAAGTTCTATGAATTAAATACCCTCACGTTTTCATTTCCAGCCTTTTCTCAAATAGGAAAGAAACTCTTCACGCCACACATAGGATAGTTTTTTGTTCTATATGTCTATATGTATCTGTATTAGTAGTGTACAGGCATTAACCCAACACATTTACATGATTTAGGAAAGGAAGTTTAAGCTTTCTAACTTGGAAACATTTGGTTGTTTTAGGAGCCTTTGATGGTGTCCTCGAGCTTCTGGTTCGTGCGGGAAGAAGTCTGCCTGAAGCTATGATGATGATGATACCTGAAGCATGGCAAAATGACAAAAATATGGATCCTGCTAAGAAGGCCTTGTACGAATATTTCTCTGCTCTTATGGAACCATGGGATGGACCTGCTCTGATATCATGTAACCTGCTGTACTCTACTTGGATTTGTGTTTGATGAATTCTGACCACAGAATAGCAGATTGAGCTTGTATTTATTGGAAATAACATGCAGTTACTGATGGTCGCTATCTTGGAGCTACATTGGACCGAAATGGATTGCGTCCCGGTCGCTTTTACGTCACTCATAGTGGACGTGTTATCATGGCAAGTGAAGTTGGTGTAGTTGACATTCCACCTGAAGATGTATGCAGGAAAGGAAGACTTAATCCTGGGATGATGCTATTGGTTGATTTTGAAAAGCATATTGTTGTTGATGATGAAGCCTTGAAGAGTCAGTACTCGCTAGCAAGGCCATATGGTGAGTGGCTTAATCGACAGAGGATAGAACTCAAGGATATAATGAACTCTGTTCATGAAACTGACAGAATCCCACCAATCATACCTGGAACAATGGCTGTAAGTAAAAAAATATTATCTCACTGTATCTTTCGTTTTGGGCATTCTAATATGCGATGGGTTCTGAGAATGATTTTTATATATTTATTTTTAAATTTTAGGCACACAGCCAGGACAATAGCATGGAAAACATGGGAATTCATGGATTGTTGGCTCCACTAAAAGCCTTTGGGTAAGTAAATATGGAACTTATTCATCATGTGCTTTTTTTTTCCCGCATAGGCGAATAAAGCAATGATTTATGTATACTGTGCAGTTATACTGTAGAAGCCTTAGAGATGCTATTGCTGCCCATGGCAAAAGATGGTACAGAGGCTCTTGGCTCAATGGGAAATGATGCTCCCTTGGCTGTGATGTCAAACAGAGAGAAGCTTACATTTGAGTATTTCAAGCAGATGTTTGCTCAGGTTACAAATCCACCGATTGATCCAATCAGGGAGAAAATAGTCACGTCAATGGAGTGTATGATTGGTCCAGAAGGCGACCTGACGGAAACCACTGAAGAGCAGTGCCATCGCCTCTCGTTGAAAGGGCCTCTCCTGTCTATTGAAGAAATGGAGGCCATAAAAAAGATGAACTACAGAGGCTGGCGCAGTAAAGTTCTCGATATCACATACTCCAAAAGCCGTGGTCGAAAGGGTTTGGAGGAGACCTTGGATCGGATATGTATTGAAGCACGTACTGCGATTCGTGAGGGTTATACGACGTTGGTTTTGTCTGACAGAGGTATGAATTTTCTGCAGCTTGAGATGTGCACATAAACTTTTAATTAGTATAACAAGGGAACTTCAGGGTCAAATGATTATTGTTGTATTCTATGTTTTTCCCATGGTGTAACTTCTATATTCTGTTTAGATACATCACTGTGACTGGTATTTGCAAACAATATCTTTTATAACCGTTTGCGTTTAGCGGATATCTCTAGCCATCCTGTCTAGCATCTTGTGTTTGTTTTTAAAATGTGTCTATGGCCAAGTTATGTTATTAAAATGTGTTTTAATGTTTTTTTTTTCCTATTTTTTTAAAAATATTTTACTAACTAGTTGCATGTAGGGGTGCAGATTTGAACCGAATACCGAAAACCAATCAGACTGAACCTGCCCAAACCGGACTGAAACTGAAGCCGAACTGAACCGATTCGGCCCGGCTCGGTTTTCGTTCCTAAAAACCGAAAATCGGCTCGGTAGGGAGAGAACCGAAAAATTAAAAAAAAAAACAAAAAATATGAAGAAAAACCGAAAACCGAACTGATCAAAACCGAAATCGGATTGGTTCGGCTTGAGGGCTGAAAATTTTGGTTGACCGAAACCGAAGCTGAATTGTAACTGAAACCGAAATGTTTCTGTTCAGTTTTGCAGAAACTGAACCGAAAACCAAAATTTCGGTTCGGTTAACTGAATCTGCAACCCTAGTTGCGTGGTCCTAAGAAAATTTTATCTGATGGTTATGGCCGTATGTTCTAGTGGCCAGGAAAAACAAGGATGAATCTTTAAAGGTAGGAGTAAGCATTACTACTGCATAGCGATACAGACATCCTTCTTTCTATGAACGTCACGTTCGTTTCACAAAAGTGCACGGTTTACAAGCGATTCTCTTTTTTAAGATTAACTTGCTATTTTCCAAAAATCGGCATATTTTAAAAGTGATACTCTTTTTAAATGTTAATTAGGTAAATTCCCACTCTTATTTTTCTGTTGTTTCCCTGTAGCTTTCTCATCAAAGCGTGTTGCAGTAAGCTCCCTCCTGGCAGTTGGTGCAGTCCACCACCATTTGGTTTCAAAACTTGAGCGAACTCGAATTGGGTTGATAGTTGAATCCGCAGAGCCACGAGAAGTGCACCATTTCTGCACTCTGGTGGGATTTGGTGCTGATGCCATATGCCCATATTTGGCCATAGAAACCATTTGGAGGCTGCAGGTTGATGGAAAGATCCCACCTAAAGCAAACAGTAAGTTCCATTCGAAGGAAGATCTCGTGAGAAAGTACTTTAAAGCAAGCAACTACGGAATGATGAAAGTTCTTGCTAAAATGGGCATATCGACCTTGGCCTCTTACAAGGGTGCTCAGATTTTTGAAGCTCTAGGGCTCTCATCTGAGGTGATCCAGAAGTGCTTTAATGGGACGCCTAGCAGAGTTGAGGGTGCGACATTTGAAATGCTTGCTCGTGATGCACTTCGCCTGCACGAGCTTGCATTTCCAAGTAGGGTTTTGCCTCTTGGAAGTGCAGAGGCTATGGCGCTGCCGAATCCGGGGGATTATCATTGGAGAAAAGGTGGTGAAGTGCATCTTAACGATCCCCTTGCTATTTCAAAACTTCAGGAGGCAGCCAGAACAAATAGTGTTGGAGCGTATAAAGAATATTCTAAGCGCATTCAGGAGCTGAATAAGTCCTGTAATTTGCGGGGTATGTTAAAGTTTAAAGATGGTATGGAGAAGATTCCTTTGGATGAAGTGGAGCCTGCTAGCGAGATTGTAAAGCGTTTCTGTACAGGAGCAATGAGTTATGGGTCAATTTCTTTGGAGGCACACACGACCCTAGCTATTGCAATGAACAAAATTGGAGGGAAATCTAATACAGGTAGGACAAATATTCTGTGTAAATGTTCATAGGATACAAAAGCTGTATATATTCTATCGTAAATTTTTATTGTCAACTTTGAAAGTGATTTATTGTTGATTTTTGGAGCTTCCCTTGTTGATTGAATTCCTAGAGAACTTGAAAATTTGAAATATCTGTTTATTAATTGGAAATCAGCTTACTTTTCAAAATTAATAACATATTTCTTTCAATATATTCTTATATTTTAAGATTTGTGATTTCAACATTTTGTAGTCCCTGCTAGACATTTTGTATATCCACTGTTTTGTCAAAGTATTTGTAATTTATTTTATCTTTTATGTTTGTACGTGGATTGTTTCTTTGATTGCACATCTGCACCCAAGCTTTTCGGTTGCCAGCTTTCATAAATATTAAATGTTTTGACAAATGTTTTCCCCTTATACATTAATCGGAACTTCTGCTTTCTTGCATTTTATTTATTTTTTATGCAATTGTGCTGAAGGTGAGGGAGGCGAGAACCCATCTCGCATGGAGCCTCTTCCTAATGGTTCAATCAATCCAAAGAGAAGTGCCATTAAGCAGGTTGCAAGTGGGAGGTTTGGTGTTTCCAGCTATTATCTTACAAATGCTGATGAACTCCAAATTAAGATGGCTCAGGTAATTGTCGCTTGTTCTAGATTTGTAGTCTGAATACCATCTTATTTTTGGTGCATTTTCCTATTGGGTTACACATACTTCACATTTACCCCCCTGCAATCTTATTGGAACAGACGTGTTCCTTTTGTTTATGAATTTATGTTCATGGGCAGATGTTGCTGAGTCTGCAAAGCACCTCAGGGTGTCTTTGTGTCTTTAACTGATGCATACCTTTGGCATTTGGTGAGGTCATATATGAACTGAATTTTTGTTTTTCTTTGTTACTTGGTTTTATTTTTAATGATATCTGCTGCCTTTATTACACAGGGTGCCAAACCAGGTGAAGGGGGCGAACTTCCAGGCCATAAGGTTATTGGAGACATTGCCGTTACAAGGAACTCCACAGCCGGTGTAGGGCTCATTAGCCCTCCTCCTCATCATGATATTTATTCCATTGAAGACCTTGCCCAACTAATACATGATCTCAAGGTATATATGTTACAAACTTACAATTTACTATTTGTCACTGGTTAGTTGTAAAAACAGTTTCCGTTATGCTTTTGGTTTTAACTTTTGATGGCAAAAGATCCCAAAATAGTCTTTCTAACTGAATATTAATTCGTAAATGGGTTTCTACAATTAGACTCACGGAGTATTAGTCTTAAGGAATCTGGTAGTGGAGTAAACCTGAACCTATCCAAACTGGGAACTTGACTCCACTATAGGGATTTGCACCATATGGATTTGTGGAGCTAAGAATTCCACAGCCAATCATCGAAATGCATTTGAGCAATAATCTACTTCTGAGAATGCTACTAGTAGGATTGGAACCTTTTATTATCCCATTTTGTACTCGCAGACGCGTGAAATCAAGATTTAGTGCAAATCTGGTCTTTTACCAACTGCACATGCAATTCCCATGATGGGTCATGTATTTGTTGGAGCACTCTTTCCATTATGACTCCTGATTTTACTTTGCATTATGGATTGACATAATGAGTTCGGCATTCTAGTTTTTTCCTGTCCTAGTTTTTATTTTTCCATATCATCATCATTATTATTATTATGATTATGATAATTATTATTATAATTATAATTATTTCCCAGGACTCCTGATTTTACTTTGCATTATGGATTGACATAATGAGTTGAGCATTCTAGTTTTTTCCTGTCCTTATGTTTTTTTTTTTTCTTTTCATATCATTATTATTATTTATGTATTTATATTTTTTCATTATGACTCCTGATGTTACTTTGAATTATGGATTGGCATAATGAGTTGAGCATTCTAGTTTTTTTCCCGTCCTAGTGTTTACTATTATTATTATTGTTTTTTTGCTTTAGTGGAGATTATTTTATCAATTGAGTAACTGACTCCTTTTTTTTCGTTCTTCTTATTTTTGTAGAATTCTAATCCAGGGGCTCGAATCAGTGTAAAGCTGGTATCTGAGGCTGGTGTTGGAGTAATTGCTAGTGGTGTGGTCAAAGGTCATGCTGACCATGTCTTGATCGCAGGTCATGATGGGGGCACAGGTGCTTCCCGCTGGACCGGCATAAAAAATGCTGGCCTCCCTTGGGAACTTGGTTTGGCTGAAACCCACCAAACCCTAGTTGCAAATGATCTTCGTGGCCGAACTGTTCTACAAACTGATGGCCAATTAAAAACTGGACGAGATGTTGCCATTGCTGCTCTACTTGGTGCAGAAGAGTTTGGTTTTAGTACTGCCCCACTCATCACACTCGGCTGTATCATGATGCGGAAGTGCCATAAAAACACCTGCCCAGTTGGTATTGCCACTCAAGACCCTGTGCTTCGTGAGAAGTTCGCAGGGGAACCAGAACACGTCATAAACTTCTTCTTTATGCTAGCCGAAGAAGTAAGGGAAATCATGTCTCATCTGGGTTTCCGGACGATAAATGAAATGGTTGGCCGTTCGGATATGTTAGAAGTTGATAAAGAAGTTGTTAAGAATAATGAGAAACTCGAAAACATTGATCTTACACTTTTACTAAGACCAGCTGCTGACATTAGACCAGATGCCGCCCAGTACTGTATTCAGAAGCAAGATCATGGTTTGGACATGGCTCTTGACCAACAACTTATATCTTTGTCCAAATCTGCCATTGAGAGGAGCCTTCCTGTATATATTGAAATGCCAATTCGGAATGTGAATCGTGCTGTCGGAACCATGCTTAGCCACGAAGTCACCAAACTCTATCACATGAATGGGCTTCCTTCAGATACCGTCCATATTAAGCTGACTGGAAGTGCGGGTCAGAGTCTTGGCGCATTCCTTAGCCCAGGGATTACCCTTGAGTTGGAAGGTGATAGCAATGACTATGTTGGGAAAGGGTTATCTGGGGGTAAAATTGTAGTTTATCCTCCAAGGAAAAGCCTTTTTGATCCAAAGGAGAACATTGTCATAGGCAATGTTGCTCTCTATGGAGCAACAAGTGGGGAAGCATATTTCAATGGAATGGCAGCGGAAAGGTTTTGTGTGCGTAATTCTGGGGCTATGGCAGTTGTAGAAGGTGTTGGAGATCATGGGTGTGAGTACATGACAGGTGGTACTGTACTTGTACTTGGAAAAACTGGGAGGAATTTTGCAGCTGGTATGAGCGGTGGAGTTGCTTATGTTCTTGATGTGGATGAGAAGTTCTATTCTCGTTGTAATCTCGAGTTGGTAGATCTTGATAAGGTTGAAGAGGAAGAGGATATTGCAACATTGAGGATGATGATACAGCAGCATCAGCGTCACACGAGTAGTGAGTTAGCGAGAGAAGTTCTTGCCGACTTTGAGAACCTTCTTCCTAAGTTTGTGAAAGTGTTCCCCAGGGATTATAAGCGAATTCTTCAGAATATGAAGGCAGAGAAAGCTGTTAAAGAAGCTGAAGAGAGAGAGGAGGCAGAATTGATGAAGAAGGATGCTTTTGAAGAGCTTAAAAAGCTGGCAGCTACATCCTCAAATGGGAAACCAGATCAGGTAATGTGTTAGATTCGTTATATTTTTAGTTGCTACGCTTAATTTGTTTGATTCTACCTATAATTTCACCTCCGTGGTTTCATTCATGTGAATTTATCTGCTGGTTTTGTTGTTGAAAAAGGATGGATTATTTTGGTCATATTGTAAATGTAAGGATGTTTCTTAAGTTACTAAGATCATTGAGTTATTTTTGAAAACAAGGGGGCATGTTGTTTTGTAATATAACCAAGGTATCTTTGTAATATTTTACCATTGCAACAAGCATTGATGAAAGACATAAATATTTTAGTCATTTGGGTGATAAAAAAGTGTATTTGGAGCTGTTTTGACATTTTGACATTCCTGAATAACATGTGGTAAATCGCTCTTGAGGCAAGCTTTTTTTCTTTCCTTACAGTACAGTCCTAATTAAGGATCTAACAAGGTTATTGTGAATTTGTAGCATGTGCAGGAGACACAGCCAGTGACGAGGCCAACACGAGTATCAGATGCTGTTAAGCATCGTGGCTTTCTTGCGTATGAGCGAGAGAGCATTTCATACAGGGATCCAAAGGTTCGGATAAATGACTGGGAAGAGGTAGCAGAGGAGTCAAAACCGGGCCAGCTGTTGATGACCCAATCTGCCCGTTGCATGGATTGTGGAACTCCCTTTTGCCATCAGGTAAAAAAAAGAAAAAGATTATACGTTTGAAGGTTGGTGGCCTATATTTCAAAGTTTTCAATGCTTATGTTATGGGATTGACTCATCTCGCCCTATGCCTAAGATAAAATCCTAATTGTCTCACTTATAAGTCATTTGGTGTCATGTGGCACGATTTTTACTGATCCAAGGTGTCCAAGTGGCAGAAAATCTGATGATCTTTGTGCAGCCCAAAAAATATTCCCATTGGAGGACCCGTACAATCTATTCTAAACACTTAAATATGAAACCTACGTTATATATGAACAATGGCCCAAACTGAACTTCTCAGATCTTATAGTTTCAGCCTTATGATGAGCATGTTTTTTTGCCTGGATGATTGTCATTTTGATGTTTAGCCACTTGGAGCAATTTGGATTCACCAAAAAAGTCCTCCATGTGGCCTGAAAAGTGCAGCCCAAGAAATATTCCCATTGGAGGATCCGTTCAATCTATTCTAAACACCTAAATATGAAACCTACGTTATATTTGAACAATGGCCCATACTGAACTTCTCAGATCTTATAGTATCAGCCTTATGATGGGCATGCTTTTTTGGCTCGGTGATTTTCATTTTGATGTTTAGCCACTTGAACAATTTGGATTCACCAAAAAAGTCCTCCATGTGGCCTGAAAAGTGGGATGGTGAGAGTTTTGTCTTAGGCTTAAGGTGAGCTCCCATTAACCCTTTTGTTTTAGGCTTTGTTTCTGGTCGAATGGTTGGACTTAATTTGAGGCATTAGATTATTGGCTAATTTTTATTTTGGAGCTGTGGTAGATAAAACCTAAAATCTCCAGGTATACAATTCATTGTGAGTGTTGCTATTGCTTAATGGCATTCAACATTTATGTTTGATTTCCTGGGGTATCGGGGATTTGTGTTACTTCTTTGTTGTGTTCGGTGTGTGGGCGTATGCTTTTTTTATCTTTTTGGGGGGGGGGGGGGGGGGGTCCAACATTGTTTAATGCTTGATTGTTATGAAGCTCAGGTTCTAGCTGTTGGTTTGTCAAGTTCTAGATGGTTGGGAAGAAAGTTCTGATCAAATTACCAAAATGACCAATACCTTTCAGGCAATAACTAAAATCATTTTGGGTGTCAGATTGTCATTCTTTTGATTTATGGCATTTTGGTTACTTTTTTCAGTAGGGGTTCAACATTGTTTGGGCATTAGGTAATCAGAGGACGGTCTACATTCTTAGAATGGGACAAAGTTTATGCTTGAGCTTGGACTTCAGTGTTATGAAGCTCCATAGTGACAAATTCCGTTTCCGGCAATATTTTGGGAGGGGGGGGGGGGTGTTGGTTTTCGGATAAATTTCAACAAGAATTCAATAAATTTTGTGGCAGTATATATATATTTCATATTTATAAAAATATTGTTTATTATTTAAGAAAATAGTCAAATTCTAAAAAAATCATTAATTTCGGTGAATTTAAAGAAACTTTGGAACTTTCGGTGAAATCACCAACATTTTGCTGAAAGTTTCATCCAACCTTGTTTCGGTGAATTTTGGAACGTTTTGCCGAAATTTGTCACTATGCGAAGCTCAGGTTCAAGCTATTGGTTCTTCAAGTGCTAGGTGGTTGGGAAGAAAGTTCTGATCAATTACCAAAATGCCCAATACCGCTATCTATACCCTCGGGTTTCAGTCAATAATTAAAGTAATTTTGGGTGTCAGATTTTAATTCTTTTGATTTCAGGCATGTTGGTTACTTTGTTTAGTAGGGGAGGTTTATACCTTTTTTTAAAGCTGAAATATGTGTATCAACTGTATACACTCTGCAGTCATCAGAGTACTAGTTGCATGTCATTCAAGGAACTGTGGGATTTAAATCACATGTAATTTTCAAGTCCTATTGAACGCTTGGTTAAAAAAAGCTGAAAATATATTCTTCCACCTAATTTGTGACACATCTTAATTTATTATGCATTTTTTTTGTGTTATGTTCAGGAGAACTCCGGGTGTCCTCTTGGAAACAAGATACCAGAATTTAATGAATTAGTCTACCAAAATAGGTGGCGTGAAGCGTTGGACCGGCTTCTGGAAACAAATAACTTTCCAGAATTTACTGGACGAGTATGTCCTGCTCCTTGTGAAGGTTCCTGCGTTCTTGGCATTATTGAAAATCCTGTATCTATTAAGAGCATAGAATGCTCCATCATAGACAAGGCTTTCGAAGAAGGCTGGATGGTGCCCCGACCTCCCCTTACAAGAACTGGGTATGTTTTTTATGAGTTCTTCCTCTTCTTCTCCTCATTGCCTTCTAATTTTTTACTCTATATATTCTTAAGGAACTTGTTGAACACACAATGACATGTAATACTGCATGGTGATGTCTGGGATTTCTACACTTATTTCTGTTTTTTACTCGTTTGAGTTAAAATGCCATATATATATATAGGAAAAGGGTTCCGTCCTAATACTGTTTTGATGCCACATGGAGCATTGGTGTATTGCTTAGATCATCATTGAAAAGAAATAAATTTACCTAAGAGGCGTTAGCCCAGTTGGTATGCTCCTCCCTTTGTCAGGGTGAAGTTCGTGGGATTAAGTCTCCATGCTCGTTTCCCTCCCTTGTCTTTACAAGATGTGGGTTTGGTTTGTCATTTGTGTGATTTGTCCTCACCACTCTCGTTGGTGCTGCTCAGCAACTGCCACATCTGTATGCGTGCACTCTTCCTCTGCTGTTGGAGGCTGTTTCGACCGTAAATATATATATATATATATATATATTTGAAAACTCATCCTCATAATGTGTTTCTTTAGTAGTAAAATTTGGACCGTTGAAACTAGTCCAAGTTTGACTTGTTAAAATTCTATTTTGGAAATTATTTGTCTTTTTTTTTTTGAACGTTAATTATTAGTCTTTAAATTGATCCAAACAACAAACCCTTGCTCCACGTAGCACCCACGCCCAAAATGTGTTTTGAGTGCCACGTGGAGCTCCACGTGTATCTTGGAGGATGGTCACCGTCGTCCATTGGAGGACATAACCGGCTCCCCTATATATATATATATATATATATATATATATACATATAGGAAGCATAGAGGTGCATTATTTCCTGGAACTGATGCAGTAGTCAGTGTCTAGGTAAGTCGTTGACGCTTGTTTACATTTAGTTTCTGATGACGGTAGTATCACTTTGAAAAAATGATGCTGTCCCTTTTCCATTCAATATTTGTTTTATTTTATATATTTTTTCCAGGCTTGATATAAATTTATTGCAGAATGACTTTATTTTATTTTGTTTTCGATGGATGAAATTTCAACTTTATTAAAAGGAAGAGAGTTACAGCATGAAAAACACACAATTCAGGGGTAGCTGTTAAGTAGGATACTTAGCAGCCAGCACCCCGACAGAACAGGAAGCAGAAGTAACAAAAGAAAGATAGAAAAACAAGCGCAAACAGGGTATAGCCATACCAGATATCATAGTTAGGAACCCAGCTGCAGACCCGACAATGAAAACCTTATCCTGTGTGCCAGGTGTTCGCAGCAATGAACTCTTCTGAGGCCCTTTCTCAAATCCGTTTCAGTAGAAGCAGAGTAGTCTTTCAATTTCGAAGCCCAGGTCAGAGTATCTTCTGTGGCCTCCTTGCATGGTCAATTTCTCTCGGCTAAACTGGTCGAATATTGGAGACACATTGATATATATGGGCACAAAATATGTGAAAGTACCCTTTTGACCATTTTTGTGGGTTTAGATTGACCTGCTCAATGTTCCGGCTGTTCACCTAATACTTATATTTCAAGAGGTAAACAACCGGATGCTTGCTGTTCGGGTTGTCACCTAACACTGATTCATTTATTGAGGCAACTGACAGGATTCTTTTGCCAACTCTGTGGGTTTGTTGTCGAGTCTGTGTTGGTGGAGCTCTAATGAACCGATTGGAGATTTCTTTTTGATTTTTGTGGGATGATTAAGTTTTTACCTTCTTGTGACCTCTTTGGTGGTCTCAGTTTTCTATTCTCAAGTTTGTTCCTCGTAGTGCTTAACTTTTACCTTTTACTTTGTAACAGCTCTTATGCTCCCTCTATTAACATAAATAAAATTTTCCTGATCTGTTTTAGACAAAACTTGGTGTAAGTGGTGTCAGTATACCTACGTTGAGATTGAAATTGAAATTGAGACCAGGTATTGATTTCTTGAGCAACTTTGAATTGATCTTTCTTAATCTGTACTTTGTATCTTCCACATATCAGTTCGATTGATTCTGCTGTGGTATCAATATAATATATTTACGTTTTGCTTGAAGGTTGGGATCATACATTTCTGAGGAATTAGTAGTTTCTTTAGAAATGATGGCTTGTTTTGTTGGTCACAATTATCAAGGCTATAGTATCAGATTATATATGCATCTTCCACATCAGTTTTGATTGATTGTGGTGTGGTATCAGTAATATATATGTAAATTGATATTAACATTCAACTACTTGTGCATGTGGATACAGGAAGCGCGTTGCTATCGTAGGCAGCGGACCAGCTGGTTTGGCTGCAGCAGATCAACTGAATCGAATGGGTCATCTTGTCACAGTGCTCGAGCGCGCAGATCGTATTGGGGGCCTGATGATGTATGGAGTCCCCAATATGAAGGCAGACAAGGTCAACATTGTCCAACGAAGGGTCGATCTCATGGCCAAGGAAGGCATCAACTTTGTTGTGAATGCTAATGTCGGGACAGATCCCATGTACTCCTTTGATCGGCTACGTTCCGAGAATGATGCAATCGTTTTGGCTTGTGGTGCTACAAAACCAAGGTAAAAGAAGAAAATCAATTATATAAATATATATAATTTATTTATGGAACATAAGTCATACTCACAATTTTCATTAAGAAATTTAGCCATTGAAAATTTTCACCTTTGACCAAAAAATCGATGTTGTAAAAACACTTTTTTAATATATTTATTTTTTTGGGCGGTTGTTGATCGGCCTTGGGCATACTCACAATACTGCAGGGATCTTCCTGTTCCTGGGCGTGACCTCTCGGGAGTGCATTTCGCAATGGAGTTTCTTCATGCAAACACCAAAAGCTTGCTAGACAGTGATCTGGAGGATGAGAAATACATATCCGCCAAGGGGAAAAAGGTGGTAGTCATAGGAGGAGGAGACACGGGAACTGATTGCATTGGAACTTCTATCCGGCATGGTTGTACAAACATCGTAAATCTAGAGCTTCTTCCTGAGCCACCTAGAACCAGAGCTCCAGGCAATCCATGGCCACAGGTTCACTCTTTTCCTTTTTGCAGAACCAATATAATAATTTATTACTCTCACTATGAATGCCAATTGCCTCTTCTCCTCTCCATAAGATGACGTGAAATTCCCTATTAACTTTTGGAAACATGTCAAACATATCTTTGCCATTAGGGCTCCAAATGGGTTGACTCAACTTGCTACAGGATCCTCTCCATAGAATGACGTGAAATGGCCGGTCAACCTTTGGGAACAAATCATACTTATCTTTGCCATTAGGGCCGCAAATGGGTACGTTTGACTCAACCTGCCACAGGCCAAGTTAGAAATGTCGATCCATTTATTAAATGGTTCAGGTTTGGTTCGTACTTCCTTGACCCGACAGCCCGACCTGACCTAGCTCTTTTATATTTTAACCTAAGTTGGCCCACCCCCCAGAGTCGGATCAGGGTGGATTCGAATTGAGTGTTTAAATAAATGGGTTGACCCTGACCCTTCACAATCCGATCCATTTGTAGCCCTATTCCTTTTGGAGATGGCAACTAGGTTTCAGCTTACACCTCTACTGTTGGAACATGATCAAACGGTGCAGGTTAATCTACCATACTGCAGAAGACTTGTTTTTGTTATGTCTTTGTGCGAGGTTTTTGGGTTTGCAGGATGTCCCGATTTTAAAGATGATGGGAGTACCTTGATCTTTTTTGGGATGCCAAAGGAACCGTTTCCTAGTCAATTAGAAATAGCCAAAGAAATGGTTCTGGTCTCTTGACAAGAGAACTGGATTAAATTTTTTTTTTTTTTATCCTATGGGCTATCACACACTGAGCACCATCTTTGTGACACTTTGTTTGCCTTAAATGGAATATGTAGTAATGTGAATTTTTATTTGTTGATTTATGATTTCTGGTTTTTAGTGGCCCCGTGTATTCCGTGTGGATTACGGACACCAAGAAGCAGCAACGAAATTTGGAAAAGACCCGAGATCTTACGAGGTTTTGACCAAACGGTTTATCGGAGATGATAATGGGGCGATCAAAGGGCTCGAGGTTATTCGAGTGCACTGGGCAAAAGATGCCAGTGGGAAGTTTCAGTTTGAGGAAATCAAGGGCTCGGAGGAGATTATTGAGGCCGATCTGGTGCTCTTAGCCATGGGCTTTCTTGGTCCCGAGCCGGTAAGCTCTCTTAGTTTCTGACCTTACAAAATCTGTTCACCATAGATAATTTTTCTTTGCATCCTCCCCATAATCTTCATTAATTAATTTGTTTTTATCCATTCGTTCAAATTCTCCAGGCAGTTGCAGACCGACTCGGGTTGGAGCGAGACAACCGTTCAAACTTCAAAGCGGAATATGGCCGTTTCTCGACCAATGTGGAAGGGGTCTTTGCCGCTGGAGACTGTCGGCGCGGCCAATCACTGGTCGTGTGGGCCATATCGGAAGGCCGGCAAGCTGCTTCTCAGGTAGACAAGTATCTGATGCCGGAGAAAGATCTCAATGTCACTGCTAACCAAGAGGAATCAGATTTGATTAAGAAGGATAGCAAACGCACTGTAATGACGGCAACCTAGGAGGAGGCAAAATACTACAATACAAAATTTGATTTATACAAGGGGGGGGACCCAACCCACCCACCTTCCCCTCGGCTGGCCGATTTCGTCGTGCAGAAAATTGCTAGAGAAATTGAAGGCCGACTGCGGGTGGGAGGCAAGAGAAATTCCTCCGGCTGTACTGTTGATTATGGCTTGTTGATTGAGTAGTGTTGTGGTTTTGCTGTTTTAATAGGGTTTAGGGTTTAGTGGGCTTTTCCTCATAATAGTATTCTTTGTTTTTTATTTCTTTTCTTTTCGTGGGTAGTTGGGTGGTGTGGCTTGAGGAATAATGTACAGTTAAGTTTGCCTAAGATGAAATAGGCAATTTGTTTGGATTCATGGACTATTGTTTTCTTTACATGCAAACAAGGTTCAAAATTTCGGCCAAAACCACCGAAGTTTCGGTCCAAAATTTCGGTGTTTTCGTATGGGATCCAAAAATTTGGCAGAAATTTCAGCCAAAATTTTGGATTTCGGCCAAAATTTTGAATCTCAGTTTCGGTTTCGGTCATGCCCGAATCCGATATTTAACCCGAAATTTTGATCCTAACATGCAAAGGTGAATAAGTTAAGGACCCGCTTCCCCTGACCGTCATTGAAACACAAATGGTGTTTAAACGAACTTACACCATTGATAGATCATAGATTGAAATGAAACAAGTCCAAAACTGGGGTTTTAGGGAGATTTAAGCCATTCGATCTGTGGACTATAATAAAAATTGTTGCTTTTAGTTTCAATTGCTGATGATAAAGTTCATCAATGCCAGGCATGCTTCTTTGGCCAATGATGGATTGTGACTTTGGTCAATTTAGATTGCGCATCACATGGCATAATGATAAATCATACTTCAATGTTGAGATAAAAGGATAATTTTATTGGCGTAAGATCATTTAAACACCATTATACTATGGTATTATACTACGGTATATATGTAATGGTGCTGAGGACCAAGATAGTGTACCCTCCTTTTCCCTTTCGGAGCATGACGGTGTGACAACCAAATTGAATAAATACTGTTAACTATTTTGTTTTTAAATCAATTTTTGAAGTATAAAGAAAAGATTTGAAATTAAGACCCAAAGAGAACTAAGTAAAACAGAGATTAAACATTTTAATTGATTTATAGCTACAGGAGAGATTTTTAGAAGGGAATCAATTTGGTTATAACAGGAGCTGAGATGGCATGACAGATGACCCTTCTAGGGAGGATATGATGTTAGGCTAATAACCTCCAGCAAGGATCAAAATTTAGGCCGAAATGAGTGAAATTTTGGTTTCGGTCCCACCGTAATCGAAACGGTGACCCTTCTAGGGAGGATATGATGTTAGGCTAATAACCTCCAGCAAGGATCAAAATTTAGGCCGAAATGAGTGAAATTTTGGTTTCGGTCCCACCGTAATCGAAACGTAAGTTCCAAAATTTTGGTCACTTTTATAATTTTTGGCTGAAATTTCGGTGTCCGAAACCGAAATGAAATCCTGAATTTTGATCCTGGACCTCGAGCAAGGTGATGGGTGGTTCAGCAAAGGTTGGAGGGTTGATATGAAAGAGATTTACTGACTATATCAGCTATTTGATCAACGTTGGAAATGTGATGAACTTGAATACCTTCATTGATGGTCTTCTCCCAAACTTATATACTTCGTCCGAGCGTAAAAAAAAACGACTCATGCAAGATATATGGCAGAGATATTGGCACACCAAAGGGAGTGTGCCGAGAAGGTATATGAAGTTCTTGAAAGAGAGTTTTTAGTGATGCCAATTCTGCAGCCGCGTGAGCAAGTTGTTGGAAATATTGGTACAGAACACTGAAATGATAAAGATTGAAATAAAGAAATATACAGATTTGTTTCAAAGCATATCGTTGTCTGTAAATTGATATTTTTTCCTATCACTATAATCAAGTGATCACCAATATGTTATTAGCAAATTGGTTCTAGGATACAACGAACTGACCGTGTATTTTTATAATAGATTTGATAAATTTGATTATGCAACCAGAACACCAAATAGCGCAGGAGAGGAACTCTAAAACAAAACTTTAAAACGTAAAATAGAAAATAAAAAATGCGGTGAACAAAATAAGGGTCTCGTGTCCCTTTTATAGAAAACAGGAGATGTAACCGCACCGATTGGACACAACGGTTAAAGTAACCGAATGGACAAAACAGTTACAAAATATTTATTTAGACACAACGGTTAAAAAAGAACGATTTTAAATCAAACGATGATAAATCAAACTATTAAAAAACACGGTTACACTTTTGTTTACAAAGGTAATAACTAAATGCACCGCACTGCCACGTACACGTGCTCGTGCCCGATTTTTTCGGTGTTCGGTTCGGTACACTACAAACTGAAACTGAACCGAAGTTTGAATCGGTTCGGTTCAGTCTATCGATTTGACAACATACCCAAACCGAAACCGATATTTTCGGTATTCGGTTCGGTTCATTCGGTTTCACTGCAGCCAATCACTTAATCGGTGTGTCGGTTCGGTTCGGTAAAAGACATTGACTAAGATGGTGAATCCAACCATCGATTCGTGGTCTTTGATCACAACCGATATGTTTGTTAACCCAACTCCATTTCCAGAACGAAAGGGAATTTTTTCACCACCTTTTTTGTTTTGTCTTGTTCTTTGACTCTTCCTTCGAAATGGGTTTCTATAGTTTGAAGTGTAGAGCTTCGATGAGTTTCATTTATCTTCTTTTTAACTTCTTCAAGAACTTGAAACAAGGAGATTGAGACCAAAACTTTGAATGCGGTATAAAAGTAAGGGTTATAGAGATATATGTTTTGAATACATCATTTTCTTAATTTTTTTTTCTTTTCTCACATTGTTTTACAGAGCAACTGTGCAGACTGCAAAGAGAGAGAGAGAGAGAGAGAGAGAGAGAGAGAGAGAGAGAGAGAGAGAGATGTGACTCGTTGCAGTGAAGAGTTAACAACCTTTTTTAAAAAAAATTTATATAATATTTTCACTTTTGTTGCAGTGAATAGTGGCACTGCCACGCCATGTACACGTGCTCGTGCTCAATTTTTTTCGGTGTTTGGTTTGGTACACTACAAATCGAAACTAAACCGAAGTTTGAATCAACTCGGTTCGGTCTATTGATTTGCAAACATACCTAAACCGAAATCGAAACGAAACCGATATTTTCGGTATTCGGTTCGGTTCAGTCCGTTTGCTTCAACCCAATCACTCAGTCGGTGTGTCGGTTCGGTTCGGTAAAAGACATTGACTAAGGTGGTGAATCCAGCCATCGATTCGTGGGTCCTTTGATCACAGCCGATCTATTTGTCAACCGAGCTCCATTTCCAGAACGAAAGGGCATTTTTCCACAACTTTTTCTACTTTGTCTTCTTCGAGTCTTCCTTCGAAATGGTTTTTGTAGTTTGAAGTGTAGAGCTTCGATGGGTTTCGTTTATCTTCTTTTTGGCTTCTTCAAGAACACGAAACAAGGAGATTGAGACAATAACTTTCAATACTATGTAAAGTGGAGGTTATATAGATATATGTTTTGAATACATTATTTTTTGAATTTTATTTTCTTTTCTCACACTGTTTTGCAGAGCAACTGTGCAGACGGGAGAGAGAGAGAGAGAGCAAGGGAGATGTGAATTGAGAAGAGAGAGAGAGAGAGAGAGAGAGAGAGAGAGAGAGAGAGAGAGAGAGATGTGACTCGTTGTAGTGAAGAGTGAACAACCTTTATTTTATTTTATTTATTTATTATTATTTTTATAATAGTTTTACTTTTGTTGCAAAGGAATGTAGTAGCCTATAGACTTTAAAAATCTTTTGTAGAACAAATTGCACTCCAGAATCTGCTCAGCTCGATCTGTGGTCGGTTTCCACCTCCGATTAGGGTCGGTTTGGGCCGGTTTTGTCCCATTAAGGGATCGGTTTACTCAACTTATCCATTTGATTTTCGGTTTCCAACTACCCAAACCGAAACTGAACTGATTTCACTTCCGTTTGGTTCAGTTTGTATCGATTTTTGGGGCAGTTCAGGAGGGCTGATTTTCGGTTCGGTGTTCAGTTTAGGGTTTGCATCCCTACCCTACCACTATAATCAAGTGGTCACTAACCGGTTACTGCCAAATTGGTTCTAGGTTACAACGAACTAGTCGTGTATTCTTGTGATAGATTTGGTAAGTATGATCACGCAACCAAAACACCAAATAGTGCAGGAGAGGAACTCTAAAACAAAGTTTTAAAACGTAAAACAGAAAATAGAAAATGAAGTGAACAAAATAAGGGTCTTGGGTCCCTTTTATGGAAACCAAGAAGTGCAACCGCATTGATTGGACACAACGGTTAAAGTAATCGAACGGACGCAATAGTTACAAAATATTTGTTTAGACACAACCGTTACAAAAGAACGGTTTCAAAATCAAATGATAATAAATCAAACGTATAAAAAATATGCTTACACTTTGGCCCAAAAAGGTAATAACTAAATGCACCGCACCGCCATGCCACGTACACGTGCTCGATTTTTTTGGTGTTCAGTTCGGTCTACCGATTTGCAAACATACCCAAACTGAAACTAAATCGAAACCGATATTTTCGGTATTCGGTTCGGTTCGGTTCAGTCGGTTTCGCTTCAGCCCGATCACTCAGTCGGTGTGTCAGTTCGGTTCGGGTCGGTTCGATTTCGGTAAAAGACATTGACTAAGATGGTGAATCCAACTATTGATTTGTGGGTCTTTGATCACAACCAATCTGTTTGTCAACCCAACTCCATTTCCAGAACGAAAGGGCATTTTTCTACCACTTTTTCTGCTTTGTCTTCTTCTTCAAGTCTTCCTTTGAAATGAGTTTCAGTAGTTTGAAGTGTGGAGCTTCAATGGGTTTTGTTTATCTTCTTTTTAACTTCTTTAAGAACTTAAAACAAAGAGATTGAGACCAAAATTTTGAATATTGTGTAAAAGTTGGGATTATAGAGATATATGCTTTGAATATATTATTTTATTAAATTTTTTTTTCTTTTCTCACACTATTTTGTAGAGCAACTGTGTAGACTGCACACACAGAGAGAGAGAGAGAGAGAGAGAGAGAGAGAGAGAGAGAGATGTGACTTGTAGTGAAGAGAGAACAACCTTTTTTTTATATTATTTTTTTATAATATTTGCACTTTTGTTGCAGTGAACTGTTGTAGCCTATAAGCGTTCATTTATAAAAAAAAAAAACATTTTTAAGAACAGTTGTACCTCCGTAACCGGTTCGGTTCGGTTCAGGGTTAGTTTCCACCTCCTGTTCGGGTCGGTTTGGGCAGGTTCGGGCCGGTTTTGGCCCATTAAGGGGTCGGTTTACTCAACCTACTCACCTGATTTTCGATTTTCGGCTACCCAAACAGAAACCGAACTGATTTCACTTCGGTTCGGTTCTATTTGTAACGATTTTTGGGGCGGCACGAGCTGGTTCGGGAAGGAAGATTTTTGGTTTGATTTCGGTGTTCAGTTTCGGGTTTGGATCCCTACCCTACCAGTATAATCAAGTGGTCATCAACAGGTTATCGGGAAATTGGTTCTAGGATAAAACGAATCGGCGGTGTAATTTTTTGACAGATTTGGTGAGTTTAATCACGTAACCAGAACACCATATAGCGTAGGAGAGGAACTCTGAAACAAAGCTTTAAAACATAAAATAGAAAATACAAATGCGGTGAACAAAATAAGGGTTCGGGGTCTCTTTTATAGAAAACAAGAGGGCCAACTGCACTGATTGGACACAACGGTTAAAGTAATTGAACGGACACAATGATTACAAAAACATGGTTTCAAAATCGAACGATAATAGACCAAACGTTTAAAAAATACGGTTACACTGTTGTTCAAAAAGGTAATAACTAAATGCACCGGACCGCACCGCCACGCCACGTACAAGTGCTCGTGTCCGATTTTTTTGGTGTTCGGTTTGGTACACTACAAATCGAAACCGAACCGAAGTTTGAATTGGTTCGATTCATTCTACCAATTTGCAAACATACCCAAACCAAAATCAAACCGAAACCGATATTTTCGATATTTGGTTCGGTTTGGTTCAGTCGGTTTTGCTTCAGCCCGATCCTTCAGTCGATGTGTCAGTTCGATTCAAGACGTTTCAATTTCGGTAAAATACATTGACTAAGATGGTGAATCCAACCATTGATTCGGGGGTCTTTGATCACAGCCGATCTGTTTGTCAACCCAGCTCTATTTCAAGAACGAAAAGGCATTTTTCCACCACTTTTTCTGCTTTGTCTTCTTTTTCGAGTCTTCCTTCGAAATGGGTTTCTGTAGTTAAAATGTAGAGCATTGATGAATTTCGTTTCTATTCTTTTTAGCTTCTTCAAGAACCTGAAACAAGGAGATTGAGACAAGAACTTGGAATACTGCGTAAAACTGGGGATTATAGAGATATATGATTTGAATACATGATTTTCTTAATTTTTCACACTATTCTGTAGAGCAACTGTGTGGAGAGAGAGAGAGAGAGAGAGAGAGAGAGAGAGAGAGAGAGAGATGAGACTTGTTGTAGTGAAGGGTGAACAATCTTTTTTTTATATACTATTTGCACTTTTTTTGTAGTGAACAGTTGTAGCTTATGGGCATTGACTCAGAAAAAAAGCTTTTTGTAGAACAGTTGTACCTCTGTAAATTGGTTCAGTTCAGGGTCAGTTTCCACCTCCAGTTCGGGCAAGTTTTGACCCATTAAGGGGTCGATTTACTCAACCAACCTATTCGATTTTCGGTTTCCAACTAACCAAACTGAAACCGAACCGATTTCACTTATGTTCGGTTTGTATCGATTTTTTGGGTGGTTCAGGCCGGTTTTCGATTTGGTTTCGGTGTTCGGTTTAGGATTTGCATCCCAACCCTACCACTATAATCAAGTGGTCACCAACACGCTATCGAAAATTGGTTCCAGGATACAATGACTCGGCCGTGTATTATTGTGATAGATTTGGTGAATCTAATCACGCACCCGGAACACCAAATAGCACAGGAGAGGGACTCTGAAACAAAGCTTTAAAACGTAAAATAGAAAATAGAAAATACGGTTAACAAAATAAGGGTCTCGGGTCCCTTTTATAGAAAACAAGAGGTGCAACTGCACCGATTCGACACAACGGTTAAATTCCCTGAACGGACACAACGGTTTCAAAATATCCATTTAGACACAACGGTTACAAAAGAATAGTTTCAAAATCAAACGATATAAACCAACAGATTAAAAAACATGGTCACACTTTTGTCCAAAAAGGTAATAACTAAATGCACCGCACGGCCATGCTACGTACATGTAGTCATGCCTGATTTTTTCGGTGTTCGGTTCGGTACACTATAAACCGAAATTGAACCGAAGTTTGAATTGGTTCGGTTCGGTCTACCGATTTACAAACATACCCAAACCGAAATCGAACTGAAACCGATATTTTCGATATTTGGTTCTGTTCGGTTTAGTCTATTTTTCTTTATCCTGATCACTCAGTCGGTGTGTCGGTTTGGTTCGGTTTCGGTAGAAGACATTGACTAAGATGATGAATTCAACCATCGATTCATGGGCCTTTGATCACAACTGATCTGTTTGTCAACCCAACACTATTTCCAGAACGAAAGGGCATTTTCCACCCCTTTTTCTGCTTTGTCTTCTTCTCCAAGTCTTCCTTTGAAATGGGTTTCTGTAGTTTTAAGTGTAGAGCTTCAATGAGTTTCATTTCTCTTCTTTTTAGCTTTTTCAAGAACCTGAAATAAGAAGATTGTGACAAGAACTTTGAATAATGTGTAAGAGTGGGGGATATAGAGATATACGTTTTGAATATATCATTTTCTTAATTTTTTTTCTTTTCTCACACTGTTTTACAGAGCAACAGTGCAAACTGTAGAGAGAGAGAGAGAGAGAGAGAGAGAGATGTGACTCGTTGCAGTGAAGAGTGAACAACCTTTTTTTAATTTTTATAATATTTGCACTTTTGTTGCAGTGAAAAGTTGTAGCCTATAGGCGTTGACTCAGAAAAAAGCTTTTTGTAGAACAGCCGTACCTTTGTAACCTGTTCGGTTCGGTTCAGGGTCGGTTTCCACTTTTGGTTCGGGTCGGTTTTGGCCCATTTAGGGGTCGATTTACTTAACCTATCCATTCGATTTTCAGTTTCCAACAACCCAAATCGATACCGAACTGATTTCACTTCGGTTTGATTTGTATCGGTTTTCGAGGCTGTTTGGGCCGGTTCACGAGGGTCGATTTTCGATTCGGTTTAGGGTTTACATCCCTACCCTACCACTATAATCAATTGGTTACCAACATGTTACTGACAAATTGGTTCCAAGATACAACGAACTGGCCGTGTATTCCTGTGATAAATTTGGTGAATTTGATCACGCAACCAGAACACTATATAGTGCTGGAGAGAAACTCTGAAACAAAGCATTGAAATGCAAAATAGAAACTAGAAAATGCGGTGAACAAAATAAGGGTCTCATGTCCGGATACAACAATTAAAGTAATCGAACGGGCACAATGGTTACAAAATCTCCGTTTAGACACAACAGTTACCAAAGAACGGTTTCAAAATCAAACGATAATAAACCAAATGTTTAAAAAACACGGTTACTCGTTTATCTAAAAAGGTAATAATTAAATGCACTGCACCACCATGCCACGTACATGTGCTCGTGCCTGATTTTTTCGGTGTTCGGTTTGGTACACTACAAACCGAAACTGAACCGAAGTTTGAATCGGTTCGGTTCGGTCTACCAATTTGCAATCATACCCAAATGGAAATCGAACCAAAATCGATATTTTCGGTATTCGGTTCGGTTCAGTCGGTTTCGTTTCAGCCCGATCACTAAGTTGGTGTGTCAGTTCGGTTTGGGTCGGTTCAATTTCTGTAAAAGACATTGGCTAAGATAGTGAATCCAACCATTGATTCGGGGGTCTATGATCACAGCCGATCTGTTTGTCAACCCAGCTCCATTTCCATAACAAAAAGGCATTTTCCACCACTTTTTCTGCTTTGTCCTCTTCGAGTCTTCCTTCGAAATGGGTTTCTGTAGTTTGAAGTGTAGAGATTCGATGGGTTTCATTTATCTTCTCTTTAACTTCTTAGATCAAGAACCTGAAACAGGGATATTGAGACCAGAATTTTGAATACTGTGTAAAAGTAGGGGTTATAAAGATATATGTTTTGAATACATCATTTTCTTAATTTTGTATTCTTTTCTCACACTATTTTGCAGAGCAACTGTGCAGACTTCAGAGAGAGAGAGAGATGCCACTCGTTGCAGTGAAGTGTGAACAACTTTATTTATTTATTTTTATTTTTATAATATTTGCACTTTTGTTGCTGTGAATAGTTGTAGCCTATAGGCGTTGGTTTAGAAAAAAAGCTTTTTATAGAATAGTTGTACCTCTGTAACCAGTTCGATTCGGTTCAGGGTCTGTTTCCTCCTCCGGTTCGGGTTTGATTCGGGCCAGTGTTGGCCCGTTAAGGGCTGGTTTACTCAACCTTTCCATTCGGTTTTCGGTTTCTTGCTACCCAAACCGAAATCGAACCGATTTCTCTTTGGTTCAGTTCAGTTTGTATCAGTTTTCAGGGCGGTTCGGGAGGACAGATTTTTGATTCTGTTTCGGTGTTCGATTTATGGTTTGCATCTCTACCCTACCACCACAATCAAGTGGTCCCCAACACATTAACAACAAATTGGTTCCAGGATACAACAAATCGGTCGTGTAATCTTGTGATAGATTTGGTGAATCTGATCACGCAACCAGAACACCAAATAGTGTAGGAGAGGAATTCTGAAACGAAACTTGAAAACGTAAAATAGAAAATAAAAAATGCGGTGAACAAAATAAGGGTCTCGGGTCCCTTTTATAGAAAAGAAGAGGTACAATCGTACCGATTGGACACAACGGTAAAGTAACCAAATGGACCCAACAGTTACAAAATATCTGTTTAGACCCAACGGTTACAAAATAATAGTTTCAAAATCAAATGATTATAAACCAAACGTTTAAAAAACACGGTTATACTTTTTGTCCAAAAAGGTAATAACTAAATGCACCACCACGCCATGTACACGTGCTTGTGCCCGATTTTTTCGGTGTTTGGTTCAGTGCACTACAAATTGAAATCGAACCGAAGTTTGAATCGGTTCGGTTCGGTCTACCGATTTGCAAACATACCTAAACCGAAACAAAACCAAAACCGATATTTTCGGTATTCTATTCGATTCAGTAGGTTTCACTTCAACCCGATCACTTAGTCGGTGTGTTGATTCGGTTTCGGTAAAAGACATTGACTAAGATGGTGAATCCAACTATTGATTCATGGGTCTTTGATCACAACCGATCTGTTTGTCAACCCAGCTCCATTTCCTGAACAAAAGGACATTTTTCCATCATTTTTTTGGTTTTGTCTTCTTTTTCGAGTCTTCCTTCGAAATGGGTTTCTGTAGTTTGAAGTGTAGAACTTCAATGATTCGTTTTTCTTCTTTTTAACTATTTCAAGAATCTGAAACAAAGAGATTGAGATCAGAACTTTGAATATTGTGTAAAAGTGGGGTTTATAGAGATGAGGCATCAGGAAATGAGGTTGGAGGCAAGGAATACGCAAGTGACGGTATTCAGCTTTGGTGGAAGGGTGAGCCACCAGGAAATGAGGTTGGAGCCAAGAATACGACGAATCCTTTCATAGGGCGATGATCAGTGATGTCTCCAGCCCAATCTGTTGTAACCAAATTGATTCTATTATAGAAATCTCCCATATAGACTTTGTAAAACCTATTACTAAATCAATTAAAATGTTTCTCTATGTTCTACTTAATTCTCAAATACTATGATTTTTAACTAGAAAAAAGTATGAAAACACATCCCATTTAAATTTTTATTATAAAAATGTCAAAAAAAATAATAATTATTAAAATGCGCCCCATACAAACCGTATTCGTACGCATTCTCCATGCACGTGTCGGATGTCTAATAAGAAAAAATCTCATTTAAAAAAAAAATAAAATTTGTTGGCAAGGGCAACATTGTAATTATTCATTTAGATTGATTAGTGCCCTATGTAGGTTGATATGTATAACTATCCGTTTCCGGTAAGCGGGGTGTTACGACGTCATTACTCTGCGTGCCAGCAAACATGCACGATGGCCTTAGAAATGGGCATTTGGCTAGCGAGAAGGCATGGTTGCCTTGGAGCTAGCCGTATGACACGTGAGTGCCGAAGCACGTGGCCTTGCGGCGCGTGCATGTTCCCCTTATGTATAATGCAACGGTGACTCGAGATACGCGATGATCTAGTGTTGCGACTAGACGGAAGTAGATCATGGAATGCGGTGCTCCGCTTAGAAGCACACGATGTGGTGCCAAGAGGGCACGCGACATCCCGGTGCCATGAGGCATGCGATGTGGTGTCAAGAGGGCACGCGATGTGGTGTTAAGAGGGCACGCAATATCCTAGTGCCATGAGGTACGTGATGTGATACCAAGATGACACACAACATTTTGATACCATGAAGGCACACCATGTGGTGCCATGAGGGCACGCGACATGAGGCCATGAGGGCCTCGCGACGTGGTCATGACACGGTCACATGAGATGATGCGGGACCTCAAAGGGCGTGTTGGTATGGAGGATGACATTGTGTGCCACAGGCAGAGGTTCGTGTGCCATGGTGGTATATCAAACAAATATGTTTGAGGTTCTTCTACTGGATGACCTAAGGTGGTGTTTAGACCATACTTGGGGGAGGAGAGCTGTGGAGCTATTTCCCTACACATGGGGCCCTACGTTGCTGGAGGGGCGCATGGGTTTCATAGGTTTCAAAGGGTGGGCCTAGGACGTCGCTGCGGTGATGCCGTGTGTCACCCATGGTGAGGTTGCCATGTAGACCCAGGCTGGTGTCGCAGTGCACATGAGTTGACAACTTCACGAGGGCACTCGAGGGCTACGTGGGATACAGTGGTGCACACTAGTTGAGTGTTAGATGCTGAGGTGTGTTGGTCGCGTGGGCCACACACGATAGCGGACTTAGTTCAGTATGTTGGCGAGATATGTATGGAATGAGACAATATGAGGAGCTGCATACTCCTGTCGCAGGCGAGGAACTAGTGCAGTAAACAGGGTGAAGTTGGGCAGGCCAAGCGTGACACTAAGGTGTTGGCATGCGTCTCGCGAGGAGACACGATGTGTTGATATGGTCGGCCTCGGGCAAAGGCAACCGTATACGTGAGTTCCCGTCCTCTAGGCGAATGGTATCAGAGTTAATGGTTGGGTAGGCTGGCCTCGTTGCACGCGGCAGCGAGACGCCGCATGTGAGTGCACGTCGAAAAGAGTGACTCCATGACAGAGGGACACTTTTTAGGAAGAAAAAACGGTGATTGATTTTTTGTGATAAAAAAATGACACAAAACGCTGTTTTGTAAGAAGCCCTGTTATCTAACTGCTTACTTCAAATGAGCTTCAGATAAAAAGCTCAGCTCTAGCTCTCGAGCCATATTTCAGAGACCAAAAGTTCTCATTTTCGAGCAGGCCGAATTGATCTGTCAAACTGACTCGACTTTGTTGTAGCCCTCACCCTAACTGGCAAAGCTATAGAAACAACCATTCAATAGCCATTAACACCTCCTCTTCCTCGTTTTCAATTAATCAAAAGTGATGTATGGCCATTAACACCTCCTCTTCCTCGTTTTCAATTAATCAAAAGTGATGTCTGTGACCTCTTAGTGACCCCATACTGAATGTCTATAAAGAGTCTCAGTGAGTTGTCTACCAATAGAATTCAGGACAATATGATTCTCATGTTCGAGAAACTTAAAATTTTTCCCTTTCTCTTAGTGACCCCTTACTAAATGTCTATAAAGTGCCTCGGTGAGTTGTCTACCAATTGAATTCAGGACGATATGATTCTCATGCTCGAGAAACTTAAAATTTTTCCCTTTAATGGTGCTGCTGCTTGTGTGTACCAAGGATCAAAATTTTGGGTTGAATTTCGGTTTCACGCATGACCGAAACCGAAATTGAAAGTACCACATACAAAATGGACCAAAATTTTGGATTTTGGTTTCGTTTCGGCCATGCCTAAAACCGAAACATTTCGGACAGAATTTTAAAATTTCGGCCGAAATTTGTATCCATGGTGTGTACTCTTGGTGAGTAATTAGCAATATCTTTAATGAGTCTCGATGAGAGCCCATCGAGAGGTATTAAAATGTCTCGATAGCTATTCACCGATATGGAAAGGGGTGCACAAGTTGGTGGACTGTGAATAATGGTACCCTCTATATAAATAATCAACAAATTAATGTGGTTTAAGGTATAATGACAACTTTCGTCGAAATTTTGCCAAATTTGCCAAGAAGGGGGGTCAAACGAAAATTTCGGGAAAATTGGTACTTTTTGATATTTTTCAGTATTTTTCGGCAACATTTTCGTTAATTTTGGTATTTTTTTTTAATATTTAATTTTTGTTTTTAAATATGTTAGAAATTTAGTATATGTTGTAGTAATTTTTTTTTAAAAATATTAAATATATTTTTAATCCCTGAAACTTTCTCGAAATGTATTGAAATTAATCTGAAAGGACCCCTCACCGAAAAATTACCAAAAATTGAAATTTGTCACTATGGTTCACGGGGGCCTTTTGATTTGGGTCAGGCAGGTTTTTGAATTTGGGGTTGGGTCAGGTCAAAGTGACCGAGTTGGGCTTTGTGGATAAATCGGTTTGGAAAAACTTCGGAAAATTTTGGAAAAGCTATTGGAAAAAAAGAGAGAAAGTTATATAATTTTTAATATAAAAAAATGAAAATTAAAAAAAAAATTGAAAAATTAAAAAGGGAAAATGTCATAATATTCGCTAGTTATTTGTGAATTATTTGTAAAATTCTCAATTTTTTTTTTCAAAAATGTCGCGATATAATTTAGATTTCTTTTTTTAATCCCTGAAAATCTTCAAATTATTCATGAATTTTTAAAAATGTCGGCAAATTTGGTCATATGCCTTTGACCCATCGGATCGGTCAAATCAGGTCAGGGTGCACCATGAGGTCAAGTATATATCCTTTTTAATCCCCGAAACTTTCCCGAAATTTTTCTAAAAGCTATCGAAATTAATCCGAAATGTACCGAAAGGACCCCGTACTGAAAAATTCCCAAAAATGAAATTTGTCACTATGATCAAGCCATGGTTCAAAATTTCGGCCAATAATTTAAATTATCGGCCAAAGTTTATCAATTTTGGTCCACACCAAAACGAAATCAAGGTTCAAAATTTCAGTCGAAAATGTATGTAAGGGAAAATTTTGGCCTAAATTATCGGTTTGGTCATGCCTAAAACCGAAAACAAAAACGATATTTTGATCCTTATATTGAGCAGTCAAAATTTTTCCTCGACCTGATCCGAACCAACCCATTGATAATCCTAGCAAAACTACAGAATTCACCACAATTTCTGCCCGGGTCACTCACTAAATACCAGCTCTACTTATAAATCATTAAATCTATTTCCCATGCACTTTCAAGGGTCATCAATTTGCGTACATGGCTGTAAATTGGAGGATTCAATCCCATATGGTCAAATCACTTTCTACCCGCTCATCTGCAGAACTCTCGATCAGACGATTAAGATATTTCCAAGGTATAAAAAATCGGCCGATACCGTCGGCGGAATCAGAATTTTCTTCCAACTGGGGTGCAAGATAAATTAGATTTCATTTTTTACAAATTATATTATTTATTTATAGCACTCTCTCGCCTATCTAATCCAAATAAGAAATCCAGGAGGTAAGAACCCGCGCGAAACAAAATAGATACTTTAAAGCAAGCGAGTAAATGATCCTCTCGTGTTATAATTTTGCCTAGAAAATAATGAACAATGAGATTTCGCCTCTTTGGGGGATCTCATGTGATGTCATTACAAGTTTCCCCAATCTATTAATGTGTATCTGGGGCCCCAAATAACTTGAATTTCATGTCAATTTAGTTAGGCAGGCCGAAAATGAGTGTCTACAATTTGATGGTCAATGACAGAATAACACCGACACAGTTTGAAACAATTGAATTTGAGCACCTTACACTACATTTTCAATGGTGGATATGTATTGGATCATACCTAAATTTTTTGAGTGGTGCCTCATCGATCTTGTCCAAGTTATGTGACACCTGATCCTCGAAATGGGTGCTATATTGTGTGGAAGATTGGCCTGAAAAATAATCTGCATTGTCTGATCTCAAGATGTCAATGGGTTGCAGTAGGTTTCGGAAGTAAGCGCGAACAAAGATACTCATATAAATATGGGTAGCGTTATTTATGCTCATTAAACCTGTGAAAAACACACACATTACTTTGCATCATAAAAATCAGATCGGCTTGAATCAGGCGATGGAGATCATTTTTCATCCCAATCTTCCACACGATAGATCTTGAGATCATGGTGCACCTATTAGAGGGTCAGATAGTGATTCCACATGACACACATCCCAAAAAGTGATCGTGATCATGGGCATACCTATCAAACGATCACTTTTGGGTATGTTTGCCACGTGGAATCAACATATGACCGTCTGATAGGTGCGCCATGAACTCAAGAATTATTGTGTGAAAGATTGGGATGAAAAACATCTTGATCTTCAGTGAATGGATTTTTATGGTGGTCTTCACAAATTTAGTTTAACGTGTGTAAATACCGCTACTCTATTTTTTTGTTAAATTCGGCTCAACCTGATTTTTTTGTTAAATTCGGCTCAACTTGCCAAAACCCAAAACCCAATTTGGGGCCTGCCAAAACCCTCCCCCCCCCCCTCCCCCTCAATGGTGTTTAAACGATGTACCAATACTAAATTAAAATTTTTTATTTTACAGAATTAAAGTGTGGTTTCCTAATATGCCATTGACATTGATTTATGATCGATCTAAATAGTTTAGGAGGTACTTCATCGTTGGAAAATGTTTTTGCCAAAGAATTATGTCCATAGTAGATGTGAATCATCAGATTGGCGAATTTGAATACCAGTTATTAAAACTAAATATAATGGTTGATATTAGAGTGCACATATCTGATGATTAAATCCTCTCAAAAATTTAATTTTTCAGCTTATGTCTTTCTATTTATGATCTATAATTTTGACGATGCAGATAGCCCATACCTTAAATCCTTCAATGGAGAGTTGTGCCCTTAACTTAATGATCCCACTCAAAATACTTCAAGCAAAGTAAAATTTGACGAAAGAGCTTCTGCATAAATACGTGCGCATTTCTCAAGGTGGACAAAACTTATTGATCTACATTAAGGGTGTCAAGTGGGCGTCAGTCGGAATGCTTTTGAAAAAGAAACAAATATCAGGAAACTTATTGATCTACATTTGAAGTGAGGGTGTCAAGCATGGATCAAAATATTGTTCGATACCGATACGTATCGGACGATACGTATCTGTATTGGACTCGAACGATACATTGAATGTATCGTCCGATACAGATCGGTATCGATATGTATCGTCCGATACGTATCGTTTTGGAGCTCGGACGATACGTATCAGTAACCCGATATTTTAACCCATGGTGTCAAGTGTGCGTAAGTCGGAACGCTTTTGAAAAAGAAACAAATATCAGGATGGGAGAGGGCGTGGCGTTAGAGGGCATGAAATAGACTTTAAAAAAAGTAACAAATTCGTTTTTTTTTTTGGGTTATGAGTGTGGGGGCTCGCTCACACGCGGTTCCGCCACTTACCCATACGTATCTATTTTTGGCTAAATCGATGCTTATTAGTATCGCCCTACACGTCTCAATTTCAATCTGACTTTTTATTATTTATTTATTTTTTAAAATAAAAAATAAAAATTGGCTGATATGAACGGGTATTAGCCAATTTTTATCAGTCTCGAGCAAACCGATACCTGAGACCGATACGCTATTTGATACCTTAGATTATTCTGCAGTCTGATTATCAGGATGAGTCTTATAAAGTATATCATACACCATACTCAAAATCGCTTATAATATGTAAACTTATACACGCTTTACAAGTGATATCTAGTCATTTCAAATCCATCATCTTCCCGCGCCTATATATATATATATATATATATATATATATATATATATATATATACATATAAAAAGCTGCGCTTCATATACATATTCTCGCATTCGAAGTTCGAACGGAGCCGAAAAGCGATGGAGAAATCTTTGAGAGGAGAGAATTCGATTTCTTGCTGCACTTCTCCGCGATCTGTCTTTCTCTCTCCTAATTCTCGTTTCAACTGGTAATGCTCTCTCTCTCTCTCTCTCTCTCTCTCTCTCTCTCTCTCTCTTACTGATAGTCAGTAACGTCAAATTCTGGCGATATTTGGGCAGATTTGGATCCATATCGTCGAAACATCACCGGATTCGTCCAACTAATTACTATACAAGTCGGATTTCAGTAAATTTTTTTCGAATATGTATAAGAGATTCAAGTATCAGTAGATCCACAATCTCTATAGTGATTTACTGTAAGCTACTGGAATTTGTGCGAATTATGAAGTTTTGTAAGAAATTATTCCTAAGATCAGTAAAATCAGTTTCCTATTGTTATTTTCCATCGATTTGAATTCGGATCATTGATGATGCAAGTCAGATAGCAGTAAAATCGAATAAGAGAACTAATTATCAGTAGATCGGTAAACTCTCTTGTGATTTAAGCTCAATTACTGGAATTCTGCATTTCGTTGATCTGTAAAATAGGTTCCGTAGCTATTTCCTTTGATTTGAGTTCAGATAACTGAGGATCTGGTTGATTTGATTTCAGATCAGCAGAATTCTCTGAGGTAATGAGAGATGTTGGAGTGACTAGATCTCTATTTTCTCAACAATTTTGTGTAAATTACTCTAATTAGCTGAAATATTTCACGTTTTATTACTACTAAAATATGATTCCTGTAATAAATTCGTTCAATTGATTACAAGACACTGAGAGGTGTTAAGCTAATGGATCTATAGACTCTAGTTCCTCATGCAGTCAATATAAACTACTCAAATTTGCTTGAATTTTTCATTCTAACGATCAGTAAATGGAGTTCAAGCTGATTCGCTTTCAGATTGCTATTCTGTCAGATTCAATTCCAGAGCACTAAAACATTACTGGACATCATCTGATGATCAAGCTTCTTCTACTATAATAGCTCTTATTAAATTTGTTAATGATCATTTGAGAATAATGTTTGAAATCAACAGATATCAAATTATAGTTTGTTTTAATTTCTTGAATTCAATTTCTAGTAATTCTTGTTGGATCTTCGAATCTGGAAATGGTTTCTGAAGGTATTATTTCTGATCTTGGATCCCAGCACTAATTGCTGCCGTCCGATCGACTTCAAGATCTGAAATTTTAGCTGATCTTGAGAACATAATGAACTGTTTACTTGTAATGAAGTATATGGATTTTGAAACAGACGGATACTGTGTTTGTTTGCAACCGTAGGATATTTACGAATATTTGACTTTGATGCCTACGGTTACACGATACTTAAGGTTCAATTAACAAAGCAAAAAAAAACAGTTAAGATTCTGTTCCCTGGTGACCGTCGGATGATCATGAATATTTGGCCATTTAAGACTTGCAGTAAGATACTTGGCCTCGAGCCCAGTGAAAGTCAACTTCTCAATGTCACTCTACGATCCGAGGTTATCTGATAAGGTGAAATTCAGTGGATTAGAGGTAATAGATGACTCTGGCGTCACTGGTTATGATGCGTTTTTGCCACATCCACTGTTGTCAAGATCTGACTTTAACCAATTAGGGCCCATGAAAACTGTGGATTTCATCCTCGGATATCTACTGAAAAGGCGCTTCATAAGCTGAATATTCTTATGATGTCAGTCAGGACCGAGTTTAGTAGGTGACCGGTGACAGATATGAAGCCAGTGCATTTTAAGCAACACATGATGGCGCCCAAAAATCTCAACATCCAGCACCCTTATCATGGGTGGATTGGATGGTTTTAGATTCATTTATACGTAACTTTGGTGCTAAAGCGTTGGACAACTAGTTTTCGCAGAAAAAAACTGATTTGGTTCTTATATTTAATCAGGTACGAAGAGGATATATGGACGGAGATTGCCAAGTTCTTAGACGGGAGATGCCTTGTGAAGCTGGGGATGGCGAACCGATGGTTCCACCGTCTGATCATGGAAGAGAGCGTCTGGAAATTCGCTTTTTTGCGGGATCTTCAGGTCCCCCCGCCTGAGGACGTGGCATTCAACTGGATGCAACTATACGTTTCGGCTTTCGGTAATTTAGCAACTTTTAACTTGGGATAAGGGTAGGGTATTTATTGAACAAGCAGCCTGATAATCAATGGTCTTGATCATCGACATATGTAATCAGCACCCAATCATGTGATGGGATACCATATATATGATATACCTATCAAGAAAAGATAGGTATAACCGTATAAGTAACCAACCTAGTGGAGGAAACCGTTATCATTTAAACTTCAAGAGTTAGGCTACAATAGGTGTCCACCCCACGTCTCTGGGACGTAGTAAAACGGATTTTCAATGCATAAAAATCTGTGTAAGTCACTCAGTCACATGGACATGTGAACTCATGATATACGTGAATCTGACACCATCGATTCCATCATTTGCAGATGGTAGCCACTCTTATAGCTTTCGGCAACGTGAGAAGCACATAGGTGAGCGTCTTTTATGTATTACTAACAAATTGGATTAGTTGGTCAGGGGCGGCATTTTGATCGGCCGTTTTGGTAATAGAATCCTGTCAAAAAATTTGACATTTGCAAATGTTGGGCTCCTAAAAATTTGTGAAAGGTTAACTTTTGACTAAGGCTGTCAATGCGCTGGGCTCAACCCGAACCAGGCCTTGCCGGGCTCACATTCGAGCTTAAATAAAAAGCTCAGCTCAAATCCACCCAGGCCGTCCCGGCCCGATTTTGTACCTGGCTTGCTTTGGGCCTTATATTTAAGATAAAACATAATCTAGCCGCTTTAAGCCCGAACAGAACCCAGCCAAACCCGATTACTTTAAGGAAAAAGGCCGGGCTAGTCCGTATCCGAGACATACCAAACTTGGTTCGAGTCAGATTTGGGCTTAAATAAAATGCCTGATCCTGAAAATGCTCAACCAAACTGCAGCCCATTTTATTTCAGGATCAGGTTCGGGTCTTTTCTTAGAGTAAAATATAATCAAGTTAATCAAAAGCCTGGCTCGCCCATGGGCAAGTGGTTAATGCTAATATCCGTTCCTATGACGTTCTGCCACTTGGACGGCTTGTTTTTATGATATTTTGTCACTTGGACGACTTGCAGTGATAATAGATGTGATGCCTTAAGGCCCTAACACAAAAACTTTAATCATACATATATTTTGTGAGATTATTTAGTAATTTAGTAGCTGTCTATTATTACTCATTATTTTTTTTTAAAAAGTAAGTATTTGGTCATAAAACTCTCTAACTTTTTTTTCTCTTAGATGTGATAATATTTTTCTATCCTTTGTCCGAGTTAGACTGGATGAGAATTGGTGCTTTCTTCTTCGACTCGCCAAGTGCTCTTTTGACGGAAAAGCTCTTCTTGCCGAGGCGAATCCCACGTTGCGAATCGCCGGAGAAGATGGTGCGAAATTCGGGGGTTTGCATCTTAGACAACATTAAAAAGGGCATATGGATCGCAGGTACATAATTAAAGGGAGCCATTACTTGCACTCGCCTTTTAAGTGCTTGCAACGAGGATAAAAAAAGATTATATTTCTGGGTCGTCTGATTTAAAGTTCATGATCTATAAATATTTAGGCTGATAGCTCTTTGCTAGTCCTTGCCATGGTAGAGTTCAATTACTTTAGTTGATTCTCATTCTCCTTTCTAACTCCCTCCAAAGGAAGATTTACCTGCTCTAGCAGTAACCTTCTTACTCTCTACTAACTCTCTATCGGAGCAAATAAAATCAGCTCTGACAAGGACTGAATAGAGAGGAGGGTAGAACTGCTGAACAGGTAAATCTTCCAGAAAATCTTGCTATGCAAGGAGTTATCAAGGAGAAGGGATACCTGCTAAAGCAAGTAACTAGATGTTAATAAAGCGGATTGGAACCTGTTAAAGCAAGTGAGCTGGCCAACAGAGAGTTATGCCACACGCAACCTTAGTGGATAAGATTCGCATGAAATAGAATCTTTATCATGTGATTAAATATAATCAAAAGGCTATTATTTGATTCAATGATTGACAACAATAGATCATATGATAAATATCGTGTTTTGCTCTTATCCACTAAAGATCTATAAATCATTAACTTTAAATTAGATGGCCTAAATTGTGTTTTCACATATCTCATGTCCATAAAATACAAATTCTTTCTTTAACCTCGGTGCAATCTCTTAAAAATCATGTGCAAGAAATGGCTCCCCATTAAAACACGTTAATTCTTTTTATCCGCTCGTTACTTCTCTATTTAAAACCGATCTGACTTGCTTAGATTGAGCGAAAACAACAATTTATAGTGTTTCACCTCCGAGTTGGTAGTAATTTAATGCAAATGCATTTCAACTGTGAAATCTTTCTAGATTGTAGCTGCTGCAACGGGTCGGGTCGGACCGGGCCAAAATCTAACTTACACTTATGTTTTGTGCCCTAGATCTGACCCATCCCCACCTCGGGTCCATGACGGGTCAAAGTTATATGACCTAGTTGGGTCAGGGCGAACATCTTCAAATTCTCTTTTTCCTTGGGTTAAATAAATGGTTATGCTATGGGCACACCTATTTTTTCTTCACATACACCACTTAAAGCTAATTTATGAAAAGACTTCGCATTTGGGGGATCTGTGTCATGTGAAAACACCATCTTAATTGTCTGATTTAAAGGTCATAATCTAAAGATCTTTTATGCAAAAGATTGGCATAAAACTAGATCTTTATCTTTTGATTTCATGCAGTCAATTGTTGAATCCGACGATGGTCTTTGACTGCATTAAATGATATGATAGAAATCATACTTCGTGCCAATTTTTTCGTTAGAGATCTTTAATACATGATCTTCAAATTAGATGGCTTAGATGATGTTTTCACATGACCCAAGTCCCCATATTGGAAAGTCTATTTATGGTGTGTGCGAAGAAAAATTGGAATGCGTCTAGCAATGCCCTTAATAAATAAATGCATATTTTTTTTCTTCCGAAAATGTCATATGGCATATACAGCCGAGTGTATTATAATACTTGTGCAAACTTGCACTAAGAAGGATCCGAATTTGGTGCAACACATTGGAAGCAGACTTGCACAAATATGGGAGTTGGAGTGGGAATTAGAACCCACGGTCATATAAAAAAAATAAATTCTCTTTTTAATTAAAAAAATTATGCACGTGTGTTTTGTCTCGTTTAATTAAGTGGAAATACCCTTTAACTAAATTAAAAAAGACATACTATTTAAAAAAGGTTGCGGGTTCCTAATCCCTCAAAGAAAATTATTAACGGTAGATAATTTTTGATAGATAATTTTACACACAGCTTATTCGACTCGCCATGACTAGCTGCATTACTTGTACCCCACTGCGGGTGCAGCCAGTCACAGCGCGTCACATAAGCTGCTGTAAAATTGTCTGTAAATAACTTACTACATTAGAACACTAGCCCTCAAGTAATGATAAATTTGGACTTTATCAGGTAAATATGGTAAAAGCTGAGTACCTCCAAGTAAAAAGATTGTGCATTATTGGTTTGGGTCAAATCTGCGTGACCCGACTTCCCTTCAACGGCTCAACCCTGCCTGAGGGTCAAGCTTTAGAGCCTGATCTAGTTTTGAAGCCTCGCCTACATAATCACAAAAATCACTAAATTTTTTAAAATTTTACGAATTTAAGGTCCCCAAAATTATTCGCAAAGTTTTTGAAAAATTGCGTGATCATAAAAAAATTGTGAATAATTCACAAATTATTCCCGAATTTTTTCAAAAAAATTGTGACTTCCTAATATTTTTGATGTTTTTTTTAAAAAAAATTTTATAGCTTAAATTTTTTTAATTTTTAATTTTTATTTTTATCTCGCAGATTTTTCCTCTGAATATTTCCTCATAAATTTGCGGAATTTTTTCCAATTTTAACCTTGCCCTATTATTGACGAACCCCGAGTTTGGTGACTACGCCGCGGGGCAGGCCTTCCCGTAACCGGGCTAGTTGACTGTTATGACTGCCCTAAATTTTCCAAATCGATAAGACACTTTTGTGGCCTAAATTATCGCTAGCATGTTGGTGTTCTTAGACTTTTCAGCAACCCCTTCATCTTAATCTTTATGTTAATTGATATTGATGGATTCATTGATATTTCAGATCTACAACTCGTTCGATGCCCGGTCTGCAACCTCAACACCTGCGAAGGTAATTTGAATTTTAAGATCATAATATTACAAGAAGCAATTCATCATAAATGAAATTATAAATAATACCAGGAGAGTGATTTCAGTCACACTCCATAGTAACTCAGATAATGTGACATGCATGCCGATCGATCCACACCGTCCAATATGTTGATCAACAACGATCAGATGGTCCTGAAAACTTGACCAATGGTTCATTTTGCAAAGTTTTGCAGAAGTTTGCAGAGCTTCCAATTTTTTAAGCGTTACGGTCCAGGGCTTAATGTGGCATCATATGCAGTATAAGAATAACCAAAATTGTGAAAGGAATGGAATCCTAAATTCCAATCAAATGCAAAATTGTGAGTAGGGATCTGTTCTTACTAATTTAGCATAATGCCTAAGGGTTTTCTAGTTAATAATTTAGAAAATTTTGATATAAAATACCCACTATTAGGTAGGGATGCAAATTCGGTGTACCAAACCAAACCGAACCTGAATTTTTCAGTTTTTGGTCGGTTCCATATAAAGCAATCCTGAACCGAAATCAATTCGGCTTCCATTTCGGTGCACTGAAACCCCAAATTTCTCAATCGAAACCGAACCCAGACCGAAGTCTTAAGTTCAAATTGGTTTTCGGTTCGTTTAGGTTTTGATATTTTTTGTTTTTCTCATCCTACCGCTGCGGTTTTTGGTTTTTCCCATCCAAAACCGAAAATGAACCGAACCAGTTTCGGTTTTTTTTTTTTCTTCGGATTTCCGGCCGACACTTGCATCCCTACTATAAGGTGACTAAAATTTGGGAATTGGTTTATTTACTCCTCTTTTCTTGCACTTATCTAATAATTGATCAAAATTTCTCAAATTTATAAAAAAAAATAAAAAAATTGTGTAGGGACAATGCAGACCTTGGATGCAAGGCACATGGAGCTCTTCCTTCACGAAGAATACAAGAACGGAAGGTGGGACTACGAAGAAATTGGATCTCATCGCGTTGAGAAACACTGCAGTGGAGCCACTGGGGGCATTTTCGATATTAAGCACCTCAATGACCAATGCACCAGAGGTAAAGTTCTTCTCTACAAATTTTCTTTTCTAACTAAAAAAGAGAAAAAAAAAAAAGAAGGAAAAAAACTAGTTTTAGGACTGCACAGAGGCTCCAATGTTTAGGTATTGCTGAAAATGGGTTGGGTCGGGGCTGGATCGGGTTGGGTTCAGGGTCAACCCAATAACGGTTCACTTTAACCAGATCTCGACCCAATACCATTATTTCAGGCCTCATCCCGAACCTAATTTGATTAGGAAAAACTTATGTTGCATTGACTCCAGTTGGGCTAGACTGGATGGGGATAAGAGATAGGGACTAGGGAGTAGGGTGAAGTTAGTGGGGCTCTCAATGGACTGGGTTGACCCGAATTTCAGCCTCGACCAGACCAAAAAAAAGCAGGCTTCTTGATGTGAAGCCCAGCTGGGGACCCAAACTGAGCCAAGCATGATCCTACTCGTGTTTAACCGGGCCGGGCTTAGACTAGGCACCTCACCACATGATCCAGGCTTGGATCATATAAATACATCATTTAAATATTCATATAGTGATCATGCATTTATGATAGGTTTTCATAAAAAAAATAGGCACTTTATTAAAGAGTACCTTTAAATCCACTCACCAAAATTTTGAGTTCACCCATGCTGAAACACAGTGACTGCATTGAATCAGAAAATAGAGATTGTTTATCGTCACAATCTTCACACGATGGATCTTGAGATCATGGGCATACGATTAGACGGTCTATTTTTTATTTCATGTGGTGCACACTAAAAAAAGTGACCTTAAAATCAATTTTGAGCATGCACGTAATATTGATGTCACTTTTATGAGAATGTGTGCCATGTGAAATAAAATGATGACTGTCTGATGGTACGCTCATAATCTCAAGATCCATCGTGCGAAAGATTGGGATGATAAACGATCTCTATCTTCTGAGTCAACACAATCAATATGTTTCAACGTGAGTGAACTCAGACTCAGTGAGTGGATTTAAAGATACTCTTTATTAAAACGCCTTCAGTAAACCGTTGAAGGAATTAATGTTTGGAGCATGGGTTAAAAAATTGTTCGATACCGATACGTATCGTCTGATACGTATCGGTTTTGGACCTGAGCGGTACGATACATTGCTTATGTATCGTACCCTTTAAAAAATAGGATAATTATCGTCAATGTATCGCCCGTATTGGATGATACGGACGATACATTCAAATTATCGGGCGATAATTTAAAATTATCGTCCGATGATTTGATTTATGAATTTTTTGAAAAAAAAAAAGTATTAAAACGATACATTCAATTTATCGCCGATATATTGAATATATCGGACGATACGTATCAAACGATACAGACGATAATTTTATTTTTTAAATTTTTTGAAAAAAATAAAAATATATTGAAAAGATATATTCAATATATTACCGAGATATTAAATGTATCGGACGATACGCGATATACGTATCGAAAATCCGATATTTTAACCCTTAGTTTGGAGCATTGGAAACACTTAAACCTTTTATTGAGAATTCTCATCTCAACAAGAAAATTGCTATGGGGCCTTTGCTTTAAACCCTAAAAAATTTCGATACAAAAAGCTTTTAAGCTAAAAAACGCCTGCAACTGGCCCGGCCTGCTAGGGCCTGTTTGGGCTGAGTGCTTTCAGGCTCAATTTAGAGTCAGGGTGAAAAACCCCTAGCCCGGCTCGGGCAGGGAAGAGCTGAGTTTAACCCTAACCAGGCTATAACCCGGTCCATTGAGAGCCCTCGACGTTAGTTTCGAGTTATGAATCTAGGACCTAACCTCGACCCACTTAGCACATAAGTCAAGATTTCCAAAACCCTATCGAAGCAGATGGGTGAGGATTTTGGATCCAAACCCAACCCATGATGGAAAGCGAACCATTTACAGCCCTAACTTGTAACAGCCATAGTTACAAAAAACTCCCATTTTGTTTAAAAAGCTCTTTTAAAATAAGTTTTTGTTATGAACCGTTGACACGTGTTTAAAACGCATTTTTTTCCAAAAATACTTACATTTATTAAAAATTCACAATTTTTTACGTTTTAAAGGTGTATTTTACGAAAATTTACTTATTTTTAAATATTTCCTCTACGTCTTCCGAAATGCTTTGGTATTTTTTCCAGAATTTTTTCAAAAATTTCACCCATTTTTTCGTTTCTTGCCTCTACGATTTATTCCCGAATTCCGACTTCGTAAGTATGGTGACACCTAGTTTCGAGTTTGGGCCCAAATGACAATGATCCAACGATGATCAGAGTTAATCCTTTTTCAACTCACATCTGATCATGATCAGATATTTAACCAAGCTTATTATTTGTTAGCATGCAAGATCAAATAACCTGTCCACTTGCATGGCAGAGATCTTGGATTTTAAGACATGGATCGGTGAAACCCACGATTGGCAACCCAAGGCACGAATAACTCTCCACGCAGTTGCTGTCAACACGAATCTCCAACAAAACGAAGGTAAATTTTCATCTTTTACCATCAATCCTACTTTCACGAATTTGTGTGCCCATAAATAACGTGCACCTCGAGAGGTTTGACCATGTTGTTAGAAGGAGCTTGAGACATCTAATACCATCCATCTCCTTTTTACGATTAGCGCACCGCTAACTTGACATCAAGGGGAGTCATAATAGAGGCTACACCGAAATTATTGAGCCTTGATATTAGAGGAGGTCCACAATTCCACATCACATAATCCTACGTCAAGTATTGGAATCTATTTTTCAATGAAAGTAAGGGTGTAGAAGGGTCTGCCGACAAGACCCACAGCTGGTTGGATTGGTATTAGGGCTGTTAAAGGGCCGGGTCAAGTCAAAATTTTGGCTGCCTCACAAGAAATATGGGTATGCCCGCTCGACACGAGCCTAGAACTTTACTCGACCCGGCGGTTGACCCAAAAAACCGACCCAGTAAAAAACCTCTGTGTTGACCCAAAAACCTGACCCAGTAAAAAACCTCAGTTTTTATAATTTTGAAGTATAAATTATCGGGTGGGATCGGGTCAACATGACCCGACCCGACAAAACCTCTTCGTCGACTAAATCTGACACGAAGGTCGGGTCGGATGTCTCATGCCCGACCCGACTGGAAAAGCAAGTTTTATGTACCCGACCCAATAAAGTATTGGGTTGGGTCCCGTATCAGGTCAACCTGAGCCCTTGATATCCCTAGTTTGGATCCATATTTTTGACCTGTTGGGGTCTGGTCGGGTTGAAAACCTCAACCCGTTTATTAATCAATTCAGGTTCTTTACCCGAGTCCAACCTGACCCGACTCCCTCCTTTATATTTTGAACCGAGTATGCCAAACCGACCTGTCCCAGCTCGGCCCGAGATTTTGTAAATGGGTCGGGCTTGGGCTCGGGTTGCAGGTTTTGATAAACAGGTTGTGCCGGTCAGTCGGAGTTGGGTTGCGGTCAAGGCTAGCCGGTCTAGTTGTCCCAACCCAAATTTGGTGTACCAAATCTACCCGAAACCGATTTTTTCAGGTTTTGGGTTGGTACACAACAAACCGATCCGGACCCGAAATGAAATCGGTTTCAGTGCACTGAAAACCAAACTGCCACAACCGAAACCAAACCAAAACAAAATATTTCAGTTCTTTGGGTTCGGTTTTTTGTTGTTTTTTAAAGATTTTTTTTTCTGCTTTTGTGAGTTTGTCCCTTTTTAAAAAAAATATTTTGGTTTTCTCATCATCCCTTTCGGTTTTTGGTTTTACCACTCAAACTAGGAGTGTTTTTGGTTCGGTTTGGTTGGTTTTGGACCAAAATCACAAACCAAACCGGTCCTAATCGGTTTTTAGATTTTCAAACCAAACCAAACCAAACCGTCCAACTCTTAAACCATACCTACCCGATTCAATTCGGTTCGGTTTGGTTCGGTCGGCTTCGTTTTCCTTATATCAGTTCTACTTGCATATCAAAATTTTCCCAACTTCTAAACCGATTTTCCTATAAGTTCTACTTTACGGTTAAAGACAAAGGTAGGGTTTTATATAAAAATATGCATTTTACTTAAATGCCCTATAAAAAAGATGCATTTTACTTATGGCATATATATATATATACAAACTACATTCGGTTCAGTTTGGTTCGATTTCGGTTTGGGAAGGCTTGGAGCTGAAACCAAATCAAACTTTTAGGTTTTCTTTTTTTCAAATCAAACCCAAATCGGTATCTGTCCAAACCGGACCAAACCCAGCGGTTTGGTTCGATTTGGTCTATCGGTCCAAAAAATGCACAGCCCTAACTCAAACCCGAAACTGAACCGAACCGAACCAAAATTGGTTCCGTTCAAATTAGCGTTCGGGATGGTTCATTCCGGTACCATTCTCTCGGTTTTCGGTTCGGTTTGCATCCCTACAAAGAAGGAACTTTTTAGTTCATATCCAAATTGCTAGCAATCTCCTAGTATAACGTTCGTTTCCTTCATCTCATTATTGCAGGTCTTCACGTAAAATACCAAGCAATGAGAAGTGGAGTTGATGGAGCAGTAGTTGCCATTAGGATCTCTCAACAGCTCCTTTAGCTTCCATCGATCCCCGTATACCGTTAAAAAAATCAATAGCCCTCTTTCTCAAAATAAAGTTGGTTGTACCTTAGTTTTAGTTGATTTCTCTGGCTATCAAAAATCTTGAGAATCCTCAGTTTTTTTTTTTCGTCAACGATTCTGCCAAATAAATCACAGATTTCTATGCAGTATTGACTCTTTTGACCCACCTATGGCCCACAACTAGGGCTACATATGGGTTCGGTTGATCCGATGGGTCAGTTGGGGCACAAAAACAGGTTGGTTTCAGGTCCTAGGTTTTGACCCGAGCACAATCTACCCCACTAGGCCAACTCGGCCCTACCCCACCCAAGTTTTTGCTAATCGGGTTGGGGTAAATTGTAACCAGGTTGACCCTGATGATTGTAAAAATTTATGGGCCTAACTCAATCTCACAAAATCATCTTGTAAAACAAATTTTTCCTTGGTTTATGCATAGCCAAAGGACATTGACCTAGGCAATGTGGGACTATCGTGCAATAATATAGGGTTGAGTCAGGTCCGGATTGAGGTAAGCTGCTATCGGGTTGACCCTGAATCGGCTTGAACCCAACATGTCCTTTTTGCCTCCGTAGGCCACATCGTAAGATAATCAACCCTTTTAGTAACTAAGTTTTTTCAAAATTTGACTTTCACATATTTTTAGGACACTGATATTTATGAGATATCTATGTATGAGACGGTTAATGATTGGCAGGGGACTTTTGCTGGTGATGGGTTCCATCTCCCATTGCTGAGGTTAGGGAAGTAATCAATCACCAGTGACTTGCTTGGTAGTTGCAAGAGCATTGCATTTTTTATTGCCCTAAAAAATAAAATTTTATTTACCTAAATTGGAGACTTAATATGACGAATGAAATAATAAGTATACGAGTGTTTTTTCAAAGACGTATTTAGATAGCTATTTGTGGCATAATAATAAATAAAAATTAAAGGTTTAGGGTTTAGGAGTTGTTACAAAGCATCGATTTAATCTAAATCTATGGCATGCTAGCTAGGGGTGCAAGTTTGGGTATGCGAACTAAATTGAATCCAAATTTTTTTATTTTCGGTTTTATTCCGTCGGAAGAGAAATGAAATGGTTCGATTTTAGTTTTATTTTTTTAAAATCTTTTTTGAAACCAAAACTGAATCCAAACCTAATTTTTTAATTATTTTTTTCGGTTCGATTTGAGTTTCAGTTTTTTTTTAATTATTTTTTGTATTCTTAATCTACTTTTTCAGTTATTTCAATTTATCTTTTTATTTCTTTTGGGGTTTATTTTTCTGTTTTCTCATACTGCCTAATCGGTTTTCCATTCTCGTCATCCAAAACCGAAACCAAACGAAACTGAATCGGTTCTGGAGCTTGTTGGATTCACTCAAGTCGGGTTTGGTGAAAACTAATAACCGATGATTATTCATACAAAAGGATAATAGCTACAGATTCTTAAAGAGTTTGTACTGTACACGTAGGACACTTTCATCAATTCTGCTGACATGTGCTGCATGTAGGGGCGCAGATTTGGTTAACCAAACCGAATCATAACCAAAATTTCGGACTTTGTAAAAGCGAGCCCTAACTGAAATATTTCGGTTTTGGTTTATCAAAATTTTCAACCCCTCAAACCGATCTGAACCTATCCAATTTCGATTTTCGGTTTCTCTTCACATTTTTTGTTTTTTTTTTCGGTTTTCTCACCCTAGCCGACTGGTTTTTGGATTTTATATACCAAAACTGAAACCAAATCGAGCCAAATCGGTTCAGTTCGGTGTCGGTCTAGTTCAGCCCGATTTGGCAGGAGCGGTTTTCACTTCAAATCTGCAACCCTAGGTACACGTGGCCGTAGTCATTAAATTGAATTCAGTCCAAAGATTGTGCCATTGAATACGGTAAACATGGTACACATGGAACATTTTTTGTGCGATTTCATATGGAACACTTTTGTATGTTTCCCTTTCTTTTGGCTAGTGGGGTATTTTCATTAGCCCTTTTAATTCTTTTTTTTTCTCCTAATCTTTTCTTTCTTTCTTGCGTGTCTTTCTTTTTTCTTTCTTTCTTTCTTCCTTTCTTTTATTTTTGGCCACAATGCGCTATTGGCATTAAATAACCATGCTTTAAAGAGCAACGTAACAAAATCTCTATCTGACTCGAGAAACGGTCTTGGGAGGACCGATACAACTCGGCTGAAACGTATCGGCTGACATCGATATGTATATGCCTAATTTTACACAAAAACAAAAAGAAAATATAAGTATCAACCGATACTGATACTGATATCAAGTTGGGATATCGATATGTATCGGCACCGATACATATCGACGCCGATATACATCGGTTTGCCGAAAAACCGATGCGTATCACCGATACATATCTTTATCGGCCGATATTTGATACCATGTTAAAGAATTCATAGTGCATTACACTTGATTCTGTTGGGTGCCACATGAAAAGGGAGCGTACCACAGGAAGGTACAATTGACTCATTTGCTTACCACATGACACCTAATATGAAGATGAGGTGTCACATATACATGTTAAGGTTGATAAAAAAAATATAACAATAACAAATGACAATCTTCCACCAATAATTATTTGGTCAAAAGCAAGGTTCAAAATCTCGAATTTGGCTTTGGTTACGGTGGGGACTGAAATTTCGGCTGAAATCTTCCAAACAGTCCGAAAATACCAATAATTTGAATTATTGTTTCGGTTTCGGTGGGGATTAAAACCGAAACATTTCGGCCGAAATTTGAACCATGATCAAAAGAAGAAAAAATTCAATGAGAAAAAAATTGGATGGAAAATCAAATCTCTGGTATGAAGAGCAAAATAGTTCTAACTTTTTTTCTTTTTTTGTCTAAAACTCTAGGGGATGTGATGAGCTCTTAGAGCATCTGAGCCTCTGAGGTAACTCGAGGTCACATACCACATGATCTAAAAACCTCATCAGAGGAGCAACACTAATTTTTAGGGCTTTTTACAATAAGGCGCCCTGCGCTTTATTTTATCCCAAAAAAACGTGTGCTTGTTTTTATTCCAAAATAACGTCCCAGCATAATTTGTCATGGCAACCCGCGTATTAGCCCACGCACCGTTGTTTACGTAATTACACTAATAGTCTTTTTATAAATAACACTTAAAGAGGAAGAATGACCTAAGGTAAAACATATGTTCTCTGCTTGACGATTCTTCTATGAGAAAACACTCTCTATGCTCATTGGTTCTTCCCTGCAAACAAACCCATTGATGACCTTTTTAAGCCCTTCTTATTTACAAATCCTGGCTTCCACTCAGTGGCGGAGCTACGTTATGACTTGATTGGTCAATGACCACCCAAACTTTCTAAAAATTTATTACTAAACTTCATGTATCCTAATTTATAGTAGTGAATTCTCATCCATCCAAAATTATATTGACCACTCAAAATTATTTAAAATCTTCGAACAAACTTTTTTATGATATTTATTTTTATAACAAAATTTTCTTCTTTGGTTTTTTTAACTAAATCCTAAAATTTTGGCCTATTTTAGGATTTAGTTAACTAAATCCTAAAATTTTAAGTTTTTTTAACTAAATCTTAAAATTTTGGCTTAAATCCTAACATTTAGAAAGCACTAACTCTACTAGAATAATTCAATAAGATATATAAGAAGTAAAAAAAACTTTATATATATAATTTTTAAAAGGCACCATAATTATTAATAAAAAAATATTGGGTCTTTCCGTTTATCATTGGGATATGTTCAACAGACCATGGGTACCTTGCAACGTATTGCTACATCATCCTACTCTTTGGAGGATAACGACGAGGATGATGCTACCTCGTAGTCATTCTTTGAGAGAATTTTGAATTAGGCCAATTTTGTTGGAACGGCCTAATCGATATATATATATATATATATATATATATATATATATATATATATATATATATATATATATATATATATATGATATTCTTTTATTTCTAGTTTCGTTTGTAAATATTTTCTTTGTTTTTAGCATTTGCTTAGAAAAAAAATTATATAATTTTTCAACATTAATTGATTAGATGACCACCCAATGAAAAAAATCTGGCTCTGCCCCTGCTTTCACTTAAAGCCCTTTTTAACAAGAGATCTTTAGCTCGTGGCTTCCAAATCGGATTACTCATGGTTTTTCGTCCCAATCTTCCATATAATAAATCTTGTGCCTCTTCCGGCGACACTCTGTATTCTAGTGAACCCCTCCTGCCATCCATTATACCTTCGTGACGGCTCTGCGTACTATGGCAATCCAAAATCCAACAACCGTGAAGATCCTATACGACTGAAACGAAACCTTAAAATACTAAAAAATCATCGATTTTCACTGTGATTTGTTTAGGGATTCCAGCGATCCAAACTCCTTTAGTTGTGAAGACTCTAAACGGCTGAAATGAAACCCTAAAAATCCCTATATCCTTCGTGTATTCCTCCGAGATTTAAATTTAAGGGTATTTTGGTAAAATGACAACCAAGTGAGGAGAGTATATGAGTCCATACCCATATTGGCAGGGCCTATTAGGTAAAATCTAGAAATTAAAAAATAAGCTAGCGTGAAAATGCCGCTCGTTTTGAAGGTGCATGGGCGCCATTATATAATTAAAAAAAAATATAACCGAAATGGTGATAAAAAATGTTTTGAGCGTTTTCTGGTACTTTTCTCTAATTTTTATGCTTCTAAATCTCCTCAAGGGGCAATACTTTTTTGAGGTATTATATATACTAAGCATTAAAAACCCATCTAAACTTTAAGCCCAAGGACTTAACAGTTACCCACTCTTTTAATTATTTTTCAAATTTTATTAGAGATCAACTCCCGTGAGGCCATGACGATCGACCGATACGGATAATGTGATCGGCCGATACGACCCATATCACCAATATAGAGGATACCTATTGATTTGCCAAAAAACCGATACTTATCGATACCTATCAGTATCCCGTATCAGTATCGCCAATACGTATCGGTGATATAGGTTTGTACCAAAGATATTATCTATCGATAATTTGAAATTATCGATATTTTGCTTCTTTGATAATTTGAATTTTAAAATAAAAAGTGCTTTGAAATTTTAGTCAAAATTTTAAAATTTTGGTTTCAAGCAGAACCGAAATTAAAACGAAAATCAAAATTTTGATCCTTGCCATCGATTCATTGTGTGACAATTTGATCCTTTCGTGTTCATAGGGGCCTTTTGACGCGGAAAAAACATCACTATTGATACTATGACCCGTCCACACAACTCCCTCTGAATTGGTCATGCAGAGAAAAATGATGAAAACGTCTGTTTGGAGACTAACTTCTGAGCTTTGCTTTCACTCTTCAAGTAGAAATTTCAAAGAAATTTTATGAGAAATTGTGAATTTTCAACGTTTAAAAGTAGTCCATTTTTCCACAGAAAACTTGAACTCTTGACTCTCCAATACTTAATTATAGTTGCACATAATTCAGTCATGCAACACCCTATAACGCGTTAATTAAGACTAATAAAGCAAGGGGTTCGGTTATTTTCTCCCGACACATTTTTTCAAAGTTGAAAATTATTGACTGATTTGTATAAGAAGAAAAAGATTTTTTTTGCTCCAAAAAGCTAATCTTAAGATTATGTCACACCTATCAAGGGGGCAGACGTTGATTCCACAAAGTATGCACACATCCAAAAAAGTGACCTAGATCATGCACTACAAAAAATAAGACTATTAGCGGCAGCCAAAAACTGCCGCTAAGTGAGTTGACCCTCACTTTTAAGGACATGTGCTACGTAGAATCAACTTCTAAGCGTTTGATATGTGCGCCATGAACTTAAGATCTGTCATGGGAAAGAATGAAACAAAAAACAATCTCCATCGACTGATTCAAATTAGTCAATGATTTTCGTCTTTGAAAAATTGTGTGGTCCTTACTTCGAAAACGTGTGAGAATAGTCATACCCTAAAGCAAGATGTTGTAAGCTTAATGTTGTGTAGTATACAAGAGGCTCATTTATTAAAGTAGGGTTAATGGGCTTTAATAAGTATTACATCTATTGAAGCTAATCTCTTATTTGCTTACCAAAGAGGCATTAGCTTAGTTGGTAATCTCCCTCCATTGTGAGGGAGGAGGTCCTGGTTCGATACTCGTCCTCCGCGCTGTTTCTTACTTTCGTCTTTACCAGGCCTGGGTTGGGTTCTATTAGTTAACCCTCAACACTGTAGTTGGTGCTCCCTCACGTTGCTCCTCATATGTCATATGTGTATGTGTGTCTACTCCTCAGTTCTCGAGGCCGTCTCGGCCTAAAAATGACCTTACTGAAAAAAAAAAAAATCTCTTATTTCCTTCATGACATTAAATATTAGCTTTTGACATGTAATAGCATTTTAAAATTTATTACATTATTATTATTATTATTTTATACCAGTATTTGCACACCTTGAAAAGGTGAGTACACCCCAGTGCACATGTGATTAAAAAAAGGTTTATCATATGATATAATGCACATCCCCCTAAATTGGTAGACACACTTCAAGTTCATATGTGTCGGTGGGGTGCCGTCAACTATATACTATAATTGTTGGTAGCAAACAACCGAGAGGTTTTTGCTGTTTTCAGTGGCTCGCCCCCAACATGGATATGATATTCTTGGCAATACTGATACTGATCAGATGGACATGGAGAAGGTGGTGTTGATGATGGATCGTAGAGGAGGTGATGGCTGATCATTGTGGTGGTGATGGTTATGTGCGACGGAGAAGAAAAAGAAAAAGAAGTATCTTCTTTACATAGTGGTGGAAATGAAAATAAAAAAGTCTGAAACTTGGGTGCAACTCTTAACTGATGCCCAACTTATGAGGTATAACCGTATAACTACTGATGGTGCGCTTACCTTTTCAAGGTCTGCAAATACTGGTACCCCCAAGCAAGGATCAAAATTTCGGCTGAAATTGTCGGTTTCAGTCCACACCGAAACGATAATTTGGACCGAAATTTCGGTCCAAATTTGTATGGGATCCAAAATTTCGGCCAAATTTTCGGGTTTTCGGTATGGGATCCAAATTTTTGATTTTCGACCAAAATTTCGATTCAAATTTGATTAAAACCAAAATTTTACCCGAAATTTAATCAATGATATGGTCAGGATTAGAATTCATCCATCAATTCAACGTTTCTGATTCATCCAATCTAATCAATGATATGCCACGTGGACAATTTGGATTAATTTCAGAATCAAACTAAGGGTAGATCTATTCGTAATGCACCTACATTGAAACTCATTGACTGCTTTGACTCAGAAGATCATGATCATTTTTCGTTCCAATCTTTCACAGATTGGATTTTGAGACCATGGGCATATCATCAGACAATCATTTGATTCCACGTGGCATACATTCCAAGAGATAAGCTGAAAATCAGGTGACACACACCATGTTCAAGCCGGATATTCAGGTCACTTTTTAGGATGGTGTTAAGTGGAATACAAAACTGACCGTCTGATGGTACGCCCATGTTCTCAAGATTTATCGGGTGAAAGGTTGCCACAAAAAATGATTACCATCATCTGATTCAAAGAAGTCCATCATTTTTCAACCTAGGTGCCCTCACTAATTCGGTAGGTGCAAATAGATCTACCCTCAAACTAATCGTGTACGTTGGGCTTTAGTCTACTTCCAAGCTTGGTTAGGCTGAAATCTGACGTCGATAGTTCCTGAATCTGTCACTTAATCACAGACCATCAACGGCTGAAATTTGACGAGCCTTTTTGTTTTTGTTTTGGTTCAACAGATTTCTCTGTAGACTTTTCAAAGTCACTTTTCTAAAGGCCCCAGCGACTGCCATATTTTCTACTCTTGGGCCTCAAACAAACTCTATATATATATATATATGTATCACCTGTCATATGCTCTTCATCTTCATCTTTCTCTCTGATAATATATATATATATATATATATATATATATATATATATATATATATATATATATATATATATATATTCTCATCTTCATCATTCTTCATCTTCATCTTCAATTTTCTGATCACTATGGGGAACTGCATGGGCACTTACTTGAATGGAGCCGCACATGATGAAAGGGTTGAAACTTCAAAAGGTTTGCAGTGCAATGTGGAGGATATGGTACTAGGCAGCCATAACTATAAAGTTGTGTATAGAGATCAAGACCCTAGCTTCTTTCATCGACTCGCTAAGGACGATGATTCAAAGAGGGAGAGTGGTGTGATCAGAGTGAAGATTGTGATGACAAAGGAAGACGCGGCTCGATTGATGTCGTCATCGGGGCACGGTGACGGCAAAGGAGGGATCGTAAATGACGTCATCAACGAGCTCTGAAAGATAGAACATGACGTAGCAAATCGTGTTCCGGGAACCGGAAAGTGGCAGCCTATGCTTGAGACTATTCCTGAGAGCCCTTAATTTTTTCTCGTTATCGTGAAATATTCGTTACACGGTGGGGGCGAGGACATCCCTTAGGGATTAGTCCAAGCGTAAGCTTGGGATTACCTTAAGTTATAAAAAAAAAATAACCCAAATTTTTTTTGTCTCTCTTTGGCCAGATGTGCGGGTCAATCGTGCACCACTGTACTGGTCAGTGGCTCTAAGTATGTGAAAGTCAAATTTTGACTGATTTATCTATGCATAATTGACCCTTGCACACGCACAATATCAATTTTTTATTTATTTTAATTTTAATTTTTAATTTTTATTGAGTAAGGTTGGAAGAGGTATTTGATTGTTTTTTCGTCTAGGTATGCCTAGACGTTAATACTGTACAACTTTTTTATTAATACACATTTATTTTAGAGAGGAAATAGGTATTTATTTATTTATTTATTAGTGAGCTGTGCTCTAACCTGCGACGTTGAGAAGAGGTAGATTTCTTACCCTAGTACTGTAGTTTGAATTAAAATTAATCAAAATTTAGAAAAATTCTCATAATATGTGGTCTATCGAACTTTTTACTAAATATTCACGTTGAATATTGTTCTCAATATTTTATTTTTTCCTAATTGTTGGCATTCCGATCATAGTGATAAATTTCGTTTTCGGCAACATTTCCGTAGGGGGGTAATTTCCGTTCATTTCAGATAAATTTCAAGAAAAATTCAAAAAGTTTCAAGAAAATTTCGGGGAGTATAAAAAATATTAAATATAAATTATATTTAACCTTCATTAAAATTTTATTTATTATTTAAAAAATAAAAAAAATTAGAAAAGATTTAATAATTATGGTGAAATTTCGTTAATTTCATCGAAATTAATGAAATTTCAGTGATTTCATAGAAATCATCGAAATTTCGCCTTACCCCTGTTTCGATAAATTACAAAAATAATTCATAGAATTTTGGAGAAATTTGTCACTATGGTTTTGAAACATGCTTTAACCATACTATGCATGCATTATTATTTTATGATTGTGAATTGTTAGTCTATGGGGACTCTAATATATTTATTTATTATTTAAAGGCTTTTTAACTTTTTTTTTTTTTTTTTTTTATACGGCCAATTTTAGGCTGAGAAGGCCTCGAGAACCGAAGAGCAGGCACGCATACATATTTGACAGTTGGGGAGCAATGTGAGGGAGCCCCAACTACAATTGTGAGGGTTAATTAACAAAACTCAACCCACACCTTGTAAAGACAAGGGTGGGAAACATCATGGAGGACAAGTATCGAAGCCATGATCTCCTCCCTCACATTGCTCCCCAACTGGTGGAGCCAGGATTTTTCTGATGAGGGATTCCTTATAATTGTAAGATAGTAATAATTTTGTCACACTCGCTTTTATCAAACCGCAATCACAAAGTATAAAATAATAATAATAATTTTGTCACATTCGCTTTTATCAAACCACAAGAACAAAAGTTTTATCATTGAAACCAGACCATAATTAACGAATTGTAGAAGGTAGATTTCAGACGATGAGTATAGATGCTTGCATTGAAACCAAAACAAACATTAAATAATAAATTATATTCAGAAAGTGAGAGAGTACCTTAGTTTCTTCAGTTCGGAGCAAGGATCAAAATTTCGGCCGAAATGACTGAAATTTTCGCCGAAATTATCGGTTTCAGTCCCCACCGAAACGATAATTTGGACTGAAATTTTGGTTATTTTCATATCGGACCCAAAATTTCAGGGAAATTTTGGCTAATATTTCAGCGAAATTTTAATTTTCGGCTCTAAAAGAGCTACCCGCTCCCTTGTCATCTACATTTATGTATTAAGTGAAGGGCCTTTTAGTGTGGAAAAAAAACGTAGGTGTAACAAAGGACACGCTTACAAAGCAAACTCTGAAATGGTCAGTAGAAGAAAAGATAGATGAGATGTTGCTTGAAGACTGACTTGTGATCCCTTCGAAAAAAGAAAAGAAAAAAAGACTGACTTGTGAATTGTGATCCCTAATTTGACTCATGGAAGTACCCATTTCAAACATCTTCCTAGAGAACTTTTGATTTTTCATTAGTTAACAGAAGACTAACTATTAAACCTCTTTCGAGTTTCTAGTAATAATAAAATTACATTGACTTAATAATAATAGATAGAGTACCAATAATATATATATTAATAAGTACAAAAAATTAAAAACAAAAACCGACGAAATCAAATCGAAAAATACCGACATAAAACCAATCTAAAACTGGTTTTGGATCGGTTCTGTTTCGGTTTTAGGTGACGGAAATCGAAAACCGGTTGGGTTGGGAGAGAAAACCGAAACTAAAAAAACCTTAAAAAGAACCAAACCAAGCCGGTAGGTTTTAACAAATATCGACCCAGGACTGCCCAGACTGGCCCTAGATTATTAAAACTCAGGCCCAGCCCACCCGGACCACCCCAGGCCGGTTTCTTTAAATTTTAAATAAAAAAACACACTCTCTCACTCTCTTTTAGAAATTTTTTTTTTTAGAAAAACTGTAAACCAAACCGAAACTGGAGTTGATCAGTTCGGTTCGATTTCAGTTCAAGGGGTTGGGAACCGAAACCGAAAAAATTTCAGTTTGGGTTCGATTTTAGATGAACCAATTCCAAAACCAAAGTTTTAGTTTTGATTATGTTAATCGGACTTCCACCCCTAACTTTATATATATTAATCTTTTATTTTCAACAACCATTTGAAATGGGTGATCAATGGGGTGCAACTGTCCTCATGGTCAGTTTATTATATATTAGATTGGAAAATTATGAATGATGGACTATTTTTTGTGGACAATTTTTCAGATAGCTTATATGGTGAGACTAGTACTTGAGCCCCACTATATGTGCAGCCAATTACGTCCCGCTACATAAGTTGTCTGCAAAATTGTTTACCAAAAATTATCTACTTCATGACATTGTCCTATTAGATTTTGTCTATAATGCATCTTGCTTCGAACATGACTATATATAGCTTCAATCGTTGTGCGTCTATTGAAAGTTGATCGCCATCGCAAAATCAGGCATGAATATGGAACTACCCGACTCTCCTCACCGTCTTTTAAACACCAAAATCAGGCATCAATGTTACGCCATTGATGGCTTAAGATGTGGGTAATCCATACCGTCAAAGTGCTAGATCATAGATTGAAGTGCAATAAGTTAAAAAATGATGATTTAGGAAGTTTCAAACCACCCAATTTGTGGACTATATAATATCAACTATCTTTTTTAATTTTAATGGTTGATATTAAGGTTCATCAATCGGACGGTTCACTTCCACTTATGGGAATGATTGTTTGGGTTGAGAGATATTCCAATGATAGATTTCTACTGGGCAATTTATGTATCATAGATGTGTGCCACATGGCATAACAATAAATAACACTTCAATGGTATAATTTCAATGATGTAAGATCATTTAAATACCATTTGGTGTTAAAATGGGTCATTATCCCTCTACGAAAATATCAGTTTTTGTCATGGAAATGCGCCCTTTAAATACTATTACATTTCGGGGACCTCTATGTGCACCCACACAACACTTAGGATGCCAACTCTGAAGACCATTTGATTGCTTTGAATCAGAAGATGGGGATCGTTTTCAATCCCAATCTTTCACACGATGGATCTTCAGATCTTAAGGGTCCCATCAGACAATTAAATTTTGATTTCAGGTAGCACACATCCCAAAAAGTGATTCAAGCATTAGATGTACGCCCATGATCATGTTAACTTATTGGGATGTGTGCCACATGGAATAAAAATATGGTTGTCTGATTGTACGCCTATGATCTCAAGATCAATTCATTGAAAAACTTATTGGGATGTGTGCCACATGGAATAAAAATCTGCGCCTATGATCTCAAGATCAATTCATTGAAAAACTTATTGGGATGTGTGCCACATGGAATAAAAATATGATTGTCTGATGGTGCTCTTAAGATCTCAAGATCAATTCATGGAAAATTGAGATTAAAAATGATCTCTATCATGTGATTTAAAATAATCAATAGTTTTTGGTATTGATTCTCTTAGATTTCTGGTGGGTGCAAATAGATGTTGCATAGTAGAGTAGGTAAAAACTTCCCACGTTGTTTCATAGTAGAATTATATATAGAAGAGCATGAGACTAGTGCATGTGATTCCAAGGCTCTAGGTTTGAATTCTTATAGTAAGTCTAAAAAAATATATAAGAAATTATATATAGGGTCTAAGTAGTATTTTGTATCCAAGTGAATTTCTAGGCGTTTGGTCTTATAAAATCAAATTGTTTTATCCAACTAATTTTGTGGGTAGGGACTTTGTTTGAAACACATGGCTTGGGTTGACTAAGCTTCAAATTTAAGGATTTTGTTTGAAACAAATGGCTTGGTTTGACTAAGCTTCAAATTTTAAGGTATGTTGTCTTAATTAGTTTAAAGCATTGTGACCAAAGAGCCTTTTTCTCAAAAAAAAAAAAAAAAAGTATTTTTTTGAAAAATGGACCGACTCCCCTGACCATCATTTAAGCACTAAATGGTGTTTAAACGATCTTGCAAGTTACACCAATTCTTGGCTTATGATCTTGGATGTTCACACCGTCAAAGTGATATATCATCAATTGATGGGTTATGAATAAAAAAATCACACTATTTAGGATATTTGAACCATTTGATCCTTGCACTCTAATACCAACGATTGTTCTTAATTTTGATGGTTGATATTAAAGTTCACCGATTGGATGGTTTACATCCAATTTATAAGCATGATCCTTTGATTAGGATATGTTCCAACGATGGATTGCCACTTGAGAGATATAGATTGATGTTAGATGTGTGCCACATGGCACAATGATAGATCACACGTCGATGGTGTGAGATGACAAGTGAGATTTTAATGGTATAAGATCATTTAAACACCATTTGGTGTTAACCTCAAGGGGTTAGGTGAGCTGGCCAGGTGCCTTCTGCCAAAAGTATGAGACCTAAGTTGGAATCCACCCCCCCCTTGAGGCCACCCTAGGGATTTATATCTTGTGCTGACCTGACATGTGCTAATTTTGGGTGCGCATGTGCCCCTGACATTAGGCGGGAGCTCTAAGAAGCCCAGGTACCCAGATTATAAAAGAAAAACACCATTTGGTGTTTAAATGTCGGTCAAAAGCCATTATCCCTTTCAAAAATGGTATGAAACGCCATTTAAAAGGCGTTTTCGAGAAAACCCATTGTTGTTTTTTCAAAACAAAAAATGCATTTAAAACAAAAAATATATTTTGAATCCATTTTTTTCACGAATTAAATGCATTCTGGGTCATAAGGTCGTATACGTATATTCTTACTATATGTTCATAATTTTTCAAAATTTTCAGTTTTTTCCCAAAATTTGTCATGTTTTTTTGCGTATATTTTGAGAGCCGTTTTATTCTCATACCTAAACTTGGTAATTGTAGTTTTAAGCATAAGCTCTTCTCACCAAAGAGGCATTAGCCCAGTTGGTACGCTCCCTCAAATGTGAGGGAGTAAATAGTGGGTTCGATTCTCGATTCTCGATTCTCGTCCTCCACGCTGTTTCCCACTCCTTCTCTTTACAAGGTGTGGGTTGGGTACTTTTAGTTTATCCCTTATCAATACCCATTAAAAAGGCTATTATATCTTTGGTAACTTTAAATTCAGCCCTCAATTCTTTGGATTTACCCATGCTAAAAATCATTGATTGCTTTGAGTCAGACGATGAAGATCTTAAATGATCACAAAACACACAACCCAGCAAAGTGACCTCAACATTACTGTGGAAGTTATCACGCTCAAACCTGATTTTAAAGTCACTTTTTTTGGGATGTGTGTTATGTGAAATCGAAAAATAGCCGATCTGATGGTACGCTATGATCTCAAGACCCATTGTGTGAAAAATTGGGATGAAAAATAAATCTCCGTTGTCTGATTCAAAGTAGTCAATACTCAATAGGTTTCAACCTGGACGAACTCAAAGATTCGATAGGTGAATTTAAAGATACTCTTAAATATTTCTTTGAAGTGTGTAGCAGAATAGGGAAAAACTTCTCACATGCAGGAGACTAGGGCATGTGATTCCAAAGGCTTTAGGTTTGAATTCTTATAATAAGTCCAAAAAGAGTAAGAAATTATATAATAGGATCTAAGTTTTATTTTTGTACCCATTTGAATTTCTAGGTGTTTGGTCTTATTAAACCAAGTCATGTGTTTGTCCAACTAATTAGGTGGTGATTTACTGATTTTATTTTATTTTATTTTTTAAAAACCAAATGGCTTGGCTTGGTTAAGCTTGAGATTTTAGGGTTTGTTATATTCATTTAAAGCAAGAGTGTAGACCCGTTCATAATCTAGATTAAAACGGGTCATTGATCGAGTACATGTGGCACTATTTTCATTAGAGCGGTGAGAATATGCATCTCCATTGTATGATATAAAGCGGTAAAACTCTTTTAAAATGAAAAAGGCTGGTGGTGGACAAAAGAAGAATACGGTGACTGTTTTAAATCAGATGATGGAGATCATGGCCTATTATCAGACGGTCAATCTTGATTCCACATGACACAAGTCCCAAAAAGTGAACGTGATCAGTGTACCATCAAACATGGTTCACATTCACTTTTTGGGATTTGTGTCACATGAAATCAACGCCTGACCGAATGACAGTAGGGCCATAATCTCAACATCTATTGTGCGGAAGATTGGGATGAAAAACAATTTTCATCGTTCGATTTAAAACAGTCAACAAATTTTTTCTTTGTTTAAGTGTGGTGGCTGTAACATAAAGTGGTGTGGCAGTAACACCAGCCAAAAGAAATTTTTGCACACATCACAAAAAGTGAATCTATCATGACTATCAGATCAAATGTGGTTCTCAGATTACTTTTTGCCATGGAATCAAAATTTGACCAACTGATGGTACGCTCATGGGCTCGAGATCCATTGTATGAAAGATTGGGACGACAAACAATTTCCATCATCTGATTTATAGCAATCAATAATTTTTGGCATTTGTGGCCTTAGAGATTCAACCAACGCAAGTAGTCATAGATCATAGTCATCCAATTCTCCAAATTTTTGAAAAATTCGTGAATATGAGGTTCTGTGAATTAATCTCAAATTATTCCCCATTTTTTAATTAAAAAAAAAATCAATAAATTGTGATTTTATAATATTGTTTTAATAATTTTTTATTTTTTCTCTTCAATTGTTTATCTAATATTTTCCAACTTGCTTTTGTTTTTGAATTTTAACCTTGCCGAACCCAACTTGATGACTATGAAGCATTGTATCAAATATTGGTCGATACCAATAGATATCGATGATACGTATTGATTTTTCGGTAAAGCGATACGTATCGGTATCCAACTCGGCTATTAGTATCGGCCGATACCTCTATTTAAAAAAAAAGAAGACCGATATATATTAGTATCAGCCGATTCGTATCAATCCTTCATGGACCGATACCCGATCCGATACCGAATTTCACACCCTGCTATGAAGAGCTACCCTTATTATTATTAGACCCCGCTAGATTTGAAACTCATCTCTTGTATAAGGGTAGTATTGTGGTTTCATATTATCTTATTTGATTTTTCTGAAGACCTTTTAAAATTGGGTAAGACCTACCAAAGGGGATAACCTATTCAACAAATGAGGACATATGTAATTCAGCTTGAAGACCTGGGGATCAAGTGCCACGTGGTAGGTGATTTGGACTTGCACGATTGTACCATATCCTCTAAAGGTTCTTTAGTCCTTCTAAAATTTTATAAAGAAAAAAATTAAAATTTTTCCCTTTATTTTACAAGTCGACGATAAAATTTTGCTCTTAAAAAAATTCAACCTTTAACCACTAAATCATATGCATATTACTATAACACTTGATGATTGGATAAGGTGCCACGTGTCTTTCAGACAATGGATTGCATTAAATCAGACGATAGAGATTTTTTTGCACTCTAATCTTTCAAACAATAGATCTTGAGACCATTGGCATATGATCGGACAATCAATTTTTGATTCCATATATGACACATATCTCAAAAAGTGCCCCTAAAATTTCATTTGAGTGTGATGTATGCCATGTGATTTTTAGTCACTTTTTTGGTATTTGAGTCACCTTGAATCAAGAATTGGCATATGTACAACCGGATGCTAGCTCTTCTTCAATTGAGATGCCCAAGCAAGCCAAGATTTATATGGGATTCGTACTTATTAGAGGTTTCTAATCATATGATCAAATCATTGTCTATTTCTCAATGTAAACTGCTAGTCATATGAATGGTGCCTCCCATACAAAAGGTCAATATACCGGACGATACATACCAATGTATCGTCCGGTACGTATCGGTTTTGGAGCTGGATGATACGTATCGATTTTCCGAAATTTTTAGTCATGATTCCGACCCAAAAAAGAATAGTTTAAGCCCAAAAACATAACATATCGCCCATAGTTTAGGATTTTCCATTTCCTACATGTATCCAATGTCCATTAACCTTAAACCCTCAACCAAAAAACAGATGGCCTAGACTTAGGCCACGTTTACTTCATGGTAATCACTTCTCAGGTAAATTTCAATTTACAAAAAAGAAAAAAAGAGAGTACATTTTTACTTGTTAAAAAGTACAATTTTGGTGTAAAATGATTGTTTAGTACAATATAAAATATGAAGGTGAAGTCTACGTTATGTGCTTTTTTTCTTGTTTTTGAAGATTTCATAAGGCATAAACAACTCAAAATTTCTACTGGGTGCTACAAACCATGATTCAAATTTCGGTCGATAATTCATATTATCAGCCAAAATTTATGAGTTTCGATTTTCACCCAAACGAAAACTAAGTCCGAAATTTCATGAAGAACACATTAGAGGCTAATGTAAACCACTGTATGATAGTGATGAAGAACACTAAAGACCAAATCGTATCTAGGTCACAAGAGGTGAAGCTTATGCTATGTCCTCATTGCCAGTGAAGTTGCACTATGCTATCACAGATTTGCAAGCTCATAAAAACCTGTGCAACCATAATTTAATACCAACTTGGTTAGAAATTGTTCAGTTGAATTTTAGACTGTTAAACCATCGAAATCACGATACTTAGGCTGCAAAGATATGTGTGAGAGAGAGAGAGAGAGAGAGAGAGAGAGAGAGAGAGAGAGAGAGAGATTGTTTTATGGAGAAACAGGAGATCCTTAGATCCCGCATTCTGAGCATAAGAGGGTACAGATTTTTAATGACGTGTCATTAGGTATTAGATTCCTAACTCGAGTCATGGGACATAAGCCCGTGGCTCGAGCACTCATTGGCTGCATGTCATTGCCATTGCCTTTTCATTATTTACTTTTCATCAGAAGAGAAAAGTAATAATGAAAAGAGTAAGTGATTACATCAAGGGATTAAATGAAACTTATGGTGAAAACTCCAAACAATGAAGAAAAAAAATTGATAATAACAGTGAAATTGAATTAAACTCATGTTAAAAATTTGAAACAATTAATTTTAAAAATGAATAAAGAAAAAAAAAGAAGGAAAATTAAACTCACATGAAACTTACATGAGATGATCATCTTTGAGTCATACTGCTAAATCTTTCTTTCGGTTGTTATTGTCGTTGATGAAGAAGATGTAATCCTCGTTCATTCAGCAATCAGAAGGATTTTGCGATTAGCAGAAGCTATACATTCTAACACGGGCGATTAACAGTTCTAAAATTGAAATAGCGTAGTTAATGCAGTGAATGCTCAGTTATCTTACAACTCTAAAGGATAAAGAGACGAGAAATGTGGATGCAAAAAGTAGTCTTTTAAGCAATAGAGCTGGATTAGGTGTCAAAATTATGCACCAAGGTCGGTACTTGTTTTGATAAAGTGCTACATACACCAATTGTATTAGTGTAAAAGTAGTTAAAATGTGTTTATGATTAGTCATTGGTTTGACGATAAATGTATCTTTTTTTAAAAAGTTCACTTAATTAACTAAAAAACTTTCTCTAAAGGGTTCTCTGAATCCAACTTGGATTCATGTCTTACCTAAAACAACATCAATTGTGCTTTGCATCCTTTCTGGTAAAAACCCAAGTTACCTTTTCACTTTAAAATGGGGTCAGATAGCTGCTGAAAACAACTGAATCTAATTACCCAGAAATTAGTTGAGATTATGAAAACTTGGTACAACTAAACAGACTATTTGATTAAATTGCTTAATTTGATCAGAAATTAATCACATACATCCTTTTATTACATTGGAAATATGCTTGGCACCATTGAAATAAAAAGAATTTTGATTGATCAAACAGACAATTAGAAAAGGAATGAGAAACTTACTCGTAACTGCTCGTCTTTAACAGGGGCAAGTTCATCTTCATCCCTTCTTGGCATAATGTATACGAATGCTTCTGCCATCCAGTAACTGACCAATACATGGAATCCAACATTCAATAAAAATAAAAAAGGCATACTTACTAGCATTCAAATATATACAAATAGAGCAACTGAAACCCGTTTAGTTTCTTTACCTGACCATCCATTTTTTGTAGTGCACTGCTTGCTTCGCTCTCCAAAACAAATTGCACGAACCCAAATCCTTTTGATTTAGCACTCACGCGATCACATATTACTTTAACTGCCAACGTAAAAATGGTTTTCCAAACCTTTTGGAGTCATCATAAAAGCTAAAGAAATTGAGAATATTTGGGTTCTACGAGAATACCTTCGAGGATTTCACCATGCTGTCCAAATGCATCTTTCAAGACACTTTCGTTGGTATCATAAGAAAGGCCTGCAATTTGGGAATTCAACAACTAAACTCAGGTTCCCTGGTGACATTTGACATTTCGACAATCCCAAGGTAGTGACAGAAAAAGTGGTCTAGCTTACATGATTTCAAGGGAGTACAGGAGTGCTGCCTCAGAATTAAAGAGGGAAAGAAGAAAAAGTCAAAATTAAAGAAGAAAGCTCAAGGGGAGAAATGCGAGCCTTTTGAAATGGATGCTACAAAATTAAAGAAATAAGAAAGAAACAGTCAAAAACTACTTGGTGATTGACAAAAGAGAATTATTTAACTCTTGTCTTTTTTTTCTCCACTTTCTAATAGAACATAAAAACATTCAGGGGGATTATACTCTAGTACCCTCTAAACTAAACTCTGGGAACCAGAAACCCATACTTTTTGTATACTACCTTTGGTACCAAGGTCTTAAAATATTAATAAAAACTATGTTTCCAATTAATGTAATTTATTTCATTTTTGACCCTTTAGTTGATACTGACACAAATAGTAGCTATAATCAAGGAGAACAGTCAAAACTGATTAACCACCTTCAGCTTCAACCTTAGAAGAAAGATGCAAGCACTAGCATTCTGCCCTAGAAAAAAAATTTAACCCAAAATATGCTCAAGGACTTGCGGACACAAAAATCCATTCCTCAGGTCCACACGTCAATAATGAAAAATTGTTACTTCAGTTCTATCAACGTTGGGGATTTTACAGAAATTAAGTGAGAGGTGGAAAGAGGGGTTGTACTCATTCAATAAAACGAGTGATACTACTAGGTGACAATCCAAGAAATCACCTGAGGTGATGAACAAATATTTTTACACTTTCAAACATTTACGATTAATAAGGAATTACTTAACAAAATTTGATATTTATCTCTTTCGGCTGGAGTTGTATTAAATCGGTTCTCGTTTATAGTTTTGCAAACAGAGAAAATAAATAACGAAATTCAATAAGTAAGCTCACTAGGTAATGCCTTTTAATCGAGCTCCGTCAATGGGTCAAAATCTTGTCCAATACCGATACGTATCGGTTTAGGGATAGGACGATACGGTATATTGAGGCTTTCAACCGGCGGAACTACGTGCACGTGAGTGCGGGCGAGCTCTCTCACTCAAACCCAAAACTTTTTTTTTGTTTTCGTTTTTAAATTTAAAAAAAAAAAAAAAAAAAAACCAAAAACTTAAATACTAACTTCCCTGAATTAAATACTAACTTTCCCGACGCGCCCTCTGTAAAACCTAAACCCACGCCTCCTCCCTCCCTCCCTGTTTTCTCTCTGTAAACCTCTCGTCACCCTCTCTAAACCTGCGAGGCTGCGCCCTCCCTCTTTTCTCTCTACTTCTCTGAGACTCTGGCCCATATGATATCCTCGGCTTCGTCTTCTTCCTCCCTCCAGACCAGGCGATAGCCAATAGGCATCCTCTGCAACTCCATCCTCGCTCCAAACCAATCAGCATCCTCTGCAAGTCAATAGGCATCCTCAGATCCTCTGCAAGTCCACTGTCCACCACTATTTCGATAACAGGGGTTTTGGCCCTGGGTGTCGTTTGGTAGGGGCATAACTAATAGGTGGGTTCTCAGTTTTGGGTTGTCTCTTTTAAGGGTGATCTAAGACTTGTGTTTTCTATGTAGCTGTAACATTTATGATCTTCTTTTTTTAACTCAGGTGAGTCGGTGACTACTGTAGTTTTCCTTTCTTAAATTGCTCAAGAGACTGCAAGTCTGCAACTCCAATCTCCAAGTCGGCATGTCTCCAAGCAAGCCCCAAGCCATTTGCAACTTGCAAGTAAGTGAGTAACCCTCTTTGGCTCTTTCTCTTTCCCTAATTATTATTAATTTATTATTTTTTTCATTCAATGCCTTTGCTTTATTATTATTTATTTATATAGATTTTTCTTAAATAATTCAATATTAAGTTTGAAAATTTCTATAATGTTGATTGTTGACTATATAGGGCTGAATCGACTGCTTTTGTCCCAGTTCGGATTATGTAAATACTTAATTTTTGTTTTGTTTTTTGTTTTAATTAGGATATTCATTTGCTCTCCTCTATCTCCTGTTTAGATGAATGAGCTTAACTGCCTAAGATAAAATATGGGGTTTGCTTGAAAAGAGCTTGGAAATTTTTCTTTTTTGTTTGATTTTAAGTGACGAATTGTGCGGTTTAATTTTTTTATTTTTTATTGTTATTTATAATTAGTTGAGCTGAAATTGGAATGTGGTTTTTTGTTATACGCTTGAATGAATCCAATATGGTTTTTTGTTATAGGCTTGAATGAATCTGATTAGGGTTTTGTTTTTATATTAGAGATTATATCCATTATTATTAATTTTCTTAAGAGTGAACTGTGCAATTGGAACCTGTGTTTTGTTTACTAGCTGAATTTGAGCAAGTTTTTGTTTTTTATTGCTTTCTTTTTGCAAGTGCTAATTGCACTTTCTCCATCAGATCTGTGAACGTTATAGTCCATAGATCCAATGGTCTAAATCTCTCCATAAAACACCATTTTTGGGCCTGTTGCACTTCATTCTATGATCTATCACTTTGATGGTACGGATCAAGGATCAAAATATCGGCCAAAATTTCGGTTTCGGGCATGACCGAAATTGAAGATTTGGACCGAAATTTAGGTTGAAAACCAATAATTTGGCCGAAATTTCGGCCTATAATTTCAATCCCATACAAAATATGACTGAAATTTCGGTCCAAGTTATCGTTTCGGTGAGGACTGAAACCAATAATTTGGACCGAAATTTCGGTCATTTCGGCCGAAATTTTGATCCTTGGTACGGATCACTCACATCTTAAACCATTGTTCCTTTTTGCAATGGTTAAAGTTAAAGTGCACCAATTTTTAGGTTTAGTTTCCTATTTGTCTTTTAGTTGCAATAATATAAGAATTATTTTAGATGACTGGATGTCTCTAGGATCCTAGGACATAGATTTCAAGTGTTAAATGCCAAATGGTTCGGATCACCTACATCTAAACCATTGATGGGCTAAGATCATTTAAACATCATTTTAGTCCTTACATGACTGTCAGGAGAGTTGATCCCTTTACTTAAAAAGTTAAAGTCCCCTAATTCATTTTGCGCTCCGCCTAGATGAGAATCCTGGTTCCGCCACTCAATGGGCTGGGCTTGAACTTGACCTAGCCCAAAATGGGACAAGTATGTGCTAACTTAAGTAAGCCTGAAATATAAATGGGCTGGTTTGGCTCAGCTCAGCCCAATTAGTATGTTCGGCCAGGTATGGACTAGTCTCAAAAGCCTGATTAATAATATGCTTGTTTAAGCCCATTCTAAATCCGACCTAGTCATTTGAGATCATCTCTATATAAATTATATAGAAATTATTGGACGGGGCGAAGCCCAGTCCCACCTGAAATGGGTCAGATATGGGAGGAGGTAGGTAGCCCCGATTAAAAAATAGGCTCAGCCGAGTAATAATCGAGCCGTGCATGGGCTAGTTCCAAGAGGTCCAATTACGATCAGCCTGTTTATGGCCTAGACCGAACACAGCCGGGTCCATCCCATCCCTATTGAGACCCCTGTACTCTATGCATGCATATGGAATGCTTTGGGTGTGTCTTCCACCTCTGTAGTTGGGCTATATTTGATACTTCTTTTTTAAAACTGACTTTTATTATAAAAGAAAGCCTGGCTGAGAGAGAACCCTCGGTCCCTCAGCGAGGCGACATGAACAGATTAAGCAAAACAAATAACGATCTTAACAAGGCCAAGGGCATGCGAGATCTCGTTCTCCTGAAACAGCAGGTCCATATCATGGTATTTTCAATCGGATGGGTCCTAGTTGAGGTCAAAATTTAGAGGTTAACAGGTCAAATCAAGTTCATGTTGACCCTAAACCCATCCCGAACCTTACCCGTTCGCACTCCTAATGGAACCTTTCCCCATACTAGGGGCTGAAAATCATTGTCTACTTCTAATCGGATGGAGATCCTTTTTCGTCCCAATGTTTCATACAACGGCTCTGGAGATCATGGATGTACCATCAGATTGAAATGACAAACTGTTCCAACTATGGTTAGTGAGGCATATTGAGTATTTAGGGTTAGTACCAGCCCCTAAATTAAGCTATTATCTTTGCAAACTTTACTTTATAGTTGTTTTAGCAAAAAAAATTGGCATCATCCAAACAAAGCCCCTCCATAATCAACTGTTTGTTATGTGGCTGATAGCATGCGCAAACGACCTCAAGAGCTGCTTGACTTCCACATTCTCACATACTTGGAATGACCCTGATTTTAATCTAAGGATTCCAACTGTCGTAACCAACCATAATCATGCATTTAATGTCTATTTTTCGTCATTAGCAAACGCATGTTTGACGATCCATTGGCTGGCTCTTACAACTTATTTGATCAGAATTGTCCAACGTTGTGATTTTTTGTCCGTTGATCTCACAGGTCATCTGATCAGAATTTCCCAACATTGGGACTTAAGGAGTAGGTTTCATCATTATGATGGTTCACCACAATCATCTTAAATTGATTGCACTACGTGAAAAAGTCCAAAAAATCACTGCCTTAAACAGTGGTTTTTTTTCCACTGCCCTAAACAATTGTAAAAAAAGGAGTGGTTTTTTACTTCATAAACCACTGTCTTGTATAGTGGTAAAAAAAAATCACTCCTTTTTTTACAACTGTTTAGGGCAGTGGCTTTTTTATGCTAAATTTTTTTTTAAAAAAAATTGCGTCGACAATTTTTTATGCAAATTTTTTTAAAATAATAATTTTTTTATGCTTTTTTTTTTAATGCAATATTTTTTATGCTTTTTGTAATACTTTTTTTTAATGTAATTTTTTAATGCTTTAAAAACAATTATATAAAGAAAAAAAGCTATTAATCTCATGTTCAGGCACATCTATAAATAAAATAGATGCCAAATTCTTTTATTCAAACAAAATATTGCATTTCAACCTATGATCCAACCTTTCTGCCTTGTTTGGTAGCCCGAGTTCGGGTTATTTTTAGCTGGAAATTTCAAATTTCCCAAGAAAGTAATATTTCCAAGTGTTTGGGGGAGAAGTGGGTCCCACATATCTCGGGCAAAAAAAAAAAAAAACTCGAATAATAAAACCTACTGATTTTACGCTGGAAATCCTTTTAGCCCACGCGTTGGTAAAAACGATAGGCTAAGAGGGCCCTCATCTTCTCCTTCGTCGACGCCGAAAGCCAGCCCCCATTGCTCTTCCCCATTTATTCTCTACCTACAACGTTTCTCTCTTTTTCTTGTAGCTGCCTTCGGCTAAGGTTTCAGTACCATTCGATCGTGTGATCGAACGGTGGAGGGCAAGTTCAGAGGAGGGAGACGAATCTGGTTCAGAGCTGCCTTTCTCGTGTTGTCTTCTCACGTTGGGGCTTGGTGATGGTGTGACAACTCAGAAAATGGGGGGTCTTCAATCCTATAAGATTCAGCCGAGTCACGGAGACATGACGATTCGATTGAAACCATCGTCTCTAACAAGGTTCATCAGATCCAATCAAACGAAAGAGGTTAGATTTTCATTTCAAATAATGTTCCTCTATCTTCTCAAACCACAAAAATCTGCAGCTACTCCATCTCCTCAAGCATCCTCATTAATAATTTTTTTTTGCATAAGTTTTCTTGCTGTTTTTCTTTCTATATATGTTACTTCCTCTCTCTCTCTCTCTCTCTCTCTCTCATTCTTTGATTTTTTAATGAAAGATAAGAGATCTGCGTAGCCATTAATTCTGTTCTTCTATGTCGCCTAAATATTTGTTTTTAATCAATTTTAGTGGCTGCTTTTTTATACATCTTTGTTGCTGCACTCGTTGAATTTTACAGGTATTTTTTTTAAAGATATGTTCTTTGTTTGATATTTTTTTTTTTTTTCTGTTTTGGATTTACCTGTAGATCGGATCATTTTTTGGGGTTTCTGATGCATCGAGCATTTTTTTAGTGGGGTTTCAGATACACCGGGCATTTTGTTAGTGGGGTTTCTGATAGATCAGGCATTTTTTTGTAGATAGTCTTTCTGTGATCTAGTGAACGATTCTGATTTTTCTTTTTCAGTTAGTGCTTCTTATATGATTTTAGTTTGGGTTTGGTTGCTTTGCCAATATTTGAAAGTTAGTTTCTTTCTTCGTTAATTTGGGGATTTTTTTTTTTTTTTTTAAAGTTTTAAGGCTTTTTTGTTATGTTAGGGTGAAAATTTGTATTTATGGCCATTTTGAGATGGAATTGATGTTTTTTTTTTTCTTTTTTTTATCTTGGGTACATATTTTTGCAATTCGATGAAGGGTTTGGTGATTTGGGTCCCTTAGATACTTGCACAACATCTCCTATTCATAGATCTGCGCTTGCATTTATACAGCTAAACCCAAAAGTATCCAGCTTTGAAACAGGGATGAAAGATTGCACTTTTTTAATCATTCTTTATCCCGTGGTTGTTATTTTTGTTTAATTTTTTTAGATACATCTATTTTACTAATATTTTTTTATTTTTGGTGTGATAAATGTGACATTGAATTAGAGGAAATAAACATTTGAAAGCTGCTGTTTTCTCTCTAGTAAATTGATTACTATTGTTTTTATATTTTGGTTCCAGTCAAATAATCAAAGAATTCAATGTAGGGACCCATAATGACCATGCATCTGTTGATGGTAGTTTTGTTTGAAAACTCTGTTCTACAATAATAGTTTATACTGACTCTTATCTTGTGTAAATAGTTGCAGCATAGGCTAGAAGACTTTAGTGGGAGGTGTGGTTAGTTTGTCATTTAAGGAAGCAACATCACCAAAACTTAATTTTTAATTGTAAAGCTTTGGGATCCTTATACACATCTAATGCTCCTATTTCCAACAACTTCTACACCAAATGTAGGCCAAAAAAATAAAATTAAGTAAAAAATATAGCAGTTTCTTTTCTTACATTCATCATCAACCAGAAAATAGAATCTTTTAAAAAAAAACAAAGGGATAACAAGATATAAATATATATGTATACCTTGTTCCAATCTAACCCATCAGAAGAAACTTGTTTGGAGCTAAGACCCATATCGTGTAAATAAGAAACTCGAATAAGTTTGGTAAGGAGCTGAATTATGGGTTGTTGGGTTGGTTAGGTAGTGTGGGATCCAATAATCTCTTATACATCTCTCTCTTGCCTCTTGCATTTATAAAAACGCTCTCCTTCCTCTCTTTAAAATGCGCTTTTAATGGGCCTAAATTTATAAAACTTTGGATTAAATTGTCTCAAATTAAGCAATGCACCATTTCCTTACATTGTAATTATCTATCAAAGAAATATTAAGATATTTCATTAAGCTAATGACCCCTGTTAATTTTTGCGATACATTCTCATCTCCTGTGTATACATTTAAAGCAAGCAATAAGATTGCAACAATGACATCATCTATCGGTTACGGGTGGCGGCATCACGGGTGAGCGAAAAAATTTCGTTTGGACACGACGAACAGAGAGGACATTTTAGTCAAGGAGATGGTGAGCAAGCAAGGCGAGATTGGAGGGGAGGATGGACAAAGAGAGCATGGGAGGAGGTTTTATCCCATTTGAATAGCCACCCATTGTTCAAATGTACAGGCGTGACTATTGTGAAAGACCATGTCTACAATAAAATTCGGACACTTAAGAAACACTATCTTGCGATGAACAAACTCATTGCAGCAAGTGGGTTTGGATGAGACAAGGTCTCAAAAAAGGTTGTGGTTGAACCTGATGTTTGGACGACATATACCACGGTGAGAAATTGATATGTAATAATTAAACATCTCTAAGAAACTATTATATTTCCTATAATCTCAGATTATTCAAGCCTTCACTTTTGCTCCTACAATCTCGTGCAGAACAATAGTTGGGCGAAGAAATACAAGAAGGATAAAGTGCGTGATTGGGAGACCCTTCAACTGATTTATGATGACAGTGTTGCTGATGGGAGGGATGGCATGCACGCAAGCGACCCACCTCCTCAAAACGTTCGCCAAACACAAGATTCTCCCAATCTCATGAATATGACGGATAATATGCCTGAGTGGGATGATCTTTCTTGGGGGCCACCCACGCGAGAGCCAGCCTCCCCCTTCACGGCTGAGAGTACGCCTCAGGGATCCAGCGGATCATTAGGTAAAAGAAAGAAGGGGGATGCTTCTTCCAGCTCTCGTGGGAAGAAGCAAACAGTGAATGAATCCATATTGGAATGCATGGATGACTTCAGAATTACCCTTAAGGAGTTCCTCCACAAGCCGTCGCCTCCGAGCGTGCATGAACAGTTCCATGCAACATTGTGGGCAATGAGGGTAGAGAATGAGATTGATGATGCACTATACATGGCCTCATGCATTAGACTTACAGATGAGTCTATCGCCAAGACCTTCCTGGCCATGGCTCCCAATTGGCGTAAATTGTATTTGTGTAATTTGCTTCAAATCCCATGTATCCCCCCGCCCAATGACCCTCCGCCTCAATGAAGTTAAAATTAATATATCGTATATTTTATTTCTGTGTACTGTAATTGAATCTATATGTTGTCTTTAATGCGTTTTTTATAATTATCTATCTTAATAATAATCATACGATCCACTTAAACCATGTAGGCTTAATGGATCCTGTTGATCATGATGCGGAGGTGATAGTATGGTTGACCGTGGGCATGTTGATGCAGTCTATGTGGTACTTGTGGAACAATCAACCTGAACGACAGATCGTACACAATTTCATCTTGACTGGTGCAATGTACATCGACCAAACCTTAGACGGAGCTCCGAGGGTGTCATACGAGCTCTTTCGTATGCGACCACCTGTATTTCGCAGACTATGTTTTGTATTTAGAGAGCGACAGTTACTAAGGGATTCTCGAGAACTAACGGTTGAGGAGCAACTTGCTATATTCCTTTTCACCATATCTCATAACGAGTCAAATCGATGTATGCAAGACCGGTTTCAACACTCAGGGGAAACAATCAGTCGATACTTCAATCTCGTTTTGGATGGGATCATGCAACTCCATGACGCATATATGGTGCAACCAACAGGAGCAATTGTCCCAGATAAGATACTAAGCGATTCACGATTCCATCCATATTTTAAGGTAAGGATTAGGCAAATAAAATATAACGCATTTTACATTAAGTAGAGAGATGTTAAGCCACACCCTCATTGCGTTGTGATTTATATGTTTCCAGGATTGTATTGGGGCCATTGATGGGACTCACATTCCAGTCTTTGTTAGCCGATCTAAAGCGAACTGTCAAAGAAAACAACACAAATGTATTGTTAGCCGCATCTCCTTTGATATGCTCTTCACATATGTCCTCGGGTGGGAGGGACACGACTCCGTGTCCTTCTGACGCTTTAACTAGGGAGCATTGCAAATTACATGTGCCCAATGGTAAGCACTACCTCGTCGACGCAGGGTACGCAAACATGCGGGGCTTTCTCACCCCCTATCGAGGTGTTAGATATCATCGTGGTGATTGGAACAGTGCAAACCCCGCTGAGACTGAGAAGGAGTTGTTCAACCTTCGACATTCATCATTACGTAGCGTTGTGGAGCGCACTTTCGGTGTACTTAAGCTTCCGTCAAATATCCTCTCAAGACTCAAATAAAGATATGCATTGCTTGTTGTATAATCAACAATTTCGTGAAAGTGGAGGGAGGAGAGGACCCATGTTTTGATGCGTTTCCGGAAGGCGTACATCTAGACGTCGACGATGATGAAGAAGAATATGTACCTGACCCTTTAATTTGTGCCACACAAACGAGGGAAAGTCGGGAAGCTGCAAATGTGTTTCGTGATAAACTAGCGAGGGATATGTGGGAAGATTTTAATCGTTGATTCAATTAAAAATGACTAGTAGTAGTATTGTGTTCCATTTCAAGAGGATCTCAAAAACTTGCACATGATCTTGTATTTAATCCTTCAATGTATCGTGTTTAATAGAATTATTAGAATTATTTCAATCTTCCTATCCTTATTACTACAAAAACATATTTCATTTGGTATTGAATTATTTCAACTTTTGCTCTAATAATAGTTATAACTTATTTTTCTTTGATGTGCATATAGCTATGTCTCAGGGAAGCACACAATGTTCGTCATCCACACCCAAAAAGATTAAACCTCGTAAGAGGGTTCCAATAATATACGTCTCAGCTGACTCTCCTGTCCGTCCCCTTCATCCCCCTCGACGACCAATACGCGAAATTATCGATCTGACCTCCGATGAGGAGATAGAGGCTCCAACAATCCCCATGGCTACAATTCAGTTGCCAATCTTGGTACGTATTGTAGCACCCGCTCCAACGACACCTTCCGTAGGCCGGACTAGTGGACACTCTCGAGTGCAGGCAGTTGAAAAGGAACAACAAAGGAGTGCCAACAAGCGTGAGCCAAAATCGGTGGACATCTTCTCATCTTCCACCAACAGCGATGGTGACAGCGACTCATCTAACTCCACCTTCAACTTAAAAGTTTAGCTTTCCTGGAGTTGAACAATGTTTTGCTTATTTTATTGGGGCCTATATATGCTTGTTTTGGACTATATTCTAGCAAAAACTTTTCAATATTGTATTAGCTAGTTTACTTATCTAATTGAGAATGCGCAATTGCTACTATTTTGGTGATTCGATTATGCTATTTTGCTGGTGATAATAGCAATTTTTAGTTGTGCACCAATTGGTTAGTCTAGCTGCTGAAATCTGAATGGGGGAGGTTAGATATCTGCTATATACTTGATCTGATCTCAGTTGGACCGAGGAGTATTTGCTATTATTTGTTCTGTTTTTATTTTTAATTTTTATGATTTCGAGTTTGGATTGCTACCAACTGTTTTGTGATTGTGTTTGCTAGAGTATTGGGTGCCCAACATGTGTGTGTTGAGGACAATCCATATTTTGTTTGTGAGATACTATGGCTGGAGGAGTGATCCTCTTTCAAGTTCTATTCTACACAACTGGACCCCATGCTGCAGGTTTACTTCTGCTATCCTTAATTATCTTCTTTAATGATTGTGCATTTGTGACGCATTTGAATAAATTTACTTATTTTAATGCTTAGAAAAATCATTTTTAATTTTAAATAGGTTAAGATATGTTTCTGTGTTTTTAATATTTTATTACTCTTAATTGTTCCAAATTTTTCGGAAGCTTTCTTGAATTTATCCAAGTTAAAGTGAACTGAAGGCCTCCTGAATTATTACTAAATTCGAACTTGGATACTATGATCTAAGGACTACATGTATATATTAATATTGGGAAGCAGAATCTTCTAATTTTTAAGCATCTCACTAATCTATATTGTGCAATATCCAAATTATAAAATGGAAGAAACAATATGAATATGGTTCACTTGACTGTAAATCAGTTTGTTACTGTTACACAACAAACGGAAAAAAAATTTGTGGTCTTACTGTAGGTCTGAATTTACTTGTCGGATGATCAGATGCAAACCTGAAGTTGGTTATATTTGGGCTATGCTGAAGCACTTCTGTTGATCCATATTGCTTTTTTATTAAGGTTGTCAACAAGTAAGTGAGTCCATTACACGACCTGTTCTAGCCGGTTCTTGAACCAGGTCGGGTGTACAAACTTAAACCATTCGAAGGTTGTGTCGGATGCATTCGACCCCACCTTCAGGTCAGGCTTGGCAGATTTTGACCCAATCTCTCATACCCAATTATTTATATTTTATATGGGTTTGAAGTGATTGATTGCCTTCGAACTGTCCTACCCACCGACCAAGTTTTTTCCGATCGGGCATTTGCCCTTGCCTTCGGTGGGGTCGGGTCGGTGCACCTTACATCCCATGGACTCTAATGGTAGTTCTTACAAAGATTTGGGTTTTTTGGGTCTGGAAACAGAGCAGTCGTTCCAAGATTTGGCTCTAAATGTTGTTTCCCATTTCAATAGAGTACTGACCTAATAAAAGGGCCTAACTAGGTCATACTAGGACTTCAAATTCTCCTTTTTTATACATAGTGGGAGGGAATATGTAGGATAATTTGTGATCGTCTATGCAAAATTAGTGTTTTGTTTTACGCATTATAGTTAGCTTTATAGATAACTATTGTAGGTTCTCTATCTATAGATAGCTTTATAGATAATTATTGTGGGATCTCTAACATCTCTCATATTATTGTGGTCCATCGTAATACCGCTTTCATGGCAATGGAAACATGATTAAATTTCATAAACAATTGCCCATCACCTTCTAATGGTTGATCATGTTCATAAGATGCTCAAATTCCTGTTGTTCTTTCTCATTTATATGTCTTCTTAGCCTCAAAGACCATTAATGCTAGTGATGAGTCCCTATAATCTGCAACCATGGCCTCCATATTTGAGTCCAAAGATAAATAGTTTAGGATACAACCTCAACAACTTACCTTGGCCAGTTCAAAAGTCATGCCAAAAGCAGGTATGCAGCCCCTTCCACATATTAACAAAATTTTGAAAGCATAAAGAGGGAATTGGAGCTTAGGACTTTATGATTTCTAAGTTTATAACTGAAGCGTTCATTTACACTTTTTTATTAACGAGTGCAAATTTATATTACACAATTAATAAAATACTCTTTCTTTTTTTTATAGGTAAGTTGGGTTCGAACCTGTTTTGAAAATTAGTAAATACTTTTAAAACTCATACTACCTGTTGAAGTTTAGTCCCACATTTGGTAAATTATAAACTCATACTTTTAAGACTCAGCCAATTGGTTTTGAGTTGGATACACACTTTAGTCAATGGAATATACAAGAATCAGCTACTTAGACTCGCTGAAGACTTGGGAAGGCATTTCTTATGTGCATTTGATACCCCAACAGGCTTGCCATATGCATGGATTAATCTAAAGGTACAACCTAAATATGTTTCACTTAATGGTTTGTATTTCATTCCTGAAAAAAAAAAATCAATTCAGATTATTGTAATTGCTGAATGCTTTTTAAACTTCAAAAGGAAAATGAGTAACTCAGTTTATTGTCCATCCAGGATACTTCGGTTAGCTGATACATATCATCAATACTCAATACTGAGACTAGATTATATGTGTCCGGCAATCCAAACTTGTATTGGACAATACAAGTGTATATGTAACCTTGAGTAGGATTGTATTGTTTGATTCAATGGCAATTGAAACTACATCTCGCCCATGCTCAAAACAGATAGGTCTCTCTTCAGACGGAATTTTAAATAATGCTATTGATTGTTAAATAATAGAAAGCTTGCAAGTGCACAGGTTCTGGTTTGCTGATTTGCAGAAAAGCTTTGGTCTGGACTTGAAAATTTTGTGTTCGATTGGCTAATCAATGCAGACAAGGCTTCCTAAAATACATGTAACCAATTTCGCAACGTATGGCTACAGCCCAAAATTCGCACAGAATATAAGATCCTAACCATCTGATCAATGGACTTTTCTTTCGGGAACTTTGCCTGTGATTAAACTGCAATCACCCAGATCCTGAGGCAAATCCAATTGATATGATTCCTGGATTATGGCATATTGATTAAAATCTAAGACACCCAAAAAAAATTTCTTTTAAGAGATACGTGCTTTGATATGTTTTAAATTATATTTATGGAACATGCTAGGTGCAACTCTATGCAAGGGACTAAATAGAGGATTCGGGACATTGTCTTGTGAGGCTTTTTTCATCAAATATATTGCATGTAAATCGGGAGAATCTATGCGGTCTTCATTGGAGCATCGTGTTCATAATAGGTACTTGGCTCAAAAACACCGAGGAGTATTGTGTAATCTAATGCTGTCTTGTTTCGGGATCGGATGGTTTTAGGTCAATAAATTTAAGTTTTTTGAAGGAGAAGGTAATGCAGACATAAATTTATACTTTCTGATTAGCTGAACAGTTCATAGCTGCCAAACTTTGCTAAATTAAACTCAACTCATTAGCTAACTAGACAAGTTGTCTTTTAATTTCACTAGAAACATAATGAATTGAAAACTGTAGATAGCAAACTGATCATAAATTTCTTAATTGTGCTCTTGAGTTCTGTAATGGATGGTATCAAATTCACGAATCCGATCACTTTTTTTTTCTTCTTCGACCAATTAACTACAAGAAATAATGAACTTAACAGAGATCAAAGGGAGACGCACCAAGATGCTTGTATTTTCAGATTCATCACACCTTCATTATTCTCTTTTATATACGATTTAGAATTATTATTAGAATATGCCCTCCTTAATTTTCTTCTTGCATGCATAATCTATCCACTTTTTTTTTTAATTGTTATTATTTTTAAAGCTTGGAAAAAACCTTATGATATTTCCTTTTTTTTTTTCAGGCACTGAAGCAACATGAGGTTCTTCCCTTATATAAAGAATAACTATGACTATGGTCTTGTAATTTTCCTTCTAACCTTTAATCTAATCACAGTGTCTAGTTATCGTATCCACAATGTGCTCCACATTGCACAGGAGCGCCTCTACACCATTGCCATAGGCTGCGGTCTCTGCTTTCTCATGAGCCTCTTCATTTTTTCGAATTGGTCGGGCGAAGATCTCCATAATAGTACTGTGTACAAGCTAGAAGGGTTAGCCAGATCCATCGAAGGTATGCAAATTCTATTACACTAATAAAGCCACCATATATATATATATATATATATATATATGCAAATACACAATGTAACATTCTACGAATTCTAGTAGGCTACATAGCTGTCTCGTTGCAGTCATCACCATTGGAAATGCTACTACCAACTTTTAGATGTTTTAAGTATTGCAGCTTGCGTGAACGAGTATTTCCAAGATCCCGAGGTTATAGTCAGTGGAGGCGAATCGTCTAAAGCTCCCATATCCAAGGGTTATAGAGCGGTTTTAGACTCTAAATCTAGCGACGAAACACTGGTTATTTTTGTTACTGGTATTGTGGATTCTTCATTATATCTAGTTAAATTCTGATCTCATTTCCTTTCTATTTTCGATTTTCTGTTGATTAGGCATTCTTTGCAAGTTGGGAGCCGAGGCACTCGAGAGACTGTTACAGATATCCGTGGCAACAATATGTTAAGTTGGGAGGCGTTCTTCGCCATTTCGGATACACGGTTGTGGCTCTACATGGCTGTTTGGAGTCTGAAATTCAGGTTACTCTAAAGTCTCCAATTTGCTGTTAAGTTTGTATCATCAACCAAGGTATCAATATTAGTATTGGTGTCAGGTATCGGGTATCGATCCATCTTGGACCGATACAGATATTGTATCGTCGATACCATATCAGTTGATTTTTTTTTTTTTTTTTTAAAGTAAAAAAATATATATAAAATAAATTGTATCAGTCCGATACCGATACTATACCGATACCATCCTGATACTTGTGTCAGGTTGGTATCGCTATTGGTTCTCAACGAAACCGATATGTATCACTGATACATAACTGTATCAGCCGAGTTTTGATACTATGTCATCAACAACGACCAACTCCGTAGTTTATTTGATTTACTTCTTGCAGACTCCGCCATCCGTCCGAGCTCTCTTCAAAGATCCATGCATCAGAGTTTCAAGAGAGGTGGCAAAGGTGCTCCTCGAACTAGCCAATAATCATCTCCATGAAGCCTTACAAGACCTCAATTCCGCCATTAAATCCTAACCTCGGCTCTTCCTGAGCTCAAATCAGAACCAAGCCACCAACATTCTTGCTGCTGCTGCCCACCGGAAACCAAGTAAAGATGTCGAAACTTCCCCATCCTCCGTCAAGTCCGACACATCAGCATTGCTATAGTGGTGAAGCAAAAGGGCTTCTGACCAAACTAAAGAAAACGAACGCAAATTACTGAGACCAACATTGAGTAAAATTGCGATCACTAGCCTTGAATTCTCTGAAGCTCTTCCTTTTGCTGCCTTTGCTTCACTCCTAGTAGAAACATCGGCTAGAAGTTGTTATCGAAGAAGTGGGGAAGAACTGGGGTGGATAGCAAGCTTTAGAGAATTCCGAGAAAACTCTGACATCGGAATTGTAGTGCATCCTGGCGATGCACGAAGTAGAGATTTTCAGAGCCATTTGGGTGCTGAGATAATTGATTGATCTGGTGTTTTAGATTTTTCTTCCGTAGCGATATGAAATTGTTGGAATGCTTTACTATTATTTCATCAATTAATAATTAGGGAGGTATGATGAGGCTCAACGGAAACCATTTACTCACAATTCGAGCTTGGTTGGTTGTTAAGCGTCGTCTCCTATTCTCGGTCGATCACATCCTAATATAAGCACAGTCCAATTACAATCGGCTCTTAATTAGTAAATTAGTGACAATGTTTTATTGAGGATTGCACTGTATTTCTACCACATTTTTTATGATTAGTGTTATTATCTTTTAAATGTTTATATAACTCACAGAATTTCAAACCTTTTTTTGCAAAACACTAGTCTTCCTTATTTCAATTCTTGTCTTTTTTTAATTTCTTGACTATTGATTTCCATGAAGAAGAAAAACTCGACATGCTGTTATTATGGCTTTTATTTTATGTTTAGGTGATTTAACTGCAATAGAAAATTGACTTCAATAAATTTTGAGGTTGAACAGATAATTTCTTTGGACTATCTGTCAAAGTCCTCATCTTTCATTGAATTTTATGTTTGTTGAGAAGAGTCACGTCTTGCTAAGTGTGGGGCTATTTTCATCCTCAATAATATTTAAAAACAAAATAGAGGATGCATAAAAGAGTTGCCTTGGATTTATCAACAGCCATGCAATTTTTAGAAGTTCAAAATAAGTACTCAGTTTTATTGTCTGTTAATATGACAACTGAAACATCAAAGATGCCAATAGTACTCACGATTATACCACCGTCGGATGGCAATCCAATTATTTCACAACAGGGTCTTCCTCTAATGGAGTGCAACGTTGGATTGGGAAATTCTGTACAACCATTGGAACATTCCAAGAAAAATCAATAGAAATGTGGATGATGACACTAATCCTACCCAAATAACTTGATGACTATAAAATTTGTATGGGAAAAGATCTAGTATTTTACAGGCATGACTCTTCTTATTAACTCCATGATCAAACGGCTATGGCTAATCTACCGCCTTGGATTATTTTTCTCTATATTTTTCTCTTATGTCAACTATATGGACTGACTAACTTTCACCTTGAAAATTTGGAATCACATGATAGGCTAGTAATGTTCTCTTGCCAACATCTGGTATGTGATCATCAATCTGAACCATTAATCTGGTTTGGTACCACGTCTAGGCAACAGTTAAAAAAAAAACACTAGACCATTCTTACCATCTTATTAGCCAAACGATTGGCAAAAAAAGTTTTACACACCCATGATTTTATTTTTTTTAAAAATTCCCATGACTTTTTTTCTTCACCAACCCATGGGAAGTAAAAAAAAAAAAAACTTCCCAGGAGTTTTGTCAAACAAGGCATTAGGGAGTGTTTTTTTTCGTTGAAATTTTAGTGATTTCATCAAAGTTTCCATTTTAAAAAAAAAAATTGGCAAAATTTGTTGGCACATGTGGCCATGTAGCTGTTGTGCACTACCTAAGTGGAAAATAGAATCTCGTTTACTCAGGAAACATATATTGTACGTTACCTAAATGGAAAATAGAGTCTCGTTTACTCATGGCACATAGTGGCGGAGCCACATTGTCCAATGGGGGGTCCCTAGATCCCCCCTCGCTAATTTTTTTCTTTTAAAGTTTTTTAAGGTGCGTCTTTTTAGCCATAAGATCTTTTAAGAAGGACCCCCCAAATCCCAAAACTTCTTAAGATACTTTAAAAACTTTTATTTTTGTCCGCAAGATTTATTAATTATTAACATACTCTCAAAATTCTCTCTCTCTCTCTCTCTCTCTCTTCCTAAAATCCCAAACAACACACTCTCTCTCTCTCTCTCACTTCCTAAAATCCCAAACGACACTCTCTCTCGTCTTAAAATCCCAAACAGACTCTCTCTCTCTCTCTCTCTCACTTCCTAAAATCCCAAACAACTCTCTCTCTCTCTCTCTTCATAAAATCCCAAATCAACACTCTCTCTCTTCCCAAATCTCAAACCCAATCGGCACTCTCTCTCTCTCCTCAAATCCCATACGCACCCAACACACACACTCTCTCTAAAAGGGTACTCTGAATCAAGGATCAAAATTTTGGGAATCATTTCGGTTTCGAAAGAGATCGAAACCAAAATTTTGGCCGAAAATTGAAATTTTAGTCGGAATTTCCCAAAATTTTGTGTCCCATACAAAAATGACCGAAATTTCAATCCAAATTATCGTTTCGGTGGGGACTGAAACTGATAATATCGACCAAAATTTCGATCATTTCGGCCGAAATTTTGATCCTTGCTCCGAACTGAAGAAATTAAGGTACTCTCTTACTTTCTAAATAGAATTTGTGATGTAATGTTTGTTTTGGTTTCAATGCAAGCATCTATATTCATCGTCTGAAATCTACCTTCTACAATTCGTTGATTATGGTCTGGTTTCAATGATAAAACCTTTGTTCTTGCGGTTTGATAAAAGCAAATGTGACAAAATTATTATTATTATTTTATATTTTGTGATTGCGGTTTCATAAAAGCGAGTGTGACAAAATTATTACTATCTTACGATTATAAGGAATCCCTCATCAGAAAAATCCTGGCTCCACCACTGGGTACACATATGATGTGCGCCAGATTAATAGAAATAATTTCTCCATAACTGCAAGTAATCCGAATGTTATGAGATCCTTTTCGCACCTCCAAAAAGGGGCTTACCGCCGTCTACCAAAGATATCTCAAATATTATTACGAAGGTAGTAAGGTGTACATAAAAAACACTCACGTTATCGGCGATCTCCAGACTCGCGATGAATCTCCTATTGATTTGGCTCACATTAAACGAAATCGATTTCTTCTGTCAAAACTAACACTTACGGAGTTTTGCCAGAGTGCTGGTGCGCGCCCGTTCGTCTTGATCAATCCCAAATACAACCAAATTCTTTGTGCTTGATAGCTTTGATACTATAGTAAGCACTTTCGGATTCAACAATCGTTCAGTGGGTTCAATTTAATTACGATAAATTCAGGAACAAAATTTGGGATTAATTGTAAAGATTATTTGGTAATTAAAATATGCACAAACATATGTTAACCTATTTAAAGTTAAAAAGCCTTCAAATAATAAATAAATCTATATATTAGAGTCCCCGTAGACTAACAATTCACAATTATAAAATAATAATGCGCACATAGTATGGTTTTCTCCGAAATTCTATGAAATATTTTCAAAATTTATCGAAACAAGGTAAGGCGAAATTTCGATGATTTCTATGAAATCGCTGAAACTTTATTAATTTCGACGAAATTAACGAAATTTCATCATAATTATTAAATTTTTTCTAATTTTTTTTATTTTTTAAATAATAAATAAAATTTTAATGAAGTTTAAATATAATTTATATTTAATATATTTTGTACTCCCCGAAATTTTCCTGAAACTTTTCAAATTTTTCTTGAAATTTATCTTAAATGAACGGAAATGACCCCCCTACCGAAATTTTGCCGAAAACGAAATTTTTCACTATAATCAGAATGCTAACAATTAGGAAAAAATAAAATATTGAGAACAATATTCAACGTGAATATTTAGTAAAAAGTTCGATAGACCACATATTCTGAGAATTTTTCTAAATTTTGAGTAATTTTAAAACAAACTACAGTACTAGGGTAGGAAATCTACCTCTTCTCAAGGTCGCAGGTTAGACCACAGCTCACTAATAAATAAATAAATACTTATTTCCTCTCTAAAATAAATGTGTATTAATAAAAAAGTTGTACAGTATTAATGTCTAGGCTTACCTAGACGAAAAAACAATCAAATGCCTCTTCCAACCTTACTCAATAAAAATTAAAAATAAAAATAAAAATAAATAAATAAATTGATATTGTGCGTGTGCAAGGTTCAATCATGCATAGATAAATCAGTCAAAATTTGACTTTCACAGACTTAGAGCCACTGACCAGTACAGTGGTGCACGATTGACCCGCACATCGGGCCAAAAAGAGAAAAAAAATTTGGGTTATTTTTTTTTTATAACTTAAGGTAATCCCAAGCTTACGCTTGGAATAATCCCTAAAAGATGTCCTCGCCCCCACCGTGTAACAAATATTTCATGATAACGAGAAAAAATTAAGGACTCTCAAGAATAGTCTCAAGTATAGGCTGCCACTTTCCGGTTCCCGGAGCACGATTTGTGACGTCATTTTCTATCTTTCGGAGCTCGTTGATGACGTCATTTACGATACCTCCTTTGCCGTCGCCGCGCCCCGATGACGACATCAATCGAGCCGCATCTTCCTTTGTCATCACAATCTTCACTCTGATCACACCACTCTCCCTCTTTGAATCATTGTCCTTAGCGAAGCGATGAAAGAAGCTATGGTCTTGATCTCTATACACAACTTTATAGTTATGGCTGCCTAGTACCATATCCTCTACATTGCACTGCAAACCTTTTGAAGTTTCAACCCTTTCATCATGTGTGGCTCCATTCAAGCAAGTGCCCATGCAGTTCCCCATAGTGATCAGAAAATTGAAGGTGAAGATGCAGAATGATGAAGATGAGAATATATATATATATATTATCAGAGATAAAGATGAAGATGAAGAGCATATGAAAGGTGATACATATATATACATATAGAGTTTGTTTGAGGTCCAAGAGTAGAAAATATGGCAGTTGCTGGGGCCTTTAGAAAAGTGACTTTGAAAAGTCTACAGAGAAATCTGTTGAACCAAAAAAAAAACAAAAATGCTCGTCAATTTTCAGCCGTTGATGGGCTGTAATTAAGTGACAGATTCGGGAACTGTCGACTCAGATTTCAGCCGAGCCAAGCTATGGAAGTCGGCTAAAGGCACAACGTACCGAATTAGTGAGGGCACCTGAGTTGAAAACTGATGGACTGCTTTGAATCAGTTGATGGTGGTCATTTTTTGTGCCAACCTTTTACACAATAAATCTTGAGAACAAGGGTGTACCATCATACGGTCAGTTTTTTATTCCACTTAGCACCATCCTGAGAAGTGACCTGAAAATCCGGTCGGAACATGGTGTGTGCCACCTAGGTTATCTCTTGGAATGTGTGCCACATGGAATCAAATTGATTGTCTGATAATATGTCTATGGTCTTAAGATCCAGTGTGTGAAAGATTGAGAAGAAAAATGATCACGATCATCTGAGTCAAAGCAGTCAATGATTTTCAATGTAGGTGCATTACAAATAGATCTACCCTTAGTTTGATTCTGAAATTAATCCAAATTGTCCACGTGGCATATCATTGATTAGATTGGATGAATCAGAAACGTTGAATTGATGGATGAGCTCTAATCCTGACCATTCAAGAGAATTGGTACATGATGCATGGCCCACTCGCCGAATGTGCGGCACGTATTTTGGACAATGCTCAATGGAGGGAGGTTACCAACTAGGCTAATGCTGCTTCTTTGGTAAGGAAATAAGAGATTAGCTTCAATAGATGTAATACTTATTAAAGCCCATTAACCCTACTTTAAAAAATGAGCCTCTTGTATACTACACAACATTAAGCCTACAACATCTTGCTTTAGGGTACGACTATTCTTACCGGTTTTCGGAGTAAGGATTACACAATTTTTCAAAGACGAAAATCATTGACTGAATTGAATCAGCCGATGGAGATTGTTTTTTGTTCCACTCTTTCCCATGACAGATCTTAAGTTCATGGCGCACATATCAGACGCTTAGATGTTGATTCCACGTAGCACATGTCCTTAAAAGTGAGGGTCAACTCACTTGCCCATCACTACAAAAAATTAGATTAACAAAAAACTATTAAAAACTATTAGCGGCAAGGGAATTAACGGCAGTTTTTTGTTAATAGTGGCAATTTTTGGCTGCCGCTAATAGTCTTATTTTTTGTAGTGTATGTTCTAGGTCACTTTTTTGGATGTGTGCATACTTTGTGGAATCAACATCTGACCACCTGATAGGTGCGACATGATCTTAAGATCAGCTTTTTGGAGCAAAAAAAATCTCTATCTTCTAATTCAAATCAGTCAATGATTTTCGACCTTGAAAAAATGTGTCGGTCCTTACTCCGAAAACGGGAGAAAATAACCGAACCCCTTGCTTTATTAGTCTTAATTAACGCGTTATAGGGTGTTGATTGAATTATGTGCAACTATAATTAAGTATTGGACAGTCAAGAGTCCAAATTTTCTGTGGAAAAATGGACTACTTTTAAACGTTGAATATTCACAATTTCTCATAGAAATGCTTTGAAATTTCTACTTGATGAGTGAAAGCAAAGCTCAGAAGTTAGTCTCCAAATACACGTTTTCATCATTTTTCTCTGCAAGACCAATTCAGAGGGAGTTGTGTGGACGGGTCATAGTATCAACAGTGATGTTTCTTCCGCGTCAAAAGGCCCCTATGAACACGAAAGGATCTAATTGTCTTATGAAGAAGCACACGATATAGTGATGGCAAGGATCAAAATTTTGGTTTTCAATTTGATTTCGGTTCTTTCTGAAACCAAAAATTTGAAATTTTGGTCAAAATTTCGATGCACTTTTTTATTTTTAAAATTCAAATTACCGAAGAAGCAAAATATCGGCCGATAATTTCAAATTATCGGCAGATAATATGCCGATACGAGCTTGTATCGGCTGATACGTATCAGCGATACTGATCCGGGATACTGATACGTGGCAGTTAGGATCCCCTCCCTCCCTTGAGACTACCTTAGGGATTTATATCCCGTGCTGGCCCGACATGTGCTGAATTTGAGATGCGCATGTGCCCCTAAGATTAGGTGGGTGCTCTAAGAGGCCTAATAAGAACTTTCGAATATTTTTCATGAGAAGCACATATTTTTGGCTACGTGGCAGTTAGGAACATCTTTGAATGATCCAAGTCACCAAACTAGTAGTTCACATTTTGAATTATCCAAGTCAAAAGTCGTAGCTCACGTTATAGCTATTGTGGACCTAAAAATTATGCTGCCTGAAGGACTGGTGCTTGAAGGACGTAAATCGTGAAATCTATGTACTGTAATATGAATGATTGTACACTTTTCTAACGGTTCATATGAAAACGTTGTGATCAGATGATTTCAATCCTTTGTTACCGATAAGTATTGGTTTTTGGCAAACCATTACGTATCGGTATCCAACTCGGTATTGACCGATATGGGCCCGTATCAGCCGATACGTATCCGGTATCGGTCATCACGGCCTCACGGGAGTTAATCTCTAATAAAATTTGAAAAATAATTGAAAGAGCGGGTAACCTTTAAGTCCTTGAGCTTAAAGTTTTAATGCTTAGTATATATAATACCACAAAAAAGTAATGCCCCTTGAGGAGATTTAGACACATAAAAATTAGAGAAAAGTATCAGAAAACGCCTCAAAACATTTTTTATCACCATTTCGGTTATATTTTTTTTTAATTATATAATGGCGCCCATGCACCTTCAAAACGGGCGGTATTTTCGCGCTGACTTATTTTTTGATTTTTGGATTTTACCTAATAGGCTCTGCCAATAAGGATATGGGCTCATATACTCTCCTCACTTGGTTGTCATTTTACCAAAATACCCTTAAATTTAAATCTCGAAGGAATACACGAAGGGTATAAGGGTTTTTAGGGTCTCATTTCAGCCGTTTAGGGTCTTCACAACCTTCGGAGTTTGGATCGCTGGAATCCCTAAGCAAATCACAGTGAAAATCGATGATTTTTTAATATTTTAAGGTTTCATTTCAGTCATTTAGGATCTTCACGGTTGTTGGATTTTGGATTGCCATAGTACGCAGAGCCGTCGCGAGGGTATAATGGATGGCAGGAGGGGTTCACTGGAATACAGAGAGTCGCCGGAAGAGGCATAAGATCTATTATATGAAAGATTGGGACGAAAAACCATGAGCTAATCTGATTTGAAAGCCACGAGCTAAAGATCTCTTGTTAAAAAGGGCTTTATGTGGATGCCAGGATTTGTAAATAAGAAGGGCTTAAAAGGGTCGTCAATGGGTTTGTTTGCACAGAAGAATCAATGAGTTTCTCAGAGAAGAACCGACGAGCAGAGAACATATGTTTTACCTTAGGTTATTCTTCCTCTTTAAGTGCTATTTATAAAAAGGGTATTATTGTAATTACGTAAACAACGGTGCGTGGGCTAATACGCGGGATGCCAAGGCAAATTATGTTGAGACCTTATTTTGGAATAAAAACAAGCGCAAATTTTTTTCGGGATAAAATAAGGCGCAGGGCGCCTTACTGTAAAAAGCCCTAAAAATTAGTGTTGCTCCTTTGATGAGGTTTTTAGATCATGTGGTATGTGACCTCGAGTTACATTAGATGCTCTAAGAGCTATCACATCCCCTCGAGTTTTAGACAAAAAAAGAAAAAAGTTAGAACTATTTTGATCTTCATACCAGAGGTACGATTTTTCCATCCAAATTTTTTCTCATTGAATTTTTTTCTTCTTTTGGCCATGGTTCAAGCTTTCGGCCGAAATGTTTTGGTTTCAATCCCCACCGAAACAATAACTCAAATTATCGGTATTTTCGATCCGTTTGAAACATTTCAATCGAAATTTCGGTCCCCACCGAAACCGAAGCGAAATTTGAGATGTTGAACCTTGCTTTTGACCAAATAATTAATGGTGGAAGATTGTCATTTGTTATTGTTATATTTTTTTTATCAACCTTAACATGTACATGTGACACCTAATTTGCATATTAGGTGTCATGTGGTACGCAACTGAGTCGAGTGTACCTTCCTGTGGTACACTCCCTTTTCATGTGGCACCCAACTGAATCAAGTGTAGTGTACCATGAACTCTTTAACATGGTATCAAAACTCGGCCGATAACAATATATATCGGTGATATGCATTGATTTCTCGGCAAACTAATGTGTATCGGCGTCGATATGTATCGGTGCCGATACATATCGATATCCCAACCCGGTATTAATTGATACCTATATTTTCTTCTTTTTTTGTAAAAATAGGCAGATACATATTAATATCAGCCGATACGTTTCGGTCAAGTCGTATCGGTCGTCCCAAAACCATTCCCCGAGTCAGATAGAGATTTTGTTACGTTGCACTTTAAAGCATAGTTATTTAATGCCGACAACGCATTGCGGCAAAAAACGAAAAAAAGGAAAGAAAGAAAGAAGGCAAGAAAGAAATAAAAGATTAGGAGAAAAAAAACAAAGAATAAAAAGGGCTGATGGAAATAACCCACTAGCCCAAAGAAAGGGAAACATACAAAAGTGTTCCATATGAATCACATAAAAAATGTTCCATGTGTACCATGTTTACCGTATTCAATGGCACAATCTTTGGTATGAATTCAATCTAATGACTTTGGCCACGTGTACCTAGGGTTGCAGATTTGAAGTGAAAATCGCTCCTGCCGAATTGGACTGAACTGGACTGACACCGAACTGAACCGATTTGGCTCGATTTGGTTTCGGTTTTGGTATATAAAAACCAAAAATCAGTCAGCTAGGGTATGAAAACCGAAAAAAACCAAAAAATATGAAGAAAAACCAAAAATCGAAATTGGATCGGTTCAGTTCGGTTTGAAGGGGTGAAAATTTTGATAAACCAAAATTGAAATGTTTCACTTAGGGTTCGGTTTTACAAAATCCGAAATTTTAGTTACGATTCGATTTGGTTAACCAAATCTGCGCCCCTACGTGCACCACATGTCAGCAGAATTGATAAAAGATGTAACAAAGAAGGTCCAAGACCCTCCAAGAATCTTAAAGTCAAACTCAAAAGTCAACAAAAACTGACACAGTCGATTAATCGAACTCTAAAATCGATTAATCGAAATTCAAAATCGATTAATCGATTCTCAAATCGATTAATCGAAATTCTCCATTCTATCCAGTCGATTCTCAATTCGAGTAATCGAATTCTCAAAATCGATTAATCGATCCCAAATCGATTAATCGAGATTCTAAATCGATTAATCGAACTCTCATTTCGATTAGTCGATTTCTCCAAGTCCTTTCTTTCCCTCCACTGGAGATTCCCAGTCGATTATTCGATACCACACTCGATTAATCGAAATTCAAGGTCGATTAATCGAAACTCAATTCGATTAATCGAACTCGGGGTCCTCTGACTTTTCAACTTCTTGGCACAAATTGATTAATCGAATCTCACTTTCGATTAATCGAAATGGCCAGATTCTGCCCCCTTCTGGGCTGTTCCTTCCAATCTTTTTCCAACTGATTTCTCTCTCTTTTCTAAGCCATTATCCTATGATTTTAGCTATTCCTAACTACAATTAAACCCTTCGATCTATGCATTCAATTTACAAGAATTTTACCTTCAATCAATCTTCAATTGATTAGGTTAAGTGGTTGGAAAGGCTAGGGTTTCTAGCTTTGCTTTTAACGGATCCCTCGCGTCGAATCCAGCGTTTATTGCTCGAATCCCCCTTCCTCAACTAGCATTTACTCCTTGCATTAACTATGCTCTCCTTCTCTCTCTCTCTTCTTTACTCTCTCTCAATCAATCAAATAAAAGAGAAACTAGGGTTATTAAACCCTTTTATCTCCCTCTAACTTGTGTGTTGAGCACATGTACCTTAATAGGTGTATGTGGCTCCAGATTTTCATCACATTCCTCATATTCACTTGAATCCTCACATCTCATCCGTTCATCGTATCCTACGTTAACTTGTGAACTCTTGTTTGGTCAAATCTATGACCAATCGGGCACGGATCCCGAGGTCACTGTTTGATGCAATTTTTCGGGATATTACAATTTGGTTCGGTTTGGTACACCAAATTTGGGTTGGGACAACTAGACCTGCCAGCCTTGACCGCAACTCAACTCCGACCGACCAGCACGACTTGTTTATCGAAACCCGCAACCCGAAACCAAGCCCGACCCGTTTACAAATTTTCGGGCCGAGCTGGGACAGGTCGGTTTGACATACTCGGTTGAAAATATAAAAGAGGGAGTCGGGTCAGGTTAGATTCGGGTAAATAACCTGAATTGATTAATAAACGGGTTTAGGTTTTCAACCCGACCAGACCCCAACAGGTCAAAAATAAGAATCCAAACTCGGGATATCACCTGACCCAATACTTTTTCGGGTCGGGTACATAAAACTTGCTTTTCCAGTCAGGTAAGGCATGAGACATCCAACCCAACCTTCGTGTCAGATTGGGTCGACCAAGAGGTTTTGTCGGGTCGGGTCATGTTGACCCAATCTCACCCGATGTTTTTATACTTCAAAATTATAAAAACTGAGGCTTTTTATTGGGTCGGGTTTTTGGGTCAACGCAGAGGTTTTTTACTGGGTCGGTTTTTTGGGTCAACCGCCAGGTCGAGTAAAGTTCTAGGGTCGTGTCGGGCGGACATACCCAAATATCTTGTGAGGCAGCCAAAATTTTGACCCGGCCGGACCCTTTAACAGCCCATATACCAACACAACCAGCTGTGGGTCTTGTCGGCATACCCTTCTACACCCCTACTTTCAGTGAAAAATAGATTCCAATACTTGACGTAGGATTATGTGATGTGGAATTGTGGACCTCCTCTGATATCAAGGCTCAATAATTTCAGTGTAGCCTCTATTATGACTCCCTTGATGTCAAGTTGGCGGTGCGCGAATAGTAAAAAGGAGATGGATGGTATTAGGTATCTCAATCTCTTTCTAACAAAATGGTCAAACCTCTCAAGGAGCACGTTATTTATGGGCACACAAATTCGTGAAAGTAGATTGATGTTAAAAGATGAAAATTTACCTTCGTTTTGTTGGAGATTCGTGTTGACAGCAACTGCGTGGAGAGTTATTCGTGGCTTGGGTTGCCAATCGTGTGTTTCACCGATCCATGACTTAAACTCCAAGTTCTCTGCCATGCAAGTAGACAGGTTATTTGTTCTTGCATACTAACAAATAATACGTTTGATTATATATCTGATCATGATCATATGTGAGTTGAAAAAGGATTAACTCTGATCACTATATGTATATTTAAGTTATATACTAGTAAAAGTGTACGTGCGTTGCACATGTTAATATAAATGTGAAGACGCCATCAAATTTCTCTGATTTAAATGTCAGATGACTTAATACAATAAATGATCATCATCTCATCCATATTTGACTGCTCTGAATTATATAATAGAGATTTTATTTTATAAGGTCAAGGGTATATACCCAACTTGACCTGACACCTATCCCGATCTTAATTTGAAGAGTCGAGTGTATGTGCCCAACTTGACCTGACACCTGATTTGACCTGATTGAAAACACTCTATTTTATTATTATTATTATTACTACTACTATTAACTGAAAAATGTATCAGTACATGGTTTCAAAATGATGTCCCATATATAAAATCTCTAACCTTAATTTTATATGCATGTCATCATTTTAAAGCCACATGATTCACATGATCATTATATAAATCATATTTATGTTAAAATAACATTAAAAAATAAAAATAAACATATAATTTAGAACTTAAAAGTGGGGTTGCCAATGGGTCGTGTTAAAAGTTTGACTGTCCGATTGGTAAATGGCATATGCTGACCTGACCTGGCCTAATGGTGCACCCTGATTCGACCTAATACTCGAAGGGTCAAGGGTATATGCCCAACCCGACCTGACTCCTGATTTGACCTAATTGAAAATACTTTATTTATTTATTTATTTATTTATTATTATTATTATTATTATTATTATTATTATTATTATTATTATTATTATTACTACTATTAATTATTATATAAAATCGTACAACTCAAGCTTAGTCCATCAAACCCGACCTGACACCTGACTTGACCTGATTGAAAACACTGTATTTTATTATTATTATTATTATTAATTATTAATTATCAATTATTATATAAAATCTTGTAACTCGAGCTTAGTCGACCAAATTTTTCCTTAACCCTACCCAACCATGCCTATAGATTATGTCTAACACTTCATGCATGACTTAGCCAAATAACCCAAGTTTAATACCTAGCCCCATAAAAAAGTCGATCTGTTGAGAGCCCTACATAGAAGTATCATATGCTTGTCTAAGCCATATAAAGTTAAGTGCTCCCCTAGGTCTTACGACCAACTTACATATGAGTGTAAGTTTTGGGCCAAAATTCGAATCTGATTAGGTAAGATGACAAGATTTGATCAGGGGTACATTAATCGTGGTTCAGAGGATTTCAACTTTTCAGTAAATTATTATTTTGGTAGCTTTATTAACACCCGTGGAATCTTAGAGGGCACCTATGCCAAAAATCATTAACTATTTGTATTAGTTGATGGAGATCATTTTTTGGCTCAATCTTCCACATAAGGGATCTTGATATTATTGACTTACCATTAGACGATCATTTTTTTATTTCAAAAGATGCAGATCCCAAAATATGACTTTAAATTTATATGACATACATCATGCTCAAATTTAATTTTTGGGCTATTTTTATGTGATTTATGTCACATAATTCATAGCAAGTCAAATATTTTATGATAAAATTATTAATTCTCTTAACTTTGTGAATTTCTTTGAAGGTGCTAAAAATAAGGAAGAAAAGATAACTTTTATAGCAAAATTGTTAATTCTCTTAACTTTATGAGTTTCTTTGAAGGTGCTAAAAATAAGGAAAGAAAAGGAACTTATTTGGATACCATTATTTATGGTATTCCCATTGGAAAAGAGATTCTATTTGGGTATCATTATTTGCAACCCTTAAAATTGTGATATCGTCAATATCCTCTCGTAAGTATGAAATGACCGCTTTGAATTAGAAGATGGAAATCATTTTTTATCCCCATCTTCTACTTAAATGATCTTGGTATCATGAGAGTATTATTAGATCGTCGGTTTTTTTAAAAATGATATTAAAATCATGTTTGAGAGTGATGTATGTCATTTGATTTTACAGTCACTTTTTTGGTTGTGTTTCAAGTGAAATAAAAATTTTACCGTCTTATGATACAAACAGGATGTCAAGATCAACTATATAGAAGATTAAGACGAAAAATAATCTCCATCGTATGATTCAAAACGATCAATATATTTAGACTAAAAGAGGTGAGATAAAGTTACAATTTTTTGAATGATAAATAATGATACCCATTTTAATTTTATTGTCATGACTTAGAGTGTATTTTAGCTTTATACTATTTTAGCTTTCATATAGTAGTAAGAATAAAGATACATAATGAAGAAGATGAGGGTAGATGGAGTAGCTTAGGAGTATTTTGTTACTAAAAATATGAAAAAACTAAAATTGACAGAAATTATTTGTACTTTTATATAGTAGTAAGGATTTATACGATCCAAGCCTGGACTATGTGTTGAGGCGCCTAGTCCAAGCCCGTCCCGTCCCAGTTAAACACGAGTAGGATCATGCTTAGCTCGGTTTGGGTCCTGAGCCGGGCTTCACACTCAAGAAGCCTGCTATTTTTTGGTCCGGTCCAGGCTGAAATCCAGGTCAGCCTGGTCCATTGAGAGCCCTACTAACTTCGCCCTACTCCCTACCTATTATCCCCATCCAGTCTAAGCCCAAATGTAGTAAACCCAACATAAGTTTTTGCTAATCAAATTAGGTTCGGATGAGGCCTGAAATAATGGTATGGGGTCGGGATCTGGTTAAAGTGAACCGTTATCGGGATGACCCTGAACCCAACCCAATCCAGACCCGAACCGACCCATTTTCAGTCCTACCTATTAAACATTAGAACCTCTGTGCAGTCCTAAAGCTAGTGTTTTTTTTTTTTCTCTTTTTCAGTTAGAAAAGAAAATTTGTAGAGAAGAACTTTACCTCTGGTGCATGGGTCATTGAGGTGCCTAATGTCGAAAATGCCCCCAGTGGCTCCACTGCAGTGTTTCTCAACGCGATGAGTTCTTAAAAAGTATTTATTAATTTTATTATATATATTTATTATATAAATTTGCCCTTAGTTTGATTCTAAATCCGCGACCAAATCCCATAAACCCTAAAATGAGCTTTATTTCTAGATCAGCCCGTCATATTTCTAATGGGTTCTGCCGGAGGCCCCTCTATTTCCCCCTAATCACAGCAAACCCCCTGAATTCGATTTGGGTTTTCAGAAATTTTACTCTGCCATCAAAGCAAGAACGAGAAGACGAAGAAGGAGAGATGATGTTCGATCAAAGAAGGCTCCCTGCGGATTACGACCCGTCTAATTTCGACCCAACGGAGCATCGTAGCCCTCCCACTGATCGGGTTTTCAGGCTCGTTGATGAAATCTCAAGCCTCACATTGGTCGAAATCACAGAGCTTTCAACGATTTTGATTAAAAAAATGGGTATGAAAGAGGTTCCGGTCATTGGAGTCATGAAAGCTGGCGCTGCTGGATTAGCCGGAATGGCCGCAAAGGCGTCGGGGGCGGCCGCGAAGGAGGAGAAGAAGCCGGAGAAGACGGTGTTCGACTTGAGATTGGATGGGTACGAGGCGGCTTCAAAGATAAAAATCATTAAGGAGGTTAGGACTTTCACGGATTTAGGGTTGAAGGAGGCGAAGGATTTGGTGGAGAAGACGCCTGCCGTGATTAAACGAGGCGTTTCGAAGGAGGAAGGTGAGCAGATTATCGAGAAGTTGAAAACTCTTGGGGCGAAAATAGTGATGGAATGAAGAGAGAAAGTGAATTGCAGTTGTATGAGATTTTTGGTTGAGCTTTTGATTCGATTTATGAGAATGCTTTCATTTTACCATCTTTGAACAACAGTCGTATCGTACCCAATTTGGGTTTTTCTCTGTTTCTTAAGAGAAGCTAGTTGCTTTACTGAAATTAGGGCTTAGGACAGTTATTAGATAGAAAAGTTGACCTCTGTTTCTCACATTTTGCTATTTTATTTTCGAGCTGTGGGAATAGAGTCTTGTTAGAATAAAAATGTTGAGCTTTTGATCTGATCCATGGAGAATGATTTTGTTTGATTATCCTTGAATGATACTAGTAGCACCCAATTTGGGTTTTTCTCTGTTGTGGCACTTAAACTCATGACGAGACAATAATAAGGAAAAAATAGCAATTTTATAACAGAAAAACTGGAAAATATGAAATTATATATGCAGTTACATGCAAGACTACTGGTGTCTCATATTGCAATAGTTATTCTTGGTTGGGGGCGTTGAATTTATGGCATTGAAAGGCAGATATCCATAGAAGGATTCACTAACTTGGGTTTTTAATTAATTTACAAACTTATTTTAAAGGTAAATTAACTATTACTAATGACACACCAAAATTTACTAACATCTATTTATAGACTTATTAGGTCTATCAATTGGATTAATTAATTATTATGAGTCATATTTAAATAAAGTAAGCATTATATTCATGTGTAACAACTAATTACATGCATCAAATCAATCAAACTAATCATGATTATAAATCTAGCAAATAATTAAGGTCTAATTAAACATGAAAATCTCGGTCGCTACACATTTCAATCTTTCATATATAGGCTATTTTAAGCCTCCGATGAACATGCCCAAACCATCTCAAATGGCATTTTGTATATTAATATTCTTTTATTGAGGCCACATTTATACACTCATTCATGATTTGAATTTCTCATTGTTATTTTATGCACCCACTTTTGCGTATGCATCTCTGCCACATATATTCTGGTTCTTGTTACTTCCTAGTTCAACACTTTGCACTATGTAGTAAACTAGGTCTTACCACTGGCTTACAATTACAAAAATGCCCTTTCAATTAAAGTCGCAGTAGTTGATCACACAACACATCTCCACTTCATGCACCCTGCTTTGATCCTGTTTGAGATGTCGTCGAACTCATCGTCTGATTGTCTGTACTGTTGGATTAACTTTGGTTAAATGTAATGGTTTACATTGTCATTTACCTTATTGATAAATGACCATTAAGACCCTTTTCATCAATGAAAAATATATATGTATGTGGTTAGTGTAATAATAACTTTTGTCGAATTTCCTGTATTGTATGGTTTTCCATATCTAGTGTCAGAAAGGTTCATGGAAGTATTTAATTGTCTTCCTCATATCATTGATAAGGAATATGAACAGGCTGTTCTTTAACTAAAGACAGTAATTGGTATGAAAATTGTAATTTGGTGCAGTGGAAGTTTGGTTTAATTTTCCATGAGATATTTCCCAATTGCATGATTTCAAATCTGTGGAGGACCTGGAGTATGGACAGATCCAAGATAATGTGCCTAAAATATCTGGTTTTGTTGCTATTATATCAAGGTTGTTTGAAAATAGATAGACGCCTCTTACCTACCCCCACCTATTATTGAATCTCAGTTCCGATCTTGGAATATGATTGTGGAAGGGATTGGTTGCCTTCTAGTTTTATTTTATATGCCAAAACAGTTCATATGAAGTACATTTGTCTGAATTTTATATTAAACAAAACAGTAAAAATTGGGAAATTGAAGTCTCAAGTTTGTAAGGGAAATCTTAACTCCATCTGATTACAATTTATAAAACTACTGTCGTCCAGCCTCTTCCACCTTCTGTAAAATGCAATACCAGAAATATATTTTTGCTTGCTACTGGCATCTTTCATGCTAGCATGCGCTCTTCAACTTTTGCTTTGACAAAGTTACATAGCCATTGTAATATTTTTCTATTATGTTCAGTCTAGAAGGCTACACCTTGAAGGTTGGTACTATTTGATTCCCATGTTGGGGCTTGAAATACGAGTATGGTTTTTGTTCTTGGATCACGAAACTGAAGTCTATCATTCTTGTGGCAAGAGGTGCTTGAGAGTGTTTCACACGAAAATCCTTAAGTCAACATTTTCTATATCTAGTTTTCAAAAGTCTTACTTGTTATGCAGGTTTTGGTCGGATTGGAAGATTGGTTTTACGTGTTGCTACAGCTAGGGACGATATTGAGGTGTTAGCAGTCAATGATCCTTTTATTAATGCTGAGTACATGGTGAGGCAGTGTAGTCTACTCTTTGCAACTTTCTTGCTTTAATTGTTGCCATTGAAGTTAGTAGAAAAATATTTCTTGAATGAGAGAAGCAGCTATGCTCACCATGACTTACGTCGAACATTTCTCCTGCAAAAATGTAATCCTTACTATGATGTATTTCGGATCATGCATTGAAGGATTCCCTGAATGGCATACTTGTTTATTGAAATCGTAAGTGGGCCAAGTTTTGTGAATTCCACAATTTTTTTATTTACCGTTTACCTTTTGTCTACCCAATTGTTTAATTGCATGTTCTTATATATCTAATGGAAGATGCTGAATGTTATTGCGTGGTTGGCTCTCTACCCTATCTTTGTTACATGGCCGATACATGTTACTTTATACTTTGCTAAAGATTCTCTATGACATTGCTTGCATGTCAGTCTTCTTTCATTTTATGGAAATATATCATCTGTACCAGATGCCTATAGTTGTTATTCCTATATTCGTACCCATGTTAGTAAATTGTTCAAGTTTATTCTTGGGACTCATCTAGTCATTAAATGTTTAATTAACTATGGTTCTTTATTGGTTTACTTTTGTGTTGGGGTTAAATTTTTAGGAGTTGTTGTTTATGTTTCTAAAGTATCAAGACAATAAATATTTATTATTTTCTCTTATCCAGGCTTACATGTTTAAGTATGATTCGACTAATGGGGTTTTCGATGGAACCATTAAGGTTGTAGATAACTCCACCTTCGAAATTGATGGGAAGCGCATTACAGTTACAAACAAAAGGTATCTAATTTATATCTTATATAATATTTTAAGGTAATTTGCTCGATTGAATGTGCCTGCCATTTTTTTCCTGTATCGAGTTTCTATTTTCTGCTTTTTTTTAATAAAATAAAATATATTCAAAAAATGAGTGAAATTGATTTTACAAAAAGCTTATTAGGACATATTGAGGAATAGTTCCTTTGTCCTGTGTTTAAAACTATGAAAGATGTTGCTTCTGGTTCGTTACTGCGTAGTAGTCAGGTCTATGGAAGTGAACTCTCTATTGTTGGGATAGTTTCCCCCTTATTTTTTTCTGATTAGTGAATAGTTGAAAAGTTTTGGATCAACCCTGCAGTTTGTTTGTGCTCGGTGTTGATCCCCTGAGCTGGAGGTAGTTAAGTGTGGATAGGAAGCATGAAAATAATGTATATATAATATATATAAGAAGTGAGAGAAGTGAGAGAATAATAGAGAGATCAGGGTCCGATGAAATAGGTTTTAGATGTAGAAGAAGGTTAAGATTTAGGTCTAAAGAATGCTACATATACCCAATATAATATAACACATCACATGACACAATATTACTCTGAACACCAACTCTAACAATATTGTTATTTATATACAATAGTCAAATGCACATGCTTCACACTTTCTGATGCTTAGTTTTTAGAGTATGATTAGTGGTGAAATCCATAAATGAAATTTTTTTCCCACATTGAAGTGTATAGGAAGCATGAAAATAATGCACAAGGAATTGGGAATTATTCAGCGAGGGAAAAACTTCTAGATTAGGGAAAAAAGAGCAATATTCGGGGAACAAAAAATTAAAGGAAGAAAACCCAGGACTCAAAAATGGAAATTGTAATTCGGGGAAAAATCAATAGAATTCAAAGAAAACCCAGGAAGAGATATTCGAAAATTAAAAGCTTAGGGTTATTTAGTTAAAAATCCAAAATTACTTATGTTTGGTTGGATTTTAAAAATAAAAATAAAAGGAAATAAGAATTTAACCTACAGAGTTACAAAGATTATTTTGCTGAAATGATAATGAAGATTACAATTCATGAGAATATAGTGATAAAAACATAAAATTTAGGATTTAATCATAAAGTTCAGAAAATATATCACATTAAAATCTGTTTTGGTTGAAACCCAGGATTCATTTTACCAGGCACGGCTGACCGAATTTTTAAAATTTGCATAATCTTTGTAAAATGTTTCCTTGTGATGAATGAGAGTAACAATGGCTTTTTGGTATGCTTTTCCGCATAGAAGTCGTGTTGTGAGTCTTCCTGTGCTATTGTTTCCTGCAAGAGGATTCTCTAAAACCTTTAAAAGAAGGTTGACAGATGTGCAACTCTTATACAACTCATTTTTGAGCATATATATTATATATATGAAATGAGAGAGAAGAATGGAGAGAATAGGGTCAGAGGAAATGGGGTTTAGATGTAGAAGAAGGTTAAGGTTTACGTCTAGGGTTAGGGCTAGGTTGTGAGAGAGAGAGATTAGGATAGAATAGCTTAATGCGGAAATGCTCGTCACTAGTTTTTATTTTAATCCAAAGAATGCTACATACACTCACTATACAATATTTTTTTTTTGATCAGTAATTTGGAATTATATTGATAACTAGCAAGGCGTTGAGGGAGCAATACAATAACCGGACGACCAAAAGCAAGACAGCAAGAAAACCAGTACAACATGAAAAAAGAAAAAAGAAAAACGACACATAGGATAGGAGCAACCCCCGACCCAATCCCAGAGGCGGAGCCACGTTATGACTTGGGTGGCCAATTGACCACCCAAACTTTCTAAAAATTTGTTACTAAGCTTTAGGTGACCTAATTTATATTAATGGATTCTCATCCATCCAAAATTATATTGACCACCCAAAATTATCTAAAATCCTCAATCTATTTATGTGGCTCCCCTCCATCTATTAAGGTGCTCCACGGACTTATTTTTGGAGAGATTTCTCTTACAAGGGGATCCACTATGTTGTAGAGTTACATACTTACATATATGGTGTATAGGCTCTAGTATAATTAATTAAAAAAATTAAGCAATTTATTACACATAACAGAGTTTGAACCTAGAACCTAACCTTCACAAAACACTAAATCTACCACTAGAGCAATTCACTAAGATATGTAAAGAGCAAAAAAAACTTAATACATATAGAATTTTACAAAGGCATCAAAATTATTAAATAAAAAAATGTCGGGTCTTCCTGTTCATCATTGGGATAGGTTCAACAACTTCGATGGTCTCACGGGCTCTCTACAACGTACTACCACATCATCCTACTTTTTGGAGGATGACAACGAGGATGCTGCTACCTCGTAGTCATTCTTCGAAGGAATTTTGAATTAGGCCAATTTTGTTGGAACGACCTAATCGATATGTATATAATTTTCTTTTATATTGTATATAGTTTCGTTTGTAGATTTTTTTTTTTTTTAGCATTTGCTTAGAAAAAAATTATACAATTTTCCAACATTAATTGATTAGATGACCACCCTATGAAAAAATCCTGTCTCCGCCCCTGCCCGATCCCTCCTTAACCCGGGTCCCAGGGTGATGATTCGTCACTGATCATCTCGCTGCCAGTTGAGCCCCATAGACAGACCAGGTCTTTGACTGATTTCAAAATTATCCCCACTAGACTGCTTTTTTACTCGAAAATCCTCATATTCCTCTCTCGCCAAATACACCAAATGACAACGAAGAACATTACCGTCCACTAATTCCCTATCTGACCTTCCAATCTGACAGTGTCGCCACACCAAACAATGGAGGTAAGGCGTGGCGGGAATGACCCAATTCATACCAAACAGGTTTAGAATAATGCTCCAAATCTCGAACGCCGCACCACAGTGGAGGAAGAGATGAGCGACAAACTCCTCCGCTTGAGGGCACATTACGAAGCGATCAGAGATATCTTTCCCTCTCCGAATGAGTTGATCCATCGTTAGCACTCTCTCTTTGAATAACGTCCACACGAAAAACTTGACCTTGAGCGGGATGGTAGCCTTCCACACTCCTGCTCCTTGAAATCTGATTAGTGGGCGACGTGATAGCATCCGGTAGTATGTCTTATCGCTGAAGGTGCATTTTTGCTAGGGGCCCAAACCCATCGGTCCTGATTTTGGAGGTTCCGATGCAGCTCGTAGAGCAAGTGTAATAGGTCCGAGAATGATTCCTCTTCATTGCCTCTCAGATTTCTGTGAGTATTAACTTCCCACAGTCTACCTCCAAGAGTTTCTGAGACAAATTCGTCGACCAGCCCACGAGGGTTTAGGGATAAGGAGTAGATATTTGGGAACGTCAATTTGAGAGGCTCTCCACCAAGCTAGTTGTTCTCCCAGAAGTGAATCTGGGTGCCACAACCCCAACTGAATCACTGCCCTCTAGAGTAAAGAGGCCATGTACCACAAATATTTTTCCACTAGGCCGATGTGCCTCTATTAACCGAGGTGTTGATGCCCCAGTTACTATTGGATTGTCCGTACTTTTCAATTAACACCCTATACCAAAGGCTATCCCTTTCCTCCACTGTCCTCGCTCGCCATAACCATTTACCAAGAAGTGCTATGTTGGTCCACCTCAAATAGCAATTTCTCAGACTGCCACAACTCACCGGAAGTTTACATGTGTCCTAGTTGATTAGATGGAATCTTTTGTCCAGGCCGAACCCACTATACAATATTATACATCACACTACACAGTATAACTATGAACACCAACACTAACTCTCTCTCTCTCTCTCTCTCTCTCCCTCTCTCTCTCTCTCTCTCTCTATATATATATATATATATATATATATATATATATATATATATAGATATAACATGTCCTACATTTCAATGAGATTCATCTAGTGCTATACTATATTAGTTTGTGCATATCGTGTAATACCCTAACTTGAGCCATAAAAGGATGGTTTATGGTGATTTCATATAGGCATTTCAGTTTTTTGTCACTCTAGGAAAATTTAGTTAAGGATGGTGAGAACCTCTTTTCTTTTCTCTTATTTATTTATTTATTTATTTATTATTATTATTATTTATGGGGATATGTGTGCATGCACGTGTTTCAATTCAGGATGGTGAACACTTTCCTTTTCATGACTGGTACTATGGCTTGGGTGATATAGGTTATATGATTCTGTTTTTCCATGCTAAGTTGCGTGATTAGGTAATTATTAGTATTTGACTAGTGCGGAAGACCAATATCTGAACTTAATCCTCTTTTCAGAGATCCATCAGATATCCCTTGGGGTGATTACGGGGCAGATTATGTTGTTGAATCTTCTGGTGTTTTCACAACATTGGATTAGGCAGCAGCTCATATAAAGGTTAGTTTGCAACATATTTTGTTTACAGTTATATGTGATCAGTTCATTTAAATTTTGTGCAAATGTCTGCCTCTTTCTCTCTCAAAGGAAAGAAAGAATCTATCCTGACTTCCGTCTTTGTCTCCATAGGGTGGTGCAAAAAAGGTGATTATATCAGCCCCATCAGCCGATGTACCAATGTTCGTGGTAGGAGTTAATGAGAGGACATACAAGCCTGACATGAACATTGTTTCTAATGCAAGCTGTACTACCAATTGCCTTGCTCCTCTTGCAAAGGTTTGGTCACAATCTAATGTCCTTAAGTTCTAAGGTGCTTCGTGACATTTACAATATAATATAGAAATGTGATTGATGATTATTCAATGACTAGACTAACTAGTTTTCTACTTCACAAGCATATCCAAACCATGTTCTTTCTAGAACATTAGTCCGTGATATTATATGTTCAGAAAATTACAGTCATGATTTGATTGCTTCTCTCTTTCATTTTCCTTAAAAGCCTGGACTGTGGGTGGTGACCCAGAGTGTCATGGTCTGTGATGCTGAGTTATTATTTTATTGCGTCTTACAGGTGGTCCATGAGGAGTTTGGTATTGCTGAAGGTCTGATGACAACTGTGCATGCAACAACAGGTCTCTCTCTCTTTCTTTATAAACATATACAAACACACACACACTAAACAATACCTGTCTGAATGCATACAATCATACTAATATAGAGACTTTTGTTTCTTGTTCAGCAACACAGAAAGCTGTCGATGGTCCTTCAATGAAGGATTGGCGTGGGGGCCGTGGAGCTGGCCAAAATATCATCCCTAGTTCGACGGGAGCAGCAAAGGTATGACTTGGAATTACCTCAAGGTCTCAGACTGTTAGGAGATTACAATTTACCATGTAACGTACCATGTAAATGCATCTCTTGTAACTGCCCCACAATATGCTTCACTTAACCGTTTCCTGTGCCATGTAAACATGCCTCTCTCTTAATTCTGATTATATTGTTAGCTATTACACTAGCAGCAATATATACTCTCACGCTAGAAACGAGTGAAGAGAATATTCCAACATCTTAATTTAAAAATCTATTTCAGATAATCCTAGCTTTGTCTGAAACTTCTATGATATATGATTTTGCTTCTGGATTTTTAGGCTGTTGGAAAAGTACTTCCAGAACTCAATGGGAAGCTAACAGGAATGGCCTTCCGTGTTCCAACACCAAATGTTTCAGTTGTGGATTTGACATGCCGGCTTGAGAAAAGTGCTTCATATGAATATGTCAAAGCAGCTATCAAGTATGCTAGTATTGCTTTCTTATTTACAAATTTAGATAAGAATCTATCCCCTGCATGTTAGTATTTTATTGATTAAAATCTGTCCCCTGCATGTTCGTATTTTATTTTCATTCATATTTGTGCATTTATATGAAAGTCATTCTCTTGCAGGCATACATCTGTGCCAATGTTTAAAATAGCACTGGAGGCATACGCCCAGAGGCGAAGCACATCTGTATAGTGTACACCACAAAACGGTATGCTGTTGGACCAAGGTGTAGTCAAATAGTGAGCCTCTTGACCAAGGCACACTATTTGACGGAGGTGTATGCTTCTCAAGATTCATTTATGTTTCCGGCTCTGGGTCGCTCTCTCCCTCTTAATAAATATTTACTTTTTTTCTCTCAGATAATCTTTAAAGCTCTACTAGGCCATTGCACCTATATAAACTGTTTTTTAGATGTTTGATATTCTAAACAAAGATCAAACATGTTTTCAAGCTCATTTGGGTGTATTTCTTAGTTTATTGTATTTTCGTGGCTTCTTTTCAATCATACAAGTCAAAAGATATTTGTTCCCATGGTCGATACAGACTTATTGCCTATTGGTTGTGGTTTTCTTCAAGGTTTATTTGCCTAAAGCCATAGTCACCAAGTTTCGAAGACTTTTTGAAAAAGTTGTCAATAAAAACGTGATTTATTCCTAAAACAAATAAATCACATTTTAAGTGCAACATTTTAAGAATATTGCATTTTTTTTTCCTGAAAAAGTCGTGAATTTCATGATTAAATCGCGATTTATTCATGAATCTTTCAATAAATATGAGTTTTCAATATTTTTATATATTTTGTCTGTCGTATATTTCAATTTGTTTTTTATGTTTATTTTTCCGCTTTTTTGTTTTTTTTTTTTCATCTTTTTTTTTTTTTTCCCGAATTTTCCTCTTGCCGACTTGCTCATGAACCCGACTTGATGACTAAGCCAAAGCTAGGTGAGTAAAACCCTAGTACATGCTTAAATCTTTGTTTTTACGCAATAGAGTTTAAATAGAAATTTATTTTACTATGTTATTTTCTTTGATGTATGTACGGTGTAGTTCAATTAATTTTTTTACATTTTTACCTCTTTTTATTTGCTTTGGTGTATGTGCCTATGTATTTCATTGTTTTTGTGGCTTTGGAGATATCTACAAGTTTATCTCTTTTTATGTCTTAATTTTTCTATAATTTAATATAATTTTTACTATTTTATATATTTCTAATTTTTTGAAAGGAAAAAATAGAGTCCTTAGAGCCAAGGATCAAAATTTTGGCCGAAATGACCGAAATTTCGGCCGAAATTATCGGTTTCGGTCCCCACTGAAACGATAATTTGGACTGAATTTTTGGTCCAAATTTGTATGAGACCCAAATTTTCGGTTTTCGGCAGAAATTTCGGTTTCGGTCAAGCCTGAAACCGAAATTTTACCTGATATTTTGATCCTTGCTTAGAGCATGTCCAATGGAGAGAGCATTTCCACATGGGCAATTTAACGGACATAAAAGGCAGCTGGGAATTTGACAGGGAATGTCAAGACCGGATAGCAGTGAGAGGAAAAACACAATTATGGAGAAAGAGGATGAGGAAGAACTGAAAAAACTGAAAAAATGGTGAAATTTCGATTTTGAAATTTCGACCGATCGAAAATTTCGATCGATCGAATGTCGACGGCGATTTTCATAGGAATATGAAATTTCGATCGATCGAAATCGCGTCGGGTTATTCTAGTTGTTTTAGGAGTTTAATTTCGAACTTTTTGTTTTAAGGGTTTATTTGTCTTTATTTAATATTCGTTTTAGGGTTTTCTTTTATTGTAAGACCTATATAAGGTCATTAAACTAAACAATTTAGGGAGTTGATTGATTATTTAAACTAAACAATTGGGCTGAGTAATCCTTTGCCTAAGATGGGTTTGGTGTGAGGCCAAGGGAGTGATTCCCAAAAGCCATTGTTATTTTTCTATCATATTTGCTATCTTCCGATTTGTGCTTGCTTCTCTAAACCTCAGCCCAATTGTTTCATTCGATCCCGTAACCCTAGACTTTTGAAACCCTAAACCACACAAAGCCAACACCTATTCCAAAACCATAAACCGATCTAAAAGCCATAAGCCTTCCAAACCCTAATTCCCTTTTACAGCCCAATTCGGAATCCGTGAACCTACATCGGACCGAAGACGAGCGCCTAATCTTGGAAAAGCTAGAGTCCTATCTCTAGGCCGATCTCGCCTCGACTCTAAAAGTACTTGCGCATTGGACTAGACCCTACCTGGATCTCGTGTGATCTACCCATCAGAATTCTGCAAAAACCTAAAGGTATCAAAGATAAGTTTTGAGATTATGCTTGATTTAATTTTAATTAATTTCGGCAAATCGCATTAAAAATCATATTCCGCATTTTAGGGTCGTTGTCCCGTGTCAGTTTTGGTATTAGGTTTTCTAGGTTAGGGCATATTGTGTGTCACTTTAATTTTCATTGCATCTTCCTTCAGTTTTTATGTGTGCACGCCATGTGTTTGACAAAATTCTTCATCCATTGTGGTTCATGTTTGTATGTCATTTAGCACCTGTGTTAGTAAGTCGTGTTCACCATGAGCATGAGCGAGATTGTCGATGCCCTTAGGGACATTAAAGCCCAAATGTGTGCAGTTAATAATAGGAGCCGTTGCACACCAAATTCTTGGCAAAGTCTCAACAGTCGTGATGAGACTAGAGTTAGGGAATACCCTCATCAGCGTGAACCCGAGTACGAACCCGCCGAAAAGTTTCTAAAATCTATTCGGGATAAAGTTCCATGTTTTGATGGATGGCTAAACCCCAAAACCTTTGTGGAGTGGTTGTCTAGTGTAGAAGAGTATTTTGATTGGTATGGCGTACCGAATGAGTACGAAGTTAGGTTAGTGAAAACAAAGTTGAAGGGTAGTGCCAAAACCTATTGGACTAATGTTGAGCTTCTATGTGAGTTAGCTAATCGTAAGCCCATCACACGATGGGAGGACATGAGAGAGCGACTTATCGAGAATTATGTTCCTCTCACGCACAGTCACCTTCTACGGAGTTTGAGAACCCAGACAAATAAGTGTCCTGATTGTCTTATGTGTCAAGGGTTCGGACACTTTGCATACCAATACCCCACAAAATTCTCTACTCCGAATTTAGTCACTAAAAGCGAAAGTTCTAAGGGGCTGAACAATATGCAAGTAGAAGAGGAAGTGTATGACCCTAGAACAGTGATAAGTGAAGAGGAGATGGAAGAAGCTGACGAAAGTCTCATTTGTGTCAAAGAGACTTCTATCTCCCTTGTGGATAGTGATGTTGGGTCGCATGGACACAAGAGTATCGAGTCAGTTACATGTGGGTCGCATGCACACAAGAGTATCGAGTCACATGCATATCATAGTCTCGAGTTGCATACCCCTTCACATTCCGAGTCTTATTGTGAGTCAACTTTTGAGTCTCATTTTGCATTGCATGCTGAAATTAAACAGAAGATTAATTCAAGCTACAATCAATACGAATTATCTGTTGATACTCATAGGCGTTTCAAAGAATATAAGGTGGGTGATCCTCCTCTGAGCCCACCCCCACCCCTATGCAATCCTTTCCAAATGCCCCCTGGTCACAATCTCAACCAAACTTTACAACTGATCTCCCTTCCCTCCCCAAGCAGACAGAGAAAAGAGGTAATTGAGGACAGATTAGATGATCTTGTGGCATTCACCTGCGGCAGTGAGTTTCTGGTTTATGAGATGAAGAGGGTTACTATGTCGACTACCGAGAGTGTATGGGCTTGTCATGAAAAAGTTTGCCGCTTGAGTTCTCGTAATCCCGACCGATATTGCGATCACACTTCATCGGGGATGAATTCCTTCAGGTTTGGGAGAGTTGATGAGAAGCTACAAAAATATTTGGTAGAGTGGGTTGGCAAGCCGGGTTATCAGGTTCATCAAGGAGAGGTTTACCGTGTGCTACAATCAACCGAGATGCGGATCATACGTCACCAGGAGCTGAGATTGTTTGGGCTAGTTGCAAGGGGTTCCACTGTGCTAGTTCCGATACACTTGATCAGTACCACGTGCGTGTTTCATCGGCGATGAAACATTTTGAGTGGAGGAGAATGACGGGGAATGTCAAGACTGAACAGCAGCGAGAGGAAAAACACAAAATTCTGGAGAAAGAGGATGAGGAAGAATTGAAAAAACTAAAAAAATGGCGAAATTTCGATTTTGAAAATTCGATCGATCGAATGTCGACGGCGATTTTCGTAGGAATATGAAATTTTGATCGATCGATTTTCAATTCGATCGATCGATCGAATTCCAATTTCGATCGATCGAAATCGCGTCGGGTTATTCTAGTTGTTTTAGGAGTTTAATTTCGAACTTTTTGTTTTAAGGGTTTATTTGTCTTTATTTAATATTCGTTTTAGGGTTTTCTTTTATTGTAAGACCTCCTATATAAAGTCATTAAACTAAACAATTTAGAGAGTTAATTGATTATTTGAATGCTTTTATGCTTGAGTAATCCTTTGCCTGAGATGGGTTTGGTGTAAGGCCAAGGGAGTGATTCCCAAAAGCCATTGTTATTTTTCTATTATATGATTCATATTTGCTATCTCCCGATTTGTGCTTGCTTCTCTAAACCTCAACTCAATTATTTCCGTCGATCCCAAAACCCTAGACTTTTGAAACCCTAAACCACACAAAGCCAAGACCTATTCTAAAACCATAAACCAATCTAAAAGCCATAAGTCTTCCAAACCCTAATTCCCTTTTACAACCCAATTCGGAATCTGTGAACCTACATCGGACCGAAGACGAGCGCCTAATCCTGGAAAAGCTAGAGTCCTATCTCTAGGCCGATCTCGCCTCGACTCTAAAAGTACTTGCGCATCGGACTGGACCCTACCTGGATCTCGTGTGATCTACCCATCAGAATTCTGTAAAAACCTAAAGGTATCAAAGATAAGTTTTGAGATTACGCTTGATTTAATTTTAATTAATTTCAGCAAATCGCATTAAAAATCATATTTCGCATTTTAGGGTCATTGTCCCGCGTCAGAATTGAAGGAGGAGCTCCAAGCGAGACATCAAATCCCACTTGGATTTGACGTCTCGCCATAGCACGCCAAAAATGGCAATGATGACTTGAGACGCCAATTAGCTTTGAAATTGCATTATTTAAAAAAAAAGTTCCAAAAAATTGATATTTTATTATTTCAAATGATTTATACAAAAAAAAAGGGGATTTGATGTGATATAACATAATAATAAAATATAAAAAATTTGGCATGTGGTTGGAGTTCACTTTGACTCTCATACACAAAATTGCCACATAGGCAACTCATGCCAATTTTTTCCACATATGCAACTCCAACGGCTATTAATAACATATGCCATTGGAGATGCTCTTATGCCCCATGCCTTGAGGTGTGCATCTCTGCCTCCACTACTACCCTGTAATGATAAGTGTCACGCTTTCGCGATTAAAAACATTGATTCGTACATATTGAAATTTCTCTTCACAAGTGTCATTTTGTACATATTGAAATTTCTCTTTACAAGTGTCATTTTTGTACATATTGAAATTGCTCTTCATAAACGTCCCAAAATGGTATTTAACTCTTACGACTTTTTTTGGCATCTCTAGCCCCACATTATGATAGTATTCCTGTATCCCATTTCCTCCCTGACGTGCTTTCTTTATGCATTTAGTAGCCTTTTAAATTTATCAGTCCAACTTGGAATTTCACGGAGTATGTTGTTCATTTTTCCTCTCCTAATCAATATTCAGGTCACAGAACCTAAAAGCAGCTTAAGCTGCTTGTTGGGTAATTGTCTTGTTCTCAATACGTTCCATATACATATGGAGGACTGGGATGCCACCCACGAGGGTCGCTTTTGGGCACTACTTTCGATCCACTTGGGCAATACGTGGCACCCAACCATAGAATTGGGTGCCATGGTAAATTGCCCAAGGTTGATCAGGTACCATCTAAAAAAGAACAAAAAAAAGGTGCTTTTCCGCCATTGGATATTTGGGCAAAGTTGGACAATTTCAATGCACCAAATTTGGGCTGCTGGCTGCGAACCAACATATTTGACCTATGCTTGGAAGGCAAAAAAAATTCAATATTGTTTATTTTTAATTTCCTAACAGCTTAAGGGACTGGCTGAACCCTTAGAGGGTGTGCTACAACTCGCGATCACGTGCCACGTGGCACATGATCTAGCATTCGAAGGTAGCGTGACGACGCCCTTCATAGGTATGTCCCTTTTCCCTATATATATATATATATATATATATATATATATATATATATATATATGCATGTATGTATTCTGAATCCATATTTAAGTTAGAGAATCTCTAGGTTTTGCCTCACGCAGGCTTGTCGGAAATTCTCAATGATGCTTGAATCACATTTTGATATAAAAACGGGGCCATTTTGATTAGTATGTATTACTATTCAATTTGCAATCTGATGGAATAAGTAATAGCTTCTTTTGCAAAACAACTGAGTACACGTCTGGAACTTGGACTCGGTAATTTGCACCTGTTGGGCTTTGTGAAGGATAGGATCAGGCTTTGTAAAGATCTTTTGGGAGGCTTTTTTTAGCTGTTATTTGGGCCATGCGACTGGAGAGAAATGATAGGGTCTTCCAGGGGGTGAGAGATCCTCTGAGATGGTTATGAAGTTTGCCAAGGACAGCGTTATCCAGTGGGTCTATGCTAACGTGGTTAGTGGGTAGGCCTTGATGAGCAGCATGCCAGCATCTGAGATCAATGGGACGAGATGTCGGACTGTATGAGGAGTCCTCGGTGAGCTTCTCCCATGCTTCCTCGGGGCTGGGGTGGGGGTTGTGGCTTTGGATCCTGGTTTTGTGTCTTTTAGGGCTGGCAGGATTCGTATTTTGTTTTTGGTTGTGTGCTCTAATATCTCGCTGAAGCACAGGTATGTATTCTTTCTTCCTCTTTTAATAAAATCATGCTTTTGCTAAGAAAAAAAAATGCACCTGTTGTCTGCTCGTTCAGGCTGTTAAGGGTGTTGACTTGAAGGCTCATGTCTATACAAATATTAAAAAACTGGTTAGATGCATCTGCTTAACATATGTCATAACAGTATATGATATTGCATGATTATTTATATATCATCTATTGTACACTATTTTGACATATATGTCGTATATTGTATATTATTTTCTAGTTGAAAACTATATTAGGAGCAGATAGATCATGAAAAATTCACTCGAAATGTCAGCAATTGTGATGAGAAATGGACCAAGGATGGCCTCCTCTTCCCCTTGCACCATGTCATGAACCAAATTGCCATGAGACTCTTGCTGGAATTAATCTAGTTGGCCATTGTGATGCAGGAAAAATTGCGCTAATCCTAAAATAGCATAATGCCTGCACGATAGGAATTAAGATTTTTGACTCACAAAATAAAATAAAAACAAAAAGAAGAATAAAGGAAGAAAATAAAGAAATCCGAGGAATTCCACCACGAAAATTATTGGCATCCAACCAAACCCCACGGGGACGAAGAATCAGTCTTTGGTTTTTGAAAGAATCACTCTTTCAATGAAAACTCATCTCAAGTTTTCTAGAATTCGTATGAAGTAAAACTCATAAATTTCATTAATATCAACTATTCAATAATGGGCTTTACTATGTATTTATAATAAATAAAGAAACCATAAGAAAACTACTAAAATTAAAACTCCTAATCATTAAAACTTTCTAATCTAACGGTTACAATTAATTCCATCACTAATCATTTTTTAATATGTGACCACTTTTGAAGGTCAAACGATGTCCGATTGACGCGAAATTGGTTTTATTTGAAAGCTTATAAAAGTAGTATTCCAACAAAACAAGAATCACACAATTCTAACATGTATTGAAAGAGTTATGACAATTTTTTCGAGGGTTCCACTGAAAGTGATGAAATTAATGATTACATGTCACACGTGTCTGATTCCTAAATAATTCACATAAGGAAACTAAACATAAAGAAAATCTCTTAATAAAAGAGTCATAATGAAAAACGGAACTAAACTTCGAGAAAAATCGCAAAACTGGCCGACCTTGGCCTGATCTCGCGCGAGTGAGTTCGCGGACATTACCCCTGGGTCGAATTCGTGCGTGCGAGATTGGCACTTGTGCTGGCGAATTGTGACAGAGGGTTGGAGCGAATTGTATCAGAGGCATGGATTTGTCTTCTTGTCCCTCTCCATGCGCTCGCCTTCCCATCCTGAGGTCTTCTTGCTTGTTGCGCACGCACACACGGATCACAATTTTTTAAAAGGCCTTTATAAACCCATTTATGGGTCCATTTTCTCTTCGATCTTCTTTTCCTCTTTATCTAGCCACGATTCCAATGCTCGAATCTAAATTCCACATCACATCGTCAATAGGGTCGTTGTTGATAGTGTTTGTTGAACTCCAGATGATAATTACGTTGTTATGGTGCACTGTGGAACTCCAGATGATAATTATATTGTTAGGGTCAACCAATATAGCCTCGTCTTATGGTCTAACGGTGTGTTAATTAGTCCACAATTTGTAATTAAGTCATAGAACAAGCTAACACTACTATTGCTCTTTTTGCACTTGCAGTTACATCTAAATCTAAATGTGATTTATAAAGTTGGACAATCTTTTTATTTGAAAAGTTAAAAAAGAGGTGTCTGCCAACACAGATACAATAGGGAAACTATTATGTTTGTGATAGGGTTACTACACATCTCACTAGACTTTGGTTCATTGAGGCTCTTGTTTTCCTCCACCCGAGTATAATGCCATCTCTTGTTACATCTCATCTTTTGAACAAAAAGACAACGGGCAGACATAGTGATGTATTACATTCGTAAGTTTAAAATGTCAGTTTTCCGATGTCTCGTCATGGCTGATACTGAGACTACACTTCGTATTGAAACAATCTTGAATTGAGGGAGACATACATTAAAATAAGTCTATATAGGATGCTATTACCGGATACATCATACAAGCCCTATGGCAAATTATTTCGTTCGTGTCTGAAATCTGAAATGTTCCATTTCGGCTGAAACTTAATACGTTGATTGTAGCTCCTAGGATTGCTACTCCATTGGTTGCCTTCACTGCTCAAATATTTTTTGCTCAGTTATTTATCCTTCACTTATTTCCAGGAGGTCCATTTTTAATTATTACTTTGGCTTATTTTATTTTATTTTTTGTTCTCAAAATTTCTTTTACAGTCATTACCACCTCCATATCTGTTCAGTATATTCAGTTCTCTCATCGTTTCCAATGCTGTCTTCTATCTTATTTCACTGTTTCCTTCATGGATTGTTATCTTTACTTTCCCTTCATCTGGTTTTGCAGTCTATTTGTTTTCATGCAAATATATGCATATTTGACTCATGAATTTTTTACATATTTCCTGTTGCGTACATGCATGCCCACATAGTCGTATAATACGCGAGTGCATGAGCGTTGCTTGAGAGTGCAGAGATGCACGGGCATGCTAGCTTGTGTACTTGCTCTCGTCCAAAGATGATTGCACATGCGTTTGTATGTATATGTGCCAACATGTTAATGCATGCATGTAAAGTATTCGAGTGTGCATAATCTATTAGATGCATGCCAGTTTGCAAGCTACAGGATGATAACAGGTTATGGATGTTGGAGGTCTAAAATTGGTGTGTTGAATTACTTCCCAGGTTTGCATCAGAGGGGCCACTGAAAGGCATACTTGGATACACGGATGAAGATGTTGGCGACACAAGGTAGACAATTTCTCCTATTTGCTCCACATTTCAGGCTTTCTTAATCAATAATCTTGCAAACATGCAAAAAAAAAAAAAGAAGCTCAAGTATTCTTTATCCACATTTTTAATTAGAGATGTTATAAGGGAGTGGCTGCCAAACCTGACCATCCCGCCAATGATCCACGAGGGGTATTTTAGTCATTTCACATGTCAATATGACTGAAATCAAGTTGGTATTAGGAACCTGTACTCGTGTTGGTCTCACTTTGCTAACGTTGGGAGATGCACAGATATTTCTGAGTGCCAAATCAGTGAAATGTCAAAAGTGTGCTTTCACTAATTTGCTTGCTTATAAATACTGTGAACCTCCCAAGGCTTAACCAATTTGAAAGAGAGAGATTGATCGATCGGTTACCTAATACCAACTCAGACCAAAATCAACCTTGGGTAGCTTGCCATTTCATCAGCCAGGTAAAGTGACCAACACACTTGGCTGTTTGTGAGTTTTATTTATAGTTTGTATGGGTAACTGGACCGTTTCCTATCTAGATTATGTGAAAGCGTCACTTTTTTCAACTCGCGGCTACTATTTTTCATGAAATGTGCCAGATGCGAAGACTATGATGTAAAAGTCTGTGGTGTTGAAGATTGCATCGAAAACCATCTCTATCATTGATTCAAAGCAGTCAAACGCCTTGAAAATGAGTGGCTAAACCTGATTTTCGAGTTCACAATCTCTAGTATTTATTACTGCTCAGAATTAGAACATAACATAATTTCTGTCTATGCCAGCATCAAAATATCAGATTGGGGAAGGTCAGAATTAGAGATTGATGAAAACTACTGTCACGTGTCCAAAATCAATGTCCCGTTCCCAATTCATAGCATAGTCTAGAATGGGAACAAGTTGTTTACCTATTCCAGCTCTTTATCTATAGAGCTGTGATATGATAGTGTGCTGGGCAAGGTTATTCTACGCCTTTTTGGCTCTCTTGCAATAGCAAAATATGCACACCACCGTGCCAAGCACTGTCATGTAATGTGCCTTCTTGAAGCTAAGGACGTTTGTATTGCTTCCTTTAATGTACTTTCTTTCTTCCAGGCCAAGCATTTTTGATGCAAAGGCAGGAATTGGATTGAGTTCTTCCTTCATGAAGCTTGTTTCCTGGTTCGACAACGAGTGGGGATACAGGTATATCTATTCTCTCTCTCTCTCTCTCTCTCTCTCTCTACCTCTCTCTCTCAATGTACATACAGCTTTGCTTTGTTGTAGGAAGTTTTTAGAAAGAATTTTAACGATCACTCCCATACAGCAACCGAGTACTGGACCTGATTGTGCACATGGCAATGGTGGCATCTATCAACTGAAGCAGTGCGCTTTCTGCCAAAGTTACGATCATGCTAGTGGTTGGCCATAAAGAGTTCTGCGATTGGCAGTGTTGATGTGAGGTGGCCTGTTCTTTTCTTTTAAAATTGTTGGAATGAAAGTAGAAATAAATAAGTGAACGAGATCCTGTTAAAGGTTTTCGATGTGAGGTTTATGATGCCTCGTAATGTAAGTGCTCCTATAATCTGTTTTTTATGGTCTTGGTTAGATCTGTTTCAGTCTTTCCTCTCCATTTGCTTTGTTTAGTGAGTAGGATTGGGATAAAAAATCAATTACGTTCTCCATCAATTAATAAAAAATAAGCAAGTGAATGAAGAAACTCCATTTTTTTACAGAATTAGCCTTTGTGCGGCCACCGTTTACACATCTTAGCATTTTGATATCTGGAGGGTAGTCAGAGCATAATTTTATAGAAAGAATGATGGTGGTGATCTGAATCGCCTGAATCAATGGTGCACTCCACTCTGACACCCATATTAGTTTGTCGGGACAGAGTCCCCACCCTCCCCTCCCACCATTTTTTTGTTGCTATTATTTGTTTCTTTTGAACACTCCTCAGAGGCTTTTGTACATTACGCATTTGTGTTTTTGGCCAAGACACTATTTTGCAGCTTAGCCATCAAATCCATAGATATCACTGTGAGAAACATGTGGCAGTCAACTTTTAACTGGAGAGGCTGTTCCATCTGGGATGAGGCCTCTCCCTCAACTTACATCAAATTTTGTGCTATTCAACTTTTAACTGGATTGGGCGAGAGGCTGTTTCATTTGTGGTAATCACAAATTCTAACACAACCCTTTTTTCACCTGTGAATTTTTTTGTTTTCTCTCTCATTTATAAAATCTATTGCAACCTAAGCTTTCTTAAAGGTTGCAAGTTCCAGCCCAGCTTACCTTTCAATTGCAACCCTTTTAGAAAACAAAAGAATAATTAAAAACGACTATTGTTTTCACTTGCAACCATTGAAACTAAAAAATGTGGAGATTTTGAATGTGCAACCTACTTCGTCTTCTTCACACCATTTTTCTCACTCTAATCTCTACTTCGTCTTCTTCACACCATTTTTCTCACTCTAATCTCTTTGCAATTCAAACAAACTTCACGCATTCCATAATCTGTGGCAAACCTCAGATATCTGCTTTCATGTATGTTATTGGTTTTTCAATGGAAAATCTGATGATAAAAAGCTATCTCGTCTATTAATTGCACATAACTCATCACCTCCACGGATCAAAATTTCGGTCCCCACCAAATCCGAAATGATAATTGAAATTATTGGTTATTTTTGGATACTGTTGAAAATTTTGGTTTCAGTCCCCACCGAAACGAAATCCGGAATTTTGATCCTTAGTCACCCTGATGTACGTTCTCCTCTAACAATAAATGCACACAGAATGAGCATTCATCCCTCTCTTTGGTACTCCTCTATCTGTGGGTACCCACCAACCTGACCATAGACGACAGAGCATTCGATCTTTCTGTCTGTGGCTTTGTCAGTGATTATCCACCGACATGTATAAAATAGCATTGGTAGGCACCAAACGACACGGCCATAGACAGAGCACTCGATCTCTGTCTATGGTTGCCACCAACATGTATAAAAATGTTGTCCGTTGACACCGCTGGTTAATATGAGCTTTGACAAGGTGCCAGTGTTTAGGGCTGCGACTAAGTATTTGAAGGTGAGATAGAGGATGGATGATGGGTTGTATGGTTGGTTTCAAGTTGAGAGCCAAATTGGCAAAAAAAATATAAAAAATTGAGACAAACAAATGAGTGGAAAAAAATGAAGATTTTATGGCATGTTATAAATATATGGGTTTTTTTCAAATACCCCCCTTGTGTTATGCTAAAATTGCATAAAACCTCTTCAATGATGCCTATTTACACTCTTCCCTTACTTTTATGTTTCCTTTACAAATACCCCCTTGCCGTTAAACAACAGTTAATTTGGCATCATTTCTTCGATTAAATGATGCCTTTGCTCTTAGTTAACATTATATATAACTTTCTCAAAAAAAAAAAAAAATTATATATAAAATGGCCATTTTATTTTTCTCAACTTTGACCGCATTTTAAACGGTAGATAAGCATCGGATCCTGCCCAAATTTTTTGGGTGGAACATGATTGATTTTCTCTAAGTTGCCGTGTTACCCGATTTTCGATTTGGGTGTCCATGACGCTCACTTAGCTCGTGAGCAGCGCTAAAATGCTACTCCCGTTGGTACTATCCCGACCCTACCATCGTTACGAACCAAGTGATTATGTGAAACCCTACGTGAAAATTGGGTAACATGGCACCTTAGAGGAGATCAATTATGTTTCACTCAAAAAATTTGGACATTATCCGATTTTTATCCACCGTTTAAAATAGGGTCAAAGTTTTTAAAAATACAATGACACTTTTGTTTATAATGTTAACTACGGGCAAATGCATCATTCAATTGAAGAAATGACTCATAGTTAACTGTCATTTAACAGTAACAGCAGAGGTATTTGTGAAGAAAACATAAAAATAGGGGATGCAGTGTAAATAAGCATAACTGAGGGTTTCAACATAACATAGGGGGGTATTTACAAAAAAACCCTAAATATATAATAGCTGAAATTGGCTATTTCTAACTAAAGTGAATTGTGTTTGAATTTTTTTGGTATTAACAAATTTTTAAATTTTTTGTAATTGTGATGCATGCTTTAACCATATTTTATACTTCTTTTAGTGGTTGTAAATTATTGACGCATTTAGATTAATGTACAGAACCTATTTTGTCGCTTAAAATATTATTTTTAACTTCAAATAATTTAGGATATATTTGAATAAATAATTTTTGTTTTTTTATGATCCCTAAATTTTTCTTCCAATCTCTTCCAAATTTATCTAAATTAAATTGTACGTGTTTGAATCCTAACTTGCATTATGGACGTACCGCTCATGGCATATACTTGACCTGACCTGATGGGTCAAAGATATATGCCCAAAACCTGATCTGACCTGACCCGATTAGCTTCGCCCCCTTCACCCCACCCCTTATTTTCCTTGACAACACTAAAACTAGCTAGGGCGGCAAATGGTAGGGTTCGGATCAGGTTGACTAGGATCTACCCTTAACCAGATTACGACTGACCCGATTAGCTTGGGCCTCAACTCGAATCTGCTCCTACTTGATTAATGGCTAATCGGGTCAGGTCGGTCCAGTTCACATTGGGCTTGACATAGATTATTTGCTAATTGGGTCGTCGGTCTAGTTCACATTGGGCTTGATATAGATTATTTGTTAATCGGTTTAGTTCATGCTAGGCTTGGGATTTTGAGCCCGACCCAGCCCGACTACCGGGTTGAGATTCTGGACCTAATGATCGGTCGGCCCCATAATAATTGCATGGACAATCAATAATTATGTGCGGGGAGTCTACAAAAATCTCACTCATGGACGCCGAGTACCCAACAAAACTAATTAGATGATCAGGGTCGTTACAAACCCATTGACAGATAAACGGATAGAGATTGTGGCTAGGGGTGGTAATGGGCTGGATAACCTGTCCAGCCTGTTAGACCCAGTCTGTTTTAAAGCGGGCTTGGGCTTGATTATAAAGCCTGCTGGCCGGGCTTGGCTAACACTTTAAATCCGAGAATTAAACAGGTCAGGCTCGGGCTTAACTCCTAAGCCCATCGGGCTCTCATATTTGATAGCCTCTTACAACTAATCTTAGCCATCCAAATAAAGTGGAGGAAATCATGCATCTCTCACTCTCTTAACGATCTATTTGTAATCTCAAACTCCCAATTAAAAATTATATTATAAAAAGATTTAAACGATCTCATCTTTCCAATAGAAAAAATTTCCAAGTTTTTGAAAGGATAACGGGCTTAAGATGCCTCGTTATCTGCCCTTTTATACTCTCATTTCATTTAGCTAGCGTACACGGGTCGGGCTTTGGTTTTGAAAACATGATGTAGGTCAGTCTTGGGCTTGAAATAAAAAACCCAATATGAGGCCGGGCCGGGCTTGAGTATACTCGAGCCCGGCTGTAGCCTATGATCATAGATAGTCCTTAAAAATACCCGGTTTTCATTTTTGGATCCTTCCTCAAAAATTTCTACTACCTTTAATCGTGACCGCACACTTGTAAGATGATCACCTGCCGCGTTTCACATTACTCTTGATGTAGAAGTACATGTAACGCTCCACTCAGCTGGCAGCACTCTTTTGCCACCACAATAATGCAAACAAAAACGAACCCACGTCCTAATCTTCTCTTGACCCCTCCATTTAAACACTAAGTAACCCTTCACATAATTCACACTAGATAAAAAACATCAAAAAGAAGGGAGAAGCTGAGTCATGGAAACTAAGAGGGCTGTTGTTTATTGGGCACTTCTCTTTTAAGGTGAAAAGGTAAGTTGCGTTTTTACCAGGAAGGATGCAAAGCACAATTGATGTTGTTTTAGGTAAGACCTGAATCCAAGTTGGCTTCAGAAAACCCTTTAGAGAAAGTTCTTTAGTCAATTAAGTGAACTCTTTAAAAAAAGAATACATTTATCGTCAAACCAATGACTAATCATAAACACATTTTAACTACTTTTACACTAATACAATTGGTGTATGTAGCACTTTATCAAAACAAGTACCGACCTTGGTGCATAATTTTGACACCTAATCCAGCTCTATTGCTTAAAAGACTACTTTTTGCATCCACGCTTCTCGTCTCTTTATCCTTTAGAGTTGTAAGATAACTGAGCATTCATTGCATTAACTACGCTGTTTCAATTTTAGAACTGTTAATCGCCCGTGTTAGAATGTATTGTTGGGTATTTGTGACCCACACACTAGCGTCCTTACGTATTTATTAAAACTTAAATTGGTAAGACTTTCTAAACGTGGTATAATAGAAATCATCACGTAATCTGGTGGAATTCCTAATTTATAGGGTTGTGATAATCCCTCTTATATTGTGACACATCCTCTAGATTTAGTCTCCTTGATGGGCTAGGAGACTAATCAAGGTCTATTTAAGGAGAACAACGTCGCCTCTTTATTCATTCTCAATATTATTCCCATCAATAAAGATAGAAAGAAAGAGAGGTGATTTGTTCTAAAGGTCGTGATCTTATACCGAGGATCTGCCGATCAAGCACGTCTTCGCGACCATCTGATCAGGTAAGTAAGATTTATCTTACTAATTAATTGTTCTATTTGATATGTTGATCAAACGATTCTAGCCTAGATCTAAAATCTCCAACAATTGGTATCAAAGCTTGGATGGCCTGATTTCGTTTGATCCACACAAATCATAAAATATATATATATATATATATATATATATATATATATATATATATATATATATATATATATATATATATTGCCGCTTGATCACACAGATTTAAAAAAAAAAAAAAAAAAATTCTTTAAGGGCGAGTATATATATATATATATATATAAAAGAAATTGCTACATTTGAAAAAAAAAAATTTTGAACACGGATGTGTCATCATACCAGTCCGATTGACCGACACCGGCTTCATGGCCAGGTGTCATGTCGATGATCTGCCGTGTCGGCAGTGCCAAGTGTTAATTGACCCTTAATGCATCTAAAGTTTCAAAAAAAAAAAAAAAATTAAGCGGCAGGGCAGCTAATCGTCTTTGGGCCACCGGTCGGTGGCCGGCGCCCGGGCCGACCGGACGACCACCTGACCGTCGCCGCTGCAGTCCCCTTATGGATCAAATCCAAGTCCCATGTGGACTGGTTCTGAGCACCATCTGTTATAAAAAAAAAAAAAAGAAGAAGAAGATGAACAGTAGGGGTCCGGGTCCGTTGTCGGCCCACCTGACCCGGGTGATCCGACCATCATTGGTCCGCCGACACGACGGCAGCTATGACCCGACCCGATGACCAGACAAAACCCGATCCGTGGACTCGCACGGTTCCATTATTCACGACCCGACCCGTGGACCCAGACTCATACGGCCCGTTGACACTTGACCCACTAGATACGGCCCATTACCTACGGCCCGATGCCCCCATATCCTCAGCCCCACTCGGCGATCTCACCCTTGGACCAGGCCCACCTATGCCCGGTACTATGACCCATGACCCGGCCCACTGACCCAGCACAATGACCAGGCCTATTGCCCGACCTGTGGCCCATGACCTCGGCTCGCAGCCCAACCCACATGTCTAGGCCACAAGGTTAGGCCCAAAATTTTGTTTGCAACTATACTTTTGAACTGCTTCTGCCTGTTGCAAATAAAGTTTTTGAACTCAGATCTCGTCTATGCAACCTGACTGAACGCTATTCGGGTTCAAACTTTAAAATGCGATATCTGGAGTTTTACAACTCCGTTTTCTGCATATGACCTATCAATTTTGATCTACGCGACGAGATCTACACGTTGGACTGGTCTATGGGATTGTGTAATACCGGTCTTGATATAAAAATTTCAGTCAAAGGTTAATAAATATATTTTGTTTCAAATACATATTTGAACTGTTTTTGAACATTTTGTATGGACACTCATACACTATCATATCATTGTTCATAGTTAATGCATGTGCACCTTCCCTTTATAACTCTACTTTCCCTAAAACTTAGTAATGAACGTATTTAGGGTATGAAACCTTGAACCAATGACATGATAGAATGCCTTGAGATAGGTTCTTCCTATAAAGGGGTTTAGGAATACCAGTAAAGCAATCGTTCAGGGAAACATTGCCAAAGTAGGTGTGAAGTCTGCCCAAAGGTGACCGGCCTATGGAGGTTACGTTATCCTTCAATTTTGAGACACTCGTCTCATTAAGATTGCCAGAGCATTCACTTTCGTGAGCTACTACTTCTGGCCAAAGCTGACTTAGAAAACTCACTAAAGGGGAATGGATAGAATAGCTATGCGTGTCTAGGTGAGAGAAGAGCGACGCTTCTGGCCTAAGCTGATTACTAGCTTTGATCAAACTAAAACACAAATAACTAGGTCTATGCGTGTCTATGGACACGAACTAGGGAGACATACAATAGGTCAAAGCTTCTGCCCTAAGGTGATGCTGAGACAATGAGTCATGTCTGTCCCTCAGAGTGGATGGTTTTGCACATGGTTAATACACTCTGATTGATTCGACCTTGACCCCAGGTATGAACTCAAATTATGTAAAGTTCTAAATGAACGTGTGCTGACAATGATCTATGTCATTGTAGCTATGGACGGATCACTGTTGCAGCAACAGATGGCGAGCATTGAAAAGCTCACTAGTACTAATTATTCCACTTGGCAAATGGGTCTGGATTTGACCCTTGGTTATCTAGATTATGATTTTGTTCTATCGGAAAATAAACCAGCGACTCCTACCGATAACTCTTCAGAGTTGGAAAAAGCTCTGCATGCCAAGTGGGAGAAGGCAAATCGTATGTTCATCATGATTATCCGCGCTTCTATGAGTGAGGTCATCCGTTGTGGTATTAAGACCACTGACACTGCACGCGAGTTGTTGAAAATCATCGAGGATCAGTTTGTTGGGTCTACTAAATCTCTGCAATATGGTTATCTTGTCGAGTTTGTGAACATGCGCTGTGATGGTAATGGTTGTGTGAGGGAGTTCATTCTTAAGATGTCTATGTTAGCAATGAAGCTCAAGGAGCAAGGTATTCCCATTGAAGAAACAGCTATAGTACATTTAGCTGTTGCATTCCTTCTGAGTCAGTTTGATACTTTTAAAGTAAATTACAATGCCCAAAAAGAAAAATGGGACTTGAACCAGCTTATCTCAATGTGTGTAACAGAAGAACAACGGTTGTGGGGCAACAAGGTTGAGTCTGCTCATTTTGTCCACAATCCTGCTTATAAGAAAAATTTTAAGAAAAATGATCAAAGAAAGAATCACTTCACAAATAAAGGGAACAAGAAGGACTTTAAAAAGAAAATTGTTGTGAATGATACCGACGATGGCTGTCATTTCTGTAAAAAGAAAGGTCACTTCAAGAAGGATTGTTATTTATGGAAAAATGTTATGAAGAAGAAGCAACAAGGAGAAGCTAATCGTAGAAGCGACGAAGCCCAATGAATGAAAAGCTATTCTTTAGCAATGAGGAGAAATTCTGGACTTTTATTCAATCTTTTAGACAAAATATTTTTTTTTTAATTAGAGTTGTTTATAGTTTTTTACTCCTCTAGATGATAGTTTAACTATTACTTTTGATTCTATTAGTGTTTGATATAGTTCTCTAATAAATAATTTATTTTAATTACAACCGTTGAGACTAGTTATATCAACCTTCTTGCAATTGAGACAATCAGTGGGAGTCAGGAATAAAAGACAATATCAAATTCACTAATGATCATAATATTCCTTAAGGTGATCAGATTAGGATATTAGAGTTTTTTATAGTCTCCTTTTGAGTGGGAGTTATCTCACAAAGGGGCTTCAACCAAAAGATTTTTAGTGCACGTGATCCGGATGGGAGTGTTAGAAACACTCGAGTACATTAATTGAGTGGGAGTTTCTTCCACAAACTTTACTCCATTCTATTTTATTGTCGACACTCTTTATATCTTTGATTATCATTTGATGCATGTTTTTCTTTCTACTCAATATTTTTCATGATTAGCATATGCAATGTTGGCCTCGGAGCATAAGTGCTCAAATAAGGAAGCTTGGGCTATCGTGATTAAGCAACATGATTGTATAGCTTTTATCCTCATAGTTGGGTGATGACTTTCACGTGGAGTATGCCGTAAGATATCAGGATAACATACCTTAGGGTATGAAGCAGGACGAATGCAGGTATACACACAAGTGATTGCATTAAAGTGTGCATATACTGGTGTCACAAAACTACAAGTAATACTCTTGGGTTCATTAAACAGCAATAATTTTTGTGACCATGGAACTGCCTTATTGTCAATTGTAAAGCATGGTACATTATAGGCATTCATGATCCATTATTATAGTTGTTTCTTGAACTTGAGGGGATGATGTATTGTACCAAGTTCCTTAAAAGTCAATGATTTTATAAAATTCTAAGGATGGCCATCCGCTTTTCAAAAGGATCAATTCATGAATTTATTAAAACAATATTTTGCCAGTGTGTGGATCAAGTGGGAGATTGTTGGGTATTTGTGACCTACACACTAGCCTCCTTACTTATTTATTAAAACTTAAATTGGTGAGACTTTCTAAACGTGGTACAATAGGAATCACCACGCAATCTGGTGGAATTCCTAATTTATAGGGTTGTGGTAATCCCTCTTATATTGTGACACATCCTCTAGATTTAGTCTCCTTGATGGGCTAGGAGACTAATCAAGGTCTATTTAAGGAGAACAATGTCCTCTCTCTATTCACTCTCAATGTTATTCCCATCAATAGAGATAGAAAGAAAGAGAGGTGGTTTGTTCTAAAGGTCGTGATCTTGTACCGAGGATCTGCCGATCAAGCACGTCTTCGCGACCATCTGATCAGGTAAGTAAGATTTATCTTACTAATTAATTGTTCTATTTGATATGTTGATCAAACAATTCTAGCCTAGATCTAAAATCTCCAACATGTATAGCTTGTGCTAATCGCAAAATCCTTCTGATTGCTGGATGAACGAGGATTACATCTTCTTCATCAACGACAATAACAACCGAAAGAAAGATTTAGCAGTATGACTCAAAGATGATCATCTCATGTAAGTTTCATGTGAGTTTAATTTTCGTTCTTTTTTTTTTCTTTATTCATTTTTTAAATTAATTGTTTCAAATTTTTAACATGAGTTTAATTCAATTTCACTGTTATTATCAATTTTTTTTCTTCATTGTTTGGAGTTTTCACCATAAGTTTCATTTAATCCCTTGATGTAATCACTTACTCTTTTCATTTTTACTTTTCTCTTCTGATTCTTGTTCATCAAATGAGGTTTTTGCGAATTTGTTTATATATATATATATATATATATATATATATATATATATATATATATATATATATATAAACCCATGTTTCGAGCTCTCATTGGCTGCAACAATTGCATTTGATTTTTCAAAGGCAATGGCAATGACATGCGGCCAATGAGTGCTCGAGTCACGGGCTTATGTCCCATGACTCGAGTTAGGAATCTAATACCTAATGACACGTCATTAAAAATCTGTACCCTCTTATGCTCAGAATGCGGGATCTAAGGATCTCCGGTTTCTCCATAAAACAATCTCTCTCTCTCTCTCTCTCTCTCTCTCTCATATCTTTGCAGCCTAAGTATGGTGATTTTGATGGTTTAACAGTCTAAAATTCAACTGAACAATTTCTAACCAAGTTGGTATTAAATTATGGTTGCACAGGTTTCTATGAGCTTGCAAATCTGTGAAAGCATAGTGCAACGTCACTGGCAATGAGGACACAGCATAAGCTTCACCTCTAATGTGAGGTTGAAGCAGTGACTGCTTTTGACGTCTTAAGGCTTTTTCAAAAAATAAGTTGTTATATTAGTAGGTATATAACCTATTATAGCATCTCATGGTAAAGTTTGTCATGATAAGAGTTTTTTTCAATTATATATTTATTATTATTTTAAAATTTTTAATGTATGTATTGTTGAATGCATGAAATTGTAAATCAGATTGCTTGCCTCCTTTATATATTTATTTTAATTTTTTTCCTTCGTCTTTATTTATTAATTCTTTTTCTCTCGTGCACCTCACGAGTTTTTACTTAGGGCTGCCAACATGCCAGGCGTTTAATAGGTTTGATCATTCGGGCTGGGCCAGGTTCAGGCTAGCCTGGCATGTTCTTTTAATATAGTTGGGTCCGGCCGGATTTTGGCCTTTTATCCTAAAAATTAGGCTCGAAACCAATCCATTGACAACCCTATTTTTGCTAGTATACTCTCTTATTTGTTTCATGACATTATGAGACTGTAAATGTTTGAATCCTGACTTTTCACAGTTTCTAGGGACACTCATCTATTTGCAATCTTTGACCGGATTTATGGGCTAATCGCAAGTAGAGGTCTCTCAATGGGTCAGTCCAGGCCGGGTTAGATCCAAGCCTTAAACAGACCGATTCCTAATCAGGCTTTATGAGTCAGCCCATATGCGTTGCATTCTAGGATTCCCATAATATTGTTTGTAGCAAGGATCAAATTATCGGTTTCGCGCATTATCGAAACCGAAATTTTTGAATTTTGGCCGAAAATTTCACTGTCATACATAATGTGACTGAAATTTTGGATTTAGTTTTCGTTTGGGTAAAAACCGAAACCGATAAATTTTGACTGATAATATGAATTATCGGCCGAAATTTTGAACCATAGTTTGTAGCACCCTGTAGAAATGTTTGTATCAGCATGTACGAATGTGAATGCTACCGAGATTTAAAACCATGGGTAAAAGGCTCTCCTTAAGATATGTTAGTGACACCTCATTCATTTCGGGTGGCTCAATAGTTAGGTCTCGCAAAACAATCTTATCTTTTTTATTATTATAATAATCATAAAAAGTGATATTTCATGCCTTACTTCTATGATCATGTGTGCCACCAGCTAGCCAGAGCAATGAGATTGAGAACGCCCTTTTTGTCTGACTGCTAGTGACACGAGAGCCCAGTTGTTTACAGCGTTGGGCATTAAGGGCACTGTTCACTTTGCCGTAATATGGTAATATTATGTGTATTTTGTGCAATCTTCCTATATTACATTAAAAAGTACAATTACAGTTGTTTATTTTACAATAATTTTTGGGGTTTGTGTCTAATTTTACTCAATATTTTTGGCTTATGATAGTCTAGCCTTATAAAACTTAAAAAATGCAAAAAAAAAAAGCCTTGGTTGAATAAATTCAAGATGAGTGTGAAAGTTAAATAGTCTATGAAGTAGAATTTACAAGGCTTGTTCACTTCATTGTAAAGTTCAATAACACATAAAGTTTACAGGGTTTACTTCTAGCGTGTTGCGCTAAAAATGAATTTTATCTACGTGCAAATTTGCACATGCACTACATTTGGGTTGTCTACGCCAAGGATCAAACTTTCGGTCCAAATTCTCGGTTTCGGTCCTCACCGAAATGATAATTGGACCGAAATTTCGGTCATACTTTGTATGGGACTCAAATTTTCGGTCGAAAATTTGGCCAAATTATCGGTTTTCGCTCAAAATTTTACCCGATATTTTGATCCTTGCTCTACGCCCAAATTTGCACATGCACTAAATTTAAGCTGTCTATGCCGTATGACATCTTCAAAAACAAGAAAAAAAAAAGAAGCACATAACGTAGACTTCACCTTTATATTTTATATTGTACTAAACAATCATTTTACACTAAAATTGTACTTTTTAACAAGTAAAAATGTACTTTTTTTTTCTTTTTTGTAAATTGAAATTTACCTGAGAAGTGATTACCATGAAGTAAACGTGGCCTAAAGTCTAGGCCATCTGTTTTTTGTTGAGGGTTTAAGGTTAATGGACATTGGATACATGTAGGAAATGGAAAATCCTAAACTATGGGCGATATGTTATGTTTTTGGGCTTAAACTATTCTGTTTTGGGTCGGAACCATGACTAAAAATTTCGGAAAATTGATACGTATCATCCAGCTCCAAAACCGATACGTATGGGACGATACATTGGTATGTATCGTCCGGTATATTGACCTTTTGTATGGGAGGCACCATTCATATGGCTAGCAGTTTACATTGAGATATAGACAATGATTTGATCAGATGGCTAGAAACCTCTAATAAGTACGAATTTTGAACCGAATCCCATATAAATCTTGGCTTGCTTGGGCATCTCAATTGAAGAAGAGCTAGCATTTGGTTGTACATATGCCAATTCTTTATTCAAGGTGACTCAAATACCAAAAAAGTGACTAAAAATCACATGACATACATCACACTCAAATAAAATTTTAGGGGCACTTTTTGAGATCTGTGTCATATATGGAATCAAAAATTGATCGTCCGATCATATGCCAATGGTCTCAAGATCTATTGTTTAAAAGATTAGAGTGCAAAAAAATCTCTATCGTCTGATTTAATGCAATCCATTGTCTGAAAGACACGTGGCACCTTATCCGATCATCAAGTGTTATAGTAATATGCATATAATTTAGTGGTTAAAGGTTGAATTTTTTTAAGAGCAAAATTTTATCTTCGACTTGTGAAATAAAGGGAAAATTTTTAATTTTTTTCTTTATAAAATTTTAGAAGGACTAAAGAACCTTTAGAGGATATGGTACAATCGTGCAGGTCCAAATCACCTACCACGTGGCACTTGATCCCTAGGTCTGCAAGCTGAATTACATGTCCTCATTTGTTGAATAGGTTATCCCCTTTGGTAGGTGTTACCCAATTTTAAAAGGTCAACAGAAAAGTCAAATAAGATAATATGAAAACACAATACTACCCTTATACAAGAGATGAGTATCAAATTTAGCGGGGTCTAATAATAATAAGGGTAGCTCTTCATAGCAGGGTGTCAAATTCAGTATCGTATCGGGTATCGGTTCATGGAGGATTGATACGAATCGGCTGATATTAATATGTATCGGCCTTTTTTTTTTCTTTTTTTTTAAAATAGAGGTATCGGCCGATACTAATAGCCGAGTTGGATACCGATACATATCGCTTTACCGAAAAATCAATACGTATCATCGATACCTATTGGTATCGGCCGATATTTGATACAATGCTTCATAGTCATCAAGTTGGGTTCGGCATTCGGCAAGGTTAAAATTCAAAAACAAAAGCATGTTGGAAAATATTAGGTAAACAATTGAAGAGAAAAAATAAAAAATTATTAAAACAATATTATAAAATCACAATTTATTGATTTTTTTTTTAATTAAAAAATCGGGAATAATTTGAGATTAATTCACAGAACCTCATATTCACGAATTTTTCAAAATTTTGGAGAATTGGATGACTATGATCTATGACTACTTGCGTCGGTTGAATCTCTAAGGCCACAAATGCCGAAAATTATTGATTGCTATAAATCAGACGATGGAAATTGTTTGTCGTCCCAATCTTTCATACAATGGATCTCGAGCCCATGGGCGTACCATCAGTTGGTCAAATTTTGATTACATGGCAAAAAGTAATCTGAGAACTACATTTTATCTGATGGTAATGATAGATTCACTTTTGTGATGTGTGCCACATGATGGAATCTAAATGGATCTAACGATCCGACCATCCAAAATTAAGCCTAAAGATCTAGGCGCACGATCAATCAAAAATAATAAATATATAATCTATAAATATGCGCACCTTGAGCGTTAGCCATTGATGGTTGCCGATCTACAACGATCTTCTCGCGTTCAATATCTCCTAGCACAATGGGGATGCTCTCGCCAATAGGGAGGATTGAATTATCTCGAGCTATCGTTGGGACCAGACACCCCTTATATTTATAGCCAAAGAGTCCTATCCCATTAAGGACTGAAATTGCTAATTGTAGTGTGATTAGAAATCACAATCATACCTTAACTGAAAGACTCAACAATCAGTTGTCTATTCTCTTCAAACTCACCAGAATAGCAATTGTACATCTTAAGGTTAATCTTTTACCATTCACTGGTCAACGGGTTTGACCATAGTGATGGCCACCAAAATAGGAACTTCTAACAGTCTCTCACTTGGCCAAACTATGTCAATAAACTCCGATTACCCAATGTTAGCTAACTTTCTTTGAATGGTAAGTCACAATCAATCTCAATCAAAGTCTTTATTATCAGTCCGGTCCAGTGAGAATTGCAACACAAAATCAATGTAGTCAATATATCATATCATCGATATATGACCGCTCATTAGTTACTGTATTGGAAGTCATCACCGACATGGATTCCAACTAGTATGATTTCACATAGATTGTAAATTTATAAACTGAATGGTGATTACATGTAAATTCAATCTAATATTGGTCCTACTTTATTGTCATTTACTGGCACCATATGTTCAAAGGAATTATTTGCATAAAAATGGAAAAGCAAATAAATAAGTTTTATTTCTGAATCAATTAAACAAATGTATTCACTCGCATATATTCACTCTCAAAGGCTATCAAAATTATCCGTTAACCCCATGCGCGCAACATGCTCCAAAAAGAGCGTGGGAGGCAAACCTTTAGTGAGAGGGTCAGCCAACATGAGTGTCGTACTTATCTTTTCAACAGATTTAATTTGATTCTGAACTTTCTCCCTTACAACAAGATATTTTATATCAATATATTTGGAACCCCCACTAATCTTGTTGTTATTGAAGATAGCAATCGCAGCGGAATTGTCACAAAAGATTCTCAGTGGCTTTGAAATAGTATCAACAACTCGAAGCCCTGAGATAAAATTCCTCAACCATATCGCCTCACATGTTGCCTCAAAACATGCAACGAATTCTGCTTCCATAGTGGATGAAGTAGTTAGCGTTTGTTTAACGCTCTTCCAAGATATAGGTCCACCTGCAAGCATAAAAATATAACCCGATGTGGACCTACGAGTGTCTTGACACCCAGCATAGTCAGCATCTGAATAGCCAATAACTTCAAGGTTATTCGACTTTTTGTATGTGAGCATGTGTCCTTTAGTCCCTTGTAAATAGCGAAAAACCTTCTTAGCTGCTTTCCAATGATCCAAATCAGGATTACATTGGTACCTGCCAAGCATGCCAACTATATACGCTATATCTGGACGAGTACATACTTATGCATACATGAGACTCCCAACTGCCGATGCATAGGGAATTGTCTCCATCTTCTTTCTCTCCAGATCGATCCAGGGACTCTGAAGTAGACTAAAATTATCACCTTTAATGACAGGGGCAACGGTAGCGGAACAATTGTGCATGTTAAACCTTTTAAGAACTTTATCAATATAAGCTCTTTGAGACAATCCCAATATGCCACGGGCTCTATCTCGATGAATCTCAATTCCTATCACGCAGGAAGCTTCACCAAGATCTTTCATATCAAAACTCTTTGATAAAAAGTTCTTTGTCTCATGTAACATGCACAAATTACTACTCGCAAGTAAGATATCATCAACATACAAAATAAGGATGATAAACTTACTCCCACTGATTTTAAGATATATGCATTGATCCACAGTATTTTCTTTAAAACCAAAATTTGAAATGACTTCGTGAAATTTTAAGTACCATTGTCGAGATGCCTGCTTTAAACTATATATAGACCTTTTGAGTCTACAAACTAAATGACTCTCCCTCTCAACCTGAAAACCTTCAGGTTGTGTCATAAAGAGATCTTCATGCAAGTCGCCATTCAGAAAAGCAGTTTTAACATCCATTTGATGCAATTTTAAGTCAAAATGAGCTACTAATGCCATGACTATCCGAAAAGATTCCTTTCTAAAGACAGGAGAAAATGCCTCTTTATAGTCTATTCCCTCTTTTTGAGTGAAACCTTTAGCGACTAACCTGGCCTTGTATCTTTCTATATTACCTTTGGAGTCTTGCTTGGTTTTAAATACCCATTTACAGTCTACAGGCTTAACTCCATTAGGTAACTCACAAAGATCCCAGACCGAGCTATGTTTCATTGATTCCAACTCATCTTTCATGGCTTCGAGCCATTGAGTGAATTTGTCGCTCTTCATGGCTTGGCTAAAGGAAATAGGATCTGATTCCTTTCCAAAATCAAACTCACTCTCATTGAGGTAAATTATATAGTCATCAGAAATGACAGGCTTCTTTGCTCTCTCTGATCTACGCAATGGTAGATTATTGGCAGTTGCCATGGGAGCAAGAGCCTCCTCAATGTGGGGTGTGTCAATAGGTATAGCCACAGGTGCATCAACACTGGCTTGAAAAACTGATGTTGGTGCCACTTTTTCTTGGATAAAAGGGATATGAATTATAACCTGATTTTCCTCAAAAGTAATTTTCCTAAGCTCAACACTCCCACTGATCTCACGATCCTCAAAGAATTTTGCATATCTAGTCTCAACAATACGGGTACTATGAGTGGGGCAATAAAATCTGTAGCCTTTTGATCTATCAGGGTAACCAATGAAATGACAACTAATAGTTTTAGGGTCCAATTTTCTTAATTGTGGGTTGTACACCTTTGCTTCAGCCAAACAGCCTCAAATGTGTAAATATCCTAAAGTCGATTTTCTTCCTATCCATAGCTCATAAGGAGTTTTGGGAACTGCCTTACTAGGAACTCGATTTAGGATATGCACCGCTGTTTTCAAGGCTTCTCCCCACAAGAATATAGGCAACGTAGAGTTGCATAACATGTTTCTCACCATATCCATAAGAGTACGATTTCGTCGTTCAGCTACACCGTTTTGTTCAGGTGTTCCCGGTATGGTGTATTGAGCGACAATGTCATGCTCTTGTAGATACAGGGCAAAGGGTCCTGGATTGCGACATGTTTCAGAGTATCTACCATAGTACTCTCCGCCTCTATCAGATCTCACAATTTTAATCTTCGAATTGAGTTGTAACTCAACTTCGGCTTTATAGATTTTAAACACATACAGGGCCTCAGATTTCTCGTGAATGAGAAATATATAACCAAAACGAGAATAATCATCAGTGAAGGTAATAAAATACTTTTGACCACTAATAGCGGGAGTTGGAAACGGTTCACAAATATCAGTGTAGACTATTTCCAGCAAACTCGTGCTTCTGAGAGCCCCTTTCTTATTAGTCTTTGTGAGTTTCTCTTTAACGCAATTAACACAAGTATTGAAATCAGAGAAATCGAGCACATCGATTATATCATCTTTAATTAACCTCTCCATTCTACCCTTAGATATATGACCTAAACGTTTATGCCATAAAATGGAGGAGTTATCGATTGCTCGTTTTCGTTTCTTACTTATTTTATCATTCACATGCATAGAAACTAAAGATTGGGCGTAAGATGAATCCAAGTTCAACTGATAAAGATGGCCCACTAATGAGCCACCACCCACAATATCGGAATTAAATAATAGAGTAAACATATTATGTCCAAATTTAAATTCAAAGCCTAATGAATCCAATTTAGAAATTGAGATAAGGTTTCTAGTGATACTGGAAACATAAATAGTATCAACTAAATCTAAAATGAAACCATTATCTAAAATGAGACGGAGAGTCCCAATGGCCTCCACGTCTGCTTCTACTCCATTTCCGAGTTTGATGGTACGTTCGCCTTTACTTAGCTTCCTGCTGGATCGAAATCCCTGCATTGAATTACTTATGTGAATAGTTGCACCAGAATCTATCCACCAAGTATTGCGTGGAGCATAAACATAAAGTGATTCAAAACACACAAAAGCTAGGTCATTACCTTTCTTAACTAGTCAATCTCTGTATTTCTGACAATTCTTCTTAACGTGTCCCTTCTTCTTACAGAAGTGACACTTGATGCCAGAAGTAGATGTGCTAGCTTCTCCTTGTTTGGTTTTCGGTGGAGGAGCTTTCACGTTCTTTCATTTATATTGTCTCGGTTTTTGCTTGAAATTTCGTTTCGATGGGCCAAGAGCGGCGTAATGGGCACTTTCAGGTTTTTCAGCCCGAAGTCGTTCTTTTTCTTGGACACAGTGAGCGATTAGCTCGTTCATCTTCCACTTCTCTTTCTGCGTGTTATAATTGATCTTGAACGGGCCAAATTATGCAGGAAGAGAAGCCATAATGAAGTGAATAAGATAACCCTCAGAAAAACCCATGTCCAGTTCTTTCAATTGAGTTGCCATGCCACTCATTTTTATAATGTGCTCCCGGACGCCGCTATGACCATCATATTTCATGGTTCCCATTTTAACAATTAGACTACTGGCAAGGGCTTTAGAAGTTCCTTAAAATTGTTCCTTAATGACTTGCATGTATTCCTTTGCAGTGTGTGAGTCAGGAATACCTCCCCGAATCGCATCAGCAATGGAACTCTTTATGATCATGAGGCTCATACGATTTGATCTATCCCATTTTTCTAAATCCGTATGGTTCACTGCTAGATCCTCAGCCGAGGCATCAGCGGTCAACACCTTGGGTTTATCAGATCGTATAACATAGTCAAGATCCATGCAGCCTAGAACAATTGTAACTTGTTCCTTCCATTTCTTATAATTTGATCCACTCAAAAGTTCAATTCCACCAATCATACTGGTTATAATAGACGGGTTCAATGCTGCACAATAATTAAGGGCTTTATTATGTCCACATACAATCGAAGTAACTATCAATTCCACAAGGTTATAATTATCGTATGTGACGCAAAAATTAAAAAATCAAGTAAAACCAATGTGGTTTTATTGAGAAACAATTTGTGTCATTATGAGCTTCCGTTGGGTCGAGTCATAACACACTAGTCGCTTCCTCAATCTATATGAATGATTGTGGTACTAATTGCGTCATTATGACCCTCCGTTGGGTCGAGTCACAACACGCTAGCCAATAGTAAAACACAACTATCATATACCATTAAGGGATTCATCACCGTTGGGCAGAAGAACCGCTTATGTTGTAACGTCAACGTTCACTACACACTATCACTGAATTTGTAACACGGTCTTGGACAAAATTAAACCTCACTATGAAAAACACGACACTAGGAAGGATCATCACCGTTGGGCAGAAGAATCTTTCCAAGCCATGTTTTCAAATTAGGTTTGATAATATTTTAGAAGATCACAAAACGTGTTATGAGGAGGTATCAAAATAGACAATAAACGAGCATTATAATGTATAAGTACCAGCCATAGTGGTGGAGCACAACCTCCACTACCCAATTCTAATGAATGATACTAAAAAAAAATTGATTACACAATTAAAAAATGGAAAAAATAACATCAGGTCATGAAAATATCATAATCGAGAGCTTATTGTCAAAAATAGATCACAAAAATGAATCCGGCATGTCCGAGATAGTCAAAATGCATATATAATGTCCGAAAATCGGACCTGTAAATAGCCCAGAAAAGGCCCAAGAAAAATAAGGAATTCAAAAGGGCCATAATTGGGCCAGGTATCGGGCCAGATCAACGGCCTTTGTGGTCGAATGGGCTATGGGCTCCGTGGAAGGGCCCTGCGGGTCAGGGCCATGAGCCAAAAGGGCTGAGTGGGCCTCAGCCAATGGGCCAGGTGGGCCAAAAAGGCCCATGCGGGTCGGGTGGGCCAAGTAGGCCTAGGCAGGTTGGGTGGGCCAAAAACCCAGACGGGTCAGGTGGGTCGAGTAGGCCCAGCAGGTCGGGTGGGCCAAAAGCCCAGACGGGTCGGGTGGGTCATAGGGGTTAAAGGGTCGGGCCAGGCCCGGTCGCTAAAGGGCCATGATTGCCGGGCGGGTGTGGCCATAAAAGCATATATGCACAAATTGCCCCAAGTGTACTCAAGGCTTCTTCATGTTGATCGACGCCGACGGTCCGGCAGACCACGATCAAATTTCAAATACGACGTCGGACGGCAAACCGGTATCGAAAATGCCCACCTAACTGGACACAAAAAAAAAAACCCAAATTTTGATTTTTTTTTTTTTTTATTTGCGCTTACTCAACTCATTTTAAAGCTTTGACCGATCATAACGCCAATCATGACTCTGATACCAATTGATGGAATCTAAATGGATCTAACGATCCGACCATCCAAAATTAAGCCTAAAGATTTAGGCGCACGATCAATCAAAAATAATAAATATATAATCTATAAATATGCGCACGATCAATCAAAAACAATAAATATATAATCTATAAATATGCGCACCTTGAGCGTTAGCCATTGATGGTTGCCGATCTACAACGATCTTCTCGCGTTCAATATCTCCTAGCACAATGGGGATGCTCTCGCCAATAGGGAGGATTGAATTATCTCAAGCTATCGTTGGGACCATGCACCCCTTATATTTATAGCAAAAGAGTCATATCTCATTAAGGAGTGAAATTGCTAATTGTAGTATGATTAGAAATCACAATCATACCTTAACTGAAAGACTCAACAATCAGTTGTCTATTCTCTTCAAACTCACCAGAATAGCAATTGTACATCTTAAGGTTGATCTTTTACCATTTACTGGTCAACGGGTTTGACCATAGTGATGGCCACCAAAATAGGAACTTCTAACACCACATTTATATGTATAAAATTTCTTTTGGCTGGTGTTACAGCCACACCACTTTATGTTACAGCCACCTCACTTAAACAAAGAAAAAATTTGTTGAGATTATGGCCCTACTGTCATACGGTCAGGTGTTGATTTCACGTGACACAAATCTCAAAAAGCGAATGTGAGCCAGTTTAATGGTACACTGATCACGTTCACTTTTTGGAACTTGTGTCATGTGGAATCAACATTGACCGTCTGATAATAGGCCATGAGCTCAAGATCCATTATGTTAAAGATTGGTATAAAAAACGATCTCCATCATCTGATTTAAAACAATCACCGTATTATTCCTTTGTCCACCATCAGCCTTTTTCATTTTAAAAGAGTTTGACCGCTTTATATCATACAATGGAGATGCATATTCTCACCGCTCTAATGAAAATAGTGCCACATGTACTCGATCAATGACACGTTTTAATCTAGATTATGAACGGGTCTACACTCTTGCTTTAAATGAATATAACAAACCCTAAAATCTCAAGCTTAACCAAGCCAAGCCATTTGGTTTTAAAAAAATAAAATAAAATCAGTAAATCACCACCTAATTAGTTGGACAAACACATGACTTGGTTTAATAAGACCAAACACCTAGAAATTAAGATGGGTACAAAAATAAAACTTAGATCCTATTATATAATTTCTTACTCTTTTTGGACTTACTATAAGAATTCAAACCTAAAGCCTTTGGAATCACATGCCCTAGTCTCCTGCATGTGAGATGTTTTTCCCTATTATGCTATACACTTCAAAGAAATATTTAAGAGTATCTTTAAATTCACCTATCGAATCTTTGAGTTTGTCCAGGCTGAAACCTATTGAGTATTGACTACTTTGAATCAGACAACGGAAATTTATTTTTCATCCCAATTTTTCATACAACGGGTCTTGAGATCATGAGCGTACCATCAGACCGGTTGTTTTTCGATTTCACATAACACACATCCCAAAAAAAGTGACTTTAAAATCAGGTTTGAGCGTGATAACTTCCACAGTAATGTTAAGGTCACTTTGCTGGGTTGTGTGTTTTGTGATCATTTGAGATCTTGATCGTCTGATTCAAAGCAATCAATGATTTTTAGCATGGGTGAACCCAAAGAATTGAGGGCTGAATTTAAAGTTACGAAAGATATAATAACCTTTTTAATGGGTATTGATGAGGGTTAAACTAAAAGTACCCAACCCACACCTTGTAAAGACAAGGGGGGTGGGAAACCGCGTAGAGGACGAGAATCGAGAATCAAACCCACTATTTACTCCCTCACATTTGAGGGAGCGTACCAACTGGGCTAATGCCTCTTTGGTGAGAAGAGCTTATGCTTAAAACCATCATTACCAAGTTTAGGTATGAGAATAAAACGGCTCTCAAAATATACGCAAAAAAACATGACAAATTTTGGGAAAAAACTGAAAATTTTGAAAAATTATGAACATATAGTAAGAATATACGTATACGATCTTATGACCCAGAATGCATTTAATTCGTGAAAAAAATGGATTTAAAATATCTTTTTTGTTTTAAGTGCATTTTTTTTTTTGAAAAAACAACAATGGGTTTTCTCGAAATCACCTTTTAAATGGCGTTTCATACTATTTTTGAAAGGGATAATGGCTTTTGACCGACATTTAAACACCAAATGGTGTTTTTCTTTTATAACCTGGGTACCCGGGCTTTTTAGAGCTCCCGCCTAATGTCAGGGGCACATGCGCACCCAAAATTAGCACATGACAGGTCAGCACAGGATATAAATCCCTAGGGTGGCCTCAAGGGGGGGGGGATTCCAACTTAGGTCTCATACTTTTGGCAGCAGGCACCTGGCCAGCTCGCCTAACCCCTTGAGGTTAACACCAAATGGTGTTTAAATGATCTTATACCATTAAAATCTCACTTGTCATCTCACACCATCGACGTGTGATCTATCATTGTGCCATGTGGCACACATCTAACATCAATCTATATCTCCCAAGTGGCAATCCATCGTTGGAACATATCCTAATCAAAGGATCATGCTTATAAATTGGATGTAAACCATCCAATCGGTGAACTTTAATATCAACCATCAAAATTAAGAACAATTGTTGGTATTAGAGTGCACGGATCAGATGGTTCAAATATCCTAAATAGTGTGATTTTTTTATCTATAACCCATCAATTGATGACATATCACTTTGACGGTGTGAACATTCAAGATCATAAGCCAAGAATTGGTGTAACTTGTAAGATCGTTTAAATACCATTTAGTGCTTAAATGATGGTCAGGGGAGTCGGGCCATTTATCAAAAAAAAATATTTTTTTTTTTAGAAAAAGGCTCTTTGGTCACAATGGTTTATACTAATTAATACAACATACCTTAAAATTTGAAGCTTAGTCAAACCAAAATCCTTAAATTTGAAGCTTAGTCAACCCAAGCCATGTGTTTCAAACAAAGTCCCTACCCACATAATTAGTTGGATAAAACAATTTGATTTTATAAGACCAAACGCCTAGAAATTCACTTGGATACAAAATACTACTTAGACCCTATATATAATTTCTTATATATTTTTTTGGACTTACTATAAGAATTCAAACCTAGAGCCTTGGAATCACATGCACTAGTCTCATGCTCTTCTATATATAATTCTACTATGAAACAACGTGGGAAGTTTTTACCTACTCTACTATACAACATCTATTTGCACCCACCAGAACTCTAAGAGCATCAATACCAAAAACTATTGATTATTTTAAATCATATGATAGAGATCATTTTTAATCTCAATTTTCCATGAATTGATCTTGAGATCTTAAGAGCACCATCAGACAATCATATTTTTATTCCATGTGGCACACATCCCAATAAGTTTTTCAATGAATTGATCTTGAGATCATAGGCGCATATTTTTATTCCATGTGGCACACATCCGAATAAGTTTTTCAATGAATTGATCTTGAGATCATAGGCGTACAGTCAGACAACCATATTTTTATTCCATGTGGCACACATCCCAATAAGTTAACATGATCATGGGCGTACATCTAATGCTTGAATCACTTTTTGGGATGTGTGCTACCTGAAATCAAAATTTAATTGTCTGATGGGACCCTTAAGATCTGAAGATCCATTGTGTGAAAGATTGGGATCGAAAACGATCCCCATCTTCTGATTCAAAGCAATCAAATGGTCTTCAGGGTTGGCGTCATAAGTGTCCTGTGGGTGCACATAGAGATCCCCGAAATGTAATAGTATTTAAAGGGCGCATTTACATGACAAAAACTGATATTTTCGTAGAGGGATAATGACCCATTTTAACACCAAATGGTATTTAAATGATCTTACATCATTGAAATTATACCATTGAAGTGTTATTTATCGTTATGCCATGTGGCACACATCTATGATACATAAATTGCCCAGTAGAAATCTATCATTGGAATATCTCTCAACCCAAACAATCATTCCCATAAGTGGAAGTGAACCGTCCGATTGATGAACCTTAATATCAACCATTGAAATTAAAAAAGATGGTTGATATTATATAGTCCACAAATTGGGTGGTTTGAAACTTCCTAAATCATCATTTTTTAACTTATTGCACTTCAATCTATGATCTAGCACTTTGACGGTATGGATTACCCACATCTTAAGCCATCAATGGCGTAACATTGATGCCTGATTTTGGTGTTTAAAAGACGGTGAGGAGAGTCGGGTAGTTCCATATTCATGCCTGATTTTGCCGGTAAGCGATCAACTTTGAATAGACGCACAACGATTGAAGCTATATATAGTCATGTTCGAAGCAAGATGCATTATAGACAAAATCTAATAGGACAATGTCATGAAGTAGATAATTTTTGGTAAACAATTTTGCAGACAACTTATGTAGCGGGACGTAATTGGCTGCACATATAGTGGGGCTCAAGTACTAGTCTCACCATATAAGCTATCTGAAAAATTGTCTGTAAAAAATTGTCCATCATTCATAATTTTCCAATCTAATATATAATAAACTGACCATGAGGACAGTTGCACCCCATTGATCACCCATTTCAAATGGTTGTTGAAAATAAAAGATTAATATATATAAAGTTAGGGGTGGAAGTCCGATTAACAGAATCGAAACAAAAACTTTGGTTTTGGAATTGGTTCATCTAAAATCGAACCCAAACTGAAATTTTTTCGGTTTCGGTTCCCAACCCCGTGAACTGAAACCGAACCGAACTGATCAACTTCAGTTTCGGTTTGGTTTACAGTTTTTCTGAATTTTTTTTTTTCTAAAAGAGAGTGAGAGAGTGTGTTTTTTTATTTAAAATTTAAAGAAACCGGCCTGGGGTGGTCCGGGTGGGCTGGGCCTGAGTTTTAATAATCTAGGGCCAGTCTAGGCAGTCCTGGGTCGATATTTGTTAAAACTTACCGGCTTGGTTTGGTTCTTTTTAAGGTTTTTTTAGTTTCGGTTTTCTCTCCCAACCCAACCGGTTTTCGATTTCCGTCACCTAAAACCGAAACAGAACCGATCCAAAACCAGTTTTAGATTGGTTTTATGTCGGTATTTTTCGATTTGATTTCGTCGGTTTTTTGTTTTTAATTTTTTGTACTTATTAATATATATATTATTGGTACTCTATCTATTATTATTAAGTCAATGTAATTTTATTATTACTAGAAACTCGAAAGAGGTTTAATAGTTAGTCTTCTGTTAACTAATGAAAAGTCAAAAGTTCTCTAGGAAGATGTTTGAAATGGGTACTTCCATGAGTCAAATTAGGTATCACAATTCACAAGTCAGTCTTTTTTTCTATTTTTTTTTCGAAGGGATCACAAGTCAGTCTTCAAGCAACATTTCATCTATCTTTTCTTCTACTGAATGTAGATGACAAGGGAGCGGGTAGCTCTTTTAGAGCCGAAAATTAAAATTTCGCTGAAATATTAGCCAAAATTTCCCTGAAATTTTGGGTCCGATATGAAAATAATCAAAATTTCAGTCCAAATTATCGTTTCAGTGGGGACTGAAACCGATAATTTCGGCGAAAATTTCAGTCATTTCGGCCGAAATTTTGATCCTTGCTCCGAACTGAAGAAACTAAGGTACTCTCTCACTTTCTGAATAGAATTTATTATTTAATGTTTGTTTTGGTTTCAATGCAAGCATCTATACTCATCGTCTGAAATCTACCTTCTACAATTCGTTGATTATAGTCTGGTTTCAATGATAAAACCTTTGTTCTTGTGGTTTGATAAAAGCGAATGTGGCAAAATTATTATTATTATTTTATATTTTGTGATTGCGGTTTGATAAAAGCGAGTGTGACAAAATTATTATTATCTTACGACTATAAAGGATCCCTCATCAGAAAAATCCTGGCTCCACCACTGGGTACACATATGATGTGCGCTAGATTAATGGAAGAAATAATTTCTCCATAATGACAAGTAATCCGAATGTTATGAGATCCTTTTCGCACCTTGGAAAAGTACCGCCGTCTACCAAAAATATCTCAAATATTATTATGAAGGTAGCAAGGTGTACATAAAAAACACTATGTTATCGGCGATCTCCAGACTCGCGAAGAATTTCGTATTGATCCTGCTCACGTCATATGAAATCGATTTCTTCTGTCAAAACTAACACTTTGGGAGTTTTGCCAGAGTGCTGGTACGCGTGCGTCCATCTTGATCAATCCCAAATACAACCAAATTCTTTGTGCTTGATAGCTTTGATACTATAGTAACCACTTTCGGATTCAACAATCATTCAGTGGGTTCAATTTAATTACGATAAATTCTAGAAAAAAAATTGGGATTAATAGTAAAGATTATTTGGTAATTAAAATATGCACAAACATTGGTAACCTTACTCCATTGTGAGGGAGGAGATCGTGGCTTCGATACTCGTCCTCCATGATGTTTCCCACCCTTGTCTTTCCAAGGTGTGGGTTGAGTTTTGTTAATTAACCCTCACCATTGTAGTTGGGGCTCCCTCACATTGCTCCCCAACTGTCATATTTGTATGTGTGCCTGCTCTTCGGTTCTCAGGGCCTTCTCAGCCTAAAATTGGCCGTATAAAAAAAAAAAAAAAAAAGTTAAAAAGCCTTTAAATAATAAATAAATATATTAGAGTCCCCATAGACTAACAATTCACAATCATAAAATAATAATGCATGCATAGTATGGTTAAAGCATGTTTCAAAATCATAGTGACAAATTTCTCCGAAATTCTATGAATTATTTTTGTAATTTATCGAAACAGGGGTAAGGCGAAATTTTGATGATTTCTATGAAATCGCTGAAATTTCATTAATTTCGATGAAATTAACGAAATTTCACCGTAATTATTAAATCTTTTCTAAATTTTAAATAATAAATAAAATTTTAATGAAGGTTAAATATAATTTATATTTAATATTTTTTATACTCCCCGAAATTTTCTTGAAATTTTTCGAATTTTTCTTGAAATTTATCTGAAATGAACGGAAATGACCCCCCTACGGAAATGTTGCCGAAAACGAAATTTGTCACTATGATCGGAATGCCAACAATTAGGAAAAAATAAAATATTGAGAACAATATTCAACGTGAATATTTAGTAAAAAGTTCGATAGACCACATATTATGAGAAATTTTCTAAATTTTGATTAATTTTAATTCAAACTACAGTACTAGGATAAGAAATCTACCTCTTCTCAACGTCGCAGGTTAGAGCACAGCTCACTAATAAATAAATAAATAAATACCTATTTCCTCTCTAAAATAAATGTGTATTAATAAAAAAGTTGTACAGTATTAACGTCTAGGCATACCTAGACGAAAAAACAATCAAATACCTCTTCCAACCTTACTCAATAAAAATAAAAAATTAAAATTAAAATAAATAAAAAATTGATATTGTGCGTGTGCGAGGGTCAATTATGCATAGATAAATCAGTCAAAATTTGACTTTCACCGACTTAGAGCCACTGACCAGTACAGTGGTGCACGATTGACCCGCACATCTGGCGAAAGAGAGACAAAAAAAATTTGGGTTATTTTTTTTTTGTAACTTAAGGTAATCCCAAGCTTACGCTTGGACTAATCCCTAAGGGATGTCCTCGCCCCCACCGTGTAACGAATATTTCACGATAACGAGAAAAAATTAAGGGCTCTCAGGAATAGTCTCAAGCATAGGCTGCCACTTTCCGGTTCCCGGAACACGATTTGCAACGTCATTTTCTATCTTTCGGAGCTCATTGATGACGTCATTTGCGATCCCTCCTTTGCCGTCGCCGCACCCCGATGACGACATAAATCGAGCCGCGTCTTCCTTTGTCATCACAATCTTCACTCTGATCACACCACTCTCCGTCTTTGAATCATCGTCCTTAGCGAATCGATGAAAGAAGCTAGGGTCTTGATCTCTATACACAACTTTATAGTTATGGCTGCCTAGTACCATATCCTCCACATTGCACTGCAAACCTTTTGAAGTTTCAACCCTTTCATCATGTGTGGCTCCATTCAAGTAAGTGCCCATGCAGTTCCCCATGGTGATCAGAAAATTGAACTTGAAGATGAAGAATGATGAAGATGAGAATATATATTTAAAAAATATATATATATATATTATCAGAGATAAAGATGAAGATGAAGAGCATATGACAGGTGATATATATATATATATATATATATATATATATATATAGAGTTTGTTTGAGGCCCAAGAGTAGAAAATATGGCAGTCGCTGGGGCCTTTAGAAAAGTGACTTTGAAAAGTCTACAGAGAAATCTGTTGAACCAAAACAAAAACAAAAAGGCTCGTCAAATTTCAGCCGTTGATGGTCTGTGATTTAGTGACAGATTCGGGAACTATCGACGTCAGATTTCAGCCTAACCAAGCTATCGAAGTAGACTAAAGCACGACGTACACGATTAGTTTGAGGGTAGATCTATTTGCACCTACCGAATTAGTGAGGGCACCTAGGTTGAAAAATGATGGACTTCTTTGAATCAGATGATGGTAATCATTTTTTGTGGCAACCTTTCACCCGATAAATCTTGAGAACATGGGCGTATCATCAGATGGTCAATTTTGTATTCCACTTAGCACCATCCTGAAAAAGCGACCTGAATATCCGGCTAGAACATGGTGTGTGCCACCTGATTTTCAGCTTATCTCTTGGAATGTATGCCACGTAGAATCAAATGATTGTCTGATGATATGCCCATGGTCTCAAAATCCAGTGTGTGAAAGATTGGGACGAAAAATGATCATGATCTTCTCAGTCAAAGCAGTCAATGAGTTTCAATGTAGGTGCATTACGAATAGATCTACCTTTAGTTTGATTCTGAAATTAATCCAAATTGTCCACGTGGCATATCATTGATTAGATTGGATGAATCAGAAACGTTGAATTGATGGATGAATTCTAATCAATTGATGGATGAATTCTAATCCTGACCATTCAAGAGAATTGGTACATGATGCATGGCCCACTCACCGAATGTGCGGCACGTATTTTGGACAATGCTCAATATGAACCCTAAGTCTAATGAGCATTTTTGTTGGCTACTTTTCCTTGTTATTTTAAAGTTACTTAGTTCCCTTCGAATTTGCTTTTGCAACCTCAAATTTGCCACTATTTGGCAAATCCAATTCAGGGTATGATGAGTTCTTAAAAAGTATTTATTAATTTTATTATATAAATTTACATTCTTTAATAAAAAAAATATCAAATATCATTTATTAATTTTATTATATAAATTAACATAAGACTTTAGCCACTTGGGTAATTTTATATTATTTTATCATAATCTGCTAGTTTGGACATGTCTAAAACCCTAGATTTTAGACTTCTAAACCTCTTAGCCAGACCAAGCAATTTATTTCAGGGAGGGGTTATTCAGACCCGTTTCTCCCTTAAAGAGTTGCTCTTTAATTGGAAAAAATTATTGACTACCTTAAATCAGGCGATGAATATCGTTTTTCATCCTAATGTTCCACACAATAAATCTTGAGATCATGAGTTCATAATGCACCTATCAGTCAATCAAATTTTGCCACGTGGCAAACATCCCAAAAAGTGATCGTAATCATAGGCTTACCAACAATCACTTTTAGGGATGTGTGCCACGTGGAATCAACATGTGACTGTCTGATAGGTTCTTCATGATCTGAAGATATATTGCCTAAAAGCATTGGGACAAAAAATGATCTCCATCTTCATATGTAAGGCACAATTTTTACCCATGAAAGAGCATATGTTCTTCACAAAAAAAGGGGTGCAAATAACGCCACTCTTTATTTATGAGAAAATGAGTAAAACACTTTGTAATATATTGGATGCATAAAAATAAAATAAAATAATAATAATAAAATATAAAATAAAAATAAAATTAGACACACGAGACCAAAGGACTTGAAAATTGAAATTCACATGTTCTTAGTAGACCAAATATAATTTTTCTTAATACTTTTCTTGGTCTTACTATAAGAATTCAAACCTAATTAAATTAAGCCTTGGAGTCACATACCCCATCATGCTCGCTTTGTTTTCTATTTTGAAGCTACATGTGACCTTACTATGAAAATTCAAACCCTAGAGCCTTGCAGGGCGGGGATCAAAATTTCGCCTAAAATTTTGGTTTTAATCAAATTTGAATCGAAATTTTGGTCGAAAACCAAAAATTTGGATCCCATATCGAAAACCCAAAAATTTGGCTGAAATTTTGTATCCCATACAAATTTGGACCGAAATTTCGGTCCAAATTATCGTTTCGGTGGGGATTGAAACCGACAATTTCAGCCGAAATTTTGATCCTTGCTTGGGGGTAACAGTATTTGCAGACCTTGAAAAGGTAAGCGCACCATCAGTAGTTATACGGTTATACCTCATAAGTTGGGCATCAGTTAAGAGTTGCACCCAAGTTTCAGACTTTTTTATTTTCATTTCCACCACTATGTAAAGAAGATACTTCTTTTTCTTTTTCTTCTCCGTTGCACATGCATAACCATCACCACCACAATGATCAGCCATCACCTCCTCTACAATCCATCATCAACACCACCTTCTCCATGTCCATCTGATCAGTATCAGTATTGCCAAGAATATCATATCCGTGTTGGGGGCGAGCCACTGAAAACAGCAAAAACCTCTCGGTTGCTTGCTACCAACAATTATAGTATATAGTTGACGGCACCCCACCGACACATATGAACTTGAAGTGTGTCTACCAATTTAGTGGGATGTGCATTATATCATATGATAAACCTTTTTTTAATCACATGTGCACTGGGGTGTACTTACCTTTTCAAGGTGTGCAAATACTGGTATAAAATAATAATAATAATAATAATAATAATAATAATAATAATAATGTAACAAATTTGAAAATGCTATTACATGTCAAAAGCTAATATTTAATGTCATGAAGGAAATAAGAGATTTATATTTTTTTTTGATAAGGCCATTTTTAGGCCGAGACGGCCTCAAGAACTGAGGAGCAGACACACATACACATATAACATATGAGGAGCAACGTGAGGGAGCACCAACTACAGTATTGAGGGTTAACTAATAGAACCCAACCCAGGCCTTGTAAAGACGAAGGTAAGAAACAGCGCGGAGGACGAGTATCGAACCAGGACCTCCTCCCTCACAATGGAGGGAGATTACCAAGTGAGCTAATGCCTCTTTGGTAAGCAAATAAGAGATTAGCTTCAATAGATGTAATACTTATTAAGGCCCATTAACCCTACTTTAATAAATGAGCCTCTTGTATACTACACAACATTAAGCCTACAACATCTTGCTTTAGGGTATGACTATTCTCACACGTTTTCGAAGTAAGGACCACACAATTTTTCAAAGACGAAAATCATTGACTAATTTGAATCAGTCGATGGAGATTGTTTTTTGTTTCATTCTTTCCCATGACAGATCTTAAGTTCATGGCGCACATATCAAACGCTTAGAAGTTGATTCCACGTAGCACATGTCCTTAAAAGTGAGGGTCAACTCACTTAGCGACAGTTTTTGGCTGCCGCTAATAGTCTTATTTTTTGTAGTGCATGATCTAGGTCACTTTTTTGGATGTGTGCATACTTTGTTGAATCAATGCCTGCCCCCTTGATAGGTGTGACATAATCTTAAGATTAGCTTTTTGGAGCAAAAACAATCTTTTTCTTCTTATACAAATCAGCCAATAATTTTCAACCTTGAAAAAAATGTGTCGGGAGAAAATAACCGAACCCCTTGCTTTATTAGTCTTAATTAACGCGTTATAGGGTGTTCCATGACTGAATTATGTGCAACTATAATTAAGTATTGGAGAGTCAAGAGTTCAAGTTTTCTGTGGAAAAATGGACTACTTTTAAACGTTGAAAATTCACAATTTCTCATAAAATTTCTTTGAAATTTCTACTTGAAGAGTGAAAGCAAAGCTCAGAAGTTAGTCTCCAAACAGACGTTTTCATCATTTTTCTCTGCATGACCAATTCAGAGGGAGTTGTGTGGACGGGTCATAGTATCAATAGTGATGTTTTTTCCGCGTCAAAAGGCCCCTATGAACACGAAAGGATCAAATTGTCACACAATGAATCGATGGCAAGGATCAAAATTTTGATTTTCGTTTTAATTTCGGTTCTGCTTGAAACCAAAATTTTAAAATTTTGACTAAAATTTCAAAGCACTTTTTTATTTTTAAAATTCAAATTATCAAAGAAGCAAAATATCGGCCGATAATTTCAAATTATCGATAGATAATATGCTGGTACAAACCTATATCAGCTGATACGTATTGGCGATACTGATACGGGATACTGATAGGTATCGATAAGTATCGGTTTTTTGGCAAATCAATAGGTATCTATATCCTCGGTATTGGCTGATATGGGTCCGTATCGGCCGATACGTATCCGGTATCGGTCGTCATGGCCTCACGGGAGTTGATCTCTAATAAAATTTGAAAAATAATTAAAAGAGTGGGTAACCGTTAAGTCCTTGGGCTTAAAGTTTAGATGGGTTTTTAATGCTTAGTATATATAATACCTCAAAAAAGTATTGCCCCTTGAGGAGATTTAGAAGCATAAAAATTAGAGAAAAGTACCAGAAAACGCTCAAAACATTTTTTATCACCATTTCGGTTACATTTTTTTTTAATTATATAATGGCGCCCATGCACCTTCAAAGCGGGCGGCATTTTCACGCTGGGTTATTTTTTAATTTCTGGATTTTACCTAATAGGCCCTGCTGATGAGTAGTGAAATATGATGATATTTCACCCCTAAATACCTATATTTAGCCGTCCGATGAAGGCTATCTGATGAGATTTGCTAGATTTGAAGTGTTTCAGGTAAATACAGTCCAAGTTTCTAAAACAGCCCAAGAATCCCGAAAATAATGTCAAAACACTGCTATTTTGGGTCATTGAGAACTTAGTGCGACTTGCAGCTCAATTTGGACCTTCAAGACGTCAGATTCAGGAAATTGCTAAAACATAAAAGTTGTAGAGCTCGTCGTCAGCTTTCCAACGCTTCAAGAATCACCTCAATCCGAGTTCGGTACAGAAAATTATGAGCAAAATACCGAGGCAGTATCTGATGATGAAAATTTCGAATTCACGAAAATTACTCTTAGATGTCGATCGAGAGAGGTATTAGGTTAGGCTATTATAAAAGGGAAGCCACGAGTTTCTTAGGATTATTATTATTTTTTGCAATTAGAATATTATTCATTCTTTATTTTTAGTTTTAGGGCTCTTCACTTTGGGGAATATTTTCTTCATCTTTTCAAGTCTTCTTCTCCTTCTTCTAGGGTTTATTCAGGTAGATTGTTCTAGGATTTGCATTATTTTCTCTCGAGAAATTCATAGATTGTATTTAGGAAAAACAATTGCAAATATCTTTTGGAAGAAATAAAAGAGGAATGACTTTGAAAGAAAAGGAGATCAAACACCAAAGATGAGCTAAATCATCGATGATCGGGAAGATCGACCCAGATAAGTACCCATGTTTATGATTAATACATGATCTATTATTGTTATCATGGAATCATTTTGCTCAAAGTTTGTGTGATTGAAAATATTTTCAATGCTTTGTTATGACCGTTGATTGCGGCGTATCAGCCGTAATCGCTAGATCCGGACCGCAGTCGATCTGATCAGTAGAGCGATTATGTCGATTGTCGTGATCTAAATATCATGAGATACGCTATGCTTTTTACATGACTCATACCGCAATGTTAGGCTGAGTCATTGTTTTTAGATAGGGTATGCCGGATTGATGATCATATTTTATTTCAAGTCATTTTTCTAGATGAATGATGGTGTGAATGATGATTTAATGAAACTGTGAGTTTTAATGATAGAAAAGTGCGAATCAGTAGCATATTCCTTGATCTCATTTTAATATTGTTCGTAGATTTATCAGTAATTAATTGTTTAGATTAATTTATTTTTCTGCATTTAGGAAAAGTGCGTTAAGTTTTTGGTAAAATTGAATCTGCCCTTTGGTACTTCCTTAGGGACGTTTTTAAAATCTCTAAAAGAATTAATTAAAAATTCACGTTTCCCTGTGGGTTCGACACCCCTGTTCTTGCCATACTGCAATAGATCTTGTGCACTTGCAAGGGTTACATTCTAAATCGATCACCTGCCAATAAGGGTATGGACTCATATACTCTCCTCACTTGGTTGTCATTTTACCAAAATACCCTTAAATTTAAATATCGGAGGAATACACGAAGGATATAGGGATTTTTAGGGTTTCATTTCAGCCGTTTAGGGTCTTCACAACTACCGGAGTTTGGATCGCTGGAATCCCTAAACAAATCACAGTGAAAATCGATGATTTTTTAGTATTTTAAGGTTTCGTTTCAGTCGTATAGGATCTTCACGGTTGTTGGATTTTGGATTGCCATAGTACGCAGAGCCGTCACGAAGGTATAATGGATGGCAGGAGGGGTTCACTAGAATACAGAGTGTCGCCGGAAGAGGCACAAGATCTATTATATGGAAGATTGGGACGAAAAACCATGAGCTAATCCGATTTGGAAGCCACGAGCTAAAGATCTCTTGTTAAAAAGGGCTTTAAGTGGAAGCAGGGGCGGAGCCAGATTTTTTTCATTGGGTGGTCATCTAATCAATTAATGTTGAAAATTTATATAATTTTTTTTCTAAGCAAATGCTAAAAATAAAGAAAATATTTACAAACGAAACTAGATACGAAATAAAAGAATATATATATATATATATATATATATATATATATATATATATCGATTCGGCCGTTCCAACAAAATTGGCCTAATTCAAAATTCTCTCAAAGAATGACTACGAGGTAGCATCATCCTTGTCGTTATCCTCCAAAGAGTAGGATGATGTGGCAATACTTTGCAAGGTACCCATGGTCTGTTAAACGTATCCCGATGATAAACGGAAAGACCCAATATTTTTTTATTAATAATTGTGGTGCCTTTTTAAAATTATATATATAAAGTTTTTTTTGCTTCTTATATATCTTATTGAATTATTCTAGTAGAGTTAGTGCTTTCTAAATGTTAGGATTTAAGCCAAAATTTTAGGATTTAGTTAACTAAATCCTAAAATAGGCCAAAATTTTAGGATTTAGTTAAAAAAATCAGAGAAGAAAATTTTGTTATAAAAACAAATATCATAAAAAAGTTTGTTTCAAGATTTTAGATAATTTTGAGTGGTCAATATAATTTTGGATGGATGAGAATTCACTACTATAAATTAGGACACATGAAGTTTAGTAATAAATTTTTAGAAAGTTTGGGTGATTATTGACCAATCAAGTCATAACGTAGCTCCGCCACTGAGTGGAAGCCAGGATTTGTAAATAAGAAGGGCTTAAAAGGGTCGTCAATGGGTTTGTTTGCAAAAAATGTGAAGAAAAACCGAAAATCGAAATTGGATAGGTTCAGATCGGTTTGAGGGGTTGAAAATTTTGATAAACCAAAACCGAAATATTTCAGTTAGGCCTCGCTTTTACAAAGTCCGAAATTTTGGTTACGATTCGGTTTGGTTAACCAAATCTACGTGCAGCACATGTCAGCAGAATTGATGAAAGTGTCCTACGTGTACAGTACGAACTCTTTAAGAATCTGTAGCTATTATCCTTTTGTATGAATAAATCATCGGTTATTAGTTTTCACCAAACCCGACATGAGTGAATCCAACAAGCTCCAGAACCGATTCAGTTTCGTTTGGTTTCGATTTTGGATGACGAGAATGGAAAACCGATTAGGCAGTATGAGAAAACCGATTAGGCAGTATGAGAAAACAGTTTCGTTTGGATTCGATTTAGTTCGCATACCCAAACTTGCACCCCTAGCTAGCATGCCATAGATTTAGATTAAATCGATGCTTTGTAACAACTCCTAAACCCTAAACCTTTAATTTTTATCTATTATTATGCCACAAATAGCTATCTAAATACGTCTTTGAAAAAACACTCGTATACTTATTATTTCATTCGTCATATTAAGTCTCCAATTTAGGTAAATAAAATTTTATTTTTTAGGGCAATAAAAAATGCAATGCTCTTGCAACTCCCAAGCAAGTCACTGGTGATTGATTACTTCCGTAACCTCAGCAATGGGAGATGGAACCCATCACCAGCAAAAGTCCCCTGCCAATCATTAACCGTCTCATACATAGATATCTCATAAATATCAGTGTCCTAAAAATATGTGAAAGTCAAATTTTGAAAAAACTTAGTTACTAAAAGGGTTGATTATCTTACGATGTGGCCTACGGAGGCAAAAAGGACATGTTGGGTTCAAGTCGATTCAGAGTCAACCCGATAGCAGCTTACCTCAATCTGGACTTGACTCAACCCTATATTATTGCACGATAGTCCCACATTGCCTAGGTCAATGTCCTTTGGCTATGCATAAACCAAGTAAAAATTCGTTTTACAAGACGATTTTGTGAGATTGAGTTAGGCCCATAAATTTTTACAATCATCAGGGTCAACCTGGTTACAATTTACCCCAACCCGATTAGCAAAAACTTGGGTGGGGTAGGGCCGAGTTGGCCTAGTGGGGTAGGTTGTGCTCGGATCAAAACCTAGGACCTGAAACCAACCTGTTTTTGTGCCCCAACTGACCCATCGGATCAACCGAACCCATATGTAGCCCTAGTTGTGGGCCATAGGTGGGTCAAAAGAGTCAATACTGCATAGAAATCTGTGATTTATTTGGCAGAATCGTTGACGAAAAAAAAAAACTGAGGATTCTCAAGACTTTTGATAGCCAGAGAAATCAACTAAAACTAAGGTACAACCAACTTTATTTTGAGAAAGAGGGCTATTGATTTTTTTAACGGTATACGGGGATCGATGGAAGCTAAAGGAGCTGTTGAGAGATCCTAATGGCAACTACTGCTCCATCAACTCCACTTCTCATTGCTTGGTATTTTACGTGAAGACCTGCAATAATGAGATGAAGGAAACGAACGTTATACTAGGAGATTGCTAGCAATTTGGATATGAACTAAAAAGTTCCTTCTTTGTAGGGATGCAAACCGAACCGAAAACCGAGAGAATGGAACCGGAATGAACCATCCCGAACGCTAATTTGGACGGAACCAATTTTGGTTCGGTTCGGTTCAGTTTCGGGTTTGAGTTAGGGCTGTGCATTTTTTGGACCGAACCAACCAAATCGAACCAAATCGCTGGGTTTGGTCCGGTTTGGATAGATACCGATTTGGGTTTGATTTGAAAAAAAGAAAACCTAAAAGTTTGATTTGGTTTCAGCTCCAAGCCTTCCCGAACCGAAATCGAACCAAACTGAACCGAATGTAGTTTGTATATATATATATATATATATATATATATATATATATATATATATATATATATATATATATGCCATAAGTAAAATGGATCTTTTTTATAGGGCATTTAAGTAAAATGCATATTTTTATATAAAACCCTACCTTTGTCTTTAACCGTACAGTAGAACTTATAGGAAAATCGGTTTAGAAGTTGGGAAAATTTTGATGTGCAAGTAGAACTGATATAGGAAAACGAAGCCGACCGAACCAAACCGAACCGAATTGAATCGGGTAGGTATGGTTTAAGAGTTGGACGGTTTGGTTTGGTTTGAAAATCTAAAAACCGATTAGGACCGGTTTGGTTTGTGATTTTGGTCTAAAACCAACCAAACCGAACCAAAAGCACTCCTAGTTTGAGTGGTAAAACCAAAAACCGAAAGGGATGATGAGAAAACCAAAATATTTTTTTAAAAAAGGGACAAACTCACAAAAGCAGAAAAAAAATTCTTTGTTTGGTTTTCAGTGCAGTGAAACCGATTTCATTTCGGGTCCGGATCGGTTTGTTGTGTACCAACCCAAAACCTGAAAAAATCGGTTTCGGGTAGATTTGGTACACCAAATTTGGGTTGGGACAACTAGACCGGCTAGCCTTGACCGCAACCCAACTCCGACTGACCGGCACAACCTGTTTATCAAAACCTGCAACCCGAGCCCAAGCCCGACCCATTTACAAAATCTCGGGCCGAGCTGGGACAGGTCGGTTTGGCATACTCTGTTCAAAATATAAAGGAGGGAGTCGGGTCAGGTTGGACTCGGGTAAAGAACCTGAATTGATTAATAAACGGGTTGAGGTTTTCAACCCGACCAGACCCCAACAGGTCAAAAATATGGATCCAAACTAGGGACATCAAGGGCTCAGGTTGACCTGATACGCGACCCAACCCAATACTTTATTGGGTCGGGTACATAAAACTTGCTTTTCCAGTCGGGTCGGGCATGAGACATCCGACCCGACCTTCGTGTCAGATTGAGTCGACGAAGAGGTTTTGTCGGGTCGGGTCATGTTGACCCGATCCCACCCGATAATTTATACTTCAAAATTATAAAAACTGAGGTTTTTTACTGGGTCAGGTTTTTGGGTCAACACAGAGGTTTTTTACTAGGTCGGTTTTTTGGGTCAACCGCCGGGTCGAGTAAAGTTCTAGGGTCGTGTCGAGCGGGCATACCCAAATTTCTTGTGAGGCAGCCAAAATTTTGACTTGGCCCGGCCCTTTAACAGCCCTAATACCAACCCAACCAGCTGTGGGTCTTGTCGGCAGACCCTTCTACACCCTTACTTTCATTGAAAAATAGAATCCAATACTTGACGTAGGATTATGTGATGTGGAATTGTGGACCTCCTCTGATATCAAGGCTCAATAATTTCGGTGTAGCCTCTATTATGACTCCCCTTGATGTCAAGTTAGCGGTGCGCTAATCGTAAAAAGGAGATGGATGGTATTAGATGTCTCAAGCTCCTTCTAACAACATGGTCAAACCTCTCGAGGTGCACGTTATTTATGGGCACACAAATTCGTGAAAGTAGGATTGATGGTCAAAGATGAGAAGTGATTACCGTTTACTAGTCTAGGCCATCTGGTTTTTGTTGAGGGTTTAAGGTTAATGGACATTGGATAGATGTAGGAAATGGAAAACCCTAAACTATGGGCGATATATTTTTGGGCTTAAATTATTCTTTTTTGGATCAAAATCATGATTAAAAATTTCGAAAAATCGATACGTATCATCCAGCTCCAAAACCGATACGTACCGGATGATACATTGGTCTGTTTCGTCTTGTATATTAACCTTTTGTATGAGAGGCACTGATATGATGTTTAGCCGTCCAATTAGAAGCTCCCATAAGCCCTTGATTAAAGGTAGAAAATGTTCACGATGCAACTTTAAGGCTGATTCTAATATAAGCTATAAGAAAATTATAAAAAAAATGCGTACTTTAGGTTAAGTTTAGGAAAACGTGCCTGAGTTTTTTTTAATTTTAGGAAATCAAAGCCTACAAAATGATTGATGGGCTACAAGTGGCATGCATGCAGGATCAAATGCCATAGCAACTTTTCCAAAAAAATGATCTACTACTCAAAAAGTTTGACCATAATTCGATGCATATCTACCGTTATAAGTATAGTCAAAGATGCTTAAATCCAATGCCCTAGATTGATTGGGCAGTGACCCTAAGTTTGACCTCTCAAAATAAGAGCCAAAAAGTCTTTTAACAGCTATTAAAAAAAAAAAATCATGCTTTGGATAGCCGATCTACCCAAAACAGGTCTTATTTTTCATTAAATCACAAGATCTAAAATCAGAGGCTTTGTTTTCCTAAAACTATAAAATATCGAGCATATTTTTCTAAAGCAAACTAATGAGAAATTTTCAGAATCGACCCTGTAACATCCCCAGAATTTTGAGCTTTGAATAGTGTCCTTGGGATGCGTGCTCATCTGATTACTGGTGAAACCAAGTGGAAGTCAACTTGATGACCTAGGTTAAATTAGGTTTAATATGAATGTGCTTGTGAGTGTGGTGGTAGATTTCATTATAAAGTCACATACACCTGTTATGAGTGTGTATGCCTTGTACCGAAGGGTTGAATTGGGTTAAAAGAGTTAATGCATAAGAGAAGTTATTTTTCTTTGGCTTTGGTGGGTGGTTAAGGATTTATGAAGAGAGAGAGAGAGAGAGAGAGAGAGAGAGAGAGAGTGAGAGTGACGACAAGGAAGGAGTAAATGCAAGAGATTTTATATGGGATTACGGATTGAACCCATACTTGGGCCGTTAATCACGACGGTAACGCGTGTGGATTTGGGAAATCAAGCTAAAAATCCTAGCTTTTGGAAGCAAACCCTTGAACCATCCATACTTGGAATTGAGGTAAGATCTTTGTAAATTATGATGTGGGTAAATTAGTGATTCTGTTATTAAACTATTGAAGAATTAAATAAATAGGAAAAAAGGAAAATTTTGAGAGAGAGCAAAGCTAGAGGAAATGCTCGAAGAGGGTTGGGTTTCTGTCAAAATCGATTAATCAAATTTAAAACCGATTAATCGATTTTTGACAGAATACAAATCTGGACACAGAAGCATGAAACCGATTAATCGAATTAAGTTTCGATTAATCGATTTTTGGTATTCGATTAATCGATTTGAAATTGATTAATCGTCTGGGTACTCCCAGTGGCTGGAAAATGGGGAGTTTGGGAAAATCGATGGGATCGATTAATCGATTTTAGAATTTCGATTAATCGATTTTAGAATTTCGATTAATCGATTTGAAATCGATTAATCAATTTTGGAAATTCGATTAATCGATATTGGGATCGATTAATCAATTTTGACAGTTTTAGTTTGGGTTCTATTTTGTACCTTAGAGTTCTGGGAGGGTTTTGTACCTTCTTCTGTGCATCATTATTGATGCTTTGTGTATAACGTGACGTACTGTAGGTTGAGCACTCTGATTTGAACATGAGGAGCTACTTTGGACCTTAACGCTTGGGGATTTAAGCACGTGAGGTAGGGAATACTCTGAACATGTACCCTTGATTATGAAATTATGTATGTAGTGACGTAATATGTACATAGATATTTTAAGAGCATAGTCAATTGCTTGTTAATCGAAAGTGAACTAAAGCATGTGAATTAAAGAGGTGTGTGTGCGTGTGCGTATACTAAGTAAGAAACCAGTAAGCTTATAAGTATATGACATCCCAGGGATGAGAACGAGATGTGAGTATCTAGGTGATGCATATGAATATGTGGCATCCCAGGGATGTATAGTCAAATGAGAAACCATGAGAATGGGCTTTGAACAAACTTTTAATATTACAATTAGCACAATTACACGGTGATAAACTATATGTATTTTGCACAATAGATTTAAGGTTTATAGAATACCCCACCGACTCGGCGGTATACCCGTGATTGACTCGGCAGAATATCCGTAACCGGTATGACGGTCAATCCGTACATCAGCAAGACATCCCAGGGATGTATATGAGTTTATATGCCCTGTCGCCTAGGAGAAAGGGACTTTGATTATGTTATATTGAAATATAATTCAATTGGACGACGATGATGGGTATTCCATCGGGGCTTGATGCTATATTGCTCGGGGATTATTTAAGTTATTTGATTTAAGTTTCAAGACAGATCTTCTAGCCTATGAGAACAAAATTGAAAACAAGTTAACACATGTAGAGTAACAGATGCATTCAGTTCATGCTTTCAGTAACTTAAACTGTTTCCCAACTATTTTTATTGATAAATCATGCTTCTAATGTCATTGAATATATGTGAGTAAGATAGACTTATATGTTCAATCAGTTATTTTCCTATTGAGCTATGATGTAGCTCACTCCTTCGACTATACGTCACAAGTCCAGTGTTAGTTGCTGCTGCTTCGGAAGATGTAGATCCAGAGGATTCGGATTACGTGCCTGGGGAGGAGTCAGAGCCCCCTCTTGAGGATTTCTTCTAGAGGACCCTCTGCGTATTTTGATAGATTTTTATGAGAGTAAGTTGTACGGTTTGGTATGTCCAGCCTTCTATGTATAAGATAATGTAATTTTGTTAGACATTCTTTTGGCGAACCATCAGGGGTGACGGTTGTTTCGTTACCGATGGTTCAGGTTGATTCTCTTACTCATGTAGTGGTATGAGATCAGAACTGTTTTTAAAGTTTCATGTTTTGATTTTTTTCTTTATAGAACTGGAGATTTAGTTCAGTATTGGTTCTTATGTAATTGTTTTGCTTTACTATTGCTTGGATATATCAATGTTCCGTGCAGGCTTATGGGGCGTGACCTCAAGGGGCGTGCCGATGGCACAGGTTTCTGGGTGTCGAAATCCGAGCTGTCACAGACCTTGCTAGATTCACCTTTTCCGTCAGAGACTCTATGGTTTCACCTTTCACCAAACTGACCAGCTTGAAGCCGAGCCAACTCCAACTAGCACCAAAAGTTTCAAATATCCCTTCTTATACTTCTTATCGTTATACGTAGTTTAAAATTTAAAAATATGCACTTTTTTATATTTATGCGATGTGAAGCAACATGTATGCCGTATGATTTGAAGGCCACAATATAAAGATTGATGGTGCCAAAGATTGACACGAAACATAATTTCTATCATATGATTCTCTAAAGTCAATGATTAAATTTAATGGTAAGTTTAAATAATGAATCGTCATCACTCTAATAAGAAATCGCCACCGATCTGATAAGCAATCGTCATCACTTGGATAACCAATCGTCATCGTTCTTATATTTGTATTTAAAATTATCAAGATTTTATGTTATGTATATTAGAGAGGAGTTGGTTAGGATGCCTTTTTACCACTTTAAAGACCCTATTAGATTCACCTTTAAGAGGGCGATATCGCCTCTTTAAGAGGGCGGTATCACCTAAATAGACATCATACATTGCTATTCAACATTTTTCTAACAGTGGAAGATAATTGAGCAATAATGAAAAAGAATTTGAACTTATAATAGATTTGGTAGCTTGAAGATAGAATAATGGAACGTCACCACCTTCGAAATGTCGCCGCTTTCAAACAAAATGTAAAAAGTAAAAAAGTACAAAGCAGTAATGATTTGTGATTTTTTACGGCTATTTATTACCTTGGGGCAATTTCGGCAATTCATAAAGGTAGGCGTCGGCTGGACTTGGAGCTGGTCTGTTTGGTGAGAGATGAAACTATATGGTCTCTGACGGAAAAGATGAATCTAACAGGGTCGATTCGAGAAATATCCCTAAACTAATATTAGACATTTTTTTCTAGAAAGCCCTATAAACCAAGGACCAAAATTTCGGCCGATAATTTCAACCCCATACATTTGATGACCGAAATTTCGGCCCCAAATTATCATTTCGGTGGGGACCGAAACTGATAATTTCGGCCGAAATTTTGATCCTTGCTATAAACTATAGCTAAAATTTTTAAAAAGAAGTGTCCCACTTTTAGTAATTATAAATTAGAGACAAGTGCACCTAGCTACTATACACGTGAAACTCTAGCAGCTCGTTGAAAACGAAAATAGTAGTATGCTGCACCATTACCACCAATCTCTATGACACGCCACATGCAATTAGTAATAGATGATCCTGGCCATCCGATTATCAATATTTTTCGGAACACGAGTACGCACAAACAAGGACCAAAATTTCGGTTTTCCTTTCGGTTTCGGAGGGGACTGAAACCAAAATTTTGGACCGAAATTTCGGCCTATAATTCAAATTTTGGCTGAAATTTCGGCTGACAATTTCAACCCCATACATTTGATGACTGAAATTTCGGTTCTAAATTATCATTACGGTGGGGACTGAAATCGATAATTTCGGCCGAAATTTTGATCCTCGCACACAAAAATAAATCCATACATGTATGTATACAAATAAATTGAGGGGTTGGCACACCACACCTCAAGAATCGGAGGTTCTGAGTTCAAATCCAGGTGATATCAAAAATAAAGAAATAAAAATTGCATACAAATAAACATACATTAAAAATAAGACATATGAGGACTTAAAAATTGATAAGTAATAATTCTCTCATAATTCTAATTAATCTAATAAAAGGGAAATAATAATTACAAGTTTTGGATCTTGGAGATGAAACCTAAGGCATACCTACCAAAAAAAGATCCTCACATATAATTCTTATCAATCTAATAGAAGAGAATATTTCACAAATTTGGATCATGGAGATGAACCGAAAAAAAAAAAAGAGATCATCAAGGCATCTCAATTGTCTGAACTCTAGGGCTCTCTATGATGCTCTCCAAAGAGGGTCTCCAACCTTGACATTTGACTTTCTCTCTCACTCTACTCTTCTCAATCTCCATCAAAACTTCCTCCAATCTCTTACTACCTTTCTCCTTCAACTCTAATATTAACCAATCCAACTCCTCCTTGCTCACCAATATCTTAACCCTGAAACTACCCTTCTCAAAACCACCTCCCTTTTCAAAACCACCTGGCTTTTCTTCTTCTCCTACACCATGTTGTGGAACAGCCTTCTCTTGTTGTGGAAGTGGGACAACCTTCTCTTCTTGCCCATAGTAGCTAAGCCTCAAGCTCTCTATGCAATTGCAATTCCCCATGGTTGCCAAATTCCTCTTAAGAGATACCCACTTATTAACTTCTAATTGAGATCCTCTTTTGGGATTGCTAAAACCACTTTGGGGGTTGATGGGAGAGGATCTAGAAAACCACCTTCATGAATGAGTGGTATTCTTTTCCTAGTGAGTGAGGAGGGGGAAATGGATATTTAAAGGATTGAAGAAGTCTTTGAACTTTGTATAGCGTAATGCTAAGCACTTTCTAGTATCATGTTGTTTCCATCTCTACCCACTAATTTTTTCCCCAATTCGAGGATCTTGATCGTTCAATTTACCAAGAACCCCTTAGAAGGCCCATAGCTCAGAAATTGAACCAATTAACACTACAAAAAATAAGACTACTAGCCAAAAACTGGCGCTATTAATAAAAAGAATTGATTGTTTCAATAGCGATAGGATTAGTAATGGAAGTTTTTAGCTGCCGCTGAAACACCTTATTTTTGTAGTGTAGACGATCATAATCGTTTATCAAAGAACAATTTTTTGGACCCTTTACATATTTTTATTGATTTTTCAAAATAAAGCAATTTGATTCGTGAAAATCCGATAAAAAAGAATATAGTATCGATTCAAACGTTCTATAGATTTGACGATATGGATTGAATGTAGCAAGTTCTAATTGACAGTGAGATGGGAGAACTATGAACTTTGATTATGCCAAGCAATATTATATAAAAAACTATTCTTTTTGTCCAAATTTCAAAGTAAATGGTAGTCTACTGTTGACTATATATTTTTTAAAATTTTCCTTTAATTTTTAGTTACTATTTTTTCATTAGTTTTTAAAAATATTTTAAGTCGCTTTTGGGGTGAGCAAAGGTGAGTGATTTGCGTAAAAAACGGAAATTGTGTCGTTTTCGGATTTATCGGTTGAAAGCGACCGTCACGACTTTTCATAAGTCGTTGCCCCGGCACAACGATGTACTTACTCCGGCGTCTTTTCTATGTATAGGGAAATAATTAGATACCCTTAGATTTGGCTAATATTACTAAATATACCCTCATCAATAAGGCACACTTGAGAAGACGTTTAGTGACCTATCATTGGTCGTTCTTCAAAGCATGATCAAGATTTCGGGGTAAATTTCGATTTCGGGCATTATCAAAATTAAAATCGAAATCCGAAATTTTAAATCCCATACAAAAAATCTAAAATTTTGGATTTCGGTGTAGACCAAAACCAAAATTTTGGATCGAAATTTGGATCATTTAAGCCTGACATTTTGATCGTTGCTTCAAAGGCAATGGATAAATTCATGCACCATTGGATTTGCCGAAACATTTGAATACACGGATTTCAATGTAAAATAGACTGCCATGGGGAATCGCGTGGATGTTGTCTGCCCACGATTCAAAATTTCAAATGAAACTAATACATATCAACTTAGGGTCGGCCTAGAGATTTTGGGGGCCTACGCTAAATTAATAAATAAAAATTAAAATGGAGACTTATTAAAAAAAATAAAAATTCTTCGGCCACAGGCCTTTCAACAATTTACTGACAAGGGGGCCTCATTTTGGACCCAAAATTTGGGCCCCGAAGGTGGTTGCCTCGCCAACCTATGCTCAGGACCGACCCTATATATCATCTGATACGTATCGGATTTCGGGGATACATTGATATATATCATAGATACATACTAATTTATCATCTAAAACTGACATGTGTTGCTCAATACGTATCAGTTTTGGAGTTGGGCATTTTCCAGTCATTCGATTAGATCCTTTCGTAACAAAAATTTGGCATTGCCGAAAATAAAGGGTGATATTGAAGCCTTCAAATCTCCCATTAAGAAGAAAGTCATGCAATGGTTTGGGCATGTCCATTGGAGATTGGAAAAGACTATTAAAGACATTGAGAAATGGAAATTTATCCATTCAGATACACCTTTTCCGTCAGAGACCCTATATTTTCACCTTTACCCAAACCAATTAGTTTTAAGCCAAGCCAATTTTAGCTAGCAGGAAAAGTCTTAAATACCGTTTCTTACATTTTTATGGTTTTACATAGTTTAAAATTTTTAAAAATTATACTTTTTTATATTTACGCGATGTGAAGTAACATTTATAGCATCTGATCTGAAGGCCACAATATAAAGATCGATGGTGCCAAGGATTGACACGAAAAAAGGCGACATTGCCTCTTTAAAAAAAATAAAATAATATATATCGACTATCTATACAGTCGATAGCAACGATCTAGGACAGTCGTTTTTGATTATATAGACAGTCGATTATTTTTATTTTAATTTTATTTCTATTTTTTATTTTTTATTTTTTTAAAGACGCGAAGTCACCTTTTTTTCGTGCCAATCTTTGGCACTATCGATCTTTATATTGTGACCTTCAAATCAGACGTCATAGATGTTGCTTCACATCGCGTAAATATATAAAAATGTAAATTTTAAAATTTTAAACCATGTAGAACGATAAAAATGTAAGAAAGTACATTTAAGACTTTTCCTGCTAGCTGGACCTGGCGTGGCTTAAAACTGGTCGGTTGGGTAAAGGTGCAAATATAGAGTCTCTAATGGGAAAGGTGTATCTAACAGAGTCAATCAGGTAAATTTCCCTTGAGAAAAGTATTCGGAAGTCAATGTCAAATTACTAGTGATGGAGAGTTTAGCCCTAAATGTATGAGGCATGGCGAGGGGAAAATGGTCTGGCCCAACTGATTGAGTCTAATTTGCAGCCATTGCATAGGAGAGAATCTTAAAGTCCGTAGTTTCAGTTTATAAGATGACGCGTAGTCAAGATTTTCTCATAACCAATGGCTTCAAATCTTGTTCAACAGGAAATCAAGTCCAAGCAGCTGGACTTGATCGTTGCCCTTAAAACCAGTCCTTCAAATACCCCCATTTGTAGAAAAATACAAAAGCGACAATCGATTCATTGATTCCTAAGGAATCCAAGTATCATTCTTTGCTAAATTTTTGAAAAATGATGTCAATATTGAAACCTTCAAATCTTTGGAAAAGGTGAAAATCATGAAATGTCGTTTGAAATGGTGCGGACATATCCTTCGTAGATCGGAAGCAGTAAAAGGTCAGACCCAGTGCCAAGGATCAAAATTTCGGCTTTCATTTCGGTTTCGGAGGGGACCGAAAACGAAAATTTGAACTGAAATTTCAGCTGAAAATTTGAATTTTTGCTGAAATTTCGGCCGATAATTTCAATCCCATACAAAAATATAACCGAAATTTCAGTTCAAATTATTGTTTCGGTAAGCACCGAAACTGATAATTTGGACCGAAATTTCGGTCATTTCAGCCGAAATTTTGATCCTTGCCCAGTGCACAAGACTCATTTTGGAGAGGCTGATTCTCATACTCGAACCTGCAACAAAACACTTTTGAGCTGACAACATTTGTCATCGCACCAAAGTTCAACCTTTATATGATACATGGCATTAAGAGACGATAATGAACATTAAAGACTTGGAGGGAAGCAGCGAGAAGCCACACGTTGTGCTAGAGTGATAGAGTGTGTAGCCCTAAATCGATGACACAAGGCAGTGATGATGACTATGATTGGCTGAGTCCTTCGAATACTGTTTGCCCCAGTCAAAGTATAAAAAATCAGCCGATACCGAATACGTATCAGTTTTTGGCCAAACCGATACGTATCGGTATTGCCGATACATCTCGGTTTCAACTGAGACCTTTTTTTTTCAAATTGACCAATACATATCAGTATAGGCTGATTCGTATTGGCCTCGGGCAAACCGATACCCGAGACCGATACCGGTTTTAATACCTTGGTCCCAGTGATGGTACAGATTGTAAATTGTCCGCCGGTTAATCAAAATAATTAAATTCTAATGAGTCCATTTTTTTGGGTACCAGTATTTGCCGTTAAAGAATCTTTCTCTAAAACCTTGGGCTTTAGCAATTAAAACCGTTGACTGCCTTGAATAAGACTATGAAAGATCATTTTTTTTCCCACCCATCCACAAAATAGAACTTCAGATCATGGCTCACCCATCAGGTGCCATTAGATAGGTGTTGATTCCACATGGTACACTTCTCCAAAAGGAACTGTGATCACGGCATACTATGAGAAGGGTTCTCGGGTCACTTTTAGGGATGTATTCTACTTGAAATCGTCAGTTGACTATCACATAGGTGGGTCATGATCTCAAAATTTGTTGTGTGGAAGATTGGGATGAAAAACGATCTCCACTATCTGATTCGAGGCAATCAACGATTTAACGGTGGAAACCCTAGGCTACAGAAACAGAAGCTTCGGCTCGAAATACCAAAACTCATTTATTTATTTTTCCAGTCTCTCCTTGATCCCTTGCATCAAGGATCAAAAAATCAAATTTCGTTTCGGTTTTGGTGGGGACCGAAACCGAAATCTTCCCCACAGTATATAAAAGACCAAATATTTGACATTTCGTTTCGGTGGGGACTGAAACTGAAACATTTCGAACAATATCTTGAGATTTTGACCGAAATTTTGAACCATGCCTTGCATTAAAGATTTCAATCTCTCTTTGCAAATCTTGCAAAAAGACGTGATCACCTTGAGCATAATGACCAAGTCGGAGTTGGGGAAAAAAAATCCGGTAAAATTCATCAAAAATACGGTCAAATTCTAAAAAATAAAATAATAAAATATATTAATTAAAATTATAAAATAAAAAAAATTGACAAAATTTGGGAGAAAGTTGTAAAATTCACAGATAATTCAAAAAAAGTATGAACTATTTAGAAATTCGTGAATAATTCCGATTTTATTCATTTTATAAAAGAATTTGATCACTCTCTGAGGGCATGATCGAAATATTGGGGAAATATAGGCCATGAGGCTAATGCTCAATTTTTTACCTAATTGGCTGTGATGCCAGACAAAAAGTCACAGTTGAATAAAGAGAAGCATTTAAATTCTGTCTCCTCAAGAGAAATGCTTACCCACTCCACTTTTTAATTCATTGCAATGTTTGTATAATAATTTTTTGTTATGTTAAAAAAAATCTCTGTAAACGTAAGTAAAACTTGGATATTATTATTATATTAAAAAAAAAAAAAAATTGTATATTATTAATGGGTTCTCATTCATTGTGGCAATGGCGGACACAGGATTTTTTTTTCATGCATAGTGAGTCAGAAAATAAGTAAGTGACTAAATACTCAGATCACTTTTTGGAACGTGATACCCGAGTCTTTTTTGGAATTTGTGCCATGTAAAATCACCATGGGTACTATTCAGTAAGTGCATCATGATCTAAAAATCTTTAATATAAAAGATTGCAAAGAAAATAATATCCCTTCATAAAAAAAAGGTAAAATAATCGCGATCATTTCGTTCAAAGCAGTCAAACACCATCTAAAAGTAATTGTAAATGAAGTTTGAGTGCTATGAATTGGAGGATGGAGATATTTTTTATTTTATTCTTGTATATAATAGATCTTGACATCAAATCATACTAAACACATGATGATTCCACATAACACATATCTCAAAAGAGTGACTCAAGTACTAAGAGTGCTCATGTTTGGGTTTGATACCTATTATAACACTTTTTAACACTACAAAAAATTAGACTATTAACTGCAACAAAAACTGTTTCTATTAACAAAAAAATTGTCGCTAACACCCTTGTTTCTAATAGTTTTAATAGCCTTTAATAATTATTTTATTAATAGCGGCAATTTTTAGTCACCGCTAATAGTCTTATTTTTTGTAGTGTAATGGTTCCACATGATACATTCATTGTCGAATCACGACCTAAAGATAGTGGGGCAAAATATTGGGACAAAAACGATCTGTATCATTTAGGTCAAAGCAATCAAATGTCATTTAAAATTTATGGGTATTTTAATTTTAGTTGACATTTTTTATTTTTTTATTAAAAGATTTTTTTAAACTTTTGAGTAACTAAATTATTATTATTTTTTTCGGAGTTGAACAGGATCTTTTGACCCTCCTAGCCACCTCCAAGGTCCAACCTTGAATGTAAGTTTATACAAAAGAAAAATTATAAACCCCAGACGTTAAACCCCATACAACCTCAGACAACAGGCTTGGAAGGTGAAATTATAATCAATTCATGTGTGATAAACCGCAAGACTGTCAACTAATCAAGATCGGTTATTTTGGCTGTGTATGGCATAGCTTTTTGCTAGCCCCTGTCATAGCGGAGTATACCTGCTTTAGCAGGTATCCCTTCTCATAGTGACCTCTTTGCTAGCCCATCCTCTTTGTTAACATTCTACTATCTATTTTAGCAGGTATCCCTTCTCCTTGATAACTTTTTGCATAGCAAGATTTACCTGTTTAACAATTCTACGGTCTTCTCTACTCACTTCTTGTCAGAGCAAATTTTATTTGCTCGCGTAAGGAGTTAGTAGAGAGCAGAGAGGTCACTGCTAGTACTGGTAAATTCTCCTTTGCAGAGTGTTAAAAAAGAAAATAATAACCAACTAAAGCAGATGAACTCTATTGTAACAAGGGCTAGCAGAGAGCTATGCCATACACAGCCTATATGATCCTAATCATCCAGTTAGTAGATAATTAGGAGATTTGAACACCATAGATATTTGATTAGTGCAATTTTTAAGTCATGATCTATCAAACAAGATGGGGACTAATCGGACGATCAGGATTAATGGGCATCTGTGATTTATTCACGTGCCGATGTTTCATGCATTCCTTCTATGTAGAACACACCATAATTTCTCCTTTGGTGTTGGTATTAGGTGTGCCATCGGTGCATAAGGGGTGCGGGTGGTAGGGTGCCTAACTGGATGAATATTTTGAAGCTCGTGAAGTGGCATCAAGTCAAGTTATTAACTTTGATAAATCTACGCTATCTTTTAGATCAAATATTCAAAGTGGTATGTACCAAAAAATATTTAACGGTTTTGCAATCAAGAAAGGGCTTTTTATAAAATAGCTCCCTATGCTATTTTTTATCACCAAAAAGTCAAATGTCAATTTTTTCTCTTGAAATAGTGCCTCCATGTATATGAAATGGACACTCATACATATCAATCCACGTAGGGCACTGATCAATTTTAATGAATAATTATAATACTACCCTTACCAATAAATTTTCATTTAAATTTTTTATTATTAGAAATTTGACATGTGGATGGAGAGTGCAAACGAATATGTGCCCATACTGACCCGTATGGGGCGCATTTTCATAATTAAAAAAAAAATTATTCAACCTTTTTTATAAAAAAAATATAAATGGGGACGCGTTTTCATACTTTTCTCTATCCCTCAAGAAAAATATTGGGGCTTTCTCATCTTGTTGGGAAGATGAAAAAAAAAGAGGTGCAGAGTTGGTATAAGCTTTAATTTTTTTACATTTCACTTGATCTAGCTTTAAAAAATTTCATGCATCTCTCAAAATTTGACTGGTTTGGCGGTAGAAGATTTACCCGTGCACCACTCCTAATGAACATCTTAGGCGCCTAATACCAACTAAGGTTTCCCTTCAAAAGGGCTGGTATTAGTGTGACGACCCAAATCCACATGCCACAATATTGTTTGGTTCTGGGCTTAGGTCCCGAACCTGATTTTGTTTCTGATATGGGCTTAAGTCCCCACCCAAAACACGTCATGACATATAACATTCGCAATCACATATAGCCTAAGGTTAAAACTTTTCTCGATCCGATATAAGACTATTACAATCCCCCCACTTTATAGAAAAGCCGTCCTCAGGTCTGATACCATTCTGTGACGAACCAGCCTCATATGCCACAATATTATCCGATTCTGGGCTTAGGTCCCCTCCCCGATTTTGTTTCTGACATGAGCTTAAATCCCAACCCAAAACGCGTCATAACATGTAACATCTACAATCACATAAAACCCAAGGTCAGGACTTTTCCCGATTCGATGTGAGACTATTACAATTGGGTACTTGACCCGAGTATTGCCCGCGTTCTTGAGTCAATCTCCTACCAAATAGTCGAGCATTGAAAATTGGACAGCTATATATAAGCAAATAAATTAGTAGAAAATAATAAAAAGTAGACCCGTGCAGAGCTCGAAGCACTAAGGTCGGGTACAATACCAACTCTTTTTAAAATGCTAAATTACTTATTAAGTTAGTAGTGATTTGTTCACCTGCATGTGTAGCGCTATAGCTTGTTCTTTATAGGGTACCTTTATTTTCAATCCAAGATTCTTTTTTCTCAACCCGGTTTCATGTGTTTAAGCCATTACTTATTTTGAATCAAAAGATGAAGATCATTTTTTATCCCAATCTTCAACATATGAATCTTGAGACCATAGTCTTACTATCAATGTTAATTCCACATGGCATGCATCTAAAAAAATGTTTCAAGATCCAAAATTGATGTATGTCCATGATTATTTTCACGTGCATAAAATATTGACCCACTGATTATAGTCCCATGCTCTCAAGATCTATTGCGTCGATGATTTAGACGAAAAACAATCTCCATCTTCAGCTAAGCAGTTAACAATTTAACCACATGAAACCCAAGATGAGAAGGAATATAGTCACAAAAATCACCGAACTTTAGAAAATTTCACAAATTTAAGGTCCCCTGAATTTTTCAAGAATTTTCTTGATCACAAAAATATGAATAATTCATGAATTATTCCCCTATAATTCTTGAATTTTTCAAAAAAATTGTGACTTTCTAAATTTTATAATTTTAATTCTTTTTATTTTCATTTTTAAATTTTTCGCACTAATTTTTTCTCTGAATATTTTCCCGAACTTCTCGAATTTTAACCTCACCGAACTATTGCCAAACTCCGATTTGGTGACTATGAGAAGGAAGACTCTTGGATTGTAAATAAAGGTACCTTCATATTTAATGACATTCAGTTTTGGGCTATTTTTTATTAGAGTTAACCCAACCGCGAACTTAGTTAAAGGTTTTTTGGACACGTGGCATGTAATTTCACCTAAATGTGCCGTGTGATTTAGAGACCATGATCTAACAGATCTAATGGTGTAAAACATTGTCATCATATGATTCAAAGCTTTAAGATTAACAGCTATCAGGTAAATCGCCAAAATAGTTTATTCAGCTCATCTGACTAGTATTGATTACTTTGAAATTTGAATCACATCATATGATAGAAATATTTTTTGCTCCAATCTTTCCAACACCGGAGATCTTTAGATTATGGTCTTCAAATTTCATGACACTAGGGGTTTAGGTCCGATACCTAAAACCAATTCACAAAGATAAGTTACGAATATCAGGTACCAATCTGAGCATCAAGGTATTCGGGATGATCAGCAACACACGCATAGTACAAGCGGTCATTGATCGGGAAGATCGGGTGTTGTCCACAGGCCAAACATTACGAAGCAAACATTACCATCCAATCACAAACCTGTAAATGGACGGTAAAAAACAAGTGCAAAAGTTGACTACATGTAAAATTGTATATGGCTTTTATCATCCAATCATCGTGACTTTGGGGCATAGGCGAATCAGGGGGGCGGTGTACCGTGTTGATGGCTCGACACGTGTATTTTGATGCCCCAAATATGATCACTTTGACATGATGGGGATTGGTCAGCACACGGATATGGCATGACATATGATTAGAGTTGCAAGCATGTCCCGTTGGGACGGGTTTAGTGTCAACCTGAACTCGACCTATTAGCCACTTCCCTAGACTTGAACCTGACCTGTTAACCTCTAAAACTTGACCTGAATAGAACCTGACTTATTCAAAACAAAACACCCTGATCTGGACCTGACTTGAACCCGACCTGCTACTTGGACCTGGCATAACCTGAACCTGACTAGCATGTGTAATATTTTTCGGATTTGGATGTCACCTGTTAATCACTTTCTGGCCTCACCTGAACCTGTTAAAAATATAATGAATATGCCCTATGACAAAGGAGGTACTAGGTCAGATTCGGTTCGGTTTGAGGCTAACTTGAACCTGACTTGTTTATGTAATAGGTTTAGATTTTTCACCTGACCTAACCCTACAGGTAAAGGTTTTCCAAACCCAAACCCAAACCTAAACCCGACTTGTAGCAGGGGGTCTGAAAAACTTGCCAAGTTGACCTGACCTTTTTGCGCCACACACCATACTCAGAATGAGAACAGACCACCATTTAATGGGCAGACCCTAAGATGGCACAGAGATCTATGGGCTCTTAGCATACACACATCTCCAAGTCGACAAGCGCATAGTGTTCATGCCATGCACCGGTGGATGGGTCATGCACCATATGCAAACTCTAGACAAAATGTAAATAGCATAGCATGCATCAGAATCCAGAATCAGACCTATCCACGAATAATGCATGAAAAGAGGAAACTAACACAACTGTCCATGTTTAATCCAAGGGTTGAGAAAAGGCGGCACCATCATGGTGCAGAACAACACACACCATCATGGTGCAGAACAACACACACCATCATTCCTCTTCAAGGAGGCTCTGCTTGATCCCATGATTTGATCATATACAAAATAACTCACAACAACAAAGCATATCAAGGTAAATCTCTACTGTTTCAACTTAATTCTAAAATGTTACGTGCATTGTTACTGATTCCAAGCTAGAATCAACTCAAGGCAACCCACTTATACTTACAGTTGCCGTTGGCGTTTTTTCCTGGCAAGGTTCTCAAAGACCTGCTGCACATCTGCCGAAGTGACGGGCTTTGAGGCATCGAAAGACTCCTGCATTAACATAGAGATAATTAAGCACAAAGCCAATCAATCCATAGTCACCAAGTCAGGATTTGGTAATAATTCAGCAAGCTTAAAATTCGGAGAATCCGCCAAAACTCTGCAAGTTCAGGGAAAAATTCGGAGAAAAACGATGAAAAAAATAAATCATACGATTAAAAATATTAAAAATCACGATTTATTGCAAGAATAATGAATTATTCGTGAAGTTAGTGTATTTTTAAAAACATGCGAAATTTTAAAAATTCGCGATTAATTCGTACCTTATATTCATGAATTATTTGTGATTTTTTGTAATTTGGAGAATTTGGTGACTATGAACCAATCTAGTTGGTTTCTGCAATTAAAATAAAACCAGTGTTGTTGAATGAGAAGAAATCAAGCACAGTAGGCTCATAGCATAGAGTAAGGACCCGTTAAGCTTTTAGGGGTACAGATGGACTGAGGCCAGGCAAAGGCTTGTGCAATCTCTTGCAAAACAGCTAAAAGACTTATGCCTGAGCCTGCTTGCAGACTCTGCAGGGAACTGGGCTTGGCACAGCTACAAGATTGGGCCCGAGAGAGCCCGCTAAGCAGATGTTAAGCTTGTGGGCAAAATTTCTGCCTTTGAGCTCCCCAGCCAGACCAAAAGCAGGTCACCTTAAATTTCAATCAACCATGCTTGCATGTTTTTGGTGAAGAAATAAATAAACTACCCCCCACACGAGGTTGACTCTGAGCGCCTGCATCAATAGATGAAGACACTCACTTTTTTTTGCCACGTGATACACATCCATGACCAATCCAATTCATCCAAGTGGTTAGAGATCATGTGTACCTCACCTAGCCCAAATAATATACCCATTGATCAGTACCGTCCAATTCAAAAAATTTGATATGAAAACTTCGTTAGATATTGAACAACAATCTATATTTAAGAGCCCTGGATCGAATGGTTGGAATCCTTTGATGGGCAACAAAATGATTTACGACATGGACAACTTGGATTGGTCGAGAGTGTGTGAAAGGTGGCAAAACAAGCGCATGCATGTCTCATCTACTGCTGCCAGCGAAGCCCCCATTAATCGAAAAACTAAGATGAAAAAACAAACTGTGTATAAAGGAATTAAACAAATAATAAAAATAATCAGAGGACCGGACCCTAAATTCCCCTATTATACATCAGTTCAATTTTGCTTATAAAATACAGGCCATTGCCCAGACGCCTATATAGTTTATATCATCCATTTGGAGGCTCCTCATCATCGCAGTATGGTCTTCAATGTGGAAGGTTTGGATCTATGGTCACGCGTCACATGTACAGTCCAAATAGGTGAGCACCATTGATAGAGGATTAAAATCTTGTATCGGTTTCAGTATCAGTCCGCTGATACTGAGTCATACCGTCTCAAGTATCAAGTATCATTACAGGTATCAGCAACCCAATATACTACAAAGCACATGTATCAGGCAATACCTGAGATGATACCTTTGTCTTGGGTGGCACCAGTATGTGATGTGTCGCCCAATATGACGATAAGTCTCGATATCATCCGAGATTTTGATCTATGCTATTGATGGTGTTCTGTCCTGTGAACACTATATTTGCTCTTACTTTTTTTTCATCGATGAAAACTTCAAATATAAGACCAAGCAAAGTCATGAACATGGGCCAAAATCTCGGACTATAGTGGTAAGGATCGGCCGATACGTACCAGTATCGCTTGCCAGCTGTACACAATTCATTGGGTATCGGTGATACATACCCAAAATATGCCATTTTTCATTGTATCACTGATACATTGAATGTATCGGCAATACCGATACGTATTGTCTCGGTATTGATGGTGGACGATACCTATCGGAAAACCGAGATTTTGATCCATGGTCATGAACATTTACAGCATTAGGAGACATACCAGAAAGGACCTGAGCTCATTTTTCATGTCAGCTATGCCACTCAGAATCTCAATCTTCTGAACATGACCAAGATTATTAAGAAAATTCGACTCTGCTCCTTCTAGTTGTTCCCGCTTCTCATCCCTTCTCTGTTTCCCCATCTTCTCATATTCCTCAATCGTGTCCTCCTTGTCAATCAGATAGTCAATGCCCTTCTCTGAATAGAATTCCACACAAGTACTACACCTGCAAAGAAGATCCCTCCAGTTTTTAGAAAGAAAGAAGGGTTTCTTCTTCTCTAAATCAAGTGGAGCAACTCGAAGATCCACCACAAGTGCACATTTAGGAGTTATAACAGTATTGTTGGAGCAAGAATTTTTATCCTTTGAACCAAAATTTCTGTTCGAGCCTTCTCCAAGGGATGGGTCCTCCTCATTGAACCGAGTTTCAGAATCCACGTGGGTTGTTGTTACAGAGACCATTTTCGGATTCCCGGAAGAATAAATGCCATTTTCAAGTTGTCCAGCAGATGAACAAGCTGCGGAATCAGTTTCCAACACGATGTTTTCTTTATTATCGATAGGTGGTGCGTTGCTTTGCTGAGCAGGTGCCAAACCTGATGAAGGGTAAAGTGTCAAGAAAGAGCATATGAGTGCACATCCCCGACAGATGAAATCCTCATATAGTGGTTCCCCTTCCTCGTCTCTTGGTAGCTGTAGTACAAGCAGAGAAAGGGGTAGATGTTATTAGACATGGTCAGACTTAGAATAGCCTTAGTCCTTACAAGTAGGTATTAGCTACCCAACCCAAGCATGGTTCAAAATATCGGACGATACTGATAGATACCGTTATTGAAGCCCACCGATACATGATACATTTGTTATGTATCGTCGTTACATACTAATACATAGCAATATATCTATTGAATTGCTGATACATTGAATGTATCAGCAATACCCGATACGTATCGTCTCGGTATCTATGGGGAACGATACCTATTAGCAAACTGAGATTTTGAACTGTGGACCCAAGTGCCAAGGCTGGCACTTGGCTCAATCTCCCCTCGACAGTTTTGGGGAAAGTAAAAATACTGTTAAGCGCCAAACCAGTGAAAGGTCAAATGTGTACTTTCACTAATTTGCAGGATCATAAATAAGGCTTGAACATTTGATAAGGAGATTTCCCCGAGTGCCAAGGCTGGGACTCAGGTCGGGTACCTGATACCATCTCATTATTAATTGTGCACTGGAAAGTTCAGTGTCAAATTCAACCAAGAGATGGAGAGAGAGAGAGAGAGCGAGAGAGAGAGAGAGGGAGAGAGGATAGATAGAGGTGTCGTCATAGTCACAAAGTCGGGAATCGGCAATAAATCGGCAAGGGTTTAAGTTATAGGAAAAATCGACAAAAGTCTCAAGGTCGGAAAAAACAAAAAAAATCAAAAATATATATATAAAGATTAAAAAATATCATAATATATTTCAAGTTAAAAATAAAGGTTTTAATGAATAAAATAATATAAAATAAGAGGGAAAAAAAAAAGAAGAAAAAAATCAAATAACATCACAAACATCACCTATTAATCGGCTGAGTCGCGACTTGGCCGATTAATTGGCAATGTAGTTGGGTGACCGCAAGTCGCCGACATTTTTCGATCTTTTGAAAAAGTTGGAGACTTTTGATAATATGGGAGCCGGGTACACATTCCATTGATAAATACCACAAATTAAATGCCTGAAGTAGCCCTTATTTGTTCATAATAAAAATCGTAAGTACTCAACAAGAACGAGGTTTATACAAGCCAACCAACCTCCTCCGAAGGGTCAAGACCAAGATGGTTCTCATGGAACCAGTCCTCACAGATGCAACACTGTATCATCTCTACTTGTTCTTCAGCATCTGGGTCAGGATAAGGGCGGCCGCATGTGCAATATGAACCTTTAAAATTCTGGTTGTATGAATTCTCGGAATTTTCAGTGTCCTTGTCGGCGCAGAGCTTGCAGTAGAACTCACCAAACTTCGAATTTCCGCAGTCACACCTGAACTTTCTCTTTGTCCACAACTCCACAATCTTATACAAGTAGCAAGTAAAATTATCGTAATCTCAGAACATTGTGATGTAATGAAATAGACTATGCTCTCGGAAAGGAGATGTTTTTCTTTAATCCATTAATCATAAAAAAAAAGTACATTACATTATCACAGCAGCTGAATCAGATAGATGGAAGCTCCAATGCAACAGATATTTATTGATAGCGTGAATTCAATTTCGAACTAGTAAGGATAGAGAGATAGGCAATGGCTTTAGCTCTCGTATTATGATTTTCCCCATCTGATTAATCAGCTTTTAGTTCACAACTATGGACCCTAAAGTGATCGCAAACTAATAGATTCTACTATTCGAGCATATTACCATTGTGGATTTCAAGGATGAAAGCATTGTGGCTTCTTTAATGAGTAGTGAGATTTAATTGGAAAGGGAACAATAAAGGAAAAAGGTTATATAAGGGACCAAAGCAGAGTCCCTTTTGAAAAGACTGGCGGTGTTAATCATAGTCACCAATTTCTCCCAATATTTGAAAAAATGGCGAACATTTCACAAATTTAAGGTTCTACAAATTAATCACGAATTATTCTCGAATTTACGAAAAATTTGTGCACTTTTAAAATATTTGCAAATTTTGTGAATAATTCACAAATAATTAAAGATTTTTGCAATAAACCATGATTTTTAATACTTCTTAAATTCTTTTTTATCTTTTTTATCTTTTTTTTCTTTTTTTTTCTCCAACTTTTCCACGAACTTGCCGGATTTTTCCGAATGTTTAACCTTTCCAAATTATTGCCGAACCCCGACCTGGTGACTATGGTGTTAATTTTCGGTGGTGACTTGGTCTTTCATTAGGTGAGCTTGTGAGGTGAAGAGGTTTCACAGCGTCTGGCTGATATTTTTTATCTGGTTAGAGATATATGTGCTACGAGATGCCTATCCTTTAGCTTCTTGAGGAGACAAATTCTTACCCGAATGCTCGCCAAGATTAGGGTTGAGATTGGCATTACCATTATTGATCTCCAAGCACTCAACTTATGGCCTGATTTTGTTTCTCTTTTACTGTTGTGTCTATGCTGTTGCTGCTGCTGAATTCCCAGTTGGCCTTCAGCCAGCTTTCTTCTTAGTTTTTTATTTGCAGACTTCCTGATGTAATTTTGTCTATATTTTGATGTAGTCCTCTTATTAATGACAAAAAATAAAAAGAACTAGTGTAATGGTCTTCATAAGAAGCATACTGCCAAAAATTAATTTTTTTTTTAAAGGCAAAAAATCTCCAAATTAAGTGTGCCAAATAAATCTCTGAATAATTGGCTTAATCGGAAGTTGTCAATTAATCAGAGATTTTTGTTATTTTTTACCCAAATTTACTAAATTTTACTGAATTTAACTGACAGAAATCACGTGTATGCATTTATATGGTTACATGGCTTATTACAGATGTGTCTGTCATCAAACACCTTATAGCGTATTTTGTATATTAAAAATGTTATTCTAACTTGAAATATATAATGATATATTTTTATTTTTCTGAATTTTTGCAAATTTTTAGAAATTAATCCTCTGTCAAACTATTTTCATCTCCTACCTCTGTGAGTTGATAAAAAAATATCTCTCAATCACGGTGATGAAGAATTTGGCTAGGTAAGCAAATAATGCCCTATAGATGAGTCATGGGGAGTAGATATCTCTTTCCGGTCCGAACAGGCAAGTCAGTCAAAGATCCTTCCTTCTAGGAAGAATCTCTCTTTTCCTTCCTTGCTAGGTAAGAAATGATTTGATGATTGTAGAATGGCTTAACAGCATTATGAAATACAACAAGGGTACTTTTACTAGAAAAGGTCAAAGCTTCCTTATTGGTTGAGTTCAAAGAGTAATATGATATAGGTATGCTGGAATTATGGAGAAAAATCTTGAAGTCAAGAGGAATGAAAATTAGTAGAATAAAGACAGAATACATGGAGTGCAAATTTAGTTAACAGCCTAGAGGAAGATTTAGTTATAGAAAATTATTTAGTACCACAATGCTAGTGATTTTGCAATTTAGGCTCTACTTTACAATCAGATAATGAATTTTGAGAGGATGTTTCCAATAGGATTAATACATGTTGGATGGAATGGAGGCAAGCAAGTGTTATATTATGTGACCCAAGAGTTCCACTTAGATTGAAGGACGTTTTTAGAAGACGGTGGTTAGACCTACTATATTATATAGTGTGGAATGTTAGCTACGAAAAAACTACACGATAGAATATTGTGGTCGAGATGGATGTGTGGAGTAACAAGAAAGAATAAAATTCGGAACACGTATATAAGAGGAAATATAAGTGACATCGCTTGAGGTGTTCATCAGAGGCTCGAAGCAAACTATGCATGAAGGGTTGAAACGCTATAAGAACAAGAAAGTAGAGGAAGAGAAAGACCCGTGAAGACCTAGAGGGAAGCTGTGAAAAGGGCCATAAAAGATTGTGAAGTTATAGAGAGCTAGGCACTAGTAAAAAAAATGAGTGGAGAAATAGGACTCGCAAAGCTGGCTTCAACTAGAGGAGACAAGGTCCTGATGATGATGATCATATGAGGTTGAAAAGAACCAACTTCTTCTAAATGAGGAACCATTTTGAAAGAAAGTCGGCAAATAAGATTTCCTTATTGCAAGAGGAAAAACGTTGGAGGCAAAAATTGAGAGCTTAAGGATCAAGAGTGGGAAGAATACTTCCTTCCATTATACAACCAACGCTAGAAGACCCAAGAACTAAATCCAATTTTTTTCTGTTACTAACGAAGATTGAATCATGACACCTGTAGCGAAAAAGAGTGTTGATTTCTACCATAACTCATATACTGCAAACGCATAGAGATGTCCATTAGAGGGTTGGAACATACTAGGAAGCCTAGACTGGATATTGAGTTGGCTGATCACCTTGCAATAGAACTTGAGGAAGAGAAAGTGAAAAGGGCATTTTTCAATTTAGAGAAAGATCGAGCTCTAGGTTCAGATGGATTTACAATGACCTCCCAGCAATTGCCCAATTTCATTGAGATAGAGCTTTTTATACCTTGATAACCAAAAAAATTGGGTATTGAGGAGATTCGAAAGTGAGCCTATAAGCTTAGTGAGTAACATCTATGGTATATACTTAATGAGTGTATAATCATATTTTAAAATATCCATAAAATTTAAAGACCCTAAAACTATTATGCTTTTAAAATATATGATGTAGATATTATTATTTATTATTTATTTAATTTATTAATTCTTGCTTGCTACTTAGTTGTGCTTTACTCTTTCACCCAAATTTATATGATGGTTGATACTTAATGAGTGTATAATCACATTTTTATCATTATTTATTATTTTTCGTTATCATTTATTCTTTTATAGACTACTACACTAAGTGAAAAAAAAATTGTAACATTATTGGGCCTCACCGCCTACGCTCAGCATAATCACCGCCAAGGCCCAGTTTAGCTCCCTAGGGGGTTCGCTGTCTGGCCCCCACCTGGCACCTTTAACGACTATACGAGGCATCCACAAGTTGTCCATTGAATCTCCTATTCGCGATTACATTTTACAATCCCATTTTGAAAAGCCTCGGTAGAGGAAATTCAATTTTAAATTAATCTTACATTGTTATCATGTGGGTATCAATATAAAATTTAACCACTACAGGTCAATGAAATCACTTTGTGCTTTAAATGCAGCAAACGAAAACTCCCCATCACATATCTTAGTTTGCCCTTGGTGTTGGATGACCAGCTAAAGACGTGGGATCCAGTTGTGAAACACTTAGAATGAAAATTGGCTTCTTCAAAAATAAATCTAATGTCTTTTAGGGGAAGAAACAATATAACCATTACCCTCATAGTGTTTGGGACGAGGAAAAACTTAAGTCTCGTTGGCTAGGGCAGTTATGGAGATGTAGTGTACCCAACTGTAACATCTGTGTCGGACCGTAAAGCTACATGTCCAATTCATCCTGACACCCCATCAGCTCTGACACCACCCATCCACTACCAGAAATCAAATTGCACAACCTTTGTGCCACCTGATGGCGCTTCCCTCTCCATGACAAACCAAATTGTTGCATGTCAACATGCTCATCATGTGCTGATGTACCCACCACTTGGTCTACTCATTTTGTGCTTCCTACACGGGTCTCTCACATGCAAAAATTACATGTCAAGTTGTAATATTGTCTCGTACTAACATACTTTGCCCACATGCTCAAAACAAGCTCACCGTGTGTAGCCTTCCCCAACCAGAAAACATTTCACTCAGTTAAGGCTTCAACCTCTTGTCGAGCTACAATCCCATGTGGCTCCTATGTACGCCTCTGATTCATTACCTCGATCCTTTGTGTCTTCACACAAGCTTGTGTCAGAGTCACGACTACTACTATTCATAGTTTCCACACGCAATTTGTGTTAGTCTCTCAACTACTATCATTCGTGTTCACCCCACTCATTTCTATCAGTCCCTCAACAGCTTTTCAAATCTTCAGTGCATGCTTCTGCATGAGTATCCTACCACAGCCATTTTCTGTCTTCATCCCATGCAATGTTCATGAAAATTAACCCTTATCTACATTTCACCTGACTAGTGCCAATACTTCATACAAACAAGCAGAATGCTAGTTCATCACTTGATACTCTACCATCGAAACAAACCAATGCTATAAGCCAAGTCATCATGCCTTCTGCGCCTTAAACAAAAGTCACCCTTTGGAAGGCGTGAAGGAGGTAAGAAATCAAAAAAAAAATGAAGAAAGCAAAACCACATTTTAGGCAACCAGTTCCAGTCATAAAAAAAAATGTCAAAGCATAAGTAGCATGTAACATTTTTCACTTGTCTCTCAGGTCACACTACCTGATACATCCGAGAGAACCTTTGATCCCAAAGCCCACTTGCGAAGCAAATCTCAACAACTGAGCAGATTCTATTCCATCGTGGACTTGTTTTCATTGAAAATTCGGGTATACCGTTCATGCCAAATATCTCAAAAAATCAACTTAAGAACCAATTTCCGTAGTATACTGCCTCTCTCATTCAATGGTCTATTGTCCTTGGAAGCCAGACTTCATTACGGCTGTAGAGTAAACAAAGATGAACTCCAAACTTTAGCCGCATCCCACTCAATGCTCCTATCATTGGCCCATTTATGCAACTCTTTGCAGCGCAACAACCCAGTACCTCAACATCTTTGTTTTTTCATCCTGAGTCGACCTCAAGTTATCTCAGTTCAGTCAGTGAAGCATCCGACTTCTACATAACTATAGTCCCTCACAGTTGCTCGTGCTGGAGATCCTCATTTCGTCTCTCAACACAATATGCATATGAGAACAAGTAGAGGCAGGAAAGAGAACGAGGGAACTGTTGAAGAAATTGGCTGCTTTGGAAAGTTTCTTTTCCGATTGAAGTCATTCCTTCCCCATAAGCCACTCCTCCGTTAGCCACTTTGTTGTGATCGAGTATTTAATGGGGCCCTTCCCTTGTGTGTTAACTTGAGGGCAGTGTTACCTAAGAACTTCTACTTTTGGAATTGTTGTCGTGCCGACACTTGGTAGCACTTGGGCACGCGCTGACACTTGGTGGCTCTTGGACACTCCTCAACACAACACTAAATGAAAATGCCACATAATACCATCAAAATGGTCCTCCTTTTGACACGATAAAATGAACCATCATTTTATAAAACAAAATTGTTTAAAGGTTATTATTTTATAAACTAAAAAGCTAGGGTCGTTTGAAAACAATTTGTATAATATAGTATACTTTTAGTTAGGTTAATGACATATATTATGTATCTTTTCAATACATATATCTCAATGGGCTCTCTAAGATTTCCCTTCAATTTCTTGCTAAATATGTTCTATTTCTTTTTTCTTAAGGCCATGTTGTTGTATTGGAATCTTTAGAAATTGGCAAGCCAAATATCTATGACACCTTGACACTTGGCACTCGTGTCATGTGTCTAGGTAACATCGACTGGGGGTTCATCTATATAATAAACTAAACAATCATGAGTGATTGAGGACTTGTTCTGATAAACTAAATATATAAACACACGCAATAGATGTTGTCTTTATGATTATGTCCATGCTTCATTCTTTAATATAACATTATTATAATGATGCCATAATGTCTTGTTCTTTTACTTTCATGTTATTACTACGAAGTCTCATTTTTCTGTTACTATTATCTTTATTATATTTTGAATTGGCTAGATAGTGACTTGCATGAACATGAATGCGTGATAGATAGTGACATGCATAAACATGGATAGATAGTGATATGTGTGAACATGAATGTGCAATAGATAGAGACATGCATGAGCAAGAATGCGCGATTGATAGTTCAACATCCATGAACATGAATGTGCGATAGATAGTGACATGCATGAACATGAATACGCGATTGTTCGTACATTGTTTGCATATTATGCATGCTTTTAACTTTTTATGCTATGCTATACTGTTCCTATACATCATGCACATGCTCTGCAACGTGCATCACATAGAATTAATAGGGCATTTGTGTCGTTACCAAGTTAGGAACTGAATATATACTGCATGCCTTTGCCTTGGTGTGGTACTTTATTGAAATGCGTTGAAACGATGTCAATGCCTTACTCACATGTCTCACAACTCATGAGAGTATGAGATGTCATGGCTGGTGAGGTTAATGTGAATCTAACATAAGGTTGATGGAGATGTTATCCATGGTACCTCATCACACTTGAGCCCTAAAATATGAGTAAGATATGCAGTAGTTGAGAATACAAGCACTGAAATAGTGTTATAAGCGATCAAGCCAAGTTACTGAACAAGATACTAAATGTTGTAAAAGCGAGCAACATTGAATAAACAAATATTGTTAATTCTATAGTGTTGTGCCTTACACCAATCACTGTAAGGACTTAGCGTCTTCATCCAAGGCTGGTTTCAATAAAAAGGAATATTTCTATTATTGTACTGGATATCTAGGCCAACCCCATTCATCTACATGGGGAATTTATTGTACTGAGATGAAGCTACTACAAATCAGGTATCATGCCACGTGATGGTTGGCATTCTCACATATTATCTATTGTGTGTTGGGCTCCAGCAAATGACTCTGTCACAGGTCTTGCACTGTTTGTTGTAACATTGACCATGTGGAGTATAGACCATGTAAGGAAACTGAATAAAGTTGACAAGACTAAATACTAATAAGATGAGAAGAAAGTAAGATTACGGGGTCAAGTGAAAAGTGTCGATTGCATTATTATTATCGCAAAGGGGAGAATGCGCCTGTGCGTAGAGATTCTATGTGCCCAAATTTCTCTATGACCGACATGTGGCATGGGGCCCACTTTACTAACTAGGGTTAAAACTTTTAAAATATTTAAAAAAATTTATTCCCTTTTAGCCTGTCAGATTTACTTTTCAGAGGTCCCTTTCTTTTCTCTCTCTTGTCTCCCCTTTTTCAAGGAAGTCTTCTTCTTCCTCCAAAAATCAAACATGTCAACTACTTGAATCCCATGATGGAGTTCATTTTTTATCCTGATCTTCCACAGGATTGATTTGGGAATCACGGGCGTACCATCAGATGGCCCATTTTCCTAAAGAACGTAGAGCTCCTATAGAGGAGCACTTATACCCCTCAAATGGAGCGTTGACACCCCTTTAGAGAAGCGTTAGCACCTCTCTAGAGGAGCACTGATACTCCTCTAAAGGAGCGTCGGCACCCCTCTAGTGGAGCATTGACACCCTTCTAGAGTAGCGCTTACACTCCTCTAGGGAAGCGTCACCGGAGCATCGCCAAAGTATCTGACGTACTTCGGAGCTTTGCCGGAGTACGTCAGATAGAGGTAGAAGGGCGCCTTTCTACTTTTGCTTCTAGAGAGGGGGGAAAGAAAAAAAAGAATGGATAGATATTACTTAACCTAACATGGGTTAAATGACGTAAGAGAGGGAGAAACTTTACCTTTTTCTATGCCACATGTCACTTCCGTAATAAGGGGCGTAGAGAGCTGGGCGCTTAGTCTAGGACCTCTATTATTATACTAAGCATATTCATGCATTGATCCATGTGTCATTGATTTTGACTATCTATTCTAATTTGGTTAGATATATTAGATTGAAATGTTTAGAAATTACAATTCATATCTTGATAGGTATAATTATAAGTTATTTAATATCACCACCCACATGTTAGAAAATGTAGTTCATCTGCGTAGATTTGGGTGGATTGGCTGTGCTACAAACCGACTTATGCATTCAATAGCATGGCCCTCTTGTGGTTCATTTTTTTAGATGCATATGTTGGAGACATCTCTATCTATGATATAGACGTGTCTTATAAAGATCCCATAGATGGTGGAGATGTACCTTTGGAGGATGAGTGGAAGCACGAACTTCTATGAGCATTGAGTGCTCTTAGTTTGGGATTTGAGATTTAGAAAGTTTTGATTCAGTCCATGGAGATTTGATCATGAGTTGTTGATACATTATTCGGTTTGTTTATGTTCCATACATTATTGATCAATGCCTGGAGTTGTTTCACCCCAGGTAAATCATTGTAGTCGCTTTAGTTTGAGATGGATGATGTTAGATTCTTTTTCCATTTATATTGATGGATGTTATACATGTATAAATAGACTGAATTAATTATTTTAAATGATGAAACTACGAGCTATCAAAACTTACATTAAAAGACCAAACACGTGATTTGATCACCTAAGCTAAGATGAGTCTTTCAATGTGTCTGTGTTGCAGGTTAACCAATGGTGTCGTTTGAATAAATAATCGTGCAAATTAATAATGTCATTTACTGTAAATATTAAAATTTTGAAGTAAGCATGCTACTTGAGCTAATGTTTTTTTTTTTAAATTCTGGTTCATAACTTTTAAGGGCCCACATTTATGTTAAGATATATATAAGATAAACATGTCTACGTAACCTATTAAGATACGTGTAGGTCATAACGCGAACTCTATGTCCTCGTGAAGAAGTTGAATTTCAGGTCGTGACAAAGACCTATGATAGGTTGTCGAAGCAAATAATCAAGTGGAATTTAAGAAGGAAATGTAAATTGAATGAATATATTTATATTTATATTTTTTATTTTTTATTTTGAAACGGTAACACAAAGCAAATATAATAGAAATCGAAAAAAAAGGAAGTACATACCTTAGTGGGTAGTAAGGAACTACCCGAAAGAAAGCAAAAGGAAAACCCCCAAGCACACAAAAAAGCTTCACCATGGCACCGGAGCAGCCAAAGAGACCAGGACCAGCGAGAGTAATATATTTAAATTATGGAGAAGCAGTATATAGTGTAAGAATTGTATGGAAAGAGGTTGAGTTCCATATTGAAATTGGTTTGTTCAATGGCTTGCTAAAGTCAATATTAGCTTGTATTGGTTATAGATGAATTGAGAACTAAATACAAGATGAGATTCCATGGCATATGTTGTTTGTTGGACACACAAGGGAACAAGGAAATGATAAGGGAGAACTACGAAAAAAGGCTTCGGAGTAAAGGGGTTTAAAAATCAACTAAAAGTGTAAGTTTAGTAATCAAGAGCACGGCTATCAATCTCTTACGATACGCTATACGATACACGATAGTATAGAAAACGATATGTATCTATGATGTGTATCTTTTTATAACTGTATCTTATGATGCACATTACGATACATTGCGATACATGTGATTTCAATTATAACTAGATTTTTATTTAAAAACATTATCACTTATCTATCCCAACTCTACTCTCAAAAAATTATAAAAAAATAAAAAAAAGAACGATAAGAAAAAAGAAAGAAGAAAAAGATGTCTACGAGAAGGAAGATAGATAGGAAAAAGTCGTATTTAACTGCTAACAAAGACGTTGGTATCAATATTGGGGATAGAGATGAAGAATGTAGACTTGTTTTTTAAACATTTTTTTTTAAAATTTTGGCATTAAAAACTGTAATGTTAAGAATCAAGTACAAAAATTTTTTGGAGAAGTTTGAAATTGAAAAATAGATCATATATATATATATATATATATATATATATATATATATATATATATATATATATATAAGTATACAATACACACTCATAACACAGTTATACTTGTGCAGTTATAAAGTTTCTTTTTATATAATGGAAAATTGAACAATTTACGATTTTATGTGAGTGGATTTTTATCTACACCTTATACATCAATCCAATGAGATGTTATGTTCCATTTATTTGATTTAATTTTTTTCTAGTGTGGCAGATGATGGAACCAGTGTCTTTGAGATTGATATATATATATATATATATATATATATATATATATATATATATATATATATATATATATATATATATATATATCACGGCTTTAAAACTCGACAAGTCGACTTCGAACTCGGGTGAGTCGACTCGGCTCGACCAAGTTTCAAGCCGACTCATCTATTGCCTCAATTAAGGCCTCAACTCGGTTGACTCATCGATCCGACTCGGAAACTCGAACGAGTTTTTGGCTCGGCGAGTCGACTTAAGTAACTAAAATTGAAGGACCGACGAGGGTTTTAAATGAACTTAAAGGCGACTCGTCTTCTCTCCCCCTTTATATTTAAAGACTTGGATTTCTCGACAAAAACACGAAGACAGAAGAAGAAAGAAAGAAAAAGAAAGAAGAAACAATAAGAAGAAAGAAAGAAAGAAAGAAAGAAGAAGAAAGAAGCTCGTGCCCTAAAACTAATCGCAGCGCTCAGTCGCCCCTCTCATGCCCTAAAAGCTGAGGTTTTTTTTTCACTTTATAAGCTATAGATTTGAATTGTGCCATAAAATTTAGTATATGGTTGATCTTTAGAATGTGTCTCATTCCTATACCCATCCATGTGTTAAAAAGGATTTGCCCCAAAATAGTATTGCGTGTCTTAAATGAATTGCCAAAGACAAACAAAACAAACAAAGTAAAGAGTACCTCCATTCGTCCGTACACTGAAAAATCATGAATGCTTTGAATCAGATGATGGAAAGCAGTTTTCATCCCAATCTTCTACACAATGGATCTTTAGACCATGGGTGTACCATCAAACGGTCAATTTTATTTCCACGTGCCAAGGATCCCAAAAAGTGATCCTAAAATCATGTTTGAGTGTGATCTGTGTCACATGATTTTTGAGTTATTTTTTGTGATCTGTGCCATGTGGAAACAAAAACTGACCGTCTAATGGTATGCCCATAGTCCAAAGATCCACCATGTGGAAGATTCGGGTGAAAAACAAACTCCATAGTCTGATTCAAAACAGTCAACGGTTTTTCAGCATAGATTCCCTCAGTAATTCAGTAGGCGGAAATAGGGGTACCCAGAAGTGAATGGATACACGGGTGCACAAACTAAGGTTGCACCTTCCATTATAAATTTACAAATAAAACAAATAAGAATCTAGTATATAGATTAGAGAGTACCTCATGGCCGTCGTGGCAAGATAAGGAGCAGCCTGTGCAAACCCCAGCGTTCCCATTAGGAGTACACGTCAGACACGAGAAAATTGCCTGCCTCTTCATATGCCCTTTGAGGTATGTACACTCCTTACCATCATCCCCTCCCAATACCAAATCAGCTTCCTTCAAAGCAAAGAAAAGAAGTAACAAAATGTAAGAGAAATAATCGGTTAGGAATTTGCAAATGTCCAAATCAGACACAGTCCCCCATGCATGATCGGACGGTGTCCGTACATGTGTTTAGCATGTTAGTTCACCTGAATATTATGTTCCCGCCAACACCATTTAAAATTACAGATATAACTATCTCAAGTTTGTGCAGAGTTAGCATATATTTGCATTTTTTGTAATGGATAATAAACGAAAATCTAAAGAACGACTGCCATATTATAAATATGATTAAAGAACCGAGTAATAGAAATAATCAGGCTAAGAGTTTGCAAATGTCTGAATCCAAGACAGCTCCATATATGATCAGACTGTTTATACACATGTCCAGCGTGACAGGTCACGCAATTTTCAGGTCCCTGCCAACATCATCTGATTCCAGATAATAACTATCTCAAATTCGTAAACAGCTAGCATACATTCGCGATTTTTGTAATGGATGACAACTAAATATATAAAGTTTTGTTACTTAATTTGCTAGTCCAACCAGCGAATGGCAAATCGGTTCGGAGTGAAAGTGGCTTGTCATTCAGTTCGGTCCAGTTCAGCGAGATGGGCGATCCGGATTGAATGCAAGTTGGATTTTATTTTTTAAATAAAAAACAAATTGAAAAGGAGGTGAAGAGATTTGAACCCACAACCCACAATCTCTCACGCATACCTACTAACCAACGACACCACCAAGTGTTCTGATATTTAGGAATTTTAATAAATTTGATAAGAAATCCAATGGGCCTAACTCAACCTCACAAAATCGGCTTGTAAGGTGACATTTGCCCAAGATATAAAGAGCCAAAGAAGGGACAGCCCACGGCCGATGTGGGACAAATCCAACACACCCCCACATGTGTAGGAGAGATTGAGCCAAATCATGAAGAAAAGAAATGGGTGACGTGAGGAGAAAGAACGGCTCTGATACCATGATAAGAATTTCATGGGCCTAACTCAACCTCGCAAAATCGGATTGTAAGGTGAGGTTTGCCCAATATATAAAGAGCCAAAGAAGCGCCAGCCCACAGCCGATGTGGGACAAATCCAACATATATAAACTATGTTTAGTTACCTTATCAAAAAATAAAAATAAAAAACTCATCCTAGCCCTAGGGAATTGAGTTCATGTGGCAATAGAACAGAGTAAGAGAAATAATCAGATTACGAATTTGCAAATGTCCCAACTGAGACTGTTCCGTACGTGATTGGACGGTGGTATGTCCAGAGTGTCGGATCACCTGATCTTCAGGTCTCCACCAAAACCATCAGATTGCAGACATAATTATCTCCAATTCATACACAGCAACCATATATTTTCGATGTTCGTAATGGATAACAATCAAAATCTAAATAACAACCGCAAAAATATAAATCTAATAAAAGAACCAAATCCCAACCAACATAAAATTAGCAAAAGCAAGTAACATATGAATCAGAAAAAAGTGTTAAAATGTATAAGAAACCCTAAAAACCCTAAACGCCCAAAATGGGGAAAAAATAGACATTTTTACCAGCTCCTGAGCCTCAACGTCCTTAATATACTCGTCGATAGTTATCGTCTGCTCTGTCTCGTCCTCGAAGGCATCCGCCATTTCGTAAAATCGAAGGTAGAACAAATCAAGCTCTGGAGTGCAGAGCTAGGGTACTAGAGAAATTTAAAACAAATAAAATAAAATAAAAATGAAACCCTAGTATTTAGATCGTCAGAAGTATCAAATGTGATGCCCTAGAAAATCAAAAGGCATCATCGATCAGAAGGGGAAGAAGAGGAGAGAGAGAGAGAGAGAGAGAGAGAGCGATGCGGTTTGTGTTGCTGCTTTATATATATGTAAGTGTGGCTTGCAGCCTTGTTGTGGGTTTTATATTGTGGAGCTTGCGATTTGAGGTCAATTTTCCCGCCACAAGTGCTCCAAGTTTGGTCCCCTTCGGAGGACACTCTTTTTATGGAGCTTCAAGCTTGGCAATTTGGCATTTAGGATTTAAAGACCGATATATATCGGCATATCGGCTCCAAGCTAGTACTTAACAAAATCGGCTGATATTAAAAGACCATTTTTGCTTCACATCATATACAAAAAATTGGCCAATATAATTTGATATGACCCAATATTGGCCAATATTTGACTTATTTGACCCCATACTAAATACAAGTATATGTTGTATCGGATAGGGCCTGATTTCTGTCATAGATGACTGATATTGGACACCACAATTCTAAGAGTGATAGTTGGTATTAGATACATGATACGGGCACCATAAATGGTGTTCGGGTCAATCTCTATGGGCATATTTGATTGGAGACATGTTTAAGGGCACTCGTCGTTATGCGTAAGTATAAAAACACGTTCACCTTTTGCTCTATCAAACAACCGCTCACGGTCAATGTCCCAATTATAACTGTAAAACGCATTTTAAAAGACAATCAATCGTACCCTATGAGTTCATCACCGTTATAGGGTTGTCAACAGGCCAGGCTTCAGCTCGGGCACGGCCCGAATAAGAAATCAGGCCGAGCCCCGACTGCAAAGTATAAGACTCTGCGCGACCCAGCCCGAAAAAATTAGGCCTTTAAAAAAAAATCTTAAAAACTTATTAGAAACCCGATCCGAACCTGGCCCGGCTCGAATAGCTAATCGGGCCGCAATAATTTTAAATCGGGCCCAGCCCAGCCCGATTAGCTATCGGGTCGAGCCTGAGCCCAAAAATTTCTTCAAAAAAAAGGGGCCAGGTGGAAACCCCGGCCCAGCCCGTTGATAGCCCTACCGTTATAACGTGCAAATAAGTGGAAGTATGATTTTAACCTTTTTATTGCTTTGATGTTCTAAAATACTCTATACTTAAAGTTAAAAGTACCTAATACTAATTCAAATTATAAGAGGGCACATAGGCCTTTAACTAAGTAGAGTAAGTACTAAGTACCTCTTGTTAAAGCTTGGCTAAGTTATTACATGTGGTTTCAAACGTCTAAACTAATTACCTTACACTTATTTATGAGCACCCAAATTTGCAAAAATCACCTTTCTCCATTTATGATTTGAAATTTGTCCATTCGTTTTCAAAGGTTGACGATTTGGGAACGGGGTGGTCGCTGCTCGGATTTTTGATTCCGTACCAAGCAATTACAGGTGCTTTTCTGTACTATATATATATTACTTCTATAAAACGCTATTGAAGTTAATTGCCAATTTATACTTGAAATAGGATTTTAGTTTTGTTTATTAACAAAAAAAATTAGATTTTTTAACACACTTTCAGTGTTTCCATCGGGGGGTATTACTATATGCATAGAAACAAATTTCTCCGATTTTGAATAAGTCTATGTTTAAATGAAAAAGTTTTGCTCAGACACATTTTTAAGGATTTCATCAGGGATCGTTGAAAATTTCTTATTTTTCAATTTTATTTTTCTGAAGTTTGTAATTAAATTGCGATTTGTATGTCTTAGTTGTGATAGGCTTATGATGAATGCATTAACCAAATATATACAAGAAGAGATCCTATGGTACATGTTATTTGCTAATAACATAATATTAATTATAATTACCCAGACCCAAACAAGGAAATAAAAAGATGATAAGTTGGAATTGTGGAGGAAAACTTTAGAGTTGGGGGGTTTGAAAATTAGCGAAACTAAGACGGAATGCATGGAGTGAAAATTTAATGAACATGAAAGCCTGGAGGAGGATTTAATTAAAGTAAAAAATCAGTTAGTGCCACATTGCTATAGATTTCGCTATTTAGGCTCTGCTTTACAATCAAATGGTGGATATGAAGAGGGCATCTCAAATAGAATGTAGGTTAGATGAAATGAAGGAAAGTTACCTGAGTATTGCCACCCAAGAGTTTCATTTAAATTGAATGAACGTTTTATAAGATGATGATTGTACTTGTCATATTATATGTTGTAGAATGTTAGGCTACGAAAAAGAGAGACAATAAGATAGAATATATATGTGGCTGAGATGTGTATATTTGGAGGCCAAAAGTAGACACCCTCTATGAAGTGTTGAGATCTCACAACACAAGGAAGTAGAAGAAGAGGAAGACTGGTGAAGGTCTGAAGGGATGCCGTGAGAAGGGATATGAAGGATTGCCAAGTTATAGAGAACTTATCGTTGATTAAAAATGAGTGGAGAAATAGGACTCACAAAGCCAACCTCGACTAGATAATTAAGGATGTGATGGAGATGATGATGATGATGATGATTTGGACAACTCAAAGGAATTCATGCTTAATAAGTTCTATTGGGTTTCTTTGTTTCCGTAGAATTGCCCTATTACAATTAATTATTTGGCTACTGTCATCAATTTGGATGATCGAGACTTTAACGAGTGAAAATTAAATATTTGGAACTCTTAATATGAATGTTTAATTTAACTTTCATAATATTTAAACTTGGTGTAGTAATTATGATTTCTAGCTACCTAACGGAGATTTTCAACTCCAATTATTAATGATAAAGTTCTTTTGTGATGTGACGAACTTACCCATTTTTTTTTTTCGTTTTTCAAAAATGGAAAAAAGGGTTTTTAATTGACTAGGCAATTGCCTAGAAATCTTTCTCCAAGGGCAGCCTACTCAAGCGAGCTTAACTTAGTCAAGGTACTCCCCCTCCTCTGACCTTGGCAATCACTTGTAAGTTCATTACAACCATGCCAACATCCAAAAATTTCTTTCAGCTACACCTTCTTTTCATTTTGCTTGTTACTAACTATGTTGCACATGCAATTCTTTGAATTGCTATTCATAGACAAATTACCTATTTTATGTGCAAAACTTTTGGGTAGACACTCTACCATGCTCTCTATTGGAATTGTTAGTTATACTTGCACTTTCCATCCAATCATGCTAAACTTTTCATTTTTTCTATTTTCCTGCCTATTTTCGGGCTTTGCAATTTAATCTTGTCGTTGTTGATAAAAAAAAAATCAATGCTAAATTTTTTCTCTTATCCAAGTAGAATATTGTACGCCAAGATGAGGGAAAAAGATGTCTACAAACTTGCTAGGATAAGGAAAAGAAAATTGAAGACCTTGATTAAGGGCCAGTTTGGACAGAAAATCTAATTAGATTACAATAATGGTGCTGGTCTTAATCAAAAACATGAAAAATAGGCTAATACTCATTAAACAATTTGCCTTGCCCCATTATGGTCATAGGCTATATTTGGTTTAGCTCTTTTAAGCCAAAGAGCCGCTCTTTCACTCTTTGGCCGGCCCCATTTGCTCTAATGGGGAGTTGTTTTAAGTGATAAAATTACTCTATGCCAGAACAGATTTTATTTGCTCTCCCAGAGAGCAGACAAAGACTTACGTATGCTATATAAGAGCTGACCCAAACGCAACTATAGTTGTTTCAAGTAGGACTGAAAACTACTTTGATCATGATTTGGAGCAAACTGTTCGAGATTACTAAACAGGATAGTCCTACATGTGATTATTTTAACTTAGATGCAACACCATTAATCTAATGTAATTAAATTTCTTGTAGAAACTGGCCCTAAGTAAGGATGGATCAAAGGGTGTTGGGTAAAGGAGATGAGATAAAGAGCAAATGAAATGACATTTTAACGAGTTGTTACATGTGGATTATCTACGAGACCAAGGAGTGGAAGAAAATTGAGGATGATTAATGAGGTATTTGAAACATGGTATCAAAAATCGGCCAAGACCGATACGTATCGGCGATACATATCGGTTTCTCTAGAAACCGATATCGATACCACCCCAATACTAGTATCTGGTATCGGCCGATTCGGACCTATATTGGTCGATATGGATCGGATGTCAACTGATACCCCTTGATTTGATTTTTTGTTTTTGAAATTGTTTTACCTTTAAAAAAATAAAAAAGTTCCGTTTCGGTCCTCCATAGACCAATACCCGATACCCATAACGAGTTAGATTCCTTGATATGAAACATCAAAGAAAAACAGCAATATTGACAAAGATGAAGAAAAGAAAAGCATTGGAACCAAATGACATACATATGGAGGTATGAATTTTGATAGGTGACGGGGTTTATTTTCTTGATTATGTTGCTCAATATGATAATAACCATAAGGAAAAAAGTGCAAAAAAAATTGAGAAAGTGCACTTTAGTTCTTTTTTATAACAGAGAAAGAAATATTCGTAATTGTGCTAAACTCTGAGATACATCAAATCTTTGGGAGAGTGTTTGTGAAACACCTAAGACTAGAATGTGTTGGCCTCAGACTTGCCAACTCAAGACCCATTACCACTGTTGGAATGAATGATTTGTAAGTTACGCTAAAAACTCTATGGTTTCCTTTATTTGTTACCTACAAAACTTCAGGCGCAACCACTCATAAGTTATACATTGAAAGCTTGTCTGTCACCATTTACTTGTCACACACACAATTATACTAATAGGATTATTGTAAGCACACAAAAACAAACCTATATACATTTTTTTGTGGACGACCATTGCTTATAATTGATTTTGTTGAATTGACAATTTAAAAGCAAGACTTGCTTGGACGGTCCGGATCATTGTCATCACAGCCTCATCCCATCAATTTGGGGTCAGCTTTTTGAGTCCTATTTATCCACTCATTTCTATTAGCATTAAGCTCTTTTTAACTCCACAATCATATCCCTTGTAACGACTTCGCTCCAGGTCTTCACTAGTCTTCCACTTCTTCTGCTTCCTTATGCTTGTAGCATCACAATCCTTCTTATATGGTTTTCTGCGTGCCTCTAATGAACAATTGGACAGTCTAAATCGAAGGGCACAATAACATCCATTAGTTTGTGGTTATATGTAGTAGTTATTTCCCTTTACTTCAAATGGAGTTTCTCCTCAATTTTTCCTTAACTCAAGTATTGTCCTCTATTGAAGTGACATCTTTCTATGTTGGCTCTCAAGTATCGTTATTGGTATTATATTCGATGTTTCTATATGGTTTTAAACTTGAAATATATTCAAGACCTTGCTACTTGCTCTTACCACTTAGACCATAATATATTGGACTCTCCACCTGCCACATGGAATTAACATGAATCTATGCTTTCCTTTCTTAGCTTTGGATCTTTTTTTTTTTTTTTTCCAATACTTCGTGGAGCTAATCATCTTAGCTTCTCGTCCATTAACGTAATGCCAAACTGTGACTTCAACTAAGAGCAGCTTTGTCATGATGTTATAAATTCTGATGCTTCCGTCGGTAGGCGGCTTGCAGGGTTGTAATTTTGTGATTTTAGAGAGGAGGCATAGTGACGCAGGCAGAAATCCATAACTATCCGCAAAGATAGTGAAGGTTGGATTCATGTTGGAAAAGATTAAAATTGTAGATATAGTTACGAGAAACAAAGATAATTAACGGAATTTAAACCCGTAATTTTTTACTTTTCAAATGCTTGGTTTTAATTTAAAATTCCACGCTTTTAACTTAGTTTTAAAAATACGGTAAATAAGGTTTTCCATTTTAATTTGGGTTTAGAAAATGAGAAACAAGTTTGTCTGCGAACTGGATCTGCTAATCATAGCAGATTAGCAGCTAGCCTTCCATATTTTTTTTAGAGGAGATGTCTTAGGAAAATATCAATATTTCTGTAAATTATGTTGCGGTTGGCAGCCCGATCTATGCTTCTTTTCTCTTGCAGGTCCATGGCTTAATACTGTTGTGCGCAAAGGTTTTATGATATATTTGGTTTGATCTTTTATAAGTTTCAAGTAAAAAATAAATATTTATGTTTGATAGAGATTTTTTCATGTTCGATAGACTTTGCGATGGTGACCTTTTTTTATTCTAAATGGGATAATTAGAAAAACAACCTTGAAAAACAAAAGTTTTAGCAAAACAACCCGAACTTAAACGTTTTTAAAAAATGGTGCTTTCACAATTTTTGGAACTTCAAAAATCCGTGAAAATATTGTTTTTTAATTTTCTTTTTTTAAAAAATGGTGCTTTCATGGGTTTTTGAAGTTCTAAAAACCGTGGAAGCACTGTTTTTTTAAAACGTTTAAGTTCGGAGTTGTTTTGCTAAAACGTTTGTTTTTCAAGGTTGTTTTTCTAAAGTGCCCTAAAATAAAAATAAAATAGTAAGCTTGAAGTTGTTTGGTTCTCATCCATTAAGGGACCTGACTCTTGTGACCATCGTTTAAACACCAAACTGGTGTATAAATGATCTTACACCATTAATATTTTCAATCTTTCACAAAGCTGCTGATGGCTAACCTTTTTTTGCCAAATAACCAAGCAATCTATCATTAACTGAAGTTGATCAAACATGTACATCCATAAATACTAATAGATAACTTGGTATTTGATGGTAGGCTCTACTAGGATTCTTCCCCTACATGGACAAAGGTTCATAAATCGCTTGTAGGCTCTCCCAGGATTCCTCCTCTACATGGACAAAGGTTCATAAATCGCTTTGTAGGCTCTACCAGGATCCCTCCTTTACATGAACGAGGGTTCATAAATGGCTTTGTTGATGCTAGGAATCAATAGTGTTGGGGAGTCATACACATTTGTTGAGTTGTATAACATTCTACATATTTTATGCATCATTAAGTGGAGCTTTTTTCATGATTTTGGGACACAGTTCTTGTCGTCCATTAAAACAATCTCAACCAACTCTCTGCTGCACTAAGTAGGCTTGTTAGGTATGTGGATGATGCTTCTATTTCTCCATTTATATTCCCTTCTGTTAATATGAAGATTATATTCAGTTTGCCTTCCTCTCTTTCCTTCCGTATATAAGATCAAAGTTAATCCACTAATAAATGGTCCATTTGGTGATATATGTCATATCAGATGTAATATCAGCCCTTATAGGCCGATATGCGATACACGTCGGCCGATATGGCACATCACACACACACACACACACACACATATATATTGATTCCAACATTATCGGTTGATAGATATCAGAATCATGTGATATTAAAGACCTTATTACAAATTAAGATTAAAAAATTAGTTCTACTTACCATATAGGATTTGCTGTCATTCAAGAGGCGACCGGCAATCATGACCAAATTCCATAATCTTTCATCCATGTTCTAAGTTTTAACTAACTCGACACCACTACAATTGCAGAAACTAGTTTAAGCATGACTCTTTCAAGAGACAATGTAAGATTACGAAGTTTATCTATAGCACTTTAACTCTCGAATCTTGTCAAAAATTGACTTTCGGAATTCGCAGTTTAAAATGCTCATGAAAATATGCCTCATTGATCTTATAAATTTTCTCATAATTTCTCCAAGATGCATTATGACACCGCGGCGTTGAATTGGGAAGGAGGAAAATGAAGAGAATTGGAATTGTGATCATATTAGAGTTGTTTTAGAGCCATTTGAATCATTATTGAAATCAAATGGTTTGTGAAAACCCACAAAAAACTTTTATTATATATATATATATATATATATAAGGCGAAGACGTATACAATGAATATCGAATGTGCAGCTTATTATTGTGTTTGTGATATCACAACCTTTAATATGAAGTGAATTGAAATTTTAACCAGGGTACAGATTTTGAGAATCAATTGAATCTCCATAAGATTCAAATGATTCTCAACAACTCATAAACATAGTGACAAATTTCGTATTCGGTAATTTTTTTTTTCGATGGATTAATTTCGATATCTTTCCGAAAAAATTCGGGAAAGTTTCGGAGATTAAAAATATATTTAATATTTTTTAAAAAAATTACTATAATATATACAAAATAACTAATATTTATTTTAAAAAAATAATAATAATACCAAAATTTTCTTGAAATTTTCGTTTGACCCCCTTTTTGGCGAATTTCACAAAATTTCGGCAAAATTTTTCACTATGCTCATAAACACCATATTATATATAACACGAAGCCGTATCCAATGAAAGTCAAATGTACGGCTTGGAGAGAGATCTTTCATATGATGCTCGTGAAGACGTGAACGCCCTAATGTCCCATTAATCTTTTAAACCGCGGCCTTGAATTAGGAAGGCTTGTCATAATGCCATTGGTAAGATCATCAAATGCGTCGAAAAGAACCTTCCCCTGTCCATTGATGGGTTCTCCATGATATCGTTTTGTAGCTTCTAGCTATAATCTATGGCTCTGCTTCAACACTTTTCCAAAAAGTAATTTTCAAGGGAAAAATGTTCGGTAAAAGACACATTTCATCTAAGGACCTAACCACCTTTAGTTAAAATTGGTATTATATTCGGAAGCTGTCTCATGTTGCGTCGCATACAACACCATTTTTAACTCATGACACTTTTTTGAGAAGTAACATTGAGAAGCACGGCTAACCCCTTTAAAGAACCTGAAAAGTGCTTCTTAGAAAAAGGTTGCCACATAGGGCCTATAAAAATTAAATATGACTCAACTGGAAAAAAAGGTCATTACCTAGTGTCGGTTTGGTATGGATATTGACCTAACCTTTAGTTTTTTACACACAAAGTGATTGCTCTCCACACTCTGATTGCGTCATCATGCTACAGAGTCGAAGCATTCTACGATTGCACCAAGCAATGACCCCTTGCTAAGCAGCTCATCCTGTTTATTAATCGGGTCAGCACAAGTCCAACTTGTTAAGCTGGCCTAGACCTAATAAAAGCATTAAAGATCGGGTCCGATCCATTTAGCAATTGGGCTTTTTCTAATGGCTACGGCAGCCAAAGGGTGGGGGTTGGGCCAAAGTTTTGGCTGCCGGCATATGCCCATTCCCCATTACGAGCTGATGGTGTACTGTCCTTACGCGACCCTACCTTGCAGGTCAAGCTTATGTGGCCGACATGAGTCGAAAACTTGACCCGACTTGACCCATTAAAACCCCTATTTTTCAGAAAATGGTTACGTCTTCCAAGATCCTACATGGAGCTCCATGTGGCCCTCATAACACTATATTGATGTCACATGGAGCACAAGTACGTTGCTTTGATCATCTTTGAAAACTCATCTTTTATCATATATTTTCTTACCAATAAAATTTGGACCGTTGAAACTAGTCCAAATTTAACTTGTGTTTTACAAATATTTTTTTGAATTTTTTGTTATTTTTAAATTGATTTAACCAATGCACCCATACTCCATGTGGCACCCAAAATCTAGGAAAAAATCTGAGTCAGGGAGTATGAGTCCATAGGCTCAATGAGCCAATGCAATTCAGTTAAGCATGGGTTAATGGGTATGAAGTCAAATACCTTTCAACTGCCTTGCTAAAACTGGTTAACTCATCTATGGAACCGTGGATGTCAAAAAAGTCATCAATAATTGTGATTTCAACCGCCTAGCTAAAACCACTCCCATTTTAGGTCGATCAACTATGAGATATGCGATTTAAACGAAAAAATTATTTTTCTTTGACTTTTTTGCCCTTCATTTGATGAGTCAATGATATGGTAATCATGGGTCAAAATTTCGTCCGATACCGATACGTATCGGACGATACGTATCGGTTTTGGATTGGGACGATACATTCAATGTATCGTCCGATATTTTACTATTCCGATACGTATCGGTTTTGAGCTCGGATGATACATATCCTATACCCGATATTTTGACCCATGATGGTAACTCTTTCAAAATTTGGTGCATTGATTTTTCCTAACTTTGATCACATTTTTAACAGTGAAAAAGTCATAAAATCATTTTTTTCTAAGTTTCCGTGACATCCGATCATCGTGATGACCAACAAACAGAGTGTAGAGATTTCTCAACACCCTGGCACATAGTCTCGGGCCTCTTAAATCAATAGGAAGAGGAAGGGTATCTTTATTTGCACCTACCGAATCTTTGAAGGCACCTATGCCAAAAATCCCCTGACTACTTTGAATCGAATGATGGAGAACATTTTTCACCCCAAACTTTCCCACAATGGATCTTGACATCATGAGCGTACCATCAAACGATCAGTTTTGTGTGGAACACATTCCAAAAGTGAAATCATATTTGCGATGAGAGCCACGTGATTTTTCGATCACTTTTTTTGGGATGTATGCCATGTAGATTCAATAATTCACCGTCTAATCGTATGCTAATGATCTCAAAATCCATTATGTGAAAGGGGCGTGGACAATCTCCATTGTCTGATTTAAAGTAGTCAATGATTTTTGTGTTGCGGGTGCAAATAAATGTACCTAAAGAAGAATTATTACAGTGTATCGTAGTACCTCATTAGCACTTCTAGTTCGTTCTTGAATATGGATTGGCGGTAGGTGTAATTCTCCCTTGCAAGGTCCACCAGGTGAGTGTCGTTTAAGCAAGATATGCTGCGTTTGTAAAACCATAAGTTAGAATTTGTCTATGGAATAAAGCCTTAATCATTTTGATGGAACAAGCTTCCGAAATTGATATATATATATATATATATATATATATATATATATATGCTCGAGACTATGCACTCGGATATAGAGATGTCTCTGCGCCTATTGATATGGGTGTGACACGTAGTGCATTTTTGTAAAGTGATTGGTGTTGCTTTATAATCATTTAATCACGCTTTAACTAGGGTTACATTTGTTTTCAAAAAAGTAGATAATCTTTTTAAACTTCCCTACGGATAATCGCGTAGGTGTCAAAACCCTACAAACCCACATCTTTTCCACTAAAGGGGTGCCAACGCGTCACTATTTGATGCCAGTGCTTCGCTACCGGGGTATCAATGCTTCTCTAACAGAGTGCCAACGCCTTGCTATCAAAGTGTTAGCGCTTCTCTCCCGGGGTGTAAGTGTTTCACCTCACAACCGGGGTGTCAGTGCTTTGTTAACGGGGTGTCAGTGTGTCACCATCGAGGTGCCAACGCTTCTCTCTCGGAGTGTCAGTGTTTCACTACTGGCGTGCCATCGCCTTACTATCGATGTGCCTGGGCTTTTCTCCCAGCGTGCCAACGCTTCACTACCGGGGTGCCGTCACTTTGCTATAGAGGTGTCAGTTTCTCAGTCTAATGAACAATATATCTATATTTAAGGTCAACTTTGCCAATGAATCAGCAACACAATTTGCAGTTCTTCGGATATGAATAACGTGTTAAAACCTCTGGAGAATACGTGTTATGTCTTTTATGATTAGTCCCTTCTCGGAGAGGTTCTCATCAAATTCGTTGATCAAGTTCACCACAGCTAGGCAATCACTTTCTACAATAATAGAGCTAACACCCTCATCCTCTATTACTTGCAGCCCATATAGAATATTTGCAGCTTCACTCCAGTGAAGAGCCACTTGGTCCAGGCTTTGCACTCACACAGATCACTTTCCCCCCTTTGGTTTCTAAAAATCACACCAATACCACTTCTTCTTAGGCCAGCTTTTCACGCTCCGTCCACATTGATTTTTGTCACCGTTGGGGAGGTGGAGAACACTTTTCATCTTCAACTTCTTGACTAGTTGCTCCAAGTTTTGCATTCGCCTCCATAAAAGCTTGAAAACGGTCTAAGGCAAAAGTAGATGTAGCCATTGAGCCCTGTTTTTTACCTTCAAATATAAATTTGTTTCTTCTCGTTTAGATGGCCCATGCAGTGGATAGAGCCAATCCTAGCTGATCTTTTTCGATGTGGTTGATGATGAATTCAATCCAATTGTGAATAGAGTCTGAAAAGTTAAGGTAGGTACGAATAGCAGCCCATTCACACCGGAAGATAGCATGAGCAATATCTTTTGTATGTTCTCCACAAATCTCGCAAAGTGACTTTATTTCAGAAATTTTGTTATGAAGCTTAGCTCGGGTTGGTGAAATATTTTGGCACACCTTCCATGAGAAGATCTTGACCTTGATAGGGATGTTGGACCTCTAGATAGCTTGCCAAATCTTAGAATTTGGGAGGAAATTTGATGTTTGGCACTCTAAGAATTTTCCATTATGAGTGTACCCCCAAACCCTCATATTTACATGTGGAAACACCAGAAGTGAGATATTTAAGATTTCAGCAGTGTCTTCCTCTTTAAAAACAAACCTGATTAGCAGTTCATTCCAAGTCTGATTACATGGGTTGATAATGCTAGCCACTTTGGTTGGTGCATTTGTTGGGACTTGAGAAATAACTTTGAATGTAGACAAGCGTCTATCTTTCCATATATTGACCTTTCCCCATCACGGATTCTCCAAATTGTTCCTTTTTCAACCTCTTTTTCGGACACGATACTTTGCTATGTATAAGAAGCCCCTGGTTTAACTTCATGGAAGTCACAGTTGAGGAAATTTTTTGCTTTGAGGACTTTTGTGACAAGAGCTTCATGACAGATGCTTATGCTGTGTTTGGGTTAGCTCTTTCAGGGCAAAGAGCAGCTCCGTTGCACTTTGACTCCGACAGAGAATTGCTTTCATGTTTGGTAAAACTATTCTTCGCCCCATTTCCTTTGGCAAGGAGTTGTTTTAAGTGATAAAATTACTCTCTGTTTGCTCTGTGCCAGAGCAGATTTTATCTGCTCTGACATAGAGCAGACAGAGAGCTGCTTCTGCTCTTATAAGAGCTAACCCAAACACAACCTTAATCTCCAACCTTGTTTAGCCAAAAGAGCCAAATTAAAATCTTCAGGACTCTTGAAATCCAGTCCACCCGCTTTCTTCTTTTGACAAATTTTACTCCTTGCCAACCAATGGACACTATTCTCCTTTTTATTTCTTCCCCACCAGAATTTTGACATAAGGGATGCAATTTTGCCCAAGAACTTCTTAGGTAACTAAAAGCACATCATGGTGTAAGTCGGGATGGCTTGGGCCACTGACTGTAGCAACACATCTTTTTCCCCTAGCGATAACAATTTCTCTTTCCACCCCTGTATCTTTTTTCAAACTCTCTCCTTGATTGAGTTGAAAACGATGGCTTTAGCTCCACTGATAGTGGATGGGAGGCCAAGATACTTTTCATGGATAGAAGTACCCCTTATGTTCAAAATTTGGAAGATTTCCTACTTAATATCTTGTTTAACATTTTGGCTAAAAGAGACCGCAGATTTGGTGAAATTAATTTGTTACCCAGAAGCTGATTTATAGAGCTGTAGAATTCTAATTATCTCCTTCATTTCACCGATAGTAGCTTTTGAGTAAATTAAGCTATCATCAACAAAAAAAAAGGTGAGAAACAATAGGAGTTCTTCTACATATTTGAATACCCGGGATCCGACCAATCTCTTCAGCCTGCTTGAGAAGGGAAGAAAGAACATCTGCACACATGCTGAAAAGATACGACGATAAAGGATCGCCTGGTCTAAGTCCCCGAATAGGTTTGAGGTTGTTACAAACTCTACCATTGATGAGAAAGGAGAAAGAAACCGTGGTAACACACCCCATGATTAAGGAAACCCATTTTGAATTAAAGCCCATTTTTTCAAGAGTTTTTTTTCCAAAAATCCCCATTCCACCCGATCATATGCTTTACTCATATCGAGTTTGAGCGCACAATCTCCTGTTTTACACCCCCTTTTTTTCTTGAAAAAATGTGCAATTTCAAATCCAATAAGGACACTGTCGGAGATTAATCAACCTTGAACGAAGGCATTTTGATTTTGGGAAATAAGGCTCGAAGATGACTCTACAGAGGCTAATAGGACGGTAATATGAAGTATAACAAGGGTTTTTTATTTTTGAAATCAACATAATAAAAGTCTTATTAACCTCTTCTAGAGTACTATTCTCATCAAGATAATTAAGGGCCATAGAGATAACAACATAATTCATAATTTCCCAAGAATCTTGAAAGAAGTAAGGGGTCATATCATCTGGCCCCAAGGTCATGAGGGGTTTCATTTGGAATACGGCATTCCACACTTCGCATGCCGTAAAGGGAGACAACAGGTACTCGTTTTGGGCCGATGTGATTACCGTTTTGTGAGCTTGGAGGGCTTCCTCCACCTTTGATGGGGTACTTGTGGTGAAGAGAGTGGAGTAGTAGTCAACAAAGGCGTTCTCAATGTCTTTCGGGGAGGTGCATCACTGTCTACTGCTATTGTTGATTCCCAAAATTTTATTCTTCTTGTGCCGTTGAGAAGCCTTCTCATGAAAGAAAGCCGAGTTCTGATCTCCATTTTTGAGCCACAATTTTTTAGAACGTTGTAGCGACATCGTTTTCTCCCGTTCCATTAGTTCATTAATCTCGCCTTTGATAAAACCCTTATTATGTTGGTGAGAAGCATCAACCTAAAATTGATTTCTGCCTAAAATTACATTATGTATGAAACTAAGTTTCTATATAGGGTGTGCTTACTTTGTTTTCTATCTCCTTATAATGCTATCAAACAAATAATTTGAAAACTTTCTTTTTCACTCAAAATTAGCATTTCCAAGTAATCAATCAAGGCTTAAAGATGATTAATGCTCTGCCCCTCCCTTGGTTCAATTGCACCCAACCTTGTTTGGGGGTTCCACCTACTTAGATAGTCAGCATTGAGAATTATATATTTGGAGAGTAAGAGGTGAAATTGACATTTGGTCTATTATTATTATTATTTTATATGCGAGCCTCTTACAACACCCGACTAATCTCAGGGGCATATGCGCACCCCAAGTTAGCACGTACTGGGTCAACACGAGATAAAAACTTTAGGGTGGCCTCAACGGAGGGATTCAAACCCAGCTCTCCACTTCCTGAGACGGGTACCTAGCCATCACGGCAAACTCCTTGAGGTTGACATTTGGTTCATTGTTAGGAATGTAAATGAGTTGGGCCTCGGTTGGTCCGATCCTAGTATGAGAGACTAATATACAGGCCCGAGCCTCTCCTGGTATTGAAGCTTCAGGCTTCATCTCTCTAGAATGGCGGGATTCACTACAAAAACTGTCGCCAATACTCTTGCCGCTAATAGTCTTAATAGTTTTTTAGTTAATAGCGGCAGTTTTTTGCTGTAAAAAACTGCCGCTAATAGTCTTATTTTTTGTAGTAAATGGGCCTACCCAAAACGTGAAATGTTTTTGCACTCACCACTGAAACGAGGATTGGATGAAGCTTTCATCAAAATTAAAAAAAAATTAATTAATTTCAGCCTTTTTTAAAATATTAACAATTTTTTATATGTTTTTTTGGATCCCCAAATTTTTTCTGAAAATTTTCCAAGTTTCTCTCAAAATTTACTTGAAAGGAACCAAAATGACCCTCCACTGAAATATTACCAAAAATGAAAATTTTCAAATGCTCATAATCTTTTATTACCTATAATAAGATGTTTTTCCCAACCATAACTGATTTATTTTTCCTTGTTGAACGTAGTCTCTATGTTCCACATGATCCATTCACACAAGCCATGGAGTGCTTAATTCATGCTCTATCTGCAAAACATCAAACCCTCTTAAATTGAAATTTGGGCTTTCAATATTGAGAACTGCTACTTCTACATTAACATTTACTTCTCTTACATAAGGACGTTTTCTTAAAACAATGTCCTTTAATTAGAAGCATGTGCGAGATCCAATCTATCTCTTATTACCTCAGAATGTCCAAGACCCACTACCTTTATTAAACAATGTGCATTTGCATTTTATTCACTTTTAATGGCACATAAGCATGCATACATACAAAATATATATATATATATATAGAGAGAGAGAGAGAGAGAGAGAGAGAGAGAGAGAGGAGACCATGCACGACCAATCAATTTCATATGAGACCATGACAAGTTGGTCTCTTATGAGACCGCGAGGTCTTATATAATATTACGATGTTTCATATGCGACCATGAGGGTTCATATTAGACTGATAGGTCACGTACAAGACTCGGACCAATTGGTCTCATACTAGACTGATCAATTGGCCACGGTCTAAAACAAAACCGATCAATCACAGTCTCATACAATCGATCTCACTTAAAAATAAATGTGTATGTGCTTTTAGTTATGAGAAGCCAGAAGAGCACCATCACTAAATTTATGTGTGGATATGGGTATTTGTGACCCACACAATAACTTACCCCTTTTTCCTACTTTAATTAAAATATGATTGACTAAAGACTTTGAGTTTTCCTTGTAACATGATTCCACTCCACGCAACTTAAGAAGTTGGTTTCAACTATGATTGGTTTGTGGTAAGTCAATCCCTATCTACTTGTGATACACCTCTCCCTTTAATCCTTGATGGGTTAGGATTCAAGGGCATGCTATAAAAGAGGACAACGTCCCCTCTTCATCTCCACTCAATGCAATCGTGCCCATCACTTAGAGGGAGATAGAAGCGAGGTAGAATTGTCCTCAAGATATTTCATGGAGGCGGCTTCTCTAATTTTATCGGGCGAATATTCTCCTAAATAAGGTATGCCTAAACTTGGTTGAATATTAATTTTGCTTAAGATATTGTGTTTATCTAACAATTGGTATCAGAGCATTCATACAGAATATTGAAAAGGGTTCAAGTATTTATTTAGAACAAAAATAAATTTATTAACCTTTGACTGGGATTTTCATGTCTAAAACAGTGTTAAACAGTCCCATAAACTATTCCAAAGTGTAGATCTCGTCGAGTAGACCAAGATATTGCGTTTTAAAGTTTCATCGAAAAAGGTTCAATCTGGTGGCCGAAACAAGTTCTGAGTTTTAAATATTTATTTGCAGCCGGCGGAAGTAGTGCAGTATAGGGGCTGCAAACAAGAACTTATTTGAAGTGGTTTGGGTCGGGGTGAGTACACGGGCCATGGGCCGGGGTCAACGGATCGGGTTAGTGGGTCGGGTCGTAAACCGGGTCAGTGGGTCAACAATGATGATGGTTGTCATTTCTGCAAGAAGAAAGGCCATATCAAGAAAAATTGCTACTTGTGGAAAAATATTATGAAGAAGAAGCAGGGAGGAGGTATTAACTTCGCACATGTATGCTTTGAATCAAATCTAGTAAATATTTTAGAAGGTTCGTGGTGGGTTGACTCCGGTGCCTCTGTGCACATTTCTCGTTCTTTGCAGGGGCTAATCAGCAGGAGAAGCCTAAGACCGGATGAGCGACTTTTCCTCGGAAATGAACAAGCGGTTAAAGTTGAGGCCGTTGGGACTTACCGCCTTGTTTTAGACTCTGGACACATTTTGATACTGCAGGATGTTTATTTTATTCCTTCATACAGACGAAACCTTATTTCTATATTTAGATTACTTGGTGATGGATACTGTTTCACCTTTTCTGGCAATGATTTATCTGTTACTCTGTATTCTGTCTTAGTAGGACATGGTTTATTGACAGATGAGTTATTTCAGCTATCTCTTGATATTGATTTTACTTCTTCTTCAGTATATGTTTCTTCCATCCTATCCGGGTCTAAGCGTTCACTTTTGACAGAAAATTCTTCCATGCTTTGGCATAGACGGTTAGGTCATGCATCTAGAAAAAGACTAGAGCCTATGGTTAAAAATAATATTCTTAAACCTCTCGATTTCAGTGATTTTGAAACTTGTGTTCAATGTATTAAAAGAAAAATGATAAAACAACGCAAATTTGAAGCTTCAAGATCATCTGAGTTACTGCATCTCATTCATATTGACATTTGTGGCCCCTTCTCTACTCCTTCACGTGGTGGGCAACGATACTTTATCAGCTTTATAGATGACTACTCTCGATATGCGTATGTGTATCTAATTCATCACAAATCCGAGGCACTCGACATGTTCAAAATCCTTCAAACCGAGGTAGAAAAACAGTTAGATAAAAAGATAAAGAGTCTTAGATCAGATCGTGGAGGTGAATACTATGGAAAAATGGATAAAGACGGTGTAAATTACGAACCCTTCGTTGAATACCTAAAGGAACATGACATAGTTCCTTAATACACTGCTCCAAGTACACCACAACAAAATGGCGTCTCTGAAAGGAGAAATCGTACATATCAGGATGCTATACAGAGTATGATGAGTTTTTCAGATCTTCCTGAAAATTTTTGGGGAGAAGCTCTCAAAACAACGGTTTACATTATAAATAGGGTACCTTGTAAAGCAGCTCCTGAAACCCCTTTTAAAATTTGGACCGGTCACAACCCTAGTTTGAATCATCTCCATGTGTGGGGATGTTTAGCTGAAGCCAAACTTTATAATCCTGAGTTAAAGAAACTTGATTCTCGTACTTTTACATGTTACTTTATAGGTTACTCAGAGCGTACTCGAGCCTTCAGATTCTATTGCCCTTCAAGATCACTAGAGATTGTGGAGACTTCAAATGTTAAATTTCTTGAAGATAATATTCCTAGTGGGAGTCAAAAGAGGAGAAACATTATCTTCGAAGAAGACCGAAATATTGTTTTACCTATTCCAGTTGGCCCTTCTTTACCTACCTTTTCTATGGCTCCCATTCCCGTTGGATCTTCAATATCTGTATCTGTCCCTTGTGAAATAGGGACATCGAGTGCACCCACTATGGCTCCATCTAATTCAGAAGAGCAACAAATTACTTTAAGAAGATCCTCTAGAGAGCGAAGATCTACCATACCATCTGATTATGAAGTCTATCTGCAAGAGGGTAGCGATGTTGATGTAGTTTTTGATGACCCTCCTACCTTCCGCAAAGCTATGGAGAGCGACAAATCTCAATACTGGCAGGAGGCCATGAGAGAGGAGTTACAATCCATGGAGAAGAATCATATTTGGGAACTCTCTGCTCTTCCTAAAAGTCATAAAGAAATTAAATGCAGGTGGATTTTTAAAACTAAAAGAGACTCAGAGGGAAATATTGAAAAGTACAAGGCAAGACTCGTTGCCAAGGATTTTACACAGAGACCTGGCATTGACTTTAATGAGACATTCTCTCCCGTCTCATAAGAAGATTCATTACAGATCATCCTTGCGATCGTTGCGCACTATGATCTCGAGTTGCACCAATTCTCATAAGACCTGGCATGCTTGGATGTTAAAACGGCATTCTTGAATGGTGATCTAGAAGAGGAAATTTATATGTCTCAACAAGAGGGTTTTGTTGCACATGGACAAGAGAACCTTGTTTGCCGACTGAAAAGATCCATTTACGGATTAAAGCAGGCTTCACGACAATAGTATTTAAAATTTGATAAAATTGTGACAAAATTTGACTTCAAAGAAAATATTATGGACCGATACATTTCATCTCTTCCACGAAACGAAGTTTTTTCTCTCAAAGAATTTTGATATGAAAGATATGGGAAATGCTCTATATATTCCTGGAATTAAGATCCATAGAGATCGAGATGCTGACCTTTTAGGCTTATCGCAGAGAGCTTATATTGATAAAGTTCTCAAAAGATTTCATATGGAAAATTGTGCGTCCGGAGATGCTCCTGTTGTTAAGGGCGACATTTTCAATGAAAGTCAATGTCCAAGAAACGAAAGCGAAAAAGCACAAGTAAATGTCTCTGAATATGCTTCTGCTGTTGGAAGCTTAATGTATGCAATGGTATGCTTACGACCCGATATTGCTTTTATTGTTGGCATGCTTGGAAGATTCCAACGAAATCCTGGTATTACTCATTTTAAAGCAATGAAGAAAGTCTTACGATACTTGCAATGGACTAAGGATTTCATGCTAGTTTACAGATGATCGAGCGAGCTTGCGGTTGTCGGATATACAGATTCTGACTATGTTGGGTGCTTGGAAACTCGAAAGTCCACTTCAGGTTTTATTTTTAAGCTTGCTGGTGGTGCTGTATCTTGGAGGAGCTCGAAACAAAGAATAACTACTGATTCCACTATGTTTACAGAGTTTGTCGGATGCCATGAGGCTACTCGCCATGCTATATGGTTGAAAAGTTTCATTGGAGAACTAAAGATTGTGGATTCTATTGAAAGACCTATTACAATTTATTGTGACAATAAGGCTACTACAGATTTCATCAAAAGTGAGAGGATTACCAAAAATAACCGACATATTGAAATTAAATACCTTATGGTTCACGAGAAAGTGGAGAAAGGAATTATTAAAATTCCACATTTGCCAACTGAAGAGATGATTGCTGATCCTCTTACCAAAGGATTAGCTCCAAAAGTTTTTAAAGCGCATGTGATCCGGATGGGAGTGTTAGATACACTCGAGTACACTATTTGAGTGGGAGTTTCTACTTCCACAATGCATTATTCTCCTTTTAAGATACATTTTCTTGCACAATATTATATTTTATTTAATTGATGCTTTATTTTGGTACCATTATCATTATTATCATGATTTGTGCATATGCAATGTTATTGCTTGGGAGCATAAGTGCTCAAATAAGGTTGCTTGAGCTACTGTGATTAGGCAACACGGTTGTATTGCTTTTGTCCTGATAGGTGGGTGATGGTTTTCACATGGCGTATGTCGTGATATATCAGGATAATATACCTTAGGGTATGAAGCAGGACGAATGAGGGAATATACATAAGAAGTTGCATTAAAGTGTATATTTCATGGTATCACTAAAACCACAGTGAACTCTCTAGTTTATTGATGATATTAGTGTCTTGACCATGAAACTGTCATAATGAGATTTGAAGAAATGATACATTATTGGTATTCATGATCCGACATTAGGATTGTTACTGAACTTGGGAGAATGTCTGTTACCTCGAAATCTTGAAAGTCAATATTTTTTACAAAACTTTAAAGGATGGCCATCCGATTTTTGAACTAAGTCAATCATGACGTTTCTTTTGTTTTCTTTTATTTTATAAAAAAAATATATATATATATATCTTATTATTGAAATTATTGTGTGGCTCAAGTGGGAGATTGTTGGGTATTTGTGACCCACGCAATAACTAACCCCTTTTTCCTACTTTAATTAAAATATGATTGACTAAAGACTTTGAGTTTTCCTTGTAACGTGATTCCACTCCACGCAACTTAAGAAGTTGGTTTCAACTATGATTGGTTTGTGGTAAGCCAATCCCTATCTACTTGTGATACACCTCTCCCTTGAATCCTTGATGGGTTAGGATTCAAGGGCATGCTATAAAAGAGGACAACGTCCCCTCTTCATCTCCACTCAATGCAATCGTGCCCATCACTTAGAGGGAGATAGAAGCGAGGTAGAATTGTCCTCAAGATATTTCACGGAGGCGGCTTCTCTAATTTTATCGGGCAAATATTCTCCTAAATAAGGTATGCCTAAACTTGGTTGAATATTAATTTTGCCTAAGATATTGTGTTTATCTAACAGATACACCTTTCTCCAATATCTTTTTAGAAACGGACTTCATCTTGGTAACTTCTTCTTCCCATGAAAATATAAACTCAGATGGTCGGTACACATTAAGCATGGTGCTTATAAAGTATTCATGATTTTTCTCCATATGTGACACTATGTCTCCATGCTCCATAGACAAGCAAAACCTACTTGCAACATGACTCACATGCATACATAGTCAAAATTGGAAGTATTTAATGTTTAGTATGCATATTGATGATTTGTCTATTAGATAATTATTATATGGTAAATCTTGTGTAAGATTATATGTTGACAAATGGTTGATACACTTTCATTAGGAAACTAATCATAAATTTACTACTTTACTTGTCATATTGTAGGGTGTGGAATGTATAGAATACATATGACCGAGATGCGTATATTGAGATGGATGTGTAAAGTAATAAGAAATGATAAAACTCAAAATAAGTACATAAGAGAAAATTTGAGAGTGACATTTATAAAAGAAGAAATTATGGACTGTCACTTAAGGTGGTTTTGATCTGTTCATCGGAGGCATGAAGCTGACCCTGTAGGATGAGTTGAGACATTACAAGCATAGAGAATTAAGAGAAGAAGAAGACCCGTGAAGATGAGAAGCCATAAGAACACCATCACTGAATTTGTGTGTGGATACACCTTTCTCCAATATCTTTTTAGAAACAGACTTCATCTTGGTGACTTTTTCTTTCCTTGGAAATATAAACTCAGATGGTCGGTACACAGTAAGCATGGTGCTTATAAAGTATTCATGGTTCTTCTCCATATGTGACACTGTCTCCATGCTCCATAGACAAACAACACCTACTTGCAAACTGACTCACATGCATACATAATCAAAATTGGAAGTATTTAATGCGAAGCATGCATATTGATGATTCGTCTATTAGATAATTACTATATAGTAAATCTTGTGTAAGATTATATATTGACAAATGGTTGATACACTTTCATTAGGAAAATAATCCTAAATTTACTACTTGTCATATTGTAGGGTGCAGAATGTTGAGTTATAAAAAAGTAATGAAAAAATAGAATACATGTGACCAAGATGCGTATATTGAGATGTATGTGTAAAGTAATAAGAAATGATAAAACTCAAAAGGAGTACGTAAGAGAAAATTTGAGAGTGATACTTATAAAGGAGGAAATTATGGACTGTCAAAGGTGGTTTTGACCTATTCATCGGAGGTATGAAGCAGACCCCGTAGGATGAGTTGAGACATTACAAGCATAGAGAAGTAAGAGAAGAAGAAGACCTGCGAAGAGCTGGAGGTAAGTTATGAGAAGGAATATGAAGGATTGCAGAGTTACAAAGAACTTAGCGCTGATCAGGAACGTGTGGAGAAATAGGTCTTGCGAAGTCGACCTAAAATAGATGGGAGAAGGCCATAATAACTAGGAACTGTAACTTCCTACATAAAAGGTAAGTATAAATTTTTGATTTAGTTTACGATGCATTAAAGCAATCCACACATATATGTGATTGCTTGACGTGCACACGCTTCAATGCATTGGAAGTCTGTGCACGTCACACAGTCACATCGATGTGTGGATTTCCGTGTCCACCCATGATTCTAATCACTCTTCACCCCTTCCTAAATCCTAAGACATGCTTCATAGTTAAGAAATTGTATATTATTTGTCATCATTACAAATAACTTCAAATTTGTATATGCAAGAAACCTTAATTGAAGAGACGCGATAATCGTGCATCGTCAAGAGCCGGTATGCTAATGAAGCCTTATATATTTCAACCGTTGGAATATGGTGATACTTTTTCATGCGCGGTTCTAGGTATCGGTCCATCCAATTCCTATAAAATTTGATGATGAAAATAATTGAAAAGTTAAAAGAATAATTCTTTGTTTGGTGGTGTTTTTAGGTTATAGTTAATGCATATCTAAGAAATAAAACCTATTATGTTTATGATTATAATGATAGAAAGCGTGATATCACAATTATTGTTATAATGATCAAAATGCCCTTACATATTTTTAAGTTTTAAGCTCACGACTTAATAGCAAATATACTTGTTTAATTTTTAAAGGGGTAAATGTAATATCTCAAACTAAACTTTATCTTCTTTACTATTATAATTATTAGAGCATGTGGACACCTTCCCTGTGTTACATGTAGACTAAGAAAGGAAGGGAAAATGAGAAAATCTTAAAAATAGACCAAAGGTTGTACCTAATTCCAAATATGGTCATGCATTTAATAAACTGAATCAGTTTATCTACCCTTAGCCCTCGTTCGACAGTTTCAGAGCTTTCCCGAGAAAACCCTAGAAAATGAGCTCCTCAGATTCTGTGTGGAAACTCCAAATTCGCAGAAAGTCATTTTTCTTGTGAGCGTTCTTCAGTTACTCAAAAACTCATTTTCCTATTGTTTCTGACCTTTTCTTGTGTTCTTCACTTTCTGAAGAAAAGGTCAAAAAGTGTAATGTCTTCTTGCACCTGCTAAAGTCGCATGTATTTATGCTATTCAATGAATCAGTTATCCTGATCGGGTGATCGTCAAATTCTATATATTTTCAATCGGTAATGTGTTAAAGACTTTTGCCGGGTAGATTATGAAAATAAAATTTCTAATGTGAGTTTTTAATACGGCTACAATGATGGTTTAAATGCTATTCATTCCTTGCTTAAATGCCAAACCAACCTATTTAAATGGCAGTTAGTTGATACTAACCTTGCCTGATGCTTGTTCATTAGAAAGGATATGATGCATTTCTTTGGACGGAGTATACTTTTGGTAGCTCAGAAACAGAGTTTTCCTGAGAAAAAACCTTTGAAAACAAACTGCCACTTTCAGCAGAAAATGCAAGGAAACCACATCACAAGAAAAATCCCGAATAGAAGAAAGTTTCAGAAAAAACTCGGAAAGCCGATTTTCCGCAGAAAAATCTTAGTTTCTGAGACTTTCTTAGCTCTCGAACGAGGCCTTAGAGTTAATTTGTTCAACTATAATCTAAGTAAACTCATATTTTATAATACTTTCAAGTTTTGGTGGGAATGGTTTCTCTCCAATACTTTTCAAAATTCAAATCACTTTTGACTTGAAGGTTGTAGGTTCGACATGGAACCCATTTAAAGTTAAACAAAAAACTTTAAACCATAATATATAATAAATAAATATTATTAATTTAATAATAAATATTTATTTTATTAAATATCCAACATCCTCAAGGGGTCCATTAGCAAAACTGAGTAAACGAAGACGGTTAAGGAATTTTATTTTTCTTTTCAATAAACAAGCAATCCATCAATAACTAAATTAGATCAAACATGTAAATCCATAAGTGCTGATGGATAACTTGGGAAATGGTTGTAGGCTCTAAAAGGATATTCCTCCCTACATGGACAAAGATCCATAAATCCCTTTGAAGGCTCTACTAGGATTCGTCCTTTACATGGACAACGGTTCATAAATCGCTTTGTTGATGCTAGGAATCAACAGTGTTGGGGAATCATACACATTTGTTGAGTTGTATAACATTCTACATATTTTATGCATCATTAAGTGAAGCTTCTTGCATGATTTTGGGACACAGTTCTTGTCATCCATTAAAACATGCTCAACCAGCTCTTTCTCCGTAGCACCGAGTATGCTTGTTATGTATTTGAATGCTTCTACCATTTCTCCATTTTGATTTCCCTCTGTTAATATGACTATTAGATTCAGCTTGCCTTCCTCTCTTTCCCTCTGCATATAAGATCAAACTTAGTCCACTGATATATGGCCCATTTGAAGATATTCGGAAGTGCGTTTTTGGAAATAATTCATTAAAGAAAACTAAAAATGAATGAATTTTCATGGTTGAATTTTACGTTAAAAGTTAAAAATTTTCATTAAACCATTTTTGGGCGGCGAATCAATATATTTGAAAAAGAATAAAAAAATTCTAAAAATCTATGGGGCTAATTGAACCTTTAGAGGATGTGGTGTAACGCTAACTTCTAGGATATCATTCCTTTAGGTTTTGAATATTAGGGTGGTGTTTAATTTTTTGAATTTAAATTTGAATATTAATAGAGTACAATTAGACTTTACTAGTCAACCATTTAAATGGGAAATAATTTCCTAACTCAAACCATCAGGCATAGATTCATAACTCAAGCTCATATTAACTGCATGTCATTTCAATTGACTTTGAAAAGGCAAAGACAATTGTTACAGTCAATAGGAGCTTGAATCATGGGTTTAAAAGTCAAGATTTCCTGAGTTTTTTAAAACAGGTTGGTTCAATAGTTAGACCCGACAAAAGCCCCATAATCTAAATATGTGTGGACAATGGTCATGTTCAACTGGTTAAATCACATGTGGGGTTTAAACAGTTTCAGAGCCCTTGGATATGAAAGAATCGTAACTTTCACGGAATCAGAGGTTCAAGTGACATACTTCCCTTGTCAAAATTCTCTCATATCCAGAGGTTTCAAAATTGGTTCACTACCATAAAAAGTTCACTTGGTTTGAGAATATGCCAGCAAGAATAAAAGTTCGGGAAAAAGTCAGGAAAAATAAAAAACAAAATAAATATAAAAAAATTATGGGGCTTTTGTGAATTAATTGGGCTTTACTCACAAAATTCACCACTTTTTCAAGAAAATGTGAGTTTTTGAAAAAGGCTCAATCAAAGCGCAATGTTTTCATTTTAGGAATAAATCACATTTTATTGGAGACTTTTTTAATTTGGAGACTATGCTCACAATTTCTCTATGTTTTTTTTTCTTAAGAATACAACATTCTGCTACCAGAAAACAGCACTACCAAGTAAGATTAAAGAATTAGTTCTACTTACCATATAGGATTTGGAATCATTCAAAAGGCGACCGGCAATCATGACCAACTCCATAATCTTGGCATAGTTTGGGTGGCGTACCAGGTCTTCTGTTAGAGTTGGACCTACTAAGTATAATGCCGGAAGAACCACCGTTTCAACGGCCATTGAGATCGTGGCGACGGTGAGGTATTCATCTACTGATGGAACAAAACCACCCTGGCTCCACTCTTTTTCCTTCATCCATGTTCTAACTACTCCACACCACTACAATTGGAGAAACTAGTTTAAGTTGTAAGCTTATCTATAGCACTTTGACTCTTGGATCTTGTCAAAAATAGATCAGACTTTTGAAATTCATGATTTAAAAGGCACTTCATAATCTTGATGATCTTAGATTTTTTTTTGATAGGTAAGCTTGAGGTTGTAGGGACCTCACCCCTTATATTAAAAAGAAGAAAGTAGCATAGTACAAAGAATTTAAAATTCAAAATTCAAAGATCAAAAGGAGCTTCGGCATTGCCATCACCCCTATTAATCTCCAAAATCTCACTATTGCAAATTCCACACACCCCAATACAGTCATCATCTTCCGGAAGCTTTACAGACTCCACTCGAAAGGAGACTTCTCTAATGATATTATGAAGAATCGTCTTCTTTTGATGATATTAGATTATAATGCTCGTGACACCATAATGCTTCATTAACCTTTTAAAATTTCTCATAATTTCTCAAAGATGCATTGTGATGTCGCGGCGTTGAATTGAGGAGGAGAAAAATGACGAGAATTAGAATTGTGATCATATTAGAGTTTTTGGATAGCCATAATTTGAATCATTATAAGAAAATTAAAGTTGTAGAGAAGAACCATTTGAATGACTACTAGATTCAAATGGTTCTCAAAAACTCATAAACACCATCAGATATTAAACGAAGCCGCATCCAATGAAAGTCATATGAACGGCTTGGAGAGAGATCTTTCATAAACTTGATAAACATAAATTATGATGCGCGTGATGCCCTATTGCTCTATTAACCTTTTAAATTATCTTACAATTTCTCGAAGATGCATTGTGACATCGCGACCTTGAATTAGAAAGGCTTGTCGTGCAATGCCATTGATAAGATCATCTAATGCATCCAAAAGAATCTTCCCATGTCCATGGATGCCTTCTCCATCCCATCTACAACAATTAGAGCACAAAATTTTAATGTAGACGGTTGACCCAAAAACCTGACCTGATCTGATAAAAACCCATATTTTTTCATGATTATATATATAAAATATCGAATAGGGTTGACCCGACCCGTCCTGTTAGTTGACTTTTCATGATTATATATATATATATATATATATATATATATATATATATATATATATATATATATATATTTTAGTTGACTTTTCATGATTATATATATATATATATATATATATATATATATATATATATATATATATATTATTTTTATTTTTTTCATGATTACCTTTCAACTGCTTCAGCAAAACTGGTTAACTCATCTATGGAACCTTGGATATCAAAAAAGTCATCAATAATAGTGAGAAGGACTCCACTCTTAGCGCCTGCAATGCGTACTTCGCGTAGCCGAGGATGATAAGAAGTCGATGCCATGCAAAAGTAACAATATGTAGCTTTTTGGCGCCCAAATTCCATATCCGAAATGCCACTGTCTCTTGACCACCTAATTTTGGTTAATTAAACTCAGTTTTGTTAGATTAAATCAAGGCAAAGAGGAACTATCTTAGTGATCATCACTGAAAATTTGGGACGAAATGGATCCCTTCTCCTTGATAACTCCTTGCATAGCAAGATTTACCTGTTCAGCAGTTCTACCCTCCTCTCTACTCACTTCTTGTCAGAGCTGATTTTATTTGCTCTAATAGGGAGCTAGTAGAGAGCAGGGAGGTTGTTGCTAGAGCAGATAAATCTTCTTTTGCAGGGAGTAGAAAGGAGAGTGAGAATCAACTAAAGTAGTTTAACTCTACCGTGGCAAGGGCTAGCAAAGAGCTATGCCATACGCAGCCAAAAATATTTTAAAATCGTAACTCTAGTTAGTAAAGTGGTTCCCATGCCACCCATCACTTCACAAAAAGGACGCTATGTGTTGTGCCGATATCAATTGGTGTAGAGATATCTACGCCCGAACGCATTTTCCCTTTTTCCATATATATATTTGGGGACTTTAGAAAAACATACCCCATTTGAATAAAGCTGACCGATATGTACTGGAAAACTAAGATTTTGATCGGCGATACATTGAATCTATCAGGCAACATATATATATTGTTTGGTATGTATCGGCTGATAGAGCTGACCCATACATACCGGAAAACCGAGATTTTGGTCCTTCATCTAAGTGAGTAGTAGTACCTCATTAGCTCTTCTAGTTCGTTCTTGAATATGGATTGGCGGTAGGTGTAATTCGCCTTCGCAAGGTCGAATAGGAGAGTGTTGTTTAAGCAAGAAAAGCTGCGTTTATAAAACCATAAGTTAAGAAAAGTTGCGTTTATAAAACCATAAGTTAGAATTTGTGTGTAGAATAAAGGCTCCATATTGCGAAATGATTTCATGTGAAAATGAAATTTTTGCTGCTTGATTAGGCTGTCAGATAAATGATTTCCTCCTTTTATTAGTATGTCCGGAAAAGAATTTTAAAAAGGATTTTTTTTGTCTGCACAATAAAACAATTATAGCCCTTATCCGAAAAATAGGGTTTTTTTAATAAATAACATTAAAATGATAATAAATAAAAAACCCTCATTATGTTGATGAGAAACTCAATTTCAACCTATAATGATTTCTTCCTATAATTACATGATGTATGAAACTGAGTTTTTATATAGGATAACTTGAATCTTGAAATTTGCCAACGCTAAAAATCATTGATTGCTTTAAATCAGACGATTGAGATCATGTTTAATTCGCTAGCTCTAATCTTTCACACAAGGGATCTTGAGGCCACAAAAGTACCATAAGACGATTTTTAATTCCTCATGTTATAGATCCCAAAAAAGTAGCCCTAAAGTCACGTTTGAGCATGACGTATGCCTCATGACTTTAGGACCACATTTTTGGGAATCTGTGTCATGTGTAATTGAAAATTGATCGTTTCATAGCACGGTCATGGCCTTAAGATCTCTTTTATGCAGACAAAGTGTAGGTGGCTGATGTGACACGACGCAATTGAATGCATGAGTGGTGGAGTTCAATTAATGCAGGTCGGTGCAGTCACTCACATCGCACCACGTCAGCCGCCTGCACTTTGTCTGCATCAAATTTGTCTTCCGCTGTTTATAATTTTCTATCTTTTATTACCTATAATAAGATGCTTTTCCCAACCATAATTGAGTTGTTTTGCCTCGTTCGATGTAATATCTATGTTCCAGATGATCCATTCGCACAAGCCATGGAGTGCTTAATTCATGCTCTATCTGCCAAAAGCATCAAAACCTCATAAATTAAAATTAGGGCTTTAAAAAATGGGAACTGCTATTCCCACACAAACATGTACTTATCCCACACCAATTAATAGAATCTCTCATACTCACATACATAAAGTTTACACACAATGAATTCATCCAGTAAGGTTATCTCTATTAGCACCTGTCACCTGAAATCATTGACTATTTTCAATCTCACGATGAATATCGTTTTTCATCTAAATCTTCCACATGATGGATCTTGAGATCATGTGTATACCATCAGACGGCCAGTTTCTTATTCAAGGTGACATAGATCTCAAAAGGTTATATGAAAATTATGTTTGAGCGTGATGTGTGTCACGTGGTTCTCTAATAACTTTTTGGGGATGTGTGTCACATGGAATAAAAAATTGACCTTCTGATAATACGCCCATGGTCTCAAGATCGTTCAAGACTAGAACGAAAACAATCTCCATCGTTCGATTCAAAGCAGTGAAGGGTTTTGAGCGGTAGCCGCCATCGACGTAATTTCGTAGTACTCACGAATAGAGCTACCCTTGAAAAAGAGTTCCCTTTTAATTCAGAGGGTGTGCAATGAGTGAAAAAAATGGTACCTTACCTCACTATGAAGATGAGAAGCTAGAAGAACACCATCACTGAATTTATATGTGGATACACCTTTCTCCAATATTTTTTTAGAAAAGGATTTCACCTTGGTGACTTCTTCTTTCCCTCCAAATATTAACTCAGATGCTCGGTACACGTTAAGCATGGTGCTTATAAAGTATTCATGATTCTTCTCCATATGTGACACTATGTCTCCATGCCCCATAAACCAACAAAACCTACCTGCAACATGACTCACATGCACACATAGTCAAAATAGGAAGTATTTCATGTGAAGCATGCACATGGATGATAAGTATTTTAAAAAGAGGATATAGAGTTAACACTACCAAAAAGACGACTATTAGCGGTAGTTTTTTGCAACCAAAAGCTGCCTCTATAAACCAAAAAACTATTAAAGGCTCACTACAAAAAAATAAGACTATTAGTGGATGTCAAAAAATACCGCTATTAACAAAAAATTTGTCGCTAATAGTCTTAATAGCCTTTAAAAATTATGGACTGTCATTTAAGGTGGCTTTTACCCGTTTATCGGAGGCATGCATAAAGCAAGCCCTATAGAATGGGTTCAAACATTACAAGCATATAGAAGTAGGAGAAGAAGAAGACCTGTGAAGAGCTAGAGAGAAGCCGTGAGAAGGAATATAAAAGATTGCAGAGTTACAAAGAGCTTAGTGCTTATCAGAAACGTGTGAAGAATAAGACTTGCAAAGCCGGCCTCAAATAGATGAGAGAAGGCTATAATGCGGATGATGATGATTAGGAAGTGTAACCTCTTAAATAAAGGAAAGTATAAAATTTTGAGTTAGTCTACAATGGGTGTCAACCCATCATGTGCATTAAAGTTGTCCGCACATTTGTGTGATTGCTTGACTTGCACAGACTTTAATGCATTGGACGCAGTCATTGTAGACTAACTCTAATTTTTTTTCACATATTCATTTAACCAAAATACAAAAATATTTCAAATGATTCTAATCGCTCTTCACCCCTTCCTAAATCCTAAGATATGCATCATAGTTAAGAAATCGTATATTATTTGTCATCATTACTAATAATTATAAATTTGTAAATTCAAGAAACCTTACTTGGAGAGACGGGATAACCGTGCATCGTCAGGAGCCGGTATGCTAATGAAGCCTTATAAATTTCAACCGTTGGAATATAGTGATGCGTTTTCATGGGTGGTTTTAGGTCTTGGTCGATCCAATTCCTATAAAATTTGAGGATGAAAATAACTGAAAAGTTAAAAGAATAATTCCTTATTTGGTGATGTTTTTAGGTTATAGCTAATGCACATCTCAAGGGGTTGAAAATAACCGAAAATAAGAATAATTCCAAATATGGCCATACATTTAATAAACTGAATAAGTTGATCTACCCTTAGAGTTTGTTCAACTATAATCTTGAGTAGAGATGAAAAAAAAACTATAATAAACTCATTTTTGCTCAAAAATTGAGTTGCTCAGATTGTTGGCTTTCTCAAGAAAAGCTTAGATTGTAAGAAGGCCAAAAGTTTTTATTTTCCCTAGATTCTGAGATTTTTTTTAGTTCAGTTACGATTAAAATTTAAAATTTAATTATTTAAATTTAAAAATATGAAAATAATCTATATATGTTCATTAAACTCAAATACTATGATTTTGTGATTTTTTGAGTAATTTACTCTGAAAAGATTTCTGGTACAGAACTTATTAAATAATATTTTCAAACAACAGAAATGCAATTTTTCTCAGAAAGTAGGTGGTTTCTGTGAAAAGCACTCAGATTTCAAGTACATTTTGAGAAACAAGCATGTCCCACTACAAGAAAGTTTATTTTTGCCGACAGAATTATTGTCGGCAGTTTTAAACTGTCGGGGAAGTGATTTGCCGGCGGTTCTTAACCACTGACGAAAGTATATAATTTTTTGCTACGATTTTAAACTGCCGGCATATTTAATTAAACAAACATTTTGAGATTTGGAGGTAGAACAACTCCTGGCAATTATCACTGCCGGGGTATAATAAGAAGAATCACCGACACTGACTTTCTCGACAGTTTGAACATTCAGCAAGTGTTGGTACCGGCAGTTTTTGGCCGCCGATAAAACTCCATAGATTTGTAGTGTCCTTAAAGTATATCACAATTGTTGTACATAAATTTTATACCATCAACTAGCTATTATAAATTTAATTAGTTGTTTTCTATGATGAACTAGTTTTTTCTTACTATTTAGATTACTCAACCACTTTAAATAGTAATTGAAGGTCTAAGATTTATGTGTATACACTGCAGTCATCTCTTGCAATAGCCAACCCTGTAATACGCTTATATTTATATCCTTCAAAGTGTGCCACAACTGCTATACATAAATTTCATACCATCAACTACCTATTATAAATTTAATTAGTTGTTTTCTATGGTGAACTAGTTATTTTCTAATGTTTAGATTACTCAACCACCTTAAATAGTAATTGAAGCTAGGTCTAAGATTTATGTGTATAGTACATGGCAATCATCTCTTTGCACTACTCAACCTTGTAGTACGCTTATATTTATATATGACTAAAAGTTGTACTTTATTGGTCAATCAGTGAAAGAGTTGACTGATGGCATACGATTTATGGTGCATAAATTATTTTTAACACTTCAGAGAAAGAGATCTTGGTTTGACCAATAATAATAGTTTCATATTAGAAAGAAAAGGCATGTGTTCGTACTTATGAGCATTACTTAACACATCTTTAATTTCCTCTTCAAAATATTCTTCTAATCCCAGTCTCTCCAAGTCATCAACAATGCTTAATTGTACGAGTTGCTCTTCCAATGGGTAGATTGGTGGCACTGCATCAAAAGTTTAAATTTCAATATCTTTTACAAGTGGAATAAAAAATCAAAATTTTTTTTTTTTTTCATATATATATATATATATATATATATGAAAAATCACAAACTAAACAATTCACACTATTTCATAAGAAATATCTCTCTCTCTCTCTCTCTCTCTCTCTCTCTCTCTCTATATATATATATATATATATATATATATATATATATATATATATTTGAAAAGTCACAAACTAAAAAATTCACACTATTTCATAAGAAATATCTCTGCCACCCATATCACTTTGGAGTAGTGTTATTTGCACCTATTAAACTTGTGAAGAATAGACAGTTTCCCACTATTATAAAACATTGACTGCCTTGAATCAGACGATAGAGATAATTTTTTGTCACAATCTTCCACACAATAGATCTTGAGATCATGACGCATCTATCAGACGGTCACATATTTATTCCAGTTGTCTGATAGGTGCATGTGCTTGTCACAAAAAAAAATGGGTGCAAATAACAAAACCTTTTTTCCCTTTATACCAACTGTTTTAACAAAATTTGAACCTATATAAGGGTTAATTGCTTGGACCCGAACTTAGCCATGTTGTAAAAATGGTGGATCTCTTACCTCCATAGCCGCACCTCTTAACAATGGATTCTAAGTACGCTTGGCTAGCTTTGTTCTTTGTAGTCATGAAAGCATATGCTGTTGCAGAAGGCGACTGAAATAATGACCCATCTTTGCTTTGATGGAGTGCAACTACCTCCTCCTCACCATCTACTAGATAGGCATCAGGTAGAGCCTCTAAGTAGTGAATCAGTGGAGTGTAATAAGCTTGTTCGGATGTCTCTGCTCTATAAAGATAAAAAACAAGTATATCTAATCATGGTATAAAAAATCCGATACCGATACGTATCGGTGATACATATTGGTTTTTCGCCAAACTGATATGTATCAGTCTGATACATATTGGTTTTTCGCCAAACTGATATATATCAGTCTGATATGTATCGGTATCCAACTCGGTATTAGTCGATACATCTCGGTTTCAGCTGAGACTTGTATTCTTTTATTTTTTTTATTTTTATTTTTAATAATTGGCCGATACGTATCGGTATCGGCTAATACATATCGGCCTTGGGCAAACTGATATCTGAGACGGACACCCGATTTTACACGTTGTATCTAATATAAGTTGGATGTCTTCTATATATAAACATTAAACAAGCATCAGCTATAAAACATAAGAACTGTTACTTCCACGCCAACATTAACTTGTTGCACCTCAGTGAATTTTTTGTGCGCACCTATTAATGAAAAATAATTATATGTAAACTAATTAATGAAATTATCAAATGAGAAACAAGCAAGCAAGCATATTATTAGGGCTCTCAATGGGCTGGGTTAGGGCCATTTCACTAAAATGCTCCAATGATTTACCCGCGCTTTATCATGCTAAGCTTGGGTTGGGTCTGAAGCTAGCCTTACACACCCAAAAATCCTGCTATTTGAAGACTGGATCCAGGCAGAAATCCGGGCCAGCCTGGTTCATTGAGAGCCCTAAACACTGTGGACACATCAATTAATGCACGCAAGCCTCCTTTTAAGTGATGTGCAAATAGAAATGATGATGTTGCAGTAGCAACTCTTAGAAGTCCATTTAGTGAACCCATACCCATTTTTTTCGGTTTTCGGTTTGGTTCAGCCTAAACAAAAATTAAACTGAAATGAATCGGTTTTGGTTCGGTAAATATAGATTTTTTTTAAACAGAAACCGGAATATTTCGGATTTTTCGATTCGGTTTCGATATTTTTACTAATTTTTTTTTATATTTTTAATATATTTTCTCGGTTTTTTCCATTTTTCTTTTTTCGGTTTTCTCATCATACCCCTTGGTTTTTGGTTTTTGCCGTCCTAAACCGAACGGAAATCAAATTGGTTTAGTTCGGGTCAGTTTGAGTTGGTTTCGGACCTATTCGGCTCGGTTCGGTTTCGAGATTCGGGTCAAAATTTGCATCCCTATTGAGAAGTAATATTACCTATCAAATATCGACTTCCTTTGTGAGAATATAGAGTTGACGAGCTCTGTTGGGCCATGCGGAAACAACATTAATCCTTTACTCCATCCATGTTCAACCATTGCAGGGAACACAATGGCAAACCAGCGAGGTATGTTCCCCCCTGCTTCTCCCAGTATCCTATCCGTGTTCTCATGAATAAATCCCAGCCCTGAAATATGTTTACCATTAGACCAACTCATTAAGCAAACTTGAAAATGTTATGCATGTTTGTTGACAAAAGCCTTGTTCAGGTGTTTTCTGGCTTTTCTCAAAAAAACTCTGAATCCTGATAAGTTAGAATCCCGCTAAGAATGTTGATTCTTAGAAGACTCTGATTCCTGCCTTTTCCTATAATTATTCTTAAGTTGCTCTGATTCTTGACTTTTCTTAGAAAAGTTGATTTTTCATTTGTTCTTAAGTTTTTCTCCGAAAAGCTAAGAATCGGATGAATGTGTGATTGTGTTACCGTCATACGAATATTAATCATCGGACTACTTGTCGTACTCGTATATTAACTACAAATTTTTGAGCGACCAATTCATGCGAGGTTGGACTTATGTAACGATTTTTTTTTTTAATCTAATGTCTCAACACTATTCTTATAACACCAAAAACATTATATATATATATATATATGAAATACAAATTAGAAACTCATGAAAGTGTCCGAATCAATATTGTTAGTGGCAAATGATGAGATTGATTAACCCAAATACATTCAATCTCGGGTTAATCAAAAAGCCAAAAATAGACCTACGAAAAGTGACATATAATACTGAAGATGATTATGAGGTAGCGTCGTCGCCATCCTCATCCTCGGAAGAGTATGAGGCAAAGTTTAAAATTTCGGTCGAAATATCAAAATTTCAGCCGCAATGTTTTGATTTCGGTCCCCACTGAAACCGAAACAAAAACATTTAATTTCGGTTGTTTTTGGCACTGTAGCAAGATTTCGACTGACATTTTGGCCGAAATTTCGGTTTCGGTCCCACCAAAATCGAAACGAAATCCGGAATTTTGAACCTTTGTATGAGGCAGTCCGACCCATTGATAACTTTGGCAGCTCTAAACTATATAGTAACCAATTAGATGTTGGCCATCGTTTTTGGTCCCAATCTTCAACACAATAAATCTTGAGATCATGGGCCGATTTTTTATCCCAATCTTCAACACAATAAATCTTGAGATCATGGGCTGGCCGTCAGACAGTCACATTTTTTATTCCATGTAGCACACATCTCAAAAAATGAACATGAATCACTTTTTATGACATGTTGTGATCATCTAATATTAGGATGTGTGCCTCATGGAATCAACATGTGACCGTTTGATGGTAGGCCCATGATCTCAAGATCTACTGCATGGAAGATTGAAGCAAAAAATGACTATTATCATATGGTTCAAAGCAATCAACATTATTTCATTTGTCTAAGGAGTGTGACAATAACAAAAATGGGTATGGCTGCCCACAATAAAAAATGCTTTCATCAGATAGGCTAAACCAATTGGAGCACTAGTTCTGGTGGTTGGGGCCAATCACCTAATAATAGCTCATTAAGCAAAACTACAATCTTTTGGACCCTTCCATACAAGCCATATGAAATGTCCGGTGCCAAATCCAACGGCTGAGATACAACTCGAAGCTTCAAGAGAACATAAACCCCAAACTTCTATAAACCTAAAGAAAGCTTCATTTTCACTATAAACTTAAAGAAAGCTTCTTTGTTTTTAAAGGGGTTTCAGTTTTTGGCTCTTGATTTGCTGCATGTTTTTTTTTTTTTTTTTTAATATTAATCTTTCTTTGTCTTTTTGGTTTTTTGAACAACAAGAAGGAATTGAAAGATGTGGTAGCCGACTTATTTGCACAACAAAAACTGCTTAAACAAGTAGGTTTGTTTTTTTTTTAAAACAAAATAAAAATTAAAGTGCTTATCTTTTTTGGGTCAAAGTTATATCTAATTTTTATTTATTTATTTATCTATTTTTTTTGTGGGTGTTCTGAATAGGTGGTTGCAAAGGTGAGAGAATAATACGAAAGGCTGGAAGCTGAGAATTTTTCTTGTGGGTGCTCTGAAAGTGTGTAGACGTTGTAACGGTACCGAGTAAAAGCTCCAATCCAATGTATGGCCTTGGGAGAACTATACACAACACACCTAACCTCTTGAGCTTCCCTGAGCAAAAAGCTCAGAAAACGAAACGTCAACTTCAGAAGAACAAGGCCTCAAAACTCAGAAAGCTACCCAAACTCCCGAATAGCAAAAAGAGCTTTTTTGAGTTTAACTTTTGCACTTTCTGAGTTTAAAACTTAGAATCGGAGCGATCCTCCACTCTCGAACGAGGCCTAAGGCTTTATTTGGCAATGCTCCCAAGCGGCTCCCAGCTCCCAACTGCACTCGCTCTAGCTAGGAGCATGTTTGGTAAAATTGTTGGGAGCTGCTGGGTGTTAAAAAGGTAACTTTGCGAGAGAGGGTAGAACCTGGTCAGGGAGCTGCCGGGGAGTGAATGTTGCCAAACACAGCCTGAGAAGCCCTTACTTGGTTGTGGCATGCACCCAACTCAGCCTGCTTAATAGTTGGACTGGGTTGGATATTATTTTGTGTCTACCCGACCAACCGACCCAAAATTTTCTCGGGTCGGGCACATAACTTTACCTGTTTGGTTCGGGCATAAGACATCTAATCCGATCTTCAGGTGGGCCGGGTGGGGGCAAAACTTAGATAAGGTCGAATCGATCCAATATTTTATGAGTTAGTCTACAATGAGTTTACATAGAAGTTCATGCATGTCATGCAGTCACACAAATGTGTGGACTGCATTCATACACATGACGGGTGGACACCCATTGTAGACTAACTCATATTATATATATATATATATATATATATATATATATATATATATATATATATATATATATATAACTTATGGTCAGTATAGGGAGTTTATCCAATCGGGTCAGGCATATGCCAATTTCCTATTGGCCAATCAAAATTTTTGGCCCACCTGACCCATTTACAGTCATAGATCCACTACAAAAAATAAGCGACAATTTTTTTAACAAAAAATTGCTGCTATTAATCCTATAGTTACAAAAAATTGTCGCTATTATTTATTTTGCCGCTATCAAAATTTGCCTTACCAATAAGTGTGGCTGAAACACTTTACTTTTAGTCATCAAACGTTTGATTTCTAGTCGGGCTATGCCACGCGGGACCGGGACTGGCAGCATACTTAAATATTAATGGAAGTCTAAGAAGTTGCACAGTTTACGAAATATGTTATACAATATGTATATATATATATTAAAGTTAGTTAAATATTATAAAACATATATTCATATGAGTACAGGCTGTACAGCTATTATCATCCATTTTTTTTGGAGATTCTTTCCGATTCCAATCTTACTCATGACAGATCTTAAAATTATAGGGCACCTATTAGACTATCAGATGTTGATTCCATGTAGCATGCGTCCCTAAAAGTGAATGAAGGTCAACTCATTCGCCCATGATCTAGGTTACTTTTGGAGATGTTTGCCATGTTGATTTAACATCTAAATGTCTGATAGGCTAGCCGTGAATTTAAGATCTATCGTGAGGAAGATCGCCTGATTCAAATCATTCTCGCCAGTGAAAAAATTGTGTGATACTTAGCATTAAATGGTGGCTACATCATAGAAAAATGAATGAAGAAGAAAGCTGACTTCCATGTATGTTTGAGCTCTTGAAATCAGTGAAAGTAACCTGTGGCTAGATTTGTTTGCTAGAAAACTATAACTTTAGCTTATGATCCAATGATGTTGATGAAGAGAGTCTATTCGATCTCTATAATGATATGAAAAGTACGAAAATGTGAACAATTGTTTAAATGATGACAGTGATACTACAAAATATAAGGAGTTTCAGTGGTATTTGTTATTAAGGCATTTTTTGATAGCGATAGAATTAATAGCAGCAGTTTTTTGTTAAAAAATTGCGACTAATAATCTTATATGTTTTTTGTAGTGTGACAAAGCTGGAGTTTAGGAATAAGTTTGAAACAATGGACAAAGTTGAAAATATATATATTAAAAGCAATATTTCATACGTAGAGCCTATGCTTTTAATATGGGTTCAACCCCAACTTACCCATTATAACAAGAGTTAGTCTACAATAGGTGTCCACCCATCATCTGCACTAAAGCAGTGCACGCATCTATGCGACACATGACTTGCACCGAGTCCGTGCATGTCATACAGTCGTCACACAAACGTGTGGACTGCCGTGTCCACTCATGATGGGTGTATACTCATTATAGACTAACTCTTATAACAAATGCCCTTAGAATTGTCACTTGCTTACTAGGAAAAGAACAAGCAAGGCGGAAAAATAGGAATAGTTGGGTAGGGATAAGTTAAGAATAAATCAAATAAAATTTTTACTTTCTTCATAACGTTGGATATCCCAAGCTAGCGCTTGGATTAATCCCTATAAAAACTTATGAAGAGAGAGAGAGAGAGAGAGAGAGAAGAGGGGAGAGAGGGCGGAGTGAGTGGCTACATTGTGAGTAAATATTCTCTAATAATTTGTTTAAAGTGCTACTTCCCTAACCATGTCACGAGTATTTCACGATTTACATACCTTACGTGACACTCATTTATCACAGAAGAGGAGGTTGTTTCGAAATCACAACCCTGGGGAACATACCCAAGTCATCAACTGTTGTGACAACCCCTTGGTGGGCAAAACAAACACTACAAAAAATAAGACTAATAGCGGCAGTTTTTTGTAGCGGCAGTTTTTTATTAAAAAAAACTGCCGCTAATAGTCTTATTTTTTGTAGTGAAAACTTCTATTGACTCAAAAAGAAACCCATGAATCACTATAAAAAATAGACTATTAGGGGGCAATTTTTTTAACAAAAAATAAAATTGCTGCTATTAGTCCTGCCACTACCAAAAACTATTTTAATAGCAAGTATCCCAGAAAAATCTTAGTTTTGTAGAGCATAATCTAACAAAGATAAACTGATTATATATACCTTTCTCAATACTCTCAACTCCCACACTCCAAGTCTTAAGTGCAACCATGCATGCAAGAGTTGAAGTGAGACAATCCATAGTGGGTACATTACACTCATATGTCTCTCCCCAAAACCCTAATTCTTTCTGGTTATTAAGTATCCACTCCAAGCATGGAGGGAACATAGGATCACTAGGATGTTCAGGATGTGGAACCCTCGCTAACCATGCCGTATCGTAAGCAGAAGCCGACACGCACGAGTAGATATCCGTCGAGAATACCGCATCCTTCGTCTTCTTAATGAGATTTTGAATGGTTATCTCCATTAATGAAAGAAAGCTCAATCAACTTCACTGTGTATCTATGATCTCTACAGCTAGCTTCCAACTTCTCAAGACTTATATATAGGTTCTCTTGGGGGATCAGCAAATTACTCACAACCACAAGTTTGTATGTTTGCTATGGTTAGCATTGTTGTGTATCATGCATGTTTAAAGTGTTATTGTAGTGTTATGATATTTCAGGCTTCTTGGCTTCATTCATGTGTTACACATTGATACATGTTATCTAATTTTCATGGAAAAAAAGCTAGCTGTGCCTCAAGGGGTTTTTTTTTTTTTTTTCAAGTTTCCCAATATTGCCCTTGGACTAATCCTATGGGTGTAGAGTTCAAACCTCTTAAGGCAAAATACATTAATTAATTTTATTTTACTTAAAAAAAAAAAAAATAATAATAATAATAAAGTCCAACCCTTAGCTAAGGTATTAAAATCGATTTCGGCATCGGGTATCAATCAGAGATCAAAATGTCGAAAATTCGGGACGTATCATCCAGGCCCTCTGAACAATACGTACCGGTGTATCGGCCGATGCATTTAATGTATTGTCGATACATTGATTGTATCGGACTGGAACAAATTTTTATTTAAAAAAAAAAAATTGTGGTGGACATTCGTTCTAAAGTCACTGACGTCCGTCATTAAATTTTTTTTGTAATTATCGTTTGATACGTGCGATACATTGCCCGTATCGGACAATAAATTGCTTGCGTTTTGAGTGTCCGATAAATATTGTATTTATCATCTTGGGCACCCCTAAAACCGATGCGTATCAATTTCGTCCAATATTTTGATCTATAGTATTGGTCCATGAAGGACCGATACGAATTGGCCGATACCGATACAAATCCACCTCATAAAATAAATAAAAAATACACACACGTATCGGCTGATTTACAAGTGTTGGAGAAACTACATATTTTGATAATCATATGATGTTGGTGAGAAAACCGCATTAGATTTACAAGTGTTGGAGAAACTATGCACTTAAGTATACATTATATTGTCCCTTTAGATTATTTCCTTGTAGTACTTTAGCGTACACAGGTAATTATTTTTAAAGTAATTCCCTTACTTTTCTGGTTAGGTGTCATTATTTGTACTCTGTGAAATCGCTTTAAATGAGAGGGTGAAATTTTTTATTTTATCCCAATCTTTTATATAATGAATATTGATTCTTGAGATCATGGGCGTACAATCAGACGGTCAATTTTTATTCCATGTAATACTCATCCCAAAAAATATTAGAAAATCACCGGGGCACACATTATGCCAAAACATGAATTTCAGGTCACCGTTTGAGACGTGTCATCTGAAATTAAAATTGACTGTCTGATATTATACACTTAGATCTCAAGATGCTTTTTGTGGAAGATTAGGATGAAAAGCAATCTCTGTCATCTGATTCAAATTAGTGAATGATTTTAGGGTTGCATGCGTGTACCATTTGATTGGATGCAAATAATGGTACCTTTTCCCTTTATTACATTGTGGGGTACATAGAATGATACGAACAAGGGCATTTTCAATATTTTTTTTAATTGATAAGGGCATTTTAGGTTTAAGAATGATATATATTTGAAGGATCACCACATAAGTCTGTGTGGCTCTGAGCGGTTCTCTCCAAAAAATCTAATGTTGATTTATGCTAGGATGCTATTGGCACCCACTAAAACTCTAGAACACCCTAGCCAAAATGTATTCACAGGTTCCTATTAGACGAAATTTTCACATTACAAAAAATAAGATTATCAGCGGCGGCCAAAAACTCTCACTATTAACAAAAATACTGCTACAAATACTCTTACTGTTATTGGTCTTAGTATCCTTTAATAATTTTTTTCTTAATAGCGATAATTTTGAATTACAAAAAACTATCGCATCATGGGTACCATCAGACAGATCATAAGTTGATTGCTTGTGGTACACATCCCAAAAACTAACTTGCGAACCAAGTGTAGTTTTATGACTTTAAATCGAACAATGGAGATCATTTTTTGTCCCATTCTTCCCCAAATGCACTTGAGATCATGAACCTACCATCAATCGGCTCAAGTATTAATTTCACACATCACAAATCCCAAAAAGCTACCTAAGAACAAAGAATGATAGTTTTCAAATGGAATGTAATAGTCTTTTTGGATGGGAATAGATGTACCTTCCAAATATCATTATTCTCTGTGTTTTTTTTTTTGAAGAGATGTTTTACCAAGTTACCTATATATGAAGGAATAATTTTGTTTTTTAATAGTTTGGATTAAAAAGAAAAAAATTATTCCTTTAAATCCAATCACTGAATCTTTGAGTATACCTATGCTGAAACTCATTGACTTTTTTGGATATCACGATGGAGATCATTTTTCAACTCAATTTCTCTCACATGACGGATCTTGCGATCATGGGTGTAGCATCAGAGGATCAATTTTTTATTTTACATGGTATGCATCCCAAAATAGTGACCTTATTTGAGTGTAATGGTTTCATGTGATGTTAAGGTCACTTATTTGGAATGTGTACCAAGTGAAATCAAAAATTGACAGGTGGATGGTAAGCTCATGGTCTCAAGATCCATTATGTAAAAGATTGGGTTGAAAAACGATCTCCAACGTCCAATCCAAAGAAGTCAATGAGTTTTGGCATGCATGAATTGAAAGCTTCAGTGGGTGAATTTAAAGGTACTCTTTCCTAAAATATTTGTTTTAAATTTTTTTCGCTCAAAGATTTTCCACAAATGCCCATACAGATCTTTTAATTAGTTTATCTTTATCTATTTAATTTTTTTAAATTTTAATTCCAAATCATTAGCATCAAATTCAAAAGATTTAAAGGGATGATAACATAAAGTGTAAAGCTAAGAGCAATTTTTTTTTAGGGAGTCATTGCTAGCACACGTTTTTGAAATGATTGCACCTAATCTAAGGAAAGACTTAGTATTTAGGGACTTGTGATATGTAAAAATGCAACATGAGTCGTCTCATTTGAAGTTCATGATCAATACTTGTTATATGATCTATTATAGTCAATTATTAAATTATATAATAGCCTTTGACTCCATTTAATCAAATGATGAAAATTATATTTTGTTCTAATCTTTTGTAATTGATATCTTTAAATCATTGCCTTCAAATCAAACGACTTAGATGATGTTTTCATATACTAGAGGTCGCTAAACTTGTAAGTTTTTCTTTTAAATTTGGTGCAATCCAATGCAATTACTTGAAAAGCGTGTGCAATTAATGACTCCCTTTTTCACTATTCTAACTAAATATTTGAAAAAAAAGTTTAGAAGATCAATGCGACCTAAGAAAAGTATCAACTTTTGAGTCATATCTAGAGGCAGGCACACGGGCGCATCGTCTTCATAAATAATTTTAATTTTTAAAAATTATTTATGAAGAGTTATTTCATTAAGTCGGATGATCAATCCATAGTGACAAATTTCTCTGAAATTTCTTTGAAATTTACCAAAACAGTGGTCGGGCGAAACTTTCGGCGAAATTTCAATGATTTCTCCAAAATCACTGAAATTTCATTCATTTCGGCGAAGTTAACAAAATTTCGTCAAAATTAATGAAATTTCACCGAATTTAATAAATCTTTTCTAATTTTTGTCACTTTTTAAATTATAAATAAAATTTTTATGAAGTTTAAATATAATTTATATTTAATATGTTTTATACTCCCCGAAAATTTCCAAAACTTTTTGAATTCTCTCAAAATTTATCCGAAAATGACCCTCTACCGAAATGCTGCTGAAAACGAAATTTGTATGAACAATCCCAACTTATCCATAAACCTTAAGCCTTGTAGCTAGGAAAAATAACTATAAACCTTAAACCTAGCTTGTAGCTAGGAATTTTTGTTGGTCACGGAATCCGACTCCTTCCAAAGGCTCAGGATTCAAAAACCATGTTTCATTTGGGCAGGATGCAGATTCATGAACCACGTTTTTTTATAATTTCGATAGCTCAGTTGGGATTAAATCTTCGACCTTATGAGTCACGAGTTTGATAATTAATAGAGAACCTTTAAATTCACCTATTAAATCTTTGAATTTAAATTCACTTTTAAATTCACCTACTAAACCTTTAAATCTTCGATAGCACATTGACTATGTTGAATCAGACGATGGAGATCATTTATCCTCTCAATCTTTTATATGATGGATTTTGAGATCATGGGCATACCATCAGACGCTCTATTTTTTAGGGAACTTTAGAAAACAATGCCTCAAAAGAAAACTTTTTAGCAAAAATGACCCGGCCTCAAACGTTTTAGAAAAACAATGATTTCCCAAATTTTGAAACTTCAGAAAACCGTGATGACACCATTTTTTCTAAAAACTTTTTTAAAAAACAATACTTTCACAGTTTTCTAAAGTTTCAAAATCTATGAAAGCACCGTTTTTCTAAAACGTTTGAGGTTGAATCTTTTTTGCTAAAAAGATTATTTTTGAGACATGTTTTTCTAATTATCCGTCTCTTTTTTTATTTCATGTGATACACATCCAAAAAAGTGAACTTAAAATCAATTTTGAGCTTGGACGTGATGTTAAAATCACTTATTTTAGAAGTGTGTCATGTGAAATAAAACACTAGCTGTCTGATGGTACGCCCATGATCTCAAAATTCATCGTGCGAAAGATTGGGAGGATAAACGATCTCTATCATTTGATTCAACATAATCAACGTATTTCACCATGTGTGAACTTAAAGATTCTATAGGTGGATTTAAAGGTACCATACCCTAATTAATATTGTGTGAACATAGAAGAGCCAAATAAACTTTTATCGGCTTATATCAATTGATGATGGTGACCATGTGGCGATTGTTGTATCCTTGGCCCATCTACTGACAGCAATCAACCATTTGGTTTGCAGTTGGATGCACGTACATATCAACGATCATGACCGCTCATAAATGTCCACAGGTTGGAAAATTTGTGTAGAAAATATATTTAAAACATAAATACTGCAAACTTTTTTTATTTTTCTTAAATATACTTTTTTAAAAACAATGTATTTAATCGTGTTTCCGGCATTTTATGAAAAATTATATTTTAAATGAGTTAAAAAAAAAAAAAAAAAAAAAAAAAAAAAAAAAAAAACAATCGCTAATTTTGGTAAAATGTGGTCTCATGCAAGGTATGAAAATGAGTATCGGTATTGGGTACAATACAAAAAATAAGATTAATAGTAGCACCAAAAACTGTCGCTATTAATAAAAATATTGCCGCTACTAATCTTGTTGCTATTGAAACAAGTTTTATTGTTGGTAGTGGCAATTTTTGGTACTGCTAATAGTCTTATTTTTTGTAGTGGTATCAGTCCGTAGAAGATCGATATGTATTGGCCGATACGGATTGGTTTGTGGGATTTTTGACAAAAAAGCATAAAACCTAATGACTCATTAGCTAGTTAAACACTACAAAAATAAGGTGTTTCAACGACAATTGCTGTTAAGATAGTTTTTGGTAGCGACAAAATTAATAGACGCAATTTTTTATAGCGACATGACTAATAGCATCATGTTTTTGTTAATAGTAACAATTTTTTACTGCCGCTAATAGTTTTTTTGTTTGTAGTGAGAGTGAAAGATAGTGGTTCTAGCATATGCCAGAAAAATCAATGAGCAAGTAAGCTTTTAATATTGATGTCACAGTATATAACAACACAGAAGTTTAACTCCATCAGTAACACAAAGCAATGAAAACCGATGAGTTTTTATCACATTGATGTGACATGATAATAAAGAAAACACATACATAGCTTATTACGAACAAGCGAGAGCTGCCATACCTGACACGTATCGGGGCTAATATGTATTGGTTGGCTAAAAGACTGATACGTATCGATATTGGCCGATATTTGATATCTTGCTTGCGAGAGATGAGACAATTTTCGTCCTCGTATGAAGGGACAATCCAAAAATATAGCAGCGAGAAAAACTTTTACGAAAAAGTTAACTTGTTCATTCTCATTATAAGAAACGATAATTAAACAAGTGAAGGCTGTATGAAAGTTGGATGTACTGTGCAGAGTTCACAACCATCCTTCGGGGCAATTTGGGGAAGGTCATTCGTATGTCGGATGGTTGAAAGAAAATGAGAGAGAGATTCTGAAAGAGATGTCAGCTATCGGGGTAAAGCCTAGTCATGTACTACATAACATTCGAAAGAAGGATCAGAAAAATTGTACGACCTTTCAAACAATCTACAATGCGAGGCATGTGATGTGATTTTTTCAATTTTTTCAATTTTTTTTCGGTTTACTCAACCTACTCCCTCAGTTTTCTATTTCGAGCCACCCAAACCAAGACTGAACCTAATTGGGGTTCAGTTCAGTTCGACTTGAATCGGTTTTCGGTGCGGGTCGGTTCGGTTAGGGAGCCTTGATTTTCAGTTCGATTTCTGTTCAAAACACTTTTTTTTTTCCTTTTTTCTTCATTTGCAATATAGAAGCACGTTCTACCTGTTATCGATTTCGTATATGAAGTACTTATAGAACTTGAGTCTATTGTGACGGGATCAATACTCTAGCTAGCAGTATTGGTGTTTGGGGCACGCGATGTGGTATCAGGAGGGCATGCGACATCTTAGTGCTTGGGCGGCACGCCATGTAGTGCCAGGAGGGCACACGACATGTGGGCTTCGCAATGCGATCGCGACACAGTCGCATGGAAAGATGATGCAGGGAGTTATGGGCGTAATGGTTAGGAGCATGACACTGTGTATCATGGGCAGAAGGCGTGTGTCATGGGGGTATGACAAACCAATATGTTTGAGGTCCACGGGTTGTTTGCCCATGGATAGTGTTTGGACCATCTACGTGGGAGAGATGTTGGATGAGATGTCTCCCACGCATACAGGGCTTTGCGTCGCTAAAGGGCACGCAAGTGTCTCCTAGTCCTAGAAGGGTGGGCCTAGGACGTCGCTTCCGCAATGTTGTGTGGCACCCAAAGTGAGGTTACCATGTGGCCCCCAGCAGGCATCGCGGCGCACATGGGTCGGTTCAGAGGGAGACACTTGAGGGTTGTGTGGGACTCCGTAGAGCACGACAACACGATGGTCAGAAGTTAACGTGTATTTGTGTCGATGAAAGCACACGATGGTGGGCTTAGTTCGGTATGTCCGCAAGACATGTTGGAACGAAATGACATGAGGAGTTGCATACTACTACTATTGCGAAACGAGATACTTGTACAAGACATGTGAAAGTGAAACTTGAGCAGGCCAAGCAAGACACGGATGTACATACAAGCGTGTCGTAAGGGACACAATGCGTCGGTATGGTAGGCTTCGGAAGGAAAGTAATCATGAATGAGAGTTCACGTCCTCTAGGCGGGTGGCATCAGAGCTGATAGAGAGATGGGTTGGCTTCGTTGCATGTGGCAAGCGAGTCACCACGCGGGTATGATGGCGTGTCGAAGCGCGCTCCATGACAATTGGTATCAGAGACAGGCTGACTTAATTTCGGAAATTAGGCGCCGCAGGCTAGGACACGTCGAAAGGAGTAACTCCATGACACTATTCTAATATCTAAAGTGGCACGCCTAAGTTCACCTATATTATGCAACAAACTACATTTAGGGTACCTCTATTTGCGTCTGAGGCCGCCTACATTCGAAACCTGTTGACTATTTTGAATCAGACGATCTACATTGTTTTTCACGCCGATCATCCACACGATGAAACTTTAAACCATGAATGTACAAATTACAATTAGACGGTCTGTTTTCATTCCAAGTGGTACAAATCCTCACAAACTCTCCTTTGAGCGTGATATATGTCATTTGGAATCTCTTCTTATGTGCAAGTAGTTGATCTCTATTTTTGGGGATCTATACCAGGTAGAATTAAAAAAAGATCGTCTTATGATGCGTTCATGGTCTCAAGATCCATTGTGTGGAAGATTGAGGTAAAAAACGATTTCGATCATATGATTCGAAGTAACTAACGTGTTTTAGGGGGTTTCAAACCTAGGCGCCCTCAGAGATTGAGTGGGTGCTACCTACATTTATGATGTTAAATAATTAGAATTGTTATGTGAGATAAGATTCAACATTACGTTCTTAATCTGAGTTTTTTCGCGTGAATCTGACATTCGAGAGTCCACTTAGGGAGTAGGATTCTAAGTCGTTTTTGAGTGAAAACGACAGGAAGTCGTCCGAGCAATTTGCTTGGATGAGCTCAAATTGTAGGTGGTATTATATACTCGAAAATTTTGTATACATCTGATCCCAACTCACTCAACGGTTATATATTCAAAAGTAACTCTTCTTCCCCAAATTGCTTATCTCCTGGTCGATGATAAACAATATTAATTAAAGGCAAAACGCAGTTGGGGGTTTGCAAACGCCATGAGTTGACCGGCGACTATGGTGGATGGGTTCTAAGTGTTTTCCGGTCGCCCGTTGATGATCCAACCTCTCCAAATACCCACTGGTTGGAAAAGTGCATATGTTTTTTTTTTTTTTAAGAAAGAAAATTGTAGAAAATAGTTGAGGAAGATAACGGTGAGTTTTTCTCACCTCATCGTCGCTGGTACGCCTCTTTGGCTCATCGAACAGCCACTGGACCAGTACCGAACAATTCCTGGCTTTGGGGGCCATTGGCCGGCCTGTTAAACCGTCACAAAAGTGACGCTTACTCTGTTAAGATCTGATCTCACCTTCGGCAAGGCGCCTATCCCGTGCGCACGCTGTTGTTACTGTGTTGTGTACTTCTTCCAGAAGTTTTATATACTATATATATTATATTACAATAAGGCTCGGGGATATGCGTTCGGACATAGAGATATCTCTACGCCAATTGATATGAGCGTGACACATAACGTCCTTTTTGTGAAGTGATGGGTGACATTGGGGCCGCATTACTAACTAGAGTTATACTTTTAAAAGTTAAATACCCTTTCAGTCGTCATTGTTGACTTTTTTAAAGTCTTTTTCTTTTCTCTATTTTTTTAATAAAGTGTCATACTTACTTTTTCATGCATATTATACTCAAAAAATATGGTGCCCGCTAGCAAAGTGCTAGCACCTCAAGAGAGAAGCGCCAACACCTCTAAAATGAAGTGGTGCTTCGTTTTAGAGGTTTGTTTTAGAGGTGTCAGCGCTTTGTTTAGGAGCATCGTCGCTTCAAAAAAATTAGAATGAAATAAAATAAAAATTATCAAAGCATCAGCACCCCTAAAACGAAGCATCGACGCTTCGTTTAGGAGCCCTGGCGCTTCCATTAAAAAAAAAAATTCCGAAGCGCTGGCGCCCCTAAAACGAACCGCCGACGCTTCATATTATCCATAAAAAATAAAATAAAATAAATTTACTGAAACGTCGGCGCTTCATTTTATCCATAAAAAATAAAAAAAATTCTTTTGTTTATTGAAGCGCTAGCGCCCCTAAACGAAGCACCAACGCTTCGTTTTAGGGGCGCTGGTGCTTCCATAAAAAATTTAAAATTTAAAATTAAAAAAAAAAAAAAAATTAAATTGATTGAAGCGCTGGCGCTCCTAAATGAAGCGTCAACACTTCGTTTTAGGGGCGCTAACGCTTCCATAAAAAAAAAAAAAAATTATTTATTTGTCACCGAAGCGTCGGCCCTTCATTTTAGGGGCACTGGCGCTTCCATAGAAAAAAAAAATAATTCAAAGCGCTAACGCTTCGTTTTAGAGGCACTGACGCTTCCATAAAAAATAAAAAATATATTTTTTTTAACTGTAGCGTCGGCGCCCCTAAAAAGAGGCGTCAGCACATCTTTGTAGAAGTGCTAGCACTTCCCTACCGGGCGCTTCTTTGTAGAAGTGTTAGCGCTTCGCTACCGAGTGCTCATATTTTTTGAGTAAAATATACCTGAAAAAATAAATCTGACACTTTCTTAAAAAAAAAAGAGAGAGTTTAAAAAGACTTCTAAAAAGTAAAAAATGACAGCTAAAAAGGAATATAATTTTTAAAATATTTTAAAAATGCCCATGCCACTCATCACTTCACAAAAGAGGTGCTACTTGTCACGCCCATATCAATTAGCGTAGAGATATCTCTACGCCCGAGCGCATTTTCCCCTTTGTCTATTACAATAGCAGAGGTACTTTTATATATATTATAAAGGCAACCAACTTCAAATTGTAAAGGCAACCTAGCTTCTACTTTTATATATATTATACATTATAGAGGCAACTGACTTCAAATTGTATACATATATATATATATATATATATATATATATATATATATATATATATAGCAACCGACTTACTTTTTTGTTTCAATCTTCCTCAAGATAGATCTTAAGATCATGAATTTCCAATCAGACGGCTAGATGTTGATTTCACATAGCATACATCTCCAAAAAGATTTGGTCAACTCATGTTTCCATAATCTAGGTCACTTTTTAGGGATGTGTAATGTTAAATCAACATCTAACTGTCTAATAGGAGCTTCGTGATCTTGAGATCTATTGTGAGGAAGATTGAAACAAAAAAATTCTCCATCGTCTGATTCAGATTAGTCAGTGGTTCTTATCCAATAAAAATTATGTGATACATTACTTTAAAAATGGGTGCAAATAGCTGCTCTCATCAGCTATAAGGAAAATAAAAACAGTTTCGCACTGAAATTCTCATAGCAGGCTCCTCCCCATCAATCAAATCATCCCGAAGTGTTGCTACTTGCTACGTGGGTATTTTAGAGTTTTTGTTGGTGTAAATAGAGGTACTCAATACCTTACCTTATATCATTTATTCTCGTAAAAAAATCTATTAAAAGTAATGGCCATTAAATCATATTCCGAAAAAGAGTCTGTCAAATATATTCAGCCCCATCTCAATTGATTGCTCGTATATTTTGAGAGAAATTCGAGTACAGCACTTAAACTGATGATTAGATCACGTTTCAACAGTTAAAGCATAACCACTGATTGAATCGATTCTGATGATTTTCTGAAAGGAACTTAAAAACAAAGAATTTTCATCTTTTATAACAAAAGTCATGAATCTGAGTAACTTAAGAATATATATGGGAAAAGTCAGGAATCTTAATCTGCTAAAACTCTATCAAGAATCTGAGCTTTTCTGAAAAAAATCAGAAAACACCTAAACGAGGCCTTAAAATGCTTGCTAAGGATAGATAATGAATGTATCCTTACACATTTGGTTATATGAAGATTTGGTTCTAAGGTGCTCATGATCAAATATATATCTTCTACCCTTTTGATGGCTTAGATTGCTCAAAAAATATGGCATGCAGCTTAAAAGTGCAACGGTCAAATTATGAATTTATAATGGGCAGTCTATTCTTCTTCTATTTTCATTGTTTTTACACTATAAAAAATAAGATTATTAGCAGCAAAAAATTGCTGCTAATAGTCCTATCGCTATAAAAAATTGCCGCTATTAATCCTCTCGCTATCAAAAATTTCTTTAACAGCAAGTGCCGCTGAAACACTTTATTTCCGTAGTGTTAATTTTTAAAATTTTAGTAATGGAGATGACAAAAAGTTCATGACACATTTTGAGGGATCCATGTCATCAAAGTGGTAGTTAGCTTTAAAAGTCAGAGTTATCTGGGATCCAACAATACTCATCGGAAGACGTAAACCATTTGATCGATCTATGCACTCTAATATAAATTTCGACAATCATTTAACCGTCCGCATTAAAGTGAGATGAGGCATGATTCTTTAGTTGAGACATGTGCTAATGATGGACTCAACTTGTACTATTTGAATTGACCAAAGATTCCTGCAACATTACATAAATCAAGGCTTTCATGGCCTTTTATATATATATATATATATATATATATATATATATATATATGCTTTCTCTCTCTCCCTGAGGAAAGCATGGGATTGAAGTGTGACCTAACGGTTCGCACTATATATATGCACATGTAATGGTTATTTGTTAAACTTTGTAGGAAAAAAAGAAAGTGTATATATAAGAATGGACCACTTGTCATGAGCGAGAAAGTGGACCTCCATTTGACCTTGTGACGCACACGAACTTCTATGCACTTTAAATTTAGTAGCATTGCAAGGTCAAGTATGCGTGCAGTCCACTTTTCCGTCCATTAGAGTGGTCCAGCCTTTATAGACAAACTATATATATATATAAATATATTTATAAATATATATATATATATATATATATATATATATATAGTTTGTCTATAAAGGCTGGACCACTCCAATGCACGGGAAAACACAATATAATATATATATATATATATATATATATTTTGTACACATTTATGATGTGTATTCCAAATATTTTTAATAAGATGTACGAAATTATTAACAAAAAAAAAACAGCCAAACAAGGGTTTTTCTATCTTTCATCCCACATATATAGACTTCTTTTTTTTAAAGTTCCGAGACTTCTACAACAATCTTTTATTTAAGGGAAAACACAATATAAGAGATCTTCCTCCATAGACTTAGAATATCATGAAATCCTGCATGATAAAAACATAGTAAATAGTTAAAAGAGAGAGAGAGAGCCCAAGGGCTGTAAATGGGTATGGCCAAATTTTATGCCTGCCCGACCGTCCAAGGGTCAGGCAAGTGGGTTGTAATCATAGTATAAAAAATCAGCCGATATCAATACGTATCAATTTCTCGGCAAATCGATATATATCGGCACCGATACATATCAGTATCCTAACTCGGTATTAGTATCAGCCGGTAAGTATCAAGTATCGGCCGATACGGTAACAATTTGCTGATATCTATATTATTTATTTTTTTAAATAAGTTGATATATATCGGCCAAGTTGTATTGGTCCTCCCAGGGCTGATACCCTAGTCGGATACCCATTTTGTTACCTTGGTAGTAACTAAGTTAAGTTTGGGCAATCATTTAGTGGAGTGTTAGTTCAATTTAATTTGAATAGATTCGAGGAAAATTTCCAAAAAATAATGAAAAGGATTATAATCATAATAATAAATTATTAAAATCATAAAACATAAGATAATATTTAAAGTTAAAAATAATATCTTTAAATAACATAAGAAGTGTATTACTAGTCCGCATGCATTAATAATTTACAATCATAAAAACAATATAAAGTACGACTAAGGAAAATCTAACAAATTTGACAAAAACTCTGAAAATCAATGAATCAAGCGAATATTTGGAAACAAATTTACAAACCACCTTTTTTCAAAATTTTGAGTAATTTAAATAAATTGATTTATATATAAACTATTGGGTCGGTCGCTTTAGATGCTCTTTAGATGCTTCAAGCCCGACCTGACCAACTACAACAAAAAATTAGACTAATAGCTGAACAAAAAACTGTCGTTATTAATGAAAAAATTTGTTGTTTCAATAGCAACAAGACTAGTAGTGACAGTTTTTTAATAGTCTTATTTTTTGTAGTGAACCCAGTGTATCATATTTATTTGCCCCACCCAGTTCGAAGATTTGGTTCGGTGAGGGGCCGACCCACTGTAGAGAGAGAGAGAGAGAGAGAGAGAGAGAGAGAGAGATATTCACTTGGTGCAGTCAGTCTTTGGGCCGATGGGGACACTAACTTTGAGCCCACATTTTTTCGGAAGACCGGCTGCGCGATCTTCGTCCAGGTTTTTTAATTTAAGCGCAATATTCTTGATGCAGTTGCATATATCCTGCCGGTCCGTCTTCGTCTTCGCCATACTCTTTAGATCCGAAACACCTCCACAGCATTTCGGGCTTGGAGTCGCATCCTTATCGGTCAAGTAAGATAAGCAAGGTATCAACTTCTGAGTCACATCTCCACAAGAGGGCGAGGGCATGGTCCCGGTTACGGGCACAGGCTCGGGCGCATCAACATGATCACCCGAGGGCACGGTCCCAGTCACGGGCACAGGCTCGGGTGCATCAACGTGGTCACCCGATGGTACTGTCCCTGTCACGGGCACAGGCTCGGGCGCATCAACGTGGTCACCTGAGGGCACAGTCCCGGTCACGGGCACAGGCTCGGGCGCATCAACGTGGTCACCCGCCATTGCAGTGCCAGAGATCAGCACAAAAATTACTACAAACACACCAAATCTACCCATGTTTGCTGTAATTATGATTTGTTTTAGTCTACTTAACGATGGTGATGGTGGTGATGAAGATAAGTTGTTAGCTAGGCTTGGGTTATTTATAGTGGGGAATTAGGGGAGAGAGCATCCACTTGTCATGCCCCGGGTTTTAATGCCTGTGGGTGCTACATTGAGAGTATTGTGAGAATCTGTTGGAAGAAAGTTTAAACTCGTGACTTATGGGCCTTTTTAGAATGGGAGCCACTATCATCTCAAAAAATAAAATGAAAATGAAAGAAAATAAAAAAATAAAAAATAAAAAATAAAAAAATGGGAGCCATTACTTGCACCCAAGTTAAAGAAAATGTGGCCTTGCACCCAAGTTAAAGAAAGACTTGGTATTTTACGAACATGTGACATGTGAAAACGCAATCTAGGTCATCTGATTTAAAGTTTATGATCTATAGATCCTTAGTAGATAAGATTAGAGCAAAACACGATATTTATCATATGATTTATTGTTGTTAATCGTTGAATCACATAATTGCCTTTGACTATATTTAATCACATGATAAAGATTTAATTGACGGGTTCCAAATCAAACGGTTTAGATGGTGTGTTCATATAGCAAAGTTGCCAACAAACTTGTAAATCTTTGTTTTAAACTCGGTGCAAGGGCCACGTTTTCGAGTGCAAGTAATGGCTACCTTGTAGGAAATAAGGATTATTTATAAAATAAATTTATATATTAGACTGTTTCAAAAAGTACTTGAGAAAAAAAGGGTTGGCACAACCGGTGAGATGATCATTTCTAGTTGAAATTACTAAATCACATTTCTTTTCTAATTAAAGACACCATATGATTTGTGTTTTATGACATCTTGTAGAAGGGTATTCTCAAAATTTCATAAATGTTTCTCGACATCATAGTGACAAATTTCGTTTTCAGTAATTTTTCGGTGGGGATCCTTTCGATACATTTCAGATTAATTTCGATACCTTTCGAAAAAAAATGGGGAAAGTTTTCGGGATTAAAAATATATAAAAAATATTAAAATATTTTTTAAAAAAATTACTATAATATATACTAAATTACTAACACATTTAACAAAAAAGAAAAAACGTTTTAAACATAAAAAAAAAAGATACCGAAATTTACTGAAATTTCTGAAATATTGCCGAAAAATAACGAAATCACTGAAAAATACCGAAATTTTCGTTTGACCCCCTTTTCAATAAATTTCGCAAAATTTCGGCGAATTTTGTCACTATGCTCGACATTAATAATTAAATGACTTTTTGGAAGAATTTTTTTAACTTCAACTCTCTGTCACTCACCGATCGAAAAAAATTGCCTTCTTTGGATACTTTAAATTGTGGCACCCCCTTTTTTCAAAGACTTTTTGACATAATATAATATGTAAAACTTTTTTTCCACTAGTCCCTTCTTTCTTTTTTTCTTATTTTTTCTGAATTTTTAATTGGGGGCCAAGTCTTTTTGTTTTTTTAATAATGTCATATGGCATAGAACAGCCCAATGCAGTGTCCGTGTAGCCTGCACGCAGATAAGATCCGTCTGTGGGCACAACCAAGGATCAAAATTTCGGTTTTTGTTTTGGTTTCAGTTCTGCCTGAAACTGAAATTTTGATATTTTGGTGCTTTTTTTTCAAAAAAAAATATTTTAAATAACCTAAATTATCGGCTAATAATTTAATATTTTGCTTATCACCTTTGTTAATAAAATAGAAGGAAGCAAACGTGGCGTCAAAGTGCACAACCTCATCCCACACAAAGGGGGGAGAATACCAATCGGTAGGGAGCCAACTCTTCGATTATTATTATTATATGGTTCTTACCTCTTCTTCTTTCTAATTAAGCTATTAAAAAGACATTAGTAATGTTTTGGGTATCAGATTATACCAATTTGGCACACATGAAATTTAGTAGCCGCACACATGCTGAAAACCATTATATCAACTGATTTGAATATTGGAATGGAAATCATTTTCGTCCTAATCTTGCATACAATGGATCTTGAGATCATGTACATACTGTTAGATAGATAGTCTTTCAGGGAATTGAAAATTGTCCATCTAATAGCATGCCCATGATCTCAAGATCCATTATGCAAACACTGATAGTTTGCTTCCTAATATGTTAATAACATTTATCTTTAATAGTTTAGTTAAAAAGATTCCGTATGAAGGTCAGATTTCCAAAAGTAAAAGTGTTGGCCCCAATCCAGAGAAAATAACAAAAAGGGGCTACTGGAAAACAATTTCTATAAAGGTCGCCTGGTACCATAGAGGTAGCCAGGTATAATACACCCAGTAACTTATCTAGCCCCACACTAATTAATTTGCTGTCATGTGGCACCCAATCTCATGATCGGGTGTCATAGACAGGAGCCACTCAATGATTATAACTATTTTATAAAGAAACTATTTTTAAAAAAAACAAAAGCTTGTGCATATAGTCAAAAGAGTCAATTGCACGTAAAATGAACAATAAATCACATTTGGGCTTGCCATTCATTTTTCACCAAGCTTATGTAGTCAGAAGAGTCAATTGTACGTAAAATGAAATTACTGAATCACATTTCTTTTCTAATTAAAGACACCCTATTATTTGTGTTTTATGACATTTTCTAGAAGGGTATTTTCATCATTTCATAAATGCTTCTCGACATCATAGTGACAAATTTTGTTTTTGGCAATTTTTCGGTGGGGATCTTTTCGATACATTTCGAATTAATTTCGTTACCTTTCGGAAAAAATTTTGGGAAAGTTTCGGGGATTATATATATATATATATAGTATAATATATACTAAATTACTAACATATTTAACAAAAAAGCAAAAACATTTTAAACATAAAAAATAATATAAAAAAATACTGAAATTTACTGAAAATTTTGAAATTTTGTCGAAAAATACCGAAATTTTCGTTTGACCCCCTTTTTAGCAAATTTTGCCGAATTTCGGTGAAATTTGTCACTATACTCGACATTAATAATTAAATGACTTTTGGAAGAATTTTTTTAACTTCAAATCTCCGTCTCCCACCGACCGAAAAAAATTGCCTTCTTTGGATACTTTAAATTGTGGCAATCCCTTTTTTCAAAGACTTTTTTACATGATATAATGTACAAAACTTTTTTTCCACTAGTCCCTTCTTTTTTGTTCCTTTTTTCCTCTGAATTTTTAATTGGAGGCCAAGTCTTTTTGTTTTTTTGATAATGTTATATGGCATAGAACAGCCCAATGCAGTGTTCGTGTAGCATGCACGCATATAAGATCAGTCTATGGGCACAACCAAGGATCAAAATTTCCAATTTTGTTTCGGTTTCCGAAATCGAAATTTGGAAATTTTGGTGTCCTTTTTTTCAAAAAAAAAAATTCAAATAACAAAAGTAGTAAAATACCAGCTGAAAATTTAAAATTATCGGCCAATATTTTGCTAATTACCAAATTATCGGTCGATAATTTGATATTTTGTTAATCACCTTTGTTAATAAAATGAAAGGAATTAAGCAAATGTGAGGTCTAGAACCCACAACCTCATCCCACACAAAGGGAAAAGAATCATAGATGAAAATGCCGGAAAACCGATACTTATCGTCCGGTCAAAAAATCAGTGCGTACCGAACGATACATACCGGAACAGTAGTATACCGGACGATACATTCAATGTATCGTCCGGTATTTACAATACAAATGAACGATACGGTCCATTTAATATATCATATCGTTCATGTCTAATCCCGATATGTATCGGTATTGGACGATATTTTGATCCATGGGAAGAATACAACTGAGCTATTCCTCAAATGGTAGGGGCCAAGTCTTCTATTATTATTATATGGTTCTTACCTCTTTTTACATAAGCTTTTAAATTAAGCTATTTAAAAGACATATTATTAATGTTTTGGGTATCAGATTATACTAATTGGCACACATGAAAGTTAGTAGGCGCACACATGCTAACCATTAGCTAATTTGAATCTCGGAATGGAGATCATTTTCGTCCCAATCTTGCCTACAATGGATCTTGAGATCATGTGCATATTGTTAGACAGACAGTCTTTCATGGAATCGAAAATTGTCCGTTTAATAGTAGGACTATGATCTTAAGATTCATTGTGCAAATACTAATAATTTGCTACCCAATATATTAATAACATTTATCTTTAATAGTTTAGTTAAAAAGATTTCGTACGAAGAAGGTCGGATTCCTAAAAGTAAAGTGTTGGCCCCAATTCAGAGAAAATAACAAAAAGGGGCTACTTGAAAACAGTTTCTGTAAAGGTCATCTGGTACCATAGAGGTAGCCAAGTATCATAGACCAGGTAACTTATCTGGCCCCACTCTAATTTGATGTCATGTGGCACCCAATCTCATGATCAAGTGTCATGGACAGGAGCCGCTCGATGATTATAATTATTAAAAAAAAAATTTAAAAATTTAAAAAATTTAAAAAATAAATAAAACTTTATGTAGTCAGAAGAGTCAATTGCACGTAAAATGAACAATAAATCACATTTGGGTTTATATAACGATCCTGATTTTGCTAACGTTGACTCGTTTGACCAATGTGGCGTGAGCTTAGACGCATTTCTTTTTATAGAGCGTGAACACCCATGCATAGCTTGAGCCCAAGCCAGACACAACACCCAACTGAACCCACTTAACTCATGCGTTCAATGACCACGAGTCATCTCTTTCCCTCTTGTAGAAATGGCATGTATTGGGTATAGATGATGATTTTCGTGTTAATTGGGTGGGTGCACTTAAAATAAATCCCAAGCCCGTTACACACCATCAAACCTCGAGCACAATCAAACCCTTGCCTGGATGCAATTGGGCCTCGGGCCATTCTTTCAACATGATGAGTACACGCTACATCGCTTTACATTATTATTTATATGAATGAGTTAAAACGAATGGGTACAAATATGAACGATGATAGATTGTGTGCTATGGTGGATTGGTAATGATGATAAACACCAAATCTTGCCTCACTTGCATTTATACATAAATGGATTTAATTAATGAAAATTATAAAGAAAGACCCAAATGGAAAGAGTCCTTCTTGATCCAATTGCATTATAACCGTTCCCACACTCTTCTCTCATCAACCCTTGTAATAAGGCATGTTCCAAGTTAATCTCAAATCAAGGGCCTCATTGCCCCAATCCAGTAACCGAAACCAAGTCACAATTATAGCCTTAGTTGGCACTTCTCCATTTTAGGAAAGCAATTAGAGTCCTTTTGGGACTCTTTCCCCTTCAATTCAAATCATTACCCAATTGAGCCTTCTCTCTCTAGAATCTTAGTAAAATTCATACCCTTTCTCTTTCTAATTTTAAGTAGGACAACATTAATTTGGTGAGTTCTGTGTCGATTCATAAACTTAAATAATCGACCAGTTCCATATGGGTCTAACCTAAGATTGAGTATCGGGTGACCTTAATTAAACATACTTCATCATGAATGGTATCAGATGTGGACACCATGAGGCAATGTGTGAGTGTGCAATACCCAAGCTATCCACCTCACCTCCTATTTTAGTTTACTCTCAATTAAAGAAAGCCCAACACGTGTACCTTTCCTACCTGGTTTCCTTCATGCACAACTAAGAGTCCCAAGTGACTCCTCTCTACATGGAAACCTCACGGTGAAGGCCTTTATATATATTAAGAGATTGCACAAGTCAGAGCCGTGAGATCTTAATCGAGAAATTCTTGCATACACGATTATAAAACCTAACTTTTATTGCGAAAACCCTAAACCCAATGTTACAAACGCACACAGGCGCCTTCTTTATCTATAATGGCCTCACTGGGATCTTTGAGCTTTTCCCATTCTCCCTACTAATCCTTGGAGTTCAACACATCCATGAACCTTTTGCACATTAATATTTCCTCAATTTCTTAAACGTGAGGACACATAGCCCTCTTGATCTTACACTGCTCAAGTTCTCTCTAGTCATCCCCGCATGAAACTTCAAGCAACAATGGATCCACAACCATCCTTTCAAAGCATGGATTTATAATTGCCTCGTGAACTTGGTACCTGGCTCTTCCAGGCAACTGTCCCCTTTTCTTCACCATTAAAGCCAAGACAAGTACAACAACGATCAAATCAGCCAAAGGGTTCCCTTTACCAGCCACACCAACAATTTCTCCTTGCGACGTTAAGACTCGAGATAGGGAAATTTCAATGCATAATTACATTTTAAACTTTAAATCATAGGCTTTAATGGTATATTCAAATCAGTTCTATGATTATTAGAATTAAATTTGAACTATTTGAATCGTATGGTATCTGGACATTAGAATTAGTGAATATAACTTGCATTGATTATTGAATTTTCGAATATTAAACCCTTTGAATTGCAGCTGAATATTTTGAAATCCTTTTTGAATAATAACTTGCATTGAATTATTGAACTTTGAATTATTAAACCTTTGAACATCGAACCCTTTGAATTTGAATTTAGGTTAGAATAAGAATTATTTTATGAATTTAGGCATGCTCATGATATTAAGATCCGTTGTGTGAAAGATTGATGTGAAACATGATCTCCATCGTTTGATTTCAAGCCATCAATGATTTTCATTTTCTTTTTTTCTCTTCTCTATTTTCTGGTTTTTGGACAATTTGTAGGTGTGCACCTAACTCGATTCCTGGTTTTGTAACCCTTTTTATTTCAGTTCTTTAGAGTTTAGGTTATTTATAATAAAATAAATAAATAATCAGCCGCGAACAAAGGTACCCTATGAAAAATGAGTACCTTTAAATCCACCCACCAAATCTTTGAGTTCACCCACACTAAAACCCATTGACTTCTTTGAATTAGACAATGTAAATCGTTTGTCATCCCAATCTTTCACATGATGCATTTTGAGATCATGCTCTTACCATCCACCGTCGATTTTTGATTTCACATGGTATCTATTCCAAAAAAGTAACCTTAACATCATGTGAAACTCATCACACTCAAATAAGGTCCCTTTTTGGGATGTGTACCATATGAAATCAAAAACATAACGCCTGATAGCATGTCCATGATCTCTAGATCCATTATTTGAATGATTGAAATGGAAAATGATCTTCATTTTTTTTTATTTTTTTTCTGATTTGTGGTCTAGGGTTTTGCTATTTTATTGTTTTGATCTTATTTTGTTCTTTGGCTCTGTGCTTTGCTTCCCTATATCCATAAATCCACTGCCTCCGTTGAAAAAGATGAGTGGAAGATTTTTTATTTTATATGTATAATTTTGATCCTATATCTTAGGTTTTTTTTTTAATTTGCTATTTTATGTAGATAATATATGATTGTTGTTATGTGTTCACACCGAAATCAACGCTTAACTACTGTAAGTTTAGGTCAGTTTAGTTGTGTTTTTACACACTAAATCAAATTTCTAAGTATGTTTTTATCTACTAGTCTAAATCCATAATTGTCAGGACTCTGTATCCTTACTCGATCTCAAGAGCCTAGAATTTCGTGTTATGACACCGCACACTTGTTAAGGTGATAAGCAGGCATACACATAATTCTTAATTCAATTCAGTATATGGATCGAAGCATTTAAGAATAACATTTAAAGATAAACAACTCATATATTAACAGTGAAAAACGTAGATGACATTAATGGCGTGATAAATCCTAATCAAGCATTTATGATATAAAATAAACTAAGATTTTACGTAGAGTCGAGCGACCTCAAACGTAAACCTATAAGAAGTACTGATAAATAAAACTAATGACAAGTCTCTCATGAAAGCGATAAAGACTAGAACTAAAGTATCTCTCAATGTCAAAGTAGTCCGCCAGATCTACTCCCTCGCCCAGGTGGTAGCCGATGTCCTCATCCTTATAAGCCGCATTAGGTACAACAGCATCCACGTCGTCAGTGATGGAATAGTCATTGATCTTACCAATAACTATTAGTTTTGGGAGGGTGGTGAGTTTACTCAGTCACGTAAACTCAGTGGGTTGCACAATCGATCCACCATAACATACCCAAGTGTTCGTGTGTGTAATCGCTTGAGTTATGGTGCATTTCGAAATAAACCAAGTAGCTATAAATGATTACAAAAGTAACTAATATCTCATAACCTATCATATCGAAACTGAAAAATGTAGCATAAAATGAAAAGACAAATCATAGAATGAAAAGACTTGGCATAAAATGAAATGAATATGATGTATCAAGTTCTGATATTTTTTTGTATCTACTTTGTCGACTTTTCTTACGGGGCATATCTTAAAATTTAACATTGCTCCATATGCCTACATAACGCACTTCGTATCTTACTTAATTTGCGTATACGACCTATGCCAGGTTCGCTGCTCGAGCCTATCACGCGAGGTTCACGTGTAGATAACTACGTAACCTTTCATATTATAACGTATACCACCATCCAGCCCAATCAGGTTGCATGCATTTAAATCAGTGTCCCCGACGAGATTGCATCCAGCAGTTCTGGACATTGTCGTATCGTATTGTCCTTAAGACCCGTCTTGGCTGTAGACGTTGGATCTTGCGATGGCACACAAGATATGACATGTGTAAAAACTTATTTCGTATTTTACTGGCCTTCACAGTATAACTTATCTGTATTCGTATCTTATCTTATCTCACATATCGTTCCTTATCATTTACTTATAACTTAATTTAGAGTGAGCCACTGTGCGATGAGATTCATAAAATCACGCTTTCCAAAGGACGAGTTTCGTAGTAATCTGGATGTACTTCGTATAGCAGCTCATACTCTCATAGAGATGTTGCATCCGTACATGGATACCTACATTTCAAATTCCACGTGACCGTGAAGGGAACCCCACCATAACGAAGGCTTAAAAGTGGTGTGACATAGCTTATTCCTTTTTAATCATGCGTATGCCCTATCGTGATTTTTTTCTATATGATGCATGTTATATGATGAAAGTTCTTACCTGACTAAACGAACTAATTCATACACCTTACATACTTGTGACCATAATATAATAATTAAAATTTGGAAATAACAAATATTTCATACCTAATTTTGGAGAAACTTTTATGGGTTGTCAGATTGCTGATCGGACCTTCTGTTTTTAAAGTTTTCTAAGATTTGTATAATTTTTGTATCGAAACCTTTTACCAGTTTAACCCAAAAGTGGATCAACGTGGATAGTCAAACAATTCCCTTAACCTAGTTACAGAAGGGTTCAGACTCCTTACTAGATCTTTCAGCCTTGCCGGCTTCAGAACACCTCCTTGAAATTTTAGTGGCACATTTCTGATCCGTTAGATTATATTGCATCCTTATCGAGAGCATTTTGAAATTGCTCCTATGAGCCAGTTGGGCCTTGATTCTCAAAGGTTAAGGATCAAAGGTAGCCCATGGCAATATTCCATGTGGCACACAAGGCTGAAATAAAAAAAGAAATGAACTTCGAACCACCTATCATTTAATCTGAACTATTAGATGGTTAGACAATAAAATTTTACCTAAGGTTGGGTCCTTTGTCCCGATCCTGATTCAACCTCTAGCACACTAGATCTTTCGGTCGACTTTTTATAAGATTTAGGAGTTACGTGCACAATTAGGATGCCTACCATGTGACGATCAGATTGAACGGATCTGAACCATCAGATACTTAAGAATGATGATTTTAAGGTGTTAGGTCTTTGGGCCCAATTTATTTCGGCTTCTAAGGCCTCAGATCTAACGGTCGATCCTTTCATGATCAACGATGTCCAAATGGAGTTTCAATGTCTTGATTTGTGTATCGATTTCTCAGGTTCTAAACCGTTAGATGTCTCGAGAATTTCAATTTGTGAAGACGGTCCATCTCTATATCATCTCTTGGGTTGGGCCCACAAGGTCCAACTTTGAATCTATTTTGTTTGAATTCAGTGGTGCTAAGGGGATGGTTGCACCAAACTACTGGTTTCCTACATGTACTTCAATGCTCCTGACTACATTGGTTGGGACATGGAAGTCATTACTAGCATTGGCAGTGTTTGGTCGGGCCAATCCCCAAAATTTAATTTATACCCGCCGGAGAAATCATATATATATATATATATATATATATATATATATATATATATATATATATATATATTTATTTATTTATTTATTTATATATTTAACCAAACAAAGATCACCCGAGTGTTGGATTTTTGTGGTCAACACCTTAACCCATCTTTAGGTTTTCATTAAAAATTGGGTTGGACTTTTGACCACACGTATCTCGAGGCGATAAGAAGTAATTTCCTAATATAAGTGATATGTCTCCACTCTCTTATCTTTATGGGTTAGGAAAGAGAGGTGATTATATAAGGAGACCACCATCCCCTCTTCCTCTAACCCTAGCTTAGTCCCATCTAGAAGCTAAACTTAGAGAAGACGAGAGGTAACGTGGACTCATATTCTCTGGCAGAGATCATCGGTTTCATTAAGGAGATCACTGACGCGGCGATTCGATAATAAATACAAGGTATGCATATTCTTGCAAAGGTATATTTTGATCGTGTGATTCGAGCTTAGATCTTAAAATTTCTATTAATTGGTATTAGAGCATAGGTGACTCGATTGTTCGATCAAAATTATGATGTACTTCTCTATAATTTCTTCGTTCATATAATTTATTTCATTAATCTTTTACTATTGAATTTAAAGCATCTTCCATGGTTAATGCCGACAAGATGACGATACCCACATAATCAAAAGGGTTTTAATTGAAATGGGTTCTCTTTTATGAATCATAAGATTATAGGTTTGTTGTGAACTACGGAAATCTCAGAGGAATAGAGAGATAATTTAAAGACTCATCTCTCAAAATCTCAAATTTTGGGGAAGACAAGGCCATATCTTTGAAAACAAATAAATTTTCAGATCTGGGTAGTTGTGGTTTCGCGTTCATTAGGTGTAACCAAACCATAGACCTGTCAGAGAATAGAACATAGCCAAGCTTTTATTCTGGTAGGGTGGCTGCAAATAAAAGGTCTCATATTCCTTTTCCCTTGCAGAGGAAAACGACCGGAGGAAGTCTCTAGTCCCTTCTCTAGTTTTTAGTTGTTTGTGCAGTGGGAGCACCAAAGTTGGTGCTTCCCTAACTCCACATGTCGTAAGAAAGAGGGTGATATTACCTTTAGCTATTATTGCTTGTGTAGTGGGAGCACCAAAGTTAGTGCCTCCCCAACTCTCGGATCGGCCCAACCCATGGACCCATAAGCTCAAGCCCGATCGACAACTGGACTCGGGTCATGACCCGATCCTGCCCATGGTCTGGTCAAGTCTATTCCTGGCCCATGGTCCGGTCCAATTATTTCCTGGCCCATGGTATATGACGCGGACCCAACCCATTTTTCCTTAAGGCCCATTTTGACCCGTATTATTTCTTATTCTTTTCGGGTTATTTCTGGGCTATTTATAGGTCCGATTTTCGGACGTTATATATGAATTTTGATTTTCTCAGACATTCCGGATCTATTTTTGAGGTCTAATTTTTAAAATGAGTTCTCTGTTGTGATCTTTTAATGACCTGACGTCTTTTTGATAATTTTTAATCGAATAATTATTGTGTATTTGAGTGTTTTTAATTAAAATTGAGTTTTATAAGAAAATATATGGTTGGGTATTGAAGGTTGTGCTCTAGTACCAACGCTGATACTTACATAATGTTACCCATAATTATTATTAATTTTGGCACTTACCCACCACATGAGTTAAATTTGACTACTTGGAAAGATTCTTCTGTCCAACGGTAATGATCTTTCCTAGTGCCGTGATTTTTATAAATGAGGTTTATTTTTGTTCACTTAATGCATATATATCTCATAACTGTTTGATTTTGATTAATTTATTCATTAATTGCAATGTGTGACATTGATTTATCGATCGAAAGTGAGTTAATTTGAATGAGATGTATATATCTAGAAATAAGTTTTTGAAACCTTGAATCAAACTTGATATGGTTGAATGAAATTTAGGTCGTACCTTAGGGATTAAGGTAGACCGATAAAACGATCGTTCAAGAGTACGTAGCTGAAATAGGCCGAGGTCTGCCCAAAGGTGACCACCTATGTAGGTTGCATGACTTTTGAATCTTAATACTTGTGTCTCATTAAGATCGGGTTGGCACATGCTTCTATAAGGTTTCGAAGTTCTGGCCAAAACTGATTTAGGAATTTCATATAAGTAGGGTGAATAGAATGGTCATAAGTGCGTAGGGGAGAGAAGGATAATCTTTCTGATCAAAGCTGATGGAGAGTTTGAATCAATCATATGGCACAAGTGACTAGATCTATGCGTGTTTTCTCAAGCACGATCTTGGGAAACAAACTGCATGTTAAAGTTTCTGTCCAAAGGTGATGCTGAGACATGGCAACTGATTGTCCCAAAGCGTGAAAGTTGTTCATAGCTAACACCAAATTAATTCGGATTTGACCCTAAATCAGAATTTAAATCCTCGAAAAATAGTTAGTGACATATGGTCATAGTTCACGGTGAACATTTAGTAACATATGGTCATAATGTAATCTTCGAGGATATATGATCATAACGTTTTCTACGTAAATCGTTAGTGATATATGGTTAAAGTGATTGATAAAAATCTAGATGCATAATCGGCATTTTTTTTTTTTTTACTAATAATATGAAATGTTTTTATTTCTATATAGAGTCATGGACGGATCTATTATTCATAAGCAACTAGCAAGTGTTGAGCCTCTGGATGGCTCCAACTATTCATCGTGGCATATGGCCATTGATATATCATTAGGATATATGGACTATGATTTTATCTTTACTGAGGATAAACCTCTCACACCCACTACGAGTTCTACGGAATTAAAGAAGAATTATTTTGCTAAATGGGAAAAAGCTAATCGTATGGCTATGATGATGATCCGTTTATCAATTAATCAGACTCTTAGAGGTGAGTTGAATCCTACAACTACGGCAAAAGAACTCTTGAAAAATATTAAATATCAGTTTGTGGGTACGCGAAAGTCTCTAGAGTACTCTTATCTTACACAATTAGTTAACATGAGATATGATGGAAATGGAAGTGTGCGTGAGCACATTTTAAAGATGTCAAAGTGTGCTATTAGGCTCAGGGAACAAGGGACTGCTTTTGGTGATGATCTAGTTGTTCACTTAGTTGTCTATTCACTTCCGCCTTCATTTGATACTTTTAAGGTGAAATATAATGCTCAAGAGACAAAGTAGGACCTTAACCAATTAATTTTCCTATATGTGGCCGAGGAGGAGCGTTTGAAAGCGACTAAAGTTGAGTTTGCACATCTGGAGGTGAGTGGGTCAAGCCGAAAGATTTTTAAAAAGAATCATAATCAGAACTTCAATCGAAAGCAAGCTGGAGCAGATAATTCAAATAAGAAAGTCAAAGTTCAAAATTTAGAGTGTTGGCACTGCAAGAAAAAGGGACATCTTCGGAGGGATTGCTGAGAGTTGTCTCTCTGATATTGGTTAGTTTATTTTGTTGTTGATGCGTCATATATTTTAATTTTATGCACGTGCTCTTGAGAGTATATGTGATTATATTTTATCCATATGCATGGGGATTTTATCACATGGCATGATGGTGAGGTTGTACCTCGTTATGCCTGAATTTTGCTTAGGCTAGATGTGATTAAGCACCACATCGGTAAACCTTTTTTTCTGTTAGATTGGTGACGTGAGTTACAGGCGGAGAGCCAGTAAGATATTAGAAAGACATACCCTGGGGTATGAAGATAGACAAATATAGGAACTGTACAGATATGTAAGTTGTCTGATATCACTAAGTAAAGACTTAAGTCCATTAATGATACTAGTTTTGTGACCATGGATTGCCTAGTGTCGATTCGTAAGATGGAATACTCTGTGCGCCATGATCCTTTACTAGTATTATTATTGAATTTGGGTGGTTGTTACGAAGTATCGAGGTAATGGGAGTCAATGATTTTTTAAAAATATAAAATAGATAGTCATCCGCTTTTCAGAGTTTGTCAGCCCAGAGAGTCGTTTTTCAAAATTATGTTTAGATAAGTTAAGGTGTAGACCAAGTGGGAGAATGTTGGATTTTTGTGGTTAACACCTTAACCCATTTTTAGGTTTTCATTAAAAACTGGGTTGGACCTTTGACCACACGTATCTCAAGGTGATAGGAAGTAGTTTCCTAATATAAGTGACATGTCTCCACTCTCTTTCCTTGATGGGTTAAGAAAGAGAGGTGGTTATATAAGGAGACCACCGTCCCCTCTTCCTCTAACCATAGCTTATTCCCATCTAGAGGCTAAACTTAGAGAAGAAGACCAGAGGTAACGTGGACTCAGATTCTCTGACAGAGATCATCGGTTTCATTAAGGAGATCACTGGCGCGGCGATCCGATAATAAATACAAGGTACGCATATTCTTGCAAAGGTATATTTTGATCGTGTGATTCGAGCCTAGATCTTAAATTTTCTATCACCGAGAGCTTCTCTCTAGTCTCTCTCTAAATTTCTGTATGTTAGAGGTTGGGCCTTTGAGGAGCCGGTCTCTGCTTTCTCTCTCTAAATCTTTGCTAAAGAAAAATGTCTTTCTTTCTAGATTTCTGCTAAAACTATGGGTCTTTATATTCTCTCTCTAAATTTATGCTAAACTATAGGTCTCTCTCTATTAATGACCATGGTAAATGACCAGTGAATTGGAGAGTAGATTGAATTACGGCAATAAGGAATCTGCAGTTATTGTTCCCACGAATTCAATTTCTGATACTGAAAAATTTTGAACCTGGGAACAATGCATTTGAACTAGTAAAATCATTCCGAGCAGGTAAGCACATTTACAAGCATAAGATTTTATTACAATAGAAAAATTTTATAAGAGAGCAACTAACTGATCTAATGCACCATGACTCACCAATTTTTATGGCAAATGTGGGAGCAAACAGGAGAACTTAAAAGAGAATAGTTTCATTGCTCAACACAAACGCCCAAATTCATATATGCACATATGCATATAAACTTTTGAATATTTACATCCATATAATTTTATTGTTTATTTGCAAATGTACCAAGAGAAGAAGACTAGTGGAGCAGAACAAGAAAGGTCACTCTATCTCTCTCTCTCTCATTGTAACTATTAGGATAAGAGCCTAAAACAACAACATAAAACTTTCGTTTCAGGATAATAGCCTAAAACGTTTCCATTTCCAGCATGTTCTTCCAATTTTCTCTAACTAATATGTATAAAATTTCCCTCCCATTTATTTATTTATTTTTGTGTCTCTGTTTTAGAGACATGTAGAAAGAAGGAGGGGATTGTATTTAGTGTCCTTATATACACACCCGTAAGTATGTGTGCATATATATATATATATAGAGTACTTATATATTAGAATAGATATTTAATTATTTATTATTATTTTCTTATTCATGACTGATCAGCTATTAATGGAGCTCCAAAAATAAAACATATTTAAAAAAATTTAAACTGAATATGTTAAGATCGATCGAGGGGCACCCACTTGTTGGAGCTTGCACATGGATTCGTGTTGGCGTGGATCGACGGTCGAGGCGTTGATTTTTGAGATGGTAGGCGTGGATCGATGGTGAACTGCGATGTCGCCATGGATCACGTCTCTAAGAAGGTGATGGCACGATGACTATTTTCAAGAAGAGAAGGTAGTCACAGTAGTGGCTGCTTCGCGTGCGATGAAGAAGGTGAAGTGGGTTTATTGTGAAGAGATGGTGTCGGGCTGTGTTCTTGAAGAGAGAAGGAGACGAGAGGAAGAGATAGAGCTAGGAGTTTTAGGACTTATAGCGAGAAGGCGGTTTACGTTTGGGCAAACCAGTTTGCCGAGATGGAAAGAGTCCCTAAAGACCCAATTTCCTTCCAAAATTAGAGGGATACAATGGAGTTCACTTAAAATTGTGAAGTTTCTTTATCTTGTGTGTGTAGGTTGGATTAGAGTGTGGAGCACCCGCACGGGAATTGGCGCTCCACCGCATCTAACGCCATCAAATAATCTTCCTAGGGTCCGGTTCATAACAATAATATTGTGGGATGGGGCTGCATAAGTATAGATATGTCCCATTCCGGAAAAGGCCACAAAATTAGATAATCCTAATTGATAAAAAATGCCAATCATGCTATCTATAATGTTGTACTATTTAACATTCATCATTTTTGAAGATTGATTGGATCTCCATCCTCAAAAACAAAAGTTAAAAGTAAAAAGTAAATTCAAACTCCTTATACACTAACAAAGGCCTAACTTTCAATAAGCTAATAAAAAAAAAATGATTAGTAATAACCACAATTCGCCTAAAGATGCAAAAGCCCCAAACAAAGGCAATGAACGAGAATATAACAGTGTAAACTAGAGCATTCTTTGGCAAGACATTTGAGAGCTTTGTGTATAAGTTCATGAACCCAAAGCCATTTGCAAATTCATCCAAATCTTTAAAAAGGATATGATCTCAGCACTGCTCCCGTTGGTTGTAACAACCAAAACATCTTTATATCCCTCAGAATAGTGTAATTGACTCAATCATATCCTTCTTTTCTCTCAATTTCTGATTTTTTATTAACTGTTGGATATTCTACAAGTTTTTAAATTACACCACTTCATATTTTCAATCAATGAGTCAATCTATTCAGAGGATAAAGAAGAAGAAGAAGAAGCGTTGGTGTTGGGTCTGGGTAGATCCGTGTGGGTCCCAGTCTGGTTTAGAACCAGGGGCCTAGGTGTAGGTTTGGATGAGTTCTGTTCAGGTCTAGTTTGGGTAGAGTTGTCAATGGGTTGAATCAACCCGACCCAATATTTTACCATGCCGGCTACATAAACTTGACTCATCGAGTCTTGTTGGGCATCAGACCATTAGACATCAAATCCTTCTAAATCCCTAATTTTTTTAACATATCATAGTTCTTCTAAATCATTTACTATTTTTTTACATAGATGAAACTTTCTAGATCATTTCTGAGTAGATTAATATCAATAATTAAGAGGAAATTACTAATATGTCTTATTATAATAATAGAATGATTTTTTGGAGAATTATTGATTTTTTTTTTTTATTTTATGATTTTCAGAAGATATTTTTTATTTTTTCTCTATTTAAATATGAGAGGTAAAAAAATTTTAAATAATATATATCAACTACGTGCCCCCCCATCAAGTAAATCTTGTGTTCGCCCCTAGGTGTGGGGTTTATATAGGAGTTTTATGGGGCATGGTTAGAGAGATTTTTGGTCACCTTGGGTACCATGTGGTTTCCATGCTCTTGTTTTAAGGCTATGGTAGCGTGCTCGTTTTCTTTTACGTTACCTTTATTAACAACCTGAGTGTGATGATCCCGACCCAATATGATATTGTCTAGTTATGGACTTAAGTCTCCGCCTCGATTTTGTTTCTGGCATTGGCTTATGTCCCCACCCAAAACGCGTCATTTGTATATCAGAGTTGTGCAATAGAAGATATGGCACGCTTTCAGTGGAGACTGAGCCCATGCTAGAAACAAATTTGGAGCGGGGACTTAAGCCCATAACCGGACAATATCATATGGGGTCAGGGTCTTTACACCAATATTCTTTCGTCTTTGCTTGGATTTTAATGTGTCCAAATATCATCCTTATTGGGGAACGGATGGTTCACATCCATGCCCTAAAAGGTATGACTTTTAGTTGACACATGTTAAAATGGTGGATTGCCATTTGGACAATTTAGATTGTTCACCAATATACGCCACATGATACAATGTCATACCACACTTAGTGGTGTAAGATCAAAAGCCTAAATAATAATATAATATATGAATTAGCAAAAGTGGAGAGGTAAGGATCCTTCTTTTTTTTTTTTTTCCCGGACAACTTAGGTTAATCTCAAGCTTACTCTCAGAGTAATCCGTAAGGGATGCCCTCACCCCATGGTGTAATAAGAATTTCACGACATACACACCCTACGTGACATCCCGTTATCGCAAAAGAGAGCTCCCAACACTCGATCCCATGACCTGTTGGTAACAAACCTAATTCTCCTACCAACTGCACCAAACTGATCAGTCAAACCATGTGAAAAAAATGAACAGGGTGATCTAGTGTAATATCTCACATCAGATAGAGAGAAATCCGGAGCCTGGTGTCACGAAGTCACTCGTTGCGACATAAACTCTCGTGCGGCACCTAGTTCCCCTAGTTAGGTCAGCCTACTCAAGACTCTTGATGCACACGGATGTCTCTGATTATGACATAGGAGGAGTATTAATGCAAGGAGCACCCGTGCCGTAGTGGACAGAGGAGCGACGCATAACACTGGGATATGAGATGCGACCAACCCCTCCACGTAACGATGTGTTTCAGATGGGGATGATGAAACGTAGCACCCAAACCAGAAACAAAACCAGGGCGAGGACTTATTCACCAAATGGGACAATATCGTAGGCATGTGAGTCCCGGTCTTCACAGAATGGTAGCCTAGCATGGCTCTTCTATAAGATAGGGGGAATAGGGTATTTGTAATATCCCACATCAGATAGAGAGAAGTTCGGAGCCTAGGCTATAAGACACAACCGGCCCTTTCAAGTAACGACGCATTTTGGGTGGGGACGGTGAAACGTAACCCATCAAAGAAACCAAAATGGTGCAGAGACCTAAGTCCAAAACCGGCCGATATTGTTGCAAGTGGATCCGAGTCATCAAAAAAGTCTGCTCTAATACCACCACAGATTTGGAAATCTAATTCAAGTCTGAAAAGAGGGGAGACTACGGTTATGATTGTTCAATGTGGGACTAAACTCAACAGTAAATTCCATGGCTGGAGAAAAAAGAAAGAGGAATCCATTAGACTAGATTGCTTAACTGGACAACCACAATGCTTATGTTGTCGCTGCTCCCTCTAGTCATCGCAACATCCGTCAACACAGCCGCGGCCTTCGACGCGCCGCTCCCGTTAACCGCCTCCGTAATCCTCCTTGCACCGTGACTGGCAAGACATCTCCGGGTAACCTCGCACGCCTCCTCATTCGACATTACATCCCACAAACCATCACTCGCTAGTATCAGGAACTCATCTCTGTCCGTCCGATCATTTACCGTTACTTCCGGTACAGAGATTACATATGGTTTCAAGTAGTGATCCCCTGTACAATAAAACGAAATAACTGAACCTACGGACACTACTGAGATATGGCAGACCGCAAACAGCAGACCATTCAATGGACCGCTTACGAGACGTGATGCAAGCGTAGTGGATCCCAGCAATGCAGGTGGGGACATCCACTTGCATCGCACCACGTAAAAAGTCCGTTGTTGGTCTTCTGTTTGAGGTCAGCCCATTATAATTTTCCATTTCTAGGTAGAGGTCTCAAAGTTACCCAGGCTGGGTTTGGGCCTGGCCTTAAATTTGCTAATTATAATTGGGCCTTTCGAAACTTAGCCCGTACCCAACTCGACTTACTAAATGGACGGACAGGCCGGCCCGACAATTTCTATATAAAAGGTTTCAATTGATCGGGTCAGGCCGGATTCAAGCCGAGATTAATCAGGCGTTTAGCGAAAAAGACACAGACCAAGTGGGTTGGGTATGGGTCAACCAGGTAGAGGGTCCACATTGAGGCACAAAAAATGCTTTGATCCGACGGTTAAAAACATAAAATTTTTATCAATGTGGGCTTCGTTATCACCCGATCACCTTTACCTATCGATCTGGAAGTGGACAGCACTCCGAGTACGCGGTAACCGTCCCAGTTTAAAACCCGTCCACCAGCTGCCTCTATTCTTTCCATCTCATCTGGTCTCTCAGGCTGTCCATCAAAAATACAACATTATTAAGAATTAGGGGCAATGGTTAGGTCCAACCAGGTTGAACCAGATTTCGAGTCCAACCAAATATACAGCCCATGGATACCAGAGAATCTAGACTTTCATGGTTTTCACTTTTTTATAAGATGACATGCAGTCAAGATTCTCCCATTTTCAAGGGCTAGAAATTCAGTCAACCTGGTTGGAATTGACCATTGCCCTAAGAATGAATAGTATCAACTGCCAAACTTGTGCACCAAGGGCGGTGCACGGGTCATCTCACCATCAAAGTGGTCAAAACTTGAGAGATGCCGAATCGTATATGGGAGGCTGGCCCAGCCTGGCCCGATTAGTAATCGGCCCTGGTACAAGATAGCTCCAAGAAACCTGATTATGATCATCCCATTTAAGGCATAGCCCAAACCTGCCAGGCCCGGCCGATTAGGGGTCTCAATGGGTCAGGGTCGGGCTCGGGTTGAGCCTTAATCAGACTTCTTGAAACTAGCCCATATCCAGCCTGATTACTAATCGAGTAGGCTGGGCCAGGTTAGGCTGGACCCACACATCGGTCCAGGGCACAGGTCACCCATCTACATGTCTATTAAAGGGAAGTGAATAGCGCTGACTTGCCATCACCAGATTTTTTTGAAACTTTTCTCTAAAATATTAGACTCTCTTAATTTTTTTTTATAGAGAATGACCTATTGGACGGTCAGATACTGATTAGGCATGGCGCAGATTCCCAAAAGTGACATGAGAGCTCTTCTCATCTTACACCATGATCTAACTCCTTTAATCAGCATCCGACCATTTGATAGAGGGCCATGATCATGGTTCAAAATTTCGGCCGAAACTAATCGATTTCAGTGGTCCCTGAAACAATAACATCAAAATTTCGGGTAATTTTGGTTTCGGGCATATTATCAGCCGAAAATTTCTGGTTTCGGAAAAAATATATATATATTTAAAATGGCCGAAATTTCGGTTTTGGACAAGACCGAAACCGAAACAAAAATAGAAATTTTTAGAAACCGAAATTTTGATCATTGGCCATAATCTCAAATTCTACCGTGTGAAAGATTGGGATGAAAAATGTGTGAAAGATTGGGACGAAAAATGATATCGACCAAGATAACAAACTCGGTATCGGGTACCGGTCCTTGGAGGGCAGATACGTTTTGGCTTTTTTTTTTCTTTTTTTTTTTAAATTAAAAATATAGGTATTGATCGATCCTGATACTTATCGGCTGATACCGAGTTGAATACTCGATACGTATTGGTATCGAGAATTGGTATTAGTAGCGGCCAATATTAATTAATATTGGTATCGGCCGAAATTTGATACCTTGATCTTGACCATCTGATTCTAGGAAGTCAACAATGTTAATGGTGGAAACCATCATTGCAAAGACCACATATTTGGTTCCAAAGGTCCTTACCCATCTCCAACCTTTCAAGATGAATGGATATATTTGGGAATACAATTGTCTCTTTACTGAAGGATGCCGGCAAATTTTTTGATTTTTTTTGGGGTTTTTTGCATACCCGCATGTTACGCAAATATTATAAGAAACCCCCTGAGTTATGAGTACTTATTTTGTAGCCCCTAATCGTGAGTTTATGGACAAAAAGCCTATTTTGCCCTTAACGAAACCAATATTTTAAAAATACTACAAGGCCCTTCATTCATCTATATTTACAAGTCATGCCATTAAAGTTTATCACCATTTTAAAAGGCCCTTCATTCACCTTTATTTACAAGTCATGTCATTATCATTTACCACTATTCTAAAAGGAGTACCTTTAAATCCACCCACAAAATCTTTGAGTTCACCCACACTGAAACACATCGACTGCATTGAATCAAACGATAGAGATTTTTAATCGTCCTAATCTTTTATGAGATCTATCTTTAGATCATAGGTGTACTATCAGATGGTCGACTTTTTATTTCATGTGGTACACACCCCTAAAAGTGACCTTAATATCAATTTTAAGCATGCACGTGATGTTAAGGTCACTTTTCTGAGATCTGTGTCACGTAAAATAAAACACTAACCGTCTGATTGTACGATCATGATCTCAAGATCCATCATGTGAAAGATTGGGAGGATAAATGATCTCCATCGTTTGATTCAATTCAATCAACGTGTTTCAGCGTGGGTGAACTTAAAGATTCAGGGGTGAATTTAAAGGTACTCTTCTAAAAGGCCCTTCATTCACCCATCAGATTCAAGACTCATAAGATGGGTGATTCCCCCATTAAAGCATGCCAACGTTTAAACAAATACTCTAACCAATGAAGGATTTGTGGCAAACGATGCAATTATTCTTGAAAAGAAAACCTTCAATCTACGTGTTCCACTCAAAATACTCGTCCCTCCAATTTCCTATATGATTCAAAACCCATTTTTAGGAATTGGATTGCCTAACCGCGTCTGCTTCCATCCACCGAATCTTTGAGTTCACCCACGCTAAAACACATTGATTGCATTGAATAAGACAATGGAGATCGTTTAGGCATACCATTAGACGATCAATGTTTTATTTTGTGGCACACATCTCAGAAAAGTGACCTTAACATCACGTATACTGTTAAAATTAATTTTAAGGTCATTTTTTTGGGTGTGTACCACGTGAAATAAAAAATCAACCATCTGATGTTGCCACCATGATCTCAAGATCCATCGTGTGAAAGGTTTGGACGATTAACAATCTCCATCGTCCGATTCAATGCAATCAACCGTCTGATGGTGCCACCATGATCTCAAGATCCATCGTGTGAATGGTTGGGACGATAAACGACCTCCATCGTCCAATTCAATGCAATCAATTGTCTGATGGTGCCACCATGATCTCAAGATGCATCGTGTGAAAGGTTGGGACGATAAATGATCTCTATCGTCCGATTCAATGCAGTCAACTGTCTAATAGTGCCACCGTGATCTCAAGATCCATCGAGTGAAAGGTTGGGCCGATAAACGATCTCCATCATCCGATTCAATGCAGTCAATGTTTTTCAGTGTGGGTGAACTCAAATATTTGGTGGGTGGATTTAAAACTATTCTTTTTTGTAAATGAAGGAGTGGATTTAAAATTACTCTTTAACAGCTATTCTTTAGCCGGGTGACAATTTAATAATTTAATTTTAAATTTGATAAATATGGTATTTAGGCTATTCTTTAACGGCTGGTTAACCATTTAAAGTAGCATCCGTTAAGGAGGAGTGTTTTATAAACACCAAAATACTAACTCAGGGGATTTAAAGCAAATAGTAATAACTGAGGGGTTATTTGTAATATCAACATAACTAAGGGGGTATTTGCAAAAACCCTTTTTTTTTTTGTTTTTCATTTCCTATGAGTAGGGCTCTCAATGGGCGGGCTGGCCCGGATTTTGGCCTGTATTAGGCCTGAAAAAAGTTGTACCTTCTATGAAGCAAACCCGGCCCGGTATCCGGATCGGCTACACATGTTGCAACCCTGATCAATCCAGGATGGGCATAGGTTAATTGTTCCAACACCTGGCGCGCGCGTGTGTGTATATATATATATCCTTTTAAAGTTTAAAAAAAAAAAATTCCTTTAATTAAATATAATTTACGTAAATATTCTGAAATTAATCATTGTCCGCTATAATTAACCATTATCCGTCATAACATTTGTGCAACTGTCGTCCGTTATGACCATTGTGCAACAAACTAAAATGAAATGTACCAGAGCCTCTATAATGTTAACATAATTATTAACCTTCTTCAAATTTTTATTAGAAAAATTAAAAAAAACAGCCCAAGCTCTAAATTTTATCTGAAAAAATAACTTAAAAAATTAGTCCAACTAAATTTTATTAGAAAAAAAAATTAAAAAAAAACCCAAAAAAAATGCCTAAATGCCTTAGTATGGCCAAGCTCGATAGGTGCTGAGCTTGGGTTGAGTACATTGCAAATCGGATTAGGGCCGGGCTGAAAATTTTGATCATTGCGCTTAATTAAAGGGTGCCTTCCCATAAATCCGTCTTTTAATGTAATTGAAAAATCAAGTGGCAGACATTACACTCAAATGGCACACTCCAAAAAAAAGTAATAAAAAGCACACATCATGCTCAAACGTGATTATATGTTGTGATCATTATCAGTATAAAAGATCTATGACAATATCGGATCTTCCCATAGGTGGGGCATGATCATCAAATCTATTTTGTGAAAGAATGTCCCACATCTCAAACGGTCAAATATTGATTCCATATGACACACATGGCCAGAAGCCACCAATATTTAGGGCTGTCAACGGGGCGGGTTTCAGCCAGAGACCCACCCCGATGGGCTAGGCTCAGGCCAAATTTTATATGTTTTATAATAAATGGGTCGGGCTGGGCTAAGCCCGAATATAAACAGTTTCGGGTTCGGACTTTGATGTAAAAAATAAACGGGCCGTCATAATTGCTAAAATTATCATGCTAGTAAGACCGGCCCGTTCACAATTACTAGGGGTTACTGTTGCAATTGCCCCCTCTTTACCCTGTATAAGAGATAACTTAGGGTTCTCTCACCCTCTCTCTCTCTCTCCCAGCTTCTCTCTCACCCACCTCACCGTCCGAAACGGCAACCCAACGGTCGGCCGCCACCATAGAAGCAACTTGCACAGACTAGCCCCCCCCCCCCCTCCCTCTCTCTCTCACTCTCTCTCTCTCTCACCTTCCGAGACGGCGACGAGAATCACATAACCCAAAAATAAATAAATATATTACCTTATGATCAGTAGATAGCGGTATAGCAACTCCTCCACGTGAGATCACAGCCCTCGAATCCCCACAGTTCGCCACCACAATGCTTTCCAATCCAACGATAGCTACCACAGCCGTAGACCCAACCATCTGATCACAAACCGACTGCTCTCCATCTCCAAACCCATTACAGCCAATCTCACCATCCATTTGCAAGAAACTAGCTGTGATCACCTCCTTCCAGTTAACTAGATCCAACGGTCCACGACGCTTCATCTCATCAGCAACCAATAAGTGAAGCTTATGTCTACATGCATCGGCCACGCTCGACCCGCCGTGCCCATCGTACACCGCAAAGTAATCGTAACGTATCGGGTCCGTAGAAACAAACCCCGGCACGACCGTTACCGCATCTTCCATCTCTCTCCTCCGTCCCCGTAAAGTGATAAAACGGTATGCAACGCACACAGAATCCAGCGAATCGTCACCATCGATTTCATCGTACCTAGTTTCAACGTATTTTCTCATCCGTTGGATCTGTAGCTTTCTCAGGCGAGTAGCTATCGGTTTCTCGTAAAACAAAATCTCCATATTTTCTTCTCCTTTCATGTTGAAACCCATTTTTTATCTCATTTATATATTATATAAATAAAAAATAAAGTTGGATGTCTATTGAGAGACGTGGCAGTTTATTATTGGCACTTATATAATGATACGTGTACGGCTAATATTTAAATTAAAACAGGTGTTGTTACTTTAATGTTTTGTGATCTGTTTTGGTGACTGAGATCGTTTTCTACTTTGATATATAGAGGCCACGTTTCCATTCACAAGTAACGTGGTCATTTTCTTTTGAGTGAGTCATGGCAAGAAATCTTTGACTCTTTATTCAAAAATTAAAAAAAGTTTTTGTGTTGTCCTATATAATGAGGAGAACCTTTAAATCAAACCACTAAATCTTTGAGTAGAATCAGATGATATGGAGATCGTTTATCCTTTGAGATCATGAGCCTATCATCAGACAATTAGTGTTTTATTTCTCATGACACACATTTCAAAAAAATAATTTTAACAATATATGCATACTTAAAATTGATTTTAAGATCATTTTTTTGGGTGTGTATCAAATGAAATAAAAAATCGGCTGTCTGATAGTACGATCATGTTCTTAAGATTCATCATGTGAAAGATTGAGACGATAAATAATTTCCATCATCTGATTCAAAACAATCAATATGTTTCAATATGGGTAGACTCAAAGATTTGGTGAGTGGTAAGAGCCGATTCATTCTAGAAGATTAGGGACAAAGTAATGTTCCTTAAGCATACATTGAATTAGAGTACCTTTAAATCCCTCATAAAATCTTTGAGTTCACTCAAAATCACGGAATGCATTGAATCAGGCAATAGAGATTTTTTATCATCCCAGTCTTTCATGTGATACATGACCAAAAAAGTGATTTTAAAATCATTTTTGAGCATGTACAAGATGTTTAGATCACTTTTATAGTACGCCCATGACCTTCAGATCTATCTTATGAGAGATTGGAAAGTTAAAGAATCTCCATCGTCTCTGCTTCAGCGTAGATGAACTCACAGATTTGAAGAGCGTACTTAAAGGTACTCAAATATTTTCCTTTCATTACTTGCAACCTTAGTTAACTTAAAAAACACATATATGAGAGCTCGTTGAGCTTTGGCATTGCTATCATCCCAAACTCCTGATATCCAAAGATTTAAAATTAAGCATATATGAAATTGAAGAATAAATCTTTCCTGTGCCGATTCAAAATCTTCATGAGAGCTTTGACAATTTTAAAGCCCTTATTGATGGCCGATATATATTTTTTATTGTTTTAATGACCGATACCAATCGATAGTTCACGATCACTTATAAGCATGACAATTTAAATTGATCGCAGACATACGCAACATGACATAATAATAAACCACACTTTTATAGTGTTAGAGATCAAAAACTTATGGTGTGTAATATCATTTAATCGCCATTTTGGTTTTTATTATTCTTACAAATTAAATAAATGCATGGGCTTCATGTAAGGCATCAGGCCATATAGAAGAAAAGAAGAAAGATGAAAGATGAAAGAAGAATCCATTAAACTACATTGCTTAATTGGACAACCACAACAGTTATGTTGTCGCTGCTCCCCCGAGCCATCGCGAAATCCGTCAACATAGCGGCAGCCTTCGATGCACCGCTCCCGATAACTGCCTCCCTAAACCTCCTTACGCGGTGGCTGGCAAGACATCTCCGGGCAACCTCGCACGCCTCGTCATTCGACATTACATCCCACAAACCATCACTTGCTAGTATTAGGAACTCATCTTCGTCCGTCCGATCCGTTACCGTTACCTCCGGTACAGAGATTACATATGGTTTCAAGTAGTGATCCCCTGTACAATAAAACCAAATACAACAATATTGTGAGCAAGTAGTTCACAAGAATCATAATCACAAAAATCTATGAATATTTGAAAAAATAGAGAATTTAAAGTTCTACAAATTAATCACGAATGTATGAAAAATTCATGTGTTTCTAAAAAAATCGCAAATAATTAAAGAATTTTTTAATAAATCATGATTTTTAATTATTTTTAATGTTGAGATTGCAGTACCAATCAATAGATTGGACTGTACAATCAGCCATAGCTGTGTTGGGGTGAGAGGGCGGCGCGCTCACTACTCACGGGTTGGGGGAAGCTTCTCACCCGAATTTTTTAGGATTATTAAGGGTATTTTTGTCATAATTTATATTAAACGTTTATACTTGTGTTTGACATAAAATTTAATTATAAGTTAGGGTTATATAGAAAGAAACTCAATGTCAGAGTTGAGTGTGGTGAAATCTAAGAGATTTGTAGGAAAAAGTGGAAGGACTCATCATTATGTGTGCACGTAGACAAATGGCCACATCACGTAAATCTTATACTTGTCTCTTGCTTGTTTTGTGTGTTTTTATTACCATATTTTTCTACTTATAGTCCTAGTTGGGTTTTGGGCGAGGCCTTAAATGGGCGGTCCACTCGACTTACTAATCGTGTTGAGCCAACCCAGGCCAGGCCAGCCCGTTTGTGAACAAGTCAACCCAACAACTTCTACATAAAATCGGACCGACCCAATTCAAAACCCCCTTATTTCTTTAATTTTATATATATAATATTGAGTCGACCTGACCTCGGAGTTGACCCAATCTGAATGTCGGGTCGGATGGTTCATGCCTGACCCAACCTGACTGGGTCAGGTTTATGGACCTGACCAGTTGAAAACTCAGGCCAGGTGAGTCGGGTATCCGGTCCACCCAACCCACTGACCTGTTGTTCACAGTAGCCTCCAAGGGCTTTCAAATGCTTTCAAATGGAGAGCTAGTCATCAGTTATGAGCAAGGTCTACATTGAGGCACAAAAAATGTTATGATCGGACGGTTAGAGACTTCAAAACTTTGATCAATGTGGACTTCATTATCGTCGAATCGCCGTACCTATCGATCTGGACGTGGAGAGCACGCCGAGTACACGGTAACCGTCCCAGTTTAAAACCCTTCCACCAGCGGCTTCTATTCTTTCCATCTCATCTGGTCGTTCAGGCTGTTCAGAAAAAATTACATCATAAGAATCAATTGTAAGAGCTGAGAGATATGGTATCAGCGGCCAGACTAATGCACTACTCCATCAAAGTAGTCAAACATCGAAAGATGCCCAAATATTTAAGGGTACCTCTCTTTGGGTCCAGGTGTTCTAAGCGCCTCGTCCGAGACCCCTTGAAGACCATTATTTCCTCATAATAGGGGATCATTTTTTACAGCATGATAGATCTTGATATCTGGCACACCTATCAGACGGTCATTATTTGATTCCATGTGACAATGACCCCAAAAAAATTGGCACTTGAATGATATGACATACATCATCATGCTCAAATGTAATTTTGGGGCCATTGTTTTGGGATATATAAAACATAGAATCAAAAAAGTGACCGTCGGTTCGTTTGCAACATGATCTCAAGAACTATTGTGTGGAAAAGTGGGGTGAAAACTATCTCCATCATCTCATTCAAAGCAATCAATGGTTTCCAGTGTTATATATATATATATATATATATATATATATATATATATATATATATATATAATCATAAATATCTTACCTTATGATCAGTAGATAGCGGTATTGCAACTCCCCCACGTGAGATCACAGCCCTCGAATCCCCACAATTTGCCACCACAATGCTTTCCAGGCCAACGATAACTACCACAGCCGTAGACCCAACCGACTGATCACAATCCGACCGCTCTACATCTCCAATCCCATTACAGCCAATCTCACCGTCCATCTTCAAGAAACTAGTTGTGAACACCTCCTTCCAGTTAACCAGATCCAATGGATCAAAACGCTTCATCTCATCGGCAACCAACAAGTGAAGCATATGTCTACATGCATTCGCCACGCTAGACCCGCCGTGCCCATCGTACACTGCAAAGTAATCGTAACGTATCGTGTCCGTAGTAACAAAACCCGGCACGACTGTTACAGCGTCTTCCATTTCTCTCCTCCCTCCGCGTATAGAGATAAAACGGTATGCAACGCACACAGAATCCGGTGAATCGTCACCATTGATTTCATCATACCACTTCTCGATATGTTTTCTCACCCGTCGGATATCTGATCTTCTCAGGCGTGAAGTTATAGTTTTTTCGCAAGCCAAAATCTCCATACTTTGACGATAGCCATGTTGTCTCACTTATTTATAGTAAAACAAGGAGGTATCTGTTGACACGTGTCATCTATTGGTAGCTACCTAAGGAGGAGTTGGATTTCCTTAATCGGCTAGTGGACGGCTAGGATTGAGTATTATAAACAGGTGTTGGTATCTTGAACGTTTTATAATATGTGTTGCAGTATTGGTGACTCGCACATCATTTTGGACTTTGATTTGAATGCTTGATTTGATTAGACGCCACGTGTCCCACTTAGAGGGCACAACGTGGCCATTTCTTTTAGGTCGGTCATGGACGGAAATCTTTGACCATCTATTTAAAAGATAAGATTTTGTGGGTTGGTCATAGGTAAGACCATGCTTTCAAATATCGGATGTTCTAACAAGGTGTCAACTTGGGTATCGGTTTGCCTGGGACTGATTCGGGCTGATATGAATCGGCCAATACGTATTCGCCAATTCTTTAAAAAAAAAAAAAAAATCTCGGTTGAAATCGAGACGTATCAGCCGAAATCCAATACGTATCGGCAATACCGATACGTATCGGCATTACCGATACGTATCGGTTTAGCCAAAAATCGATACGTATCGGTATTGGTAAATTTTTGATACCTTAGTTTTAAGTGCATTATGACCATGCTTTCAAATATTGGCCACATCCGATACATATAGACCGATATGTATCGGGTTCTGCCCCTATGATATGGTATACAACCCCAAATCTGTAAGGGGTAAAACATCAGCCCATATCGGGTCATATCAGCCAAAATGTCAAAAATACATTTTTGGCAAACTTTTTTTTAGTTTTAATAGGTTAGACATAAAAATAGGTGTTGAAATATCGGCTGATTTGACCGAAACGTATCTAATATATCCTAAGGCCCAATCGATATATGTTGGACTTTGCATCCGTCATTATGACTAGGCGTGGAGACGGCTCAGGTTTGGGCCGGGTCATGGTTGACTCAAACCCGACCTACCATCCTTGATCCTCAACCAAAATCTGGCCCACCTCAAACTGAAAATATAAACCCTCAACACGCATGTGCCCTGTCTCGTTTAAACCATATGGGAGGGAGTCGGATTCGGTTGGACAGGGTTGGGCCGCGTTCCGATAAAGAAATTTCAATCAGAAACCGACTAAAAAATCTCCTATTTCCAGAGACACCGGATGAGGTAGGACTAAAAATCCAATTCTACTTAGTAATATTAGACTGTTGTCCTAATTTTCAAATATAAATGTAGGCAGATGACATAGAAAATATAAATTTTTCTCATAGTTGTCAAGATAAAGTACGGGAAAATTATGGATTAAGAAGATTTTGAAAAAAAAAAAGTGGAAGGTATGACTATAGTGATAAATTTCGTCAAAAAGGAGGGACTAACAAAAATTTTAGTAATTTTTGATGAAATTTTGGAAATTTAGTTAACTTTCGGTAATATTCTATTTTATATTTAAAATTTTTATTTTTTTATTTTAAATATGTTAGTAATTTTGTATATATTTTAGTATTTTTTTTAAATATATTAAATATATTTTTTTATATTTTTAATCCCCGAAATTTTCCCCAATTTTTTTCAAAAGGCATCGAAATTAATCCGAAAGGTACCGAAAGGACCCCCCACCGAAAAATTACCGAAAACGAAATTCGTCACTATGAGTACCACTAAAAATATATAATACAATTAACATTAAAAAATATATTAAAATATATTTAACTAAATCTTTCTTTCTTGTTTAAATTGTTTTATAATGCATTTTAAACGAGAAAATAGATTTTATACATTTTTCTGTATGAAACAGTCACACCCCGAAATCCGATACATAATCCATTTTGGCATATGAACGTATTCAATAATCAAAATTTAAATAAATGAAACATAACAGTCCATTCTCATTAATAAAATTCAAAGTTATATTTATCTCCAATTCCAACATTAAACAACTCTTAACTAAGGCTAAATCAGCAAGTCTTTTAAGGTCTCTTCCTGAAATGTAGCTCCCGAGTCACAAAGTCTAATCTTTTCTTGAAATAGTAACGGGGTGAAATAAAACTCAACAAGTAACCCCCAATAACATAACTCTTACATCAATTTTATCAGTTTCAAATTGAGAATTTCATAAGAAATGTCATCAGCTATACCATCTAAGAATTCAATATAAAGAAGAAGAACAAAAATAACTTAGTTTACAGTTGTACTACATATATTATACAATTATTAAATAATAGCACCGATCCAAATGCAGCTGCATTCATATCATCGTTTATCATTTATCATTCATCTTGGATATCAGTAACAAAAGAGAGTTCCATATTTTCATTAATCTCATTGTCTACTGTGTCGATTCGATTTGACGAGTTTACTTCGCATTACGGAAGTACACAAATGGACCCGTTTGTCCAATACTACCATGCGGCCCCATCGGGATCTTAAATAAATATCATATCATAGACATTCATAATTTCTAAAGCCCTTCGTATCAATTTCATTTAGAAAAACTTATCCAATATGTTTTATCAATTCTTATTCTAAAATAATATTATATTTCAATGTAATGAGATCATATGAAATTCAACTTAAGTAAACCAAACTTATAACATTTTTATTTTACTGACAATAACATGATTCAAAATGACATAATCATCATTAGGTAAGGCAAGTCTAAAATTATCCATACTATCATAATCATTCAAACATATATTTATCAAAGTTCAAATATATACTATGTAAAATAAGAGCATCATTAACTAATAAGATATGTACTTAAAACATGCTATGAGATAGGCTACTTGCCTCAATCGTCGATTTTAAAGATCTTGTGAGGGCAACGTGAAGTTTTACGATTTTGATGTTTACCTGAGCACAAGGGAAAGATGATAAACCAGAATGTTGTCAAAAATGAAAATAGAGAGAGCAAACTAAGGTAGGGTTATCAAAGTTAGGTTGGATTCAAATCCCTATTTTAGAAAATATTTGATATCTGAAATCCTTAATTTAAAATAGCTTTATAAATTAATTTTAAAACTCTTAAATAAGATATGATTTAATATTAAACATAATTTCTAACTTTATTATAATAATAATTTTTAATCCTTTTAATCTCAGAACCTGATTTATTATAAATATATTTTAATATAAAACCAACACTAAACCAGAATACAAAATCAGATTATAAAATTAAACTAAAACCATAATATAAATTCATATCATAAGAATATAAAATAGAAATTTAAATATTATATATATATATATATATATATAATCAGGTTTTGAAACATAAAATATGTATATATAACCAAGTTTTAAAACATAAAATATGTATATATAATTAGGAATAAGATGTAAAAATCGAAAATAAATCAGAATATTTAAAGTATAAAATAAGAGTTTAAAAATATAAATCAAACTATTACAATCAAAATATAACTCATAAAAAATCAGAATTTTACCATACAATTTCAAAATATGAGACAAAATAAAAACCCTAAAATAAAACCTGAATCTCAATATAAAACCAGCATTACAGAAAATACAAAACCGAAATTAAAATGCAAACATTAAAATTAAAATAATTTATATAAAAAAAACATATCTTAAGGAATGAAGAGAAGAAAAGAAACTTGAAGAAGAGAGCTTGAAGAATAATTTGTTGTGAAAGAAAGGAGGAAGATGACTCTATATATAGGCTCGGGTGAGTGACCATTCGAATTTATAATTAAATGTCGAGTAAAAAGGGGCGTTACCGAATTGAAGAAGAAGAAGAAAACAACTTGATAGCAACGTGTGGGTTTTGATTTTAGGGATTTAAGTTGTAAGGGAAAAGTTAAGATATAATGTATAAGTTAGAGTGTGTGTGTGTGCGCGCTCGAATTGGGTGAGTTAGGGTTTGGGTCGTCACAAAAATTCTTTTTTATATGCTTGGTAAAAGAAGATGTTTTAAACGCTTTTTTTTTTTAAAAATATATTATTTTTTGTGAGTGTGATTCTTCCTAGCGATCATGATGTGTGCATCCTAATCTTTTGTAAGAGCTGCTAGTAAGCACATCATTTTTCTCTTCTCCTACACTAATAATAACATGCGGCTAGCAAAAGTTGGTGTGTGACCAAAACAAATACAAGGGGAAAATGAATGGAAATGGGAGGAATGGAGGAAAAATTATGAAATTTTTTGTTTGACAACAAATTTGAGCCATCGAAAATAATTGGAAAACATTTTGTTTTCCTACCGTTTGGAAAACTCCAAATCCCTTTAAAATAGGGGGACTTCATTGGAAATCTCCTTCCCTCTCTTTTTTCTTTTTTTTTTAGCGTAATCTCTCTCTCTCTCTCTCTCTCTCTCTTTACCCTCTCTCTCTCTTCTCTCTCTCTACCCATCTCTCTCTCTCTCTCCATCCGATTATCTCTCTCTTTCTGCCCCCAATCCATCTCCAAATTTCTCTCTCTCTCTCTCTCACACACACACACACACAACTTACGCCAGTCAATAGATGGGTCGAGTCGGGGCATAAGACATCCGGGTTGGGTATTTATGATTTTATATATATATATATATATATATATATATATATATATATATATATATATATATATAGGGAGCCGGTTAGGTCCTCCAATGGAGGATGGTCATTGTCCTCCAAGATTCTCATGGAGCTCCATGTGGCATCCAAAACACTGTTTGGGTGCCACGTGGGGCACAAGTGGACGGTATAGATCAATATTAAAAAAAAAAAATTGAAAAAAACTTTTTAAACCCACAAGTCAAAGTTTAACGGGTTTCATTGATCCACATTTCACGGTTCAAAAAACACACGGTAGAGATGAATTTTCAATTTTTTTTTTACAAAGATGATCTAAGCAATGCACCCGAGCTCCACGTGGCATGGAAACAATATGTTGGCTGCCACGTGGAGCTCCACGTGAAAGCTTGGAGGACGGTGACCGTCCTCCCATGGAGGACGGAGGCCTTTTCCATATATATATATATATATATATATATATATAATTAATTAATTAATTAAACTAAGGATTTTTTATCTAGTTGGGCGTCGGGTCGGGTGGGGTGTTTTTTGATATTATTTATATAATAAAATAAAAAATTTTACCGATTCAACTCAGGTCAAGTGTACCATCTGATCGGGTTGGGCAACCATAATTTTGATCTATTGACAATGTTGGTGCTCTTTTCAACTTTTGGTTTGGTGTGTGTTATGTACACTACCGATGGTCTTCTCCTTTTTTCTATAGGCTATTGTGCAATCCAAACATCGTAAAACAATAAATTCCTATTGATTCCAAAGGACTTGGAATCCATGGGACCTTCAAATCCATTTCTTCCTATACCTTTAAATGTGCCCACGCATTTTCTGAAAGCGCATCCATCCCACACCCCATGAAAATCGTTGATTCCTTCGAGTCAGATGATGGAGATCGACCTTTTTTTGGGATTTGTGATACGTATAATCACAAATTGAGTGTCTGATAGGTGTGCCAGGATCTCAAGATCTTTAGTGTGGAAGATTGAGCTAATTCGAAGGAATCAATGATTTTCAAGGGGTCTATGATGGTGTCTCTTTCAAAAAATCCGAGGGCGTTAATAGGTACCCTAATCCTTCTAAAATGAGAGTATTTCCTCTCACAAATAGTTGGCCCTTGCACAAATTTAGAAGAAAATTTTGACATTTTGGAGGATATGTAGCATGCGAAAACAACATATAAGCCATGTAATTGAAAGGCATGATCTAAAAAACTTTGGTACAAAAGATCTACATAAATCACAATCTATATCATATAATTCAAATAGGTATCAAGTACAGCCGATTCTGATACGTATCGGTGGTAAATAATGTTTTTCGTCAAACCGATACTAATACCCCCTGATACCAGTATCGGTATCAAGTACTGGTATTGGCTAATATAGGTCAATATCGGTCGATAGCAATGATCAAAATTTTGGTTTTAATATCGGCTTCAGGCCTGGTCGAAACCGATAATTGGGGCTTGGCAAAAATTCTGGTCCCAATTTCTTTGTTTTTAATAAAAAAATAAAAAAATGGTGCAGCCTTCAAATTATCATGAAAAAAAAACCATCACGTTTGGTTGAAACTTGCAAATACACCACCTACAGCTGTCAAAGGGTCAGTTTTGGGTTAATCTTTTAGTAGGCCCATTATTTTCGACCGCAAAAATTATCTAAGCCTAAACTCGGCTTGAGTTGAGTTCCGGCCGGGCCAGTTCGGGCCAGCCATTCCTTTTCCATTAAGTTAATCGGATTTAGGCGGGCCTAGCTAGGCTCGGTCTAGGCATTTTCAGACTCAGGCTTTAATTTAGTCCAACTCGCCCAAATCTGACAAATTGGGTTCTGGATTTGGGCCAGCCTGACTTTTTCTGTGAAAATAATCGGGTTTGACTGGGCCGGATTCTCTCTGAGCTGCCCAATTGGATTTACTCGTAAGATGCCAGAACCTGCCCCGGATAAAAAATCGGACTGGGCTCAGATCGGGTCTTTCCGGAGTTCGGGTTTCCTATAGGCCTAAATCTGACCCGAAACGGTTCGGGTCTGGCCTGAGCTCGGCCCATTGATAGCCTTCATGGTTCCCCATTAAAGATATCAGGCACGTGTTGTCCACACGTCTCTCTCTCTCTAAAAAGGGTACTGGACTCGGGTCGACCACATTTATTCTTCTTCTTCTATTTCTCTCTCTCTCTCTCTAAAAGGGGTACTCCGAACTGAAAGAAGCTAAGGTACTCTCTCACTTTCCGAATAGAATTTGTTAATTAACGTTTGTTTTGGTTTCAATGCGAGTATCTATACCCATTGTCTGAAATCTACCTTCTACGATTCCTTGATTATGGTCTGGTTGCAATGATAAAACCCTTGTTCTTGCCCTCTATTTCTTGATTCACTTACATAGAATTGTTGTTATTATGATAGATATTAGAATCATCAAAGATGATACCCCTGAAACAGGTGAATTTGAAACCCCTTCGTTCTTCATCGTCAAATTGTTCAATTGCCTCTTGGTGTTGGATCTGAAAATTATAAGTTATAATCTATTTATTGCTTCTGGACGGTCAATTAGCAACGACCCATAGAACAAAATTTGAATTACTGATGGTTATGAGCATTCAATCTTTCAAATTTCTGGTCTAATTGATCGATTGGTTTCAGAAATTCCCCCCCAATAATTTCTTCTAATTCAGCAATCTGTGAAGTTTTTTTTTTTTTTTTAAATGTATTAAAAGACATAAAAAGTGATTGTTGGTTTTTTTTTTTTTTTTTGATCAGTAATGCAAAATATATTGAAAAACAGCAAGAAACTGAAAACAACAATACACAAGTCACACAACGACCAAAGAAGAGAGAAAAAAGACAAAAGATACAGAGGCAACTGGAAAAAAGCCAAAAACCAGCTGCAAGGCCAATAAAGGCAGCTACTCTACTGCACAGTCACAAAAAAAAAATCTAAAATAAATGTATTTGCGAAATGGTTTGGCATGGATTGCAAATGTTTGTAAAAAAATTAATTATTTTGCTAAAAAGATATGGAATTTAATAGAGTTAACCAAATACACAATAAGATAAATTATACAGCTTTGTAAAAAAAATTTGCAAAAAATGTTGGTGTCTAAAAGGAAACCTATGCTGATCTTCTTATACAGGCTATACGGCTACTCTGAACTGCAAGCGGATGAGAACTTGTGGCATCATTTGGTTAATAATTATTAATGACATTTTAAATATTCAAATTTAGTGCAATTATATTGAGAAGTGATTCCATTCAGCAAATGCAAGACTAATCTTTCAATCTGATGCATATATGATAAAAAGGGTGATTCAATGAGAGGGTCGTCCTCAGTTACCCGAAACGGGAGCGTCATCGAGAGGTTGAAATTAATCTACTTTATGATTGAAAGTGGGCGCGGGAACGGCTTACTAAGTAGAAGATTTCTGCTACTAGAAGCTGGCCAATATACGAAAATGATCAGCACATAACACTAGTAATAAGAGGAATACTATTTCCAAAGCTGAACTGAGACCTGCAAACTTGGTATTGGTCTCGGGTATCGGTCCAGTCTTTGGACCGAACATATCAGCTGATACCAATACTGCTGATACCGGATTATTTTTATTTGTCCAGACCATTTACTGTTAAATTTACCCATCTTAGGACTTGGGAGAAAGTGATGTAGCATCTAGTCACAAGATTCCTAGATTCCTTGATCCAATTAAGAATACACCAATAACATATAGAAGTGATTAGAACATGGGTTTCCACAGGATCTACTCTAATCTCAGCTTGTAGTGAATTCATAATTTATTCATCAGTTATGTCTTTTTGTTCTTGCTAAGCATTTTTTTCCTTCATATTTTTTTGTTTTTTTTCCTGTATAAGCATGTGAAACTGAATGCTATTATTCATTTTGCAGGTTCACATGTAATATGCTGGAGATCATCAACCTGTAGATGACGCTGCACGCATTCTCAGTTCACTCGATCTATAATCCATGCTCACTTCATATCCATGTAATTTACCATTTATTCTTTACTTTGTATCTGCACATGGTTTAAAGGTGTTTTTGTGCCATATGTTTACCATGAGTCATTTCCAACTGTTGCATTACCACTTTTTATATTTTTGTGACAGACTCCTATGATCACTTTACACAGATATTTGCATGGAAGGCACCTATTTAGGCCACGTGGCATGCATCTTTGATCATTTTAAGTGTTTCATGTGGATGACCATCACTAGTACCACACTCAGTCCAAAAATTACGCATATGAGAGCATTGGAAGTTGGAACCATGCGATCATAGCGCTTTAATCCACTGTTAAAAATTGTACACAAATTTCTATTTTGGAAACATAAAACACACCGATTTCTCATGTTTATGCCTCTTTTGATAAGCTGGTCAATTGTAAGATTCCACTCTAGGCCACGCACTCCAACCAAAAACTTAACCTTGGAAGAGATTCTAACTTCCCAGATCTTTGTCCACAAATGTCTTACCAAAGGTTGTCTACAAAGGAACTGGTAAAAAGACTTAACCGAGAAAACGCCTTTAGAGTTCTGATTCCATAACCGCAGGTTCATGTTGGCCCTGTTTTTAGTGATGGAACCCTAGAGGGTAAGCAGCCCAGGGACACCCTGTTAACTCTTCTTGGATGTATTCATCGAAATGGAATACAATCACTATCACCAATAAAAAAAAAGAATAAAAATCACTATTGGGAGGAAGTTGTTTCAAATTTTTACCATCATAATACTTAGCACTTTTTCCTAGATTGCCCTATCATCTAGTATTGTTTGCTCATCCCAATATGACTCACTGTAAGGACATGGTATCAAAACTCGGCCAACACTGATATGTCTCGACGAAAGAAGTGTTTTTCCATCCAATATTTGTGTTTTGAGAGCATTGTGGAAGTAGTAAGCCAATCCGATGGAGCATAATATTAATACCCTTCATATTGAGCAATTCATCTACGGATATCATGGAACAACTAGAAGTCCACGGATTCTCAACCCTCCTTGGCTTTAAGTAAAATTTCTTAATTTATGAATCACTTCAAAACTAGGTGAAGAAATGGAACAATTGAGCAGAACTACTCGACTTGCAGGTCTTTATCTAACCATCAACTCATGGATCAAAATCTCATCCTATACCGGTACGTATCAGACGATACATCTTGGTACAATGGTACGATACATATTGTCAACACAAACTTGGTATCGTTTGTATCGTCCGATGTTTTGCACTTTTTGGGATGCCCGATTCTCTTATTCTTTTCTTCCTTATCTCTCTTCTCTTCTCTTCTCCCTAACCCCTCCCTCTACCACCAACATCATATTTCACTCCGGCAAATGCGATTTCAACGATGTAGATTTGTTAAAAAAAGGGTAGATATGTTAAAAAGATATCCAGAATATCATTAAAAAAATACATTTTTAGTGGGTTTTTAGGCATTTTTCTAGATATTTTTTAAAATGTACCGGCCGATACGTTGAATCAATGTATTAGCTATACATTCAATGTTTGGCCGGTATGGCGATACGTATCATCTAGGGGGCTTGGGCGATATGTATCGGAATTCCGAGATTTTGACCCATGCATTAATTCCCAAAAGCTTTTCTTTATCTTGATTACTGAGTCTATCCATGAATAAATTGCACTTCTTCAATTCTCAGCATTTTATTTAAATCTCTCAAAAATGACTAATTTTTGTCATTTCCAAATTATAGGGAGTTCAGACAGTTAATCCCACGGATATCACATCTATCAAGCAAAGGAGACAATTCTCACATCTACCATGCAAATTTTCACTTTCTAGTTCGGTTTTCGGGAATCGCCTCATCCATCTACTGGTGAAACTAAAAGGCAAACAAACTAGAAGCCCTACAGTCTTGGCCACTTTACATGGAAACGATGACTCTGAAAAACGTGGTCGGAAGTCTTATAATCAAGATGATGTGCTTAACTCGATCTTTCGGGCCTCAGAAGCTAACCATACTTTGGAGGATTTTGATGTGGAATTTGTTGAATCAGACGAGATTCTGCCATCTACGAAACGAGAGGTTGTTGAACCTCCATTAAATAGTCAAGTGAACCTTCTAGACAGGTTAAAGGCTGTGCATTTGCATTTATTAGCACTGGAACAATGGAATGCTTCTCGACTTAAAATATGCCACAGGTATATGATTCTTTTCTGTCATGAATCAAACCGGCTATTCTGATGCAATTCTTTGTAACCCTTTTGATGCTGACTTAGCATAAGCATGGGTCAAAATCTCGGAAACACGATATGTGTCATCCAGGCCTCTTGGAGGATACGTATTGTTGTATTTGTACCAGCCGATACATTGATTCAATTTATGGGTCAGTGTTTTTAAAAATATCGGACGATTCTCTGAATGTATCATCCGAGATTTTGAAAAAAATAAAATCTCAGATGATACAAACGATACCATCACCGCAGCATCCAAGAGTTTGAACGATACACTTGGCACTTGCGTGGTACCCATTTTTTTCAAAATCTCGGATATACAAATGCGAAGTTTGTGTCGTCCGAGATTTTGGACGATACAGACAAGGTACAATACAAACCCTTTGTGCCGTACCGCTGCCTTCCAATATCGGTACATAGCGGACGATACACCGAGATTTTGACCCGTGGTATTAGGTACCCAACCCGAGGGCCAGTAGCGGCACTTGAGTCAATCTCAAACCGACGACCCTCATGAAAGTAGTGATAATTTTAACGCCAAAGCAGTGAAAAGTCAAAAGTACACTTTGACTGATTTGCGCACTAGTAAATAGCAGTGCCCGTCCCAAGGCTTGACCCTTTAGATAAAAGGAGATTGACCGGGGTGCCGGCATTAGCATTCAAGTGGGTCGGCTACTTAATTCCAGCTCTTTATTTTTCCCCTGCTTTTGGTATCGTAACGGATTACTCTATCAATTGTTTTCTTGAGCAGTGCTTACTTGGCGAGTGCAAAAAACTTGATACATTTTTTGGCATTACAATCCCTTGATGTCCACCAACTTAAAGAAGACCTCTCTTCTATCGGGCTTCTGAATTTGGAAACTGTCAACTCATATGTTCTAGCAAGTATCATTGCCGGCATTCAAATGTTGGAAAACCTGTCACTGAACCCAGTGAGCAGCAAAGAGAACCCCAATCCAATAGCCATCAAAGTTGATAATATTGAAGAGTTCACCATAAGTGCCATGAGGAAGAAAGCATCTCTCCACACTGAATCACTCTTCGGTTCACTTCAAGATGGGAGAACCGCCCATATTATGGTAACGGTCGGGAAAGAATCTACCCACAGCGAGACCCTTATAAGCGATCTTCTCAAGGCTGGAGCAAACGTAGTCCGAATCAATTGCGCACATGATGACCCAGGTGTTTGGAGCGAGATAATCCGACGTGTTAAAAACAGCTCTCAGATGCTAGAAAAACCATGTCGTATTCTCATGGACTTAGCTGGACCGAAGCTCAGGACTGGCCGATTAAAGGCTGGCCCGAATGTGATGAAAATCTCCCCCAAGAAAGATGCGATAGGTAATGTTATATCACCCGCACAAGTTTGGTTGTCTTATGTAGGATCCAGTCCCCCTCCATCTCACTTATCATTGAATGCGGTTTTGTTCTTGGACGATCAAAATTTCCTCCGTAAGCTTGAGGCGGGTAGCATTTTGAGATTTTCTGATGTGAGAGGAAGAAAGCGAATGCTAAAGATAGCTCAAAAATTTCCCATTTTTGCGGGTTTTGGTTTTGTGGCTGAGTGTTCAGAGACGGCTTATGTTGGATCAGGAACCGAATTGTGTATCAAGGAGAAGAAGAAGAGCAGGTTTAATCTTGGACGAGTGGTGAATGTGCCTGCTGTGGAGCAGTTTATTAGATTGAGAGTCGGAGACTTGCTCATTATATCTAGAGATCCTTGTTTATCTTCGGACGATTCAGATCGCTCGGCAACTGATTCCGCTAAGATAACATGTTCCTCAGGCCGTCTTTTTGACTCGGTCAAACCCGGCGATCCCATTGCATTTGATGATGGAAGGATTTGGGGAGTAATCCAAGGTGCCAGCATATCCGAAATTATTGTCTCGATCACTCATGCTAGCTTAAACGGTTCGAAACTTGGTTCTGAAAAGTCCATTAACATTCCGAAAAGTGACATCCAATTTGAAGGTCTCACTTCAAAAGATCTCGTAGATCTCGAATTCGTAGCAGCTAATGCTGATATGGTGGGGGCTTCGTTTATTCGGGACCCACGTGACATTGTTATTCTTCAGAAGGAATTGGAGAAACGGAAGCTTCGGAAAGTGGGGATCGTACTGAAAATAGAAACTCAGAGCGGGTTCGAAAAGTTGCCACTCTTGTTGCTGCAGGCCATGAAGTCTCGGAATCCGTTGGGTGTGATGATAGCTAGAGGAGATCTTGCGGTTGAATGCGGATGGGAACGGATGGCTGATATTCAGGAAGAGATTCTTTCGATTTGTAATGCTGCTCATGTACCAGTCATTTGGGCGACCCAGGTTCTGGAGTCTCTTGTTAAAACAGGGTTGCCAACTAGAGCTGAGATTACAGATGTCGGGAATGGAAGAAGGTAAGATGCGGTGGTGAGAATCAATTTCTGTTGATGATTAATAACATTTATTAAAATTAGACATTCAAAGTGTCGAACCAGTGACCTCAGACGATACCCTATTGGTTTCGTCCAGAATATTGAACCATGATTATGAGAATCAAGTAGGGCTGTCAACAGATTAGTGGGCTGACCAAAATTTTGGCTATCTGGTTCTTTGGGCATTCGATCCAATCCTACACTACTCGACGAGGCAAGAGTAAAGAGTAAAGAGTATATGCCTAACCTGATCTAAAGAACCGGGTCGGATCAGGACGAGTTGGCCCATCTGGTTAAAAATCCCCTAAACCCATTTTTATTGTATATGAAATATCAGGTCGGGCTGTGTTGTGCCGGGCTGATTTTTTCCCGACCCGTCCTTTGAGTGGACCCGACCTGAAGGTCTGGTCGGATGCTTCAAGCCCAACCTGACCAGACGGGTAAAGTTTGGCTCAGAGTCCGACCCAACCTGTTGACTGGCCAACAATCAGTGCTTGTGCTTCTGGCTCAGAGTCCATGGCCTATGCAATTGTTTAGCCACCTCTTTGACAAGAGCGTAGCCCAAAAATTCCTCCGATCTGGCGATCTGAACTGTGAACGGAAAATCAACTTTTCAGGACATTGATTATCTACGCTTACCATTTACTCTATTTTTCCTCAGTTCGGCATCGGATTTTTAATAGATATACTTAGCAGATTAAAAAATATCTGACTAGTGAGCAGAATCCTTGATCAAACTTTGTGAATTCTCTGCTAATAATTCAATATATCTTCTATATATTCCGCATTATCGACCGAGATAAAAAATTAATTTGTAGTTTTTATAGTTACTTGTTTCGAATCAGATTAAAACACATTCGAGTTTGATCTGGTCTGGCAGGGCAAGTTGCATAATGCTGAACAAAGGTAAGCATATTGTGGAAGCCGTTTCGACGTTAGACTCCATGTTGCGTAATGGTTCAACCAACTGGAGCTCGAAGGCCGACCTGAAGCCGCTTGCGCTCTCCAGCCACCTCAGTCTGTGATTTTCTTTCCGGCCGGGGCCGTTTCTTTGTTGCCCTTTCATATATGTAACAATATTAAGTTTTATAGTTAGTTTTTGCTGATCGATCAATTTTTGTTTACTGGCTATCTGTAGATATGTTGGGCTCTGGATATTGTGAGCTTCTTTTCAGTGACTAGATTGTCAAACTTTTAAAAAGCATATTAGTACTTAAATCGGCAGAAAGCTGACTTTCACAGATTTTAGGGACACTGATCTATATGTCAGCTTTGGACAAGATTGATGGGGTAATAGGCTCTGCATAAGTTTAATTTCATATGAGGCCCCATTGCATGGTTCAGAATTTCGGCCGAAATGTTTCGGTTTCAGTCCTCACCGAAATTATAAAATTTCGGTAATTTTTGTCCCCTTTGAAGATTCCGGCCAAAATTTTGGTTTTGGTCCCAACTGAAACGAAATCCGGGATTTTGAACCTTGCGCCATTGTGCCAATTGAAAATTATCTACCCTATCATTGGGGTCTCACCAACACCCAACACACTTTTAGGCCTGGATCCGGTAATTTTGAAATTTTATCAGAAAAGCTCAAAATCCAGCAGATTCCTGACCTTTTCGGGATGCGTTATTAAGTTAGACGGAAATGCTCTGATTGCTGACTTTTCTCAAAAAACCTTATTTTCCTGTATTTTTAAGTCCCTCGGGGAAAAGCTCAGAATCAGTGTACTGGATGCAAATCCTATTGTCATTCAAATGCACGCGTAACATCTCTAATCGTGCTGTAGGTTTTTTGGTCAAATTACACAAATTAACGATCCATGTGAGGTTGAACATATTTGCCCGTCCAATTATTCAAATACGATTTAAACAACAATAATAGCTAAAACACCATATAAACATTATATCTTACAGACAAATTTTAACAAAAATACGTAGTGTACTAGACCATCGAATTTAAGATAAAAATTATATGGTGGTTTCACATGGCATGCATGCAAATAGTGGGGGAGTCTTTGGATATGTTTGAATTCACGTAAAATGCCTCGTAAGTGGGCCGTACAATGTGGTAACCACGAATTCAGATAACATGTTTGTCATGCCGTGAATTCAAACATGCCCTTTGCGGGAGCTGTATATGCGGTGAGAGTTGCTCGGCCCGCTCTAGTCGAGCATTTTTTTTAATATATATATGTATATATATATATATATATTTTTTTTTGATAAACAGGCATGAGAGAATTTTATTACCAACTCTTGAAAGGATAATCAACATTTATTTCAACCATAGTGACCAAATTCTTCAACTTCTTGAAAAAAGTTGCGAATAATCTGCAATATTTTGAAAAACTAATAAAATTATAAATCTTTGCAACTTTTTCAAAAAATTGCAAGTTTAAAAAATTATTCGCAAATTTAATGAATTATTCATGAATTTCTCAAATTTTTTATTTTCTAAATTTTTTTAATTTTCATTATTTTTATTTAATATATTTCTATATTTTTTCTTTTTTACTTTTCCAAATTTTGACCGATTCTTTCCTGAATTTGATGAATTTTGTCAGATTTTTCCGAATTTTTTTCTGTTCCCAAACCCCGGTTTTGGTCACCATGATTTCAGCCACCTATACGAACCCAGGCATGCTACTCAATCTTCGGTACAAACGCACAATTTCTTCAAAGGGAAAACTGCTGGAAACAGCTGTTGCATGGTAGGGGAGGCGATTTTAATTCGGTTTATGCTTTGCAAAAGAGTATACTCTCTGCAACTCAAAATCTGAGCTTTTATGAATATTTTATTTCAAGGATCAAAATTTCAGTTATCATTTTGATTTCGGAGGGGACCAAAACTGAAATTTTGGCTGGAATTTTGGATCCCACACAAAAATGATCAAAATTTCAATCCAAATTATTTATTCAGTGGGGACCGAAACTGATAATTTCGGTCATTTCAGCTGAAATTTTGATCCTTATTTTATTCTAATCCAAAGCTATAAGAAAGTAGTACTAACTACAGAACCAAGCTTGACGTGAGAGAGATCAATTTGTTTAACATTTGATATATGCAATATAAATATTATGTTATCAAATGTATAATAAAAATAAAATTCTGTCCTTAAAAGTAGAAAATCTTATATATACAGAGAGAGTACCTTTAAATTTACCCATCAAATCTTTGAGTTCACCCATGCCGAAACACATTAACTTGGTAAAATAAGATGATGAAGATTGTTTATTCTCCAAATCTTTAACTCGATGGATCTTGAGATCACGGGCGTACCATCAAACGATTAGTATTTTATTTCTCATGACATACATCTCAAAAAAATGACCTTAACATCACGTGCACGCTCAAAATTGATTTTAAGGGCACTTTTCTAAGTGTGTACTATATGAAATAAAAAACCGACCGTCTAATGGCACAATCATGTTCTCAAGATCCATCGTGTGAAAGATTGGGACGATAAACAATCTCCGTCGTCCGATTCAATATAGTCAATGTGTTTCAGCGTGGGTGAACTCAAAGATTTGGTGGGTAGATTTAAAGTTACTCATATATATATATATATATATGACCGCCATTTAAAAATACAAAAATGGTGTTTAAATCATCTTACACTATCAACGTTTTAAGATGTGGGTGGTCAGAACCATCAAAGTGAAAGATCATAGATTAAAGTGCAACAGGCCCAAAAATGGTGTTTTAGCAAGATTTAAATCATCTTATCTGTTAACTATAATATTAATAGTTATTTTTTAATTTTAATGGCTGATATTAGAGTTCATCAATCGGATGATTCAAATCCACTTATCAGCGTGCTTTGTTGAGTTGAGACACATTTCAATGATAGATTGCCACTTGAGCTACTTAGATTGGTCATAGATGTGTGCCACATGATATAACAATAAATCACACTTCAATGGTGTGAGATAAAAAAATATTATTTTAATGGTGTAAGATCATTTAAACCCCATTTGGTGTTTAAATGTCATACATGAGCCATTTTCCCATACAAGGATCAAAATTTCAATTGAAATGACCAAAATTTTGGTTTTCGGTCCCCACCGAAATTGAAATCACTATAAAAAATAAGACTATTAACAAAAAATTTATTAAGACTTAGTGGCAATGATATTAGCGGTAGGTTTTTTTGTTAATAGCTGCAGTTTTTTGCTGCTACTAATAGGCTTATTTTTTTTGTAGTGAATCCAAAATTTCAGCCAAAATTTCTGATTTCGGTTTCGGTTATGGCCAAAAGAACTGAAATTTAACCAGCAATTTTGATCCTTGATCCCATATAAAAAATATTGAGCCAACTCATATCGGGTAACCCCACCCAACCCTGTTTGTAGTTGAACCATGAATCGGCCTAATCTACCTAAAGGTCAGATCAGATGCTTTATTACTGAGTAGGGATGCAAGTTTTAAATCAAAACTTGAACCCAACCGAAAAACCGGCATGAACGAACTAGTCTGAACCGGACTAAAATAAATTCAAAACCAAACCAAATATAAAAGATTCTGATTTGGTTTGGCTTTAGTTTTGGGTGGCTGAAATTGAAAACTGATTAGGTACGCTTAGAAAACTGAAAAATTGGAAAAAATTGAAAAAATAAAAAAATTATTAAAAAAAAATAAAAAAATAAAAACCAAACAGATCAAGTTTTTTGGAGTTTTGTTTCGATTTCATTTTAGGAAATTGAAAAGTAAAAAGAACCGAAACCAAACCTATTCATTTTAGTTCAGGCTGACCTGACACAATCACTTAGGGGAGAGAGGGGGTTTTGCACATAATTTCTTTTAGAGTAGAATTGACTAAGTAAGAGTTTGTTTAGTCCCACATCGGGGATAAAGACGAAGCTCTACACCACTGGAAGCTATATAAAGTGGCATTGGCCTAAAACTAAAATTACGCAGCCGTGTGGTGAGCACAGAGCGAACTATTCTTTCGCCTTTTACTAAAGAATACCGTGTGCTCGCCATCATAAGCGGCATACGCCTATTTTTGAAAGGGTCCCTTCCTTTGGGTAGGGTACCCTACAACATAACTTAATTTTACTTGTCTGTATTCGTTTGGGTAGGGTACTAAGGGCTATGGTACATTATGTTTCTGCTCTGGTATGTATCGGATTTCTGTTTCGGTATATATAGTTTCATATGTATCGGTTATCGTACTCATATGTATCGGTTGATATGGATCTAATTGGAGTTTGGTTCGGTTGTGGGTTTCGGTGGAGTTTGGTTCGGTTTAAAAAATTGTATGGGACGTACTAATAATAACAGTGAGAATGACTCCTAAATGTCATTCAACCACAAAAATGGTGCTCTAATGATCATACACCATTAATTATTAAAGATGTGGGTGATAGATCAAAGATTTTAGTGTAACAGACCCAAAAATGGTGTTTTAGGAAGATTTAAATCATCCCATTTGTGGGCTTTAATATCAACTATTATTTTTAGTTTTAATGAATGATATTAAAGATCATCAATCGGATGGTTCACATCCACTTAGAGGCATGTTTCTTTGGGCTGAGTCATGTTCCAATGATAGATTGCCAATTGGACAATTTAGATTGATCATAAATGTGCCCCACCTGGAAAAATGATAAAAGCACAGTTTAATGGTGTAAGATTAAAAGTGTAACTTTAATGATACAAGATCATTTAAACACTATTTGCTGTTTAATCGTCAATCAAAAACCATTATCCCTTAAATTATCTTATACCATTAAAAGTATAGTTTTAATCTCACATCATTGAAGTGTCATTTATCATTATGCCATGTGGCACACTGCTGTGAACAATCTAAAATTTGCAAATGGTAATCCACCATTTGGAATATGTCTTAGCCCAAGAAAAATACTTACAAGTGGATGTGAACCTTTTGATTGATGAATTTAATATCAGTCATTAAAACTAAAAGCAACGGTTAATATTATAGTCTGCAGATCGAGTGATTTAAATCTCCCTTAAACATCATTTTGGGGACCTTTGCACTTCAATCTATGATCTATCATTTTGCTGGTATGGATAACCCACATTTTAAATCATTGATGTTGTATTTAAACACCATTTTGGTGTTTAGAATTTAGGGTTTAGGATCATATAAACACCATTTTGGTGTTTATATGAGTCAGGAGAGTCGAGCCTATATTTTATTATTATGCCGCAGACGTATATTTACATGTGATCGTTCTAAACAGCCACTTTAAAGAATCATAACATACCCCAAGGATCAAGATATCGGGTTGTATATTTACATGTGATCATTCTAAACAGCGACTTTTAAAGAATCCTAATATACCCCATGGATCAAAATATCGTGTTGAATTTCGGCTTTGGGATGGCAGAAGCCGAAATCCAAAATGCTGAAATTTTGAAACCTGGATTTCGGTTTCGGGTTTTCGGCCAAAATTTTGAACCATGATATAGCCAATAAATGATGGAAATTGTCAGCCATTCATGGACTCATCACATAGACAGGATACAATAAGTAAAATAGTTCCACAGCAATTGATATACTTTCAATTGTGCACTAGGTTAATATGTTGTACAAGTTTATTACCAAAGATTAAGATTCTGTAGTGCGACTCGGCCGAGACGTGGTGTCATACTCATTATTATCTCGTATCGCCTCCAGACGTGAAATTCATCACCTAATATGTCTCATCTCGGGTGAGATTTAAAACCATAGTCATGACTGGAGTCAGTTTTTGGGATGTGTGAATGTGAAACCATCATATATTTTGTGTGATTTAATATCTATCTCAAGATATAGAGTAAAAAAATATATTTTGTGTGATTTAATATCTGATCTCAAGATATAGAGTAAAAAAATATTAGAATGAAAAACAATTTCCATCGGAAAAGTATCTTTTTTTTAGCGGTGTTGGGAACAAATGGGCAATAGTTGAAACAGGGTCGGGTGGGGATGAAGCATATGACCCGACCAGACTCAAAGGTCAGATCGAGTCCGATCAGGTTGACCTGATATGTTATGTATAAAAATAAGGTATTTTAATCAGATCGGGTTGGTTAGATTCAATTTTTTGGGTCAGGCCGGGCATATATTCTTTGGCCTATCAGGTCGATCGGGCATACAACCTTGACCGTTATGGTGCCAAAATATCGGCCCGATCAGCCCAATCTGTTGGCAGCCCCCAGGATATATATTCACAAAGGGACACTCTCCTAACCGAAATTTAAACACCAAAATGGTGTTTAAATGATCCTCCACTATCAATGATTTAAGATGTGAGTGATCCGAATAGATCATGGATTGAAGTGTAGCAGGCCCAAAAATGGTGTTTTAGAGAGATTTAAACCATTTGATCTGTTGACTATAATAATATCAACCATTGTATTTAGTTTTAATGGCTGATATTAAAGTTCGTCAATCAAATGGTTCACTTATTCTTATCGGCATGTTTTATTGGCCTAAGATATTCCAATTATAGATTGTCACTTGGGCAATTTAGATTGATCATAGATGTGTCCTACATGGCATAATGATAAATCACGCGACAATAGTGTGAGATAAAAAGTGACATTCTAATAGTGTAAGATCATTTAAATAAATACTATTTGATGTTTAAATGTGGGTCAAGAGTCATTATCCCCACTCACAAATTTCATCACTTTAAAACTTTTTATCTTCCATGGGGAAGGTAAGAAGGTAATGATCATATCTTTTGGCCTATCATTTTCATTTCTCCTTGGTAGCCTTATAATTTTCCTTTTAAAGAAGGAAGGGTAGCTATATTTGCACCTTACGAATTATTGTGGGCACCTATGCTAAAAACTATTGATTACTTTGAATAAAATAATGAAGATTATTTTTTGTCCAAATCTCCCACACAATGGATCTCTGTACCATCAAACAGTCAATATTTTTATTCCACATGGCACACATTGCAAAAAGTGACTTAAAAATCCTACTCAAATTGGAATAAAAATTGACCGTCTAATTGTACGCCCATGGTCTCAAGATCCATCCTGTGAAAGATTGGGATGAAAAATGATCCCCATCATCTGATTCAAAGAAGTAAATGATCTTTAGCATAGGAGCCCTCAATAATTCGTTAGTTGCCAATAGAGCTACCCAAAAAGGAATTGAAAACAAAGATCTGGTGACTAGATATTGTGTATAAAACAAACAAAACGTATTAGACTTGTTGGACTAAGTAGCTAGTCCAATACATTAGCAAACCACTTAGATAAAATTCTTCAGATCCTACATATTGTACAGACCAAAACCAAAAGCAAACTACCTTTGATGAGCTCATCAGTTGACATAAAAATAATTACAATAACGAAATAACAATTATATAGTTAATAACCCATTTTACCAGTCTTAACGGTCGGCTTCGGCAGTGAAATCTGGTTCTGCTGGCTTTTGGAGCAATATCCCGGGCAATCTTTCTGGCAACCGGATTTTTCGTGCCCTGTTGCGCTGCACCACCCTTAGTGCATTAGCAGCAAATCGCGAAGCATAGATAGCGGCACCAAGGCTCAGAGAGCTGCCACCACCCTCTTCCATTGCAGCTCGTAACCTATTCTCTTCTTCAGCTAGCGAGTCCCCCATCTTCTTCTTAGAATACCGGCGCCAAGCCGCTTGGATAAAACAAGCTGCCCACGATCTCCACTGCTGCGAATAGAACCTAAAAGTATGCCGAATTTGCTTACTGTGGAGTCTCCGGAATTGGGAAGCAACGAATTTCAAGTCCTCGGCCTTGAGTGCAAAGGCTTCAACCTCGGAAACTGCCCTCACCGTTCTTGTCGAGGTGGGGAGGTTGGTAGACGAGTGGGGATCCAGTGCCCATGTGAGAAGCTCTTCGCCACAGAAATCGCCTTCCTTGAGGATCTCGGAATTGAAGAAACCGGTTCTTCCGCCATTGGTGGTCGTAGTTAACAGCTTCCCTCGCATTATGAAAAGCATTTCGTCGACCGGGTCCCCCTCGCGTACAATGTAACTGTTTTTGGTGTAGAGAGCTGGCTTGAGACGATCACACAAGGCGTCCAATAGTTGCTCATCCATTTTTTCGAACATTGGGACCTGTAGAAAAAGGAAACAAATAATTTTTTTTTATGGTAAGCTGGGATAGAACCTACGACCTCAAGGTTGCAATATTATTTACCATCCAATTGAGCTACCTGCCAACCCCAAAAGTAATGAACAATCGATCATTATAAAGTAAAGATTTGTTTACATCCCAAAAGTAGCGAAGATATATTTTTTCATTTGGTGTGTGGCGTGGAATAGAATTCAGACTATCAACATTAATCGGAGAGAGAGAGAGAGAGAGAGAGAGAGAGAGCACCTCCAACATAAAAGAATCAAACAAATTGTTGTTTCATGTGCAAGAAGAACAGAGAATCAGTTTACGATCTCTATTTTAATTACTCAATGGCGAGGAAAGTGCAGCACTACTTCTTACAGAGCGTTGGCATTTGTTGGGTTCTTCCAGGCTCAGTATTGAATCTTGTGAATGGTTGTGGTCCATTTAGCAAGAGAGATCATATCCTCTGGAGGCTCCTTATGTTTTTCAGGTGATTCGGAAGGAAAGCAATAATAAGATCTTTAGTAATTTCTACTCTCTTAAAATCTAAATTGAACATTGTTCACCTGAGGAGCCATCTCATTCTAGCCGACCTGCCACTCCGGTTTACACTAAGGGCTAAAAGTGCAAGGCATCTGAGACGGATTAGGCTGGCCAACCTACTCTTAAAAGGGATTCTATTTTCCCATGGAGACATTTATTCACTAGTTAAGATCTGACTTATGTGTATCACATCATCTTAGTCGTGTTAGGAGAGAGGTCAAAAGGTTGGTTGACTCTTTTTCTAGAAAGGAGGTTTCTTTGCTGGTAGGTGGGGACGCCAATGGGCCTGCCTCCCCCATCTGAAAGAGCTTCCGAGGTTTACCCGTCGCATGGGATGCTATCATTTTTTCTGTTCTCGGCTGGGGGGTTCGGGGAGGCCGGGGGTCTCTAGCTTGGGACTGTCCCTTTTGAATGGATGCGATTGATTGAAGCCTTTCTCATGTTTAGTAGCCCCATAGGTTAGCATTTTATCGGGATGGGTCTACCCATCCCCTTTGGATCCTGCCCGGTTATGTGAAGTTGGGTCGCTGCTCACTACCCACCTCGCCTCAGGTTGGGTTTGGTCCGGTTTGACCCTCGTGGAGGATGTATTTTGAGTTTTGTTTTGTTTTATTGAATTTTCCTTTGTTATCAATTAAAAAAAAGGAGGTTTCTCATGGTCATGGCTCTATGCACATTGAGAACTAGCTTTTTAAATTTATTTCTCTGTCCATTAACGTTTGCAATAACTTATATATATAATAAGAGAAACTTATAAAAAGTTGTCTGACTCAGACAGTTTGTGAAAATTCACTGATGCCAGGATGATAGTGAGAACCCTTATGTGCCTTCAAGGGTTTGTGACAGAAGGCATATAAGACTTCAGTATTATATGTCAACGTAGTTTAAGAACTTGAGTTAGGTGACTCGAGAATCGCCTCGATTTGGTCAAGATGAATCGAGTTTTCCGACTCAAATTTGCTTTCTATTCAGCTAAATAAAGGAGCCCCTCCCATCAACAGTGTTAATTCCAAAATTCTGGTAAAATTTCAGACACGCGGATTCATAATCCTCCTTGTTGTGTAAAGAGTTATAGAAGGAAATTCATCTAGTGCACTCCATCAAGAGCAGGAAATTGAGTTTTTCAAATAAGAGAGAAATCATCATGCCTTGTCAATAGAATAATAAACTCTAAAGAGCAAATATAAGCCTGGTGTTACTACCAGACCAGTCCATGTTACAGCCACCTCACTTAAACAAAGGAAAAATACGTTGAATGCCTTAAATGAGATAAGGATGATTGTTTTTCGTCCCAATCTTCCACACAATAAATCTTGAGCTCATAGGCCTACTATCAGATGGTCAGATGTTGATTCCACGTGACACACATCCCAAAAAGTGAACATGAATCACGGTCACTTATTGGGATGTGTGCCACATAGAATCAATATCTGACCGTCTGATAGTAGGTCCATGATCTCAACATCTATTGTGTGGAAGATTGGGACAAAAAACGATCTCGATTGTCCGAGTTAAAGCAGCCAACAGATTTTTCCTTTGTTTAAGTGAGGTGGCTGTAACATGAAGTGGTGTGGTAGTAACACCAGCCAAATATAAAGGTGGAAGCACTTACTCTCATTAGCAGTGCCAAGCAGAGATGCCGCTTTATATCCCTCTTAAGGTCCTTGGGAAGGTTAGAAAGCAGATGCTCTTCATCAACTCCTCTTGTTTCTTGCCATCTATATTGCTCGTAAAGACGTGTCTGCTCCCTCAGGCTCTCCGGGAGCAAACGATGAGACATCCATTGCTCCGCATCTCTCCTCCGCAGTCTCATTTCTTCTAATCTCAAAGTCGTGGACTGAAGATATGTCTGTAAAAGCAGGAAAATGTGATAATTTAGCCCATTTATTTGAAAAAAAAAGACGGGTATAAAGCTGATATATGCCTCTATTTTCTTTCTTCTGTCTTTTCTTTTTAATCGTTAAGTATATATGCCTCTTCTAATAGAACCCGACTCTCCTGACCGTCATTTAAACACCAACGTGGTGTTTAAATGATCGTACGCCATCAGTTGTTTAAGATGTGGGTGTTCCATACTGTCAAAGTGATAGATCATCAATTGAAGTGCAACAGGCCCGAAATGGTGTTTTAGGGAGATTTAAACCATCCGATCTGTGGATTATAATATCAACCATTGTTTTTAGTTTTAATGGCTGATATTAAAGTTCATCAATTGGATGGTTCACATTCACTTATAGGCATCTCTTTTTGGGCTGAGACATGTTCCAACAATAGATTCCCACTTGGACAATTTAGATGATCACAAATGTGCGCTACATGCATAATGATAAATCACACTTTAAGGGGGTGAGATAAAAAGTCTAATTTTAATGGTGTAAGATCATTTAAACACCATTTTGGTGTTTAAAGCCATTATCCTGTTCTGAAAATGTCCCGTATCCGTTCTCTAAGAAAATTGAATGAAAGCACATGAACAGGAGATGCATTTAGCTTTTCAGGGGACACATACTTTTAACAAAGGTGTGGATACAGTTTTAATATAGGAAAAAAGGTCATCCAATTGGCATTTTTTAGAATTCAAATCAAAATTTGAAATTTTAGAATCATCCTTGTTAAGACATTCTAGCATACTTGTTTATTATTGGGTGGCATCTGCTTTCAATTAGTGCTTCTACAGTCTGTAACCTCCAGATATATATATATATATATATATATATATATATATATATATATATATATATATATATATATATATATATATATATATATATATATAACTGATGGCTTGAGCTTATGTCCCCTTGTCCTCAAGAGTAATATTTCTATGTTGGTTTGTTTGGGGTTTTGAGGGGTTATTTGCCTTAAAATATCACTGTTATTCATATTTCCCTTTGATCTGGAAATGTAATGGCCTGAGATATTGAGGGGGTTTTCATACCCTCCAAAACAGATCTCTGCCTCTTGTTAGTGGTTATTTGGCACAGTTTTAAAGGGGATCCAATGTATAAAAAAAATTTCATTCTTAATGGCAGTTGATCAGTGGAAGCCATTCCTGTTAAAGTTGATGGAGGCTTTTAAAATGAAGCTTTTATGTGGCAGAAGGTTGTGGAGATACACTGATGGTGCAGGCAAGGAACCAAGTGCTAATGAAGACGGTGATGGAAAGGATGTTGAAGAATGGGAGGTTAACAACTGCGAAATCTTCACGTGGATTATGCATTTTGCTTATCAATCTATCAGGATACACTAAGAAAAGTTTAAAACTGCTAAAGCTTAGGACTATCTCAGAGGTCTGATTTTATGGTCTAAGGAATAAGGATGCCCAGTCATTTAGTTGAGAAATCAACAAATGTATGGATGGTCGAGTGGATAGATTTATCCAATAGGTTGTTACAATCCTACGGTTGTAGATAGTATAAATGTTTGTATGTCTATATGTGTTGTACACCGTATCATTTTATAGATAGAATATAGTAGCTCAGTAGTTATCAAGTGGGTTATCTAACTATTTGGTTGGTTATATTGTAATGGGTTATAGGCTATAAGTATGAAGGATGTAATTAAGGGGAGAGGATTGTTGACAAAAAAGGAGTTTGATCTACTCGAAAAAGATCACTCAGACTTTGATCTACTCGAAAGGATCACGACCTATTCAATCTAATCAATTGCTTATTTCTTAATTTCCAATCTCTTTGTTGTTATTTTTTATGTAATTAGTGTTTTATCTTCATTATCGCATTACGATCAAGCGGGATCGTAACATATGGTATCAGAACCATTCGATCAGAGCAATTTCGATCTTTCTTCAAGATGACGTCATCAAGACATGATCACTTACAAGATGCAACCTAGAAACTTATGGACCGCCAAAATGAATTCAGAGCACGAGTAACACGAAAGATGATATGCCGACTAATGCGGAACTTGCTTAGGAGATGGATCAGATGGACCAACAGTTCTATCAGTTGCAACATGACAACTTCCATCGATTCAAGGGTCGACTTTGAGGGAAAGGTTGTTTTTAAGGGTAGGAATGCTACGATCCTACAGTTGTAGATCATATACATGTTTGAAAGTGTATATGCGCTGTAACCGTATCATTTTATAGATGGAATATAGTAGTTCGGTAGTTATCAATGACTACTTGGGCAGTTATATTGTAATGAAATGTAGGCTATGAGTATGAAGGATGTAATTAGGGAAAAGGGAAGGATTGTTGAAAGAAAAGGAGTTTGATATACTCGAAAAGATCACTAGGAGTTTGATCCAATCGAAAGAATCCCGGCCTATTCAATTTTTTAATCAATTGTTTATTTCTTAATTTCCAATCTTTTTATTGTTGTTTTTATGTAATTAGAGTGTTATCCTTCATTATCGCGTTACGATCAAGCGGGATCGTAATATTGTTCAATTATGAGATGTCGGGATTTGTGGAACCAGCTTGCCCCTGTGGAACCTGAATTTTCTGCATGATGTTTTCCATGACTAATCGTTATCATAGTTTGACCAGATTTTTCTAGGTTCTGATGATCCTCCAACTAAAGTTTGAGAATTACTCAACATCCATCTTCATCCATTGGCTAGTTTGCAGTTTAGGTGCGACAGTTGTGGCTCCTAACAAGTGTTCCTTCCTTGGATTTCCTCGTGACCTCTATCAGTGTTTTACTGCGTCCCATCCTAATTTGACAGCATCCAATGCAACAATTGAAAAATAACTTAGTCACATGTACTGTAATTTCCCTAAGCATAATAAGGGCCAGATTAGAGGGACTTCTACTAGAGATACTGCTGCCACCACCATCACTTCCCATTCTATGTTTTGAAGGAACCACATTGCTCAAGTTGATCAGACTATGCTACTTTTGAATAGCTTTAACGTTCTTTTAAGTCTATGACATATCCTCATCTCGGTCTGTTTCTGCTATGTTGGCAACTTCGGATGTCTCATTCTTCTCATGGATCTTTGACTCCAATATATCATATTTGACTTTTGATGTTGCTTTCTCAGCATATTTTATACTTGCTTTACCATTGTTTTGCTTTAATATGACCAATGGATCTCCCTTGCACGTCAGTTAGAAGGATCCATCCTCTCGACCTCTGATATTTTTGGCAGATTATCCATCTCTTATGTCCACATGATCTCAATTTTTCTCTAAATCAGAATATTGATTTTTGTTTTGATATGGTCTTCACTTCTTTTAGTTGCGTTGGATCAATCCAGCTCCTTCTGAGGTACGTATCCATTGCTACCTTTGATGATTCTCTTAAGCAATATAAAGCTTGCTTGGTCGCTAGAGGGTTCTGCTCATGAGAATGAATCAATTATAAGAAGCCTTTCGTAACGGTCATTCAGATGACTTCTATCAAGACCTTGATCATTGTAGTTATCATTTGACATTAAATGTATGCGAAAAAGCCTTCCTTCAAGATGACTAGATTGCATATTCTTACATCTTGCCTATTGGTTTGACATATTCTCAACATCAACTTTGCGACCATCATTGAGTTCTATATGATATCAAACCTCCTCATGCTTGGTTTGAGAAGTTCAATGCTATAGTTTTACATCTTACCATGTTTGTCTCTTACTTCATTAGAGAAGTGATTCTTTCCTTTATATGTTGATGGCATGATCAGCAATGGAAATAATCTTGTTCAAGTACAATGGGTGAAGCTCTTCCACCAACCATTCAAGATGAAAAATCACGGTTATCTTTGATTCTATCTTTCATTTTTTCTGAACCATTAGTAAGACTCTGATACACCAAGTGAACTCAAATTCAAATTCCATCCCACTAATAGTGACCCAATTTTTGTTCCAACTATATCATTAGCTCAGTGAAGCTTGGTTTTTCTTACTATATCACAATTGACATTATGTACAATGTGCATGTTGTCTAGTGTGTCAAGACCCATAAAAATTTGGACCGTTCATTGACCGCCTACTATCACGTGGTTGCCAAGGGCGTGCCGTGGGGCTGGTGTTCGCCTTGAATCATTAAGGTTTTCTCACTAGCATCTATCACTACGATACCTTGGCTTTTATACCCTCGGCTACTTTGTGGTGTTTTCATCACGCCATACTTCTTATATCAAACGGGTTGTAATACTCATATATACAGAGTGCTCAGATATACAAATCAATTCTCAAGGAGAAATAGCCAATCACAAAACACTCTGTGGTTAATCACCATATTAATCACGCATGTAATCGTTCAATATATAATATATATTTTTATTATATAAATGAGGAACCAAGCCACATGTACCAGCATCTCCCACTTGGCCACGAAGGTCGAATCAATATATCAAAAGGTTTTTGCCATTTCAGTAATTACCCATAAAAAAAAAAAACATATCCCAGTCATGAGGTTTTACATGCCAAGGCAAGTTTGTAGATCATTACAAAACATATCTCAACCATGAGATTTTACAAGCAAAATGGATCAAGCCACCACTACAAACTTATCATAGTCATGAGATTTTACACGCCAAAGTGGATTTATCCATCATGAAAAAACTACGATCATAAGATCGTCTTCACTATCCCATGATTTCATCATTCACGTTTATATATAATTAGGCATGAGGTTTTGTATACTATCATGCGGTTTTCATCCATCATGCTTTTATTGATTAATTAGCCATGAGGTTTTGCCCGCAGTCCTGCGGTTTGATAAATTTTGGTCATGGAGCTTTTCCAGCTAAATGGAATTTGAATCCATCATGACCATATTTCAAGTGCCATGAAACGATTTGAATTAGGCTTTTCCCCAAATCTCATCAAATTCTACACTCGAATACAATTCTGTATTTGTACCTTTTCAACAGAAAAGGTCAGTAACCAACAGAAGGTATATGATACATCATCACTTGACCCTTCTCTACAATATCCAAGATGTAATATTTTATATCATTGTGCTTATCCTTTAACCAACTCTACAATCCATCGATCAAACTTTTAATCATCTTCCATAGAGTATGTGCATAGGTCTGTTGTTAAGCCAAAACTCTATGAAGTGCTTTATGTAAACAACCTAAAACTACAGTGTACAATAATCAGCACACTTAATTTCTTAAGTAGGTGAACATTACTACTTTGTTTTGATCAAACCACGACATCTCTAAGTAGTTGAACATTACTTGTGGTAAATTTTCTATCATCCCTTACTTCACATTGATCAACATCTTAACCTAATCATTTAGTCAAATCGTACTAAATTTCTATGGCTATAGTTTGATCAAAACAAATTAGTTACTATAAGAAAACTCCCACTTTTATATGGGTATTCTCACTTTTTCACATGTTTCTAGTAACATGTATTCTAGCAATTATGCTATCTATTAATTATAACTATAGACAAAAACGAGATTTCTCTACCTTTAATTCATGTTCATAACTTATGTTACATTCACATTATATAAGCATTTTATTGTCCTATGTGTAACACTTTATCTAAGTGTTCAATCATACCAAAATAACTAGCAGATATATCATATAAATTCATAGCATAATTATAACCACAGTAATTAACACAGTTTATTAGATATTAAAATATTTAAAGAGGAACTAAAAGCTTAAGTTTCAGAAAACTAACCTTTTAGGTGAATGGTTACAGTATGCTCATGCATAGCCTACAATGTTAAAAAAGATCTTGATCCATAATATAACAGATTCCAACACGTCCACTTTACTTTCAAGAATCCATCACCTCAGACAGATCCCAAATCAGAACTGGAAGGGATAGGCTATCGTGAAAATATGGTAATATGTAAACCTTAAGTGTATATGTATTACACCAAATTTTATGTATAATAAATCAGCTGGTCGCCTTGAAGTGAAATAGATAGGCCCAGTCTTGACATCTCTCATTGGTTCAATTTATAGTCTTATACGCTAACATCAGGTATTAAATAAAACACCTTAGCTTACCATATAGAAGTAAGGCAAGCTTTCAACTATCATATGTGTTGTAAGAAAAACCAGAGACTCCTTTAAAAAAAAAAACCTTCTTTTAATGCAAATTTAGAGAGGGAAACCGTCCAAATCCTTCCATTCAAATGACGGTCTCCACCTCAGCTCTTTCTACCTCAACTCATTTAGTTGGATTGGATCAAGTTAACTTGGTATGGCTAGAGAAGCATACCTTTCGACGATAAAGCACGTCGACAGTGATGATGATTGGTTATGGCAAGGCTTCCTTTTTTGTGCGTGGAACCAAATCATTATCCAAGAACGATGAGATCCACTATCTATATGCCCTACGGCTTCTGCTAAAACCACAATCTTCCCCACGAGGTTTCAAGAAAACGTCCCCAATCGTATCAAATTGATGCACGGAAAACTTCACCAATAACCGATAGTATAGCAAGTCGAGAGAGAATTGGGTATGATAGTTGCAAAACTAGTTGCCGTTGCAACTATCGTACCCATTATTTAGATTTTGGTACAACAGAATTCCTTCATATTGGTTTGGCTTGGCTTCAAGTTCCAAAGAAATTCACGTGAATTCAAGCCATGGAAGTCATATATTAATTTTTGGTGATTGCTCTTTGCAACAAGGACACTGTATTATGCTAGGCTGTAGCTTTGATTAAAGTTGACTACACCTAAAGCTCCACATGGGATTCAAGCTTTTGAAGGCTCCTGCGGGATTTGGATAAATTTGAGCATCCATCTCAAAATCAATTGGCTATGACTGGAGGGGACCAAGATCTTATAAGAGGATAGACAAGGCTATGAATACCCGATGTGCCACTAAACTTCAACACGCCCCCACAGTGTTCGCCAGACTGCGCCAAATCACGCCGACAATTGAACTGGGTGACGTGGAGTGGAGAAAGGTCTGCTCTGATACCATGATAAATTTGGGTATCCATCTCAAAACCAAATACCTGTGAGTGAAGGGGGCCAGGCTCTTATAAGAGGAGAGACAAAGCTATGAAAACCCGATGTGGGACTAAACCTCAACAGATTTCATATTCTAAAGGCATATATAAGGCATATATAAGGCAGATTCTAAGTGCTTGTACACACAAAATAAGCTACAAGAAAATGATAAATGAATAATATTGAGATTGCGTCTATGAGAACTTCAATTGTTTTAGCATATATAATGGCAAATGAAAATTTCTAGCACTTTAGAATTTTCCATTTCTATAGTATGCATGAAAATGACTTCACCCGTGTTTTCTTTATCATCGTGGTCATGATATGAATTCGAATAAAGTAAAAATTATGGGAACAGAGACTGATAACGTAGTATAGCGGGATAGGCATCAATCAGTTAGTGTCTCAGGTCATTGCCACTTCTATAAAACAATAGCAGCCACATATACTTATTGCCTCTCCAAAGCCTTCTATTGTTGCCGCTAGTTGCATGATGGAAATTTAGTCAGTGTGGAGAAATCAAGTGCTTGATGTCCACAACGAAAGATGGAAAATCAGGGATAAGCTCTGATACCAATGCCAGGTCTCATAAAATCTGGATCGTTCATTGATCCTTACGGAATGTGGTCGCCAAGAGACTGTCGTGAAGCTGGTGATTGCCTTGAATCGTTGAGGTTTTCCCACAAGCATCTATCACCATGATCCTTGGCTTTTATACCCTTGGATCCCTTGTAGGTGTTTTCATCACACCTTACTTCTTACATCAAATGGGTTGTACTACTCATATATATAGACTGCTCGGATATACCTATTAATGCTCAAGGAGAAACGACCCTAATAAATCATGAAACGAGGGCATTTGGGTATTCTAACTCATGAATGGGGATAGTTTGGGCAAGGGTCTCACCTAAAGGTGTTTCGAGTTTACCAAGTTGGGTTCAGTGCAGTTCTTAAGCCTTGGAAAATTAGATCAAAATTTCGGTTTCAACAGAATGTTAGGAGTAGTTAAGCTATTGCATTATTATCGTTGTATTTAGGGCATACATCAACGGATAGATAAAGTAAAACACATCCATTGAGAATCTTAAGCCCATGATTTTTTATAGATGTGGATACTCGGAAAATTAGATTAAAATTTCGTTTTTAACATTATGTTAGGAGTAGTTCAGTTATTGCATTATGCTCTCTATATTTAGGGCATAGATCAGTGGAAATGACTGATAAAAAAATTAGGATCAATTGAAACACACGTGTCTCCTCAAGATTACAATGAACACAAATAAACACAGCAATGTACTAGCATGACTAAGTGGTACACAGACAGAACATGCCCATATAAACTAAATGATCTTATAGTCAAAATTCTGGCTGAGCAAAACCGATATGAGATGAATTAGTGGTAACCTGCATATTTCCAATGAGGAGCGAAAATAACACCAAGCCAAAAATGGAAATGAACATCGCAAAAGAAATCTCCCACACATAAGTACTTGTCTCCAGAGTTTGGCCAAGAGAACTGCAAAACAGAAAATGTTGTGACCACACATTATCTCCAAAAGCATGCCCTGCAATGGGATATAAATGATGATATGATGACTCTAAGGACTTATAAAATAGATGTTTATAAGTATCATAATTGACAAAAAAAATCGCATTACACAGAAGTCCCAAGTGACCAACTACGGATATGGGTTTAATGTGTTAAGCAAAAAAGTCGATAAAAATGGGAAAAAGTCAGAAGCTAAAAAACTATACAACATATAAGTCAGAAAAAAATGAAAAAAGGTGGGAAAAAAAACGAAAAAAGTCAAGGAAAACAGGTCTAATACGCATATTTTGCATTTAGAACACGAAATACACATTTTAAACTAAAATAAGCATTTGTAAAAAAAAAGAGGATATAAACAAGTTTAATATGCCGTACCAATAATACGCGTATTAAACAAGTATTTTTCAAAAAACCAGAGTTTTTTGTCACCATGCACAGAACAATGGGTGATTTCATCAACAGTATGAGATCTAAATTCTGAGAAATTGTGTAAGTAGTACTATGCTTAAAACTCCACAAAAACAATGGGTGATTTCTAGTTTACTCTTGCCTTTGTATTTTTTGCTGCAGTCATTTTGTTCTACTCCAGTAATTGAACAAGATAAGTTGTTCACTAGTGTTGTCCATTGCATCTTTATAAGTTTTGGAGTAACCCAAATTCATTCATTTTCGTTTATTGGCAAAAGATTGCGATCTCTAGATTAGGCGAGATGCCCCATTTCCATTTTGAGGAGAAACCACCAGCTGACTCATTGCAAAGAGGGTGCGGGGAGGACCTTTCTAGTACCTAATATATTGCTTTTTCACTCTTGGTACGCTTTAGTCACAATTCTGATTCAAATTTTTGGCCTTTTCTTTTAATAAATTCATTGTTATCAGCAATAAAAAATGTAGCATCTAGAAGAACCTAAGGATAATTATTTAATATCTCTTTAACCCAACGAGATCCTAAGTCCACCAGGAACGTGTTAGACAAAGCAACCAGATGATACCAGAAAAGGAACCAAGGTAAACAATTTATAAGGAGTTAGTGTTAGGTACCTGACAAGAGCACCATCGGTGGTGCTCGGGTAAATCTCCTCCCGTCAAAATGATCAAGCCTTGAGAGGTGCACTATTATTTATGAGGATGATGAATAGTGAAAGGATGCATTCGACCTCTCACTGATTTTGATAAAAGATATATGTAAATTTCATAAGGGTGGAGAAGGGAGATTATACCGAGCATAGCAGGCAGTGATTGGGTCGAGTACCTAATACCAACTCATATAAAAACGGCTTGTCATGGGCTGTTGGAATTGTGTTCCCTTCAAAAGGCATTTTCCACTTTATAGTTTGATTTTTCTATGATGAAATTGACTACACGCAGAATCAGAATTTACACGCACAATGAACCACGCACCAAAAGTTATTATAAAACTTCCTTTCATGTGGCATGTGGCATGTGTTGTTTCTCATGGAAATATTGCCTCTAATTTTTCTAGAACCAAGAACACACATAATAATTTACACAGGCCCCTACTAATCTCCAAGGTTTGAAAGAATGATTTTGGATTATTTGGAAATTAAATTAATTTCTAAAAATATTCTTAAATTGTGATTTCCAATATAATGACATTGTGGTGATTTCACCTCTCAGACAAATGCTTGGAGTATCAAAATTTTGTCCAAATTAATGTCCTTTTTTGTGATAAATTTTCCTAATTAATCTTGTTTTTATGAATTATCATGAAATTTTTAAATGAATCTGGTGACTAAATTCCCTAATTCCCCACCTTGAACGAGATTGAGGTTAAATCCATCAACAAGCTCTCCCATGTTAACCGAGCATAGGCAACAGTTCCAATAATAGTATTTGTATGTTCAGCTTATCTTGCTGGCAGACTACACAAGTGCTCACATCTCTCTCTCTCTCTCTCTCTCTCTCTCTCTCTCTCTCTCTCTCTCATGAGAAGAAGCTTGAATTCTAAACAGGGTATGTAGCATGGATCAAAATTTTGGCCAAAATATGGATCAAAATTTCGGCCGAAATCTTTCGGTCCCTACCGAAACCGATAACCAAAATTCCAGTTATCCAATGTACTGTGGGGAAAATTTCAGTTTCGGTCATGACCGAAATCAAAACGAAATCCGATATTTTTATCCTTGGTATGTAGAAGATTTCATGCTTTGTTCATTTGGCTCGAGTAACTAGAGGATTAGAACGAGAACAGCGTAAATAGAAGGTTTCACAAGAAGAAGCTGGAAAGTGGAACCCAACCCCATCAAAACCAGCCTCAAAGGATTATAATCAAGACCCATTTTATATGATTTGCAGTTAGAGACCATTCTTAGAATCTTGTGGTTGTTTCAATCACCGAGTGGTAGGAGATGAGCATTCTTGGAGATGTGGTTGGAGAGAACCAGAGAAGAAAACCACCGTGAAGATAGAACGAAATCCTATGGGGGCATCTTTCATTAAGTTTTCCGAGGGCTCAAAAAAACGAAATATGGGGGGTTCCCTCGTACAAAATTTCCAGAAAATGGAAGGGGCATCCAAACAGGAAAAGATGGGAAAATAGATGCCGACCCTTCGGAATCCGTCATTTTCCCTGAATCCAAACACCCTACAAGAAAGGTGGAAAGGGGATCAAAGGCCTAATGAGGAGAGAAAAAGATTAAAGCTTCATAAAAAATCATCAAAACCATCAGGGCAGTTTGGTTTCAAAGACTAGAAGGTAAGTCTTTAGAATTTTTGAAGTTTTTCTAACCACGACACAAAATTCAAACCTTTTGTTTTATGAATTATAGTTTGACAAAACCCAACAAAATCCAACTTTTGTTTTATGAGATTTGTGTTTTATGTTTAACCTAGGAAAAATCAGTTCTGGATTTTTTGAAAATATTTCTATAACCAATGAAGATCAGTTACAATTTTTTTAGATAGGGTTCTATTGTAACCCACCACAATCAGTTTTGAAATTTCGAAATTAGATTATAACCCATGAAATTAGCTGTTGTATTTCCCAAATCAGGGTTTCATGAACCCCACTGAATTTCAGATGTAGGATTTTTAAAAAGGGGGTTTAAAAACCCCATCAAATTCTGGTTCTGTTTTTTAAACAACTTTTCAGCCATCAATTATAATCTATTTGTGTTATTTATTGAGGTTTTTTTTTTAGCAGCCCTTAAATTTGTCTTCTCTGAATTAGCATCTTTAACAATGAAAATCTGGCCCTAATCTTTTTGAGTTTAAAATCCTGAAATGTGCCTATTAAAGTGGACTCTTATACTTTAGGGATCTTAAAACCTCACAAGTTATTAATATATGTGGCTTGAATCTTCCCTCAAATATTTAGTAGAGTGTAAGACTACCAAAGCTGACCCCAAATAGATGAGACAAAGCAATGATGATGATGGTAATGGTGAAAATGCTGGTGAGGATGATGGCCTAACATGGATCTCGGCCCTAACAACCATAGTGACAATTTTCGCTTTCTGCAATATTTCAGTATGGGGTCATTTCGGATAAATTTTGGGAAAAAATTTGAAAAAGTTAGGGAAATTTCCGGGGAGTACAAAAAAATGGCTAAAATTAGAAATGGTTAAAATTATTAATTAGAAATGGCTAAAAAAAAAATCATTAATTTTGGAAATTTTTCGTTAATTTCACCGAAATTAATGATATTTCGGCATTTCAGAGTGTTTCATCCGACCCCTATTTCGGTGAATTTCGGATAAAACATTCACTACGCTAGCAACCCAATGAAATCCTGAAATATGTATATTGTAGCTGACACAAATAATTTATGGATCTTGAAGCTAACAAATTACATGTATGTTTTTATACGGCAAGCTTATTTGAATTAGAAGATATCCTTATTGAAAGTATTGCATCAAAGAGAACTCAAATTGATCTCTATTTACCATTAACAAGTTGGCCATTGTTTTTTTACTTCAATTCCTGCCAGCAAGTAAAACTCCTACCCTATAGGACATATTCGAAAACGTCCATGCCCTTGGGCAATTTACAAATGTGTGCCATATAGGAATTAGCAACTTCTCAAGCCATATGCTCGAAAGTTTATGGTCAGATTTCCAGCATGCTGTGCATGAGGGAAAATAATACAAAGAGCATAATTTTGTAAACTGATTGATCAAAATAATAATAATAATAAATAAATAAATAATTTTGTAAACTAATGCAGAAATAAAAGAACATCATGTACACAAACACTTGAGAACATAAAGTAGATCCATTATTAAAGAAGTAAGAAGAAGGATGGCCTGAACATGAACAAACCTCAAACTCTGTAGCCCCCACCAAAAGCAGTAAAAGAATTTCTTTGGAAAATCTTTTGATTGGACAACACCAGACTGAAGAACCGAAAGGTATATTCCAAAGTCAAACAAAGTTGTATTCGATGGGTTGATAGGGCAAGAAGTATTTAGAAACTCATTGCCTCCAGTATGGTTGTTTCCACAGTATATAGAAGAAATGTTGTATCCATTATCCTCACAGGCACCGCGCCAACATGTATCTTCTCTTTCAATTGCGAGTAAGTACCAAAAGGCTCCAATTACCTGATAGGGTATATGCAGTTATAAAATCATCTGAATTTGTAAGGAGGTATTGCAATTCTATTTTTAGCCATTATCACTTTTTTAATGATAAGTTCTAATGTCATTAGAAAAAATAGAAAAGGTATTGACTCTCCTCACCATCTTACTCCATGCCAGAAACAGAAGAAACACTTATTTGCCTTGGATTTCCATGAAAAAGAGGACCTCTATAGATCTCAGGGCTGAACAGTTTATTTATTTAGCCTTGAGATCCAGGAAAGTCAAAATTTCACTGGATTCTACAAGAGTATTTAAAATTTGATAATAAATTTCCACAAGTAATAGGAGGTTCCTTATGCTGGCTGGTCCGTAAGGTCCCAACCACCATCATAAGGAAAATATTTTTACAGTGAATATCTCAAGTCTTGACAAAAATTATATGGTATCAGATACTCATATGGTTGGCATTACTCAGTGTGGTACAATTTTTATTAACAATATGAACGTTCATAACAGAGTGTGTTGAAATGATTGAAAGAGTTTTAATTTATTAAATCCTTAAAAAAATTGATGGGCTCCACGTATAGGCATTCTAATGTCAAAAAAAATTGCAAAGCACATAAAACATATATTAGAAAAATGAATAGCTCAATAGTCCATATAGAGGTTCTAATGATGAAAATTTGCACAGTGAAATTTGGCATCCATTATCCTCACCAGGCATTACACCAGTGGGTATCTTCTCATTCAATTGCAAGGACTAAAAGGCTTCCATTACCTGATAGGGTATTCACTTGTAAAATCATATGGGTTTGTGAGATGATAAACGAAAAGTTCTACCTTGTTCTTAATTAGGATTTCTCCTATTGATAAGTGGCAAGTTTTTTCAAATAAACAAAATAAGAATAGACAAATAATATGTAGTTTGAATGTGTGTGTTGGTATATATGTATATATGAGTGTGGGGTTTGTGGAGTACATTAGACTGTGTATGTATGTATGGGATAAAATGCACTACTGACTAATCATATAGATAAATGAATGGTGTCCATTAGTAAGCATTCTAATGCCAAACCCACACCAACAATACCCTCTGCCCTGAACAAATGTATCCCCAAACATCTGGCAAACAATTCCAGATTACTAAAAGAAGCCAGGAAATGAAGAGTTTTCCCGCAAGTTATAGTGGTTTCCAATATGCATGTAACTTAGACACAAACAAATGTCAGTGTCTGACAGACTACAAGGTGTCGGATGAGGCCAACTCAGAAAACAGGCACGGTAACACATCCATCCACTTTATAATAATGTTGAGATATATGTTATGAAAAAAAAAACATTAATTCATTTATTCATCGAGCATGTAAAAGGTTATCTAGATCAACTGAGACAACTTCAAATCATATAATTTGAATAAATAATGCGACAAATGCAAAAGAGAGAAACAGATTATAGTCTTTCTCTAATATCAGCCATGATTAGGTGTCCCAAAAGTGGGCAAAATGCATGTCCGACGTGGCAAATTTTGGAAATTGAGGGTTCTTGTTACATAGCTAGAAAGTAATAGAAATTACCCACAAAGAGACAAGTGGAGAAAAGCAGTCTATTTTAAGTACGAATAACAGTGAAGCTGGTACAAACTTACATGACTAGCAAGCATGTAAAGAAAGAGATTGGAAGCAGCTCCAGCCCATGCTGTTTCAGTGATTATACCAGTAGATCTTGTGACTTCCTTATATAGTGGAACGACTCGGATGAGCCGGGGTACATACTGGCATATAACAATAAACCATACCAAGTTTTTCACATGCAACGGTGCTGATCCTCTCAATTTGGGTATTATGATCATTATAACCACCTGAGATTGAGAGCAGGTAACAAAGAATTATACAATTTTCAAAACAAATCTAATAGCATCCTCGCTCACAGTGACCAAGTCGGGGTTCGTGAATAAATCAGTATGGCAAAAATCCAGCCAAATTCGTCAAATTCGGTGACAAATGGTCAAAATTTGGAAAAATAAGAAGAAAAATTATAAAAATATATTAATTAAAAACTATAAAATGGTATTAAAAATGAAAAAATAAAAAATTCAGGCAAAATTTTGGAAAAATTCAGGGAATTCGCAAATAATTCGTGAAAAATTGCAAATAATTTTTAAAATTAATAATTTTTTGAAAAAAAAATTGTACTATAATATTATTTTTTTTCAAAAAAACATGAATTATTCGCGACTTTTTCAAAAAGTTGGAGAATTTGGTCACTATGCACTCACTCATAGAAGTAGAACCAAATTTCAGCACACATCTGTATTTCAACTAATATGGGAGGAGAGAATAAAAGGCAAGTGGATGGAAAGTACATCATCCTTTGCTAAATGAAATAGACGGAGGCGGTGTGTGTGTTTGGGGGGGGAGGGGGGGGTAATAGAAAGCTTGGAATGAATATACAACTCTAAGAAAACATCAAATTTCATAAAACTAAGGGAATTATTTGATACAAATGCAAGAAAAAACTAGAGAAGTTACACCAACAATAGGTAAACAAAATACTGTATCATGGCTCAAACAACCTGTTGTATTATTTGGCTTCATCATCTTCTTATAGATTTGTGTCTCTCCACTCCTGCAGTCCTCTGCACCACTTTTTCGTTATAATAAGAGTGTATCTAGATAGAAAGCCATCCAGTATTTCACTAGTGAACTAAGCACATTAAGATCGATTCTCACTTTGTTCACAATCATTATCAAGCTAAAGTGATATCTCTTTTTGTAAATTCCTTCAAATCTCCCTATCGCACTGACTTCTTTACGAAGTCCATAGCATAGTCACAAAGTCGGGAGTCAACAATAAGTCAGCAAAAATCAGTCAAAGTTGGAAAACATCGGGAAAAATAAAAAAATTCAAAAAAAAATAATAAAACCATCTCATAATATATTTGAAGTTAAAAATAATGGTTTTAATGAACAAAATAGTACAAAATTATGGGGATTTATTCCCGTAAGTATAAGTAAAAAAGAAAGAAAAAGTATTGAACCACATTACAAACATCGGTAATTAATTGCCCGAGTCGCGATTTGGCCGATTAATCGGTGATAAAGTCGAGATGACTGCAAATCGCTGACTTTTTTCCGATTTTTTGAAAAAGTCGGGAAGACTGCAAGTCACCGACTTTTTCCGGTTTTTTGAAAAAGTCGAAGACTTTTGTGACTATGGAATATAGTCATTGTGGCTATACCCACATGGTTTCAGTTTCCCTTTAGCAAACTTTGAACAATTTCTCTTGATCCATAGTATTTTGAGAGGCTGTCAACAACTATGAACTAAGCGGTATGCATGTATGTATGTTGGAGATGTTATTTCTATTGTATGGGTGTGTAGAAAGTAACTTTGTGTGTGTGTGTAGTTAAGTGAATTTTAAGTTGTACAATTCACTTAACTCGGGAACCATGTAATACGTGAACATGTTAAGATGATTTAAATAATATTTTGCATTGGAATTTGAGTCACATTGACTTAGCCCTAATTTTATCCTTCCTCTTCTTCTCCACCTAGTTAACTTTTATCTTGGTATCAGAGCCAGACTTGATCGACGGCGAGATCATAGTGTGAAACCATTGCTGATGTCACCAAGCTAGGGATGATGTCAACACTAACGTCATACTGATTTCAATAGCCGATAAAAGCTGCTGGAATCCTCCCATTTTTGGGGGTTTTGATCGAAACTTCTAGCTGGTCATTTTTTCCTCTTGGGGTCTTAACGTTAGGGTACCAGAGACCTGGCTTCTAGGCCTTCTTCCTCAAGCCGGTGGGTCTGCAACTTGTTGCAGGAAACCTAGATCTGCAAACAGTGGGTTTCTGGAGCAGGAAGACCATTGGAACCTATTGAGAACATGATTTCGATGCCCCAGCAGCATTGAGGGTGAGTAGATCTGTGATCTGGGCTGCCGGGAATGTCACAGAGCTGTCGGAAAGTGCTCAGAAGTTGCCGAAATCGTCATTGAGTTACCGGAAATCACCCTGATGCACAGTTTTTTAGCCGGAAACCATCTGGAACTTGTTTATGATGCATTTGGGGAAGTAATTTGCGGTTCACGACAGTCTGTGTAAGATCTACGTCATCTACACCTCGCCGAAGTTGCTTGATATGTCGCCGAAAACTTCCCAAACTCGCTGAAATCCTCTCGAAATTGCTGGAAAACTCCCAGAATCTTTGAAAATGATGAGTATCTTGCTACCTTGTCTAAATTTCTGAGATTCAAAACCAAATTCAGTACGCTTTGTTTCGATTTTTTTGTTGATTGGTTATCGGTATGTTGAAGATGATGTGTTTGGTTGAGACTATGCACCCTATTTACTGTTTTGTGTTGGTTTGGTTGTGCGTTATGGTTTAATGGTGGTGATTTAGGGCCGTATAATGGCGGTTAGTCAATTGGTTGTGATCAATCAGTAGACATTGTGGGCCTTCTATTTTTTGAATTGTTTTGATCTCTATATATCTTAATCATGGACGATAATAAATGCAGGATCGTTGGTGGAGGAGATATTTCTCATAACTTACAAATTACTACGAAGAAATTGAATGGAGCCAATTATCTTTCGTGGTCACGATCTGCTGCTATGTTCTTAGAGATGAAGAAAAAATTGGGTTATATTTACGGGACTATCCCAAAACCCAAAGAAGATGACCCTAAGTGTGTTGATTCGGAAAGTGATAATCTAACTGTCATGGCATGGCTGTTACACTCAATGGAATCAGACATTAGTGGTTCTTTTATGTATGTCAGTGATGCTAAACAATTATGGGAGGCTGTGAGGGATGCGTTCTCGCATAAACAAAACCTCGCAAAAATGTTTCAAGTTAGTGACAAAATCAACACTATGAGCAAGGCGATAAGACTATTGGAGAGCATTACACTCAAATGAGGAGTTTGTGGGATGAACTAACCTAGTATCAAGAAGAACTATGCAGCTCGTGTGCCAGTAAGGCTAGTAAAAATACTGAAAGGAGGAGAGTGTTTGACTTCCTAAAAGGGGTTAGACCTGAATATGAGAATGTTAAATCAAACATTCTAGGCAGAGAAGAGTATCCTCCACTTGGTACCGTGTATACCCTCCTTCAGCATAAGGAGAGCAAACAACAATTTATGCAGATTCCTGGTGGCAATGTATCTCTGATATCTGCCCTATCATCCTTCACTTCTTTTGGTCTTGGTAGAGGTGGTGGTCGTGGAGGTCGTGGGAGAAAGATGTTGGGAATTACATGAGAAACCGAAATTCCTTCCAGGTCGTGTATTCCAATCTTCCAATGAGGAAACTTCTAATTCAGTTGGTGGTTAGAGTATCCCTCCTGCTTCAGCTCCCCATCCATCTAATTTCCAGAGCTTACAGAGTGAGATTCAAGATCTCCAGGGCCGCTTTCAGCGCATGACAGTAACACAGGAACATGCATCTTCCTCCCACATAGCTGAGTCAGGTACCTATGGGTCTGCACGTGTAACCTCATCCTCTCAGTCCCCATGGATCATCGATTCTGAGGGTACGAATCACATGTCTGATATGATAGATTTATTTTCATCTATGTCCAGTCTTTCTAATTCTATTCATATTCGCATTACTGATGGATCCCTTGTTCTTGTAAAAGGCAAAGGGAGTGTTCAATTAGGCACCTTGTCCCTTGACTCTACTCTTTTCCTTCCTAACATGCTTATGAATCTATTATCTATCAATAAAATTATCAATTTCTTATATTGTAATGTGACATTCTTTCCGTCATATTGTGTTTTCCAGGACTTGAAATCAGGGAAGATTCTTGGTCATGGTACTAAGAGAAGGGACTCTACCTCTTTCAAGATTTAAGTGGTGCATCTCCTCCTGCAGCTATAGTGGTTTCTGTTGATGAAGCTAGATTGTGGCACTCCAGCTGCAGCCATCCTCATATTAGTCGTTTGAAACTTTTATTTCCCAAAAAATTTCATGGATTTAATAGTAGTTTGTTTAATTGTGAGACTTGTCAGTTCTCTAAACATGTTCGCAATTCTTATCCCTTGAGTGGTAGTAAATGTGTTATTCTCATCATTGTCATAAGCGATCGCTTAAGCGATTTTAAGCTACCAAATCGCATAAGCCATGATGGCTTATGCGATTTGGACATTATGCGATCGCATAAGCCATGTTTTATGGCTTATGCGATCGCATACTTAGTATGCGATCGCATAATGATTGGAGCACTTATATATATATATATATATATATATATATATATATATATATAATTTTTTGAGGTCCCATTCCTCTATAAATGGGTGGGTTGGGTCCTCTACTCCTCACACAACTATTTTGGCTTAAACTTCCTCTCTAATCTCTATTCTTTACTCTCAATCTCCTCCCATCTTTTCTATCTAGTTTTTTATTTTATTTTATGCTTTGTCATCTTTTTTTTAGTGAATTAAATTGTTGTAAACTTAGTAATATTAGTGTTAGTATGTTACAAAGCCTCAAAGGGAAAGATCAAGGAACTTTATTTTTTTATTTTTTATTTTTATTTTTAAATATGTCATGGCTTAAGCGATCCGCTTAAGCGAAATGGAGCCAAATCACTTAGCATCGCTTAAGCCATTTAACAACTATGGTTATTCCTTTTAAACTTATTCACTCTTATGTGTGGGGGCCTTCCCATGTTACTTCTTTAAATGGTTATCGTTATTTTGTTACTTTTATTGATGACTGTACTAGACTCACTATGCTCTTTCTTATGCGCACCAAAGATGAAGTTGCTTCTATTTTTCCTCTGTTTCACAGACTAGTTAAAACACAACTTCATGGGCATGCTAAGGTTCTTCGATCGGATAATGGTGGGGAATATTCCTCTCACATTCTCCAATCTTATCTTCACTCTCATGGAATTGTGTGACAAACTACTTGTCCTTATACCCCCAACAGAATGGGATTGCTGAGAGGAAAAATAGGCATCCTCTTGAGGTTGCTCGATCTCTATTGTTTGATATGAAGGTTCCTAAATATCTCTCTGGTAAATTTGTCCTCACCGCTGCCTACCTCATCAATCGAATGCCTACACCTATTCTGGAAGGACATTCTCCCTTCCAACTTGTATTTCTTCATCAACCTCTGTTCTTGGTGCCACCATGTATCTTTGGTTTCTTGTGTTTTATACATATCCCCAATATTCAGCAAAGTAAACTTGATCCCAAGGCCACCAAGTGTATTTTTATTGGGTATCCCTCTTCTAAGAAAGGATACAAGTGTTTTGACCGTCTCACTCGTTGTGTGATAGTCACCATGGATGTCACATTCTTTGAGGGCACTCCTTTTTCCCATCCTCTGACTCCTCTTTAAGGGGAGAAACAACTTAAAAATGAAGAGCACTCTAAGATGTCTAGAGCTTTACCTATGGGAGATGGTGAAGATTATGAAGAAGTGGATGATGAAGCTGTTGAGTCACAGAAAAGTGAATAACCCACCTTTGATAAATATGGAAAGGGAAAGATGTATGTGAGAAGGAATAAAAAAAGTATCGTTGAAGTCACTGCACATGAGAATGTAGATGAGTCACCTTCTCAGAATACCGACCAGGATCCCTTACCCGAAGAGGGTCCTCTTGTTTCTGATCTTCATCTACTCATTGCTCACAGAAAACTTCCTAGATCGTGTATTCGTCATCCCATCAATAAGTATATGTCATATCACAATCTCTCATTATCTCATTATGATTTTATTTATTCTCTTGATTCTATCACCCTTCCCTCTACTGCTTCTGATGCCTTGTTGTAGCCAAAATAGAAGGATGCTGTGATTCAAGAGATAAATGCTCTAGAACATAATCAAACATGGGAAATTGTTGAACTCCTAGAAGGAAAGAGAGTTGTTGTTTGCAAATGGGTGTATACAGTTAAGTATAGACCTAATGGTACTATCGAAAGATATTAAGCAAGTGACGCGGGACGGAATCGCAAGCTAACCCTAAAATAGCAGAATCCCGCGTGGAAGGGGTTTAAGGTCTTAAACCTCTGATTAAAATAAAATAAAAAAAAGAAGAAGATAGGAGCTCTCTGGATTCGCACCAAGGTGGTACGTCAGCTTCGCACCAAGTCATACGAGAAACGATTGCTCACTCCTCAGGTTTTGAAAGAATCACTCCTTCAATCGAAAACTCATCTCAAGTTCTCTAGAATTCGCACAAAGCAAAACTCATAATTTTCATTCATCATCAATACTAATTCTCATAAGAGATTACAATGTGTATTTATAAAGAAAAGAAACCCTAAGAATACTACTTGAAATAAAACTCCTAATCAACCATTAAAACTTTCTAATCTAACGATCATAATTGATTTCACCATTAATCCCGTTTTTTTATTACGCAATCACTTTTGAAGGGTCAAACGACGTCCGATTGACGTGAAATTGGTCTTGTTTGAAAGCTTATCGAAATAGCTTTCCAACAAAACAAGAATCACACAATTCCGACAAATATTGATAGACTTATGATCACTTTTCCGATGGTTGTGCAGAAAGTGACGGGATTAACAGTCACATATCACATATATGTGCCTGACCCCTAAATAATTCAAATAAGGAAACTAGTCCTAAAACAAGCTACTTATAAAACAATCTTAATAAGAAAGGAATCTAAATCTAGATAAAATATTGCCTAAATTAATGTGCACACGGGTCTTTAACGGGCCTTTTGAAAGCCTATTTATGGGTCCATTTCTTCCTTGTTGTTGGCTTGCTTCAATTGGCCCAGTCACGATGCAAACATGCGGATCTAAATTACCCGTCTTTGAAAAAGTTCGACCTCGAACTTTGGCCGACGTCGATAAGCGTTATCAAGTATGCTTGTTCCCCAGGGACCTCAAACTTTTGAATGGTCTCGGACTCGGTAGAGACGATCACAGATGTCTGTGCTTCAATGATTGTGGGTTCAGTAAGGCCTATCATGGATGCTTGAACTTCAACGATCTTAGGCTCTTCGACGGTTTCGAGATCTGCCACAATCTCAACAGTTGGTATAGACTCTTCAACCGGACGTTGTTCCGACACAAGATCAAGGAGGATAACTGGATCTGCGTGAACAACGGGCACCATCAGTTCTTCCATAGGTATGGAAGTACTTTGATTTACTATAGGTTCGGTATCTTCCACCGAGATAGGTACAACCATGGGTTAGGATAGAGGAACTTCAACTCGTAGAGATTTTGTAATAACCCAGATTTTTGAATTTTATTTAATGGTATTAGATGATGTACCACACAATGCGTGGTGCTAACGCTCCACACCGGAATATACCCACTTTAGAAATAGTCTAATTTTTTATATATATCAATATTAGACTCATTGCGGAGTACTTGTCGATACGATTCCAACGATATATAATTTGTCGATTTTCGATAAGAATATAAAAAGTAATGCCCGTTTGAAGAGTGAAGCGGGTTAAAGGGCACAATTGTAAATTCGGGAGAGAATCACCATTTACCTTGGTGCTTACACAAAGCGCTGGAGCAAAACCTCTTCTCAAGCTTTTCAAGTCACGTATGAATTCTACTTGCGTGTAAAAACTACTATTTTATTAAATCTTATACGGAAAATCTTAATTAGAGTTAACCTATACAGGGAATTAGATATATATTTACTTCTCTCGCTTGTCTTTCTTTATTCTCTTCTCTCGCAAAAGCTCGACAAAGGCCATCTTTCATAATTCCTCGTCTCTATCGATTTTCGATCTTATCGGAATCTTACACCATCAAAGTCTCTCATCGCCATGACCAATTTAGTGTAAGAAAGGACTTCTCGCGAAAAGACACGGGCATATCGCCTCTCGAGTCCGACCTCCATCAACCCAAATCATCGTAGGATTCAATCACGCTTCAACAGGTGGGTGCCTCTAAATCCATCTTAAATTATTCAGTTATTTCTTAAAAAGAAAACCCTAATTTTTCCTTAAGTTTTGATAAATTTTGGGTCTTAAAAACATAGAAATTAGGCCCAAAATCGATAGGATCCTTTTTCCCAGATTTTGAAATTCGCCAAACTCTTCAATGCCCTCTATTTTGGCCATAACTTTTTATCCCGAACTCCGATTAAGACGATTCTTTTTGCGTTGGAAAGCTAATAGAAAAATCTACAACTTTCATGTTTTGACCAACTCATGAATCAATCGTCTTGATGGTTAAAAAAATATGAGAATGTTACGTCAAATCGCTCGAGCGAGCTATTATCATCGCTCGAGCGAGGTATCACCGAACTCACATTACCTTAGTATTTTAGTTATAACTTTTATCCCGAACTCCGATTAAGGCGATTCTTTTTGCGTTGGAAAGCTAATAGAAAAATCTACAACTTTCATGTTTTGACCAACTCATGAAGCAATCGTCTTGATGGTCAAAAATATGAGAATGTTACGCCAAATTCTAGGATTGGCGAACTTGCTCGTTTTGACTTGTTTTGAGGAAACGCTTAAATAGGTCTATATTATTAGTAATTAGAGTTTATCTTAATGCATGAACGTATATTGTGATGTAGATTGAGGCTGAGAGGCCATCAACAGGACCTTGCTTCACTTCGCATAACTCCGAGTTTTAGGTAGGAGAATCTCATCTTCTGATATTTTATTTTAATTGCATGGATATTTTGAATTAAAATCTTTGAACTTGCATATGCCATTGAAATCACATCTGTAAATTGAAATTGATATGAATGACTAAAAATCTAAATCTACCTGAATCCTGAAACCTGAATCTGCTTAAGCTCTGAAGATCTGAAATCAAGAACCTGAACTATGTATAAGAGACTTCCATTTGATTATATTAGTATCTGCATTTGTTTTATGATTGACCTGAACGACCCCTCAAAAATTCTAACAACTTCCCGCACAAGTTTCCTCATTACGCAGGGCTTGTTGCATCCTGAAAAAGGGTTCATGAACGACGATGGTAGGTAGGGGTTCCCATCGGCTATATTCCTGCTCTCGAGATATAGTTTACTCGAGAGGTATTTTAAGTTGAGGATTAAGTCATGAATTACTGAACTTTGCATATAGAAGTTAGAGAAACTAAGACACTGAAACACTGCATCTGTTCTTGAAACTGTTTTCACACATTTAGAAATAAATCTTACATATGATTTCCGCACCTAAATTCAGTTTATTATCTGCTTATATGTTTGACAAGCTATATTCCGATATTTGTTTTGAAACCATGTTAGTTAAAGTAAAATGCCGTAGATGTCTTTCTTCTACTGAGCTTTATTGGTTAGCTCACTCCGACTATACGTCAGTTCGTATTGACGTGGCTATTCGTATCGTGGTGACGATCCTGACTACGTGCCTGAGGAAGAGCTTGAGGTTCCTCCTGAGGAGTTTTTCCCAGTATAGAACTTACTGATTTTCTTATTTATGGTGAGAGTTAGACTTGAATTTGTGGGCCCATTTTAGTTGGATACCATAGTTTTATATTTGACGTTGATTTCTGTTATGAGCCATGTTTCGATGATGGTCGGCCATCATCGGTGGTTCTTTACTTTTAATTGCTTCCGCATTTATTTTAGCTATGGATATTTATTGCGCTTTACTCTGATATGTGCCCTGTTTGTCCGGCTTATCGTTTATTCGATAGGTTGGCGAACCGGCCTTTCCTATACCTGAGGGATTGGAAAAGTCGGGTCGTCACAGATTTTCTCACCGGTACGACTTTGGGGACGAAATCTTTCGCCTTCGATCTCAAAGCGTGAATCACGTCTAATATGTTTTCAGACAGATTGTGAATAAAATTTTTGATAATTATTGCACTGACATTCTCACATCATTCAACCACGATCCGATGCGACCTTAGCAACTCACAATAAACGCTATTAAAGAGCGCCTTATGTTGGAATATGGAATCGTGCTGCTGAGATGATCTACCTTTCTCTTCACACAAAGTTTTTCCACCATCGCCATCTTTTGACGCACGATAGGAATGTTCCATCGTTTCACGAACGTTCTCATGGAAACCATGTAATCGTTCAAATCACAAAGGGCTTCAAGAACTTGATCCTGACTCATGATTCGCCGATCCATTTCCCGAAGATTCGAACCGCTCTGATACCAAAACTGACGCAGGACGGAATTGCAAGCTAACCCTAAAATAGCAGAATCCCGCGTGGAAGGGGTTTAGGGTCTTAAACCTTTGATTAAAATAAAATAAAAAGAAGAAGAAGATAGGAGATCTCCGGATTCGCTCTAGAGAGACTTGTCGGCTTCGCACCAACGGGTTTCTAAGGCTTCGCACTAAGGCTGTACGTCGACTTCGCACCAAGTCGTACAAGAAACGATTGCTCACTCCTCAGGTTTTGAAAGAATCACTCCTTCGATCGAAAACTCATCTCAAGTTCTCTAGAATTCGCACAAAGCAAAACTCATAATTTTCATTCATCATCAATACTAATTCTCATAAGAGATTACAATGTGTATTTATAAAGAAAAGAAACCCTAGGAATACTGCTTGAAATAAAACTCCTAATCAACCATTAAAACTTTCCAATCTAACGATCATAATTGATTTCACCATTAATCCCGTTTTTTTATTACGCGATCACTTTTGAAGGGTCAAACGATGTCCGATTGACATGAAATTGGTCTTGTTTGAAAGCTTATCGAAATAGCTTTCCAACAAGACAAGAATCACACAATTCCGACACATATTGAAAGACTTATGACCACTTTTCCGATGGTTGCGCAGAAAGTGACGGGATTAACAGTCACATATCACATATATGTGCCTGACCCCTAAATAATTCAAATAAGGAAACTAGTCCTAAAACAAGCTACTTATTAAAAGAATCCTAATAAGAAAGAAAACTAAACCTAGATAAAATATTGCCTAAATTAATGTGTACACGGGTCTTTAACGGGCCTTTTGAAAGCCCATTTATGAGTTCATTTCTTCCTTGTTGGCTTGCTTCGATTGGCCCAGTCACAATGCAAACATGCGGATCTAAATTCTCCTTCAGCAAGGCTTGTAGCAAAGGGGTACACTCAAACACAAGGAGTTGGTTATTTAGACACCTTTGCACTTGTAGCCAAGTCCAACACAATCAGGGTATTGTTATCTCTGGCTGTCCACAAGGATTGACCACTATCTCAAATTGACGTGAAGAATGCATTTCTTCATGGTGATCTCAAGGAAGAAATTTGCATGGACCTTCCTCCTGGATTTGTAAAAGAAGGGAAAAGGAAAAAGTATGTAGATTGAAGAAATCTATCTATGGATTAAAACAATTCCCAAGGTTTCAAAAATTTAGTGATGCTATTATGAGATTCAGGTACCGAAGAAGTCACTATGATCATACTCTATTTGAAAAAAGGGGAATCAAGATGACTGTCATACTAGTCTATGTTGATGATATCATCATTGATGGTGATAGTCATGAGATTCTTAAACTGAATGAGTATTTGAGCAGAGTGTTTGAAATTAAAGACTTGGAAAGTTTGAAATATTTCCTTGGCATTAAAGTGCGAGATCTAAGAAGGGCATCTCATTATCCCAGAAAAAGTATACTATAGACCACCTTCATGATACAGGGTTTTTGGGTGTAGGCCTACTATGACAATTATTGAACAAAATCACCGATTAAATGGCGAAGGTGATCTGCTCAAGGATCTACGTACCTATCAAAGATTAGTTGGTAAACTGATTTATCTAACCATAACCCATCCGGACAATGCTTATGCAGTAAGCGTGGTGAGTCAATATATGCACTCACCAAGGACAGTACATTTGGAGGTTGTTCACAGGATCCTGAGGTATTTGAAAGGAAGTCCTGACAAAGGGCTTCTCTATAAAAATCGTGGTCATTTGAATGTAGAGATATTTACTGATGTTGATTGGGCCGGATCTCTGGATGATAGGAGATCAACTATCGGATATTCTTGAGAGGTAATTTGGTCACATGAAAATCTAAGAAGCAACATGTAGTATCAAACTCTAGTGTTGAGGGAGAGTACCGCACCATGTCCCAAGGTGCGAGAGAAGGCATATGACTTAAATTCATCTTATCAGACTTGGGAGTTGTTGTATCCTCTCTAATTACTTTGTATGGTGACAATGAAGCCGCCCATCATATTGCAGAGAATCTTGTTTTTCATAAAAGAACAAAACACATTGAGGTGGACTGTCATTATATTCGCGAGAATGTCGAGTCCAAAGAAATCAATATTCCTCAAGTTAGAATTGAGGATCAACTTACCGACATCTTGACTAAAGGTATTACTGGCACGAGACTTTATGACATCTCCTTCAAGTTGGGCATGACCGACATCTATACTCCAACTTGAGGGGGAGTGTTGGAGATGTTATTTCTATTGTATGGGTGTGTAGTAAGTAACTTTGTGTGTGTGTGTAGTTAAGTAGATTTTAAGTTGTACAATTCACTTAACTCGGGAACCATATAATATGTGAACATGCTAAGATGATATAAATAATATTTTGCATTGGGATTTGAGTCACATTGACTCAACCCTAATTTTCTCCTTCCTCTTCTTCTCCACCTAGTTAACTTTTATCTATATAAAGGGTAGATCTGTGCATCAATGACATTTATTTACATAGTAGTTATGTCTGGGTTAGCTTAGTCACTATTCCTTTAATCCTTTTGTAATTAGATATGCTTTTGGGCATAATTGGAGATATTGAATTCATTCTCCTCAACTCTTGTGAATTTATAGAAAAATGACCTATTTTAGCATGTCTTATAGAATATAAACATAGAAGCTAAAAGCCTAACTATACTCAATGAAATAAATGTAACTAAGCTACAAAGTATAACTTCCTCTGAAACAATTATCATACCTGTGGGACGGGAAGAACTGACAAAATATCGATTAGGAAGTATGACGACAAATATCGTTTGGCTATTGCAAATGGGTCTTCAACCAAAACACCTCGTCCAAATACACGAGAAGAAGGAGCAATATAACCTGTACGAAATTGAAATATAATATGAACTATATAAAAGAGATCAGTAAAGGAACGCAAAACGCTAGCAGTGATTTCCAGCTTGTGATCTAAGTCCAGGCATTTCCTATTTTTATCAATGATCGGGATGTAAAAGAACAAGGGGTCCACCGACACTGCAATCACACAGGACAGGACAAATATTTTATTCCATCTCTGAAGAAATGTTCCCTGAGGATCGAGAATTTTCCTTTTAGATCTCAAGCCTTCGGAGGACAGATCTCGTAGAAAATTGGAGTGAAATGATTTTGTAATGCTTCTAATCCCTTCGGATCCCCTTTCATAGCCTCTATGGAAACTGTCCGAAACTGAACTAATTGTTCTTTTAAATTTTCCTGAAAATACTCCACTTTCTGCAGAAAAATTCTTTTCGGGACTTAAAGACCTCTCTGAACTGTAATCCTGAAACCTGAACAAAACAGAGTCAATATAATAAGTGGTCTATGTACAATGCAGGTGAATCATGACACATCCAAGAATCAAACCAAGCTACAACTTCATCAACTATCAAAATTCAGTGGGTCACATTCCATTGTGACAAAATATGGCCTTTTTTAAAAAATACACGTATAATACGCATTTTTTTCCCACAACGTACTAAAGACGTATAATAATATCTTTGAATAAAATGCATATTTTTGTATAATACGCGTATTTCACATATTAAACATTTTTTCTCGTATTTACCGTTTCTTTAAAAAACTGTTTTAAAACTATTTTTTTTTAAGATTTAATATTATCTCGTTTTTTTTCCCTTTTTTCCCTGTATTTTGCTGTTATTTTCCGACTTTCTCGCTCACCGTATTAAACCCGTACCAGTATTCTGTCACTTTGTTACATCCAATAGCTTGAACATGCGAAGAATAACTAATGCATCAAAATTTTCAGAAAATAACGTGTTCAACAACAATTATAGCTTTAATACTAAAATCCAGTACAACAAATTGGTATCAGATTCGGCGCTAAACAAAACTTGCACAATCTGATTTCAGATTCAGCAGGTTGAGTCATCATCATCATCACAGCCTTATCCCATTGCATAAATCAGGTCTTGTAATACAACAAAAACTAGAGAACTATAAAGTCAAAGTAGTTACCAAGGAATAAACTCAAAAGTTAATTATTAAATATAGATTATAATAAAATTTGTATTCCGATAGTAAGGAAAAAAAAATGAACCATTTCCATTTTGTCTCTTTTTCAGCAATCTATGGCAGTGTTATTTAATAAGCTAATTCTAGATGTTGGGATCGTTTTCATATTCCCAAACATGAGAATAAGAAAATACGATCATCAAAAACATAAAAAGATTTGAATGGCAGGGGAGTCTCATACACTTTGTAATTGTAGCTTAAAAGTTCACACAGATCAACCTTGCTTAACCCATGATTGTTTGCACTTTTTTTTAAACCCATGAATTGTTTGATGAAGCATAAGCATAATACCCACGAATTGAATCATAAGCCTTCTTGGTCAATGCAATCAGTTGTAATACCCACGAATTGGATCATAAGCCTTCTTGGTCAATGTAATCAGTTGAATCCTTAGTTGCAAATGGAGCTTAACCCATGAATTGTTTGATGAAGTATGTTATGCTTGAAACTGTATCATATATTCGACCATATACAGTTCCGTCTCCTCAAATGTCCCTGAACTAGTTATCCAACAATGAGTCTATATCTTCAAAGTGAAGATACTAAGAAATAATCAGCAACCATCCTGGGCATTGAGCCAATCCATAGGCTAGAACCTTATCGCACTAGGTTTATAGATCATTTGGGCCACACATTATAGGAATCAGATGATTTATTGATGATTGAAGCACAGTGGAGTGAGATTCGAAGCTTTTTGTGGAGAAGGGTTCCACGGTTTGTCAATACATCCCTATTCCTCCACTATGCTATCAACTTAACATAAAACAGCTGCAAATTTTTGGAAGGTTCGTGGATTAAGGAGTGCCTTTGGTGTTTTCATGTTGTCTTTGGATGTTGGATAGTTGTATATCTCCCTCCTTTGCATAATAGCTGAAAAAAAGAGACTTTGGTTTATGACCAACGAGGTCAAAATTCTGGCATTTGAACTACACTGTCAGCAGTGGTAGCCGTGTTATGTGACATCTGTGCTATGGGTGTGGGTTTGTACTGCAATTAGATCCTAAAGCATGGTGGCTGTGTACTCCATTACGTGTGAAGTTTTTTTTCGTTGTGTAGCTGTGAACAGTTGTGGTATCTCAACTATGGATGAAAACAAAGTGGAGATCACTAGTGAATCGCCTATGGCCGAATCAAATAAGCATGTGTATAGCTTTTGTGTTCCTAACTATGAAAATGTATCATGTGCCTCTCAAATTTGTGTAGCTGAGACATGTGTTGTTGGGCCAGCTAATGCTTCTGTATCCCCTAGTCCTCCTGGATCATAGACTTTGGAGTCATTGATCATATGACTTGTGTCTCTTCCTTCTCCCATTCTTTGTCTCCTGTGCTTGCTTCTTGTAGTGTTCGTGTGGCTGATGGATCTCATGTTCCAGTTGTCGGTAAAGGTATTACTGCAATAGTCCTACATCGGATAGGTAAATGTCCAGAGCCAAGGCTATAAGGTGTACGTGGACCTTACATGTTATGACGCGTTTTGGGAGGATACTTAAGCCCATGCTAGGCATAGTCACAGAAATCTCCGAATTTTTTAAAAAATTGCAAATAATTCGCAAATTTTAGGTTTTGCGAATTAATCCCGAATTTTTCAAAAAATTCACGTGTTCACAAAAAATCGCGAATAATTAGCGGATTATTCCCGAATAATTCTCGCATTTTTCAAAAAAATTGTGATTTTTTTATATATTTTAAAGTTTTGTAATAGTTTTAAATCTTAGTTTTATTTTTTATTTTTCGCTTCGATTGTCCTTCAAATATTTCCCCAATCTTGCCGGATTTTTCCGAATTTTAACCTCGCCGAATTATTTTCGAGCCCTGACTTGGTGACTATGATACCATGAACAAAACCGGGGAGGGGACTAACGCTCAAAACCGGACAATATCGTGGTGAGTCATCACAAAATGGTATCAGAGCCGAGGACGGCTCTCCTATAAGGTGGGGGGATTGTAATAGTCTCACATCGGACGGGGAAATGTCCAGAACCTGGGCTACAAGGAGTATGCGGATCTTACATGTCACGACGCATTTTGGGTGGGGACTTAAGCCCATATCTCGGGTATCGGTTTGCCCGAGGCCGATACCAATACGTATCGGACATTTTTTATTTTTTTTAAAGAAAAGAAAAAGTCTCAGTCGAAACTTAGATGTATCGGCTTGGCCGAAAACCGATACGTATCGCCAATACGTATCGGTATCGGCCGATTTTGATACCTTGGTCACAATTACTCAGGTTGGTAATTTACCTTTAGCTTCTACCTTACATGTTCCTAAGATGCCTATTAATCTTCTTTCAGTAAGTAGTATCAGTAAACCTCTTAATTGCAGTGTGACCTTCTTTCCTTCTTGCTGTGTCTTCCAGGACTTGTCAACAGGAAATGTGCTTGGTCGTGAGGAGGGAGGATTGTATTTGTTTGAAGATCATCATATTCAGAAACTGATAGGCATGGTTCAAAATCTCGGACAATAACAATATGTATCGTCCGATACGTATCGGTATCAAAGGCCACTGATACATGATATAGTGGGTATGTATCGACGATACATAGGCAATATATGTCAATATATTCAATGTATCATTGAAAAATTCAATGTATCGGTGATACCCGATACGTATCGTCTCAGTATTGATTGTGGACGATACATATCAGAAAACCGAGATTTTGATCCATGCCGATAGCTATTTTTATTGTGGCTACAAATTTTGAGGCTTCAAATCAGATTAGTGTTGGACCGATAGTTGTGAACTTGTGAGCTTCCCCTTATGGTTAAACAATGTTTTCTTCCAAATTCAGATTTAGTTCCTTGTAATTGGTAGGTGTATGCCCCTTAAACCAGTGTAACTGTAGTTATTTATATTATCCTTGCTTGCTCTCTATGTGTGTGTGTCTGTGTACGAAATTGCATCATAGAATTTTAACCACAGGGAAGAAGCACAACGAATAGACTAGATGATAAATGTAGAGCAGCAGGTAGTTTTTGGCATTTTTATTATTGTTACTATTTTGGAAAAAGAGGTTAACTGTATTAATTAATTAAATAAAAATAGTGACACAAATATAATCAATTGACGAAAATTTATTGATGTCATTAAAGAAGACAAGAAGATAAATTTGGTATTTTAAATTTAGTACTTGATATTTGTATAGAATTAAGATTGATGCCCAAGGTACCTAGATCTAAAACTATTTAAGAACACATTGATGTTACATCAGAAGAACCACTGTCTGATCATTGTATGCATTATGGATCATGTGATTGGCTAATACAACAGACATATATAGTCCTCCAGACCATAGGCACCAAGTCGGTGTTCGGCAATAATTCAGCAAGGTTAAAATTCGAAAAAATCCGGTAAAATCCAGCAAGTTTGGGAAAAATTTCGGAGAAAAAATAAGATTAAAAAGTATAAAGAAGAATTAAGAATTAAAGTCATAGTTAATTGAAAAATCTTGAATTACTCAGGAATTATTCGTGAATTATTCACAAAATTCGTAAATATTTTAAAAATACACAAACCTTTCAAAATTTTGGGAATAATTCGTAGAACCTTAAATTTCGCGAATTATTCACGATTTTTTTCAAATATTCGGAGAATTTGGTGACTATGCTCCGGATCTTGAAAAATATTATAATATTAATTGGCAACGTGATTACCAATTATTATTTATCAATATATTGGACTGCACTGACACAAGTAAGTTTGTAACCCTTGTAAAGTTAAAACTTAAAACCTCTGTACTTCTCTATACTGAAATTGGCCGTTTACTGCTACTCGGAAACAAAATAGATGTCACAAAGCTGCCGTCACTCACAGTAATTCCAAAGCAATAAATATAAATTAAGCAGGGGATGTAAAAATTCAAAGAAACTAACCTCACAAATTTTTCCTCTCGGTAATTCATAACTTCCTTTTAACTGCAATCCATTCCAATATGGATATCAAATTTGGGACTACAGAAGGCTACGCCATTAGAACGTGCTATTGCCAGCCTCTGAAGAAAAATTCACTTCTCTTCTTCAGTTCTTCCAATATAAACTTAGCACAAAGCCATGATCTGACAAAAAAAAAGAGAGAAGCTGTCAAAACCAGTCATACAGATATCTCTGGAGTATTCTTTCAACAATAGAAATCGTAAATTTGACACGAAAGAAATCTCATAATTTTGTAGGAAATCACATTCTTGACAATGTATAAATTAAAAGGAAATTGACACTAGCAACCATCTCCATTGGAAAGGCATTTAGCAGGAAATGAAGAATGAAGAGTGGTGATTTGGGTTTTTTGGAAAAAAAATTCGAGTTACAAACTTCCAATGTCAAGTAACTAGTATATAGATATATAGATTATAGATATTCTTGTATAACTATAGATATAAGATTTACTTGTGTGTTTCTCCCAATATCGTGTATCTGAGTATAGACATAGACATACATATTTGTAGATAGAGAGATTGATGAATTTGTATATGCACATATATTAGGTATGAGCAGTTAAACCCACCCATGCTTGATTGGTGTTCATGCCCAATCTAATGATCAGCCACTTCTTGGAATGGCCATAAGCTACATGATCTAAACATTCAAACATAGGATCTAACCATTCATACATAGGAATTCTTCATGGACTGTTTAAGCTAGATAATTTATTGACCATCCAAACTAGATCAACTAATCAGATTAGAGTTAATGGGGAGCTTACCTTAGGCCTAAGATAGAGACCTCTCCATCCTCATTTTTGGCTATATGGCACTTTTTTGGCCAATCCAGTTTTTTCCAAGTGGCAAAGCATCATATCAACATCATCTAGCCAAAAAATCATACTTATCCAAGGGTTTGAACCATTCGATCTAGTGAAATTTAATAGGGACTGTTGCTCATATCTAATGTAGGATTCATATTGAAGTGCATATGACTTAGATGTGGGAAGGTGAGGATTTTATCATAGGCGGAAGGTAAGGGAAGACGATCCTATCAGATTAAGGCTGCATTTGGACATCCAGAAAAGTCGCAATCATTGTCATTTGAATCCCCCCCACCCTTCAACCAAAAAAAAAAACTAAGGAAATAAAGTGTCAACTCTTTACTTTAAACATTAGAAAATGCAACTTTAAAGGACTGAAAAGGCTGTCTTTTGGAGCTTCAACTCCAAAATATATATATATATACCAGAAAGAGTGCTAATCAGACTATGCGAAACGTCCTGATCAGCACAATTTTCAGGATGATTCCAATCAACAAATATCACAGAATGGTCAGAACTAATACTGTGCCATGGAGGATCTTAACCGTACAATAAAGAACTACCAAATGGATGGTTAAAAGATATACAATCACCAGTCCAAATATGACCAGAAAGACTTCTGATCAGACGATTCATATCGCCCCGACCAGCCAAATTTTCAGGATGCTTCCAATCAACATATATCACAGAATGTTCAGCACAAATACGGTGCCATAGAGGATCTTAACCGTACAATCAAGAATCACCAAACCGACGGTTAAAAGACATACATTCAACAGTCCAAATTTGACCAGTAAGAGTGCTGATCTGACGATTCTGATGTCCCTGATCAGCACAATTCTCAGGATGCTTCCAATCAACACAACATCCTGCTTCGTGGACGTTATGGATGGCCCAAAATTTGCCAAGTGGAGCTATATAAACCCATCTCAAAGAACACTACATGCAACCCGTAGCACTAAATCATAATCCTACACAAATATAACATCTAATAATTAAGTAAACTGGTATACGAGATCACACCTCATCTTTGAAGATTCAGTAATATTAAATACACATTTTGAAGTAAAAAAAAATCGAAATTAAGAGAGAAGAAGAAGAAAAGAGAATGAAACTTACAGCGATTGAAGTGAAAACCGAATTGCTTGGGAGGAAAAAAGAGGGATTTGGTTGAAGTTTGTTGGAGATTTGAATGGCGTCGAGTTGAAGAAGATGAATGCGACGGAGAGAGAGGGTTTGAATTAGGAGAGAGAAAGTTCATGGAAATAGCTGGAGACATTTAGGGATTAGGGGGTCCACCAACGATCTATGGTTGCTGACAGGAGAGAGAAAGAAGAGAGAGAGAGAGTGGTCGGTGGTCCTGAGTGGCGACCGGTAGGCTACAGTTGAGTACTATACTGTGTGCTTTTAACATTGTTTTATGCCGTAGATAGTTGGCTCTGATTCAGTGATTCCCTAAATTATAAATATTAGAGAAAATTAATTCAAAATTTCGACCGATAATTCAAATTATCAGCCCGAATGAATCGGTTTTGGTCCTCACGGAAATGAAAATTTGAATCCAAATTTCAGTCCAAATATGTAGGGGGGAAGTTGAAAATTTGAGAGAAATTCAAATTTTCAGTTTCGGTCATGCTTGAAAACAAAACCATTATTTTGATCCTTTATTGATATTGTTAAATTAGCACTTGAAGAAATGTCGTCAACTCCCTTTAATATGCGAATCAAAGACGCTTATTACAACCTCGCCACATCGGCGAGTTGACAGCATGAGTCTAGTTGATGAACTTATAGTTTCTTCGGGTGCTAAGCTGACAATATCAATAGTTTAGGTGTATTAGTAATATCAGGGTGAAAGTTCAAAGATTTTTTTTCAAATATTATATATGAATTAATTTAGAAGGACCGACCTGGTCACCAAGCTTGGTGACCGGTTGTCAAAAGGTCGGGTTTAGGGTTGCAGATGTCGGGTCAACCCAAAGGGTCAAAAATCTCGATCTGCAACGGTCGGGTTTGGGTTCAGAATTTGGCATGTCGGGCTGGGTTTAAATCCCGACATGTTTATTAAACAGGTGAGTTTGGGATAAGGTTTCTTGATCTGAACCCGACCTAACCTGGCTTATTGCAACTTGACCCAATCCCTCCGTTATATTCTAACCTAGTTGGCCCAACGCGACCCAACGGGTCAGATCAAGCTTGGGTGTAGTGTGTCGGTTATGGTTACACCCCAATCTGGCCCAAACCCGACCATTCTACACTCTTAGTCAGGTCACTTCAGGTTGGGCCAAAATTTTGGATGCCCGATGGGTCAAGAGTATATGCCCGAGTCAAACCAAAGATGCACTTTGAACTGACCCGACCTGACGGGTCATGGGCATATGCTTGACTCGACCCAATCAGTTCAAAATCCCCTAAACACACCTAACCCGCTTATTTTATATATAAAATATCATGTCAGAGCGGCTCAACCTAAAAAAGTGCGATGTGCGATTTTTGAGATGTGTGCCACATCAAATAAAAAAATGTCCGTCAGATGGTACGCCCATGATCTCAAGATCCATTGTACAGAAAGATAGAGACGAAAATTGATTTCTACTGTTTGATTCAAAGTAGTCAACAGTTTTTTGGCTGCAGTTCTCTTGTAGATTCGGTGAGTGCAAACAGAGGTTCCCATATAATAAGATGATTAAGTTAGTCCATAAAGATCAAAGCTTATGGAGAGCTTTTTAATCCTATCAATACCATTAGTTAGTTTTTGGTTTCGGGCATGACCAAAACTGAAATTTTGAATCAAAATTTCGGCCGAAAATTACTTCCCCATACATATTTTGATCAAAATTTTGGTTTAAAATTTCGTTCCGGTAGAGACCGAAACCAAAACATTCGAAATTTTGAACCATTATTAGAAGCTGCCTTATCTAGATTCATATGAGAGCGACTAAGGCTGCGTATGGCATAGTTCCCTGCTAGCCTCACCCGCATTAAATGTTTTGGATATAAGTTTATGGCTGCTTTTGGGTTAGCTCTTTTGGGACAAAGAGTAGCTCTTTCACTTTTTGACTCTGACAGAGAACTACTTTTACGTTTGGTAACATAGCTCTTCGCCTCATTTGCTCTAGCAGGGAGCTGTTTTAAGTGATAAAACTGCTCTATTCCTACTCTATCGCAGAGCAGATTTTATCTACTCTAACATAGAGTAAGCAAAGAGTTGCTTCTATTCTTATAAGAGCTAACCCAAGCATAGCCTATGGATAGTTGCTCGACCGACATTTAAACACCAAATGGAGTTTAAATGATCTTACACCATTAAAATGTCATTTTTTATCTCACACCATTAAAGTGTGATTTATCATTATGCTATATGGCATGCATCATGATCAATTAAATTGTCCAAGTGGCAATCTCTCGCTAGAAGATGTGTTGAGCCAATGAAACATGTCATTAAGTGGATGACAATCATCAGATTGAAGAACTTTAACATCAGCCATTAAAATTGAAAGCAACCGTTGATCTTGTAGTCAACAAATCGGGTGGTTTAAAATTCCCTAAAACGCCATTTTTGGGCTGGATTAGGTATTAAAAACAATATCCACATTTTTCACGTACATACTAAAGTATAAATATTCATCCACATCCAAAAATTTTAAAACTTAGGAGCCAACTCTCTTCTCTGTCATTTAAACACCATGTGGATGATCCGAAACCGAAAATTTGAACCCAAATTTTTATTGAAAATTTGAATTTCGACCTATAATTTCCCCTCCATATATTTGGATCGAAATTTTGGTTCAAATTATTATTTCAGTGGGGATCGAAACTAAAATAATTCAGCCGATATTATCAGGTTTGAAGTTTGAACCATTTGTAACGTTTAATTATGGGCCCAAATGAATCTGCAAATGGGTGAGTCTCACCTTAACAATTAAGGATTGGTGCTCAAATGCATACAAATTTAGGGGATATAAACTAGAGCTTTCAAAGGACCCGTTGCCGGACCCGCCCTACCCGTACCCGATTTTTTTGTCGAGTTGGGCACATAAACTTGACCCATTGAGCAAGCCAGGCATGGAGCATCTGACTCGACTGGTTATAACTTATGACTGCAAAATAATAACTTTCCACTTCATTAACTGTTACGATCCAGAATCCTAGCCGATCTTAACGGCCTAGAATTCCGTGTTATGACACCGCACGCTTATTAAGGCGATAAACGAACATTTACATCTTACTAAATCATGCATAAAATTGGGTTCTCAAAAATCGTGAATCAAACTTTCTTCTCATATTAAAAATTCTCTTCAATAAGCTTACATTGAAATTTTCAGTCCAATAAACAAACTGACTAAAAATAGAAGTTTGGTCAACTACTGGAAGATCTTTCTAGACAATTAATATATACCTGACATCGTCTAGCTGATCATCCAAGTCGTCACCTTTATAATCTGTATCATCTTCCAATGCATCAAGTCAATCGGGCAGTATAGTCCATATCTTCACCTGCAGCTGTTAGTTTTTTGTGGGGTGAGTTTACTCAGTCACGTAGACTCAATGGGTAGCATAATCGATCCACCACAATTTACCTAAGTGATCGTGGGTGTAATCTTGTGAGTGAAGGTAAATCCTTTAAAATTCATATAAATAGCATAATAAAAGTTCTTATAATCATTGTATAATTATAAAACTATCAAATTGAAGTAACATAATATATTTCAGTACATAAGATGCTTCTAATGCTTATGTTTGTCTTACTTGTCTTGTCAACTTAACTTACGTGGCATATCAAAAATCTTATTATTACTATATACGCTTACACAACGTACTTCGTATCTTACTTATCTTGTTTAAACGATCTGTGTCAGAATCGCTGCTTGAGTCTATCATGCGAGGTCCACGTATAGATAATTATCTAATCTCCATATTATAACATAAACCACCATCCAGTCCGATGAGGTTGCATGTATAGTAACCACAATGTCCCCTTAGTTCGAGACAAAACTATCATAGTGTCTTTAAGACCCGTCTTGACTGCAGACGTTGAATCTTGCAGTGGCACGCAAGACATGACACGTGTAGAAGCTTAATTTTTGTTTAGCTAATCTTCACAGCATATCTTAATATATTATAACATTATTCGGTTATGAGCTTAGGTCCCCACCCCGATTTCATATTTGCGTGTGCTTAAGTCTTCACTTTCTTAACATATTTATATTTTATCTTTTCTTAAACTTAATTAGATTAAGTCACGGTGTGATAGGCTTCACAAATCATGTTTTCCAAGGGACAGGTTCCATAATAACCTTGATGTACTTCATGTGACATCCTATATTACCATAGAGGGTTGCATCCGTACATGGACGCCTACATTCTAAGTTTCACGTGACCATGAAAGTGACCCCGCCGTGACAAAAACTTATAAGTCATGTATTATAACTTATTCCTTTTTAACTTATCATATACATGTCCTAACGTATCATCTAAATGATGAATGTCACATAATATAAATAAAGCATACAATAACAAAACATCTAACCACAGGAAACTAATATTACGAGTAATATTTCGAACTATAATTCAAACACACAATTCAATCATAAGGAGATATTCGAAATACTGATATCAAATTGGTATTAATGAAATGATGAGTTAGACTTTAACTCTCAGATATTGCAATAAACTCGAAGACCTTGTAAAGTTAAAGAGTGGTCTAAGAGTAACTAAGGATATCTCGCTCATCTTTAAGAGAGAGAAGAATGTGACCTACGATAAAGGTACCTGGGTTCTAAAATACGTAACTCAAAATATTGTATTGATCTCATCAGATAGATCTTGTCGATCTAATGAAAACAGACTGGTCATTTGTGAAATTTGGGTAAGAGTTGGCTTCCGGGTGACTCAAACAAGTTTCGATTATTGAATTCTTGTTACACGGTTTTTGGGATATATACACCTTCATAGCGTGGACAAAAAAATGTATTTAAATAGTTGTTCTACGCTTAGAAGGTGAGTTGGGCCTATTCCAAAGGTTTAGGTTTGCAATTTTACAAAACGCGCGTTTGACTACTTTGGATATACGAGCACATTAAGGGTCCATAGACTAGACGGGCCTACTAGATCTAGGGTCCGTTATGATAATTGGGAGTCAAACATGCTCCTAGACGTTGGCTGTCTAAGGGCATAAAGCCCTTCAATACTTTTGGAAAACTTGTACAGCTGCCTATTTTGGCTAGGTCTGTTTTCAGACAAAACTATCCGTCAGATGGGAAGAGATTCAAAATTTATAGGGATCCTTGGTGTCTCTTGTCCCAGTTTGGCGAACAACTTGAGATCTAAAAGGATCAAATCAAACTCTAGACTAAAGTGCCATAGGCATAAGGTGCCGAAATTTTAGTAGTTATGTGCACCACTTTAAGTGGTGCAAAGACTCAGGTGTTTCAGTCTTAATTGAAATCTGACTCTCGATTTATCAGATATCCAAATGATCTTTATTTCGATCTATGGGTGCCGGCCTATAAGTTTGTTGTCTGTTTAATTTAATGGGTCAAACTGGACCCTTTAGCTAGTGTATAAGCATATTTAAATAAATAAACACAAAGTATTATAAGCGTAAATAAATATATTCACATATTTTGGGTACTAAAATTTATAAAAATAAGGACATGTGGATCAATGTAAATCCTTAGATGTATAAAACATATGATTTTATAGGGAGTCCATGATTTGACCGAGGTCAGAAACTGATCGGATCATCGAGATTGAAACAGTCAAATGATGACCTCCAATCGAGTGCACAACAAAATAAAACATGGCAGCAGTTCGTTCTTGATATGAGATCTATTTTGCCGGCACATTGGGTGCCATGTGAAAGGAAATAGTGCACTATAGTTCTCAGCCAATGGGTTCAACCATAGGATCAATCCTTTGATCATAACCGTCTTGTGAATCCACATAAAATCTAATAAATTTTATTTTTCCTAAATTCATCATATATTCATCACATAGTATAAAAAGTGTAAACGTGTAGATTTTGATGGATAGAATGGCACCCACCGGTTGTAGCGTGTACGTGCAGGTATGGTCCGAGATGATGGCAACGAGGCGAAAAGTGCTCTTCAAACTCTTGTTTAGTTTCGCGCCATCCTCTTTGTCTTTCTACGGTTCGATCGGCAACTGAATTCTTCAAGTCGTGCACAATGCTTGTCGCAACACTACATGAAGTCAATGATGTAGGGAGCGGCATATGATGAAACAATGATCTGACGATGGTATATTGATGGTGAGAGATGGGGGTGACAGCTGGTTCGACATAGTTTCGGTGCGATGAGCGAGACCGAAACGTTGTGGCATAATACTTGGCTTGGATCGAGTTTTCCCCTCTTTCTTCCTCAACAACAATCGAATCAAAAACACCCGCAAGCGATAAGATCAACTTTTAGAGGTTAAATAGATTAGATCCTGTCTCATGTAATCATGAGGTATGGTTGGGACGGGAGATGGCTGCCAAACTATTGGTGCTATTTTCTCAAAAGAGGAGGTGTAAGGTGAGAGATTGGTGGGGTAGAATAGGCGGCTGAGAATCAAGGCAACCCGAGTGGTTGCTTGCTATATAGTTTTAAGAGAGTGAGAGGGGAAAAGAGAGATTATTTGGGGTTTCAATAGAGGGAGACCAAAGAGGATGGGTGGCTGATTTTAATGGTGGCTAGGGCTGCATGGGATAGAGAGAGGAGTAAGTAGTTAGAGAGAGAAGGAGAACTCGGTGAGAAAAAAAAGAGAGAAAGTTGCTAATTTAAATGCGGAGGTTGTTTGATTCACAGTGATATATATATATATATATATATATATATATATATATATATATATAGAGAGAGAGAGAGAGAGAGAGAGAGAGAGAGAGATATATCAACAAAAGAGTCCTATTAGGACTCTAATTTTAGCAATTTGAACTGTTAGGGTGGAGCACCATTACTATGATTGATGCTCCTCCCCATCTATGACCACACAAATGGGTTTTCAAAACTCGGGTTATAACATTAACGTCGAAACATTTTTTGTATGGCTCCCTCTATTTTCATCGACCGAATCGCTGAAAGCACCTACTTAAAGGCTTAAAGCACTCACTTATTAGGTAAAATCATGTATCAAGTATCGGCCGTTACCTCCTTTATTTGATTTTTTTATTTTTAAAATGATGTATCAGTATCGGCCGATATGTATCGGTCCTCTATAAACCGAGGTACTGACACCCAAGTTGATGCTTTGGGTAAAAAATTTTAAGAGCATCCATTTATGTTTTATCATTGTTTTATAAAATGTTCATCACTCTGAATCATCCACTTCTTTTTTGTCTTCGGTGAGTCGCAATGATGGCATCATCGGAGTACCCTCTTCTTCTTTCTTTGACGGATTCGGATGCTCGGCATGAACAGTGAGAGTATGTGCCACGTGATCTAGGGCTCAAACACACGGTTCTGTCAATCAAACATAAAAAATGCACAGATATTTGAGCATCAAATCCGTTAAAGTTGATTTGACGAGTTTGATGGAGGGACATTAAACTATGCACTACTGATGCCATACCATGTGATCTGGGGTTTGAACACATGATTCATATCGTATATCGTACGTTCGCAATCACATGCCCCATGGTACACTGTACACGTTCCAGGGATTTTAGGGAAATGGGAGTCCCCGGTTACAAATATCATTGTTTTCATCCGATATTGGAAAAGGATAAGGTTGCTTGGTACCATTGACCACGTGACACCCAATCTCATGATTGGGTGTCATGACTAGAAGAGACTCGATGATCATAACTATTTTATGAAAAAAAAATTAAAATAAAATAAAAATAAAAAATTGCCCAATCAATGATGTCAACCGTGGTGAGAAATGAATGATATAACCAAATGTAATTTCACTGTTTATTTTATGTGCAATTGACTCTGTTGACCAAATAATTTTTTATTTTTTATTTTTTATTTTTATTTTACAAAATAATTGTGCTCATCAAGCGACTCCTTTTCATGACGTCCGATCATTTGATTAGTGCCATATGGCTGCAAATTAGTGTGGAATCAGATAAGTTGCCGTACCCATTGAAAAATTGGATAAGATTATCATTCATCTGGTAACTTCTAAAATTCTTCTTCAATATCTCTTTCTCTCTCTCTCTCTCTCTAAGGCCTATGCATTCGAACACACATGATCTGTGCATTCGAATGCTAATCACATGACACACGATTGAGAATTCCACCTATCCTCAAAGGGTTTACCCAGTCCTTTAGAGTTTTTGAAAAAATATATATTATTTTTTGAACCAACTTACCCTTTAAAACTCAAATGGAAGTTTCCCATTCACTGCTTGCACCTAGTGCATTGAAATTTTGCACTTTTGACAAACTTTTTAACAGTGGATAGTATATATTTTTTCAGATGGACCTGATCGACCTTAGGTCAGTTTCCATGGTACCGATCCTTGGGTTGGATGCCACATGGCTCTCAACTGGTTCGATCCAAGTGTCAACATATATCCATTAGCCTATATATGTATGGTGAATGATCTCCAGACTCAAGCAACAGACTGTTCAGATCTCCGTGGTCAACTTTGACCGTAGAAATGTAGGGTCTCCTATTCGAGTCATGGCGTGACTCAAGACAAGTGATCATTACCCTATACCATCCTTGCGGAAAAGAGAATGGATCACTTCTTACATGCACACTTTTAATCTAAGTATGTTGTATGATTTGAATAACCTGTTACAAAGATTTGGTACATCAAAGACTGCATCGACCAGTGGCAAAGATCTAGTGGGTCAAAGATTGCATTAAAATAACATATCCAACGTACGATTCAAAGCAACAAAATGATTTTAAAATGAACGGCTACCATGTAAATCTCTAAAATCAGTTTTAGCCGTTCAGTTTAAAAGCGCTGACTGCTTCAAATAACGCAGTGCACTTCATGAAAAATGGCGCAACATATCAAAAAATAAGTTCCCCATTCCAATTTTTCATTTCTATATTAAAGGCCGAGCACTTTGCCAACAGGTCACACAGACATTTTCTTTCCTAATATTTTTAAGAGACCTCAAACAGCCCGACCTGCATTGCTGGGACCCACTGCACTTGCGTCGCACCACGTAAGCATTCAGTTGAATGGTCTTTTGTTTGGGGTCCGCCATATATCAGTGCCCTATTTTGAATATCCAATTTGGAGAGAGAGAGAGAGAGAGAGAGAGACGCTAATATAGACATAATTAAAACAGCTAAACTGCTCAAAAGTCACTAATATGATTCTAGCTATAACTAAAAGTAAAATTGTTGATAACTAAAGAGCGCTTAAGGTGGTTGTGCTATACTTTACAGTAAGCCTGGAGTAAGAATGTGAAAAAGGGGCTCACCCTACTGGTCTCATGATTTCTCTTCATCTGATGGAGAGCATAGCCCAGGGACAGAATCAGCCAAGTACTCTTCAACTGACACAAAGAAAACAAGAAAAGTTGAGATTTGACAGCACAATACCATTCATGAAAGAACCATGTTCAAAATGAAAAGAAAAATATTTTTTAAGAAACCCAAAAAAATCAAATAAAAATATCTTCCGCTGTTAGATAATCTCTATTTTGGAGGCATGGGTTAAAATCTTAGAAAAACGATACGTATCGTCCAGCCCCAAAACCGATACGTATTAGACGATACGTATCGGTATCGGACGATACAATCCAATGTCTTGTCCGAAATTTTGAATTTTTGTATGAGAGGCACCGATACGGTACCTTTGTCGGTGAGCTCCAAAACCGATACGTGACGATATTTTGACACATGTTTGGAGTTCAGCACCATATTTAGCTAATATATACTTTGTCCGCAATAGATCAAGCAATAAGCATGTGGATTAATGTCAAGGGTTTTTTATAAAATCCAAAAAATTAAAGAATATATAGAAAAATATCTCCATCCCCAGATGTTTATGATTTTTTTAGGTTTAAAAAAAAAAAAATCCATATGAAAATAAAAGTTCAAAGAATATTTAGAAATAAAAAGTTACACCACATCCTCTACTGGTTCAGCCACTCCCCTAGGTTTTTATAATTTTTTTGAAACCTTTTTACACTTCGAATCACAGGTCATATATCTTGGTTCGCCGCCAAACATAGTGCATTGAAAATTTCACCTTTTGACCCAAAATTTAATGGTGGAAAATCACCCATTATTATTATTTATTTTTTTACAGATTGTTGATTGACCTGGACAATATGGCTGGCACCTGATCCTCAGGTTAGGTGCCTAATACTAGCTCATCAAGATTTCACCTGTTTCTGCGCATCACCTGACTCATTTTTGGGTGTTACTCACCTATTTCTCCCATGTTAGCACTATTTGCTTAAATTAAAACCAATCCATTTTGGTAATAAAAAAAGGCACAAGTCTTGATTCCCTAAAATGCCCGTGCGTGTGCGTGTGTGTGTGCGTGTGTGTGCGTGGAAGGAGTCTCTTTCTGTCTAGAGGGAATCATTTTTCTCAATCATATATATATATATATATATATATATATATATATATATATATATGTGTGTGTGTGTGTGTGTGTGTGTGTGTGGAAGGAGTCTCTTTCTGTCTGGAGGGAATCATGTTTTCACAATCACTAATGCTCAGATAGATAAAGTCACTTATTTCACACAATTCTTCTAGTCATGCCTTATCCTCTTTACTTTTTAAATTCTCATATGCAATGACGGAGAGGGATTACTTGGGATCAGCAGAATTCTCAAACTATGGAAGCAACTAGTTTCACACTCGAGGAACAACTATTTGACCAGCCACTTGGAAGATATATCGGTAAAGATTTTACCACCAGTCTATTCTCTCTGTACTCAATTTTATTCGAAGTATCCCAATTGTATAACATAGTCGACTTATTGTGAAAAAAAGGAGGATAATCAATGATATATATATATTAAGTATGCAAGTTCGGTGTACCGAACCAAACCGAACCCGAAATTTTCAGTTTTCGGTTCGGTACACCCCAAACCGATACCGAACCAAATCATATTGGTTTCAGTGCACCGAAATCCAGAAACCCCCAGCCCGTTTCCTAACGAAACCGAATATTTCGGTGCATTTCAGTGTTCGGTTCGGTTTGGGCTTAGTCTGGTCACTTTGTGTCGGTGTATTTCGGTGTTCGGTTCAGTTCGGAAACGGGTTGGGTCTAAAAAAATTAAGTTAGTTAATGTATAGTTAGTTAAGTGTAAAGCTAGTGTATATAATATTATATATAGACTATAGTTAGAGTTAATATATAAACTATCGTTGGTTCTGGGCGCGGGTCTGGCTCGGGTATCGTCGGCTCTGGACACTGTGTACCACTGGTTCGGGTCCAGTTTGGATCGGTTAAGGCCCATTTAAAGATTGGTTTACTCAACCTACCAAGTTGGGACTCGGTTTCGAGGAACCCAAACCGAATTGAATTCGGTCCGGTCTATGTCGGTTTTCAGTGCGGATCGGGCCGGTATGGGACCCTTGATTTTCGGTTTAGGGTTTTCATCCCTAAAATATATATATATATATATATATATATATATATATATATATATATATATATATATAGGGAAAGGTGAAGGTACTCCAACATTACATTGAGCTCCACATGGCCACCCAAATACTGTATTGGTGCCACATGGAGCTACAACCAAGGATCAAAATTTCGGCCGAAATTTCAGTTTTGGGCATGACCGAAACCAAAAACCGAAAACTTGGCCGAAAACCAATAATTTGGCCAAATTTTCGGCCAAAATTTTGATCCCCATACAAAAAGGACTGAAATTTTGATCCTTGGCTACAACAGCTTGTATAGATCAATTTTATAAAAAAGTAAATTCAAAACTGAGTTTTAAATTAAGCGCCAAATTTTGACTATGATTCAATGATCTAGAGTTTACGACTCAAAAATACATGGTAGAGATGTTGTTTCGATTTGTCTTTTTCAGAAATGATCTAAACAACCCTACCTTGCTCCATGTGGCATCCAAAATATGCTTTGACTGCCACGTGGACCTCCATGTGGATGTCGGAGTACGGTGAGGGTACTCCACTGGAGTACCTTCCCGGCTCCCATATATATATATAAACCCCACATAGATACACATATATACTTAGTTGTATAAATAATAAATAATAAATAATAAATATAAGATGTGATTCCATTCACCTGTATCACCATGGTCTGGCGAATCAAGTAAAATGTCCGACTCAGAAGGCAGAAGAGGTGAGCCAGTATAGTCTCCTAAGTCTCCAAGATCTGGAAGGAATCCAAATAAAAAGCAGATTGATTAGCAAAACTAATGATGGAAAAAGTTGCAAAAGCAGCAAACTTTATTGACATGAAATCATTGAGTATTGTTGCAAAAACACACCCAGAGATGGATGATGAGACAAGGGGCAACACTCAGGTGTCCAATTCTTAGGGCTGTCAAGGGGCCGGATCGGATCCGAACAGGCCAAAATAGGCCAGCCACACCCTTTGGGCACCCAAAGCGAGCAAAAAATGGGGTCGGCCTAACCGACCCGGTTCAAAATAATACAAATAAGATATATAGTAGATATACTTATAAAAAAAAGGGTATATATCATCGCGTCAGAGGTGACCCGCCCAACCCTACCTAACGGGTCAAGTTTATGTGCTTGACCCATTTTTGAACTCGGTCAGGCGGTGGGGTAATGGGCCTATCATTTCTGAATTAGATACATTAACCTTACGCCACATCACATCCATTATTAACAAGGAAACACTGAACGCAGAATAATTTTCATGCATCTAACCGATCAAAAAATAACAATAATAATAAATAAAATAAAATTTTCATGCATCTAACAACATTCAAAGCAGCAAAGGACAGTCTTAAATTCCCAAAAGCCACTCATCTGCATTTATAAATCACCTCATGCATCTTTCAAAAAAGAAGAGATTGGTGGATGCCTCAGAAATTTTTTGTTAAACAGTAGCAAAGGTACCTCCCAAATTAGTCAAATCCGCTGTTAGGTCCGAGAAGCTAAAATCCCATGGAATCTGAGCCAAAGATCTCAGGGACTCCCTTGTGGAACTGGCCCCACCGTCTGATCCCAGCTGTAAACCCCCAGTGCTCGTTATGTCCAATGTAAATGCTGTGTCGAGTGCTGAGGTGTCTATGCCCATTCCTGACATCTCCGACGAAGTGAAGGGAAAATGACCACTGGATGCCACTGAAGCAGGACTCACAGGCATCTCCGAGATAGCTGACATTGCGCTGCATTGAGGGAGACAAAGAAAATATGCAATTAGCTTGTAATGGGAAACAAACTTGAGTTTGTGTTACCTAGACACATGGTCATGGGTGCCAAGTGTCAAAGGTTGCATTGGTGTTTGGCATGACAATTGCTGAAAATTCCAATATGGTGGTGCAGTCAGTCATAGAAAAAAAAAAATAAATAAAAAAAAATTTAATTAAAATATATATAGTAACGAAAAACTGAAGTAAAATCTTAGGGAGCCAACTGAGAAAACTACTTGATAAAAGATGAAAAGCATATATAATATATGTTATAAAGTATAAACCCAACTTAAAATATTTCAATTTATATGAAGGGTTTTTAAGGACCCGAGCTTTTTCATTTATGATTTACTAAACTTTGTACAGTTTTTTCTGTAAAATGGTAACTCATTTTACTGTGTTGAAATGAGACACACTTTGATGGTATAAGGTGGTATTTTTTCATCATACATGTCTGGAAGATTGTCCAAGTGCTACCAAATTTTCGGCACAGAAAAAAATCCAAAAGTAGAACTGTCTAAGTAATACTAACTAGAATAAAAAATAAATAAATAAATTGTCTAAAATCTAAATATTCTTCTTTGCACTTCAATTACATTTTATTTCACAAGTTAACCGAAATGAATGAATAAATATGATTTTGGAGAGAAGATATAAACCATGGAAATAAGCCATGGATCTTTTTGTAGGTGCTTGCCTCAAATAGGGAATTGGCTTACTCAGAAAAATAAAAAATAAAAAATAATAATAATATCCTTTTTATTGAAATATCTTTCGATATATAGATCCTTTCAAAAAGTTTTCTTAGTTTCAAAATTAACTTGGACAAAAAAAAAACAATTGTCTTAATCTTTATAGTGTAGTTTAGATGCTTACTACGGCATATGATCACTGGCCTTGAAGGGGTATAGTGATTCCTTGATAAAGTGGTTATAATTGTTGTAAATTTACAAAGGGGTTTTTTTATAAGACGGCATGAAGACCCAAAAACTATATTATGGTGCACAATGTTGGGATTATGGTTTGAAAACCCAAAACTCGACTCGACTGGAAAGTCAGCCGGGTCGAATTAACTTGAAGACTCGGATAAACTCGACTCACACCAACTAGGTAATTTAGGAAATATTTTTAAAATATATATATTTAACAAAACTAAAATATGTTTTACAAAGAACAAGGTGGAAAGACATGTTGGTCAAATGAGTAATTTAACACTTTTTAAAAAGATAGTGTGATGACGACATCAGATTTAAAGAACCACCTGTGGGTTATTGGAGGCGAAAGAAACGTCAAAAGGACTCCTTAATCAATAAATGAAGGCATTCTGAAGGACAGAAGCACGGACGTCTGTGACTACATGACAGACATCCGTGAAATTGGCGATTATTGGCTGTTTCAGTTGGTTATTGGGGGTTTTAGTTAGTTATTGATGATTTTAGTTAGTTTTTTATTTTGAATTTAGTTAGTTATTATTGTCTTAGCCTATTTAATGGCATGTAAAAAAAAAAAATGTATTATTGAATGATTATGAACTTTTGCTATGCAAAATTGAGAACGAGATGTTTTCTTCGAGAGTGTGATTCTCTCCAAGGTGGAAGAGTGATTCTTCTACTTGTGTTTGATTGGTGCGAGGCCAATCGTTTCATCCACCATCATCACGGTTATCTCACTTGAAGGCGTAAGTATTTGATTAATGCTTTATTTCATCCTACCTACAACCCATTTGATTTCTATTTGCCTAGAATCCCAATTCTCTTTCTTAATTCCGCACATTCTCGAAAGAGCTCTTTAGTAAGTTTGTTCAAAACCCTAAACTGTTGAAGATCTAGTTGTTCACCTAAGAACCCTAAACTTCTAGATCCTAAAAGGAACATGCAGCGAAAGTAACACTATTTTGGGCTATTATAAGTCATTTAATTGGAAATCTCTTTATTTTCAGTGTTAATTTGTAAGATAATTTTTATTTCATTTATTTATATTAATCTTCATCTCAGCCCGTCATACTTGCATTGTGTTAGCACCTGCATCGTAGGATTTCTAAAACCTTATCCCGTGAAAATATTTTATAAATAAGGGTAGTTTATGAACCCTGGTTGCATCATCCTAGCTAAGTCTCGACTCAGACTTGACTTGGAACCCCGGCGAGTCGAGTAAGTGGGTGTCATTAGTTATGTGTGGGGTGTCCTTAGCGAATGTAAGTGGCTCCTCTATATAAGGAGACCACTTCTTGTAATTCATTAACATCTCAAGAGGAACAATGTAATCTTTTGGTTGCATCATCCTAGCTAAGTCTCGACTCGGACTTGACTTGGAACCCCGGCGAGTCGAGTAAGTGGGTGTCATTAGTTATGTGTGGGGTGTCCTTAGCGAATGTAAGTGGATCCTCTATATAAGGAGACCACTTCTTGTAATTCATTAACATCTCAAGAGGAACAATGTAATCTTTTGAGGTCATTGCTCTCTCTCTCCTTCCTCTTTCTCTAGCAAACCCTCAATGGGTATTTATCTCGTCAATTTATTATCCTTGTTAGATTAGAAGTATATTTATTTTAGAATAGGGGACTGCCAAATTTTATAAAAGAGTTGGCACTAAGTGCCCGAGCAGTGCACCAACGGTGGCACACGGGCCAATCTCCTTTCGCCAACCTCGAGGGCTGAACATATACATTTGAGCTCCAAGGGTGGCACACAGGCCAATCTCCTTTCACCGACCTCAAGAGTTGAACATATACATTTGAGCACCAATTCAGTGACAGATCAAAGACGTACTTACTTTCAAACTCATAAACACTTGTGCATCTCTTGAGGTATGACCAGTTTGACGGAGGGAGATTGACCCATGCACCACCCATCATGCAGGGGGGGTTGGGTGCCTAATAGCAACTCTTTTAAAGCAACATCCACTCTTTGACAAAAAATGATTCAATGGAAATTGTAGGAGCTAGTGTTATGTAGTTTTCCTTGTGCAGATATTACATGTGCATAGTTGCAAAAGAATAAATTGAAATTTCCGAGATTTAGAATACATTAACATTTTTCAGTTATTATCTTTTAAGAACTTATAATTCTAAACAAGAGTTCTCATAATTTTTTATTTTTTGATAAATAGGAGTTTTCATATTTCAATTTAGTAGCATTAGGTTCGAGGCCTATGTGTTAGACATGGTTTAAAATCTCAGTTGGTACCAGCAAATATTGGCGGTATATTTTAGTACTGCGCAGATCTGGGATGGTATAAAGGGGTTTGAAAAGGGCATATACAGGCTGAGAAATTCAATATCTTGTTTATACTATAGGGTATAAACAGGCACAAACGGCATATAGCGGGCCAGAGAGAGAGAGAGAGAGAGATCCTTGTAAAATAAAGGGATTAGGGTTTGTATCAACAACCTGATTTAAACATGAAAATAAAAATAATAAAATAAAATGAAAATACTGTTCGAAATCAGGTCGCTGCAGATCCTTTGATCTGTTTTTATATTATTTGAAGTTTCAAATCAAGTTTTAATCAAGTTTTATTTGAAGTTTTGATGTTGCTAGAGCTGGAGTCGGCAATAAATCAGGAAGGGTCTAAGTCGGAAAAATCAGCATAAATCTCTCGCAGTTAGTCAAAGTAAAAAAAAAAATAGGGAAAAATAAAAAATTTAAACAAATATAAAAAAAATATCTAAAAAATAATGGTTTTAATGAACAAAATAGTACGAAATAAGCAAAACCTAAAGGCGTTTTATGAACAAAATAGTACAAAATCTAAGGTATCTTTTCCCTTTAAGTACAAGTGAAAACAAAAAAAAATCGGACAACATCATAAACATTGCCGATTAATCGGCCGAGTGGCGACTTGGCCGATTAATTAGCGATATAGTCGGGATGACTGTAAGTCACCAACTTTTTCTGATTTTGTTAAAAAGTCAAGACTTTTGTGACTATGCTTCAAATTGGATCATCGTAACTGTCAGCACCACCAGCCATCGTTAGGTATTTCACCAGCACCAGCAGCCGTCAGCACAAGCAACATGAGAAAAAAGAAACATAAGCAGAAGAAGAAGAAACTTCGTGAAGATTCCAAATTTAATTACCTTTCACCTTATTTCCTTTGTTAAGAACTTTACATTTTTGTGTTAAATACTTAAAAAAATTTAAACTTACGACTATATATATATATATATATATATTATTATTATTATTATTTTATTTATTTTTTTCTAATAAAAATACCACTTGTGCTAGTTTATACCGGCCAAAATAAACGCTAGGCACTGGTACTGGCCGCAAATGGTACCAGGATTTTAAAACTTGGTTACAAGCAAGGTGTCAAACTTGATATCGGTATTTGGTATCGGTCCATCTTGGACAGATACATATCGGCTGAAAGGGATACAGTATCGCCTATACCGTATCAGTCGATTTTTTTATTTTTATTTTTAAAGTAAAAAAGATATATAAAAAATTGGTTGTATCAGTTAGTCTTGGTCGATACCTAGAAAGTATTGGCCGATACTCACCAGTAATGGACTGATAACAATACAGATACCGATATCACCCCGATACCAGTATCGGGGTGGTATCAGTTCTCAACGAAACCGATACATATCGCCGCTACGTATTGGCATCGGCCAAGTTTTGATACCACTCACAAGGACAGGATCTGAAGTTCATAAAAAAAAGCTCACTGCTGACTTTGGCCTGCCACATACCAAGAGAAGGAAAATAAAATGAAGAAAATTAGATACACTTCTTACTCATTCCCGGAATTGATTCGAATGTGACGGAAATTGCCTGATGCAGGGATTCCATTTACCATATGACTGCTCGATAGTCCACAACCGACGGTATTGAGATGGGGCTGACCTGTAGCTGGCATCGGTGGTTGTGGGAGAACTGCGTACCCCATAGGTAAATTGTTAACTGTACTGCAAACAGGTTGACATTGAATAAGAAAGATAATTGCGAAAAAGGAATTAGAATCTAAAAAGTAAAACATACGAAAATATCCCAGATATTTACATGACGGCACAAAACAAAATCTCCTACCTTTTTCTTTTGTTGGCGACAAAATATAAATAAAGCCAAATATCAGAATCAAACAAGAGCTCAACTGATAAAATCCATAACATCTTTACTGAAGGGTGTTATGGATTGAATCGGACAAGGGACACAATAATGGGTAGGGACAGACTCTCTTGATCATGATCTTATACCATCAATGGTTTAAGATGTGGGTAATCCACACCGTTAAAGTGATAGATCATAAACTGAAAGGCAATGGGCACAAAAATCATAATTTTTTAGAGTTTTGAACCATCCAATCTGTACACTCTACTACCAACGATTGTGCTTAGTTTTGATAACTGATATTACAATCTGCTAATTGGATTGTTCACATCCACTTATGGGCATAACTCTTAGGCTAAAACATTTTCTAAAGATGGATTGTCGCTTGGGCAATTTAGATTGGTGATAAATGTGCACCACATGTCATAATAGTAAACCACGGTACAATGGTGTGAGATCAAAATTTCTAATTTAATGGTGGAAGACCTTTTAAACAATATTTGGTGTTTAAATGTCTTTCAGGAGCCATTATCCCTAATGGGTATGGTTTTAAAAGGTGAGTGCCTCAACGTTTATGCCTCGCCTTAGGGCAATGTAAAAAGCCTATGAGGCAAAAAGAAAGGCATGTTTACGAGACAAGGAGTTCAGACTCAAGGCATCCACCTCGAAGATCCATCTCTCCATAAGTCACAATACAATTCAAGTTTGGTGAGGTTTGTTTATACTATCTATTTTTCTTTGACTTCATCACCATAGTGCCACTTCAAATGTCTTACAAAACCCATTCTAAACTAAGAAGAGCATCTGAAACAGAAAACAATAAGGAAAATCCCCTCTAAATTAAGAATCTACAAGCCATAGTAGAGACAAGGCGTCTCTAATTGTCACTACTTTGTAAATTCTTGCTGCATTTGAAGTTACACGCAATAGGCATGCTTTACCGGCCCCAAATAGATGGGGCAAGGCGACGACGATGATGATGATGATTTTTATGGGCATGTTTTGCTGCTTGAGCTTAAAATTTGACATGGATGATACCGTACGTCGGGACATTCGAATCCCGAGTTTAGGGATTTTGATACTTAAAAGGTATAATTTTCTTTAAAATAGAGTCGCCAATCCTCAGTAATTAGTATTTACTATCTTTTATTTGCTTGTAGATGCTTTGCTGTTGTTATTTTGCATGACTTGAAACTTCAGTTACTGGTTTAATGTTGGGAATAATAGCACTGTCTTTCATTAATACCTTTTAATGTTGGGCATGGGTATTAATGTCATTTTGGTTTTTATAATAACCGATGGCAATCTTGTAATTAGTGTAATTAAGACTTCCTACTAATGGATTAGCTCTCTCCCTCTCTCTCTCTCTCTCTCTCTCTCTCTCTCTCTCTGATTTTTTGTCAATTAATCAATTATATTCAAGTATAAAAGAAAAAGAAGCATAAAGATTTTTAATTTTATCAAGAATAAAGAACTTCAAGATTCAAGAATGATTTTCTTTTTAACCTTTTGCGTTATGAAGGTAAACATGCAATGAATACTAATGATGAACTATATACTAGTTACAAATTTATAATCAAATTAGATCTAAATTACTACTGCTAATAATACTCTAATTTCTATAATGTTCTATATTTTAAAAAATTTCCTATTTTTTAAATTTTCCAAAAAAAGGTATTCCATTATGCCAAGTCGCATAAGCCATTTGGCATGCCATCACTTACAATAGTTGATGCCATTCGATACAATTGCTCCCTCTCTCCCTCTATCTCTCATTCTTCTTACTCTCTCTACCTCTTGATTTTTCTTCATTCTTTCCTTTTTTTTCCCTCTCCCTTTACTTACTTTATTTTTTTACTTCTATTTTGTGACATTTTAGAACTTGCCTATTTTGTTGTTGATAATGGGTAACTTAAATTATAAGTAAATCATAGCTTAGTTTTCAGAAGCGGTAGGAATGAGAGTAAGTTAGGTGCGGGAGAGTAAACAAAAAAGTGGAAATTAAGCTACTTTATGACTAGAAGTGGAGCAAGTTGCATAGAAGCATTTGTCTACTAAGCTTCATAGATATAAACCTAATTTAGTTTAATCATACTTCACTTCTCTTGTCAAAATTTCAATTAACTAAATTTTCAGCATTTTTTAAATATTTTTCATTTATTTTTGGTGATGTTACTTTTTTCCTTTTTTCTACTTACTTTTTCTTTATTTTCTAATTAAATTGGGGAAGTGAGCCTCATTCCCTAAAGAAAATATAAAAATTCCTAAAATTCCAAGGAAATTTGACATAAGAACTCGCAAGGATAACAAACAAATTGGTCTACATTATCCAAATAATTGAGAAAAAATCCTTCAATTTCAAAAAGCAATTACAATGTGTTCGCATTTTTGAAGTAATAAGGTAAACAGTTAAGATTTTTTTAAGAAAAATAGCCAATAGCATGTTGAAAATCATCTGATTTATAATTTTTATTTAATTGTTATAGAAATCAGTAGCATTTGGGGAATTGTTGTAATTGCAGGGATGTAGTGGCAATTTATGAAAACAAACTAGCAGATTCCTCTTTTTTCAAATCAAAGGTCTTTCGCGCTTTTTGAAGTTACAGAAGTTACCAGGCATAAGAATCCCGTTAGGAGCCAAAGGCGGCACCTTTGAAGTTGCATGGTGGTTCATCAGACGACACTGATGCTCAAGCAAATTATTGAACAATATTATTTGTTTTTTCAGCTTTAATCGTATGTAATAGGCCCTGAAAAATTCGGAATTTTCTTCTTCCAGTTTCTGCCATACTGAATATATGAAAAACGAAGGCACATCAGAACAAGATTTTTGAAGCTAACGGTTTAAAATGAAGGAAACAACTCATAGCATGTGATCTACAACTGATTCCATGTGTGCCAGTGTGCTTATGTGAATGCATGGGCACAAGGTGTAAATAAAGGTGCCAAGTAACCAATGTGACCTCCATTTGTAATTTGTTAAGGGGCTGGTTGGATGGTTTCTTTTTCACTAATGGAACGAAATAAATGTCATCCTGATGGACAGCCAAAATACAAGTGAGACAGCATTGGGTACCTTAAAATTCAATCACCGAATCTTTGAGTTCACCCACCTTGAAAACCCATTGACTGCCTTGCATCACACGATGGAGATCACTTTTTGTCCCAATCTTTCACGAGGATCTTGAGATCATGGGTGTACCTGTTGGTGATGTTATTTCTATTATATGCGTGTGTAGTAGCTTTGGGTGTGTGTAGTTAAGTGAATTTTAAGTTATACAATTCACTTAACTCGGGAACCATGTAATACGTGAACATGTTAAGATGATATAAATAATATTTTGCGTTGGGATTTTTGACTCATCCCTAATATCTCTCTACTTTTCTCTTCCTCTCTTCTTCTTCCTCCTTCCTATTACTAAACCTTAACCCTAAATAACAGTTTTGTCTTGGTATCAAAGCAAACAAAACTCTAACCCTAGAAATTTTTACAGCCCTATTAAAGCCATCCACATCATCATGTTGACGTCAGCAAGGTCAACCTGTTGACCTCTTCTCAAAATTATTTTGGGGGTTTTTTATCGTTTTTTCCCTCTCAATTTTCTTCTTGCTCGAAGTGATTTGAGGCCGGGAACATAGAATTTCGAAGGGTTTTCTAAAGAAAAGTGTGTTTTCATTTTTTTTGAATCCCTAAGATCCTTGAAGGCTTAAAGAAGCTCGGGATTGGACCAGGTTGGACCGGAATCACCATATAAGATTGATGGTGTACTTTTTTTTATTTTGAATCTATTTTGGTGTTGTTTAATCGATTCTCGTGAATTCTTCTTTTACCGCCCAGCCACATAAATCTCCTTCGTTCGATTGTTGATTGCCTTTTCGTCTGGCAAGGTATGGCTTGTTTGCAAGCTCATTTCATTTGTAGAGTGATGGTTCAAGTTTCGTTGAATTCGGAGTTCATTTGAAGGAGTTATGAATGTTTTAGTGGCTGCTATAGGCTAACTTCGCTTGTTTTGTCGATTTTTTTATTGATTAAGAAAATTGTTGCCCAACGTTTTTGAATGTTGTTTTGGGATTAATCAGTGGGCAGTGTAGGCATTCTCCATGTTTGGAAGTTGTGGGTCTTCTATTTTTTGAATTGTTTTGATCTCGGTATCTCTTAATCATGGACAAGAATAAATCCGGGATCGTTAGTGAGGGAGATATCTCTTATAACTCACAAATTACTACGAAGAAATTGAATGAGACCAATTATCTTTCGTAGTCACGGTTTGCTGCTATGTACTTAGGGATGAAAAAATTGTGTTACATTTACAAGACTATCCCAAAACTCAAAGAAGAAAACTCTAAGTATGTTGATTTGGAAAGTGACAATCTAATTGTCATGACATGGCTGCTACACTCAATGCAACCAGCCATTAGTGATTCTTTTATGTATGCCGGTGATGCTAAACAATTATGGGAGGCTGTGAGGGATGCATTTTCGCAGAAACAAAATCTCGCAAAAATGTTTCAAGTTAGTGACAAAATTAACACCATGAAGCAAGGTGATAAGACTATTGGAAAGTATTATACTCAAATGAGGAGTTTGTGGGATGAACTAGCCGAGTATCAAGAAGAAGAATTGTGCAGCTCGTGTGCTAGAAAGGCTAGTTAAAATACTGAAAGGAGGAAAGTGTTTGACCTCCTAAAAGGGATTAGACGTGAATATGAGAATGTTAAATCAAACATTCTAGGAAGAGAGGAGTGTCCTCCATTTGGTACCGTATATGCCCTCCTTCAGCATGAGGAAAGCAGACAACAGTTTATTCAGATTCCTAGTGGTGATATATTTGAGAGATTTGCCCTACCATCCTTCACTTCTTTTGATCGTGGTGGAGGTAAATATGGTGGTAGAGGTGGTGGTCGTGGAGCCTCTCACGTGAAGAAATAGAGAAATTATTATGTTCTTATTGTGCAAGAAGGGTGTCATACTAGAGAAAGATGTTGGGAATTACATGGGAAACCGAAATTCCTTCTACGTCATGCATTCCAGTCCTCTATTGAGGAAACTTCTAATCCAATTGGTGGTAAGAGTATCCCTACTACTTCAGCTTCGTCTCCCCCTCCATCTGATTTCTAGAGCTTACAAAGAGAGCTTCAGGATCTCCAGGGCCGCTTTCAGCGCATGACGGTGACACAGGGACATGCATCTTCCACCCCCATAGCTGAGTCAGGTACCTATGGGTCTGCACATGTGACCTCTTCTCAGTCCACATGGATCATCGATTCTAGGGCTACGGATCACATGTCTGTTATGACTGATTTATTTTCATCTATGTCTAGCCTTTCTGATTCTATTCATATTCGCATTGCTGATCGATCCCTTATTCTTGTAAAGAGCAAAGGGAGTGTTCAATTAGGCACCTTATCTCTTGACTCTACTCTTTGATTCCTAACATGCCTATGAATCTATTATATGTCAGTATAATTACTAATTCCTTACATTGTAGTGTGACATTCTTTCCTTCATATTGTGTTTTTCAGGACTTGAAATCGGGGAAGATCCTTGGTCATAGTACTGAAGAAAATGGACTATCTTTTTTAAGGTTTACGCGGTGCATCTCCTCCTGCAGCTATGGTGGTTTCTATTGATGAAGTCAGATTGTGGCACTCCAGCTGTGGCCATCCTCATATCAGTCGTTTGAAACTTTTATTTTCAGAAAATTTTCATGGATTTGATTTGATAGTAGTTTGTTTAATTGTGAGACTTGTCAGTTCTCTAAACATGTTCGGAATTCTTATCCCTTAAGTGGTAGTAAATGTATTATTCCTTTTGAAATTATTCACTCTAATGTGTGGGGGTCTTCCCATGTTACTATTTTGAATGGTTATCGTTATTTTGTTACTTTCATTGATGACTGTACTAGACTCACTATGCTCTTTCTAATGCGCACCAAAGATGAAATTGCCTCTATCTTTTCTATGTTTCACAGACTAGTTAGCACACAATTTCATGGGCATGTTAAGGTTCTTCAATCAGATAATGGTGGGGAATATTCCTCACATTCTCCAATCTTATCTTCACTCTCATAGAATTGTGTGACAAGCTACTTATCCTTATACCCCCAACATAATGGGGTTGCTGAGAAGAAAAATAGGCATCTTCCTAAAGCTACTCGATCTCTTTGATATGAGGTTCCTAAACATCTCTGGGGTGAAGTCGTCCTCACCGTTGCCTACCTCATCAATCGAATGTCTACGCCTATTCTTGAAGGGCGTTCTCCCTTCCAACTTGTGTTTTCTCATCAACCTCTGTTCTTGGTGCCACCACGTATCTTTGGTTCCTTGTGTTTTACACATCCTCAATATTCAGCAGAGTAAACTTGATTCCAAGACTACCAAGTGTATTTTTATTGGGTATCCCTCTTCTCAGAGGATACAAGTGTTTTGACCCTCTCACTCGTCAGGTGATAGTCACCATGGATATCATATTCTTTGAGGGCACTCCTTTTTCCAGTCCTCCGAATCCTCTTCAGGGGGAGAAAAAAATTAAAAATGAAGAGCACTCTGAGATGTTTAGCGTTTTACCTATGATGGTCAATAGTGTGAGCTGGATGATGAAGCTATTGAGCCATAGCAAAGTGAACAACCCACCTTTGATAAATATGGAAAGGGAAAGATGTATGTGAGAAGGAATAAAAAAAGTATCGTTAAAGCCACTACGCATGAGAATGTAGATGAGTCACCTCCTCAAAATACCGACCAGGATCCCTTACCCGAAGAGGGTCCTCTTGTTTCTGATCTTCATCTGCCCATTGCTAACAGAAAACTTCCTATATTGTGTACTCGTCATCCCATCAGTAAGTATGTTTCATATCACAATCTCTCATCATCTCATTATGGTTTTATTTGTTCTCTTGATTCTATCACCCTTTCTTCTACTGTTTTTGATTCTTTATTGCAGGCAAAATGGAATGATGCAAGAGATGAATGCTCTAGAACAAAATCATACATGGGAAATTTTTTACCTCCCAGAAGGAAAGAGAGTTGTTGGTTGCAAATTGGTGTATACAATTAAGAATAAACCTGATGGTACCGTCGAAAGATATAAAGCAAGGCTCGTAGCAAAGGGGTACACTCAAACACAAGGAGTTGATTATTTAGACACCTCTGCACCTGTAGCCAAGTCCAACACAATCAGGGTATTGTTATCTCTGGCTGCCTACAACGACTGACCACTCTCTCAACTTGGCGTGAAGAATGTATTTCTTCATGGTGATCTCAAGGAAGAAGTCTACATGGACCTTCCTCCTGGATTTGTAAAAGAACGGGAGAAAGGAAAAGTGTGTAGATTGAAGAAATATATATATATATATATATATATATATATATATATATATAGATATATATATAGATTAAAACAATCCCCAAGGGTCTGGTTTCAAAAATTTAGTGATGCTATTATGAGATTCGAGTACCGAAGAAGTCACTATGATCATACTCTATTTGTAAAAAGGGGAATCAAGATGATTTCATACTAGTCTATGTTGATGATATCATCATTACTGGAGATGATAGTCATGAGATTCTTAAACTGAAGGAGTATTCGAGTAGAGTGTTTGAAATTAAAGACTTGGGAAGCTTGAAATATTTCCTTAGCATTGAATTGGCGAGATCGAAGAAGGGCATCTCATTATCCTAGCAGAAGTATACCATAGACCGCCTTCATGATACAGGGTTTTTGGGGTGTAGGCATGTTGTAACCCTTATTGAACAAAATCACCGATTAAATGGTGAAGAAGATGATCTTCTCAAAGATCCACATACCTATCAGAGATTACTTGGTAAACTAATCTATCTAACCATGACTCGTCCGGGCATTGCTTATACAGTAAGCGTGGTGAGTCAATATATGCACTCACCAAGGACAGTACATTTGGAGGTGGTTCACAGGATCCTGAGATATTTGAAAGAAAGTCTTGGCAAAGGGCTTCTCTATAAAAATCGTGGTTATTTGGATGTAGAGATATTTATTGATGCTAATTGAGTCGGGTCCTCTGGATGATAGAAGATCAACTACCGGATATTGCACCTTCTTAGTGGGTAATTTGGTCACATGGAAATCTAAGAAGCAACATGTAGTATCAAACACCAATGTCGATGGAGAGTACCACGCCATGTCCCAAGGTGCGAGAGAAAGCATGACTTAAATTCATCTTCACAGACTTGGGAGTTGTTGTATCATCTCAAATTATCTTGTATGGTGACCTTGAAGCAGCCCATCATATTGCAAAGAATCTTGTCTTTCGTGAAAGGAGAAAACACATTGAGGTGGACTGTCACTATATTCGTGAGAAGGTCGAGTCCCAAAAAATTAGTATTCCTCAAGTTAGAACCGAGGATCAACTTGCCAACATCTTAACTAAAGGTGTTAGTGGCAAGAGACTTTATGACATCTCTTTCAAGTTGGGTATGATCGACATTATACTCCAGCTTGAGGGGGAGTGTTGGTGATGTTATTTCTATTGTATGGGTGCGTAATAAGTAACTTTTAAGTTGTACAATTCACTTAACTCGGGAACCATGTAATACGTGAACATGCTAAAATAATATAAATTGTATTTTGCATTGGGATTTGAGTCATATTGACTCAACCCTAATATTTCTCTACTTTTATCTTCCTCTCTTTTTCTTCCTCCTTCCTATTACTAAACCCTAACCTTAAATTACAGTTTTGTCTGTACCATCACACGATCAGTTTTTTTTTTTTGCATGGCACACCATCCCAAAGAAGTGACCTTAAAATCATGTGGAACTCATCTTTCTCAACCTGATTTTAAGGTCACTCATTTGGGATGGGCGCCACATGACATAAAAAAAACTGACTGTCCGATGGTACGCCCATGATCTCAAGATCCTTTGTGTGAAAGACTGGGACGAAAACGATCTCCATCGACTGATTTCAAGCAGGCAATGGGTTTCAGCGTGGGTGAACTCAAAGATTCAGTGGGTGAATTTAAAGGTACTCAACAGCATTTGACTTGTACTTTTGCCCCAAGACGAGGTCTGAATCATTTTTTGAGACATAAAATGGTTCCAACCCCATTTTGGCGGAGGGCAATTTGGATTGCTCGCATTTTGCTGAGTACATCGAAACTTTCCCTAAGACAAGTTAGACAACCTATATAATTCAGAAGGTTGAAATATAATTTCATGATATAATACAAAATAACAATAAAGGGTAGCTTTACTAACACCCAGGGAATCTTGGACGACACCTACCCCAACCCTTGATTGCTTCGAATCAAACGATGGAGATCGCTTTTCGCCCCAATCTTCCACACAAGGGATCTTGAGATCATGGGTGTGCTATTAGATGGTCAGTTTTTTATTCCTCGTGGAACAGATCTCAAAAAATACCCCAAAATCACGGTTGAAGCGTAATATGTGCCTTGTGATTTCAGGGCTCCTTTTTTTGGATCTTTGCCATGTGGAATAAAAAACTGACCGTTTGATGGTGCGCTCATGGTCTCCAGGCCCCTTGAGTCAAAGATTGGGGCGAAAAACAATCTCCATCATCTGATCCAAAGCAATAGTTTTATAGCATAGGTGCCCTCCAAGATAATGTGGGTGTTAACAAAGCTATCCAACAATAAATTAGATATCTCTATATATTGTTGGAAAAGGTCATAAACAAAAAATTTCATTCATCAGAAATCTTATATAAAGAGTTTCTTTAACCTACCCAGACTTGTAAAACCAGGCTCTATTTTTGCACGCGACAGGAGGGTCTGGACCACCTCCCTTCTATTCATATACAACTGTAGACACCTTTCTATTAGATTTTGGACCTAGAAAAATTATGAAATAGAGGATATATCAAAACCGAGAATTGAACTTTGGTTAGAAAAAAATGGACACAATTGATCTCCCACTTCAAAACTAGCATAAGCTTACAAATCAAGATTTGTACCGTGGCACATTGCTAAAAAAGAAAGACTTGATATTTTTTAGATTTGAAGGCCATGTTGTAAAACTCTTTGATGCCAAAGATTGGCACGAAACACGATCTCTACTATCTGATTTGTCTCAGTCAACCATTGAGTCAGATGATGGTTTTTTACTGTATTGAATCAGAGGATAGAGAACACATTTCATGTTGATCATGGACAGAAAAGATCTATACATCACAGTCATCAAATCAAAGGGCTTAGATGGTGTTCCACAGTGCACAGATCTCAAAAACATCAAGTCTTTCTTTTTAGACGATGTGCCATGGTACAAATCTCGTGTGCCAGTTGTAGCTCCCTTGCTCGTCTTACTAGCTCAATATCTTCTCGAGAAACCCTCCTGATTTCGCTGCTTGAAGTCGAGATCAAACCAGGCTCTGCTATGGGAACCTCAGTTGCAGAGTTTTTCTGTTGGTCTCCTTGCACCTCAGTTAACGCTTGTGATGAGGGTTTTATTTCTGTCATGCATTTCTGATCCTGCTTCGGTATCACTTGTATTAAAAGCTTCCCAACGGATATATAACCAAAAATGAGTAAACAAAAAGGAAGGTCAACAATGGTAAAAACAAAATTCATGAAATATAGTTATTTCAGAACAAAAAATGAATAAACAAATATGCAAAAAATACCCAAAATAATGGGGCGTACACAGCTTTTTGAGGCATTCAACTAGCCTCTTTGTAGACAAACGCCTCCCCTCCTTAACCTTTCAAAGCAAACTAGGGTACCTCTATTCGCGCCTACCAGATTATTGGTGGGCGGCTGCACTAAAACCCGTTGACCATGTTAAATTTGATGACCGTGATCATTTTTCATACCAATCTTCGACACAATGGATCTTGAGACCATGGGCATGCCATCACACGGTCAAGTTTCTGAGTACATGTGGCACAGATCCCAAAACATGGCCCTAAAATCCCGTTTGAGTGTGATGCGTGCATCTGATTTTTAATGCCACTTTTTGGGATCTGCGCCAGGTGGAATAAAAAAACTGACCGTCCGATGGCACCCCCATGGTCTCAAGATCCATTGTGTGGAAGATTGGCATGAAAAGCGATCATGATAGTTTGATTCCAAGCAGTCAACGGGTTTTAGTGTAATCACTTAACAGTAATCTGGTAGGCGCGAATAGAGGTACCAAACAAACATGATCATAATACAACTGGTAGCTGGATTGAATCAACTTTTTTTTTTGCTGAACATAATACCACTGTATTTGACAATTGTTCTTTAAATTAATAATGATCATAAATGAGAAACCATATAGAATTTCTGGATGAGCTGTTCCATACCAACTGATATGCCAGTCCCACTAAAACTAGTGTATTGCAAAATAAAAAAAGGTCAAACAGATATGCATGGAGTGTATTTTTTAAACAGTGCTGCTGTATCTACACCATCATTCACCCATTACACACCATTCATAAAGACGGATGTATTAATTGGTGTGGGCATAGTATTAGTTGGTCCGTCAGTAACTTTCACTAGTTGAATTGAGATACTATTCATTTCATTAGTAGGTGTGACAAAGAAATAATTAGTGTATGATCGGTAATTTCATCAATTGATGTGCAATAACCAAATGCTGGTATGGAAGTAGCAGTTCTCTTTTTTCAATAAGCAAATCGGACAATATGTCTCAGTATCAGAATGGTCCGAAAGGAAAGATACATGTGTCTTGATCAGGCCCTATACAAAATACATCAGCTTTTATAAAATTTTAACCCACGCCCCAACCTTTTATTGATTGCGCGAAGTTTGTATCAGCAATACCAAGATTTTAGACCTTGATCTTAAGTCTGATAAAAGTTTGTATTGGCAATCAGTGTTTGAAAATCAGTCGAGCACTGTTAATGGGGAAAAAAGTGCAACTTACTTAAGACAATAAGTAGCCCAAAGAAAAATATGCAACCTCAAGCCCTAAGAAATATCTTAGTGACACAGATTCATCTCAATGTTGTTAAAGAAACTTCTTAACCCAATGAATTTGAGCTAGATCATCATTTGCCATGAGCATATTATTGACAGACAGTAATAAAATTGCTCAATATCTAAAAGATGACGAAATAAACATAATAGGTTCATGCTGATTAGGAACAAATCGGGTAGCCAGAGAGATGTGTGCTTGATAAATCTGGTAGCCAACAACTTGCCTATCAATAAATCTCTCAATGACATTGAGCTAATCTAAAAACTCCTCTAGGTGAAGATCTTCGTGGAATTTGGTAACTCAGTTAATTTCATAGGCCGATGATACTCGGGCTCAAAATTCTCAAAAGGCTTTGAATGACTAGTTTGTTAAAACGGCACAAGGTGATGGAAGAGGTTCACCGTAGAAGAATTGTTGTCATATGGGATCCTTTCTAAACATGTATTGAAGACCCCATGTTGGATTATAATGCATTGCACAAGTTTTAATAGTTAGCTGATTCTGAATTTCATCGAAGGCCAGAAGCAGACCTGATACTAAGGGTTGAAACTCTACAAGTACAAGGATTGTGAGGTTACAGAGAGCTTAGCATTAATCCGAAACAAGTGAAGAAGAGGAAGACCAATGAAGACCTTTGATGGAAGCCATGAGAAGAGATATGAAGGATTGTGAGGTTACAGAGAGCTTAGCATTAATCCGAAACAAGTGGAGAAATAAGACTTGCAAAGCCGACCCCAAATTGAAGGGTTAAGACTTTGATGATGATGATCATCATCATCATCACTGTGATGCTTGAGCCTTGCCTTTTGCCACCATGATCATTCCATGTGAATTTTTATGAAGAAAGAAGAGAAACTCAACAAGAGCCTAACGCTTATAAAAACAGCCGCACTAAGTGATCACAAGAAGCTAGAATTAGCGAACTATGCAAAAGAAAGCCAAAAAACTAAAGCACTAACTAAATTCAACTTGAATTTCAGAAAAGAGAAGAAATTCTTCAATTCAATAAGAAAATGAAGCATTGATTTTGTTTGAGATGTCCTCCTCAAATTCACCATGCTTACATAGTTGAGCCCAAGTACTAAACATATGACATTGCAGCACTAGGCGGTTTGCTATTTTGACCAAATCATCCTTCAGAATCTCATAGTAGCTAAACCAGCACTTCATGCATTTCATCTGTGTTCTACTAATTTGTAAACCCCTTAATTCTAACACCTTTCTCCAAACTTCCAACCTATCAGTTACTTGTTTTCTTGTTTGTCCAATTAGCACCATACCATTTGCAAAGAAAAGACACCATGAAACCTTATTTTGTATTTTTGTAGTCAATTCATCCATCATCATCATAGCATTATCCCATCTATTTGGGGTCAGCTTTGCTTAAGTCCTGTCAATTCATCCATCATCATCATCATCATGGCTCTATCCCATCTATTTGCAAGCCCTATTTCTCTACTCCTTTTGTATTTGCATAAAGCTCCACTGTGTCCCGCCAGGTCTTCACCGGACTCCCGCTTCTCTTCTTCCTTGTCTTATAGCGTCTCAATCCTTTTTACGGGGTCTGCTTATATTCTCTAATGAACATGTTCAAACCACCTCAAGCAACATTTCCAATAATTACCCATTCTTAATTTTATCCTTTCTTGTTACTTCCCTCATCCATCTCAACATAAGCCTATCAGCCCCATACACCATCTTCCTTGTCGAAGATGGCAAGTCTTACTGTTGTCATATAAAAATTCCTTTCAATCGAAATGGAACTCTCGAGTCGCACAATACTCTGGTTTCTGTTCTACATTTCGTGTAACCTGCATTAATCCTCTATTAGATGTCCTCCTCAAATCCACCATCTGGTAGTAAAATAGAGATTAGATATTGAAATCTATGCCAACGTAGCATTAAATGATTTTCTATTTTGACTAAATCCTCTTCCAAGCAATCATGTTCACCAAAGTTGCACTTCGTATATTCTGTCCTTGTTTTGATAATCTTCAAACGTTTTAACTCTAAAGGACTTTCTCTATAATTTCAGCTTATCATTTACTTGTTTCCTTTTTCGAGCGATTAGTACCCCACATCATTCGCAAACAACATGCACCATGGAATACGTTCTTCTATGCCTATTGTTAACGCATTCATTATTAAGGCAAACAAATAAGGACTCAAGGCAGACCCTTGATGAAACCCAACTTTGACAAGGAACTCATTTCTCTCTCCAAATACAGTTTTTAATCTAGTTACCTCCTTTCATACATGTCTTGGATAATCTCAATATATAACTTCGGGAAGCATTCTTCCTTAGCGTCCACCAAGAAAATGATATAAACTTTTTCATAAGTTTGCGCAACAAGAAAATGATATAAATTGTTGATCTTCATGGCATAAATTCAAACTGGTTCTTTGATACACTTGAGTTCTGCCTTAGCTGTCATTCTACTATTCTCTCCCAAATTTTCATAGACTAGCTCATAAGTTTGATGCCTCGATAGTTGGCATCAAGGTTCAAAATCTTGGTTTTCCGGTAGGTATCGGCCTGATCCAAAACCGTCTGATACATTGGTATGAATACATACCAATAAATATGGGTGGACACATTCAATGAAAAAGAAGGAAAACTGGAATTACTTTTGGAATTATTTTATGGATTGAATCCAGATGAATTACCAAGTGGGCAGTCACCCATGAGGGAAATCCAACTTCAAATCAATTTCATTGCCAGTTCAAGTTTCCAAACCTGCCCCATTATCGTATTAGTCCCTAAAGAATGTGAGGAGTTAGCTTGGCAAGTTCAAGTTCCTTTAAACAAAGGGCTAGTTTGTAAAAGATTGTCCCTCTGAGATTGTCTATGGACAAGTGTCAAATAGTGTACTTGACTTGGTTCCTTTACCAAATCTAAGTCAAGCATGGAGATGTGAAAGCTATTGTCGAAAGGTACAAGAAACTTCATTAAAAGATATATGAAAAGCTACATGAGAGTAACGTCAAATGGACGGAATTGCGTTCCTACGAAAATTTATGGACTTCTTCAGAAAGAACTACACCCTTAATGAAGGTAAGTTGGATCAATGTCTAGATGAAAATTGATGGAAGATTTCCTTCAAAATAGGGGAGAGAGATGCAAATCTTTTAATTTACGACCCATTCATCTCAACGCCACAAGGCTTTACCATCAAAGTGTTACATCTAGGTGGCACTTTAGAAGAGGAAAAAAAGGGAGCATTTTTTGGCCTATGATTTGGGTATAATCTCTTCGGCCATATGAGCCCTAAGCCCAGGAGAAAATATGGTCCAAGTTCAAGACAAGACTTTCGACTAAAGACTCTTTTACCAAGACTTGGATTTCTTCCAAATTTTAATGAGAGAATGAATTTAAGCATCCTTGCAAAGTCCCTAATGACTTTGGAGTGGTAAGATAAATCAGATTCCAATGCATAATAAATTATCACAAGTTAATTACCTTCAAGTTACTATGCATGAATAATGACCTTAGAATCTTACATGTCGTAAGCCTAAAGGTCATTTTTGAAGTTAAATAGTCAAATGGGAACTTTAAGAAGTCATATGGGAAATACAAATCTATTGATATAGCTTTTATTTTCTTAGAACTAAGATATCTTACCTCTACAAAAGACCATGAGTTTTCAAGGTAAAAAGATGATCGTTCATGGTGCTAAAGCTAAAGATCCAATCCATATTGTTCACGAGCGGAAAAATTCCTTAATGACTATCAGATGGCTATTGATAAATCTCTTGCCGCCAAAAATTCCTTAATGACTATCAAATGGCTATTGATAAATCTCTAGCCGCCTCACCATCGATTCCCTCTCCCTCGGATGGAAAATGGCCACCGCCTCCCATTGACAGATTTAAAGTTAACTTTGATGGGGTGAGTTGGGAGGGCCTCGATTATATGCTCGGTAGGCTGGGATTCGGCCATACTTGGAGGAGATGGATGCGGAGATGTTTTTCTTCGGCTTGGTTCTCGGTGTTGATTAATGGAGGCCAGCTGGGTACTTTAAGAGTTCAAGAGGCATCCGGCAGGGGGACCCGCTCTCCCCCTTTCTATTCAATATAATGGGGGAAGCGTCATCTGGGCCTATTGTGCGTGCGAGGAATATGAACCTCATATCTCGGATTCAGGTGGGAGCGCGGGATAGATTCATCTCTCATTTACAATATGTTGATGACACTTTAATTTTTGGAAAGGCTGAGGTTGCGGAGTTCAGAGCGTTAGTGGATGTCCTCTCGATTTATGAGGCAGTATCGGGTCAGCGGATCAATTTTTCTAAGTCTACGATCACGGTATTGGTGTGGATGATTTAATGATGTTAGAGCTTGCGCAGGTGGTCAGTTGTTCGTTTAAGAAGTTTCCGATCAAATATTTGGGACTGCTGTTGGGTCTCAGATATCCCAAGGCTCGTGACTGGCAGCTGGTGGTGCAGAGATTTGAGAATAGATTGTCGTCATAGAAAGGGAAGTTGCTCAGCAGTGGAGGTCGTCTCCTTTTAGTCAAGGTGGTCCGTTCATCACTGCCTATGTTCTATATGTCCATGTTCAAATACCCAGTGGAAGTTATCAACCGCCTGAAACAAATTCAAAGAAATTTTCTGTGGGAGGAGTCGGGTTTGGACAAGCGGTATCATCTGGTGACTTGGGACACTTGCCAGCTGCCGGTTGGCTGTGGTGGACTGGGTATCCGTAGTCTCAAGTGGACCAACCTCGCGATCCTTAGTAAATGATTTTGGAGAGTGAGTCGGGTGGAAGAAAATGAGAGTCTGTGGCGGATGGTGTTGATTGAGGAATATGGGCTATCTATGGGTAGTTGGGGTAGCCGCCTCACGGTACATAGGGGTATGTCTGTGTAGTGGAGAAATATCTGTAGCACTTGGACGCTTTTCTCCAAAGGTCTTCGGTTTTGTTGGGGCTGTGGTACGCGCATTCGGTTTTGGGAGGATATTTGGCTGGAAGGAAGTCCCCTTATGCCTTCCTTTCCAGATATTTATGTCATATCCGTGAACCCTCTTTGGGATGATTGACGAGTTTGTTTCGGATACGCAGGGGGGTAGGATGTGGGAGGTTGCTAAGGGATGATGAGGTTACGTCGTTCTCTTTGTTTATCTAGAAGCTTTATGCGATGCCGCGGAATCCCCAAGGTAGTGATCGGAGGATATGGACCCTGAGTTGTGATGGAACTTTCAGCATTAGTAACTGTTATTGGATGCTTTCGCGTCGTCCGTTGATTAGATTCCAAGGTGCTGGCCTGTGAAAGATGACCATACCGCTGAAAATTAAAGCTTTTGTCTGGACGATGTTTAAAGAAAGAATCCTTATGATAAATCAGTTTATCCGAAGGGGCAAGGATATTGCTAACTGTTGTGTTATGTGGAACATGGGGGAGGAACTTGCTGCTCATCTTTTTCTGCATTGTTAGGGGGCTCATGGCATCTGGTGTGCGATCCTCAAATCGTTTGGCTCGAGCTAGCTTACGGCGGCAACGTCAGAGCTTCAATTCATGATGTGGTCAGCTGTTAAAATGGAGGGTGATCTAGGGGATTACTGGATGACAGCTGTGATGGCCGGATTTTGGATTATCTGGTGCGAGCGAAATATGTAGATTTTCGAAAACATAAGACGGCCTGTGGGGATGATCATGAAGTCGGTCAGAGACCTAGTGTGGCTTTGGGTGCCTAGGGGCGGAACTGGACATAGACACGAATCTTTTACTTGGGACCCGGGCTAAGTGGGTCGGGGCCCTAGTGTGCCGTTTGGCTGTGTTACTGTTTGATCATTGTTCTATCTGTTTTCTTTTCCCAGTTTTTGGTCATGTTTGTATTGGTCTTTCAGCGTCTTGTTGTTTCAATATATCCTATTACTGATCAAAAAAAAAAAAAAAACAGTTAACTTTCATGGAGCATGGTCTTCAGCATCTAAGGCAGCAGGTATAGGTGTCATCACTCGTGATCATAAAGGACTCATCATGGTCTCCATGGCAAAACATCTAAAGCATATTTCCTCCGCTGACTAGTGTGAAGCTCAAGCATTCCTACATGCTGTTCGGTTAGCTTATGAATGCGGTTTTCAAAATGTCTACTTTGAAGGGGACTCACTTCGTGTTCTAAATGGTGTAGCGGACCTATTTGATGAATCCGATCTCTCCTTCACTGTTGAGGATATCAGAGAAGGCCTTACTATTTTTAATACTAGGCTGTGTTCTCATGTCAAGGGATCAGCCAATGGAGCTGCTGATGAGTTAGCTAAGCTAGGATTAGTGTGTGACTGATGAAATCTGGATGGAGGATGCCCCCCCCCCCCTGATTCATTGATGTTGTTATGTTGAATTTTTCTAGTGTCTCTCCGGTTTATACATCAGGATGGCTCGAATCGCCCATTGAGTAGTTTTTTAGCCCACTTCAGTTCAATATATGAGCTACCACTTTGATGTCTAGGATTGCTCACATCCTACACCTTTAATGGTGTAAGACATGGGTCAAAATATCGTCCGATACCGATACGTATCGGTTTTGGACATGGGCGATACGATACATTGCCTATGTATCGTATACCCTCTAAAAAGATGTAATTATCGTTCGATACGGGCAATTTATCGTCCGATAAATCGCCCGTATCGGACGATAAATTGAAATTATCGGACAATAATTTCAATGTATCGTCCGATAATATCAATTTTATTAAAGTAATTTTTTTTTTCAAATTATTGGACGATACGAGCAAATTATCGCCCATATCGTCCGATAATTTCAAATTATCGGACTGAGGCCCCCTTTACTTTTTCACCCGCGATTTAAGCCCCATTTTGGGGTTTTTTGTTTCCCCTTTTTCTTCTTTCCACAGCAATCTTCTTCTTCCCCTGCAAACAAAAAACCTGACCATTTCTTCTTCTTTCTTAGCCACTGAATAGTCACATACTCATATTTTAGCCGGATATTTAAGAAAAGGTATTATTTTCCATCATATAACTTGCATTTTTTTTTTTTAATTCACTAGATCTACCATATTTATGGGTAGATCTATCCAAAAATATGGTAGATCTTAAAATTTTGAATGGATCCCATTCTAGCTATCAAAAATATGCGTAGATCTATTTACTTGCATTTTTAAATTTGTTTTTAAAACTAAGAACTTTTTTTTGTGTTAGTAAATTAAGTTTAAAAAAAAAATTAAGTTTTTATATAATACTTAAAAATAAATTATGTTAGTAATTTAAGTTTTAAAAATAAATTATGTATTTTTGAATTATATAAAAACTTAATTACCCTTTAAAATTAATTTATTTATTATAAACTTAATTTATTTAAAATATAAAAACTTAATTTATCTATTTTATAAAGTTATTTATAAATACTTAATGTGATTGATGTGTCGCGACACATGTGACACATGTGATACACGTGACACATGTGATGTGTCGCGACACATGTGACACATACCCCATAACACATGTGACATAGGTGTTGCGGCACATGTACTTGATGTGGCACATATCCCATGACACATCAATTACACATGTGTCACATGTGGCATGGCATGGGGAATGTGAGACAAGTGTCGCGACACATGTAATTGATGTGTCACATATATCACACATGTGACACATACCCCATGACACATCAATTACACATGTGTCACATGTGTCATGGGGTATGCGACACATGTCACACATACCCCATGACACATTAATTACACATGTGTCGCATGTGGCATGGGGTATGTGACACATGTGTCGCGACACATATAATTGATGTGTCACATGTATCATACATGACACGTGCCATGACACATCAATTACACGTGTCATGGGTTATGTAACACATGTGACACATCAATTACACATGTCAAACACACCCCATGATGCATGTGGCACATCAATTTCAAATAAATATGATTTTCAAATATTTTAAAAATTAGAATAATATGATTTTCTAATATAACAATATTTTCAAAATTAGAATAATATCAACTAAATACTATTTTCAATATTTTTAGAATAATATGAAATAAATATGGTAAAATATAATCTAATATTTAAAAAAAAAATAATAATAATAATATCAAATTAATATAACAATATTTTCAAAATTAGAATAATATCAACTAAATACTATTTTCAATATTTTTAGAATAATATCAAATAAATTTGGAAAAATAGAATCAAATATTTTAAAAATAAGAATAATATCAAATAAAATTTTAAAAATAAAAATAATATCAAATAAATTTGATAAAATATAATCCAATATTTAAAAAAAAAGAATAATATCAAATTAATTTTCAAAAACTAGAATAATATCAAATAAATTTGGTAAAATATAATCTAATATTTTTAAAAAAAGAATAATATCAAATTAATTTTCAAAAATTAGAATATTATCAAATTAATTTGGTAAAATATAATCCAATATTTTAAAAATAAGAATAATATCAAATAAATTTTCAAATATAATCTATAATTTTTAAAAATTAGAATAATATCAAATAAATTTAGTAAAATATAATCTAATATTTTAAAAATAATAATAATATGAAATAAATTTTCAAATGTAATATAAAATTTATAAAAATTAAAATAATATCAAATAAATTTTATTTTCAAGTGTAATCTAAATGTTTTAATTTAATCCAATTGTTTGCTCATTCATGCAGGTGAAATACATAAATATGATACAATCATCAAATCCAGCCAGGCAATACGACATAGCAACAGATGGTGATAGACTTTGAATACAATGCAAACTTTGTGGAAAAAAATTACTGTATCACACAGTTGAAGGAGCATTTAGCTCACGTTAAGGGAGAGACAAAAGGGTGTCCCAGTATACCCAAAGAGGTGCAAGAAGATGTCAGAGCCAGTTTACAGGCGGCTGAGGAAAAGAAAAAAACAAAAGCCGATCGAGATAGAGAAATGTATGAGAGAATAAGGAGGGGAGATCCAGAGTTTCCTGCAGCTGGATCTGAAGATGATGAGGATGAACAGACAGCGAGAGCCACGAGGGAGAGTGCTAGAGAAGCACGATAGCGACGAGGTCTGGAAGAAGCCGGTTATCGATTTCGGTCCAGGTTGGGGGCCCATCCATACCTGTTGGTGGTAGTGGATTTAGTCATAGGCCACATGTTATTGATGATGAGCAGGATATTCATGAGATTGCTGGGTTAAGTAGGTCAACATCAATGAGGGAGACCAGGCCGTCTACTATAGGTCGTACTACAGATCCCATGGATCCGTTCATGTATCGGACAGAAAGCTCCAAGCAAAGTAAATTGAGTACAATTTCACTGAAAAAATGGGGGAAGAGGCTTGGAAAATCGATTACAAAGTTCGTGATATACAATCACATTCCAAGTCAAATTGTGGAGTTGTCGTACTTCAAAAGTATGATTGATACAAGTGCAGAAGCTGATCCAAGAGTCAAAAAGTCTTCTGCATACGAGGTATCTGGGCCCTTATTAGATGATGAGTACAAGGAGATAGGAGCTTATGTGGACAGCTTCCACGAAGTATGGGATGAGAGAGGTTGCACAATTATGTGCGATAGATGGACCGATCCCACAAGGAAGAGTTTGATCAACTTTTTAGTCTACAACGATGTTGGGATAGTATTTTTAAAATCAGTTGATGCTTCTAAACACGCGAAGACGGTTGATTACCTCTTCCAACTAATGGATAAGGTAGTTGAAAATGTTTGAGAGCACCGAGTTGTGCAGGTAGTAACAGACAATGCCGCCAATTACAAAGCCGCAGGAAGGCAGTTAATGTTGAAGAGACGTCACTTGTACTAGACTCCGCGTGTCGCTCATTGCGTGGACCTCATTCTTGAAGATTTGTGAAAGAGAAGCAAGACACAGACAACTATTCAGAAGGGAAGAGTAATTACTTCCTACCTATACAACAGTGACCAAGTTGGAGAATTTGATGAGAGACTTCACCAAGAATGAGCTACTCCGGCCTGCGATTACATGATTTGTAATACAATTTCTAGCCCTACAGAGCTTGGTTAGATATAGGCATGAGCTTAAAAATGATCAACTCCGAAGAATGGACAAAACATGAGTTAGAACTCCCACAAGCAAAGAGACATGTTTGCCATGAAGTTGCTAACCAGATCTACAGCCCCCAATTTTGGACAGATGTTGACCACCTGATCGCCATCACTACCCCGTTGGTGCAAGTGTTGAGGTTGGTAGATAGCCATGACAAACCAACGATGGGATATGTTTACGAGTCGATGGATAAAGCAAAATTGGCTATTAAAATCAAATGTCCTACAAAATATAAACGATATTGGGCAATCATCGACAAAAGGTGGGATGCATAATTCCACCAGTACTTACATGCCGCAGGTATAACATGCTAAACTACTTATGTAGTGATTTTTATTTATTACTTTTCATATTATTCATTGTTTCCATTTATTGATGAGATTGCTCATATTTGATGTATAACACACTACTTGAATCCGGCTTTCCAGTATACGCGACGCTTCGAGTTGAGTAAGGCCGTTGAAGTGTATAGCGGTTTGCTCAATATGATCCAACGAATGCTCCTTGGCGGAGCAAGGTTAAGCCATAAGAGATGTGAGTAATCATAGCTTATAACTAATAAGTCAAGTGTCATATGATCTGTTTATTGATATGTGGGTTATTGTATTCCATTTTTATAGATTGACATATTCCACAAGAGACATGGGTCATTTGGGACTCCGTTGGCACAATCCCAAATCAAGTACGATAAACTCGCTGATTGGTGGATGCATTATGGAGGTGATGGCCCGATACTGAGGCGGGTTGCAATGAGAGTTTTGTCGCAAATATGTTCCTCGTCCAACTGTGAGCGAAATTGGAGCACCTTCTCTCTCATTCACACGAATACAAAGAATAGGCTAACTATGGAACGATTGAAAAAGTTAGTCTACCGCCACTACAACATGCGATTAAGGCTCAAGAATATGCAGAAGACCAACCGTGATAAGCAATTATATGAAGTCTTAGTTCATACAAGTTTTATTTGATGTAATTGATGAGGCATATACTAATTCATCTATCATATTCTACCTTACAAATAATGAATATTTTGATCTCATCCAGTTGGATTATATTCACAGAGGATGACCCTTTGAATTAGTGGATCGAAGAGAGAGAAGAGTCAGTGTTAGATACTGAGGGCACCGCATGGCTGGATAATGCTGAAAGAGTAGCGAAGGAGCAGGTTTCCCAACTGTCAAAGCGGAAAAGAAGATTGAATCGTTATTCAGTGGTTGGATCTAATAACGAAACGCAGCCCGATAATGATAATGACGATGATGGGGGTGATGATAGAGGCGATGAAGCTCACGCTGGTACTAGTGATGGAGCGGATGATGTTAATCCTTATTCTTATGGAGGAATTGCTGCATGGGATGACAAGCCGGTAACAATGTATGACCACCACAAGGTCCATAAGATGATGTGGGTTATATGACTTTTAGCTTCGGGGAATTTAGTTTGCAAAACACCGAAGATTCAGCAACCAGTAACCCATACTATCAGCCTCAACCAACCTCCCCCGGGTCATATGCCTTCGTTGGTTAAATTTTTAGAGGACCAACCTTCACCTATTGCACTGAGCCATATCCATCGCTAATGCCTTAGTTTCAAGGGGCACATATGATCATGGGTATCAATATGGCCAACAATATAAGGAAAGCTCGCGCACCAATGATGATAATCACGAGGGCCAAAAACCACCACGAAATTCAATGTGACTTTAAAATAAATTTTTCATGTACAATATACCTTTTAATTTTGATCATGAGTCATGTACAATGAAATTTAGGTTATGCGTTGATAAAATTATAAAATATGCATCAAATAAGCCTTAAATAAATTTTAAAAAAAGTTAAAATAAATAGAAAATCATTAAATTTATTTTTTAAAATTTTTTGGAGATTTTTTGGGATTTTTTGGAAAAAATAAAATAAAATTTCAATGTATCAAACAAATACATTCAATGTATCACCGATACATTGAATGTATCGGCCAATACTCGGTACGTATCGTCCTGGAGGTCAGGACGATACAAACCGGAAAACCGGTATTTTGACCCATGGTGTAAGATTATTAAAATGTCAGTTATGCCCCATTATTCTTCTGCCTCCTCAGGATCTTCATCATCATAATCTAGGATGCAAATTCGATAACCGAACCGGACCGGACCAAACCGAAACCAATTTCTTGGGTTTTCGGTTCAGTTCAGCCTGAACTGATGCCAAACCAAAATGAATCAGTTTTGGTTTCGATTAATCCATATTTTAAAATATCAAACCCGAAACCAAACAGATTTTTCAGTTTTGGATCAATTTCATCATCCTATTTAACCGGTTTTTGGTTTTGGCCACCCAAAACTGAAACCAAACCGATTCAGGAATCGGTTTTGGGTCCGTTCAGTACCGATGTTTCGATTTTTGGTACAAAAATTGCACCCCTACCATCTTCACGATAATAATAATAATAATAATAATAATAATAACGACAATGATAATAATAACTATACCAAATATTCATTTCTCATATCTTAAAAATTATTAACTAATAACTAGAATAGAAACAAATGTAATAAAAAATTAAAAATAGAAAAGAAAAAAAAATCATTAACTAATAACTAGAATAGCGACATTTGAGGAAAAAATTGCAAGAAGACCTTAAACTTACATAATAGCACATAATAGTGGTAGTAACAATGAAAGCAACAAAAATAAAAGATCTTGTAAGAATTTAGCTTCATCAATGCCTAAAATGTGGAAATATATTTAGCTTCATCAATGCCTAAAATGTGGAAATATATATATATATATTCAACAAATCCCGAGTGATATGGTACAGCAGGTGCAACTGGAGGTGTAGGTGGCATCTGCTGATGGTTATTTGCTACCAATAATGTTGCCTGCTGAGCCATAGTATTTTTCATGGCTTCCATAGTATGCATCATCTTTTGTCTTTCCTCTCTCTCTTCATTTCTTTCTTGGGTTCTCACCTCCGAAACACTTCTTCCCGAAATCTCTCTATTACCCAACGAAACTCTATTGGAAGTAGTTGGAAACTCATCCCCACTTCTCAAATTCCTACCTTAAATTAAAGTGCGAAAGCTACAAATAGTTATTCACCGTGTATTACGATAATTCATATTAGTTTTGATTTCGAAGTTCACACGCGCACATCTCTTTACCTCTTACTGATGTCACATGCTCACTTATCACATTTCATACTCACACACACATCTTTCTCATTTTATATATATATATATATATATATATATATTGTGTTGACTAATTTAGAAACCTCTCAACACCTCAATCTTCCAATTCAAAAAACCAACACATAAGATTCATGAACACATCTTAATCAAAAAATGGAGCCTACGCCACAGCATTGCTGTCGTTCATCAAAACTCTAAAGCAGTATCATCATCTAGGGATGCAAATTCGATTAACCGAACCGAACCGAAACTTATTTTTAAGGTTTTTGGTTCAGTTCAGCCTGAACTGAAGCCGAAACAAAATGAATCAGTCATACCTAACTGGTTTCCGGTTTCGGCCACCCAAAACTGAAACCAAACCGATTTGGAATCGGATTCCGTTAAATCGGTTGTCGGTCGGTTCGGTACCGGTTTTTTGGTCGGTTTCGATTTTCAATACAAAACTTGCACCCCTACCATCATATGATAATAATAACTCCCCCAAATATGTCATGTCTTCTTAGTTCTTAAGCATCATTAACTAAGAAAAAAAAAAAAAAAACAAATAACAATAATCATTAACTAAACTAAATAACAACATTTGAGGAAGATACTGCAAGAAGACCTTAAACCCACATAATAGCAAATAATAATAATAATAATAATAATAAAAGCAACAAAAAGATAAGATCTTGTAAGAATTTACCTTCATCAATGCCTTAAATGCGAAAAAAAAATTGTGTCGACGAATTTAGAAACCTCTCAACACTTCAACCTTCCAATTCAAAAAAACCAACACAAAAGATTAATCAACACATCTCAATCCAAAATAGGAGCCTATGCCAGAGCATTGCCTTCATTCATCAAAAATCTAAAGCAGTATCATCATCATCTAGGGATGCAAATACGGTTAACCCAACAGAACTGAAACCGTTTTTTTTTTTTGGTGGGGGGGGGGGGGCCGGGTTTCGGCTCCGTTCAGCCTGAACCGAAGCTGAACCAAAATGAATCAGTTTCGGTTTCGGTTAACCATTATTTTGATATATTGGAAGTGAAACCAAACCGTTTTTTCGGTTTCCATTCGGTTTTTTCATTTTCTTAATTTTTCGCGTTAGGTCAGTTTCCTCATCCTACCTAACTGGTTTCTGTGGTTTCGGGTTTGGTCGGTTCGACACCGGTTTTTTGGTCGGTTTCGATTTTCGGTACAAAACTTGCACCCCTATCATCTTCATCATCATCATCATAATGTTAATAGTAATAATAATAATAATAATAATAACTACTACCCCAAATACTTCATATCTTCTTAGTTCTTAAGCATCATTAACTAAGGAAATAAAATAGTAAACAATAAATATCATTAACTAACAACTAGAACAACAACATTTGGGGAAGATATTGCAAGAAGACCTTAAACATAAATAATAGCAAAGTAACAATAATAGTAACATTTAAAGCATAAAAATAAAAATAAAAGAACTTGTAAGAATTTACCTTCATCAATGCCCAAAATACAAAAAAAAAAAAATCTTGCCGACGAATTCAGAAACCTCTCAACAATTCAAAAAACCAACACAAAAGATTAATCAACAGCTTCCATTCGAAACACGGAGCCCACGCCAGAGCATTGCCTTCGTTCATCGAAAATCTAAAGCAGTATCATTTGAACTGAAGTGGTTTTTAATCTGAATCTGCAGAGTTGCGCATCAAAATAAACCGAATGAAGTGAGTATTCTTAGGGTTTCATCCACAAAAACAGAGATTTACAGAGAAAAAATCTCGATTTTTGTTGGATAAAAAGAGGGTTTTTAGGAGGCTTTCTGCAACTCCATTGAAGACTACCTATAACAAAGTTAGAGGATTAGCTGTTAAAAGAGGAGACCTCTTATACATGGATTTAAAGACCGATATATATCGACATATCGGCCGAGTCCCAGGCCGATACATATTGGATATATCAAATATGTATCGGCCAAACTTTTCACTCCAATACTCAAATAATGTTTGGGCATCTCTATTCACGCCCACGTGTGCAACCCCTTCAAAATCATTGATTACTTTCGGATCAAATGATGGAAATTGTGTCTCGCCTATGGATCAAAATATCGGAATTCTGATACATATCATCCTGAACTCCAGGATAATACGTATCGCATATCGTCCAATACATTTAATATATCGGCGATACATTGAATGTCTCATTTTGATATGAATTTATTTTTTTTTAAGAAAATCTCAAAAACACTTGTACATCAAATTATCGGACAATAATTTCAAAAATTATCGCTTGATCTGTCAAATTATCGTCCGTATTGGACACATACAATAGTTTGAATGTATTGTCTGATAATTTGATCAAATGAGGTCCATATCAATCTGTCAAATTATCAGACAATACATTCAAAATATCGTCCGATAATTAGATTATTTTGGTGGGTACCCGAAAAAATTATTTTTATCATATCGGAAATCCTAAAAAACGATACATATTGGACGATTCGTATCGGTATCATCCGATATTTTGACTCATGATTTTACCTTGATCTTCCACACGATGGATCCTAAGATCATATCACACTATCAAACGGTCAATTTCTTATTCCACATGTCACATATTCTCAAAAAATGTCCCTTGAATCATATCACACTCAAATGGGATTTTAGGGCTATTTTTTGAGAATATGTGACACTTGTAATAAAAAATTGATTATATGATAGATGCGCAATGATCTTAAAATCTATTGTAGACGATTGAGGTGAAATATAATCTCTATCATCTAATTAAAAACAATCAATGATTGTCAAGAGATTTGCGAGGTGGGAACAAGTGGGTGCAAAGAGAGGTTCCCAATGTCTTTTGTCTTATCTAATCTCTATAAATTTATTACTCTCCTTTCATTACACCTACTTTCTAGGAGTAGAAAAATGAGGAAGAATGTCTTTTCGTCTTGGATCCACCCACCAAATTTTTGAGCTCACTAACGTTGAAACAAATTGACTGCATGGAATCAGACAATGGAGATTATTTATCGCCTCAATCGTTTCATACGATGGATCTTGAAATTATAGGCTTATTATCAGACGACCGATTTTTTATTTCATGTGGTACACACCCAAAAATAATAAATTTAAAATCAAGTTTGAGCATACACATAATGTTAAGATCACTTTTCTGAAATATGTGCCACGTGAATAAAACACTGGCCGTCTGATGGTGTGACCATAATCTCAATCATGTAAAAGATTTGAAGGATAAATAATCTCCATCTCTTAATTTAACGCACTCAATGTGTTTCAACGTGAGTGAACTCAATAATTTGGTGGGTGCATTTAAAGGTACTCAGTGAATAATCTCTCAAAAAACTAATAATTCGCTCACTCTCATTCTACCTAACCAAAATGGGAGACTTGGTGTAAATTGCATAATCTCGTGAGCTATGAGTCTTTGAAGTTCAAACATAAGTTGACGTCACCTCTCCCGTTAAAAAAAAAAACGGTAAAATTTAATTTTTTGAAAATAGTAGTAAACTAAGAATAAGAATGGACTCACCATCACGTAAAAATATGAGAGAGAAAATGGAAGGCACATGTCATTTTCATACGGCCCCAATGCACCATTATTGGCTGTACCCTTTAGTAGAAGTCATAGGACGTATGGGCAAAAATAAAAGATATGTCCCACCACCTGCCCATCTTCTTTTGGAGCTACTAAATAAACCACTCTAAAAAATAGAAAAGAAAAATCTATTCACTGGTTTTCTCAAAAGTTCTCCCCTTCATGATAGAGTTAGTATTATGTGTGAGGTCGTATTTTTTTCCTTTTTCTAATAACTTAGCGTTTCCCAAGCTTTCCTCTACCCTTAGATATTGGGACCCTACCCCAAATTAGTAAATAGGAATCAAAATGAAACCTATTAAAAAAAAATCTTGTGTCACAAAGCTATTAAAGACTTGACTGACAAGAAAGTCTTATTTTGAACCCAAAATTAGGTGGCCAATGGCAGCCACAGTGCTCGCCTATGCTCGGGGTCGGCCCTACTTACACTTGAATTAATTCCTAAGTGATGCCTTATATGTTGGTACACTTTTGAAATCTTATAGCCATCGATTGAGATGTGTACAGGGCAAGCCAACATGTCGATGGGAAATATTAGGCGAGAAGCATTTTTCACCCAATGATTTAACCATTTATGTGAATTGAAAAATGTAATACACGTAAGTGCACGAGTCGTATCATAGTAAACGGGTGCAGAGTATAAGGTCGTTCTCTCAAGGATTTTAAATAGATTTTTAAAAATGAATAATTATCAATCATAGATCTTCCTTAGAATTATCACAATATTAATCTAGCTTAACAAGTTCGATAAATGTAAAAAAAGAATAACTAAACTAGATAATATTAATTAAAGAAAAACATGCAAGGTTTCTTTGGCTATCATCTATGAGTTCAGATCTAAATGGTAGAATGTTAGAGACAAAAACAACATAAAGATTAAAATCAATTAAAACTTTACGAAATATTAAAATAATTAAATCGGTGTAAAATTCACAAATGAAAAGAATCAAAACATTCAATGTATTAAAAATATATCTAATCACAATGAATTAAAGATTCAGATTTTTGTATTAAAAATAAAATTATGGTACATAATCATAAATCTAAGATCATGAGAAAAACTTAACTAAATCCCATATCTCGAATTGATTATTAGATCCCGAAAACGGCAAAAGCATCTAGGCGTAAAAATCATAAAGACATCTACTAATATTTCAACCACAGATCTAACTTTCTCATATGGGATTCATTAAATCCTAAATCTCTAAAAAATTAGTCATACATTTCAATAAGAACAATATAAATAAATAAAATAATAGTATTAAACTTTATTAAAATACTGAAATTTAGCGTCACTAGCAAATGGAAGAAGGAAGCTGAAAAAGTAAAAACTGCTAACAAAAATAAGATTCCTGGCCCTAATTTTAATTATGACTTATATAGGGTCTTAGTTCGAAACCCTAAAACCCTAAGATCTAGATCGATCGATTGACTCCAAAATTCGATAATTCGATCGATCGATTTTGGATAGAGTTCTACCGTATTACAGTTTACTTAAATTCGATCAATCAATTTCATAATTCGATCGTTAAATTATGGATAGAATCAGGTACAAAATTTCTTCTTTGTGACTCACTTAAATTCGATCGATCTATTTCGCAATTCGAAAAATCGATTCTGAGCAGAGTTCGCTATGAAACTTTCTTCTGTAGGCTTCGATCAATCGATTCCAGATTTGATCAATCACTTTTCTACTAATTTATGTGTTTGATGCCCTCTTGGTTCTACATTAAGACGTATATTGTCTTTATACTCATTTATACTCGTGAATTGATCCAAGGGTCATAATTTCCTAAAAGCATTAAAACTCCACAGAAACTGTTAGATTGCTCTCACTGCACGGCTAAATGTACATCTTAGGGTGTGAAATATCATCATATTTCAACACTTATCGACCACCTCTAGCCATCGATTGACCACCATTTTTTGGCTTGAGTTAGTATTTTTTTTTTATGGGTACAATTATTTCTCACCCATTTTCGGAGTAAGGACCACACAATTTTTTACGGACGAAAATTATTGGCTGATTTGAATTAAACAATGAAGATTTTTTTTTGTTCCAATCTTCCCAACAATAGATATTAAGATCATGGTGGTCAAATGTTGATTCCACATGGCACATGTCCTTAAAAGTGAAGGTCAACTCCTTTGCCTATGATCTAGGTCACTTTTGGGGATGTTTGCTATGTGGAATCAACATCTGACCGTCAAATAGGTGTGACATGATCTTAAGATTTATTTTTTGGAAGATTGAGACAAAAAACAATCTCTATCGTTTGATTCAAATCAATCAAGGGTTTTCGTAATCAAATCAATCAATGGTTTTCGCCTGTAAAAAATTGTGTGATCTTTACAATGAAAATGGGTGAGAAATAGCCATACCCTTTTTTGTAGGGTGGATTACCCAGTCGGGTCCCAACTCTTTGTAATATACCCACCGGTGTCCCAACTTCATGAAATGACCCAGCAGAGTCTTGACCCTAAACTTTCTTTTATTATTTACCTGCAAGGGTCTGAAAAATCTGCACATGTATTTTTTTTAATTTAAGTTAAACTATAGAGGACCAAAATACCCTAACATGAATTTACTAAAACACCCATCCTTTCATAAGTAGAAGGTTGGTATTTTCTCTGCTATTCATCTTCTTCATGTTGACGATTTTGAGTTTTCTCTTCTCTTCATCTTCTTCTTGTAAAGATAGCATATTCCCTTCATTTTATAGTACGAAAAAACTCAGCGCTGCTTGCTGCTCCATTATTTGAACTAAGTATGTCTGGGTAGCTCTTATTTTGAAGATATGAATCTTTATTAAACCAATGAGCAGAGATCTGTAAACCCTCCTCTCTTGCCGCTGATTTTCATAAACATTGAAAGCATTAGGATCCCATATAGCTCCAACCCCCTCTTCCCTTCATCTTATTCTCTGCTGACAAAGCAAGAAGGAGAAGTGTGTTGATGCCGGCTCTGCAAACCTTTAACATTGGCTGACGTTGTATCTTCTTCCGATCACGTACATCTAAGATTTTCTGCGTGCACATCTCCAGAAGTCCGATAAACTCATAAGAGCAACTCATAAAATATTGTGATAGTAATGTTGCCCTAAATGTTCAACCTTTCTTTTAATGAAGGACTTGTTTGAGCTATATACAAATATAGTAATGTTGCCCTAAATGCTAAATCTTTATTTTAATGAATGACTTATTTGATGTAGTTAGAAATGTAATAATACTGTCTTAAATGCTTAACCTTTGTATTAAATGTTTGTTTGAGGTAGATAAAAATGTAATAATACTGTCATAAATGTTTAACCTTTATATTAAATGCTTGTTTGAGGTAGATAGAAATGTAGTAATGTTGTCCAAAACTCATAAATACTTATTTTTAGAGATAATTACTAATCGGGATAATTATCTCACATCAGTACATTATTATTTGATATCAGTCCTTTGATGTTCTGACATCAGTACTTAACAGTATTTTGTAACTCATGTAGGTTAGAATGTAGTTTCATTCTGAGAATGAGCCTGATATCAGTCCTGCAATATCTCACATTCGTATATTATTGTCTGATATCAATTCGTTAATGTCCTCACATCAGTACATTATTGTCTAATATTAGTCCTTTGATATTCTCACATCAGTACTTGACAGTATTTTGTAACTCATGTCGGTCAGTGTAGTTTAATTCTGAGAATGAGCTTGATATCAGTCATGTACTTTCTCACATGAATATATTATTGTCTGATATCAATCCCTTAATGTCCTCGCATTAATACATTATTGTCTGATATCAATCCCTTAATGTTCTCACATCAGCACTTGACAGTATTTTGTAATCCATGTAGGTCAGAATGTTGTTTAATGCTTACAATGAGTCTAATATCAATCTTACATTGTCTCACATCAATATATTATTATTTGGTACCAGTCCCTTAATGTTCTCACATAAGTACTTAATAGTATTGAATGACTTGGTCTCATATGAGTCACTCACAACAAACTGTTAATGTCATTAATTTTCAGAAAAATGACAGTTAATATTAGGAAAATTTGTTTATTGTTGTAAGTATATTTATTAATTTTTTGTATGAATTATGTTAGGTCTTTTATGAGACTGTCGTAGTCTTCAAAGAGGTCATATTTGTCTAAGACTGGTCTTGTGGTTGAATTCACTCATGGTAAATTGTAAATGCATTTAGTTTTTTAAAAACTCTCTGACACATGTTCATAAATGAATTATAATGTAATATTATAAATTATACACAGGGGGAAAAATTTTCATGTTTTACCCTTAGGGTCTCTACTCTGATAGTTGTTTTATCGCCTGTGGAGCTTGAAGCTCTTAGTTTAACTACAGTGAAGTCTTTTCTTCGGCTAATAGATATTCTTCCAATCAACGAACTGATATATATATTAATAAAAAAAATTTGATTATGAGTCTGAGAGGCTCTCCATTGGCGGCCGTTCTGTTGGTTTTTCCTTGTAAGAAATATCCGTTTTACTTGGTTTTAAGCATGTTGGAATTATCCTTGAAACTCTGGGAGAAGGTCCAAATGTCGAAAATGAAGACATTAATTTCTTTTATATGAGATATTTTGGTCGAGTAGGTAGTATTAGTGTCAATGAAATAGAAAAGGCAGTGACTGTTGCTAGTATAGAGAAAAAGATAGTCGATTTTACTCATCTCACCTTATTACATATTCTTGCGATATTCATGATACTGAATAGCTTTAAGAAAATTGAAGAAACGTACGTGAGATTAGTCTATAATATCGAGTACTTCAACAGAATTGCATGGGGATGGGTTACTCATACATATTTGTTAAACTCTCTTCAATCTGCCGCTTTAAAGTTTAAGAGGAGCGATGTGCATACCAATCTTGATGGATGTATCTTTGCATTACAGGTTAGCCATTGTCTTTGTGAATGTTATCTATTTACACACCGTTTACCATATAATAGACATATTCCCTAACAAATCTTTAGTTTGTGATTTATTTTAGATTTGAGCACACGAGCACTTCCCGACCATAGTACCGACTTCAATTATCGATGATTTTCCAAGATATATGAAGTATACCTCAGTAAAAAGTCATCATCGAAAGTATTACATTACGGAGCTTAATAATCCTAAGGTATTATTAGTGTAAATCTCAACCAATTATATTTAATAACTTTGAATAAATGAAGAAGTCGCTTATTCCGATAACTTGGTCTCACCCTCCTGGTAACATATCCACAGATAATTCCAAATTTTGAATTCACTGATCGTGAATTATTAGAAGAGGTGATCCAGGATGGGATTAATGATTATGTTGGCTGCGAATTCAATCGTCTTCAACTCCTAGAAATGTCTTCCAAAGAACAAGGTAGTCGCATCACAACGTTGGAGAAGTCCAACAACAAATTTGTTAAACAAGTTCGAAGACAGAAGAAGTTAAACAGTGTTCTAAGAAAGGGCCTAAGATTGTTAGAGTTGGAGATTATAATTTTAAAGGTAAGCTACTTATTATAAATTATTATTATTTATTACAATATTTTTAAAATCTAACTGATAGATTAATATTGCAAAACAGGGCCAACGTAAAGAGTACGATTTCAAATTCTCTCTCAATCGCAATAAACATGTGGGAAGGAGAAATTTTACTGAAAAGAATAACGCCCAAAATATAAGTCCTCCCACTAACCCACCGAGGGATAGGAAAGTGAAAGGCAAAGAAAAAGTGCAAATCCCTCGGGAGAGCGACGCAAAGGTCAAGGAAAAAATGCAAGTCCTTCGGGATTGTGACGTCAAGGGCAAGGAAAAAGTGCTAATCCTTTGGGATAGTGACGTGAAAGGCAAGGAAAAAGTGTAAGTCCCTCGGGATACTTGTAACCAAAATAAGGCTAGTCAAAATGTATGTATGCCCATGAAATTAGAGTCGATCACTATTGACCCTCGTACTGATGAAACGGGTCGTACTTCTAAGATAATAGATAATGGGAAGAGGAATTATGAAAAAATATTTATAGAAGATGAGTGTGAATTGCCTCGTGTATCATTCGAAGGCAATAAGGATGATCATCCAATACATACGCGCGTCCTCAAAAGAAGATGAGGGAGAAATTACTAATGTAGATAATGAAGAGCATATGTCTTTCGTTATTGTTACCGATGAAATGATACGAATTTCAAAGATGCTAGCCGATCAAACGTCCATGAAAGAAGACGATAATCGAGAATTTGTCAGAGAGATGAGAGAAGAATCTGTAAAGGAAACCAGAGTTACATCAACACTCGATAATAATAAAAAGGAACCACTTGGCATTAATGAAACCAAGTCAGCGGGCGTAATGGATACTTACAAGCGAGTGTGGGCTAGTTTAAGAGGCCGAATTATTCCGTAAACGACATCGGTAAATAATTTTGAGGGATCTTCGCAAACCCCATTACCACCAGCCACTTAATCTTGTCAATCAACCCCATAAGGTCAATCTTCCGAATGTCCACTCCCAAACACTCGTACCTCCACAATGGGTAATAAACAAATCCTCAAAAGCAACTCCGGAGAAGATGGAAAGGTGATCTCTGCAAATGCTGAAATTAAAAAAATTTGTGCTTTTAAGAGTGTAAGTTTTCAACGTATTTAATCGTAGGATATACATGCAGGAAAGGTCGAAGAGAAAAAGGTCTGGTACTAAATCTACAACTTACAGAGTGTAAGTTTTCAACGTATTTAATCCTCATTTCCTTCTTCCTCTCTAGGCACGTCATCTCTTTCTTCTTTCCATCCCTTTTAGGTTGCTCGATGTAGGAACTCTAGGTCCTTTAGGTGGCTCTAGGTTTCCCGTCACAACCTACGATATTATACATGTGTATATCAGTCAAACAAGGCATGATAGACATACATAGTATGTCTATTATAAAATCACATATTCTGTATCCATTAATTGATTAAGAAATATAGAATAATACCTCAAATTTCTGAAACTTCCACCAGTAGAAGTTCGTGTCCGAACGCGAAATCTTTAGAGACAAATATTTTAATAGCAACGGCCACTCGCTATTGACGTTTTTATGAATCCCGGTGAAATTTGAGGAACGTGCTCAAATGCCCATACATATAAGAGAATTGTGCAGTCTAACACACAATACCTCGCCCCGCCAACAGAACGCGTAGCTGCATGTACGAAATGGAGCAAGTAGGTGTAAACCACATCCCTCAATTATGGTCATCGAAACTATGAAGATCATTCGCGGGATTGATGTACTCACAATCGATCATGTGGTGAATATTAGGGAGGAGGAAGTTCGCTAACATATACAAGTTCCCAAGCCGGATGAAGTCGTCATCGGATAGGAGAGGAGGGCTGACTCAATTAGAGCCCTCGTGACCAACTGCCCGGCTGCCACTCCGCCAAATAAGCGCTCTATAAAAGTAGGCACACCTTCAGGAGCTGTCGGCATTGAATGACTGGCCGATGCGGAAGGGGAACCAACTTTCAATCCTAAAATCTTTCTCACATCGTTCCGGACGAACGGAACAACATGCTCTCCTATTGTGAAAGTCTCATTCTCCTAATCGAATCCTCAGACAATAGCGTGTACAAGCTGCCTGGATTGCATGACGGATTCGCTAATCCACCACAAATGTCAGAAACAACTTGACTAGAGGAGGAGCTCTTTCTTGGCACTGCTTAATTGATGGTACCATCGAGCCAGTTTTCGACAGTTAATTGCACCTTTTATGGATTGCTTTTCATCCTTGTCGACTTTCCATTTTCCTTTCCTAAGTCTTTTTACCATTTTCTTTTTAGCTTTAAATCCGAACTGAAAAACAGAAATAAGAAGATTTTCATATGTTAGATGACTAATACAAGATCGATATAAGTCACTATAATACATTAAAGGACTTATGTGAGAATATTAAATGACTAATATTATGCAATAATATACTGATGCCAGACAGTATATGACTGATATCGGACTTATTGTCAGCATTGAACTACATTACAAGCAATTACAAAATATTATAAATTACTGATGTGAGCACAATAGAGGACTAATATCAGACAATAATGTGCTCATGTGAGACAATACATGACTGATATTAGACTCATTGTCAACATTGAACTAAGTACTGTTGTGAGCATAATAGAGGACTGATATCATACAATAATGTACTGATTGCAGACAATACATGACAGATATCAAACTCATTGTCAGCATTGAACTACATTATGAACAATTATAAAATACTATAAATTACTGACGTGAGCACAATATAGGACTGATATCAGACAATAATGTGCTCATGTGAGACAATACATGACTGATATCAGACTCATTGTCAGCATTGAACTAAGTACTGTTGTGAGCACAATAAAGGACTGATATCATATAATAATATAATGATATCAGACAGTACATGATAGATATCAGACTCATTGTCAATATTGAACTACATTATGAGCAATTATAAAATACTATAAATTATTGTGCGAGCACAATAGAGGACTGATATCAGACTATAATGTGCTCTTATGAGACAATACAGGACTGATATCAGACTCATTGTCAGCATTGAACTAAGTACTGATATGAGCACAATAAAGGACTGATATCATACAATAATGTACTAATGTCAGACAGTACATGACAGATATCAGACTCATTGTCAGCATTGAACTACATTATGAGCAATTATAAAATACTATAAATTACTGTGTGAGCACAATAGAGGACTGATATCAGATAATAATATGCTCATGTGAGACAATACATGATTAATATCAGACAATAATGTACTAATGTCAGACAGTATATGACAGATATCAGACTCATTGTCAGCATTAAACTATAATATGAGTAATTATAAAATACTATAAAGTACTGATATGAGCATAATGGTGGACTGATATCAGACAATAATGTACTAATGTCAGACAGTACATGACTGATATCAGACTCATTATCAGCATTGAATTACATTATGAGCAATTATAAAATAATATAAAGTACTGATATGAGCACAATAGAGGGCTGATATCAAATAATAATGTACTAATGTCAGACAGTACATAATTGATATCAGACAATAATGTACTGATGTCAGACAGTACATGACTGATATCAGACTCATTGCCAGCATGAAATTATATTATAAGTAATTATAAAATAATATAAAATACTGATATGAGCACAATAGAGTATCGATAAAGAATATAACGATATCGATAAAGACATATCGATATCGTATAATAATGTATCAGACGATGTCGATAAAGACATGATGTATATCGAACTTATTATTGTTAGCATTGAACTATATTATGCGCAATCACAAAATACTATAAAGTATTGATGTGAGAATATTAAAGGACTGAAATAAGACAATAAGATACTCATGTGAGACAGTACATGACTCATATCAGACTCATTGTCAACATTGAACTACGTTCGGACCTGCATGAGTAATCTTAATCTACAAAGTTCTTATATGAGGATATTAAGAGACTGATATCAGACAATAAAGTCGTTATGTGAGAGTACATGACTGTTATCAGACTCATTTTAAGTTTTAAATTACATTCTGAACTGCATGAGTAAAGTAATCCGATTCACATATGTTACATATCATAGATCCACCTATATTACACATCAGAGAAGAAGAACAGTGGATTATCCAATAACATAACAAAGTACGATGGTCGTACAGTGAGAAGCTGTACATTGTCCAATGATATACTTGTTACAATATTTTTAAGATCCTCATCACATTTCTCATTCAGTACCCTACTTATTACAATAAGTTTGCCACTTATCAAAATTCATAATTTCTTTCTGTATTTTTTTGCCCTTAGTCCTCGACAATACCAACGATTGTGTCCCTCGTCAACTTTTTAACTATTCTCAATTTACTTTTAAAGAGCTTTGGATATCTGAAAGCAAATCTACCTTAAGCCATATGAGTGAGTAAGAACAAGAAGAGCTGATTTCATTATAAGAACTGATATGAGAGAATAGATTGCCTCTGTCAGACAATAAAGGACTTATATCAGACTTAAAATTAAAATTTAAACTTCATTTATCCATTGTATGAGTAAACTTCAAGAATTAAATATGCATTAAAGGATCGATGTGAGACATATTAAGCAATTGAAATGAGACATAATAGAACTGCTTACAAAGCTGTATGGACTGATTTAAGCTGTAAACATTCCAACGAACAACACATTTATTAGACATCGGAGATAAAGGAAAAATAGTGGATCATCCATACAAATAACAAGATATATTAGCTACCATCCAATGACTGATACATGACTCATAGAAGCTGTACATTACAATCCGATGTACTTATTACAATATTTTATACATTCCTCGCCATTTTTTAGATTGAACACTCTACCTAGTAGAAGTATCTCACTCAAAAAAATTAATTATTTTGTTTTGCATTTTTTTTACTGTGGTCCTTCACGAGTTGATCGATTATGTCCCTCCTGCTTACAAGTTATACAATGCATTCTCCGTTTCTTTTCAAGTGCAGACTTTAACCTTTTTTCGTGGTTGACCTGGGGGGTTCCTGCAGTGAGGCGGGTAAACAACAGGACGAACATGCTTGACATGCCATTGAGATTCATCTAGAGTCGGTTCAATTACCTTACTATATGTCTCATAATACCGTGTAAATGTATATCATTCCTCACAATATATCGACGGATCTGTATTACTCCAACGAATGGCAACCATAGCATGGATACAAGGGAGGCCCAGAATGTCAAAACAACGACAAGAATATGACCTCTTATCTAAATGTACATTGTACTTAAATGTCAATGTTGATACCTCAAAAGCATTGGGTGATGATGGTAGAACTTGATAAAACCTATTCGTCAGCCTCATCCAAGATATCGGATGCATATGGGGTTAAACCGTTCGACATCTTCTGACTTTTTATAGCTCTATCATGAAAAAGTTGGACAACTTTCTTCCTCGTTGCTTTAATAAGGACTATTATTAATAGACCTCTAGCATGAACTAAAATTTTATTTAAGCACTCAAACATATTTGTAGTCAAAAGATCATATTTACGACCAAGGAAGAGTGCTCTAGACCACCTTTATGGTTCACTCTGCCGAAGATATTTTGTACCAGCAGGGCTCACACCCTCAAGTTTTGTTATCAGCTCATCATGTTCTTTTACGGTATATGCCCGAGCAATAGGCCAGAGTTGACTCCACAAAGTCGGATTCTTAAACTTCTCCCTGAAGTTCTTGGCAATGTGAAAAAAGTAAAAACTATGAGTGACATTAGGAAATACTTTTACAACCGTCGATCTAATTGCATCCGCACGGTATGAAATTATGATAATTGCTTTATCATTATCCATGATCGTTTCTCGAAGAGATCGAAGAAACCATTCTCAAGCATCTTATATTTCACTATTAACTACAGTAAAAGTAATAGAGAACAAATCATTGTTGCCATCGATAACTATTGCAATTAGCATCGGACAAGGAAATTTACCTTTTGAGTGTGTTCTGTCAATCGAAATTATGAGCTTCAACGTTCTTCTATAAGCATTGATAGAGGAACTGAATGCCCAAAAAAATCTAAGGAATGAGTCATCATACAAACATGATAGTTTCGTGAAGGCGTCAGGATCAGATTTACGTAATTTTGTAATATATGAAGGGAGATTAGCATAAGACGACTCCCAACCGCCCCTAATGTTAGCTAGCGCTATCTCCTTCGCCTTTCATGCTTTACGATAACTTATTATAACCCTCCAATTTGTTTGGATTTCAGAGATAATCTTGGCAGGCGCATAATCAGTAGTGCCCTTCAATATATTTATTATTTTAGAAGCTATCCAATCACTTGAAGCTTGTCGATGACCATCCTTTCTTTGCATAACTACACTAAGTGGATTGTGCTTGTGCTTGGGATTCATTATTTTAATTACGAAAGAATCACCACCGATGTTGCTCCTACTCACGAGAATACGCCATGGACAAATATTGTCCGCACATCTAGTAGCAACAATCTTCTTAGTTGTCTTTATTGGTTTCAATTGAAAGTTTTTCAGCACAACATTATTCTTCAAAGCAGTGATAAATTCTTATCGAGAAAAGTTTTTTCGACAATCAAAGATGTATTTTCAATCCTATCAAATCTCGGCTTCCTTGCGAAACTCTCCTTCTAAGTTATCATCTTCAATTTTGAAGTCTGCATCTTTGGATTTATTCCCAATAATTCGTCTCTGGAATCTCACTCTAACTGAATAACTCGAGTTGCTATCTGAGTCCGTATATTCAATAATTTCATCGTCTCCTGATAGTTCTTCGATATTGTAATTCTGGGTACTAACTGAATTGAAAACCCATGATTTCGATGATGGAGCACTCTCGTTCCTTCAAGTAAAAGAGATATATAAGGTGTCACTCATACGTGAGATATGACTATAATATTATACACGATTATGCACAAACTCAATTTATAGTCACCTCTGAATTGGTGAAGAATTTTTCACCAAATTTGAGTCTTCACATACTTTCTCCTCTTCAATTACTTTCTCCTCTACATGAGTATCAGGGAGGGGATGTGAAAATAGACGTAAATGCTCGAAACTATAAAATTACTCATAAGAATCAATCAAAAGATGTGAGTCCTCATTAATAAAACTCGTCCTTAAGAAGGAAATGGGAGATTAACCCACCTAAAATTGGTACTCCGTTCACACTTTTCTTCGGCAACAGGGCGAAAAACTAAATCATAAGCATTGCGAGAGGTTGAGTACTATGTGTATAAGAAAATAATTACAAATTATATAAAAAATTATGTAAAATACTCACTGTCGTGAGTCGGATTGATAGCACGATCGGTGAGTTTGATGAGCTCTTAAATTAGAAAATATGCGGTCATGAGCACTTCTATGATAGAAAGCATAGCAATATATATATCAGTCAACTTATTGACAATTTCTCAATTAATATTAAATAAAAGCCCAAACATATTACTTCATCGACTTACCTAAATGTCTCTGTTTCTTCCCATTTCTTCACTGTTTCTAAGTAGAGAATGTGTCGTTCATTACATCCAATACCTTTACTCCGCGAGCCGTCGGGTTTCTCACTACCAAATAAGCAACATATAGCATAGAATGTTTGACTACTAAACAAATTTAATTACATTTACTTTTAATCTACTAGCACATACCTCCCTAGCATTCTTGTCTCCAAACTTTCCTTTCTTTTATGCTCGTTGAGCTTTTTTGACTCCACGATCTTTTTAGAAATATATAGGACAATGTGAGGACAATTAATAAGGCATAGGGTCATCATGTCATGAAAGTCGCTCTCATTATCTATGTCAAAAATAAAACTCCCTTCGACAGTCGGGTATCTATATCTAAACTTTAGCTCCATCTGCTCCGATATTGAATTACACAAATCATACATTTTTCTCATAAATTCGTTATATGTTGCATCCTGGCTTATCGGTTTCTGTTTATATTTTCCGCCATTATATATCATATTATTTCTTTGGACTTTCAATAGTCTATTATAATGACATACTAGTATAACTGTGTCAGTACTCATAATGCACCTGCATGCGAAGCCTACATATATTAATATATAAGGTATTATCCAACTCTATAAAGATTAAATAGCTCATTATAGTGACATATTAGTATAATTGTGTCAGTACCCATAACGTAACTACATGTAAACCCTACATATATAAGGATTATCCAACCCGGATTAGTACGGAGAATACAAGCACGAAGAATCAATTCGTGGTCCTTATATTTTGTTTCATACTTCTACGATGCGTCTTATATAAAAGTCAAATAAGAAAAGAAATAAATTCTTAAACCCTAATGTCTTAAAGAAGATAGTGATTGGTACATCACTGTCATTAGTGTATAACATGATTGATTTCATTGACTATCATGAGCCTTCCTTGGACTTATAAGAGTCACTTATGAGACTCAATCATTTAAAATACATATTAATACGTCACTATTATTAGACTATAATATGACTGATCTCATTGGCTATCGTATTTGGATCCTACCTGACTCATATAAGTGAACATTGGACTTATAAGAGTCAGTAAATGACTCATAAGAGACTCAATCATCAAAAATATTTATTGATACATCACTGTTATTAGATTATAACTTGACTGATGTCATTGACTATCAGATTTGGAGCCTACATGACTCACATGAGTCACCCTTTGACTTATAAGAGTCAGAAAATGACTCTTATGTGACCCAGTAATGTGAGATCCACATTGGTACATCACTATTATCGATATATAATATGACTGATCTCATTGACTATTAGATTTGAATCCTACATGACTCACATCAGTCATCCTTGGACTTATAAGAGTTATTAAATGACTCACTCAAGACTCAGTAATGAAAATTTCACATTTGTTAGTGCTCTGGTGAGTATAACATGACTTTACCGTGACTGACTATCAGTTTTGGAGCTTGCAGGACTCACATGAGTCTTCCTTAGACTTATAAGAGTCATTAAATGACTCATATCAGACCCAGTCATATAAAATGCATATTAATACATCACTGCTATTAATCTATAACGTGACTGATTTCATTAACTTTCATATTTGGATTCTACCGAACTCATATGAGTCATTCTTGGACTTATAAGAGTCAGTAAATGACTCATAAGATACCCAGTCATAAAATAATAAATAATCTTTTAACTGTTTTTCTAACAATCAATAAGAAAGAAAATTAATGGAAATACAAAAAAATATTCTTGCTATTTATAAACATCTATTTTACCTAATTAAAACAACATTCTTCTCGTTTAAACGAAAAAAAATAATAAAAACAATGACCGCATTTGTACCAATTTTTAGGGTAAAACTCTACTTCAATTCCAACTTACAAAAATCATAACTTTAAACCATAAAGATTAGAGTTTAACGAAAAGGGGAAAAAAAATCAACTCTACCTACAAAATGGAGAAGACGAAGAGTGATAAACTTAACAAAATGATAAAATAATGTCCGTATTTGTGCCGATTTAGGGTAACTCTACCTCAATTCTAAATCACACAAATCATAACTTTAAACCCTAAAGATTAGAGTTTAAAGAAAAGGGGAAAAAAAAAACTTCACCTGCAAAATGGAGAAGACGAAGAGTGAAAGGGAGACTGAGAGTCCACCTCTGCAATGGCCAATGATAATCTTTTCTCTTCAACGGCGACAAGAACCGATGGGGTTTGCGAATGCCTTAGCTTAGCAGGCCGGTAGGTTTGAAATGAAGAAAAAAACTGAATGCCCGCTTCATCTTCTTTCTTTTTAAACGAATAACATTTTCATTATTTTCACTATCTTTAAGTAATAGCATTTTCGGCATTTCCTCTTTTTCAACTATTGGCAATTTTCTCCTTTTATTACGCACGTATTCATTCCGTTTGAAGTTAAAACTCTCAAACTGAAAAGTTTGAGGGTCTTAGACCCTACTGGGTCGTTTCATGAAGTTGGGACCCCGGTGGATAAATAGGGGGATAGTTGGGACCTCGATGGGTATTTAACTATTTTTTGTAACTTAAAAAAAAATACTCAATCTTTAATTTACCCTAGAGACCTAGTAGCACTAATTTGTCATCAAAGTGATGCCACTTATTCAGCAAGCCAACATCTAGATCATATTAAGCATGAAGAATGTGATAAATTTGGTTATCCATCTCCATATCAATTGGCTATGAATAGAGGAGCACATCATAATCGTATAAAGGGATAGGCAAGGCAATAATTTGTCCGATGTGGGATAGGCAAGGCTACAATATAACTTTAGAAGGGCATTTGTGTCATTTCATCGTAAACATGTAGTGGTCAAACCGTTAGCAATGCATGTGCACTCCCGACACGATAGCTTGTGAAACTCATATTTTTATATGTATATGACAGTTCTAATCGTTAAAAACCTACTACGGGTAAAAAATTGTTGAAGTTTAGTCTCACATAGGGAATTTATAGCCTTGTCTCTCCTCTTATAAGATTGTGGCTTGTGGGGCCCTCCACTCATAGCCAATTGGTTTTGTGATGGATGCCCAAATCTATCATGGTATCAGAGAAAACCCTTCTCAACGCCATACATCACCCAATTCAATTGTCCACGTAATTTGACTTAATCCGGCCAATACGTGCAGGGGTGTGTTGAAGTTTAGTCCCACATCTAGCCCCTCCACTCATAGGCAATTGGTTTTGAGATGGAGTGCAAAGTTTTGCACCGAAGTTAATCCAAAACCAAACCGATTTCAATCGGTTCGGTTTCTACTTTGGGTGGCCAAAACCAAATACCGGTTGGGTAGGTTTAGAAAATTAATCCAAAATCGGGAAAAAAACGAAGCCGAACCAATTTTTTAAGGTTTCGATTCAGTTTCTAATCTTTCGAGAAAATGATTAACCAAAACTAAAACCAAATCACTTAGGTTCATTTCATTTTAGGCTGAATAGAATAAAAAATAAAAATAAAAAATTAGTTTCGGTTGAACCGAGGCAAAAATCGAAAATTTTGGTTTCGGTTTGATTCTGTTGACCGAACCTGCAGCCCTAGCTACATACTTGACCATGATGGTCATGTAGGTACATAAGCCGCCAGTCACTCATAGAAGGCCTTGACCATTAGATAGGAATGCAAGTTCGGTGTACCGAACCGAACTGAACCCGAATTTTTCGGTGTTTCGTTCGGTACACCCCAAACTGAAATCGAACCAATTCGGTCCAGTTCAATTCACATTTTTTTGAAATTGAAACCGAATCAGTTTGGTGTAAGTAAAATACGTACTTTTTTTTTAAGGGTATTTTTTCGGTTATTTTGAGTTTTTTTTTGGGTTTTTTTCGATTTCCTCAACTTACCCTCTCGGTTTTCAGTTTCAAGCCACCCAAACCGAAATCGAACCGAATTGGGTTTAAGTTTGGTTCGATTTGTGTCGAGTTTTGCTGCGGTTCAGGACCCACAGTTTTCGGTTCGGTTTTAGTGTTCCGTTCAAAACTTGCATCCTGCTGTTGGATAACAAATAATTCTAAAAAAAATGCCAATCCTCGAGCGACACGTGTTAAAATATGCTTTCCAAAAAAAATCATTATAATCAGCTGGCATCCATGTCAGAATTTTCCACTTCGAAACTAAAATAGAATCGTCCGGATGAGATTGTGCCAAGTGTCAAGAGGAAAGCAGCGGAACGTGGCTTTCTGTAGTCTGTACTTCATGGTGGTTGTTGACGCTTCCTGCCAAATTTGTCTTTCATGTTGGGGGCTTCAACCAAAATTGCAAAAGTAAGGAAGGCGGGGCCAACGACCCACTTCAACCTTGGTTTTTTTAAATGAGTACCTTTAAATCCACCCACAAAATCTTTGATTTCACCCACACTGAAACACATTAACTGAATTGAATCATAAGATGGAGATTATTTATCGTCTAAATCTTTCAGATGATAGATATTAAGATCATGAGCATACTATCAGAGGGCCAATTTTTTATTTTATATAGTACACACTCAAAAAAGTGACCTTAAAATCAAGATGTTAAGGTCACTTTTCTGAGATGTATGCCACGTGAAATAAAGCAGTAACTGTCTGATGGTACGCCCATGATCTCAAGATTAATCGTGTGAAAGGTTTGGATGATTAATGATATCCATCATCTGATTCAACGCAGTCAATGTATTTCAATGTGGGTGAATTCAAATATTCGGCTGGTGATTTAAAGGTACTCTTTTTTTATTGGGTTAATGGGGGTGTGTGGGTGTCACACATATTGATAGATGCACCCCTCAAAAGTAGACCTTTTTTGTAGGGCTGTCAAAGGGTCGGGTCGACCCAATATTTTATTGGGTTCGACACGTAAACTTGGCCTGTTTGGTCAAGTCGGGCATGAGACATCTGACTCGAAGATTGGGTCGGGACAACCCGATCCGATATTTTCAATTGAAATATGGAATTAGGGAGTTGTTACTTGGTTGGTCGAGTTTTCGGGTTGGGTCGTGTGCTCCATCTGGTCGGGTTGAGTCGGGTGCAGAATAATTTACAACTCGAGATTCTTCCTTTCGTTGGCTAGTTTCTATCAGACGAAGGCGATCATTTTTGTCCCAATCTTTGATACGATAGATCTTAGACCATGGTCATACCATTAGACGGTCTAATTTTGATTCCAAGTGGCACACATTTAAAAAAATGAACACTACCATGGAATATATCAAACGTGGTTCTTGGGTCACTTTTTGGGATGTTTGCCACATGGAGTCAAAATTTGATAGAAACTAAGAGTAGGACTATGATTCAGAGCTCTCAATGATTTAAGACGTGAAACCTGATAGTAGGACGATGATCTCAAGATCTATTACATTGATGATTGGGATGAAAAACATGGGTTTAGAAAGTAGAATTCCATTTGACCGCGAGTTTGCCGACTCGATTGTTCAATCTCTCTCTAATCTCTCTCTTTCAGTAGTCTCCCTAGCTAATCTCTCTTAATTCTCTCTCTTGCTCTAATATCTCTCATCTCTCGCTAATTTCACTCTCTAATCTATCTCTCTCGACTTTGTTCTCTCGGTCTCTTGCCCTAATATCTCTCTATTCTTTCTGTCTCTACACCATTCTCTCTCTCTTGCCCTGATATCTCTCTCTACACCGTCCCCTCCCTCTTGCCATGGTATGTCTCTCTAATTTCTCTCTCTACTTCATAATCTCGTTTTCTCGGTCTTCTCTTCACCTCCAAGCTACTGGCAAGGTGCAATCATTAAGGTAATTTGGTGATATTTTAAAAAGAAGTTAATATTAATTTTTTACTAATTAAGGGCAATCACTTGAAAAGTGTGTGCTAGTAATGGCTTCATAACCTTAATTGTTTAATCAAGTAAAATGTCTAATTAAGATAACCATTTGTTCAATTGAAATATAGTGATGAAAAATGGATATAAATTGTCTAATTAAGTAAACCAAAAGAGCATTAATTGCCTAAACCAACTACTTTTTCTTTCTTATTTTTTATAATTAAAGTGTAAATTAATTGTCTAAACCAACTACTTCAACCACTGTTCTTGTGCTTTTGCTACTTGTTGGGCTCTCCTCATTCTCATGATGTTCAACCTTGTAGATACCCTTAGCTTACTCACTAAACTCTGATTCTTGGGTGGGCAAACTCTCTTCCTTGCAGTCATCTTAGTTACCCGAAGCGACATGAAGTGTATGGTAAGTTGGGAGCAAGAGCGTCATCAAAAGCTTAAAAATATATTATTTTATGGTCCGAAGCGGGAATGACTCATTAGTTAGAAGCTTCGTGTTACTAGGACTCAACTTGGTTCCTTTTGGGCTTGGACTTGGGCTTGAGCTTGTACGCACATACAATGGTAGGATAACAATATTACAACCTCAAGTTCGCATGTTAGAGCCCAACTTACCTATAAAAAAAAATAAAAAAATACTTGTTTCCTCTTGACATTGCTCTCTTATCGGCTAAAGAATGGGTAAAGGTACACGGACATGTGATAGAACCCGTAGGAAAATAATCATGTCCAGGTTGTGTTGACTGAATTTGTCTGTATAACTGAATTCTTAAGTTGTTAAGGCTGTGTTTGGTATTGCTCTTTGGAAGAGTAAAAAAGAGCAGCTGCTGCTCTTTGTTAATTATTGGAAATGAATACCGGAGAGAGAAGGAATATTGTAGGAAGAAAAAAGAGGAGGCTGCTCTTTGAAACATGAAAAAAATCCTTTTTAGAGCATGAAAAATCATGCTCTTTTAAAGAGAGCTGTTTTTCTCATTCAAAGAGCAGCCTTCCTTTTATCTTCTTCCAATCCTTCTCTCTCCCCACATTTCTTTATAATAACAAAGAGCAGCTCTTTTCTGCAGTAGTGGAGCTAATAAGGCACTGAAGCAGCCGAGGAACATAAATATTAAGGATACTTACCTGCTGTTGAGCTCAAAGGAAAAAGGATAATTATAAATATAAATATCCTCATGGACAAAGGCAAATTATTGCAGTTTCCTCAACTGCTGTTGAACTCATCAAATTGGGGAAAATACTAGAACACATTCTTACAATGCAATATTGTTATGGGTACCTTTGTTCGCGCCTACATCATTATTGAAAGCGAAATCCATTTGAAATCATTGACTGTTTGGAATTAGACAACACATATTGTTTTTCATCCCAATCTCTGACACAATGGATTTTGAGATCATAATCTTACCATCAGACGGTCAGTTTCTTACTATACTTGTCACAGATCCCAAAAAAAATTAGCCCTAAAATCAGGCTTGAGCGTTTTGTTGCCATGTGATTTTTATGCTTCTTTTTGGGGATCCATGGTACGTGGGATAAAAAATCAACCGTGATGTGCTCAGGGTCTCAAGAACTGTTGTGTGGAAGATTTGGGAGAAAAACGATGTCTACTATTAGATTCCAAACAATCAATGGTTTCAAATGGGTTTCAAGCATAGGCGCTTTCAATAATGACGTAGGCGTAACATGGGTACCCTATTATTATCAATGCAAATATATAATAAAAGGAGCAACTACTTGTACATGAGATTTGTGTCGTTACACATAATTTAAACGGAAAGACTAGTTATCTTTGGAGCCCGTGCCACGTGGATCACCATCTAAGCCGTCTAATTTGAAGGCCATGATATAAAGATCTTTGGTATCAAAGATTGGCACAAAAACAATCTCTATCATCTTATTCATCACAGTCAATTGTCGAATCTGATGGTGGGCTTTGATATTGTTGAATCAGATGATAGAGATCGTGGTTTGTTCGTGCCAATCTTTGGGACCAGTGATACGTCATGGCCTTTGAATCAAATGGCTTTGATAGTGTTTTACATGGCACAGGTTTCAAAAATATCGAGTATTTCGATTTAAACTATGTGCAGCGACACAAATCTCATGAGCAAGTAGTTACTCTACATATATAAAAAACTCTGAACCATACAACATAATAATCAATGGAACTGAAGTGCAACATTTAATAGTCTGTGCTAACGACCAGCTCCTCGACCATGAAACCTCTTTATAAAAAGGTGGTACTCAGTACACAAGGCTCCCGCTTTAGCAGAGTCTGCGAAAGGTAGATGGTAGGCAGCCTTACCTCCATTTTGGAGAGGCTTATTCCAAGACTCAAACCCGCAATTTAAAGGCCATGATGTAAAGATTTTTGGCCCCAAAAATTGGCACGAAACATGATCTATATCAATATGATTCAACATTGGATTGGCCTAAGCCGTGCGATCGAGGGGAAGGAAAGCCATTGCACTCCCACCTATCTCAACAATCAACTATCCCAAATCCCTAAGCCTACTGTGGACTCAATTGTAGATAGCACTTACTACCAGAATTGAGACAGCTGCCTCATAAGTATAATTGACTCAAATGAGAATATATAGGAGCATGCTTCCAAAAGCAGGAAACCTGAGTTCGAATCCCCTCCCCCCCTTGAGGCCACCCTAGGGATTTATATCCTGTACTGATCAGGCATGTGCTGAATTTGGGATGCGCATGTGCCCCTGGGATTAGGCGGGTGCTTTAAGAGGCTCGGATACTCAGGTTATAAAAAAAAAAGAGAATATACAGGAGCAGAGGGAGGCATTTGATTTGTCTCTGCCTAGTACATGATCCTTTCAACAAAGACTGTTCTAAGTACCCAATAGTTCCCTGCAATGAAAACTCTTGAAGCTAGAGGGTTAAGGTTCAAAAGGAACAATTCTGAATGATCGGCTTTCTTATATTGATATTTTGCATTAATATAAGATGAATGATTAACCATTGGCTAGGATTATGCCTCGAGAAGTAGAGGTTTTGAGTTCAAATTTTATTATTTGGCTCTAACTTAAGGTTGGCTCGCTCGAGCGACTTGGTTGTTGCTCGAGCAAGGTGGGTCGCTAAAAGCGGAAAAGTTATGGGTGAAAGTTGCTCGAGCAGTTTTGGTTCTCACTCGAGCGACAAGCACACTATTCAAAGGGGCGTTTTCTCGGGTTTTAATCCCTTGAGCAAGTTTGGTTGTCACTCGATTGACCCACAACGTCCGAGTTACTTGCAGACCCCGTATTTGGGAAATTTCTCTTGGATTAGAAGTAGGATTTGAGATTTCTATATAAAGGGAAAACTCATGGATGAATTGTGAAGGTAGAGATATTATTGTAAAGCTTTGGAAAACCTACCTGAGGTTTTGAGGAGAGCTTTGGTGAGGCTTGAGAGTTCTTGTATTCTTGTGTGATCATCAATATATTAGATTATCGTTGCCCTTGGACGTAGGCATATTGCCGAACTATGTAAATATCGTCTCTTGTGTGTTTGTGGTTGATTTTCTTCTATTTTGCGTTCTTATTTGATCGCTCATCGTGAGATCGTTAGTTAGTTTGTGACAGGATCAAAATTTCGGCCGAAATGACCGAAACTTCGGTCCAAATTATCGGTTTCGATCATATTTTGTATGGGACTCAAATTTTCGGTCGAAATTTCAACCAAATTATCGATTTTCGGCCGAAATTTCGGTCCAAAGTTTTGGTTTTGGTCATGCCCGTAACCGAAATTTTACCCGATATTTTGATTATTCGTTTGTGAGCTTCCGCGCAACAAATCCCACCCATTGTTGGCCACTTGCAGGAATTTATACATATTGACTGGTACATTTGATGTGCGGATTTTGCACGTACCCAAGGTCAACCCTGAGATTTTAGGCGCTGTACGCGAGTTTGTAAAATGGGGCCCTTCTACTACTAAACTGGATTACACCTTCAGCGGCCGGAGGCCTATTTTTCATGTAAACTTTGGCTCTTGGGCCTATGACTAGGGCCGGCCTTGCACTTACCCTGAGACTTAGTCGGGTGCTCTAAGAGGCCAGATACCCCGTTATAGAAAAGAAAAAGAAGGGATGGATGATCGTATTGTCTCCCTTCATCACATATGGTCAACTACATCATTTCATACTCCTCTGTCAGATCTGATTGTCACGATTTATGATAACCTAGTAGTTCACTCTCATGTGTCGCCAAGTCACCAAGTTTAACCTATCACTTGAGGATCCAATGGTGATTGATTGGATAACACTAATCCATAAGTGTTTGTTATTTCAAGGACTCCTAAAAAACATTTTCCTTCTCGGTTGACTACGTTTTATATCGTGGTTAACCACCAAAGCTTTGATGGTTGACCACGAAAAAAAACGTGGTTAACCACCTTTGATTTGGTGGTTGACCATCATTTTTGTGATGGTCAACCATGAGATTACTTCCGAATCTAAAGAATTCTTATATATATATATATATATATATATATATATATATATATATAGTTGCTTTCGGACTCCTTGCCTTTTGAACTATCTCTCTATACCTAATTGTTTAGTTGTTCTTGAAGAGAAGAAAGCCCTCTTACTTTTGAAACTATTGATCAGATCGTTATTGTGATTCAAAGGTTTCTTGTTCTGCTTTTATCCTTTTGAAGAATATTACGTTTGAGATTTCAAACGTGTATTGGCTCGTGAAATCGAGTGACCTTGATAGAATCTGAGGTGCTGTTATGGCTCGTCTGAATACGAGTGGACCATCGTGCGACTCGGTGGTTGAAGGCGACAAATCGGGGATCTATGAGAAGGCGTAATGGAATCTAGTGTTGTGGTTTGGGAATGTTTGATAGGACTAGTGTGTCTGCATTCATTCAGTACTTTCTATAACCTTTGAACTCATATTGTATTTGTTGCCTTGGATCTTACATCGAACCCATGATTTTTCCTTTGGGTTTTTCATGTAAAAATCTCGTGTGCAGTGGTGATTGTTTTATTTTTATTATTTATTCTCTATATCATCTCTAGGCAAATCTAGGATACCGTGGTCAACCGTGGAGAAAATAAAACTTTAAAAAAAAACTCCTTAAAACACCAAACACTTGTGAATCAATATTAATCAATCAAACACCATAGGATCCACAAGTGATAGGTTAAGCTTGGCGACACATGGGAGTGAACTACTAGGTTATCATAGATCGTGACAATCAAATCTAACAATCTCCCCCTTATGACCATCTATGACAAAACCTAATTTACAAGAGTATAACAAGAAAAATACATCAATCATAAATAGATCGTACTCCTCACTAGGATGACACTCCTTTTTAAGTTTCACCTGTAGGACTTGATATGCTTATATAGAAATTTGGCAAGATTGTGACAACCTAGACCCACATGCCCAAATATTGTTCGGTTTTGGGCATAAATATCCGCCCTAATTTTATTTCTGGTATGGGCTTAAGTCCCCACCCAAAATGCATCATAACATGCAGCGTCCGCAATCATATATAACTCAAGGTTAAGACTTTTTCCTATCCAATGTGAGACTATTACTAATAGATAGAAAACGAAAGTCTCCAAGTTGAAAAATCATAGGAAAGAAAGTCTCCAAAGTTAAAAAACCATCGGACAATGGTCCCTCCACAAATGGAAGTGCCACTTGTGGTTTTCTACGATAAAAAATAATCTTAAATACAGGGTAATATTATTACCATCAGGAAACTGAAATATTGGAGGCTTATAGGGCTATTCCTCTCTCCTCCACCGGTTGGTCTTTGATGGAGAAGTAGGAAACAACATCAACCAACCCACTCAAATTTCTTGATGTATCTTCTTTTATGAGTTCTTTATATTGGCCATAAATGTATGTCAATATGAGTAGTCAGACTTTTGGTTCCTGAGACTTTTTGGTCAGGGCTTTTTCACATTGCTGAAAAGAAAAGTAAAAAAGAAAAAAAATCACTGGTGTTTCTTTGTCATATATACTAAGGCATAGATCATGAAAATAGACCAAACAAAGAAAAAGAAGATAAAAAACACACCCAAAACAATTAACTCTCGATCTTACCCAAATATCACACAAAATTGCAGTATGAAACACAAAACAGGAATAACTAAAGTACTAAATAGGTCCAACAAAAAATTGTTTTGAACATATATAATATAAGATAAGGGATAATTAGAGAAACATGCTTCAATAACAAACTTTTTAGTAAAAAAGACCCGACCTCAAACGTTTTAAAAAAATAGTGTTTTCACAAATTTTGGAGCTTTAGAAAACCGTGAAAACACCATTTTTATAAAATGTTTGAGGTAGGATCTTTGTTGCTAAAAAGTTTGTTTTGGAGGCATTGTTTTATAAAGTGCCCAAATAAATGACAACCGAAGTCACGAAACGTTGACTTGTCCAGGTGTCTATAGGAAATTCACTAGCTTGGATTCAAAGATGATGGGTGGGCCGTAATTGACCCTGTCTACGGAATAAGCGATTTGGTCAAAATAAAAAAAATGGAATAATTAGAGAAACATGCCTCAAAAACAAACTTTTTAGCAAAAAAGACCCAATCTCAAACGTTTTAGAAAAATTGTGCTTTCACGGATTTTTGAACTTCAGAAAATCATGAAAACAATGTTTTTTCTAAAAACTTTTTTAAAAAATAATGCTTTCACAATTTTCTGAAGCTCTAAAATCCGAAAAAGCACTGTTTTTCTAAAACATTTGAGGTCGGGTCTTTTTTGCTAAAAAGTTTGTTTTGGGGGTATTATTTTCTCTAGTGCCAAAGTATAATAGATTTCAGTTTTTGGGCTCGACTATATAGTATGATGGAGATTTTGAATAGATCATTTTAATTTTATGGCAGTGGCCAGCAAATACTTAATAGAACCACTCGGGCGCTAGTGAAAGAATGTGAAATAGATCGACTCCTAAGGAACGAAAAATAGAATCAGGGAAAGAGGAAGAAAAAAAAAAGATAGAAATTTCGAAGGCTACTTCAATTCGAGTCACCACTAATTCGAGATTCCTCATCCTCACTAATGGCACTTCAGATTTTACGGATAATGTGATGCTAATTTATCAATAAGAAAATAAGTAAATGATAAGTTGAAAATTGGAGAAAGATATTAGAATTAAGTGGTTCAAAAATTAAATAGAACATATACAAAATATATTGAGTGAATAAGAGAAATTGGAGGCTAATTTGATCAAAAATTTTAAAAATCATTTCGTTGTGTAATTATAATAACCCAGATTTTTAAATTTTATTTAACGGTATTAGATGATGTACCACACAGTGCGTGATGCTAACGCTCCACACCGGAATCTACCCACTTTAAAAATAGTCTGATTTTTTTAATATATCAATATTAGACTCATTGCGGAGTACTCGTTGATACAATTCCAACGATATATAATTTGTCGATTTTCGATAAGAATATAAAAAGTTATGCTCATTTGAAGAGTGAAGCGGGTTAAAGGGCATAACTGAAATTTCAGGAGAGAATCACCCTTTACGAGCTAGAGCAAAACCTCTTCTCAAGCTTTTCAAGTCACGTATGAATTCTACTTACGTGTAAAAACTACTATTTTATTAAATCTTATACGGAAAGTCTTAATTAGAGTTAACCTAGAAAGGGAATTAGATATATATTTACTTCTTTCTCTCAGTTGTCTCTCTTTATTTCCTCTTCTCTGCAAAAGCTCTGATAGTACCATCTTTCACAATTTCTCATTGAATTTTCATCGATTTTCGATCTTATAAGAGAATCTTACACCATTAAAGTTTCTTATTGTCGCGACCGATCTATCATAAGAAATGAATTCTCGCAAAAAGACTCGGGCATATCGCCTCTTGAATCCGATTTCTATCAACCCAAATCATCGTAGGATTCGAATCACACTTCAACAGGTGGGTGCCTCTAAATCCATCTTAAATTATTCAGTTATTTCTTAAAAAGAAAACCCTAAATTTTTCTTAAATTTTGATAAATTTTGAGTCTTAAAAACATAAAAATTCGTCCCAAAATCGATAGGATCGTTTTTCCCAGATTTTGGTGAAATTTGGCCAAACTCTTCAACAGACACAGCCTCGGTATTTTGGCCATAACTTTTTACTCCGAATTCGAATTTACGTGATTCTTGTGGCATTGAAAAGAAGACAACGAGATCTACAATTTCATCTGAAATAACAATTTTTCGAATTTAATATTTTTAAGGTCAAAATTGAGCTGCAAGTCGGGATACGCTTTAGATGATCCAAGGTGCACGGGTTTGACATTATTTTTTTAAACTCTTGGGCTACTTTATGCTAAACTTATCTTCACACTTATAAATCGTTAAAATTAAATAAAATATATTAAATAGCTTGCATCGAATAATAATATATAAGTTTAAGGGGTCAAATATTGGCGTTTTTCAATACTTACCATTCTATTACCTCCTTTAAGCCTCATATAATCCTTGAATTGACACATGTGCTCCTTTAGAATTTTAAAATAGGTCGGATCGCTATACCAGTCAATCACCGAATTTTATGGATGTAATTAACCCTAATGAAGTATAGTTTTAACTCTATTGTAAAATAAATGTAGTTAAATATTTCTTATTTTTTGTTTTACTTTAATATTTCGTATATTATGCTCTTTATTAATTTTCTTCAAAAATATGAAATGTTTAAGGTTTGTGTTATAGTTCATTCTTATATATGTTTACCATTATCATATGACATTCATCATATAGAAAATCACGATAGGGCATATGCATATAAGTTAAAAATAAGATATGACACATGACATAAGTCTTTGTCACGGTGGGATTTCACGGTCACGTGGAACTTAGAATGTAGGCATCCATGTACGGATGTAACCCTTTTATGGTAGTATGGGATACCATACGAAGTATATCCAGGTTACTACGAAACCCGTCTCTTGAAAAACGTGGTTTAGTGAAGCCTATCGCACCGTGACCCATTTTAACTAAGTTTTAAGAAAAAGTGATAAAAGAATATGTTAAGACACATGTATGTTAAGAAAGTGGGGACTTAAGCCCACGCAAATATGAAATCGGGGCGGGGACTTAAGCCCAGAATCGAATAAATGTTATGATATGTTAAGATACGCTGTGAATGTCAGCTAAACATTAATTAAGTTCCTACACGTTGTCACGGGGTAACTTTTTTTCGACACCCGTGCGGTGCCTCGCTGCCGCTACGGCGAGGCCAGCCTAACTCAGATACCAGTTTGTCACAAGGCATAACCTAACATTGGTTATCACGCCCGTGCCACATCTCGCTGCCGCGCACAGCGAGACCTCATATCCAACCATCACTCTGATACCACCCGCCTAGAGGACGGGAACTCCCGCGTCGTGGTTGCCTTCACTCGAGGCAAACCCACTCAATTCATTGTGTCTACTCGTGACACGCATGCCAGCACCTCAGTGCCTTGCCGCTTGTCGGCTTCCTCGCTTAAGACAAAGGCATGCCCCTCTTCATGCCATTCAAGCCAAGCAACGTGTGTGGTCCACGCGACCAGCACCCTAGGAGTAGCATGCAGCTCTTCATGCTCTCCAAACCAAGCATCGTGTGAGGCCAGCACGACCAACACACTTCTGCTCCAGGCCCTCAGCTAGTGTGCGCTCACATCCACATAGCCCTTGAGAGCCCCAGTGAGGCCACCGACCCATGTGCACCGCGACGCAGGCGCAGGGCCATATAGTAGCCTCACCCCAGGTGACACATGGCATCACCGCAGCGCCGCATTGCTGCAGCGATGTTCTAGGCCCACCCCTAACCTAGAAAGCACATGCGCCGTCCCATAGCAAGGCCCCATGTGTGGGAGAATAGCTCCATAGCTCCCTTCCCCCTATATATGGTCTAAGAACCAACTTAGGCAAAATAGCAGAAAACCCACAAACCCATTGCTGTGTCATAACCCCATGGCACACGGTCTCCTGCCCTTGGCACACACCTGCAAAGGTGGTGTCTTGCCATTAAACATGGCACACGATCCTCGAGTGGCACCGGTGCCATCCTCCAAGCCCACATGGCTTGCTAGGTCACGATCGTCGCCTCTTGCGACTGTCGTCACGCTGCCGCGCGCATCGCGACCACGTCACGAGGCCCTCATGACCCCATGTCCAATATAACCATCGATCGCGACCATGTCGTCGCGTCGTGTCGCGACCATGTCGCCGGCCCTCGTGGCCTCCTGACGCGTGCCCTCATGGCACCACATGGCGAACCCTCATGGCACCGCATCACGACTAAGTCGTGACTGTGTCGCGCGTTAACTTGACACCATATCGGGTCCGTCTTTGTACCCGGATGCGCGTGCCCTCTTAGCACCGCATCGCGCACTTGGCACTCGTCGCTTCGCTTGCCATACAAGCTAGATGTCGCGTGTCCTCTTGACACCACATCGCGTGCCACCATGGCACCACTTCATGTGCCTTAGCACTTCGACGTCGCGTGCCCTCTTGGCACCACGTCGCGTGCCCCATCCCGGAACACCGCACTACGTGCCTTATGGCACCAAGACGTCGCGTGCCCTCTTGGCACCACGTCGCGTGCTCATACGCGGAGCACCGCATTACGTGCCCTATGGCACCAGGACGTCGCGTGCCCTCTTGGCACCACGTCGCGTGCTCCACCACGGAACACCGCATTCTAAGCCCTTCACGCGTCTAGCCACCATACTAGATCGCAGCTTAGTTCGGGTCACCGTCGCATCATGCATCAGGGACTCATGCACACGTCGCAGGGCCACGTGCCTCTACGCCCACGCGTGCTACACGGCTAGCTTACAAGGTCCGTTTGCCTTCTTGCTAGCTAAGTGCCCAGTTCCAAGGTCGTCATGCCTTCATGCTGGCGCACAGATTAATGAGGCCGTCACAACGTGCCATACCTTACGAGCCACCGTAATGGTCCAACGTCTACAGTCAAGACGGGTCTTAAGGACATTATAGCCTTGTCTCGAACTAAGGAGACATCGTGGTTACTATGTCAGCAATCTCATCTGGCTGGATGATGGTTTATGTTATGATATGGAGGTTAGGTGGTTATCTACACGTGGACCTCGCGTGGTAGGCTCGAGCAGCGTTCCTGGCACAGATCGTTTAAATAAGATAAGATGCGAAGTACGTTGTGTAGGCGTATAGAGTAATTAATAAGACTTACGATATGTCATGTATACTAAGTTGATGAGACAAATAGGAAAAGAGATAAGAAAATAGAAGCATCATGCACTCTTCATGTTATATTAGTATGTTTTTCAGTCTTGATTATGATAGTTTATGAATTATGAATAAGTTTATTTCATTTATTTAAGATGTTGGTTATATTTTAAAAATGCACCGCAACTTAAGCGATTGCACACATGATCACCTAGGTAAGTTATGATGGATCAATTGTGCAACCCACTGAGTTTACGCGACTGAGTAAACTCACCCTCCTCCCAAAATCTAACAGTTTTAGGTGAAGATTCTGCTTATCCCATCCTTGATGATACGGAAGCTACTGATCCGGAGACGGCTCATATAAACGAGGATGTCGGCTACCACCTTGATGAGAACGTAGACCCGACAGATTTTTACCAGCATTGAGAACCCTTTTACTCTAGTTTTTTCTTATTTCTTGAGAGACTTGTTTTAGCTTTGATACATTGTGTGAGTTTACGTTTGAGACCGTTTTACCCAATGTGAAACTGGTTTGATTTTTATTCTAGATGCATGATTAGGATTAAGTACTTCATTATTATTGCCTACGTTTTCGTTATTAATTATGAGGCATTTACGATATATGAGTCATTTATCGTTTAATGCTATCGTAAATGCCTCAATCCATATGCTAAGTTAATTTTTAGATTATGTGTATGTCCGCTTGTCGCCTTAATTAACGTGCGGTGTCATAACACGAAATTCTAGGCCCTCGATATCGGGTAAGAATTCTGGGTCGTGACAGTAATATAACACATTTCAAAATTTGAGCTCTACTATATGGTAGGTTGGTGGGCTTGAAGAGGACATTTAAAATAATATCAATGCCGGCGAGCGATGTGGAGACAAGTGGCATGTTGTGTGATCAAGTGGCGTGCTTTCTAAAAATTAGTAGTAAGACCTGTTTAACCAGATGTTGCGCATTGGATTAGGCAGAAGGAACACGAATATAGAGTTCGTGTGGATGAGATGCAAGGATCAAAATTTCGGCCGAAAAGACCGAAATTTCAGCTGAAATTATCGGTTTTGGTCCCCACCGAAATGATAATTTGGATCGAAATTTCGGCCAAAATTTCAGTTTTCAGCCGAAATTTTGGTTCAAATTTTCGATTTCGGTCAAGCCCAAAACCAAAATTTTACCCGATATTTTGATCTTTGATGAGATGAATATTATGAGATAGATGCATGAAGTACCAATAAAAGATAGAATTAGCAACCCATATATGAGAGGAGTATCAAAACTGCAAAAGCAGGCGGACAAAGGAGAGAAGAAAGACTAAAAAAAGTGAAATCTTTGCATCCAACTGAAAACTAATTAGCAATCAGCAGCTCATGATATTATAAGGTGTTGGCAGAACTGAGCCAAATCAGAGCTGATTAATAAATGGGTATAATCTGATCCTAGCTGCTAACCGATATCTATTCAAGGATGGCTCGAGCCCATTAGTCAGGTTGTCAACACCTTGGGTCGAGCCAGGGTGCATCAAAATTTAGGTTGACCCACACTGTCAAAATTTAAATAAATATGATCTAAGCAACACATCCGTACTTTATTTGTCATTAATTTGGCGTCCGACTATCAATTAGAGATTTTTCCCATCTTACAAGACCATTGTGCGTCCTCGGATGGAGGACAAACGCCTTTTATATATATATATATATATATATATATATATATATATATATGCTCGCTCGCCAAACCATATATATACTCACTCTCAAAGTTGGATTACTAAATTTGTTAAGCTTAGGCTTAATTGCCAAACCATTTACAATTTACGTCCGGCCCAAGATGGTCAGTATATATATAGGTTCGCTCTCAAAGTTGGATTACTAGATTTGTCGAATTTAGGCTTAGATGCTAAATATATATATATAGGGAGTCGATTAGGTCCTTCAATGGAGGACGGTGACCCTCCTTCAAGATTCACGTGGAGCACAATTGGACAGTTGAAATCAATATTAAAAAAAAAAAATTGAAAAAATTATTTTAAATCATAAGTCAAAGTCTGACGATTTTCATTGGTCCACATTTGACGATTCAAAAAATACACGGTGGAAATGAGTTTTTAATTATTTTTTTTCAAGATGATCTAAGCATTGCACCCAAGGTCCACATGGCATCAAACAAATATTTTGTATGCCACGTGAGAGATTGGAGGACGGTGACCGTCCTCCCATGGAGGACGGATCCCTTTTTCATATATATATATATATATATATATATATATATATATATATATATATATTCAAAGTTGGATTTCTAAATTTGTCTAAGCTTACGCTTAGATGCCAAACCATTTACAATTTAGGTTCGGCCCAAGATGCTCAATATATAGTGAAAAAAAATTTAAGACCAAAGCTCGGCCACAAGCCGCACCCATTTACACTGCTTATAATTTTATTTTATTTTTTATTTTTTATTTTTCGTAATAAAAATGGTGGCGCTTGTCTAGGTGAAACACCTTTCTGCATTGAGCATTTTTGATCGGATGATGGAGAGCGCAGACGAGAAAAAGATTATTGTGTTTCTAGATTATGACGGCACCCTCTCGCCCATTGGAGAAGATCCTGATCATGCGTTTATGTTTGACATGGTAATTTTCTCATTATTTCTGTTTAAACATTTAAGTATAAAAATAATCTATGGATAAGATGATGGAAATCGTTCTCACCCCAATTTTTCATAACAACAGTTCTTGAGATATTTTGTACTAATTATACAGTCAATTTTTTATTTCATGTGTCACACATCCCCAAAAAATGACCCTAAATTCACGGTTGAGCGTGATGTGTGCCATATGATTCAAGGGGTCATTTTTTAGGGATCTCTGACACATGAAATAACAAGTTGACCGTCTGATAGGTGCACTGTGATCTCAAGATCTATTTTGTGGAAAATCGAGGTGAAAAACGATCTCCATCATCTGATATGAAGCATTCAATGGTTTTCAAGGGGTCTGGGGTGTGAGCGCTTTCGGGGAATGAGTGGGTGCAAGAGCTACCCTATTGAAAATACTAATAAAAATCAATGCATTTGAATCATGGTATCAAAAATCGGGATACTTATACTATCGGTTTCTCGGCAAACCGATACGTATCAGCGCCGATACATATTAGTATCCTAACCCGATATCGGTATTGGCCAATACGTATTGGGACTCGGCCGATATGTATATATATATTATTATTATTATTTTTTTCAATAGACCGATACCGTATCAGCCGAGTTGTGTCGATCCTTCAAGGACGGATACCCAAGTCCGATAGCAATTTTGTTACCTTAATTTGAATTTGAGGCAACAAATGGCATGCATAGTCACAAAATTCTCCGAATAATTGAATAATTCACGATTTTTTTGAGAGACGAACAGAATACGAATTATTCACAAATTTTTGAAAAAATCGTTAACATCACCGTAGTTCGCGAATTTTCCGAATTATTCGCGAAATTTGCGAACATCACCGTCGGCTCTTTATAAGCTTACATGCCAAGTTACATTAGTGATAACTTAAAAGTTAAAAGCACATTTTTATATTTTATTATTTATATCTAAAAGTAAAAAATAAAAAGCTAAAACTTAAACCCTCTCTCTCTCTCTCTCTCTCTCTCTCTCTCTCTCTCTCTTTCTCTCCTCTCCATCCTCTCAACTCTGGATGACTGAACTAGTGAACTTCTCTCATTTCTCTCAATTCTCAAGTTGGTCGAGCGACTGTTGACCACCTCTGGACACGCCGGCCACCTCCTCCCCTCTCTCTCTCTCTCTCTCTCTCTCTCTCTCGCTCTCACGTCATGTGTAATGTCACTGATTTGATAATTATGTATTTATATCTAAATAGTTTAATAATTTATTAGTTTACTCAAAAATATATTAAAAAATTTTAAATATATATCTAAATTATAAAATTATATTATATATATATATATATAATTATATTTTTATAATTTTTTATTTTTTTATTTTTTCGAATTGTTCCTGAACTTCCCGAACTTGACCGGATTTTTTCAAATCTTAACTTTGCTGAATTATTATCAAACCCTGATTTTGTAACTATGATGGCATGAGTATGTGCAATCCAAATATTGGTTTTATCCTCATAATCTTCATGTTTAGCAAGAGAGAACAACATATTTAGATTGCACATGAATACTTTTAGTTTCAAATTTAGGCTATAATTTAGCGACTTTGTCAATTACTATGAGATTTTCTTTCATTTTTTTTCTCTAAAAGTTAAGGTTATAAATAATAAAATAGTATTTTTATAAAAAAAAAAAATGAATATTTTTAATATATTAATATAAATGATATGACATTTATTTTAATTAAGCACAAACATAGGACATGAAATAGCCTAAATTATGAGGCCTAGGCACAAATTTGGGCTCTGGAGGTCTCAACCTAGTGGCCCGGACAAACAAGCCTCGATCGAAGATATATATGTTGGATTTTTGTGATTCACACACTAACTCTTTCTTAATATTTTAATTAAATCCATATAGAATTAATCCATGTGGATTTAAAATATGTATATGTATACAATCAAAAACACTGTTAGAATCCTTAACGGTGTTTTGATCAAGTCTAGATCCTCGAAAACCTAACAATAATCATATGCTTATTTTCCATTTATAATTACAATTGTACGCATATTCATTTTACAGATGCGTTCAATAGTTTGCGAAGTCGCTCAATATTTTCCAATTGCTATTATTAGTGGAAGAGGCCGAGATAAGGTAACATGACTGTTGCACGAAAGCACACAAACTAACCAACGATCTCATAATGAACGATCAAATAAAAATGTAAAAATAGAAGAAAATCAACCACAAACACATAAGAAACAATATTTATGTGGTTCGGCAATATGCCTACGTCACGAACAACGATAATCTATTATATTGATGATTACAAGAACACTCAAGCCTCACCAAAGCTCTCCTCAAAAACTCTGAGATAAGTTTTTCCAAAGCTTTTTCTTTCTCTCACAAAGGCTCTCTAATTCGTCCATGAACCTTCTCTTATATAGAAGTCTCGAATCCTACTTCTAACTCAAGTGGAAATGCTCAAATCCCGAGTGTAAACATAACTCAGACGTTATGGGTGGCTCGAGCGACAACCAAAACCGCTCGAGCAACTTTAACCCGTAAGATTTTTCCTTTGGGCGACCCGCCTCGCTCGAGCGACTTAGAAAGTTAGAGTCAAATAACAATGACTTGTTCCGATACCTATGGTCCTTGAGAATCCTGAAAGTCAAATATTCATGGGTATCCTAGTCAATAGGAGCATAGTGACAAATTTCGTTCTCGGCAATATTTCGGTTGGGAGTCATTTCAGTTCATTTCAGATAAATTTCGAGAAAAATTTAAAAAGTTTTGAGAAAATTTTGAAGAGTACAAAAAATATTAAATATAAATTATATTTAAACTTCATAAAATTTTTATTTATTATTTAAAAAATGACACAAATTAGAAAAAATTTATTAATTTCGGTGAAATTGCGTTAATTTCGTCGAAATTTCACTGAAAATTTCACCCAACCCATGTTTTAATCAATTTCGGAGAATTTTAGAGAAATTTGTCAATATAAGTAGGAGAATCAAATCGAAACAAGATTCACTGTGACAAATTATTTGCGGTCACGTCCAAATGCACGACCCATGAATCCCCTATCCGCGCATATTTTTGAATTTTTTTTATTGTTTTTTTCAGGTGTATAGTTTTACAACTACCTAATGTGTACTATGTTGGAAGCCATGGGATGGATATAATGGCCCCTCTTCAGTCTAAGGGAAATGGTGATGCCAAATTTCATACCATTGCTGTTGATGAAAAGGTTAACTATATATATATATATATATATATAAAATTTGTTAAGTCGTAACTGATTCACAAATTGCTCAAAAAAACAAAGAATAAATCATAGGTGCACTTTTTCAATCAATCAGACGATTTGGTAACTATGGGCCACAAGTTAGGGGTATTGGGCCCCAAAAAAGATCCACTTGTTCAAATTTAGCCACTTGTTCAAATTTACTCTTCTTCTAACATGGAATTACTCTTCTTCTAACATGGAAGGGGTGTTTAAATTAACTCTTCTTCTGACTTGGAAGGCGGGGAGCGACCAAGGATCAAAATTTCGGCCAAAATGACCGGAATTTCGGCTGAAATTATCAGTTTCGGTCCCCATTAAAAAAATAATTTGGACTAAAATTTCAGTCATTTTTGTATGGGACCCAATATTTTGGCGAAATTTCGGCCAAAATTTCAGTTTCGGTCCCCTCCAAAACCAAAATGATACCCGAAATTTTGATCCTTGGGAGAGGCTCTTCCCCTTTCTTTGTTCAAAATTACTTTTCTTCTAACTTGGAAGGGGAGAGACTAACTAAGATATGTGTGTCCTCTCTCCAAACCTAACATAGAAGCAAAGTAGTGTTGATTTTGGCATAAGCTTTTAAAAAAAAAAAGTAAATAATAATAGAAAAGTGAGTGTAGATTTAGATTGCGTATGGCATAACTCTAGCCCTGCTCTCTACTAATTTCCTACTAGAGCAAATAAAATCTGCTATGACAAGGAGTGAGTAGATAGGAGGGTAGAATTATTGAACTAAGTAAATTCTACATAAAATCTTGCTATACAAGGAGTTATCAATGAGAAGGGATACCTGTTAAAGCAGGTAGCATGATGTTACCAAAGAGGATGGAAACCTACTAAAGCAGGTGAACTCTACTATGGTAGAAGCTAGTAGAGAGTTGTTGCTAAAACCATAAAGGCCCAATGTTGGCTCAGATCCGAGAATAGAAAATTGATCCTCAGTCCGACTAGGGTCAACTTGATTCGGCCCTTCATGGGTTCAAGATGGACAAAAATCTCGCTAGCTAAGCGAAAGCTGATTCCGGCCCAATCCAAATTTGATCCGTTGCCACCGTAATAACACGGTCATCAATTAAATATATGTGGCATTCCTCTCATCAAAGTTGTGCATGATGCACTCAAGATCACAATCTAAGGTTGTGTTGTTAGCTCTTATAAAAGTAGAAGCAGTTCTCTCCTGCTTCAGTCAAAGAAGATAAAATCTGTTTTAACATAAAGCAATCAGAGAGCATTTTTATCACTTAAAATAGCTCCCCGCCAATATAAATGGGGCAAGAAGCTGTGGTACCAAACGTGAAAACAGTTGCCCACTAGAGCCAAAGAACGAGAGCTGCTCTTCTCTGCGAATAATTACGATCGTCAAATCACTCCTTTACGTAGCACCTAATCATGTGAATGGGTGTCACATATTAATGTGGGACCAAGTAAGTTATATGATCCTTAGTATCATGCTCCCTTTACCTTTATGAATAACTCATAATTTTGTAAATTATAAAGGGAAAATGGATGCTACCTATGACCGTAGCATCCAAGTGCTACCCACATGCAAGGGCTAGATTACATGCCATGTGGTATGTGGTCAACCAAAAGTCCTATGTTTTCCTTACTACTCTCATTGGGCATGGGATTCATATAAAAAAAGTATCAGGTTTTTGACTGGTTTGCCTCTTTAAAAAATAGAAGAAAGACTTACTACTTTTTTAACGGTGGATAAGTATTGGATTTCACTCAAAATATTTAGTGGGGCCTGATCAATCTTGCCTAAGTAGCACTTACATCCGATCTTTTGATTAAGTGTCATGTGTCCTCCAATGATCTCATAGGTAGCACCAGAAGGCTACCAGGATAGGTAGCATCCCGGTCCTCAATTATTAATATTTTAAAAAAAAATTCCGAATTTTCTCTAGCCGAGTTATTCAACTCACACATAGATACTAAGAAAACCCACATAAACGGATCCGAAATGACTGAGATGTGTCGTTATCGGCCAAAACTTATCAACAGTCACTTACCACTAGTAACTTAATAAATTATCATGTTCTTCCTAAATTATAATCTGGTAAGTAATTTTTGCATTTTAATTAACATAGTTACCCTTAAATCTCCATTTTATTGACAAAAACTCGTTTAAAACGTTTTTTTTGAGAGAAACGTTGGAAACATGCCTAAAATGCATTTTCTAAACATGTACAGTTTTTATGTTTTAAATGCATTTTTTTACAAACTTTTCCCTTTTTTGTAAAAAAAAAATTGTTTATTAATATTTTCATTATCATTACTTTTTTGCAAATGCTTCCTTATTTTTTTCTGAATTTTGCTCATTTTTTCACGGTCTTTTCAGTTTTTTGCCTTGCCCATTTTTCCCGATTTCCGACTTGGCAACTATGCTAAGTAACGCTGTCAGCAAGTTGGGTCGACCGAATACCCAACCTGCCTAAGTCAGATTTTTAACTTGGTTAGGTACATAAACTTGAGTTGTCACATTGGATCGAGTAGAAGCATTCGACCCGACCCGATATTTTATACATATAATGAAGGAAAATAGTAGGTTTTTAATCAGGTCAGGTCAGGTTGAATCTTGCATAGTACTATTGGACAGCAAAAATTTTGGCCTTACCCGACCCATTGAGAGCCCTAATTCTAATTGTTGTCTTTGTGTCTTGTTTTGATTTTTAATAAATGGAGCATTTCATCCATGGTTCAAGATTTTGGCCGAAATTATGTTTCGGTTTATGTCCCCATCAAAACCGAAACGAAAACTTAAAATTTCACCCCTTTTTGTATTGTGAGGAAGATTTCAGTCCCTACCGAAACCGAAACAAAATCCGATATTTTGATCCTTGATTTAATGTTGATCACAGGTTCTTGAAATACGCCCAGCGATTAAGTGGAACAAAGGAAATGCCTTGGAAAATTTACTCTAAACCCTAGAGATTGGAAGCTCTATTGAGTGCCTTCCTCTCTCCATCGGAGATGATCGGACGGACGAAGAAGCTTTCAAGGTACCCGTTTCACTTTCACCCATCCTATGTTATTTAATTCGCTCACTCACCCCGCGAATCGTGAATAGAATACCGCGAATCGAATTTAGCGTATCAAGCAAATTGTCGAGTTAATCCCTACGAATTGGATTCATTTAAAGTTTTTAAACTTAATATTTTATAATTGATAAATAGTTTTAAAACTCACCTTTTTTTTTATGAAACCTCTATCATTTTCATTAAAAATGGAGAACGGTTACAAACTGGAAAATAAGTAATCCTAAATGGACGGTTACAGAGTAAAGGGCCACAATCAAATGACTGATAGTTACAATCACTAACATTAAACTAAAGTGAATGACATCCAAGATCCATCTAACAACGATACAGAATTCAGGGACCTTCAAAGTAAGGTAAAAATTTGAGAATTCATCACCGTCCTAAATATCAGTCGGTAACCGACACCAAAGATTCACCTGAAGAAACGCCACCACTATGGGCAAACTCACGATGTACAAAAACTCCCACCACGTTGGAAACAGGGGCAACAACCGACCAAAAGCTTCACACATCGCTTCAACTGAAACTTTTAAACAATGCCTCATGGCGTAGATATAGTGCATATGTTCGCGCAACAACGAAGCCACCAATACATCGGTAAAACTCGTGACCAAAATCGTTTCAGAAATAAGTATGGACTGTAAAAAAGCTTTCATAGAGGCGATCTCCTCAGAAAAGAAGACTCTCACCAAAAAGAGGATAAAACTCTCATATTCTATTCTTAAAATAAGGAAAAATAAGGAGAGAACAATGGAGAGCCGAATCCTCCAAACAAAAGACGACTCCCAAATGATCGATTTATTAAAAGCATAAAAAAAAGTAGATGGAAAGGGATTAAATCCCCCTTCCCACCCCCTCCCATAAATCGTCTTTTCTCCACACCGACTCTCAAAATCGCCTATTTTTTTGAAACTCACCCTATTCAACGAATTGAATTCATTTAAAAATGTCGAATTGCGAATCAGAGTTCGAATCAAGCGAAGCAGCAAACTAAGTAATTAATATGGTTGGTTTTACATATATTTGTCATAGTTGATATTAAAGTATACTAATCAGATGGTTTGAATTCTTTCTCATTGCCCCCATTTATGTGCAAGTGGTTAGGGGAGTCAGTCTCTTAAGTTGTGTTTGGGCTATCTCTTATAAGAGTAGATGCAGCTCTCTTCCTACTTTTCGTGAGACCAAATAAAATCTGCTCTGACAGAGAACAATCAAAGAACTATTTTATCACTCAAAAAAGTTTTGCGTTGCAAGCAAGTGAGGTGAGTAGTTGTATTACCAAACGTAAAAGCAATTCCCCAATGGAGCGAATGAGCTGCTTTTTGGCAAAAAGAGTTATACCAAACGGAGCCTTAAATAATTTACTTATTTGACCCAAGGTATCCAAATCAGCATCGGACTCGGGTATCGGTCTATGGGCGACCGATACAACTCGGCCGATACATATCGTCCTATTTAAAAAAATAACCAAAAAAAATAAAGAGGTATCGGCCGAAACTGATACCGTATTGGTACCGAAGTGAGATACCGATATGTATTGTTGATACTTATCTGTATAGGCTGATTTTTGATACCATGATTTGACCTTGATATTCGAGCAACTCTGCATGCCTAGAACTAGATCATGCAACTAAGGGGTGTATAATCTATTTGTCTGTGACAGACTCTCTCTTACGACTTTACATGGATAATATCGTAAGATTAAGCCACGTGGCATGCATCTTCCATCCTTATAAATGTTTCATGGGGACGACAATCACTTCTATTATACTACTCAAAAATTATGTATATCATAGCATTGGAATTATCTAATTATTAGTTAAAACCAAGGTATCAAAAATGGGCCGATACCGATACGTATTGGTTTTTGGCCAAACCGATACGTATCGGTATCACCGATTTCAACCGAGATTTTAGTTTCTTTTTTTTTTTTTAATTCGCCGATACGTATCAATATCGGCCAATTCATATCGGCCTCGGGCAATCCGATACCCAAGACCGATACCAATTTTGATACCTTGGTTAGAACACTTTAATATAAACCGTGAAATTGATATAAACAATGGCTCATATTAAAGCTCTTTAATCAGATGGTTCTAATGTTCTGGTATGCGTTATTTTCGAGCTAAATGAAATATAAGTGATTGCCATCCACTAAAACACTTTAAATGATAAAAAGATATATATACCAAGTAGCCTAAATGAGTGCTCTTATGATATTTTTCTATAAATTCTCCCCATATCCCATTATTAACTCTTTATTTAATAGGTTTAGTAACTTCTAATTATTTTTATTGTTTCGGGTTATTTATAGGAGTTGAAGAAAAGAGGACATGGGTATCCTATTTTAGTATCTACAGTTCCAAAGGATACCTTTGCTTCCTACTCTTTGCGTGACCCATGGCTTTCCTATTACACCTTTGCTCCCTACTCTTGGCTTTCCTCTTACGGTTAGCCAAGTGGAAGATGGAGGAGAAATAAATTTTGTTTTCGGCAACATTTCGATAGGGGTTCATTAGTGGATAAACATATAGGTTCGTATCAGATAAATTTCGAGAAAATTTTGAAAAGTTTCGAGAAAATTTTGGGGAGTACAAAAAATATTGAATATGAACTACATATAAATTTTATTAAAAAATTATCTATTATTTAAAAAAGACATAAAATAGAAAAAAATTATTAATTTCACCGAAATTAATGAAATGTTAGCAATTTCAGAGAAATCATCGAAATTTCACCGAAGTATCGCACGACCACCATTTCTGTAAATTTCGGAGAAATTTCATAGAGTTTCGGAGAAATTTATCACAATGTTTGTTGGATTAATTATGCATATATGTATATAATTTTAGGGTGGCAATGGGCTCAGTATCTCGGCCGACCCGTTTCGCTCAGCTGGATTTAAGGAGGGTTCGGGCTTGATATGAAACCCACGGGCCAGCCTTGGGCTTAAGCCCCTAGGCTTATTAGGCTCATATATATATATATATATATATATATATATATATATATATATATATATATATATATATATATATATATATATATATATATATTGAGTTTCACTTGGAAGTTGGAATATTGAATTTATTTTGAGTCGGGCATGGTTTGGAAGCCCGCCAAGGGCTCGCATCGGGCTTGGGCTAAGTTTAAATTCACTAGGGGCTTTGGTTTATCCTAGCCGGCCTATTGCCACCCCTACATATTATATTTACTTCGAGTTTGGGCAGTGCGACACTCACATTTTGTACCCTTCGTGCACATTTTGGGAACAGGGTGTTGGAAACTATTAGGATTTTTCCGCAATCAAACGCGGAATTAAATAAAACTTTAGCATACCTTACACCGTAGAGTTTTTCACGTACGGATTTAGCCTTGAGCGATCCGAGCAATGATCCGGGGTTCGATGATTTGATGGAGAGTATTATCTTTCTTTGCACACCGTAGAGAAGATATTTTCCCTTGAATTCTTTTAATTCAATTAATAGGTATATTATGTGTAGAAAGAGGGACTCTATATCCCTTTAAATAGGTTAGCCAATTAGGTTAGAAACTTACCCATCAAAAAATCTAACGATTAGAATTACCACACTTATGTTAGAATAAAATCATAACCCTTCATATAATTGAAAACTTCAAGTTAGACCACAACTAGTGACATGTATATGTCTTCTACAAAGTCTTCATTTAAAAAAGTAGTCTTCACATCCATTTGATGTAGTTTGAAATCATAATGTGAAACTAAAGTCATCACCATCCTCAATGAATCCTTAGAAGAGATCGGAGAGTAGGTCTCATCATAGTCAATGCCTTCCTTCTGTCTGAAACCCTTCGCGATAAGTCTCGTCTTGAATCTTTCAATTTTACCACTAGAGTCTCTTTTAGTCTTATAAACTCATTTGCATTCAATTGTCTTGCGATCCACTGACAAATCCACAAGGTCTCAAACCTTATTTTTTTCCATGGATAGTAACTCCTGTCTTATAGCTTCCTGCCAGTGTGAGGATTCATTGCTACCAATAACTTGTTGAAAAGTTGATAGATCATCAATATCAACACCTTCAAACTGAGCCTCTTGCGCATACACCTCGTAGAAATATGAAATAACAGGTTTACTCTGGCACTCAGATCTTCTGGGCTGAGTTGGTAGTACTGGTGAAACCGGAGGTGGAATAGGACATTCTTTTTCAATTGAAGTCATCATTGGATTTGTCTGAATCAAAGTATCAACATGTATGAGATCAGGTGGTGAAGGAAGAAAAATATTACCACCAGATAAAGACACAAAGTTAAATTCAGAGTTCTCAATAAAAGTCATATTATTCTGCGTAAACTCCCGCTGGATTCGCCATTCTCTAATCTCCAGAAAATTAGTTACATGGGTCTCAGCAATATCGATGACTCTTTCAGGATAATAAAATCTCAAAGTCGTAGATCGAAGTCCATAACCGATAAAATAGCTATTGACTGTGCGAGGATCCAACTTCTTAATATTGAGATTATACAACTTAGTTTCAGCTTCACAACCCCATATATATAAATGTTCGAGTTTTGGATCCTTAATTGTCCATCTCTTGTAAGGAGTTTCAGGTACAAACTTGCAAGAAACCCTGTTGAAAATATAAATTGTTGTCTTTAAGGCTTCACCCTAAAACTCTTTTTTAAGTGTAGAGTGACTTAGCATGCTACGAACAATCTCCTGATAAGTACGATTTCTCCTTTTTAAAATACCATTCTGCTACGGAGTGTCAGGAGAAGTACATAATGGAACAATGCCTTGAGTTTGTAAGTACTCCACGAATGGTCCATGATTAACACCATCGGGACCCATTCTACCGAAGTATTCTCCACCTCTATTTGAACGCACAAACTTTTATCTTCTTCCCAAATTAATTTTCTACTTCTAACTGATAGATCTTAAAGACCTCTAAAACTTGATCTTTCATCTCTAATAAGAAGACGTATGCATATCTGGAGTAGTCATCAATAAAGATAATAAAATATATTTTACCACCACAAGCAGTAATTGGAAAAGGCTCACAAATATCAATATGTATCAACTGCAAAACCTCAGCGACCCGAGAGGCGGAGAACTTCCTCTGTTTGAAAGTTTTACCCTTTATACAATCCATAAAATTTCTAAAATCGGTGAAATCCAATGGTCTGATAATATTAGATCTAATTAACGATTCCAATCTTTTCTTTGATATATGACCTAACCTTCTGTGCCATAAGGCTGCAGAATCATCCCTAAGCAAAGAACGCTTTAGCTCGGGCGGTGTTGAGCTCGATGCCTCAGCAACCATAGCAATGGTACGAGAAGAATCAATAGATAATAAATATATACCATCAAAATAAATATTCAAACTCATACTACTAAAAGTAAAAACATAATCACAGTCTGCAAATCTAGATAACGAAATAATGTTCCTCCTAAAGGAGAGAATAAAATATGTCCCATGTAAAGTCAAAGTATGTCCCGAGTCCAAAACTAAATCGCAGGTGCTGATGCTCTCCACTTGCATCTCCTGGTCGTTCCCAAGGAACAACCTATCCTTGTGTTTGGGGCTTCTCCTGCTTCTGAGCACCTGAAAAGAGTGTGTAACATGCACATAAGCACCAGATTCAACCAACCAGGGATGAAGAAGACTATTAACTGAAAATGCCTGAGAGAATACTAAAAATCTATGAATACCTTCAGGCTGCTTCGCTAGCCACTTCTTATAATTCACACATTTCCTTTTGAAGTGGTCTTTCTTGCCCAAAATCAGCAGCCGCTTACACTTTCAAACTGACCCTTAGGATGTACTGCCTTTTCAAAACTTTGACCCTTTCCTTTATCTTTATTTTAAAATTTTTGTTATGGTTAATTTCCTTTTTGATTCCTCTTAGGACCCTTCTTAAAAAAAAAATTATTGGAGCTGGAAGTCCCCAAATGAGCAGACTCATGTCACTCGCCTTTAAGTCTCTTTTCTTCAATGGCGCATATCTGAGTTAACTTGTTCAAGTCCCAGTTTTGTTTTTGCGAATTATAATTTATTTTAAAAATGTTAAAAGCCTTAGGGAGGGAAGCAACCCTAATATAGACTATATATCAACTCTTCATCTATTTTAAGCCCGCATTCTTTAATACCCAAATATATTTGAGACAACTTCAATAAGTGGTATCTCACATTCCCACTGCCATCATACCGAAGATGCATGAGATCATGCACGTAATCATAGACGACCTGCTTTTTACTGTCAATATATTGTTTCTTAATAAAAGCTATTAATTCAAAAGCGGTTTCTTAACAGGTATGCTACTTCTGAAAGAGACATTAATGGTGGCCCTGAACATTAACATGGCTAACAAGTTAGCCTTATTCTATTTCTCAGAAAATTCCTTATCCTTGGCAGGAGAATCTTGGGTAATCGTCGCAGGTTTAAGTGTTGTAAACACAAAGAAGATGTCTAAAATCCCAAAATAAGCACCGAGAGTCATTTTCCAAGTGTTGAAGTTGGACCCAGAAAGCGGCTCAACTCCTACTATGTGTTTGGTAATTAACAAGAGATCTATTGCTGCAAAAATTTTAATTTAGGATCACCTTTTAAAAGTCAACACAAAAATAAAACTTAATTAATTCTTTAGATTTAATCCCTTTCGTTTAAACCAGGTTTCGGTTCAAACGTATGAAGTGATACTATGCGCACATGCTAACTTCAAGGAAAGCACTTGGCAACGTCACGGCTCACCTTTAGACAGACACCATGACTTGCCCTTACTTTTCACCGCAAAAAATACGTCATAGACCTATCATTTATAGGTTGATTAGAATCAGATACTTCCTATAACTTTAGGCAAATAGGGTTATCCTATCTAACCATCCCATACAAGACTATTCTATTTGCACACACTACGTCAAGTACCTATAACACCTTTGGGTTGTACACAAACACTCAACGCAATGATATGCCTAGTGATCTTAATAGAGAAAACATCTAAGATTCGGAAACTAAAAGGTTTGTGAATTGTCTATCTTTGGGCAAGAACCAACTCACTCGCCAAGCATCCCAAACAATTACTCGGTTCTCCATAAATCACATAAGAAAGAACCTAACCTTTATGATCTATAAATGTCGTATTTTTGTTCTTAGAATTAGAGATCCAATATTAAATTTTACATGGTTCAAACTAAAAAAAAAGTCCAATTCAATTTTACGGGTCATGTATCATGGGCCAGGAATGGACATGACCAGACCATAGGCTGGATTAGGTCATGACCCGAGCCTGATTGCTGATTGGGCCGGGTCGCAGACCTAGCCTGGTCACAGACTGAGTTGGGTCATGAGCCTATATGGATCCATGGACCGGGTCGGGTCGGTTCAGTTTGGGTACCAACTTTGGTGTCCCAATCAAAATTATCTTGTATATTATTAAATAAGGAAAATATCTCCTTCCTTAAAAGAAACAATAGAGACGTGATGTGAGTGGGAGACTGCAGTCATCTTCCTCTTAACACTAGTCTTCCTCTAATAGTGGTGGTCAGTTGGATGTGACAAATCCCTTGTTTAGCTATCGTGTAAAAATTATTTGCCAGAAAATTTATAAGTAGTCGTCTTCCTCGAGGAAACCAGAGACCTTGGATAGTCGTCTTCTCCAAAAAAAAAAAAATAAACACTAAAAGAGAAACCAAGAGACCTTTAGGCCTCTTTTATTTGCAGCCTTCCACCACTCGAAAATGACAAAGGCCACCAAGCGACCGCCGATGACTCCGGCGACAGCCGGTGATGACCCAATCATTATGATCCTTTAAATCTTATACCGGCAAGTTAAAATCTGGCGATAAATAATCTAAGGTTTAATAAAACCCTTAATGATTAGAATTGGTACGAAAAAGTCAATCATGGGTTTGATTCTGATATCACTTGTTGAAAACTATTAAGATATTCTCGCAATCAAAAGTAAAATTAAATAAAACTTTAGCATGCCTTATATTGTAGAATTTTTTACGCAAAGATTTAGCCTTGAGCGATCCCAGCAATAATCTGGGGTTCGATGATTTGATGAAGAGTCTTTTCTTTCTTTGCACACCGTAGAGAAGATGAGTTTCCCTTGAATTCTTCTAATTCAATTGATACGTATATGTGTAGAAAGAGGAAATTTACATCTCTTTAAATAGGTTAGCCAATTAGGTTAGAAATATGCCCATCAAAGATTCTAACGATTAGAATTACCACACTTATGTTAGGGTAAAATCACAACCCTTGATATAATTAAAAACTTCTAGTTTGACTATAACTAGTGTTTTCATCATCTCTCCAAGTTAATAACTTAGATTGTTTGACTTTGATCTTAACATGTGACTTAAGAGCCACATAAATCCGTGAAATCCAACATAGGGTTGACAAAAAAAATTGAAAAACCGAAAATCGATGAAGTAGAACCGAAAAAAAAGAACTGAATTGAAACTGAATACCAAATCCGATTTTGGGGCAGTTTGATTTCAGTTTAGGGTGCTGAAACCCGAAAATCGGTTGAGTAGGTATAAAAAACCGATGAAAAAAATCAAAAAAATATATAAGAAAAACCTCTTTCAAAAAATTTACAAATAATAATGATTCATAAAATCAAGAATCAAACAAAAAACGAAACAAAACTAAGTTTGATTAGTTCGGTTCAGTTTCAATTTTAAGGAATGGAGAGTTCAGTTAACTATACCGAACTTCCACTCCTAAATTGAGAGTGGGATGACAAATTCACACGTTAAAAAAGGGGTAATTGTGATTTCTGGCACATGTTACATGGGCACACCAACTTTTAGTGTGACATGTTCCATGTGTATCTACTTGATTTTGGGTGTCTCAACTAACTCAACTATTACTACTTTTAGGGTTACATGCGTGCAAAGCCAAGTACCCAAAAGCTATCCATCTATTACTCACAGCCCCATTTTGTCTTAAGACACCTAGGAATGCAGGGTTTGAGCTGAACATCGAAACTAACTAAAAAACGAGGGTCTCGAATCGGATTGAACCACACCGAAACCTGACACAAACCAAACTGAATCGAACCCCAATTCGATTCTGTTTCGATTTGGGTGGCTTGAAAACAAAAATCGAGGGGGTAGCTTGAGTAAACCAAAAAAACCTTTAAAAAATCGAAAAATAAATCCTAAAAAAATAAAAAAAGTGGTACTTTACCTACACCGAACCAAATCGGTTTCGGTTTCAGGTAAAAAAAATTGAACCGAACCGTATCGATTTTGATTCGATTTTGGTTTGGGGGGTACCGAACCGAACACCGAAAAATTCGGATTCGATTCGGTTCGGTACACCGAACTTGCATCCCTAAAGACACCCAATACATGCTTGAAAAATCCGTTAGCTTTTTGGTTTACTAGGCAAACCATGTGCAACACATGAGGGGTGGAATCTAGCTTTTTTGGTTTACTAGGCAAACCTCTTTTTATGAAGTCAAGAAAACTTTCCGAATTCTAAGAACAAAGCTAGCTTGTCAAAATTGACACTTGTCAAAACCAACATTGACCATATGATAATAGGCTTAAAAATGATCTCCATCATTTGATTCAAAGCAATCAATTATTCTCACGTGCAAACTTATGATCACGAAGAAAGAATCTATGGCTAGAAATAATGGTAACCTTTTAAAATGAGATTTATAATATACGAATTTTTGTAAGTTTACCTTAAATGTTAATTTGACATGGTGTTTCTAAAGAGGACTTGGATTGCGTATAGCATAGCTCTCTGCTAGCCCCTGCCAGAGGATAGCTCACCTATTTTAGCAGGTTCTCATCCTCTTTGCTAACATCCTACTACTGTTTTAGTAGGTACTCATTTTCCTTGATAACTCCTTGTATAGCAAGATTTTATGTAAAATTTACCTGTTCAACAATTCTATCCTTCTCTCTACTAATTCTTTGCCAAAGCAGATTTTATTTGCTTTAGTAAGGAGTTAGTAGAGAGCAGAGAAGTAAATCCTCCTTTGCAGGGAGTTAGAAAAGAGAATGAAAACTAACTAAAGCAGGTGAACTCTACTGTGGCAAGGACTAACAAAGAGCTATGCCATACGCAGCCTTGAGCACTACCATATGAGTTGGTGCTAGGAAGCCGACCCGGTCACTGAGATGGGTGACTCTGGAGCCGATCAACTTTTGCCACTAAAAAAATAAATGGCTAAAACAGATTTCGACAATCGCATCGTAGCCTTTCAGTTTTTTACAGTTACCTATAAGCATAAAAATCTTTGAAAGTTGTACGGGCTTGTTTTTCCCCCGAAAAGCTTAGAATCTTATATAATCTGAACTTACTCAGATTTCTAGCTTTTCTGATATACATGTTCTTGAATTTGATTAAATTCCTAATTTTTCTAAGCTTTTCTCAGAAAAAATTAGATTCATGTGCTATTGAGTTTTCACTTTCCTAGTTGATAGAGGCATTTTGCCTTCAGATTTCTGAGCTAGAATTTGAACATTTTTGAATGTTTTGCTAGGAACTTAGTATGTCATTTTCACTAGGAACAACTCCGGAAACATAGCTTTCAAGAAAAACTCTAGTATTATAAACTCCCGAACAAGCCCTAAGTTTAACAATTTTAACATAAGAAGATTTACCCGTTTACGAAAGCAAGAATCCAAAAGTAGGTTTAGGCAGCAATCAGCATCCATTTTCTAGCATGCTTTTCTCACCATTTACAGCTTTTGTGAGAATCGTTTGATCGTTTGATAGTAGGCAAAATTGCTTTTCAAAGCCCAAAAGTCTCAACAAGTCCTTCAAAAGCTTTCCAAAATGGTGGGAAAAATATTTAGATGTGATTGCTTTGAAGTCAATCTAGACCTCATGCACAGTTAAAATTTGATCGAAATTTATCGAAAATTTTAAAATTATTTTAATCATGGTGAAATTAGTAAATATTAATTAATATTTTTTTAATATTGAATTTTTTTTATTTTTATAGGTACGATAGGCTGGAATCAAAGGGTAAGGTTGGGCCAAAAGCTTGGCTGTCGACTAGGAAAATGGCATATGTTCGACTAGAACCCGACTAGATGGTGCACTCGACTCGACATGGCCCAAAAACTTGACCCGATCCGATAAAAACCACTACTTTCTAGGTTTTTACATATAAAACATTGGGTCGGGTTGCGTTAACCTGACTGGACCTCTCAATCAACCCGATCTGAAGGTGGGGTTGGATGTCTCATGCTCGACCTGACAGGGTAAATTTTTATGCCTGACCAAATAAAATATTGGGTGGGGTCGAGTATCAATTCAATCCAACTTATTAACAGCATGACATTGAGGGTGCAATCAAGGTATCAAAATTAGTATCGGTTTGTTCGAGGCTGATATGACTCGGCCGATATCAATACATATCGGCCGATTTTTTTTTTTTAATTAAAAAATTAAAATTAAAAAATACAAAGCTCGGTCAAAACCAAGATAGTCGATACGGTATCGAATACCTGATACGAGATTCCGATATGTATTGGTTTGGCCGAAAACTGATACGCATTGGTATCGATCGATTTTTTATACCTTGGGTGCAATATTATCAACCTTCCATTGTGCTACAGCCCAAGTCCCACACATTTGAAAAACGATTCATTTTTTTTTTAATTATAACCGAAAAAAAATCCCAAATCTTTTCAAATTTGGGTCTGGCTATTCTCACCCATTTAATAGTAAGTACCACACAATTTTTTCACTAAAGAAAACCATTGACCGGATAGAATCGAATGATGGAGACTTTTTTGTTTCAATCTTCCTCACTATAGATCTAAAGATTATGGTATGCCTATTATACGGCCAGGTGTTGATTCTATATGGCACACGTCCCTAAAAGTGAAAGTCAACTCTTTTTTCTCATGATTTAGGTCACTTTTGGGAATGTGTCATTTGAAATTAACATCTGACCGTTTGATAGGCACGTCATGATTTTAAGATCTATCTTAAGGAAGATGGAACAAAGAAAACCTCCAATCTAATTCAAATCAATCAATGGTATTTGTTCGTGAAAAAAATTGTATGATACTTACCATTAAAAGAGAGAATAGTAGTACCCTTCAAATTTTTAGAGAGAAATTATGGTACATACCAAGGATCGGCATTTCGGTTTCGGTGGGAAAAATTTCGGCCAAAAATCTTCCCACTGACCAAAATTTTCTGATAATATGAGTTTTCGTTTGGTTTCGGTGGGGATCAACCCCGAAACATTTCGGTCGAAATTTTGAACCTTGGTACATACTGATCCAACAAAAAACTATTGGAAAATTGCAAACGACAGACAGGTTTTATCCGGGTAAAGGGTATGCGGCTAATGTGGCGTGACCATAGTCACCAATTCGGGATTTGGCAATAATTCGGAAAATTTCGGTAAATCCAGCTAGTTCGGGGAAATATTCGAAGGAAAAATTAGAGCGAAAAATAAAATTACAAAATAATATTTAAAATTAATAAAATTTTTAAAATGTTAAAAAATCACAACTTTTTTGAAATATTAGAGAATTATTCACGATTTTTTTTGTGATCGGCCGAATTTTTGAAAAATTCATGATTAATTCGCAGAACCTTAAAATTCAAGAATTATTCGCAAATATTTTAAAATTTGGTAATTTTTTTTTACTATGGGCGTGACGTAACTGGCTGCCCCAACATACATTGCAGCCAATTGTGTAGCAAAACATCAACCGCCTTCACTTTGCCTGTCATATAATACTGTCCAAAAATATTTCTGAAGCGAATAAATTATGTGCCACGTGTACGAAAGTGATGGTGACCCGATCACCAATGCGAGTGACGGGTCGGTTACCTAACATCAGATCAATTATTACTTAGAAGTAAGATTGACAGAGTCATAACTCATAATGCCGACAAAGCCAAAAAATATTCACATAATTTAGGGGTAGAAATTTCAGGGGAGAAAATGAGCATTTAAACCAAAAATGTGTTAGTTGGAAAGTCCCACAGCACATCTGATGTGACGTGTCACTACTCACTAACCCACGTCGGCTGTACTTGTTGGACTTGGTATGCTGTTTCAACACTGGAACCAGGAAGATTGAGGGTCACAGATCTATCAGTAGTGTTCACGGGTTACACGAGAAATAGCCGAGATTGGCTATCAAGAATACTATGAGTCTGATGATGCAAGGTTGCGTCACCAGTGGATCAAGATCTTGTCAAAATGGTCAAACTAATTCAAAAAGAGATTGGACCTTGACCCATGGTATCAAAAATCAGCAGATACCTATACGTATCGGTTTCGCAAACTGATACGTATCGGTATCGAATACTGTATAAGCTGATATGGGCCTGTATAGGCTGATACCTCTTTTTCTTTTTTCTTTTCTTTTCTTTTTTAAAATAGGTTGATACGTATCGGTATCGGCTAAGTCATACATGTCCTCCATGGACCGATACCCAATACCGATTTGGACACCTTGCCTTGACCATATGTATTGCGAAAATAATAATAGGGAGTTGGGAAGGTACTCCAGGTGGTGGTGGAGTACAATCACCAATTTATTATACTCCAATATCTACATGGAGGTCCACGTGGTAGTTAAAGTACATATTGAATGCCACGTGGAGCAAGGTAGCATTATTTAGATCATTTATAGAAAAAAAAAATCTAAAACAATAACTCTATCATGTATGTTTTGGATCGTAAAATCTAGATCCTTGAATTAGAGTCAAAATTTGACTTTTAATTTTAAAACTCAATTTTGAATTCATTCTTTTTTAATTGATTTATACATATTGAACATCATAAGAGTATTTGGGTGGCCACGTGGTCCTCTATATTGATGTTGGAGTACAATGAGGGTACTCCACCCAGAGTCCCTTCACCTTTACGATAATAATATAAAAATATGTATAGTCAATAGTATCAATTTTGTGGGAAAGGAATGGTGTGATCAAATGTAATTTTACCATTCATTTTCCGTGCAATTGATTATGTTGACTTTGCGATTTTTAATGATTTATTTTATATTGTTTTCAAAATAGTGTTATAATTATTGTGTCGCTCCTTGTGGCATATTATCATGGGATAGGGTGCCACGTAACAACAAATTAATGTCGGACCAAGTCAGTTACTCGGTCCTTGGTATTAGGCTACTAAGTTACTTTGTCCTTGGTATCAAGCTACCTTCATCATAACAAATATGTACAATTGTGCTTATTAGACTATATAGATTGAACATTTTATAACCAAGAGTGAAAATGGATCGGGTCTGTAGATACCCCATTTTCGCCCTCTCGGAATATACAAATTCGTTCAGTCAATCTTTAAACTTACTCACGATTCTCGGAAAGGGATCGACCATCTTTGAGAGTCTTAAAACCATAAACACGGGAACTATATACTGAAACAATAATATATGGTTGAGACTTTGACTGAAACCTTAGCTCACAGGTACAGACCCGACCCAACTCGGGAAGATCCCGAATTACACGCCAGCACATAGGTGCCTAATTTGATTGTACACATGGATACACGCGCACAGTTGGCCCGATTTGGACTAGGTTTCTCCTTCTTGAGGACCGCCTTAGGACCCGATTACGCCCCAGTCCAGGGCGCACAATTAGATTGCACACTTCCTCACAAGCACGCAATTGGTTCGATTTGGATCAGGTCTCTACTTCTTGTGGACCACCTTAAGACCCATCGTTCGCTGGCAATAGGGCGTGCAATCAATTGCACGCTTCTCTACAAGCGTGTAATTGGTCCCCAGTTGGACCAGACTTCTGAAATCGAAGACCGCCCTAACTCTTCAATTATGCGCGCTAAATCATGCGCATAATTGGATTATGCGCCCTCACAGGACGCACAATTAGTTCAATGGCATATTGAAACTAGGACACCCGACTGAGCCAGTCAGTCGGTCATTCGTCAAGTCGGTGACCGACTTCCAGCGAATTACGCACCCCGAACAGGGCGCTTAATTCAATTTCGTGCCAATGGTCATGCACACAATTCACCAATTGCACACTTGCCCCTTAGCGCGTTATTGACCCGTTACTTATAAAAAGACCCCCTACGTCATAGCAATTCTCATAGCAATCTCTCCTCTATTAAACTTAGTTCTTCTTAGAAATTTCGAGATTCTCTCTAGGGCTCTCAAAGAAAGAGGTTGAGTTGCACTCTGCAGACTCTTCTCTAGGAATCCCAAGTAATCAGGCTAATGACACTGGTTAGCTAGCCCTAATTCTCGAAGTAGTATTAGAAGGATAAACGCCCATAACCTTAGATCCTTAGGAAACTCCTGCCCAAATTCTTAGCCTAAAGCCAATTAAGTCTCTAGCCCTCTCCGATTTTTCAGTTTAGTCATTCTGATTTGCCCAAGAGAGCTTACAGAGGGTACTCGAAAACAGAGCTAATCCTCCTTAGCATAGAGGGCCACAATCCCCCTTTTTTAAATAGATTAGAAAAATCAAATTAGATATTCCATAAGCAATCCATAGCTGTTGAAGTTGGCCGACCGACGCTTAGTATAAGAGTCAGCCCGCATCTCCGCGCGTGATTAATGACATGTAGCAGCATCGATAAATATTTATAGTTGGTGATCGCATCAACTCAGATAATTTCTATTTAAAATTCGTCTTTTTCTTTCAGTATTTAATATTTCCTAGTTTATTATTCATCGCCTTCCGTCAAAGTCCACGTTGACCAAATTGGGCCACTTATTTTGAGACCCAAAAGGGCCCTAGAAAAAGCGTGTACCAACAAGGTCAACTTGATATGTTTTTCAAACCCAACCAGATATAGGTTAAGTTTGGGTTTAAATAATCTCAACCTATCGAGTTGGGTGAGATCCTTGGAAATTTATGACTTATTACGTAAGAGTTGGTATACAATGAGTGTCCGCCCATCTTGGGTGGACACTACAGTCCACACGCACGTTTATGTGACTACATGACGTGCACAAACTTTCAATGCATGAAAGTTTATGCTCATCACACAGATGTGTGGACTGCTTTAATGCATATCATGGGGGGACACCCATTGTAGACTAACTCACTACGTAAACATGTATGTAGGGCTGTCAACGGGTCGGGTTCGAGCCCAAGATTTTAACTTCTTTGATAAGCGGGCCGGGCCTAGCTAAGCCCGAATAATAAATGGGTTCGGGTTCAGGCTATAAAGTAGCAAATAAATGGTCCGGCTCGGCCCGGGACCGGCCTATTAAGCGTTTCAACGGTTTAAGTGTTTCAACGGTCTTATAAAACTCTTAAAAAATATTAGAAACTCGGCCCGAATTTGAACCTGGCCTGACCCAGATAGCTATCAGGCCGGGTTTGAGCTACAACGTTAAAAATTCGGGCTGAGGTCGGCCCGACCCGATTAGCTATCGGGCCGAGTTCGAGCTCTCATTATATCTTTTAAAAAATATAGGCCTATACAAAAACCTGCCTGAACCCGGCCCAACCCTTTGAGAGCCCTACATGTAGGATTCAAGTTGACTCCAAACCTGCTTCCTACTCACCTCGGGACTTGTTTGCTACAAGTCGAATTGGAAGTGTTATCTCCCCTCTTATAAGATTTTGAGCCTGCCTACTTATTGCCAATTGATTTTGAGATGAATACGCACATTTATCACGACATGAGAGTAGACATTTCTCTATTCTACCTCACTTAAGTTCAATTGTCCACGTGATATAACTCAGTCACAGCAACACGTGATCTCTATCATCTGACTGTCAAAGGCCATCATTTGATTCAATTGTTCTCTGGCAAATTATATGATTGAGATCATGTTTTATGCAATTTTTAGCCTCAAACGTCTTTACATTATTGACTTCAAATCAGGCAGCTTATATGGTGTTTTGTGTGACACAGACCCCCAAAATAATAGTCTTTCTTTCTGATCATGTGTCACAGTATAAATCTGTATAAATCTCCTTGTGCAAATATTAGCTCCCTAATAATAATAATAATAATAATAATAATAATAATAATAATAATAATAATAATATTATTATTATTATTATTGAAATAAAAATAATTTTAAACAAATTGACTTAATCAACCCCAATGCCACCATACTTAAACATACGGTTTTGGTGTATCCATTTGGCAATTTGTGATAGGCTGATGATTGTTAGAACATGGGTTATCATTTGGCAATTTGTGATAGGCTGATGATTGTTAGAACATGGGTTATCACATGCGTACTCGAAGACTTAGTCACTAACGCCAAAATAATCCTTTTTACCAGAAATTTACAAACATACCCCTACATAGCTACATTTATATGAATTCGTTTGAACATATTTTATTTTAGGGAAATTTACCAGATCTACCCAGCCACATACACCTTTTATGTCATAGACCTTATATTTTTAACTCTACCCAAATCGATTAACTTTTAGGCAAATCAATTTTTCAGCTAGCCCAAAAAGTCAGAAATGCCCTTTTCTTACACTTTTTGTTTTACATAGCTTAAAATTTTAAATCTTTGTATTTTTCTATATTTATGCAATATGAAACGAGATCTATACTGTCTGATAAGAAGGCTACAATATAAAATCAATGATGCCAAAAATAGATAAGAAAAAAAAGGTGATATTGCATCTTAAATAAATAAATAAATTAATTAATTAACTCAGTCGATATCGACTCTTAAAACAATCAATGTTGACTCTTAAAACAGTCGATGGCAACTCTTAATACAGTCGGTATCGACTATTTTAAGAGGCGACATTAACTATTTAGACAGTTGGTACCGACTGTGTAAACAGTCGACATCAACTATAAAAAAAGAAAATATTTATTTTGTATACACACTCGATGTCGCCTCTTAAAACAGTCGATAATGACTGTTTTACAAGTCGACATCGACTGTTTTACGAGTCGGCATCGACTGTTTAAACTTTTTTTTATTATTTTTATTTTAAAAAGGCGATATCGCCTTTATTTTTTGTACCTATCCTTAGCACCATCGATTTTATATTGTGACCTTCAAATCAGACGGCATAGATATCGTTTCACATAGCGTAAATATAGAAAAATGTAAATATTTAAAATTTTAAATTATGTAGAACGAAAAAAAGTATAAGAAGGGGCATTTTTGACTTTTTGTGCTAGCTGAAAATGGCTTGGCTAAAAGCTGGTCAGTTTGGGTAAAGGTGAAAATATAGGGTCTCTGACGTAAAAGGTGTATCTGACAAGGTCGATCAGGTAAATTTTTTCTTATTTTACTTATCCTCAGTGTTAAATGACAATTATACCCTTTAAAATTTTGCATTTTATTATTGCTTTATATAGTGATACCATTTTTTTTTAGGTTATCTCTTTTCGCGGCTACATTAGAACCATTGACTACATTGAATCAAACTATGGGTGTCATTTTTTATCGCAATCTTCCACTTTAATCTTGACACCATGGGTGTATCATAAGACAGTCCATTCTTGTTTACAGGTGGCACAAATCCCTAAAAAGTGACCCTAAAATCACAAAGCACTCATCACGCTCAAACGTGGCTTTAGGGTCACTTTTTAAGGATTTTGTGCATCATGGAAACAACAACGGGGTGTCTGGTGGTATGATCATAGTGTCATGATCTATTCGGTGAAGATTGCAATGAAAAACAATTCAATGTAGTCAATGGGTCTCAGGGCTCACCAATAAACAAGGTGTGAATAGTGGTACCCTTTGTTTTTTTTGGCAAGCATGGGATTTGAACCCCTAACCTCAATTCTATATGCTTGAGGACAACACCACTAGGGCAAGATCCAATCTCGATATTCTGATACCATCTTAACACTGATCATGACTTACAATCTACGGTGCACCAAATTATATTGGGCAATATGACTGTGTATGGCATAGCTCTTTGTTATCCCCTACCAGAGTAGAGTTCATCTGCTTTAATTGGTTCCCATTTTCTTTTTTAACTCTCTGCAAAGGAGGATTTACCTGCTCCAACAGCAACCTCCCTGCTCTCTACTAACTCCCTACCAGAGCATATAAAATCTGTTTTGGCAAGAAGTGAGTAGAGAGGAGGATATAACTGGTGTAAATAGGTAAATCATGCATAAAATCTTTCCATAGAAGGAGTTATCAAGGACAAGGGGTACCTGCTAAAGTAGGTAACAAGATGTTAGTAAAGAGAATAGGAACCTGCTAAAGCAGGTTGAACTCTGCTATGGCAGGGGCTAGCAAGGAGCTATGCCATACGTAGCCTATATATATTGGTAATGGACACTATGATGTGATAGGATAAGGCTATGATGATGATGAGACCTTGAATGGTATACACCTATATGACCGAATTGGGCATATGCTACTTCAAATTTTCAAATATTTACCTAGAAGTATTTACTACACTATTTCGAAAAAAAATACCTTAAAGTACAAAGTATACCGATATGATGGCATATGCCCATTGAAATTCCGTCGATCTACGGAATTTATCTAGCAATTCGATTAATTCTAATTAATCTAGAGATTACACTATAAACAACAATCACCACAACACGAGATTTACGTGGAAACCCAATCACTGGGAAAAATCATGCGACCGAAGTCTACACACAAAATCCACTATGAAATAAATAATTACAAGGAGTTCCGAATAATATACCGACACATGAGCATGCCCTATCAAACCCCCAAGGAATTCAACTTCCCGTCACGGGTCGCCTCCACAGTTTCCATATTTGAATGCATGCTACAATCGTTGATGAAGCACAATGATCCATCTTGAGATCCACAAGGCTACCACTCACACGCTCTAATCTCTAGGGCTCAAAACACTCAACTCACTTGAGCAAATAGGATGAAGAAAATGAAGAAGAAAGGAACAACTTTGAATAAATTATTTTTCCAAATCAAAAGTTCAAAAAGTGGAAGATGATAGAGTTCTAGAGATTTTGCTCAAGTAGGAAGAATCTCTCTCTAGCTTGCTTACCTTCCCTCCTCTTTTCAAAACATTTTACCAAAAAATTGGAAAAGTCCAAAAAGCCCCTTTTCGACAAAAGAGAAGTTCTGTCCCGAGGAATCCACAACACACTATGATTCAAGTGACAGCGAGCTGTGGTCACAGCGCGCTGTGAGTGTAACCACAGCACGCTGTGGACACCACAATCCACTGTGATAAATATCACAACATGCTGTGAGCACTGAAAACATGTGATAACTCGCTGTGGACATATCTTTAGATTATTTATAAACATTTTTTAAAGGTCTTTTGAATGATAAACATACCATAGATCAAGAGTATGTGACTGATAAACTTGATCGATCAAGGTAGAACTCATCTATCTTGGCACACCATATCCTCAGGGAGATCTACAAGGATTTTAAAATAGAGCGTGACAAACAAGTTCTAACAATCTCCCCCTTTGTCACATTCCACAACAAAAATCATGTTTATATTAATTTCACACATATTACATCAAAATAGCCCCACTAATCCTATACATTGATCTATATAAGAAAGTAAATAGGAAAAGTACATAGACTCTTAAATCTCCTCCTAATTTTATGTCTATCCTAAGCCAAGATATGTCTTGAGCAGTTACCTGCAAAATAGATAAACACACATACATCCAAAACCAAAAATAATATCAAGATCAAATATATATAAACTACCAGCATCCTTAAACATATCTCCCCCTTTTTGTCAGAATTGACAAAGGGAGACATCACCATCAACACACAGCCCCACATGATTATCACAATTATCCATGGTAAAAATATCCAACATAAAATTACCAAATTTAGCCACAATTTAAACATGTCCAATATAAAAATACATAATAAAAAAAGTAATCTACCAAAAATCTTGCCCAAGTCAGGTACAGAAAACACCACCAAAATGCTAAAGAAAATATTACCATAAAAGGAAAGAAATAATTTAAACTAGGGATTCGGAAAAGAAATCAATAGATTTTGACCTCGAAAAAAATCCTATCGACGATAGCCACGACATGTGTGTCGCAAAGAGCTTTTCGAAATGTCATTTGTGCGAATCCGATACCCGTAACCACAGTTATGGTCAAAATACCGACAAGAAGTTACCAAGAAGAGCACGCGCTGTTCATAGATAGCAGTGCGATGTTGCGCTCACAAACATAATATATATAATTGTCACAGCGCATTGTGAAGACACCGCGGCACGCTGTCAACCACAGTGGGAATCTCAAGCCTCCAGTCACAATGAGCTATCAAACGGTCACAGCCAGCTATTCCCCTCACTAACAAGAAGACAGAAAAACACACAATGTGCTGATTCACTTCCACGGTGCGTTGTACCACTCCCACAACGCACTGTCCAGAGAGCGCAGCGCACTGCCACCCTCACAATCAGGAAGTTAAAAATATACAAGGGCTCAGAGCACCAGCCACAACGTGTTATGGGGGTCACCACAACGCGTTGTTCAAGAAGGCACAACGTGCTGTCAGATATGACAGCAAGCTGCCAACAAAAACACTTGCTCTAGAACAGAACTTAACAAAAAACAGATCTTTAGCCACAGCACGCTGTTGGGAACCAAGAACGCGCTGTGTATATATAAAAAATATAGCCTGAAATTAAAACAGGGATCATGAAAATATAAAAAAAAATATCTCCAGCGGCAATGCGCTATCAGAATTTTTTTTTTTTTTTTTCACATGTAGATTGAAAATTAGTGGTGATATCAAACAATGAAATGATGCTACACACAAAGTGGCCATCATGAATCTAGTGCATCCAAGACTAACTTCAGAGCGGAGCTAATGAGGTGATAGACCTACATAATTATGAATGATCTCAGCAACAAACATAGACATTTCACATGAAGAAAATGAAGGTTCATCCTAACAATGCAAGTTCAACCAATATACACAAACGCTAATAGTGACACCACTATCCAGAGCATTGCTCAGAGGTGATTTAAGAATGACACATCTCAATTATGTCATACATGTTGCCATGGCCTCTCCTGCGGTATGAGCACGCTTGTAGGCGCAATACGTACGTGGGTAAGATGCTCAGCAAGGCCGTCCAAGTGATTTGCAATGGGTAGCTCTCACAATGATGACCAAACACTCATAATTGCACCCCTCTTTTTGTCTTTTCCACTTGACTTACTTTTCCCAAGTTTAAAAAAAAAAAATTAAACATAGAAGAAAGATACACACAATTGACAACATATGTGACTCACCAGACATAGCGCTTTAATTTTGTAAATTATCCAGACCAATGGAAGCTATCTCACATATTCTACGGAGTGATATGCCAACTTACACTAATTAGGTACATATTGTGACCACTACCATAGTAAGGAGAGTTTTATATAATCACATAAGATACTATAGGATCCAGTAGTCACTCTTAGTATATATCAAAAGATGAACTGAACAAAGCAAGAAGATGAGAGATCAAAATTTTATGTGACAAATTTAGAACAGAGCTGAAGTCATGAACAATGAGTAGATCAAGCACATCAATAGTCAGAGACTGACAATAAAAGTATGAACTCAGTTCATGATAGGTAGCCCAAAAGAAGCATCAAACTTATCAATAATGCCACCATAGAAATTCAAGCACAAATGAACATCTTGAAAAGCAAATATAAGATAAAAAAATTATAAAAACATGAAAATAATAAATACACAGACCCTACTCAACAATGCACAAGACCAACAATATTTTTCCTCACTCATTTCCACTTCATTAAGTTACCAAGAGCCCTTAATCGATAAATAAGCTCCTTCAAATTCCAAAATTTTGACTTTATCTCTTAAATTTTTTACATCATTTTCCAAAGAGACAACATTTTCAACTAACAAATTATAATCAACATTTTTAAGAACACATGAGGATGTGAGGGATGATACATCTTTGATCAATTTCATCTTCTCTTTGTTCAATTGAACACTTACAAGATAAAGTTCATCGTAGATTTCAAATATGTCTACATCATCCTCTTCATCAGAAATAACAGGACTAACAAGAGGAAAAACATGTGTCTCCTCATGAATGGACGCTACAAAAGCCCGAAACCTATGTTGGAACTCATCCGACTCATCAGAGGAGCGCTCCTCCCTAGTGTCATCTTCTTTGGTTGCGGCCATGACTTTAGCTTTACCAACATTTTGCTTATTGTTGGGACATTTAGAGGTAATATTCTCATAGCCTCAACACTTAAAGCATTGAATTTTCTCAAATGATTCTTTATGGGGTTTCATGGTGAGAACATTAGGTTTGTTATAGGACTTGCCATCACTCTCTTTATTTTTTAATTTTTTTTAAAATTTCTTGGCAAACAGGGCAAAGTCCTCATCATCATTACATTCACGATCCTCATCATAATCCTTTTTCTTAGAAGACCGAAAAGTAATACTTTTCTTCTTTTGACTACCTTGAATCTTAGATTCAGAAGTCTAAAGCGATCCTACAAGCTCATCAATATTGATCTGATTAATGTCTTTACTCTCATATATGGCTGTCACCTTCAATCTAAACCTTTTAGGCAAGGATTTTAGAATCTTCCTGACAATTTTATTAGGTGGTATCTCCTCTCCAAGGTAGAAAGAGCCATTGACAATATCATTAAACTTAGTATAGAAGTCTGTAAAATTCTAATCATCTTCCATTCAAAGACTTTCAAATTGCATAGTTAACATTTGCAATTTATTAATCTTCACTTGTGGAGTTCCTTCAAAAGTGGTCTCTAAAATTTTTCAAGCTTCTCTAGCTACCTCACAATTATAAATCCTCTTAAACTCAGAAGCCGTTACAACTCCAAAAATGGCACACAAAGTTCTAGAGTTATCATTTGCAGCCTGTTTTTCTTCATTACTGTAACGATTAACGGGTTTAATAGAGATTCTCTCAATTTCATCTAAATGGACCATTTCTTGAGGTGGAGACCACCCAGTCTCAATCGCAGACCAAATCATGATATCCATAGATCTGAGAGAAGCCCTCATCCTAGCCTTCCAGTAAGGATAATTATGACCATCAAACAACTGAGGTCGTGTTGTGAAAATGTTATCTCTAAGTAAATCAGTAATGCTCGAATAAGCCATAGACGCTCGAGAAAAAAGAATCAAAATAAGCAAACTTGGCTTGGATACCTATTGAAATTTGGTCGATCTATGGAATTAATTGGGCAATTCGATTAATTTTAATTAATCTAGAGATTACACTATAAATACCAATTACCACAACATGAGATTTACGTGAAAACCCAATCACTGGGAAAAATCACGGGACCGAAGTCCACACACCAAATCTACTATGAAATAAATAATTACGAGGAGTTTTAAATGATATACTGACACATGCACATACCCTATCAAACCCCCAAGCAACTCAACTTCCCATCACGGGTCGCCTTCACAGTTTCCAGATTTGAATGCCCTCCACAATCGTTGATGAATGCACAACGATCCACCTTGAAATCCACAAGGCTACCACTCATACACCCTAATCTCTAGGGCTCAAAACACTCAACTCACTTGATCAAACACTCAACTCACTTGAGCAAATAGGATGTAGAAAATGAAGAAGAAATGAACACCTTTGAATAAACTATTTTTCAAAATCAAAAGTTCAAAAGGTGGAAGATGATAGAGTTCTAGGGTTTTTGCTCAAGTAGGAAGAAACTCTCTCTAGCTTGCTTACCTTCTCTCCTCTTTTCAAAACCTCTTAAACCAAGCCCTAAAATTCCCAAAAGACCAAAAAATCAGAAAAGTCCAAAACGCCCCTTTTCGACAAAAGAGAAGTTATGTCTCGAGGAACCCACAACACGTTGTGATTCAAGTGACAACGCATTGTTGTGAGTGTAACCACAACACGATGTGAGCACTGAGAACATGCGACAGCTCGCTGTGGAAACAACTACAACTCGTTATGGACATATCTTTAGGTTATTTATAAGCATTTTTTAAAGGTCTTTTGAATGATAAACACACCACAGATCAAGAGTGTGTGACTGATAAACTGGATCGATCAAGGTAGAACCCATCCATCTTGGCAGACACATATCTTAAGGGAGATCTACACGAATTTTGGAGTAGAGCGTGACAAACAGATTATAACACCGACTTATCATCATCATTATCGTCACAGCCTTATCCTTATCTCATCTATTTGGGATTAGTTTTACGAGTCTTATTTATTGACTCGTTCTTGATCAACGCTAAGCTCCCTATAGATTTGCAGTCCTTCATATCCCTTCTCACGGCTTTTCCCTCCATATCTTCAATTTTCTTTCTCTTCTTCTACTTCCAAGTGGTTGTAGTCCGCTTCAAGCCTCTGATGAAGTATTATATATATATATATATAGAGAGAGAGAGAGAGAGGTAATGGTCACCTGATTTGAGTCACCAAGCGACTCGAGCAAGCGATTGTTAGATTACGGTCAAACTTTGGCCTTGACTTCATAAGACGGTCACCTACTCGAGTTGTGCGTGACTCGAGTTAGGTGATTATATATATATATATATATATATATATATATATATATATATAAGCTTGATCTAAATTGAGCTCGACTTCCAAGGTAAAAAAGCCCTATTTTTTTTATTGGGGTTGCAGGCCAGCCCGATCCATTGATGGTTGTGTTTGGCATTGCTCTTTGGAAGAGTAGAAAAGAGCAGTTGGTGCCATGGATCAAAATTTCAGTCAAAACATTTGGGTTTCGGGCATGCCCGAAAACGAAACCAAAACTGAAATCTAAGTCCAGATTGTATGGACTCCAAAATTTATCATGGTGACAAATTTCTCCAAAATTCTCCAAAATTTATCAAAACAGGGTCAAGCGAAACTTTCGGCGAAATTTCGATGATTTCTCCGAAATCACTGAAATTTCACTAATTTCAACGAAATTAACGAAATTTCACTGAAATTAATAAATCTTTTCTAATTTTTGTCATTTTTCAAATAATAAATAAAAATTTTATGAAGTTTAAATATAAATTATATTTAATATTTTTTGTACTCTCCAAAATTTTTTGAATTTTTCTAAAAATTTATTCGAAAAGAACGATAATGATCCGAACCGAAATGTTGCCGAAAACGAAATTTATCACTGTTGATTTTAAGGACATGTTTTGTATCATCATGTATGATGAGAGGACAGTTTTAGACTATAAGAATTATCTATAAGGGTTTTTTTTATTTTTTTCAAGGGAGCAAAAATAGTAAGGGAGAGAAGGTCAAGGGAAATTTACCTGACAGGCCCTGTCAGATACGCCTTTTACGTCAGAAACCCTATAGTTTCACTTTTACCCAGACAAGCCTGCTGCACGCCGAGCTGAGGCACGCCTGTAGGAAATGCCCAAAGTACCCCTACAGTAATAAATAGTCATCCTCTTTTCAAATAATTTACTGTTTTCATTTTACTTTTTCGTTCAAAGTCGGTGGAGAGTCGTTGTCTCTTCGTGGACGATCGCGTTCAAATCTACAACCTTCAAGCTACCAAATCTGTAAGTTAGAATTAAAATTATCTTCCATCGCTATAGATTTTTTTTTTCTCCTCTCTTTGGTGCACATTTTGACATAATTTTTTTAGGTTTTCCCATATGTAATCGATATCGATCTTATATGTAATCGTTAACGATTACATATTGAGTCGCTATCGATTATATGTAGAGTTGCTATCGATTACATTTAGAGTCGATAACGATTATATATGTAGTCGTAATCGACTATATAAATTGTAGATGACGACTCTATAACAAATCGATATCGACCTCTATGAATATAATTAATACCCATCATATGAATTAATTTCCTCATAGTTATTACCCTCGATGCCATAATAAATCATACGAGGTTTTATATTTATCTCAGCCGACGTTCAATTTATTGCCAACTACCCTTTTGTAAAACCATTATGACAAGTTAGGTTGGAAGAATGAGAAAATTTAATACAACGATTCGTATTCCACAATCTAGGAGCTTTAAATACAGGTTTAATTCGTCCTTAGCAAACCACCTATCATCCCTACCAGCCTATATTTTTTCCAATGTAAGACGACAAAGAAAAAACCTTCTATAACCCAATCAAGTTCGAGCCTGTATGGGAGGACCCACCACCACCACCAGAACCAGATCCTCTGCAGTTCCTGTGGAAGGAGTACGATGAAGTAATGGAAATTTTGGCGAAGGAAGAAGAGAAGAAGAGGAAGGAAGAAAAGAAAAAGAAGAAGGAAGAAAAGAAAAAGAAACTTAAGACGGAACCACCCGCCTCTCCACCCCATCCACCACCTGCTCTTCATCCATCTTCCTAAATTTTCTTTTCATTTTTAATTATAAGTGAAAAATTTTGAATGTAATTGAAAAATTTTGCAAGTAAATGAAACATTTTGATGCAATGACGACTTCATGAAATCTTTTGAGTCAGTAAATTAAATATTTTCTATATAAATAAACATTTTGAGATCATTGTAGTCTTATATTGAATTGATGGCGATTTCATAAGTAATTGATATCGATTACATCTAGAGTCGGTATCGATTACATATAGGGTCGATATCGATTATATATGTAATCGATGTAGGTAAAGAAGAAGGAAGAAAAGAAAAAGAACAAAAGAAAGAAAAAGAAACTTAAGAGGGAACCACCCGCCTTTCCACCCCATCCATCACCTGCTCTTCATCCATCTTCATTATATATAGACTCGATATCGATTATATCTAGAGTCGGTATCGATTACATATGTAATCGATAACGACTCTATATGTAATCGATACAGGTTTTATATATACATTTCATCAACATTTAAACTATCCTTGTTAGTATGGGACTCAGTCCTTTCTTTTTTATTACAGTTCATTTCAAAAGGCTGTTAAGATGGTTGTACACCGAGTTGTTGCCAAGTGTTCGCCCAGTGCCATTTCTAATCTCAACGAAAATGCTACCCCAGCTCGGAAGAAGTTACTGAGAGATTCAGTTTTTGGTGGAATATTTCAAATGCCTAAGGGTGTGGGATTTTTTTCCGATGTGGTGGATGCGATGTTGACATTTTGGGTAGAAAAAAATCACTTCCGAATTGGGAAGACTGATGTCTATCTTCGGAAGATAGACATTGCATTGATACTGGGTCTTGCCGTAGTTGGCCCAGAAAAATATACCCCATCCGTTAAACCATCGAAAGAACAAACCATTCGATACAAGTACTTTCGTGGAACGCCTCTTGGAAAAATTCTCCGGTCTCATATAGATGCTGCAATTTGGAGAGCGGAAAGTGATGAGGACTTCTTAAAGTTGTCCCTTCTATTTGTGTTGTGCATATTTCTCTTCCCCGGGTCCCACCATCAGATTTTGGAAGACCACATCGACCTCATCGATGATGTGGAGACCTTTAACCGAACTCCGTGGGGTCTGCACGTCTACCAAGACTTGATCGAGTATATAATTAAGGGCGCGGTTAATAGAAAAACTGCCGAGATGGATAAAGCCCTGAAGACGTACAACACATATGGATGCATATGTGTACTTCAATGGTGGGCTTATGAGATCCTGCCCGATATATCGCCATCCCAGCTAGGACTCAAGGACCCTTTCCCACGGCTGCTGAAATGATCGGACAGGGCGCAGTCAAGGATCAAAGGTTACACTCGCGGACAGATATTAGACAGCAAGGTATGAGGTCTATTGCCAATTAAAAAAAAAACAACTTACCGATTCATTCTAGAATCGATAACGATTCATTACAGAATCGATACCGATTCATTTAAGAATCGATAACGATTCCTTAACAATCGATAGCGATTCCGTACAGAGTCGATAACGACTTACTAAGTAGTCGATAACGATTCATTAAATAATCGATAGCGATTTTTTAACGAATCGATAACGATTTATTAAATAGTCGGTACCGATTCTTTACATAATCGAGAGTGATTTATTATATAGAACGATTATTTTCTTCTGTTGTTTACATGTTTCATTTTCTTTCAAAAGGTTCGCGCTCCTCTCGTGCCTCAGGGCTTTGAATTAGAGATACCCATGTTAAGAGAATATCTACGGGTTCAAAAGGAGGTTGGGGGGAAGAGGAAAGAACCGGTCAAGAAAGCTGTGGAAGAGATGCGGCCGAAGAAGAAAAGAAATTACATTTCGATCGAGAATATTGGAGAGAAAGAATGGGATGACGCATCGACGTCTGAAGAAGAACCCCTCTCGAAAAAGGGCCCCGTCCATGTGGGAGAGGATCGGCCAAGAACTAGGGGGGCCACCAAAGAGAGCCTGGCAGCGAAAGATAGCCCTGCTGAACCCTCCACCTCCAATGATCCTTTGACGAGGAGGGTCGATCATTTGACGATGGAGAACTTGAAGCTCACCAGAAGAATGAGCAATTTGGAGGGAGAGAATAAGGCCCTGGCTAAATATTACGCTTCTTTAGAGAAACTATGCAACTCTTTCAATGAGAGGCTGAATTCAAGGGATGCAGAGTGGCAGAAGTTAAATCACTACAACTATTTGGTCAGAAAGGGCCAGACGAATATAAAAGAACTCCTTGAAAATTTATTGGAGGCGAGACCTAAGGTATGTGTTGAAATCTGGTTTTATATGTTCAGTTTTGTTAACATAAATCGATATCGATTATATATACAGTCGATATCGATTATATACGCAATCGTTATCGATTATATATACAGTCGATCGTTATCGATTATATATACAGTCGATATCGATTATATTTACAATCGATAGCGACTATATATAATCGATAACGATCATATATAAAATCGATTTGAACTTTTTAAAATGTGGACCAAAAATTAATTCTTATTTTACACCATTATTTCGATGTATAGGATGTGGCTATTGAGGAGCTGATATCGAAGGTGTGCGACACAGCCGTCGATAAGGAACCATCAGCTCCTGCGCATCATGTTCCTCCTCCTCTCGTTGATGAGGTGGCGGCAGCTGCTGACAAGCAGCTTGAGACTCAAACTGATAAGGGTCCTGCTGGTGAAGAGGAAACCTCTTCCCAATTATCTCACCAACAAGCTGAGTCTCGCTTAAGACCTAGGTAAGCAAAACTCAGCAAAGTAATTGCCGTCAAACCTAAGGCACAGCGAAGGGTAGCGGCTGAAAAGAAGCCTACCGAGAAGGCTAGCAAAGGACCAATCACGAGCACGGACGGTGGCGATCATTACAGGTCTGGGTCTACGATGAAGATGCTCTCCGAGCTTCCACCGAGTGACAATGAGCAAAAATACATGCTAGACATATGGAACAAGCTTCTGAAGGAGGACGAGTAAGTAATTCTATCCTGAATACTTAACTTTATTATTATATATTTATCATGAAGATTAGTTAAGTTGGCCATTTTTTATGCAGAGAATATGTTAACATTGTTGGCAAGTATAAGTTGGTGGTGCAATCCTTCAGATGTCTGGCGGCAACGCAGTACCTGGATAACTTTGTAAGTTTAACATACTGTAGGCAAAATCAAGAATGGTTAAAGCCGTCGACAACTCGAAAAAGAGTCGATATCGATTCCTTATAGAGTCGATAACGATGACTTACATAATCGTTATCGACTCTCAAATTAATCGAGATCGATGGCTTTTAGAGTCGCTAACGATGGCTTATATAATCGTTAGCGACTCTGTAAATCATCGGTATCGATTCATTAGAGAGTCGATAACAATTTCGATGGCTTAGGTAATCGTTATTGACTCTCAAATTAATCGATATCGATGACTTATAGAGTCGATAACGATTATGTATTTAACTCTAACTGCATATTTTAATCTAACTGCATTGGTTTCAGGTTATGGGCGGTTACCTAGAGACATTTGGAAGTAATTGATGATAAAATTCATCCTGATAAAGAAGTCAAAAACTTCCTTATGGACCCTGCCGCACTGACGTACATGGGCTATGAACTGAGAGATTTCAACAAGTTCCTGCTTGCTGAAAAAGTATACGACCAGTCGATCGAGGTTCAAGTTCAACGGTGGGCTGTCTATAGACAAAGAGAGACCGGAGGGAAAAAGCTGATGGAAACTTTCTTCTTCAATGAGCTTCGGAATCTGTGGGCTCACGAATGCAACATAGTATGCTTTTATCCTCTTTATAATTATTTTTTTTAATTTTTCTATCATACCCTTTGAGATTATATTACTTTTTTGTAGATATTTATGCCAATACATTCAGAACAACCACTACACTGGGCGCTTGCGATTGTAAAGGTAGTCGAACGATCGATAATGATCGTCGACCCTATATTTAATAGGCCCTCTAAGGAAAGATGTGTCCCAATTGCAGGCGCTGGTAAGATATTTTGCTTAGCATATCTTTTATCATTGTTAGCTTAACATATCTGACACTCCTCTCTATTATTTCGAAACAGACCCAATACCTTCCCGTGATTTTATATTCTTACGGTGACTCCGTTGCACTAATCAAGAAGAACTATCCTTGGTCATCTAGTGGCTGTCGGATCAAAGCCCTCCCCCGACAAACCAACTCCTGTGATTGTGGAGTGTTTATTGTGAAGTATGTCGAATACTTTATGATGGGGAAGAAATTTGACTTCGCGCAATCAGATATAGATAGGATCAGGGTAGAAATTGGCCATATACTGGCTACATACACAGGCGATGGCGGAGTACTGGCGAAGCACGACAAAAAGGAGGGGGAGCAGCAGTAGTGTGGTTGTATTTTAATATTTTTGTAATTGTAAATGAAATATTTTTTCTTAATAAATTATTTTGAATATAATTGCACTATTTTTATGTAGTTGTAGTTAAAAAGTAGAAATAGCAGCTATTAGCGACTCCATATATAGTCGTCATCGACTATATAAATAATCGGTGACGATTCTGTATGTAATCGCTACCGACTATATAACTAATTGTTACGACTCTTTATGTAATCGCTAACGACTATATAACTAATCGTTAACGACTCTTTATGTAATCACGATCGACTATATATAGAGTCGTCATCGACGGTATCCATAATCGATACCGATTCTTAAATGAATCGATATCGACTTTATAAATAGTCGATATCGATTATGGATACAGTCGATGACGACTCTATGATACATCGGTAAAGACTATATTACAGTAAAAAAATATGGATTCTGAATTTCTCATTTACATTCAATCTATCATTATTAAAAATATACACTGTTAGCCCATCGTCCCACTGCCGTGCAGCTCCTGCGGTTGTGACCATATTCACTGTACCTGCTACACTGTAGTGCCCTAACCTCACCCTTAGACCTTATCCTTCTCTTCCTCAGACGGCCGGCTTGCTTTCTGCAATAATATGGTGGTCTCACTTTCATATTTTCAGGGAGTTGCTCTGCTTGGAACTCCCATTGACTTTTATCGAGGGTGGGAACCCATTGCTCGTCATATGTTTGTCTAAAGCAAGCGGTGAAAAATCAGTTCTCACAAAATTTATGGTAGTCATAACTAGGCATGGGAGCAAGGCAAGCCATGAATGTGCCAACGGCGGCAACTACAGGTCTTGTGTTCCAAGTCGACGTGACGAATGAAATTTCCGGAATTGACTTGGAATTGATCGCGCCCGTATGGTTGAGCTCTCTTTCTACCGGCCCATTACAACACCTTCTTCATGTGAGCGTCTGCTTTCGGGCAGAGAAGGGTGGTCCATTTCTCAGATATCTCTCTGTATTTTTGAAAATGATCGGCGACTTTCTCTCTAGTAGTTCTGATTAAGTCAATAATTGGTCTCTCTTGAGCTATCTTTAGCACGTTGTTTAAACTTTCGGCAATATTCGTAGTCAGGGAATCGTACTGCCTTCCTTCCATATATGCGCGTGTCCAATGCTTCGGATCTATTTTTAAAATATATTCTACGGCCTGAAAATTAGCAGGATCTTTCTTCATTTCGTTAATAAAATAATCAAATTTCTCTTTCGAATATGACGCATCTCACCATAGACCCTTCACATTGTTCCTGGGATACTTGTGCTGTAAATTTTGTGTCATATGCCGCATACAGTAGTTGTGATATGCGTTAGGGAAGATACGTTTCACCGCAATTATTAAACCCTTCGACCTGTCCGTGATAAATACGAAATCTTCGTTAAACCCACTGATCACGAATGCACCTACCCGTTCAAGAAACCACATCCACATATCCTCTTCTTCTAACTCAACCACGGTAAATGCTAACGGTAATATATGACCATTACCGTCTTGCGCAGAGGCGATAAGTAGGATCCCTTCGAAACGTCCTCGTAGGTGTGTGCCATCTACGAGCAATATGCGACGAAGTGTATTGCGGTAGCTTCCAATGCATGGGCCAAAACTCTAAAAAAATCTTTGAAACTTACCGTCAAGAGTAAGTTGAAAGGATGTTTGTACATTAGGATATACCCTCTCCATCTCCTTCACGTAGGCCGGTAGATCAACAAATTGTCCTTCCCAACTGCCTCTAATATCATTAAGGGCAAGCTCTTTTCCCCTCCAAGCTTTTGCATGTGAGATTTACACATTATAAGCTTTTACAATATCAAACATTATCGACGGCGGTGTGTAGTCGAATCCTTCCATAAGTTTATCCCGTACATAGTTCGCTACGAAAGAGATTGTTGCATTACGGTGACCGTGCGATCCGATCTTAGCGGCTCCGTATGTGTGAGTACTATTGAATGTCTTGATTTGGAAAGAATCGAGCCCAGTCAATTTAGAAGCATGTATTCACCACGAACAATCGGGTTCGTAGCATCCGGCTGTCACTCGATAACTAGCGGTCCTCAAAGGCCGAATTTGAAAGTTTTTCTCCACCGCGTGTTCTTTCAATACTCTTTGAAATATTTGTTTGTCTCGAAAGATCTCTCATAATTTTAAACGTCCCAATTAGATATTGACTTCCACCTCTTCGCCGAGTGGCGATGTCTCTAACATTTCGTAATCTCCGTCTACTAGGGGATTGTCAATGTCTCTCACAAAAATTTTCGGATCCTCTTTGATAAACCCATCTCGTTCGCCTTCATATTCTTCTTCTAAGGTATCTTCATTCATGGCTTGAGGATGACTACGTCATTCACTAGCGGTCTTCTCGGGTGGTTGACTAGATCCTTCACCGAAGGGGTTCTGATGTGATTGACCGGATCCTTCACAGAATGGATGATGGCGTGGTTGGCTAGGCCTTTCACCGAAGGGGTGCTCATGTGTATGGACATGGGGTTGAGTTACTCCGGTAATTCTCATCGATGGCATGGTAGAACATAACTCTTGAGTAAACCAAGTTGTCCATCCACCGGGGAAGATATGACTGAAATCGTCGGTATCCACTACATTGTTGTGACCCATGCATATATTTCACTGGGTCATCATACGATTCAATCGGAGCATCGTTTAAATCAAATGTTGCTTTCCCTCTGCCATCGTTCGCCGCAATATAACCGTCATCGCCTAACGGGACGGTATCGTATACAGTTTCATCCTCAAACTTACATGGCTGAAATGAATGAGTCACAAAATCAGTCCCGCCGAGATTTACTTGTTCAGCTTCAATTGGGAAGGATGACGGTTCCTTAATGATAAATACTTTTATGACGTCCACTCCGGATTTATAAAACGTAAATAATGTAGCCAAATCATCAAAGTCCAAAATGTCGGCAACCACAGGCGTATTCACTATCTTCATATGAAACTTTGTGGAAACTGTTTCATCCGCAAATACGGCAGCAGACATTCGCCTTATGAATTGTTCATAAGAAATTTCAGTTGAAATGTTAATAAGCCTCCGCCGACCACCTTCATACAAGCCATCATCGTTTACAAGAAGGCCATCATAGTGACAAAGAAGAGGAATCCTCACGTCCGTCATCGCTGTTTATGAATGAGAAGGAAGGGTCATAAAACTGATGAAACAAAAGAGAAAAGACGACTATAAATCTTAGTCGATTGCAAATACAATCGTCATCGACTCCATATAGAGTCGATATCGATTGCAAATACAATCGTCATCGACTCTATATAGAGTCGATGCCGATTGTGTATACAATCGATATCGACTCTATATGGAGTCGATGGCGATTGTATTTGCAATCAATATATATTTTTAAAAAAATGGATCGAATGATACAAGGACCTTTCATATACTACACGAATAGGAGATACTGCATCACTAAGAGACACTAATAAACTGAAAATGGGGTTTAAGTAGGATACCTCGCGTCGCAAGGATAAAGTTCAGGGTCTTTTGTCACAATAAAGAAATGCAGGGGCTTCTTCTCCCAAGCCTCTGTTTTCTTCTTCGAAATAGCAAATCAGACTAAGTAAGGAGACTTCGTTTAGGGTTTTACACCTCTAACTTTTTTGCAGGATAAAATGAGGAAGAAGATGATGCTTTATTGGTTAAAGAAGGTCATAGAAAAGGATAATTTGGACCTTTTGCTCTCCTTAGGGTCGGCTAGGCTTGGAGCGGGTTTGTCTGGATAAAAGTGAAATTACAGGGCTTCTGACGTAAAAGACATATCTGACAGGATCGATCAGGTAAATTTCCCGGAGGTCAAAGGTCATGAGAGTACTGCCAAAAAACGCCTTTATATGAAGTAGAAAAAGTAGATAACCCTTCACATGGTGTAGGGGGCCTTTTACTTTCTTCGTTTCACATGGGTAGTCATCAATGGCGATGAAGATTGCCTTTTTGTCTTTAATGCACCTTAAAGTGGCCTTCTTGATGTGAAGCTTCATTTTACCAGTTTACCCTACACAAAGGGAGGGGAAAATATCCCATTCAATTTCATTAATTATGGTTGATTCAAGTATGGCATGGATGTGTTCACTACTTTCGGTGAACAGGTCATAATTCCTATACACGTGGCAAGCTTTCATGAGTCATTGATCTTGAGCACATGGCATTAATTCTAACAGTTAAAGATTATAGTAAAAAAAATTATCCCTATCATTTAATTCAAAACAGTTAGACACTCTTAAAATGAAAACTTATCAGACAAATCTCCAAAATCAATTGCAAGCTTTCATTTTAAAGACATTTGACTATTTTAAATTGGATAATAGAAATGATTATTTAAACGAGATGATTAACAACGTAGATTTTTGAATTTAGATATTCAAATCACATGACACACGTGATGAAAAATAGTCACCTTTCAGCTAAATTATTGATCATTTTTATATGAGATTAAAATTTTCGACTGAAATTTTGATCCAAAATTTAGATTTCGATCTCCTAATGAAATCCAAAATTTGATCCTTGCTAATATTAATAGCTTATTTGAAAGAAATAGTAACACATGTCTTCACCGGAGCCTTCAAATAGTCAACCTTAGATCAAAATTTGCTTTATTCAATAACATGGTAAAGGATCTTTGACGAGAATGATTTTTAGGTTGAGGCCTATCAACCTAGCATATGGAAGGCTACAATTGAGACGGGTGGCAATAGAGATGGCCCATCCATTATGGGACGTCCATAAGTCTTTGAATTTAGAAAAAATATAAATGATGGATAATTTTTAATAGATAATATTACAGACAATTTATGTAGCTCAACGTGACTGACTATAGTGCTTGGGCTCTAGCCAGTCATTTCGCACCATATAAGTTGTCTACAAAATTGTTGATAAAACGCCCCTACGTCCCAAACTATTTGAAAACCATTGATTCATTCGAATTAGATGATGGAGAACGTGTTTCACCCCTGTCTTCCACACAATAGATCTTAATATCACGACGCACCTATCATTCGATCAGTTGTTAATTTCATGTGTCACATTTTCTCAAAAATTGGCCCTTGAATCATATGATACACATTACACTCAAACGTGATGTTAGGGCCAATTTGTTGGGATATCTTACTTATGGAATCACAAAATAATTGTATGATAGGTGCACTATAATCTCAAAATCTAGCTTGAGAAAGATTTAAGTAAAAAATGATCTCTATCATATGATTCAAAAGAATCAATGATTTTCAAGGGGTCTAAGACGTGATCGCTTTCATAGAAAGCGTGGGTGCATTTAGAGATGCCATTAATCTTATCTTAGATTTTAATATGGCATCAAAGCAGACAATTACAATATAAAAATGTGAGATGGTAGAGAGGAAACACCAGAATTTTTCTTCTTTTTGTGACGCGTGGCATCTTTAAAATATTATTAAATTTAACGTACAGCTAGGGGTACTAATAAATAGGAAAAGCGGTTTTTTGATTTAATTGCTATGTTCCAAAATAAGGTACTACCTGTAAGTCAATGAAGAAAGATTCCACATGGCACACTAAATATCATGGCACTGAAATGACGAAAATAGCCTTCATAACATGAAATTTCATATACTTGTACTCATAAACTTAGCCAAATAAAGACTTTTTAAGTTTAGCCAAGTTCATTATATGAAAACACCATCTAAGAGCATTTTCAGCAAAGTGAACTAAATTTGGGTAGTTAAATATCATTTTAACTATTATTATAGTAAAAATCATTTCAAGCAAACACTCTATTTTAGCTATTTATTTTTTTAAAATATTAATTTTTATTCTTATTTTATTATATTTTATTACCCACACTTAGGGATGCAAGTTTGGTATACTAAATCGAATCAAATTCGAAATTTTTGGTGTTCGATTTGGTACACCCAAAATCGAAACCGAATCAAAACCCATTTGGTTTGGTTCAATTTTATTTTATTTTTAAATCGAAACTGATTTGGTTCGGTGTAGATAAAATACTTACTTTTTTTTTTATTTTTTTAGGGTATCTTTTTATTTTTTTCGGGAGTTTTTTTCGGCTTCAAGCCACCTAAACCAATACCGAATTGAATTGAGGTTCAGTTCGGTTCGATTTGTGTTGGGTTTCGGTTCGATTTTTATTTTTTTTTTCTGAAATCGAAATCGATTTGATTCGGTGTGAGTAAAATACCTACTTTTTTTTTATTTTTTTAGAGTGTTTTTTTGGTTTTTTTTGCTTTTTGGGATTTTTTTCGCTTTCAAACCACCCAAATCGAACTGAATTGGGGTTCGGTTCGGTTCAGTTTGTGTCAGGTTTTAATGCGATTCAGTGTAGGTAAAATACCTACTTTTTTATTTTTTGGGGGTATTTTTTTTTATTTTTTTTGCTTTCAAGCCACCCAAACCGAGCCGAATTGGGGTTTAGCTCGGTTCGATTTGTGTCGGGTTTTGGTGTGGTTTGGTCCAATTCGGGACCCTCAGGTTTCTGTGCGATTTTGAATTATTCTTATTACATTAGTTTATTATTAGATAAGAGAGAGAGGAGGGATGAGAGAGGAGAGAAAAAAAAAGAGAATTATCCTTAAAAGAAAGTTTTATTTTAATGTTTAGCTACTGCAACAGTAATAGCTATCACTGTAGCAACAATCTATTTTGAAGGGTGGGATAGCTTCTCTGCTGGAGCACAGTTTTTATCATTTGGATAGTTGAAATGACTTTATCGAGTGGGATAGCGTCTTTGTTGGAGATGCTCTAAACCATTTGATTTGAATCTCGTTATTTAAAGATATTAAGTACAAAAGATTAGCATAAAATATAAACTTTATCATGTGATTAAATATAGTCAAAGGCTATTATTGATTCAACGGTTGACTGCAATAGATCATATGATAAATATCGTGTTTTGCCCCAATCCTATTTACTAAGGATTTATAGATCATAAACTTTAAATCAGACGGCCAAGATTACATTTTCACATGTCACATGCTCATAAAATACAGTCTTTTTTTAACTTCGGTGCAAGGGCCAAATTTCTTAGTGCAAGTAACCAAAAAGTCGTTGCCACCTAAAGTAGTATTGGGTGTCCCTCCCTAATACCCATAAGTGTAACGGTATTAGCTTAGTATACAAGTTAAATAGAAAGGAGTTTGTCATTTTTTGGGATCTGTGCCATTCATCTAAGCCGTCTAATTTGAAAATCATGATATAAAGATATTTGATGCCACAAATTGGCTCCAAACATGATATCTACCATTTGATTTTTCAAATTTGACCATTGAATCAATTGATACTCAGATGATAGAGATCGCATTTCATGCTAATATTTGGCATCAAAGAAAATTTCATCATGCTATTCAAATCAGACGACTTAGATTTCATTGCACATGGCACAAATCCCAAAATTAACAAAGTTTTTTTTTTAATATGTGCTAGGATACAAATCTCTTACATTTTTAGGGAGATTGGGACAATCTTATCCGATTCAATCCAATTCTTATTTGTAATGGCTGATGTTAAAGTTTGTCGATCAGATGGATCGGATTCACTCATAAGCGGGACTCTTTTGCTAAGCTGTATTCCAACGATGGATTTCCCCTTAAACTATTTAGATTTCTTGTAAATATGTGTCTTCTGAAATAAGGGTGAAGCGTACTTTAATAATGTAAGATCACTTAAATCCCATTATTCTCTTGTGATAAAGTTTCACTATGAGATGGTGATAAGCACCACTATAGTACTTAAGGTATATTATGTCATTGAGCTAAGCATAGTATAAAAAATCAGCCGATACCGATACGTATCGGCTTTGATGCGTATCGGTATCTCAACTTGATATCAATATCGGCCGATATGTATTGACCGAGTCGTGCCAGTCCTCTAATAGCCGAGTCTTATCTCCATCACAGATGATGGAGCCCTCGCATATCTAGTCAAGAACATTCCATGTGGGGGTTGTGCAGTGTGTGTGTGTGTGGGTGTGGAGGGGGTGTTAAAAACGTACCAATTATTATTATTTTTTAATTATTAATTTCGTCACCGAAATTACGGGAAAAGATTGAGAAATTTGTCAGTTAGTCTTACTAAGTAATATCGTAATTTTCTCTTTAGAGTAAAACCAAGCAATTAAACTTTTGCTTCGTAATAAAGATAAAGAAATGGGGGTATTTTTATACAAAGAAATTTGGGCTGTGTACCTGTGGGCTATATCTATAAAGCCTTAGTAGCCAAGGTAGAAGAAGCAAAGAAGAAATCTCAACTCAAGCGCTTTGTGAGAGAAACTCTCTTTCTCTCTCTTCCTTCTCACTGTAAGATTTCTATGCTTCTCCTCTCTCACCCCTTCTGCCAAGAGTCCTCACATCGTTTTCTCTGTTTCTCTCTGAATCTTCGCCCCTGCAAAATCCCAACCTCCTCAGACTTTCTGATTCATAGATTCAGTTTTCTTTACTTGGTTTCTCAAACTCATGGATTTAATTAGATGCTTCATGGGTTTTTAGTTAAAATAGTTCTCTGTTCATTCAAAGTTTCATTTCTTATCTTCCGATCTTTAAAAGCCAGTTCTTTTTTCTGCTTTTAAATTTACCAAATTTTAAGTTTCTTAATTTCTCCACTGAAATAATTCCCAGTTGATTCAAAATCTTGCTTGTTTTCCTCCAAACATTCAGACCCACTTCTTTTTTTCAGATTTTAAATTTACCCAACTTTAATTTTCTTAATTTCTTCATTAAAATAATAATCAGTTCATTAAAAATCTTGCTTGCTTTCCTACAATCATTCAAACCCAGTTCCATTTTTTCAGTTTTTAAATTTTCCCAACTTCAATTTTCTTATTTTCTTCACTTTTTTCAATTAATTTGCAGAAAATTTACCCAGTTCTTCACTTTTTCAGTTTTTAAATTTATTTTTTCTGGATTTCTAAATTATCCTTTTTTTTAGCTTGCACATTTATTTTTCTGTGCATTCTGCAAATACTTCTTTTAATTCTTCTAATTTCCGGTGAAAATTGATCTGAAAACTCTCCGGGAAAAATGGCGGGAGATCAACAAACCAGCGCGCCCTTTTTTTTCTCCGGCGACGTCGACATCAGAAACTCCCTGTCAGAAATTCTCCGAACCGGCAGATCTAACGCCCTCGATTCCATTTTCTCCCGTTTTCCAACTCCAAACCCGGTAGCCATTAATGAGCCGTTAGGTTCTTCCGTCTATCTCCGTCAAAAAGAGCTCCTCCAACGGTTCATTAATGAAAGGAAGGCTAACGGCGTCGTTACTTTTACGCAGTTAGCTAGCAATATTACGAAAATACATGATCTCACTTATACTAATACTAATACGAATATCAATATGGATAAAAATACGACAAGAAAGAAGTTGTATAGAGGGGTGCGTCAGAGGCATTGGGGGAAATGGGTGGCTGAGATTAGACTCCCACAAAATAGGATGAGGGTGTGGCTTGGCACGTACGAAACCGCCGAAGCAGCCGCATGCGCATACGATCGAGCAGCGTATAAGTTACGAGGAGAGTACGCACGATTAAATTTCCCAAATCTCGAGGACTCAGATTTCAGTGATTGTGTGAAGCTCAAAGCACTGAGGGCTACGGTGGATGCAAAACTTCAAGCCATTTGTCAAAGATTAAGAAAAGAGAAAGGAGCTAATGTTAGTAGTAGTAGTAGGGAGACAACAAAGGGGGAGTCCTCCCCGTCGGATTCCGGTAACGAGTTACGTATTTCGACGGGTTCTGATGATGTGTGGTGCAAGGGCACTGAGTCGTCACCTTCGGTTTCCGAAAACGGTCCAATCGCGAACGGCGGTTCGGAATTTGATGGTTGTTCATTGGAGAGTATGCCATCTTTTGATCCGGAGCTGATTTGGGAAGTTATTGCTACTTAGAAGTGTGACGTGTGTGTTGTAAGAAATCTAGTGTTGTTAGAAATTTAGAATATATATATATATATATATATATATATATATATATATATCCCTTTTTAAATAAATATGATGTTTCTATGTTGCATTAGGATTTAATGTTGACTATTTATTGTGTTGAAGAATTTGGTGAGCTTGTGTTCTTTTTCTGCTTTCATTAATTCAGTTGACATTTGAATCATGAAATGCAATATAGGTAGGAATTGGTAAAGTTCCTTGTGTTAAAATGGTCAAATCGGTGCTTTCACTTCTTTGCATCCCATAGATAGTTGTGTCCATTTAGGTTTGACCAGTTTCGGTTGAGGAGAATTGCTCGTTCACAATTGAGAGCTGCGATGGATGATTGATATTAATAGCTCCTGAGATTTGATTATTAGTCAAAATGATGTTTAAATGATCTCACACTATTAAATTAAACTTTTTTATCTTACTCCATCAAGTATTGGTACCTGTGATATTTGGGTGTTGCATGTATTCGGAGACTTAGTTGAGTGTAGGATACACTTTATATATATGTTAGTGGACCCTGCACGTGCGATGCACGTGAGGGCCATTGATTTAAACAATTTACAAGTGAACGATATGATACAAAATAAGTGATTATTTATGCTAGGTGCATGGGTATATTATTTTTTCCATGTCCTACTTTTATGGCTTTCATGACTTCCAAAAACTGCACCAATTCGATGATTCTATCTTCTAATTTATATGAAATTGTTGATTTTATCGTCTTTATTGCTATATAAGTGTTGTAGGCTGAAAATAATATCATAAAATCTCCAAAAATCATATTTACATGATCCTTAAAACATAATTAACATTATTGAAGCTAGATATTCCATCAATATAATTTAAAATAATTTACTTGTTGAAGTTTTATGGTTCTATAAAATCATTGATTTTATAAACTTACAAATTTTCAACCTTTCAACTTAGATTTCGTCAATATAATGGGATTTGAAGCAACTTTCATTAACAAATAAAATCAAGTCTTAAAACTTATCCGTATTTGTTCCATTCTACTAATGTCATTAATCAGATAATATAATCCTGCCCAAAACATAAAAGTTGAACTTCAATAACAGAGAAACAAAGCATATCATTGTTTCTAACGACTGAAAAGTTTATATCAATTATAAATTATGGAATCATTGATAAACATGTTATACATATAATAGAAACTTTAGCATAACTGATGCAAACGCCATCTGTTTTGATACTCTCAAGCGTTACCCCAATTAATTGATACACTTGTGAAAAATAGTATCACATTCAAAATCAGTGATTCATTCCCAATCTATGTTGGAACCATAGTGACAATTTTTTGTGAAATTTTTATCGAAATTTGCCAAAATAGTGGTCAAACAAAACTTTTGGCGAAATGTCGGTGATTTCACCGAAATGAATGAAGTTTTATTAACCTCAGCATTTTTAAAAGATTAAATAATTTTAAAAATATATATATTTTATATATTTGTAGTACTCCCTAAAAATTTTCTGTAATTTTTCAAATATTTATCTGAAATGATCTAAAACAACCCCACAAAAATATTGCCAAAAATGAAATTTGGTACAGTTTTAATCTTAGGTAGTAAATATTCTTATCATTTTGATTTCCATTAATGAAATCCATCTACATCCTTTTTGGAATCTAAAATGATTGGAAGAGATAGTTCAAATATGCGCACATCAAACATGATGAGACATGTGAGATACGTGTTGAATCCTTTCATTGTAAAAGTGGATCATTGCTCATAATAAAGATAGGCCCTCAAACTCGAAAATTTATAAAATTTATCGAGTTTCCAATCAAATTTATATGAATTATTAATTTATACATATAAACTCAAAAAATAAGGATGAAAAATTAGAAATAAGATCGACAGTAAAAATTCTCATTTAGTACCTTGAACATATCATATAAAAGATTCGATAACAAAAAACTTTTAGATAAGAACCGATTTGCATCTTCCCTTTCTTATTGAGCCTTGATTTCGAAAGTTCTTTTTGTAAGTTACTTTGGGTATTAGCTATTTCAATGAGAGCATAGAACCTAAACTAAAATCCTTGTTAAGAAAGACTTATCAAACAACTAAAGGATAACTATCAAAGGAATCAGAAGGAATCCGAGGCTACCTTTTTGTCTTCGTTCTTCTAAAGATTTGCTTATAGTAGAAGAAACAAAAAATAGTTTACAATTCAAAGATCAAAGTAGCAACTTATTTGTGTGGGAATTGAGTCATATAGTATGATTGGATTGTGCATTATGGTAAAACTAAGATTAGTTCTTTGCTTCCAACTGACCTATAAAAAAGGAAAGGATAATAGTTAGTACCTTGTTTTCTCATAGGAAGGTCCAATAAATAACTCATTATATGAAACGATATTATAACTTTTTATAACAAAGAAATGATAATTTGTCCAAAGACAGTGTTATAAGCACCATGAAAGTGAATATACTACAATCTAACCTAAGAACTTACCAACAAAACTCAATACACTATAATGTCTATGGGTTTTCCTTCTTTGATACTGCAAAACAGCTAATAGAGATAAAGGCATCAACTCGACTGATTGTATACTCTTAAAAGGAAGACAATCTATAATGATAAACCCCCTTTTATGTCAACTCATTAGAAGGATTGCTTTCAATTAGTTATGAGCTCAACTTCAAAGAGAATTGCTTTCAATTGCAAATATTTCATGGAGCAAGAAACCTTAATTAGGTTATAATGCCTAGTTGAAGAACGAGCCATATAGTAGGACAGTCCTACGAAATATACTAAGACTCATTATATATACTAATTAGATAAATACAAAATGAAGCTTCAATATTGCATTCAACCACTTAATCAATTAATATATAATTTATCTTCATTCAGCCCAAAACTTTCTTATGGCCCACCACATATGCTTTATGCATGTTGCCATAGAGCCTATTACATTTTTTAAGCAAAAAAAAAAGAGCATTAGATTCAAGGGAAATCGATAATTATATATTCAATAAGGGAAAACAAAACATGTTTCAATCATAGGCAACAACTATTTGGTTATTAAATTAATTGAAAATAATACATTGTTACCATAGAAAGAGTCACAACAACAACAAACTCATGTTGAGTCTAAATCCAATGTAAAAAATCACCGGAATCAGAAAGACAAATAAATTTGGAAGATAGAAGAAAATTACAAACACCAATGAATTAACATAAAAATAAAAGAAAACTACACTTTGAAATTTGAGAAAAATATTAAACTAAAATAAAATAATGAGATAATCTTAGGTTGCAAAATTTTGCATCTCCAATATGTCTCAAAAGAAACCCAAAAATATATGTAGCAGAATTTTCACAAGAGGATTTTGGATGAGATAGCTTCAGTATGGGTCCCCCTCCTACTCAAATGTTTTGAGTTAGATATGACTTTTTTTTTCTTTCTATATATGATATGTGTTGACTGAGAATTTTTGAAATCAGGAACTCCTTCTTCTTCCACTTAATATACTTAGGCACTTAGATGCCTAGATATCGCAATTAGACACCTAAGTATTTAGATATCATACTTAGACACCTAGGTGCCTAGATATCGTAATTAGACATCTAGGTACTTAAATGTCGCAATTAGGTGCCTAGATAATATACATAGGCACCAGGTGCCTAAATATCGTACCTAGATACTTATGTACCTAAATAATATACTTAGGCACCTAGATATCATAATTAATCGTAATTAGACACCTAGTGCCTAGAAATCATACTTATACATTTAGGTACCTAGATATCGTAATTAATCGTAATTAGGCACCTAGGTGCCTAAAAATCATACTTAGGCACCTAGGTATCTAGATATCATAATTAGACACCTACATGCCTAAATAATATACTTATGCACCTAGGTGCCTAGATATCACAGTTAGACACTGAGATATCATAATTAGGTACCTAGGTGTCTAAATAATTTACTTACGCACATACGCACCTAAATATTATACTTAGGTACCTAGGTGTTTAGATATCGTAATTAAGCACCTATAAATTATATTTAGGCACCTAGGTGCCTAGATTTTATACCTAGACACCTAGGTGCCTAGATATTGTAGATAATCGAACTTAGGCACCTAGGTGTCTAGATATCGTAGATAATTGTAATCAGGCACCTAAGTACATAGAAATCATACTTAGACACATTGCAATTAGACACCTAGGTGCCTAAATATTATAGTTAGGCACTTAGGTGCCTAGATATTATAATTAATCGTAATTAGGCACCTAGGTGCTTAAAAATCATACTTAAATACTTAGGTTTCTAAATATCGTAATTAGGCACATAGGTACCTAGATAATATACTTAGGCACCTAGATGCCTAGATATCATACTTAGACACTTAAGTGCCTAGATATCGTAATTAATCGTAATTAGACACTTAGGTACGTAGAAATCATACTTAGGCACCTAAGTACCTAAATATCGTAATTAGGCACCTAGATAATATACTTAGATACCTAGATGACTAGAGATCGTACTTAGGCACCTAGGTGCCTAGAGATCATACTTAGGCACCTAGATGCCTAGAGATTATACTCAGGCACCTAGGTGCCTAGATATCATACTTAGGTACTACGTGTCTAGGTGATTATGAGTAAAGACTTGCGTACGTGAGAATATTTTTTTCTTAATCTGCGTGAAAGTAAAAACTTACGCAGCTTTCAAAACCTTTAATTTCATAAAACTCTTACAGAAATCGTAGGATTATAACTTCTTATAATCGCTACCATAAAGCTATAAATAGTATACCCGTTCTCATTATTGGGGATCTGAAAATTCTGACATAAGACCTCTACCGAAAGTATCTCCGACTTTCTTAAAAAAGACTTTAGGGTATCTCTGAGATTCTTTTTATTCATTTTAAAAAAAAAAAATTAAAATGACAAGAGGAATAAGTCGAAATTTAGACACTCAGGATAAGGACTACCACCATTACCTAAAAGTGATGCGCTTAGGACAAGAGCTACGACTCTTACTTAAGTAGGATTTATGATTATAATTTAGGATTACGCGTTACGACTCATACCCAATTTTTTGTGTACTTAGAAATAATTAAGCCACATGGGTACGCCCTCTGGCATAACTCATAATACACTCGGATTGTAACCACAAATTCGATACTCATACGGGTTGCAATCACGAACCCAAAGAATAATTTCGAACTATGACACCCTAAATATTCATCTACAATGACTCATAACCGTGAGATTTATCAGATCTAAATCGTGTCCCGAAATTAGAGTTTTTCTCGCGATTCGGATCATCACTCCCTCAAATATAGGGTTTGGACCTTAACCTCGAGATCGAAAATTCTTTTACGGCGAATTCTTTCACTTTTGGTCAAACGATCATAGTATGCGATTGTAAGAAGATCTAACGATGAATTTATTATATATTGACCAGACCTTATGGTGTTGGTCAAATTCAACGATAAACTCATTTAACTTTTGGTCAAACAATCATAATACAAGGTCGTAATGAGATTCAATGATGAATTTATGACATATTGACCAGATTTTATAATTTTGGTCAAATCCAACGAATGATCATAATACAAGATCGTAACAAGATCTAACGGTGAATTTATTACATATCGATCAGATCTTATAATTTTGGTCAAATTCAACGACGAACTTATTGACTTTTAGTCAAACGATCATAATATAAGATCGTAACGAGATTCAACGACAAATTTATTACATATTGACCAGATCTTATGATTTTGGTCAAATCCAATGGTGGGCTCGTTGCATTTTGGTCAAACGATCATATTACGAAATCGTAAAAAGATTCAATGATAAATTTATCATATATTTACTAAATCTTAGGACATTGGCCAAATCCAACGATAAATTCATTATAAAGACATAATCTATGATCGCCATAATAACCAATGCCTTAAATTTTTTATGAGCTAACAAACAAATTTATTCGATTAATGGGTGCATTTAATGCTACCTAATATGAAAACAGTAATGGGAAAAGACTCAGGAAGTCATTTTCAAGAGATTGATTCCATTTATGAAAAATAGGACGACTTATAGGGGAGTGTCTGGGAGAGTTCTTATTCTATGACCATAGTAGAGCTCAAGAGGTTCACATGCCCTTCGTACTTACTCTTTTGGATAGCCAATAGCCAAACTACGGCCCTATTTGGCAACTTTTAAAAAAAAAGTACATTTCAAGGAAAAATATCGAGTAAAAAGCACATAGTCACTGTAAGATATGACCCCCTCTAGCTAAAAATGAGGTTGTGTTGATAAGCTATCCAATGTTGCTTCTCACACAACACTTTCTTCAACATGTGATAAACCTTTTCGAGAAGTAACATTTCACATGCAACTATGTCATTCACCTCTTTTCAACACTTGAAAAGTTCTTTCTGCAAAAGGGTTCACAAACAAGGCCTAAATCTTTCATAGAAACAAGTAGCAATCTGGTCTAGAACTTAATTTAAAGGCAACATGGTACTAAACCTTCAATGATTTTTATTATTATTATTTTTGATACTAATGCCACTTGGCAATATTCTGACCTTAGACCAGTGTTCTAGGCTGGTCCATGGTCTAACATCCTGAACTCATGGAGCATAAGCAACATCAGACTGAAAAATGCTTAACTGAATGAAATTTTAGTGATTTATTAGTAGGCTAGTAGCATACTTGGCTGGTCCAAGATTCAGCATCCCGAGACTCATACAATATAAAATAGCAGCATAAGACTTACAAAATCTAAGTTGATATTTTCAACAGTATGAAGTTTTCATGATTCATTATTTTTAAATTTTATTATTATTATTTATGACATCTCTACAGGATGACATTACAATCCCTATTTGAAGCTAATATTATTGATATTATCATAGACCGACAATGTTCCATTCTATGTTAAATAGAAACTTAAAATGAAATAGATAATGCCATAATGGTGCTTTAGCAATGGACAATTAGACCATTAAATGATAAAATATATAATTGTATGATTACTAAATAAAAGCATCTCAAAGTACAAATGTGCTAAGAAAAGGTGGGGAAACCCACAACAAATAAAAAGTATAACAGAAAACCAATAAATAAGCAACAAGAAAGTGGTGTAAGTGAAAGGATTTTAAGCACAAAAGGGGATATCGAAGGATTTGGCATTTATTCATTAGATGAATGGTTATAGGAAGCTGAATAGGAGAGATTGAAGATAGATGAACTTAGAGATTCGAGAAAATCACATGTGTGTGTTCTAACATGGAATCGAGAACGACTATTACCAATGGCTTGCAACTTTCAGCTCCACATGCCTAATTGCCACACAATTTTTAGAAACTAACGAAAGATGTAGCGATCAAGAGACACACATGAATAGAACATGTCTGTCTTACAAATGTTTCCAAGACCTAAGAATCGACCAATCATCAAAAGTAATTAGGAAGCTCCATAATAATGGTTTATTGGGGGTTCCAAGACTTCTACTTTTCGTCATTGGTTACTTAGGTAAAGGGCACTTAACTGTTCAATCCACCAGGCCTTGATGGATGAGTATACAATTCATTTGTGCCAGCTCTAGAAACCAAGCCATAATATGAAACAAACAATTTTAATCAATACAAAATATAAAGATTGATTAAAGATCTACCTATTTATGCAATTCAAATGATGTTCACCTCTAGAAACCATATATCATTTTCATTAAGGATTCATTAAAGATCAACGTCACCAAAAAATAAATGAATTCAATGCAATAATTGAGAATTAATTAAAAAATACCATCATCCGCCATTCACAAATTGTGCAGCCTTCATCAAATCTCCTGTCAGTATGAGAACCTATATTAAATAAAAATAGAGAATATGTTTTAAAACAATAATTAGAATAGTGTTCATAAAATTAGAACCCTAAAGTGACCTAATGAATAATATCATTCAGTAAATAATTAACAAAACGACGACAACCCTACCCATGAAGTAATGTGTTGGCATCATGCTCCTTGCGACCAAGCGAGCCGGGCAATGTCTTGAGACATGTTTAGTATATGCTCTACAAATCCAAATGGAAAATATCATCTTACTTTCTTCTTTTTATAAATAATAAACGAAAATTGTGTTACCAATTATTATTTTTAAATTGATAACAACTATCATGAAAAATATAACTTTTGTAAGTTTGTCTAATGCAGAGGAACCTTTTTAATTCACTAAATTTGTAGGTGTATATCATATATATGGAGGCATCCCTTAGGTGTCTCCTAAGAGCTTGAACAACCATGCTCTAAATGCAACAACCAAAAGATTGGATAAAACGAAATCATTTATTCATTGAAAGTGAGGGTTACATAGGCATTTGAGAGTATCAACGATCGAGAAAAGACAATCATTCCTTAGCATTTGAGTGATACAGAAACTAGTGCAGATATAATAAGCAATACCATATACTTATAAAAAAAAGAAAGATAATAAGAGCACATAAACACCTACTTCCATATGAAGCCATAAGGACGTTCTCCCTTTCTACCACTACATATCTTGTTTATGGGGCTTTTTTGGCTATATTAATCAGTGCTGTCAAGGCGATGCTATGGCGGTATAACACCGTAGCTCGTCATACATGCCCTAATGGCGAGAGGTTAGCAAATGGCAATGTTATGGCAGTATGGCTCCATGACGCCGCCATATTAAAAATATATAATTATAATTTTTTTTTTGAGAAATAACTTTTAATTATAATTTTATAAATTATAATACTTTTAATTATAACTTTATAATAACTTTATAAGTTATTATATTATAATACATGAGGGACATATTTATAAAATGGATAATTTTATCCTCGACATTTTATTTCTGGAGGAAGAGATAGCTGAAGGAAGAATGAAGAAAAAAGAAGAAAGAAGAAGAAAAAAGAAGAAGAAGAAGAAGAAAGAAAGAAAGAAGAAGAAAGAAGAAGAAGAAAGACGAATACTGATAAACCCTAAAATCTTTTTTTTTTTTCTGCCCTAAAATTTGTGTGTTTTTTTTTCCTACTTTATTACCCACAGATGCCCTAAAATTAGCCCTAAAATCTTTTTTTTTTGTTTGCCACAACTGCCTTTATATATATATATATATATATATATATATATATATATCGTACCTGTGACTAATATAAAATGGAAAAAAAATAAAAAAATCAGATTTTAAGCCACAGGTGCCTTAAAATTTGATTTTTTTATTTTTTTCCACTTTATATTAGCCACAAGTGCCGTGTGTGTGTATATATATATGTTTTTATTTTTTTTGTCACAACTATCTTATAATATATATATTTGCTCTCTATTTATTGATATTTGTTTATGCCTGATTATTTAGTTGATTATTTTCTTTCTCTAGAAAAAATATATGTATTAAAAAATAGTAAAAAACTAAAAAAAATAAAAATATTAATAATTAATAAAAAAAAATAATTATTAATATTTAAAAATAATAATTATAAATGACCTCGCCATGACATGACGAGCCTCATCGCCATGACCTCGCCACAATATCTTAACTATCTTGATATTAATGTCTCAATTGAACCCTCAAAATCCTATATTATAGTACTTGTATCTTTAGTAATTAACAAACTTTATTCATGAGCTACAAATACATGTGAAATGATAAAAAAAGACCAAAAGAACTCTTTTTGACATTTCCGGAAACACTTGGAGGAAGATGACTCTTTTTTACATTTCCCCAAACACCTCAAGGAAATTTGCATCAGTAAGCTTTTGTAATAGATACTTCAAATACTACCAACTCTTTAGGAGTCAATTGAAGGTATTTCTAGTATATATATATATATATATATATATATATATATATATATATATATATATATATATATATATATATATAAAATTTTAGAAAAATACAGACATCTCCCTCATCATTTGACTCAACCTCAAACAAAGCTTTTGTTTATTTGACACCTCCTTCATCAAAGCAGCAGATATGAGTGGTTATCTCCTAGAAGGATATATGTGGTTTTGTTTTAGTCTCTAAAATTTTTCCTCTTCTCTGATCTCCAATAAAAAATAAACATGTAAGCACCATATCATTTAGAAAATGAAATCTATATTCACAAGGAGAAACAATCAATCTTACCTCATAAAAGAATTCAAAGCATAACAACCGCATGACTAATCAGCACGCGAACATTAATGGTATTTTCAGATTATTGGTGGTTTCGTAGTCAGATTCGGTGAGATTGACAGATGAGTTTACTAAATCTTCCATTTCTGCAAGCTGCAACTGAGATGGGAATGTGAAATCCCGAGGAGAAAATATGACCCTAAAAATGTAAAGTGCATGCTTATTTATTATCCTGATCTTAACCCTTAAAAATGAGAAAACATGAACCCTAAAAAGAGAGGCTTTGTAATTTTAGGAGCTGTGCCACTTAGAACACCATCTAATAAGCCATCTGATTTTAATGTCATGATGTTTTGATCTTTGATGCCAAAAATTTGAGGAAAACACAATCTCTATCATCTAATTTAACATAGTCAACCATTAAATCAGATTATAGGTTTTCACTGTGTTGAATAAGATGATAGAGATTGTGTTTTGTGTCAATCTTTGGCGTAATAGATCTTTACATCATGGCCTTCAAATCAGACAGCTTACATGGGTACGATATGGCACAGGCCCCAAAAATACTAAGTCTTTCTTTTTAACTCATGTGCCACTGTATAAATTGTGTGCAAGTTTTTGCTAGCTTCATCAAATTATAATATATTTTTTTATAAACTTTCCACCGTATTAAATCGATAATTAAATCATTAGGACATGTCCCAGCTAGGAAATAAGAGAATTTGCTTGGGATAAGTGCTTTTAGTAAAAATGTATGGGGTGCATATTTTTTCACCTCGCATGTGCTTGGGATAAGTGCTTTTAGCAAACCCCTAGGCGCAAATAGATGTACCCTCATATATAAGGGTTAAGGATAAAAGTAGCCTAGTACGAAGGACCAAGTAACTTATATGGTCTTAGATAAGTTTGCTGCCACATGACATCAACGCACATATCGGGTGCTATATAAAGGAGTGGCTCGATGATTATATATAGTGAAACAAATAATAATAAAATGTATAAAATTGTACAGTCGATAGTATCAATCTTATGGAAGATGAACGGTGACACCAAATAGGGTTTTACCGTTCATTTTCTGTGTGGTTGAGTGTATTGACTGCACGATTTTAGGCAAATTATTTTAATTGTTTTCTAGTAATAGTATGATCATCGAATGCTCCCATGTGGCACCTGAATATGTGATTAGGTGGTCTATGACAACAAACTATTGCGGAACCAAGTGAATTACCTTGTCCTTGGGAAATTCTCAATTTCCTATCATTTTGGTTCCAAAGTGTAAAAAAAGTATAAATAGAGATTTTTGTAATAAGTTTCTCTAAAGTTAACATGTTTTTATGGATTTTCTTCATAATTAATAAGGGCAGCTGCTACTAATCTCACCTAATGCTGCATATCCTCCACTAAGTATAACTGAAAATCAATGACTACTTTGAATCAGATGATGGAAATTATTTTTCGTTCTAGTCTTTTAGATGATTGCTCTTGAGATTATGAAAATATCATTAGACAGTCAATTTTTATTCCATGTGACACACATCCCAAAAAGTGACGTGTAAGCATTATGTATGAAATATGGTTACTAACTGTCTCATGATATTCCTATAATTTTAAGATCTATTTTGTGAAAGATTGGAATGTGGACATTCTCCATCGTCTGATTCAAAGCGATCAATGGATTTCGATTGTACTTAATAGGAGATATTAGCATTTGGTGGGGGTTACTTAGTTGCATAGTCACCAAGTTGGAGTTAGACAAAAATGCGGCCAGGTTAAAATTAAAAAAAAAGCTAGTAAAATTCAACAAGTTCGGGAAATATTCTGAGAAAAAAAAAGTAAATAAAAGAAGATTAAAAAGTATTAAAAAATTAAAAACCGTTAAAAATACGATTAAGTGAGATAATCATGAACTATTTGCAAAGTTCGCAACGTTTGAAAAAAATATGCGAAATTTTGAAAAATTTCCGAATTATTAGCGAACATTTGAAAAATTCGGAGGATTTGGTGACCATGAGAGGCTCCTTAATTATATAACCTTATCCTCAAGACAGCAACTTTTTAAACCCTTTAAACCCTACAAAAACTCTCTCCAACCATCCAGGAAAAAAAACACAACTCAGTCCCAGTTCTCCTTACAGTTTACAGTTAACACCGTTAATTCTCCCGCCAAAAACTGTTAGGAGCTAGGGTTAGGGTTTATCCACCATGCAGACACTTGGCTTCCTCGACTCTGCAGTCTTCACAATAGATTTTTCTCGCATAAAAACTCATAATACCTCAGTTAGATCTCCATTCTTCACTAAATTCAAGCTCAAAAACCTAGGGTTAGGGTTAGATTCAAGAATCTCGAGTTTCTCCGTCTGTTCGATCCGCATCCCGCCGGGAGATCGGCCAGGGAAGAGCCATGTTGAAGACGAAGCCGAGATTAACCAAAGTGACGATTACGATAAGCATAGGGTTATAGATAGAGAGTCTTCTTCGTCCACGAGGAATTGGAGACACGGAAATTCTGGCAGTTTTGCTCGGAGCCGCTCGAATGGGTCTCCTGTGAGGAATTTTAGGGTTTCGGTGCCGGACGGGAGTGTGGAGCGGTCGCGTGGATCTCGAGACCGGGATTCTGGCAATTTTTCTCGGAGTGGCTCGATGGAGTCTCCTGTGAGGAAGTTTAGGGTTTCGGTGCCGGATGGGAGTGTGGACCGGTCGCGTGGGTCTCGGGACGGGTTTTCGCCTCCCGGGAAGAGAGGACGAAAAGATCCTGGTTTGAGTTACAGAAAAGGGGGGGATTTGCAGAGAGAAGGGAAGGATTCTGGAAGGCGCGTGATTTGGATATTGGATGATGAAGATGATGATGGTATGCCTGGTTTGGAAGGTGGTTTGGGTAGTGGAATAGTTGGTGAAGAAGAGTTTGATAAAGATTTGGTTAAGGATTCGAGTTCAATGTCAGAATTAGATGATGAAGGGAGTTCCCGGCCGATACCGAGAAATGTGATCGGAGATACTGAGTCTTATTTGACTCAGACTAGGTATATTTTATGCATTTGATTATTAATTTTTTTTTCATAGAACAAAGCTTGTTTCATTATGGAAAATCAGCAATTACAACTGAAGAAATAGATGCTGGATAACTATCCATCCATACATGACAAACAACCTCATGTAAACCCAATTTAGAGAGAGAGTCAGGCTGACTCAGTCAGCTACCCTATTACAATATCTAGGTTTGTAATGACAAGAGGTAAACTCAAACGTTCTCAACACTTGTTTAACATCAGATATAAGATTTCCAACAACCGATAGATCATCTCTATCCATGGATCAAAATATTGTCCGATACCGATACATATCGGACGATACGTATCGGTATTGGACGCGAACGATACATTGAATGTATCGAACGATACATTCAATGTATCGCTCGATACGGACCGGTACCGATACGTATCGTCCGATACGTACCGGTTTTCCGGCCGAACGATACGTACCGGTTTTCCGGCATTTTGATCCATGTCTGTATCATCGTTTATCGCCTCAACGATTGTTTTCGCATCCCCTTCAAAAATAACTTTTCGATATCCGGTTTCTCTATCCAAAAGAATCCCTTGCATGAAAGCTAAGACTTCAACGTGTTCCGCTGAAGAGGACCTTTGAATCCCTTTGCACATACTAGCCAAGATCTTTCCTTCGTGGTTTCGGGCAACCACACCGATACTGCCCCTTCTAGAGTTTTTGTCCTTGGCTCCATTGACATTTACTTTAATGACATTCCTCATTGGGGACTCCCATTTAAGAGCAAAAGCTGTAGCCTCCCCGGATGGTAGAGTATCAGTACTTCTATTGTTTGCCACCATGTATTGGTCCAACCAGTTTTCTGCATTCCTAATGTGTCTTTGGATGTCTTCCACTCGTTCCCCATGGATGATCTTGTTCCTGTAGATCCATATGGCCCATGCTATTATAAAGACGACCTTCAAATCCAGCCCGTCGTCCTTTATAGCCCATTGAAGAAACTCTGAGAAGGAAAAGAACCCATTTTGTTGTACTCGAAAGCCCAATGATGATATAAACCATTGTTTTGCAGCCCAATCACAATTCCATAAAGCATGATCAATGGTCTCCGAACAATTCCCACAAAGATCGCAAGTGGGATCCACTGGGCATCCTTTTAGTTTTAAGTTGTTTTTCACGGGAAGGATACCCTTGTAGGCACGCCATACAAAATTTTTAATCGTATTAGGTGCACCACATTGCCATATTTTCTTCCATATCATATCTGCTTCGTGGTAGATGCTAGAGGGTTGCGAAGTATATTCCTTTTGATGCTTAAGAGCCACTTGATATGCGATTTGACCGTGAGGCGGCCTTTTTTGTGATAGACCCATGCCAATTTATCAACACCAGGAGCAGAAGGGAGGGGCATTTCTAAAATAGTGCTCACATCATCAGTTAAGGAGTTTTGAATTACCTCTTCATTCCATCGCAGTGGCTCATGAGCAATAATATTAGCCACATACTCAATTGGTTGGGAGGATTTTGGGGTGATAGGCTTGAAAGCCGATTCTGTAGGGACCCATCTATCACTTCAAATCTTTACAGCCGTTCCATTCCCAATACGCCAAATCAAACCTTTCTCAATTATGGGGATTACCGAACAAATACTCCGCCATATATACTAGGGATTGACACCCATTTTTGCCTTCAAAAGATCGGAATTGTAATAGTACTTTGCCTTGAGAATCCTAGCCCCGAGAGAGTTTGGAGAAGAGATCAAATGCCAACATTGTTTATATAACATAGCACTAAATGCCTGCAACTCCTTGAACCTCAGCCCTCCCCAATCTTTTGGATAGCCCAATTTTTCCCAACTGATCCAATGAATACCGTTAGTGCTACTGTTATTTCCCCACCAAAATCGTGCAATAAGCAAGAAATTTCATGGAGGAGGTTGCTCGGGAGACGGAAACAACTCATGGTGTATGTAGGGATTGCTTGCGCCACAGTCTTGATGAGGGTTTCTTTACCCGCCTTGAAGAGCAACCTTTCTTTCCAACCTTGAAGCTTGCGCCACACCTTATCCTTAACTATTCTGAAAGAGCTTCTCTTAGATCTGCCAATAACTGTCGGTAGTCCCACATACTTTTCTTGAAAAGTCACTTGTCGGATGCTAAGAATTTGGAGAAGACGGCCCCGTCTATTAGATTGGACATTTGCACTGAAGGAGATCGCCAATTTGTCAAGATTAATTTTTTGACTAGATGCTTCCTCATATAGATTCAGGTTCGAACGATTTTTCCTCAGCTTTGATATAGACAATACTGTCATCAACGAAGAAAAGATGTGCACGGCGGCACACCTTAATACCTGAAATCTTTCCCGACATAGAAGATTGGTGAAGCAAAACAGAGAAAATTTCAGCACAAATAATAAATAAATAAGATGATAAAGGGTCCCCTTGTCTTAAGCCCCTAGTAGGAGAGATGTGCCCCGAGATAGTACTGTTGATGCAAAACGAGTAAGAGACCGACCTAACACAACCCATAACATGCTTTACCCATCGTTCTTGAAAACCCATTTTTTGCATGGCTTTCTTTAGGAAAAGCCATTCAATTCGATCGTAGACTTTGCTCATATTGAGTTTAATGGCACAACAACCCTTATTTTTCCTTTTAAGATTTTTCATGTAGTGACCGATTTCAAATGATATAAGTACATTATCAGTGATAAGGCGTCCCGGAACAAAAGCACTTTGGTTCTCAGAAATGATATTTGGGAGTACAACTTTGAGGCAATTCGCCAAAACCTTTACAATAATTTTATAGAGAACACTACAAAGGCTTACCGGTCTGTAATCCGCTACATGAACTGGGTTCTTTTTCTTTGGAATGAGCACTATGTTGGTTTTGTTTAGGCGACTAATGTCAACATCACCATTTAAATATGCGAGAACAGAAGACGTAACATTTGGTCCAATAATATTCCAAAATTTTGAAAGAAAAGTGGAGGCATACCATCCAGACCAGGGGATTTTAATTGTTGCATTTGAAAAAGAGCTTTTTTGACCTCCTGGTGAGAGAAAGGACAAGAAAGCCACCGGTTTTGTTCATCTGATACTTTGCAATCGACATGTTGTAGCGCCTCATCAATCCGGTTCGGTATAGCTGTAGTGAAAAGAGATTTGTAGTGTGAATGGATCTCCTCCTCAATTTCCTCCCTCGACGTAGTCCAAATCCCAGCCGCAATCCGAATACCTTGAATTTTATTTCTCTTCCTCCTTTGAGATGCCTTAGTGTGAAAGAATTTCGAGTTTTTATCTCCTTCACGAAGCCAAAGGTCCTTAGATCTTTGCTTCCACATAATTTTTGATTTTTCCAGAAGATCATTAATGTCCTGTTTTAATCTCTTCTCGGTCTTGCGATCCCGAATACTTTTCTGCTGCTGCAATTGAATATGTGATAATTGCTTAGATTTTACTCCGAGCAGACGAGTCACGTTTCTAAAAACTGTTTTGTCCCAATGACTTAAAACTCCTGATAAGTAGGAGAGTTTGCTTTGAATATCAGCAATAGGCGAGGATCGTTTAACCATGTCCCAATGATTGGCAATAAGGTTGGTGCAGTCCTCAGAGTACGTCCATGTAGCTTCAAATTTGAGCTGTCTACACCCCTTGTGACGGATCTCCTTATTTTCCTATAACAGTTGAATGGAAATGGGAATATGGTCTAACCTAGAACTGGTGAGATGAGATACCTTATAATGCGGAAACAACAACATCCACTCATGAATTGCAATAGCTCGATCCAGTCTTTCTTCAACGAACACCTCCTCTTCACGGTCATTACACCAAGTGAATTTCTGCCCCGAGAAGCCCAGGTCCCTCAATCCGCAATAATCCGAACACCTCCTAAAGTCATCAATTTGATTGGTATTCCGATCGCTGGCTCCGGATTTCTCACTTTGGTCTGCGATCTCATTAAAGTCACCAGCACAAAGTCACGATAGAGTGAAACTGTTATGGAGATTATTAATTATGGCCCAGGTTGTGTGCCTTCTTGAAGCCATTGGTTCCTCATAAACACTAGTAAATCTCCATTTTTTGGTAGCAACCTCCTCCATGATAGTGCAATCAATGTGAGCCTTGGAACTGCTTTGTATGTCAATGTAAAAGTTGCCTTTCCACATGAGAGATAGACCACCCGATATCCCCACATAATCGACTGTATAAGACCCATTAAAGCCCAGTGACCAGAGGAGTTGTTCCATTCCTTTGTGTTTTAATTTTGTTTCAACAAGGAATAGAACGGTGGGATCTTCATTCGCCACAAGCTGACGGAGTGCCCGAACTGCACGGGGGTTCCCAAGCCCCCGACAGTTCCAACTTACGAGTTTCATTGCGATCGGCGGGATTGCAAAGCAACCGCCATCGATGGTACTGAGTTCGCTTCGTGGTCCAGCCCCGAAGACTTTCTGATCTTCCGAACTCCCTCTGTTGACTCCGAGAAAACAACATCATCTCCCTGTGGATAATCAACAATAATTTTCGTGAGGTCGCATTGACTTTTTTTTCGCTTTTTTTCCAAACTCTGTCCATTAACATCACTGCTCTCAGCTATATCTAAGGTGGTAGGGATCATTGAAATGTTAACTTGTTTTGGACAGGGCAGATTTCATGCTTGCCTTTTGAAATTCCTAAAAGTGCGGTTTATAGAGAGTTTCTCGTGTGAGGGAGTTATATTTGGCTTGGGTGGGTTGTTGCATAATGACAAATTTGGGCTTAGTGTGGAGTCGGTTATGGGATTGGAAATGGAAAGGTTGGGTGGGGTGTTGCATAATGACAAATTTGGGCTTAGATTGGAGTCGGTTGTGGGAGTGGAGTTGGCTATGGGATTTGAAATAGAAAGGTTGGTTCTTGCGGAAGTGGTTTTAAGTTTTGATGGGTTAGTGGTGGGGGATGTGTGGCGATATTTTTTCCATTAAATTCGGAGATCATATCAGTGGTATCTGAATTAGGAAGGCCTATATCATCGGGAGTATGGGACGTGGTTTTGGTAACCGACAAATGAATATGCTTTGGAGACGCAACACGTGTCAAGAAACACTCAATTCCTTCTTTTGTGTAACCACCTTCTTCATTGCTCCGCTTTTCACTCAGTGGATCACCGCTGAATCCCGAGTCACGACGAGCACCCCGAGTTGACCCGTCCTTAGTGAAAAAATTATTCATGCTCGACCATTGTGACACCACCGCTTCCCGGGATCCACCATTGTTTTTACCTGCAACATGTATAGCTTGGTTCCACCGTGATCGATCAACGCCCTCCTTGTTTGGTCTATCGATATCACGTGCTTGGGAAACTCTCATCCATGGCCCATATTGGTGAGGTTCAAAATCTTCATTGTTGATAGAGACTTTTGTGCAATCTTTCTCTTGATGACCCAAGATTCCACAACAATAACAGAATGTAGGGAGACGCTCATACACAAACTGGACCCATCTAGGTTGATGACCGGCAATACTCAACCTCAGCCCTCTACGCAAAGGCTTTGAGATGTCAATACTAACCCTCAGACGAAGGTGCCCCAACCCACACCATGCTCCACTCGACCAATATGGTTTCCAATGCGGAGACCCATATCCTTGTTCATGGCACCAATGGGAAGTTCCATAGCCCTGATCCAAAAAGAGGCCCTGTTAAAGGGAATCTGAGATACAGAAACATTCGCAACATACTCAGATAGAACAACTAGGTTATTATCAAAGCACCAAGGTCCGCTTCTCAGGATATACTTCTTTTGATGTTCATTTGAAAACTGAAACAAGAAAACCTCATTATCCATATCAGTAACAAGAACTTCATCTCGGAGGTTCCATGCTTGGATTAAAGTATCCTTTGCTGCTACACTGTTGAACCTTCTATTTGTCAAATTTTTTTCAAGGAGACAGTGTACCATCTTGTAGGATCCTTGATTTCTCCTCTATGGAGACAGAGAGTTCTTCCATTTCATCACAAGTGAGGGATAACTTCTTCTTCCAAGAAATCACTATGTTATCCATCATAAGATGAAAAGATATCTAACGAAAAAACTGTAAAGATCTTACACTAGGAAGGAGGATAAACGGATGCTAAGATCAGAGAGAAGACTCCGACACATGGAGAGGAATGCAATTACATTTGATTATTGGAGTGTTTGTCTGTCGAGAATCATGTGTAATGAACCCAAATAACAAACTAAGTAACTAATCCTTAGTTTAGATTAGGGATGCAAGAAAAACCCGAAACCAACGTGAAAACCAGCCAAACCGAAACCTATTTGAAACCGAACCCAATCGATTCTGGTTCGGTTGGTTTCAGTTTTGGGTTGCAAAAACCGATGAGGCAACTGAAAAAACCAGAAAAACTAAAAAAATAGCTTAAAAATACAAAAAACAATAAAAAACCTGAAACCAAACTGAACCCAAAAAAACTGAAATTTTTGGGCTTCGGTTCAGTTTCGGTTTCAAATTTGTTTTTTAAAAAATGAACAGAAACCAGACTAATTCGTTGCCGTTCAGTTTCGGTTCTGACTATTCTGAACCGAAAACGAAAATTTTCGGTTGCAGTTCAATTTTGTTTACTGAATCTGCATCCCTAGTTTGGATGCACAATTACAAAAATTTAAATTATAATTAATTGCAAAATGTTTTTGTATTGATTGCAAATGTTTGTAAAATGTTACTTATTCTGCTAAAAAAATATCAGATTAATAGAGTAATGAATCTCACAGGAATGCTACAAAAATAATAATATATTGCAAAAACTAAATTGTTCTTTAATAGTGCTACTTGGAGGGAACTGCATGCTTACATTGTTATCACCCTATTTGTAATATTTGTTAGAGTTGAACTTGATAAGCAAACTCTATGTTTATTTATTTAAAACTCCTCTTATGTTAATCCCACGTCCTATTAATTATGGAGATAGAATTTAGAATCTAGATCAAATCTAAAATATCAAATCAAATACTTTTTTTTTTGGTAGGAAATCAAATACTTTTCAAGTTATAATTTGTAGTGCTACCTCCATGCAAACTCACATAATTCTCCAAGCTTGCCTAAATCTCACCCTATTACCCTCTTTCTAATCCTACATAGAGTCTTGATAATAAAACCCTATGTGTATTTATTTTATGACTACCCTTGTTCTTGTAATGATCCTGTATAAGGAATTAAAAAATTATATATTGCAAAAATTAAACTAATCCTTGATAGTGCCAATTCGAGGGGCTGACTCTTTGCACTTTTTTGCTTCGAGGGGGGCAACATTTTTTTCTTCTTCTATTAGAAACCTTATAGTGCAATGAGGAGACTACCTCATAGTTGACATGATTAGTTGCGTTAAGTATTAGTTAGAAGAATGTTAGGGTTTGATAAAGAATACTGTGTGTGGGTTAGCTCTTATAAGAGAAGAAGCAGCTCTCTGCCAGAGCAATAAAATTTGCTCTAGCAGAGCGGGGGAGAGCAGTATTACCACTTTATATAGTTCCCTGCCAGAGCAAATGGGGCAAGGAGCAGTGTTACCAAACCTGAAAATAGTTCCCCGCCCAAGCCAAAGACCCGCTCTTTGACGCGAAAGAGATAACCCAAACAGAGCTGAAGAAGGAGAAGAAGAAAGGAAGAGAGAAGCGATGACATTGAGTCATTCTACTCAACTCTGTTTCTATTAATATATATACCATATAATATTGTATCCAATATAAAACACCAATATGATCCTACATTTCACATGACTTACTAAACACACCAACTAATCACTAGATGCACACCAACACTCCCTCTCAAGTTGGATCACAGCTATTAATCATACCCATCTTGGATACAAGATCCTGTAGTCTAGGCTGCCCAAGATCATTGGTAAGGATGCCTGGCAATTTGTTCCTTGGAGCTAACTAATGGAATACAAAATTCATTCAACTCAACATTTTCTCGAATGCAAGGACAGTCAACACTATATGCTTAGTCTTTTCATGATACACTAGACTCTTTGTGATATGTTTGGCTGCTTCATTGTCTCCAAAAAGGTTCATAGGGAACTGCACATGAAATCCCAAATCATTGAGAATAAACCTGTTCCACATACCTTAATGATCCCCTTGGGACATTGCTCTATATTCCAATTCTACACTTGAATTTGACATCACATTTTGTTTTTTGCTTTTCGATGCTACCAAATTGCCCCCAACAAACATAGTGACAAATTTCGTTTTCGGCAACATTTCGGTAGGGAGTCATTTCGGATAAATTTCGAGAAAAATTTGGAAAGTTTCGATAAAATTTCGGGGAGTACAAAAAATATTAAATATAAATTATATTTAAACTTCATAAAAATTTTATTTATTATTCAAAAAAGGATAAAAATTAGAAAAGGTTTATTAATTTCAGTGAAATTTCGTTAATTTTGCCGAAATTAATGAAATTTCAACGATTTCGGAGAAATCATCAAAATTTCGCTGAAAGTTTAGCCTGACCCCTGTTTCGGTAAATTTCGAAGAAATTTCAGAGAATTTCGAAGAAATTTGTTACTATGCCAACAAAGACCCAATATCCAATGGTAGATCTCTTATTACTAACAGATCCATCCCAATCTGCATCTGTGTATATTTCCACGCCAACTTCAAGTACATGAGAATCTTGTATACACTATCAAAGTGGCTAGTCTTTGGGGCATGCATGTATTAACTAATAATAGTCACTATGTTTGGAATTTGGCTGGTGGTTTTGGTCCATGGGGATATGAGACGACCTACACCCCGACATGCCTATCTGCTTCAACAAATCAAGAGTATACTTTCTTTGGGAGATAAAGATACCCTTTTTCAATATAGAAACCTCAATTCCAAGGAAGTATCTACGAGGACCCAATTCTTTGGATCAAATACACGACGTAGGTATTATGTAAGTCTTTCAATCTCCTCTTCATCATCACCAGTAAAATATTATCTACATACACAGTAATTCGAGCTCCCCTCTTCACAAATAGAGTATCATCATGGTGACTTCTTTGTAACCAAACTTCATAATAATATCACTAAAAATTTTGAACCATGCTCTTACTGACTGCTTCAACCCATATAGCCTTCTTGAGCCGATAAACTTGTCCCTTCTTCCTCCGGTGAGTGAAACCCAGGGAGAGCATATAACTTCCTCCTTATGATCTTCATGAGGAAATACGTTCTCAACATCTAACTGATAAAAGGTTCATGATGCAGGAAAAACGCTAAAACCCTAGTTATGCAATTTTGAAATCAATTTGAGATTTAATTGAGCAGCGGAGATATAGAAATTAATCCCAAAACACATAAAATATTTAATAACTTTATTAGGGCAATTTAATTGATTCGATTTAGCGTCAGTTAGCATATGAATTTCCCAATCTAGAAAATTGGTCTAAAGATAGACTCTAGTTTCCATCTAGTTTAGGGCACCAAGCAACAATATCGATTTTTTCTCTTAACTCCTTGCTAGGATTTGGATAATTTAAGGCCCAAAGGGTTTAAATCATTCAAAGGGAATTAACAATTAGGGTTAGAAATTTAGAAACAAATTCCCAGCAACAATATGAAAAGGAAAAGATATTTTGTGTTTATGAGTTTTTAATAGAAGAAACAAACCAGATAAATTACCTGACAATAATAAAAGATAAACAGAAAAGATAGAAGATCCAATGAATCACTTCAAGGAAGATAATTGGCCTCACCCAAATCACACGCGGAGGAAGAATTGCTCTTCGATTTGAAAGAATCACTAGTTCGGTGAAAACTCATCTCAAGTTCTCTAGAATTTGCACAAAGTAAAACTCATAAATTTCATTAATCATCAACTCATTAATTAAATCTGTGTTTACAATGCTTTTATATAGGTTAAGAAACCCTAACTAAGCTTAAGAAACGAAAATAGAATGAGTCCTAATCTAGACAGATACTAAAACCTAAAATTCTCATCTTAAACAAATAATCCGTCAACGAATTAGATCGATCGACTTTAAGTCTGGATTGATCGAGGACGACACATCTTTCATCTCAAGTTCTCTAGAATTCGCGCAAAGCAAAACTCATAAATTTCATTAATCATCAACTCATTAACTAAATCTGTGTTTACAATGCCTTTATATAGGCTAAGAAATCTTAACCAAGCATAAGAAACGAAGATAGAAAGAGTCCTAATCTAGAAGGATACTAAAACCTAAAATTCACACCTTAAACAAATTATCCGTTAGCGAATTAGATCGATCGACTTTAAGTCTGGATTGATCGAGGACGACCAATGAATCAAAATCTCAAGTTCTCTAGAATTCGCGCAAAGCAAAACTCATAAATTTCATTAATCATCAACTCATTAACTAAATTTGTGTTTACAATGCCTTTATATAGGCTAAGAAATCCTAACCAAGCTTAAGAAACGAAAATAGAAAGAGTTATAATCTAGAAGGATACTAAAACCTAAAATTTGCACCTTAAACAAATTATCCGTTAGCGAATTAGATCGATCGACTTTAAGTCTAGATTGATCGAGGATGACCATGAATCAAAATCTCAGTTTTGATTGCGGTTTCGTTCATGACCCGAACCGTAAATTGGTCAAAATTTCGGTAAAGTTTGGTCAAAATTTTAGTAAATTTCAGTTTTTTTTTAAAAATATGCTCCGAACTTTACCGAACTTTGCCGAACTTTATTTTGTTGGTTTTTTTAAAATCTTTAACATCATTAGAACACATATTTACCCACTTGCATTTTAGAAGGGTGTCGGTATTTGCAATTGAATATCAAGGGAAACTTAGGATTTACACCATAAGAGCTGTTGACTAGATTGAATCCAACTTTGGAGATAATGTTTTGTCCCAATCAATCACACAATGGATCTTGAGCTCATGCAAAACGTATCAGACGGTCAGATTTTGATTCCACATTGAATAAATCTCAAAAGTGACCCGAGAACCCTTCTCATGATACGCCCATGATCAGGGTCACTTTGGGAATGTATGCCATATGGAATCAAGATTTGAGCGTCTGCTAGTTGGGATATGATCTCAAGATCTACTGTATGAAATATTGGGTACCTCTATATATATGGGTACCTCTATTACCGCTCACGCAATCTCTAAAAGTGCTCATATGTGCAACCCCTTTAAATCCATTGATTGCTTCGAAACAGATGATGGAGATTATGTTTCACCCTGATCTTCCACACAAAGGATCTTGAGATCATGCCACACCTATCACGGTCAATTTTTTATTCCACATGTCACAAAATCCCCAAAAAATTTCCCTTGAATCCTATGGCACACATCACGCTCAAATGTGATTTTAGGGCCATTTTTGGGGGATATATGACATTTGAAATAAAAACTAACCGTCTCGCGAAATGATCTCAAGATCAATTGTGTGGAAGATTGGGATGAAATAAGATCTCCATCATTTGATCTGAAGCAATCATAATGATAAATCACACTTTAATGGTTTAAAATAAAAAGTGAGTTTTTAATGGTGTAAAATCATTTAAACACTATTTGACAAATCATAAGTGTGTGCCACATGGCATAATGATAAACCACACTTTAATGGTGTGAAATAAAAAGTGACATTTTAATGGTGTGAGATCATTAAAACACCGTCTAGTCGATCATTGATTGAAGGCTGGGGCAGTGAATGTGAACCATCCGATTGATGAACTTTAATATTAGCCCACAGTTCAGATGGTTTAAATCTCTTTAAAAAATAATTTTGACGGTTTAGATAATCTACATCGTAAACCCTTATGGTCTAAGATTATTTAAACACTATTCTGGTGTGTATGTGACTGGCAGGAGAGTCACTCCCATACTCTTGCATATAAATTGGGACAACAGCTAGCATATAAAAGGCAAATAAAAAAAAAGGAAGATGCAGCCATTCGGTGTTTCTAAAAGGTAGCCATTCTAGTGTTTGTAAAAGGCAAAAAAACAGAAGAAACAAAGGAAGAAAGAAAGGGGAAGAAGACGAAGAAAGTAAGAGGAAAATGCATTTCCAGCCACTAGGTAAGTCATTCAACTTTTTTTTTTTTTCTTCTTCCCTTTTTATTTCTCCATGGGTTTTAAACCCTTAAAAAAATTTCAAAACGCCTAAGAGAACGCACACCCAAAATTTCCGGCCGATGATTTCAAATTATCGGCCGGTAATTTCAAAATCCAAATTATTGGCCGATAGTTTCAAATTTCGGCCGATAATTTGGAATTTTCGGATGGGGGGCGGTTTTTTTCATTTTTTCAATTTGATCTCGACCGAAACCGAGACGTCTCGGCTGAAATTTTGAAATTTCGGCCGAAATTTTGATCCATGAGGACGACACATCTTTCATCTCAAGTTCTCTAGAATTCGCACAAAGCAAAACTCATAAATTTCATTAATCATCAACTCATTAACTAAAACTGTGTTTACAACGCCTTTATATAGGCTAAGAAACCATAACTAAGCTTAAGAAACGAAAATAGAAAGAGTTCTAATCTAGAAGGATACTAAAACCCAAAATTCGCATCTTAAACAAATTATCCGTCAGCGAATTAGATCGATCGACTTTAAGTCTGGATTGATCGAGGACGACACATCTTTTATCCTGGTTTTCAGGTTCAACTCGATCGATCAAGGTGGAACTTTGATTGATTGAAATTGGACAACAAGTTCACAACTTTCAGCTGCTCTTACGTCTTTCCCTTGTTTTCCCAGATGCATGCCTTCCTGTAATGGGGTCTTCTCACTTGATGCATGCGCACATAAGTATTCACGGCCCTTCCAATGTGTCTTAAAACTCCTCGATGCTTTGAATTTCTTTTTGCGCTTCTTATACACCTTGTGGGGGTCGGTGTCCCCATCAGTTCATCTCTTATGTGTAGCAAGAGATAAGAGAACTGGAATGGAATTTGGCAACATGAGCAAAATTTTCATGGTAATCAACTTCATAGGTTTGTGTAAAGCCCTTAGCTGCCAACCGGGCTTTATATCTCTCAACCGTACCATCTGATTGACCCTTTGCGGTATACACCCACTTACAACCAACAGTCCTTTTTTCCTTCCGCTAACACAGTCACTTCCCATGTATTATTTTGCTCAAGAGCCTTCATCTCTTATGTCACAACATTCCTCCACTGTGGCTGTGACAAGGCATTAAAAAAACTAAATAGAATGGTAATAGAAGCAAGTTATAAATGAACAATATAAAGGGGAGAGAGCAGATAAGACACAAATTGACTAATAGGATGGGTGGTGATGCAACAAATTGGGGGTAGATCTGAGACTATTATTGTGAGCGAAAGGAGAGATTGAGGGCTCGAGAATTTCTGTTTAATGGGTTGCCAAAAGAGAAAAAAAGGACATCAATTAAAAGCCCCATCAGGCCTAAAGAATAAGGCCAAGTGGGCATGGAGAGGGGGCTAAAGGGTAAGCTCACGAGACCACAGTAAGTGGCCACGTGATAGAAATGGTGTCAGAAGTGTAGAATTGATGAACTGGTCTCCATCTGCTGGTGATTGCGTTGGTCACCTAAAACCATTTGTTCTCCAAGCAGATGAAGAAGAAGGAAAAAATAGAGAGAAGTGTTAGTCTACTATTTGGATGGAATTTGTAAAAGGTGTGTTGGCCGTTTGTGGTGCATAGGTCCTGCGTCATTCCTCGTGGACGGATAACACATGGCATATCTTTATTCATCAATTGAATTGTCTAGTTAGTAGGCTAACAAGTAGATGGGAACTCAACCATCCCTAACCATCTGATCAAAGTACTCTTTATACTTCAATGTGTACTATTCTTAATATATTGTTTCGTCATCCGTTTGAAGACTCTTGTAGGATCTTGATAATACAGTACAAAAACATTGTAAGTTGGGATTGTGGACCTGCATTATCAAGATCTTACAGGAGTCTTCAAATGGACGACTAAATAATATATTAAGAACAGTACACATTGAAGTACAAAGAGTGCTTTGATCAGATGGTTAGGGATGGGTGAGTTCCCATCTACATGTTAGCCTATCACCTGGACAATTCAATTGATGAATAAAGGTGTGCCATGTGTTATCTATCTGTCCACGAGGGATGATTTGCTTATCCTGTTTTTAGCCATTTATTTATGATTTCATGGTCAAGGATCAAAATATCGGTTTTGTTTTCGGTTTTGGGCATGACCGAAACCGAAATTTTAATTGCCCTTCCACACATTATTTGACCGAAATTTCGGGTCAAATTTTCGTTTCGGTGTGGACCAAAACCGATAAGATTATGCCGGTAATTTGAATTATCGGCTGAAATATTTCGGCCGATAATTCAAATTTTCTGATGCAAGGGCTTAATGCGATGTAAACAATAGTCTCATGCACCACGTGCCACCAAAACAATGCAATATGTATATAACTAATGGCCCAGTCACTATCGTTGGTAACTGGGTCAGTTACCAAGTACGGGCTTAAGAAATAAAAAGTTTTATTAGCTGTTAGTGGTTGAAGGGCTCGTTGATTACACCTGAGAATTCATATATGGAAAGGGTCATTATTAATTGTTTAAACCCTGGCACTGACTATCATACTCATGAGGCACATATTATGTGCAGTCCCAGGCATGGTTAAATACTGATTTTCCGGTATCTATCGTCCAACTCCAAATCCGGTACGTATCGGATGATACATTGGTATGTATCATCCGATAGATTGCCAATTTATATGTAATGCACTGGTACAATATTCAAAGTACCGTACTAGTGACCTCCGAAACCGATACGTATCGTCCAGTACGTACTGGTTTCGGACGAGATTTTGAACCATGGTTCCAGTTGCACAAGAGGCAAAGAATCATGCAGTAGGGACTCAAAGAGAAAAATACACAATTGTGGAATTATGACCTTGTAATCAAGAGTCTTATCTGTATCTTCAATATATCACATTAAAGGGACAAAAACAAGTGATTTGATCGAATGGCTGAATATGACAATTAGAATGAATTTGAGTTATCATTGACCCGTTATGTGTATGAATATGACACTTATGTGTATCACTTGTGCGTGAACAGGTTGGTTACCCTACACGAGCCTATTAACATTAAGGTTTTCAATATGCCAGTTGATGTGGAATAGAGTGAATAGGTCTTAATTATATACATGTTGCACCATCTGGTGCCACATGGCTCTCGGAGCTATCATATAGATCAGATTCATTCTAAGATGAATGACTACCATGCTATTGATTAGATGACATGATCATTTGTAAAAATCCTACTTAGTTTTGTTAATTTTTCTTTCACCTTTGTTTAGGATCAAATACCGTTAGTTAACCTATTCAACCCATACACTATACCCAACCTACCCTTATGTTAACACCCTATCCTACCAAAACTCTAATCTGTCTATATATATATATATATATATATAGAATTCTGAAAAAAATAAACCAATATAAAGATTAAAAAGTGGACGAAATTATATATAATTCAACTAACCGTATTACAACTTGGAGTTATGCATGGTGAATGGAGAACAACTTAAGAGTTATCCGCAGACGGATACTATGCTTTGTCGATGTCCGTTGGAGGCATAGTACGTTTATCAGAAGGTTTATCTTCTTTCAATCAAATTAACATCATTGATTAAACCAGGGTTACCTGGTTCACTTGGTTTGGATTCGGGTTCGTGGTTCATCACTGTTAGAAGAACCCGGTTCGCTATGGGTAGGATAGTTTTATATAAATTTATACATACATTTTACATGTATATGCTCTATAAGGTATATGTTTTATATATATTTAAATAGATTTATATATACATTTATCGGTATGTGTCTTACAAGATATATTTAACAAATATAATAGCGAACCTTACAACTACCATTTCCCTTTCATTTCTTTCTTCTTCCACCCATCTTTTACTTTGTAATTCCCAGGCATCGAAAAAAGTCACCCACTTGCAATACCTCGTTGGAGAAGTAAACCTACCCGGAAAAGTAAAATATGGTCTCACTCTCTCTCTCTCTCTCTCAGCTAGGTTTTCGGTAGTGTTGGTGGTGATACTTAATTTTCTGGTTTACCTAGCGCTTTGTGAGTTGGGTCCTGGCAAATCAATACACAATAAGATTTGCTCTAATTCGGTGTAAATGGGCGAATTGGGCTTCTCTGTTAAATATCCAAAAGAAAAAGAAGAGCACAAAGGGTTTGTCGGTTGTCCCACGACCTCGTTGTCAACGTAAGCATACCTAACATCTAACCAGTAGAAACTCTGGTTAATTTTGTGTTTAAAACATAACTTCTATATATTATGTTATAGAAATGTATGACGTTATTAAGAAAATAAAATTAATAAAAAAATCATCCTACCCTTAGCGAATCGGGTTCACTTGACAATAGCGAATTGCGAACCCGAATTCGAATCAAGTGAATTAGCGAACTAAGTAACATAGCTTTAGAGAATGAAGTGGATGATCAAAGTTGAGGGTTCGGGAAATTCATTCATGGATGAAATGTGTATGACGGTACGAACACCATCTATCTTATCACCGGAGTGGATGATGATCTCCCGAAGCATTGAGGTATAAGAGACTGAAGATGAGGGCCAAGGAGACGAGAACATCAAAATGATGATTCCCAACAGTGCACCAATGCTGACGGTGGCGATGGTGACCAGTGTGGATAACAGTGATTGGGTGCATTGTCTTGGATCATTTCGGTTTCATTGGCACAATAGGTGACATTGAGCATGAAAACCATCAGCAGGTGCACAGACCATCCATGTGTTCCTCGTGATCTCAGTGACATAGCTTGTGTATAATGCAGACTATAGTTACCAAAATTGGCAATTTTTTGAAGAAAAAAAACTCGTTTAAACCGCCTTTGGAAACACGTTTAAAACGCGCCTGTTTAAAATACTTGTAATTTTAAAAAAATCACAATTTTTACGTTTTAAATGCGTTTTCTACTAATTTTTCTCATTTTTATTTTTTTAAGATTTTTAAATATTTTCATTACTTGTCAAATGCTTTCCAATTTTCGCTGATTTTTTCATTTTTTTCGTTCTTTTGCTTTGCTGATTGTTTCCCGAATTCCGACTTGGTAACTATGATTCAGACTCAAACTTGGACCTGTTTTCCTTGATTCATTTTGCTGGCTGTGATGGACCAAGATTTTTTATTTATGCTATGGATTGTACTTATCGTAAACACCAGCTCACCAGGGTGATAGTAGTATTAATGTTTTCTTTTTCTTTTAAGTGGATCAGTAATTATGAAATGGGGATTTGTGTTCGTTAAGGCCTTTATGCCTTCTTAAACAGAATGCAAACATAAAATTACATTATATAGAGCACTCATAGCTTATCATGTATATGTTATATGTTGTTTATTTATTCTGATGTTTTCCTTGCACTTTCAAATTGAACCATCCCTTCATATGTTAAATATATTCTTCATTTTGGGTGTTTTTTTCTCCTGATTGTATATAAATTTTTTTTGTTACATGCATGAATCTTGTGTAGGTTTGATCAATGTCCTATCTCACCCTTGTCATTGAAAGGAATAAGTGCAGCTGGATATGAGAGGATGACCGTTGTCCAGGAGGCAACTCTCCCTGCAATTCTCAAAGGTTAATTGCATTGCAACATGGTTCAAAATGTATGAGAGAATTAATATTTATTAAGAGATAATTGTGTTAGCTTTAATGTCATAAACAGTTGTTTGTCAATCCAAGTTTCTTTTTTGTTAGCAGTATATTTGAGAAACTTTCTTTCTGTTACATTATGGGAAAGGCTTCTTTATTTTGTTAAGAATTTTTTTGTTAGCATACTAGTACAGGTTTGTAATTGGTAGTAGGGATCCAAGGTTTGACCCCGATACTGAACCGAATACCGAGGAAACCAAACCGGTCCAAACCGGCTCAGAAACCAATTCGGACTGATCCGGTTCGGTTTTGGCTGCTGAAAACTGTTTAGATAGGATAAGAAAACCGAAAACCAGAAAAACCAGAAAACTCCCCTAAAAATATAAAAAATAATAATAAAAAACCCGAACTGAACCGAACTGAAAAAACCGAAAGTTCCGGGTTTTGATTCGGTTTCAGGAAAAAAAAAACCAACCGAACCAATTCATTTCAGTTCGGTTTTGGTTCCGGGTGAACCGAACTGAAAACCAAAAATTTTGGTTTCGATAAATGAAACTTGCATCCCTAGTTGGTACTGGCACATACCAAGTGGTACATATAGGTACTGGCTGGGACTTTGAACCATGGGAACAGTGATCCCCTCTTATTGAGCATGTTCGGGATCAAATTCTATTGTTTAAGTTCAAGTTGAGTGTAAGGTGCATTGTAGTGTAACCTTCGAGTTGCAGGTTCAATCCCAAGTAACTTACCTAAAAAAAACAAAGTTTTATTTTCGCTTGATTTTCTGTAAACGTAATTTACATTTCTAGTTAAATATTCTACTTTTCTCCCGAAATTAGTTCTGCTTTGAATGTTGGAGTCCAAATTCATGGGCAAGTTCATTTCTTGTCTCCTAATAATGATTTGGAAACCTGAAAACTAGACTCGACTGGAAAGTCAGCAGCTGGGTGGAGTTAACTCAAAGACTCAAATAAACTTGACTCACTCTGACTCGGGAACTTAGTAAAATTTCAAAAATGTATATAGTTTATAGGAATACAAAAAAAATATTTTACAAGGAAACAAGGTGGAAAGCATTTTAGTAAAATGGACAGTTTAATATTTTTTTAAAAGGTAGGGTTTCTAAACCCTCATCCCATGAAAATATTTTATAGATAAGGATATTTATGAAGCCTGGTTGCATCATCCTAGCGAAATCTTGGCTCAGACTCAGTTCAAGATCCAGGTGAATCGAGTACCTCGGCCGAGTTTCTCGATGACTCACCGAGTATTAGAACTATGCTCCTAATAATGCTAATGGAGTTAGTGTCTTACATCCATATTTCATACTGACGGACATGTTGATTTTGACCAATTACTTTTTGTAGGGAAGGATGTTCTGGCTAAGGCAAAGACAGGCACTGGAAAGACTGTAGCATTTTTGGTAAAAACTGTAGCTTCACAAATTTTCTAGCTCTATGTGTTATACAGAAAAATTATGCAATTTTTTCTAGGGTACCTCTGTTCGCACGTATGCAATTTCTGATGGTGCCTATGTTCCATGAAACCCGTTGACTGCTTACAATCAGACGATGGAGATTGTTTTTCACCCCAATCTTTCACACGATGGATCTTGAGACCATGAGCTTACCATCAGACCATGGTTTAAAATATCGGGTTACCAATACGTATCGTCCGAGCTCCAAAACGATACGTATCGGACGATACGTATCGGTATCGGTCTGTATCGGACGATACATTGAATGTATCGTTCGATACATTCAATACATTTGAATGTATCGAACGATACATTCAATGTATCGTTCGAGTCCAATACCGATACGTATCGTCCGATACGTATCGGTATCGGACGATATTTTGATCCATGCATCAGACGGTCTGTTTTTTATTCCACGTGGCACATATCCCAAAAAAGTGGCCCTAAAACCTCGTTTGAGCATGATGTGTGCCATGTGATTATGGGGCCATTTTCTGGGTATTTGTGCCACATGGAATAAAAATTGACCGTTTGATGGTACGCCTTATGGTCTCAGGATCCATCGCTTGAAAATTGGGGTGACAAACGATCTCCATGATCTGAATCCACGCAGTCCACGGGTTTCAGTGGGTTTCGAACATAGGCGCAAACAAAGATTTCCTATTTTCTATTTTACTTTGAGAAAGAGTTCTAATTATTTTTTCCCCATGTTTTTCAATGAAACTCTTCTTAACAGCTTCCAGCAATTGAGGCTATCATAAAATCGCCTCCTTCCGATCGTGATCAAAAGAGGCCCCCAATCAACGTGCTTGTTATATGCCCAACTCGAGAGCTTGCAATTCAAGCTGCTGCAGAGGCTCATAAGCTATTGAAGTATCATCCTTCTATTGGTGTACAAGTTACAATAGGTGGCACAAGAATAACGTTAGAACAGAAACGCATGCAAGCAAACCCCTGCCATGTCAGTATTTTATTATGTTAAAACGATATCAAGGATGCTCACATCTGTTTATTTGCTAACGACCAACGATTTGAAATCAACAGATTCTTGTAGCGACACCTGGAAGGCTTAGAGATCATATCGAGAATACAGAAGCATTTGTAACCCGACTAATGGGCGTAAAAGTGCTTGTCCTTGATGAAGCTGACCATTTACTAGATATGGGATTTCGACAAGCTATTGAAAAAATCATTTCCTTTATTCCAAAACAGCGCCAAACACTTCTATTTTCTGCCACTGTTCCTCAAGAGGTTTCTTTCTATTTCACATCTTCTAAGGTCTAGTTGTCTTGTGAGAGCTTTAATAAAAAATGTGGTTCTATGCACAGGTCAAACAAATTTGTCACATCGCTTTGAAAAGAGACCATGAATTTATTAACACAGTGGAAGAGGGTGATGAAGAAACACATTCACAGGTACCTATGTTCGACCATTTATGCTACTGATAAATATGATGCAGACCATTGTGACAAAATACGGCTTTTAAAAAAAATAAAAATATGCATATTATACATTTTTTTTGCCACAACCTACTAAACATGTATAATACCTGTATTTTTTTACTAAAACACATATTTTTGTATAATACGCATATTTCGCGTATTAAACCTCTTTCCAGTATTTACTATATTTAAAAAAACTTTTGTTAAAACTTTTTTAATTTAAAAAAAAATATTATATCATTTTTTTCCTGTATTTTGCCCTTTTTTTAGACTTTCTCGCTTACCGTATCAAACCTTTACCTGTATTGTCACCTTGATGCAGACTATGGACTTTTTTCATTCTATATTATTCAACATGGTTTACAATTCAGGTGGGGCAGATGCATTTAGTCGCTCCTCTAGACAAGCATTTTCCTATACTATATAGTATTCTGACAAAGCATATCTCAGAGGATGTTGAGTATAAGGTATGAATTGTTATTTGGTAGATGTAATCATGTATCTGTTTAGCTTACTTAATTTGCAACCTTGTTTTTGTTGAGAAATATGCAGGTTCTTGTATTTTGCACCACGGCAATGGTCACAAAACTTGTTGCAAACCTTCTTTCCGTGTTGAACTTTAATGTACGAGAGATCCATTCTAGGAAGTCACAGAGTTATAGAACCAAGGTTTCTGATGAGTTTCGAAACTCAAAAGGTCTTATTCTTGTGACTTCTGATGTGTCTGCACGTGGAGTTGATTATCCAGATGTCACCCTTGTTGTGCAGGTAATTTTGTGCATACTTTCTGCCGCTTTAGAAATTGATTTAGCTCTCTTCTGCCTCAAATATTATGTAACATGTAATGTTAGTTATGTCTTGTATGACCATCCAATCGCCAAAACGCAAAATATACAAGTTTCAGTAGTGAGATCAAAATCATGTTTATATTGATTCTTCATGGCATATGTTATCCCAGCTGATGGATGCTTATTGAGGGAAACAATCAGACAGACCTGTAGTCTTCAAGGAATACCAATAACTCGAATTTGTTTGAACAACGGTCTAAACAACCTTAGGACTCGTTCGAGGGTCTAGAAAAGCTAGGAATCTGAATGTTTGAGTCAGAAAGTAGTGTTTTCTGAGCTTTTCCTTTTTTTGAGAGTTTTTCTTGAAATCTGTGCTCTCTGAGCTTTTCCGAGTAAAGCGACATACTAATTCTGAGCTTTTCCGAGTCAACTCAGAAATGCTTAAATTCTGAGCTCAAAAAGCTGAAGGCAAAATACCCCTCTAAACCAGGAAAGTGAAAACTTAAAAACGCGTGAATCCGAGTTTTTCTGGGAAAAACTCAGAAAAACCAGGAATTTGACCAAATTCAAGAACACATCTCAGGAATCTGAGTAGGCCCAGAAAAGCTCAGAATCACCCGAACTAGCCCGTAAACTGTATTCCTCTAGACCTTTTGATTAGCTGATCTGTCATATTTGTAAGAATCGTGCAAAACCGTTGTGTGCTGTATGCTTCAATTTCTATCGGATCTTCTGCTTCACTGTTTATTGATTTTGCAGGTGGGCCTACCTTCTGATAGAGAGCAGTATATACATCGACTTGGTAGAACTGGCCGGAAAGGTAAAGAAGGGAAAGGTTTACTGTTGCTGGCACCATGGGAGGAGTTCTTCTTAGGTAGTGTTAAGGATTTGCCAATATCAAAGGTCCAAATGTCTCCAATCGAACCCGACACCAGAAAGAAAGTGAGTACTTTGTTTCTTTTTTTATCACTGTTTGCACAGTGAATTTTATCATGGCATTGCGCCTGCATCTTATAGAACTTGAGACCATGTGTAACAATGTCGCATTTGACCAAATTGTGTTATATGCATTGACCTATTGTTAGACATGTCGATAGAATAATATATATACTATAATATTAAAACAAAACTAGATATCTTGGTTTTAAAATGAATTATAATTACATCCAGACAGCTGCAGATAAATTAAAATATAAGAATAATCGCATGCTTTGTGCATTGATTATGATAAGAAAATTCATGCCTCGAGGTTTGTGTGGAGAGCGAATGTTTCTTGATATCTCAAAAAGTGCAGCTTTGTGTAATTATTATTCTGATCATGAGATAAGTACACTCACAATAGCATAGTAATTGAACGAACCTTAACATATATAGGCACATAAGAACCAGTATTCAGAAGGTCAAGGGTCATGATCATCAATTCTGATGCAGGAAATTCCAGCAGGCACAATTTCATTCTTGGCCATCATTTTAAGGGATTTAATCCTTGCAAAGTTTTTTCTATGATTCTATTTTTATTTTTTATTGTCAATGAAAAGAAAATTTTATTGAAGAGAAAAAAAGAGAAATTCCCTAAGGCAGACAATCCTCGCTTAGAGAAGGTGCAAAAGCATGCATTGAAATCACAACTACAATAAAGCAAACGAATCCAAAACAGTGAGGCATCCCCCCTTTTTTAATGCTTTCCAAGTAAGGGAGTCCATATCCTCATTATCCTTTGTTCTAATATGATGAATGGAGAAACGGATATCAAGGGCAATATCCCAAATCTCATCTGCAATAGGCATGAGCCTCCAAGAACCCCCCGTCTTCTCTTTGGCCCAATCAGTTGCATTTTTCGAGTGTCCTTTGATAATTCAAGTCACTTGAAGATATAACGTGTACACTTTAACTCCTTCAAGTGGTTTTCGTGGTATGGTTGATGTCGACTAGATCTTAGAAAGCTAAAACTACCTTTTCTTCAAATTTACATGAAATGTCAACGATAACGGTCCGGCTATGGATTGGGCCTGTAGCCCAATGGAAGGTTGACAACATTGCAACCTCTAGGTCACAGGTTTGATCCCAGCTTACATATAAAAAAAAACAGTTGGGCTAGATTTTCCAAGTGAACTACCTTCAAGATGAGTGATGCAGGAAAATCGCACGGTAACCCTAAAATAGCATAAACCCCGCACGAGAGGGGTTAGGATTCTCGATCTTCAATTAAAACAAAAAATAAATAAAAGAATAAGATAGAAGATCTTCGGAATCGCTCCAAAGAGGCTTGTCGGCTTCGCACCAAAGATAACTTTGAAGAATCACTCCTCAAAGGCGAAAACTCATCTCAAGCTTTCTAAATGAAAGAATCACTCTTTTACAAGATGCACTAAGGCAACTTAATTTTTTAATATTCATCATTCTTCATTAAAATTTGTTTTTGCATGCCATTAAATTGGCTAAGACAACCTTAACTAAAACAAATTAAAAATAAAAAACTAATTAATTGAAACCGCCAATAACCAACTAAAACCGCCAATAACTGCCAACTTGCGAACGCTCGTTCCATTCGTTCTGTAACTATGGGTGTCCTTCCTCTGTTCACGGACGTCCGTTGTCTATGATATGCACGAAACAGAACCATCTAAAATCATGGATGTCCGTCCGGATAGCACGGGCGTCTGTCATATGTTGATGAACTTTGTTTCACGGATCGTTTGAAAACCCATTTGTGGGTTCACTTCTTCCTTGTTGATTTTTTTCGTTTGGCACGGCTATGATAAACATACGAATCTAAATTCTGCACCAATCCCCTTTACTTTGAAAAAGTTCGATCTCGAACTTTGGCCGAAATTGATTTTCTTCGTGGAGGTCAAGAATAATATTTGGGGAACTTTGATTGGACGCCACTTGAACAAGTAAACCGGATTTGACTCGGACGAGATCCGATTTGATTTTGTTACTCCGATCTGAACTTGCGTTAGTACACGACTAATATGAATAATTGGATCTACTTGAGCAACGAGCTCCATTGGTTCTTCCATAGGCATGGAAGTACTCGGATTCATCGCGGGTTCGATACCTTCCACCGGTAGAGGTATTACCACTGGTGCGGGTAGATGAACTTTAACTTGTAGAGATCTTCTCACGGGTACGGTTGTGGGGATGAAACTTGTAACCTTCGGTCTCAAAGCTTGAATCATTTTCAACACGTCTTCGGATAACTCATGAATAAAAGCTTTGATAATTATCGTACTGATATCCTCATGCCATGCAACCACTATCCGATGCAACCTTAGTAGATAACAGTAAACATTGTTGAGAAGCGACATATGCTCGTGAATAAAACCTTCGGTCTCAAAGCATGAATCATTTTCAACACGTCTTCGGATAACTCGTGAATAAAAGTTTTGATAATTATCGTACTGATATCCTCATGCCATGCAACCACTATCCGATGCAATCTTAGCAACTCGCAGTAAACATTGTTGAGAAGCGACATATGCTTGAATATGGAACCATGTTGATCGGATGATCTCCCTTTCTCCTTGCACTATATTTTGTCCACCTTCATCTTTTACCGCCCGATCGGAATGTTCCACCATTTTACGAACATTCTCATAAAAATTATGTAATCGTTCAAATCACGAAGGGCTTCAAGAATTTGATCTTTATTTATGATTTCGCCAATCTACTTATCGAGAGTTTGAACTTGCTTTGATACCAAATTGATATAGGAAAATCGCACGCTAACCCTAAAATAGCATAAATCCCGTACAATAGGGGTTAGGGTTATCAATCTTCAATTAAAATAAAAAATAAATAAAAGAAGAATAAGATAGAAGATCTTCGGAATTGCTCTAAAGAGGTTTGTCGGCTTCACACCAACGATAACTTTGAAGAATCACTCCTCAAAAGCGAAATTTCATCTCAAGTTTTCTAAATGAAAGAATCACTCTTTCACAAGATGCACTAAAGCAACTTAATTGTTTTATATTCATCATTCTTCATTAAAATTTGTTTTTACATGCCATTAAATAGGCTAAGACAACCTTAACTAAAACAATTTCAAAATAAGAAACTAACTAACTAATTAACTGAAACTGCCAATAACCAACTGAAATCGCCAATAACCGCCAACTTGCGGACGTTCGTTCTGTAACCATGGATGTTCGTCCGGATACCACGGACGTCCGTTCTGAAGCCACAGACGTCCGTCATGTGTTGATGAACTCCGCTTCACAGATCGTTTGAAAACCCAATTGTGAGTCAACTTCTTCCTTATTGATTTTCTTTGTTTGACCCGGCCACGATCCAAACATGTGGATCTAAATTTCGCATCAATAAGATTTTAGGAACTAATCGAAGAGGGTTTCCACAATATCCAATCTCTTCTCTCTCATCTTTTATTGATTTCTTTTCCATTGTGTGTGTTATATCATATTTCCATTTGCTTCATTTTCTATAATTTGGTATTTTTAGGGCAGATGAGCATTGGAACTTGGGGTTTCTGATGACGGATGCCCATAGTGATGATTAAGTACCAGATTTGTGTCCTTTTTTTTTTTTAATAAGACCGAAATAAAAAAATTTCTGAGGGCAATGTAAGAAAAAATATCAGGATTGAATTATTGAATTTTCTTAGATTGTTACAATGTTCATTTTTTCAATGAGAAACATAGGATTTGTTTAGAGTTAAAGCTACGAAGGACTTGAATACCATGGAAAGTGGATAAATGACCATTATCATTCCTGAAACACATGATGGAAACTCAATCCAACTGAGACAACCAACCTTTCAATGAAGGTGAGATCAAGAAGTCCTCAAGGGAGATATGAATTGGTATGACGAAGTTTTCGAACTATGATCAATGTGATGCTTCCTACCAAGCATAGAAAAAACATATAAGTTTTCAATGATGATGGATGAGAAACTTAAATGCCTTGGGTCTGAGTGAACCCCTTTGCCACACACCTTGCTTTTATATATTTCAATGAATCTGCGGGTCTGTATTTCGCAATATACACCCATTTGCACCCAAGAACTTTTTTCCTCTTAGGAAGCTCAACTATCTCTCACATCTTGTTGTATTCAAGAGCTTTCATTTCTATACCATAGCCTCTTTCCATTTTGGGTGTGGGATAAAGTATCAGAAGCAGAACTAGGAATGTGAAACTGGTGCGAACTTCACAGGTTGTAACAAGTAATGGTTACTCCTCTCTTGGTGCTCTGAGCCGGCGATTGGCTTTTTTCATCTTGTCGTAATGTGAACTTCAGGAGGCGGTCGGTTTGCCATCGAAATGGATGCGAGGTACGTAGAGCGGCAGGGATTCCAGTGAGAAAGAATGAGTCCTCGGTCATGAGAGGGGGTTCTAAGGGCTAGGTGTTCATTAATCGGTCCTAGGCGAAAGATCTTAATGGCTGGTCTATTGCAGGGAAGCGATTTCGGGGCCTGCGAGGTTCCAAGAACTACAGCAGGGACCACCGCTCGGATTCGACTGGTAGGTTTACCCTGAGGCCCCCTTTGCTGACATGGCTAAGGGTGATTCAAGCTGCAATGGTATCCCCCTTTCTGACGGTCGTCCATGGGAGGCCGACGTCCACCCTTCTGCTATTTTGGCTTCTAGTCTCGGGGGTAATGGTGGGCCACCGGTTTTGGATTTTTCCAATGGTGAATTGCTAGTGCTAGCCGCTAATCTACCTTTTTTCTGGGTCACTGTGCACTTTAACAAGAATTCCCTCCCAATTCAAGTTTATCGGTGGTTATACCAAACATGGGGTTTCTTCGAAGCCCTTACCTCTTTCCTTTTTCCCCTACTAATTTTTTGCTTCGCTTCCCTTGCGAGGCTGCCGCCACAGATTCTCTTCCCAAAATAATTTTTTTTATAGATGGAGTTCCAGTCGCTTGTCGTCGCTGGAATGTCTCCTCCGGCGAGGTCCCCCCCCCCCCCAAGACCATGGAAGGGGGGGGGGGGGGGGAGGGTTCTGGATCCGCCTACTTGGGTTGCCGCCGCATGCTTGGGTTTCCTAGGTCTTCTTGGCAATCTGGTTCCTCTGCGGTTCGCTCATCTCCCTGGATTGAAGCACAACCGACTTGTGGGAGACTAGCTTCGCCCGGATCCTCATCGCCGTGGATTGTCTTGATGACGTCCTGAGAAGTTGCATCGTGCGCGTTAACGGCCAACACTATTGAGTCTTCATAGAAGTGGAGCTGGGTGAGAGGGCTCTCCTCTTAGCGCATCCGGAGAAGGAACCTTCGTGGCGCGTAGGAGGTAAGGAACACATAGTCGTTGGCCTTGGAGAAAAATTCGCACCGCTCTTCAAGCTACTCTGGAATGGGGAAGATCTACTTGTTCGACCAGGGGAAGAAACCGCGAAGAGGAATGTGCCCTCGTCGATACCGCCGCATCGGAGGCCGACTGCGAGTGGGAGCATCGGTTCAACGTCCGAGGGAAGGGACATGAAAACTGGGACAGAGATCTGGAAGAGGGTGATTTGGAGCCTTGGTTAGGCTCCTTAGAGGGCTACACTCTGGATGCGGTGGCTCAAGGTCGCTCGGCGGTGCCGGCTCAGACCAACGACTGCGACTTTACTGCCTCCGCAGATCTATCACCGTTGACAAATTCTACGGCCATGAAGGCTCCATCGGATGTAGAGTGTGCAGTGAATGATTATTTGAAATTCATTAATGGGGTAGAGGATGAGGCGTCCTTTTTACGTGGTTTAGGTACCTGTCGGGAAGACCCCATGACTCTCGAGTGAACACGTGGTCGCTATGATCCACGTGGAGGAATCACATCGGAGGGGAACTGAGCACGTTTTCCAAAGCCTAAAGAGATAGAGGGTGTAAAATCGTCGGGTTTGTGCGTGGGGACCGAGACGGTCTTGGCCTTAGCGAAGGGGAGGTCGCCACGTGGAAAGGGGTCTGCTTAGATGTCAGCAGTCAGAAGCAGGAGGTTCGCCCACGATATTTCTCGAAGGGTCTTCGACTTCAAAAGTGGGTTTCGGTTTAAGGGAGGATGTGGGATGGCGTGGCGAGTGCTCCTTCCAAGGTAGACACGTGGCGAGGGTCTTAGACCAAGTGGATAACGGGTCAGCTTTATTGGTCTTTCTTGATGGGTCGGGTATGCCAGCGACACGAATTTTTTTACAACGGGTTGCGGGCCCTTGATTGTCTCGCTTGGATTTATGGGCCTGGGACCAACAAGATTTTGTTGGCTGGAGTGCGCTAGAGGGGGCTGGGAACCGGGTAAGGACTTTTAATTCCTTATGCCCACCCCAAAGTCTCAAACGGTTCTCGTGCTCTCTATCGACCCGTGATCCATTCTCAGCGGTTGCCTTGTCGGCAAGAAATATTCCCTCGTTGCCCCCTCTGAACATCCCTTTTCTTTGTTCGATGCATCGTCTTCCCCTTCCTCGTCCACCTCTGATTCTCTATCCTCTTTTGCGTCGTCTAAGATTCTTCCAATAAGATCTCTTCGACGCGATCACTATGAGAAATGGGTCCAGTGTTCGTTTACCTCCTCGAGGGGGACCGACCAGCTTTCTTCTCCGTTGAGGCGCGATGAGCTTGCGGGCAGTTCCGCCGGTCTGGACGAGGTGGACATGCTATTCCTTGTTGGCCGAGAACTTGGGATGCCTTTCAACGGATCGAATGATGCTCTTCGGGAGGTGTTTAACTCTATCCTCCGCGATCGGGCCACAACTGCTGGGAAGAAGAAGAGGCACTCCAAATCTAGAGAGTTAGCCCAACTACAATGGGGGATGTCGGATAGAAGGGGAACCAGGTGTGCATAATGGTTTCGGTTTTTGAGTCGAGCGGGCCTGTTATTATTTGCGTTATAAAGTTGTTATGCTGGAATGTGAGGGGGATCTGTGATCTTAAAAAGCATACCAAAGTTAGAGGGTGATCTCTGTGTAATCCTGCGGTGATTTCACTTCACGAAACTAAATGGGACAACTGTGATAGCGGCAAGGTGACATCGGTGCTTGGTGGCAATCGCTAGGGGTGGATTGGGGTCGATTCCATCGGAGCCTCTAGGGGCATTCTAGTTGCCTAGAATTCGCTGATGTTTGAGAGGGTTGACAAAGAGGTGGGACTGTATTCAGCGTCGGTGGTACTTCGGAATAGGGACAGCGGGAAGGTTTGGACCTTCTCTGGCATCTACGGACCATCGGGCGACAATAGCCGAGTGGAGTTCTGGTTCGAATTAGCGGCTGTCGCGGCCCGATGGGATCACCCGCTCTGTTTGGGAGGTGATTTTAACGCCATTAGATGGCCTCATGAGAAAGTGGGAGGGCCTCCTGACGAGGTGATTATGCGGGATTTCAATTCCTTCATTTAGGACTGGAAGTTGGTTGATCTCCCGCTTCCGGGAGCTCTTTTCACATGGTCCAGCCTTCAAGCAGTTCCTTCTCTGAGCCCTCTCGACCGCTTCCTTTGCTCTTCGGAATGGTTAGATCTATTCCCTGCTGCACTCCTTCAAGGCCTCTTCTTCTAAGGTGCGATTCTCGGGGGAAGGGCCCTTCTCCGTTCTGTTTCGAGAATATGTGGCTTCTCGATGAAGGATTTCGAGCTTCTGTCCCCTCATGGTGGAACGCGATCTCTCCTTCTGGGATAGTCGCTTTCAAATACATCTCTAAGCTAACTCAGCTCAAGGGCTGTATTAAGGCTTGGAACAGAGACACTTTTGGGCTGGTTCACATTGCTCAAGAAGCTTTACTCGCTCGGTTGAAGGAGTTGGACGATATTGAAGAGACCAGAGTTCTGTCAGGGTTGGAACGAGTAGAGGTTGTGGAAAAAAATGGAATTCAATGATAAATATTTAGCCGAAGAAGTCTGTTGGAGGCAAAAATCGAAGGTTCGTTGGCTTAGAGAGGGCGACAATAACAGCAAATACTTCCACACGGTTGTTAATGCCCGGGACAAGAAGAAATTTTTGGGTCATATCTCTGTTGAAGGAAATTCAGGCCAAGGTTGCCCTTCAACGGAGATCTGACCCACTTTTTTTTTACAGGAAGCTCTATTCAGATGAGGGGCAGCCTCTGCCTGAATTGGATGGGATCTCATTCACACCATCTCGGCGGGGGATCAGGCCGCCGCGGAGTTGTCGTTTCAGGAAGATGAGGTTTGGCCGGCCATCAAGAGTAGTGGTAAAAACAAAATGCCAGGGCCCGACGGCTTCACTATGGGGGTTTATTGGTGTTTTTGGCCACTCCTCAAGGACGACCTTATGGCCGTCCTTTGTGAATTCCACGATAACAACTTCATAGGCCGTAGCTTGAATTCTACCTTTGTTTCCCTCATTTGGATGGGAGGGCGCCGAGGATCGTAGGGACTTTTGCCCGATCAGCCTAGTCAATTGTTTGTACAAATTTATTTTGAAGGTACTAGCAAATCGCATCAAGCCTCTAATGGGTACAATTATTTCAGCGAATTAGGGGGCCTTTGTGCAAGGTAGGCAAATGATGGATTTGGTAGCTGTGACACCATAGGTTGTGCACTTCGCCCACCGGGATCGCAGCCCCGCTGCCCTTTGGAAGGTTGACATGGAGAAGGCTTACGATCGGGCGAACTGGGGATGCCTAGACTACATGCTGAGAAGAGTTGGGTTTGAGGACAGGTGGAGGAGTTGGATGCGGGCTTGTTACTCCTCGGCGTGATTTTCGGTCATTGTTAACAGGTCTCTAGCAGGTTACTTTAAAAGCACTAGGAGTGTGAGGCAGGGTGACCCCCTCTCCATTTGATCGGAGAAGCCTTACACGGTCTCATATCCTGTGCTCGGCAACTCGATCTGATTTCTGGCATCCAAGTTGGCTCCCATGGTCGTCGGATCACTCATCTTCAGTATGCGGATGACATCATCCTTTTGGTAAGGCTGATGTGGCTGAGTTCCAATCGTTGGCGGAGGTTCTTTCCATTTACGAAGCGGTTTCAGGCCAGCGGATAAACTTATACAAATCTAGGATTTTTGGAATTGGAGTGAATGACCAGCTGGTGATCAATTTAGCTGATGCGGTTGAGTGTGAGATTAAGCCTTGTTGGGGATTTGCCTTGCATTCAAAAAGGGGTTTAAATTCACTCAATTCAAGGCAGATCGCATAGACAGACTTGTAAGTATTCAGGGCCTGTTGTAGCAAGTTTTAAAAGAGTAAGTAAGGGAATGTCCACAGGGAGGTGAGTTCAAAATATGGTAAATCTTCATATCTGAAAAGGGATCTGGCACCCTACCTAGTAAAAGAAAGGGGAGAGGTTTTAAAGGGTTGTCACTTAAGCTAAACTACAAATAAAATGCAGAATTAACTGGGATGGAATCCAGAGTTCAGAACTCACAATTGGAAGGGATTAAAAACAGAAAATGGAGAAGAACAACTTGGAGTTTGGACTTACTGCAATTAGGTTGAGCTGATCATGTTACAGGGGATTCAAAGCACACCAATTCCTCAGCTGGCTACAACCACAGCTGCAGAGTAGAAGAATCTACTATAAACCAAGGGATTTGACTGACCATCCTATAGGCTTCATCCGACCCAAAGGTTTAAGGTAGAAGAATCCAAGTGAAACCAGAGATTGAACTGATCTTAAGGCTATAGTCTGTCCACTTCAATGGTCACAGACCATCCTATAGACTTCCACCAACTCAAAGGTTTCAATCAGAGCATTAAAACCACTATAGATGCTGCAATTATCAGGTCACAGACACAAGCAATTGCGGGGATATCAGATTTAGGGAAATCAAATGGTATCCAAGAGGTCTACCAGTTAAGTGGGTGAGCTGATCAGCCAACTCCTCTACACAAATCCGATTGAGCACCAAATGAAACCAAGGGAACTATAGATCTAAATAAAACAATCAAATCAATATTTACATTGCATAAAACTCACGCTACAATGAAATGCTCTCAGATCTGTAGTCTGTGCAGCAATTGACCCACAAATAACACTCTCAACCTTACCCAATTACAGATCAGACCTCACCCCTTGCTGCTCCGAGGGAGTTAGCCAACCATCGTTGAGCTAAATGAGGGAAAACAAAATTTTGTTGCAAGCCCTAATCTCCAGAATTCGATCCCCCCAATTGCAATTGGGGATCTCATTATATAGCTTTTTCCTCTCGTTTCTCTTGCCAATATTCCCTTCTAGAAGGTTCTCAGAGTTCGTTAGAGATCTGTCAGAGCACGTGGGGTTGGTTAGGGTTTCCTAGGGCATCTTCAGGATCATCGTGACGTCACCTAAGTGCCTCGGGTTGCGTGCAACAGGTCACTAAGTTGCAGCGTGCGAACAACCTACTTTCTAAGAAGTTCTTCACACGATTTCGACAGGTTGAGGAAGCTTCTGACAGGTTCAAATGGAGCTTTTTGGTTCTTTCACTACGTTCTCAGCGCTCTTCGATAGGTTCCGATAGGATGAGCCTTCTCTTAACGCTTCAGCGTTCTCTGCCTCTTTGTCTGGAGCATTCGACAGGTTGGGAAAGCTTTTCGACAGGTTCAACTCTGCATGCCAGTATTTCGATAGGATTGCTCTCACTCCTGTCTAAATGTTTAAGTACCTTCCGATAGGTCTGAGCTCCAGCTTCTCCATCTCGATAGGTTCAGGCAACCATCCGATAGGTTCCCTTTACACCTCAGGCAGGCTTTCGATAGGATGATTTCTTTCTTTCTTTCAGCTGCTCGATAGGTTCTTGGATCCTATCGAACTTTTCAATCCTCACGAATTCTTCCTTTCTCTGTCTTCAGATCCTATCGAAACCCTTCCATCTGCACGAATTCCTCCATTTTTAGCTCTCAGCTCCTATCGAAGCCTTCAGATAACCTCTCGATAGGATGTTTTCTGCCTGCTTTCACTTCCTTAACTCTACCTTGCTGTTGCCACACGCCCCAAGTGGCCAATGGTGTGCAGCCCTCTTATGTGCCATTATTGGGTCTGCACTGTGCTGAGAGATGGACTTCTTTGTGCAACATTTTTGATGATTTTCTGCACTATTCATGTCTTTTATTGCTATCTACAAAACAAACTCAACAGGTGTTTATTAGTGTGTTCACAGGTCCATCAACGGTTAGGTTAAGGGGTGAAAACTGGCATTTTTCACTACTTAACAAGCCTCTCCCAGTCTGTTACTTGGGCGTACCTCTTGGGCTAGGTCACCCCTCCACCAGGGCATGGGATCCGATGGTCCAGAGATTTGAGCAGAGGTTGGCTTCCTGGAAGGGCAAGCTTCTTAGCAGCGGGGGTCACGCTGTCCTTGTAAAAGTTGTCCTAGCTAGCCTCCCCATTTTCTTTATGACCATGTTCAAGTGCTCTGTGGGGGTGATTCACTATCTAGAATAAATCCAAAGTAACTTTTTGTGGGAGGGGTATGGGCTAGACAAAAGGTACCACCTTGTTAATTGGGATATTTGTCAACTCCCTGTGAGCTGCGGTGGCTTGGGCATCCGTCGCTTGTACTTGGTCAATATTGCTCTTGGGGAAATGGTTTTGGCGGGCCATTTTGGACAAAAAGAGAGAGAGCCTCTGAAGGTATGTTATGGCCGATAAGTATGGGCAATTGGATGGCCATTGGGATATTAATGTTGCGACTAACAGACAATCCTCGGCTTGGTGGAAGGGTATTTGTGGGACATGGTCTTACTTTTCTCGATTTGCTGGGGGGATGGTGCCCGTATTCGGTTATGGGACGATCTTTGGGCGGAGATCGGGCCCCTCAAACATTTTTTTTCGACTATCTTTAGAATCTCGATTGATCCCCATGGAGTAGTGGCGAGCGTTTTCTCGGAAATTGAAGGGGGGGGGTTCTGTGGGACGTGGTCACTCGGAGACTTCTTTGTGAGGAGGAGCCTCCTTTCCTCCGATTGCTTGATCTGTTGTATGGAGCAACAAGAAATCATCGCCATGTGGATTCCCGTGTTTGATTTCCCAACAAGAATGGCGTCTTTAGTGTCAGGTCGTATTACCGGATTTTGGCAGGTTGACCTTTAATTAGGTGTGGTTGGGCGGGCTTGTGGAAGGCCATTGTTCCACCTGAAGTCAAATTCTTTTCGTGGATCAGAGAGCGGATTTTTACGATTGACCAGCTGATTTGTAGGGGGAAAGGCTTGCCCAACTTGTGCGCCATCTGCCTTTAATCGGAAGAGTTTGCATCGCATCTTTTCCTCCACTGTTGGGTGGCCCATAAGATTTGCGGGGTTATCCTAGAGTCTTGATTTGCGTTGGGCGACCCCTCCTTCGATTTCTCAACAATTCTTAGCTTGGTTCGGTGTGCGCGTCGAGGGCCAGCCGGGGGCTTTCTGGAGAGTCGGCTTCTTCACAGTCGTTTGGAGTATTTGGCTCGCGAGAAATGCCTGCATTTTTGGCCGCAAACGACATCCCGTCGGGATGGTCTTGAAGTCGGTTAGAGACTTTATGTGCCTTTGGGCTCCCTTGGACACAATGGGGATTGGAGGGGATGCTCTACACTGGGAGCGGGGGCTTCTCCCTTTCTCCTCATCCTCCTCTTCCCCCCGATCTATGATTTTCTAGCGCATTCTTGCCCTTGTGCCGCTTTGCGGATTTGTTGTTTTTTTCTCTTTTCCTTTGGTCGATGCGGACCTCTATTTGTATTTGGACAACCCCTCGCTGCTTTTTCTAATATAGTTCCATGCAATTACTAATAAAAAAAAAGGAACTACAATAACATCATCGTAGTAATAATAAAAGTATCTTTAAAGAAAGATATTTAAAGCAAACTCTAAAAAAATCCTAATTACTTAAAAACGAACTACCTAACTGCCCGTTAAAAGCATCTCATCGAATGGTCACAAATAGCTCAACTTTTAATCCTTTATATGGCCAATTTTCAAGCATCACACTACTTGAGATTGATGCAAAACTTGTCTCATTTGAAAGATTATCGAACTAGCTTTCCAACGAGCCAAGAAGCGCACAATTCTGGTGAATATTGAAGAAATTATGGCCATTTTTCAGAGGCTGTGGTGAAAGTCGCGAATTTAAGGGGTGATATGTCATATGTATGTACGCGACTCCTATGACCTAAAATAACATAAACGCATCTTACGTAAACTAATGGACCAAAATAAAGTCCACAAGATCAACAATTCAAATGCTTACCAACGGTCCATCACGTGATCAACAATCCAATGGTGAAAATGTAGGAAAATGAGGATCCAACAGTCGGAGAACGGTAAAGATCCAATGGCTGAATGATGAATGATGAAGTTCCACGGTGAGACGTAGTAATCCTACGCTCCGAATCATCTCATGTGCACATCTTCCCAATATGGGGTCCTCTACGGTGTTGCACATGCACACCATAGATGGGGCCTTCAACTATCCATGCAAAGTGTCATATAAGGAACAGATCTTCTTGATCTGTTATTGTGCCTCCAATATACTTTGAAAGGTCCCATGTCTGCATCACACGCACACACACATATAGACTCACGGAATTATCTAAGGTTTAAATTTAATATTTTAATAGTATTGTAAGGAGAGAAGGGCATTTGGCTTTTATCTTACTCCGGGGAAGTAATTGTAAAGACGAGATAAGCAGTTTTCCTTGCTTCTATTAGTAAATTATCAACATAGTTCTTTTCAGTTTTATTGGAGTTTATTTAGTATTTACTTTCCGGTGAGTTTACTTTTTCATAAGCAATCAGTGGCTGCATTTTGTTTGGGTGGTGCCTAATGCTAGAAATGGGCTATATTTGAGCTGGAGAATTGTTCTCCATAATATATATATATATATATATATATATATATATATATATATATATATATAGAGAGAGAGAGAGAGAGAGAGAGAGAGAGAGAGAGAATCAGAAACTAACCAAAACAGTATTATTTTGGTTAAAGAAAAACTGTGTACCTAAGAATCAGTCTCTAATGTATAACTGTGTCCTCACCATCCTCCTCTTTTGTATGCTCTTGATGAATCAAGTGACTGAATCATGCGGTTTCAAGCAGGTTGAACAAGCACTTTCCAACGTAGAAATGAAGAATAAAGAAGCAGCGTACCAAGCATGGCTTGGCTATTATAATTCCGATAAGAATGTGGGCCGAGATAAGGTCAGGCTCGTGGAGCTCGCCAACGAGTTCAGCAGAAGCATGGGGCTCGACGGCCCGCCTGCCATCCCCAAACAAATCCTAGGCAAGATGGGTCTCAGGAACGTGCCAGGTTTACTCTCTAAATAGAGCTAGCAAAATTCAAACTTTTTTTTATTTTTTTCTGGTAAGACACTGTTGAAAATTTTATAGCTTAGTTTGATAGAAGGAAATTTAACGTGCTGCCACCTGATTTATGATCGGATGGTTTTGAGATGCGGAGATTTTGATGGCCCATTTCCCGATCGCCAAATTTTGTTTGAAGAGCTCTTCCGATGTGAGGAGATGCTGTACATATGAAATTTCGTGTACATGAATCGAGTTCAGCGGTATTTTCTCGTCCTTGTGTTCAAACAGTATTAAATTGTATATCGAAATGCAACTTTTTTTTTTTTTTAAATAATTAGTTAATGCACTTTCTAATTGGATGAAATTGTGATTAACCTCCATTTTGGCTGATGCTTTTATTTGATTTTATTTACTATGTATTATGTAATGCTTTTAAATTTCTGATAGTACAGAGGAACTGATGAAGAGAAAGTGTCAAGACTATGCAAATTGTGGGGCAGAAGTGCCCCTGCTGATCCCAGTTTGACTTGAACTGCGAAACTCTGTTTCCGTTGAGAATGGAATTGGGTTTTCCCTTATTTCGACCGGAGAATCTAACAAAGAGCGTTACTCTCAAGATTCTGGCGCTTCTTGTTTCAATGGATCAGCTGGCTTGGATTTCGGCCCAGACCTGGCCGGAGATAGCAGGCTCTTTGGGTCTTTCAAGAATGGGCTAAAGCATGATTCAGCCTAGGTTAAGTTGAGCTAGGCTTGGGCTGAGTACTTCTAGGCAAGGATCAAAATTTCGGTTTTCATTTCCGTTTCGGAGGGGACCGAAACTGAAATTTCTGCCGAAATTTTGATCCTTGCTTCTAGGGATCTTGTGAAAAATGATTTCTAAGATTTCTCTTCCAAGGATTCCCTTCCTGGCCACTTCATTAGTCATCTTTTGGATGTGAGGGAAATAGTGCTTATGGGGGGTTGCTTTGGTTAAAATTTGGGAAGTTTAGGAAAAAATTGGAGAAGAAAAAAAAAAGTATGAAAAAATTAATACAAAATTCAGCAAGTTTTGGCTGTGCACGGGTTTTGGTGCACAGATTATCAAATTCTACACATGGCACACCAAGTCTATCAATTGAGAAAGCATTCCAAGTGTGTAGAATTTTAACTTGTGCACCCTATAGGTGGTTCACGGTTCGTCTACTTAATTCCAACTCTGATTAAGTCTTAAAATTAGAGTAAGGTGTTATATACTTGATGAAGACGATTTTGGGGTACACTTTAGTTCAATATATGAGTTACTTGCTCATGAACACTTGTTAAGGGTGAATAGGGTGGTATTATTTGCACCCGTTTTTCTCCTGTGAAGTACACATTTAAAAAAAAAAAATTATTGATTTCGTTGAATCAAATAATGGAGATCGTTTTTTGTCCCAATCTTTCACACAATAGATCTTGCAATCATAACACACCTATTATACGATCAAATATTGATTTCAGTTGGCATATATCCCCAAAAGTGACAAGAACCCTTTCTCATGGTATGCTTGTGATCACGATTACTTTTGGGAATGTATGTCATATGAAATCAACATGTGACCATCTGATAGATGTGGCATAATCTCAAGATTTATTGTGTGGAAGATTGGAATGAAAAGCGATCTCCATCGTATAATTCAAGGAAGTCAACAATGTTTTATGGTGGAATCGTGTGCATTCTTCGCAAGAAAAATGGGTGCAAATAATATCACCTGGGCATATATTGGGGCTCATTAGTACTAATCATCTACCAAAATTGGTATAGGATCATCAACCCTTTTTTATTTATTGAAAAGACAGTCATTGGGTTAAGCCATTAAGATACGAAGATCTTTTCTGTCAGAGATCACATATTTTTACTCTTGCCGAAACCAATCAGCTTTTAGCCGAGCATTTTCAGCTAGCGAAAAATGTTGGAAATACCATTTCTTACATTTTTTTTCGTTTTACATGGTTTAAAATTTTAAATATTTATATTTTTCTATATTTATGTGGTGTAAAATGGGATCTATGCCATCTAATTTGAAGGCCATAATATAAAATTGATGTCACCAAAGATAGACACAAAAAAAAGGCGATATCGCCTTTAAAAAAAATAGAAATTATTTATTTATTTATTTTTATAGTCGATGGCGACTGTTTTTATAGTCGGTACCGACTGTCTAAACAGTCGATCGCGACTCTTAAAACAATCGGTACCGACTGTGTTAAGAGTCGCCATCGATTGTTTAAGAATCGCTATCGACTATTTTAAGAGTCGTCATCGATTGTTTAAATTTTTATTTTTTTTTATTTTTAAAGAGGCGATATCACCTTTTTACGTGTCTATCTTTGGCGCCATTAATTTTATATTGTGACTTTCAAATAAGACGATATAAATCTCATTTCACACTACATAAATATAGAAAAGTACAAATATTTAAAATTTTAAATCATGTAGAACAAAAAAAAGTGTAAGAAAGGGAATTTCGGACTTTTTGTGCTAGCTGAAAATGACTTGGCTAAAAACTGGTCGGTTTGGATAAAAGTGAAAATATAGGATCTCTAACGAAAAAAGTGTATCTCACAGAATCGATCTAATAAATTTCCCTTATATTAATAGAATATCTGAATAGTGATTGACCACTTGATCAAACACCTTTAAATGAAATGGACCGATATCCTACACTATATATGTACAAATTTAATTGATTTGGAAGGTTGCATTAAAAAAAAAATAAAAAATTATCTTTAAAATGAGTGACTAAAATTGATTTAGAGAGTAGCGGTTCATTTTATAAGAAACGTTCGACTGCTTTAAATCATTTTATTTTAGACATTCGACACTGTTATCTAGAAGGTGCGTCATGCGAATGAAAGACCACAATCTAGATATTTGTGGTGTGAGAAGACCACATAATAAAAAAAAAAAAAAAAAAAAAAAAAAATCGAGTACAAGGCTTGGGCTTGTTTTCTGAGCCCAAGCTGAACTTGAACCAGGCCAGGTTTAACCCAATTTTTGAAGCACTTTAAAAGAGCAGTTTTGTTTTTATTTTTTATTATATTATTTTTATGGAAAAGAATATTCATTAATTCCAAAAGTCCAAAGAAATAATATCGGAGATATGTGGTGGAGCATCTTCCATCCAGATTTCATTATATCTATCTCTCAATCCTAGTTTGGCTAAGGAATCGGCAGTCTGATTAGCTGCCCTTTTCACATGTTTACACAAAGAGCTATCAAAGTCACGAAATTCAAATTTGATATCTTCAATTAGTAAATCCAATGAAGAGAGATCCTCTTCATGGTCCATCACAGCATTATGATTACTTTGCGAGTCTCCTGCAAAGATTACTTTGTGAAATGCGAAACCAACAACATTATGAAAACCAAATGCCTCACAATGATTAGAGGATGATAGATTATTGTAGTTTTTTGTCATCGAAGCCATCACTTTTCCTTCATAATTGTGGATGACAATACTGACTCCGACAGTTCTGTTAGTACCAATATTCCATGCTCCATCAACGTTGGCCTTGTAAAATTCTTCCGAGGGAGGAGTCCATCAATTGGTATAATTGACTAGTAAACATTGTTGTAATCCCTTCTCATCTTTGTTAGCACGAACAAAGTCCCGAAGATATTTTTCGGCATCCCTAGGAACATGAATTGGATCCGTTGGTTTAGCCTCATGCGTGATTTTGTTTCTCTCGTTCTAAATTACTCAAACTACACAGCAGAATCTATCAAAATTCTTTTTTCCCAAGGTAGTATATACCTCAATGGCCCATTTTTTAAAAGATAAATTCTGGGAGGTGGACATGCGTGCCTCAAGAGATGATAAGAACTAGATCTTCTTAGCCTTCGGGCAGTCTCTAATCGCATGAATCACTGACTTAATCCCTAGATCATAGATTTCACAAATAGGGGATATAACTGAAATTTTATTGTAAAGGCGGGACCTAGCAGGTAGGATATCAAGGTAGACTTTCCACATGAACAACTTCATTTTATTTGGCATACATAGGCTCCATAGGGCTGCCCAAAACATCGATTTTGATGGCTCACTAGAAGACGGATCAAGGCCACTATCCTGCAGGTGTAAAGCTATTTTGTATGCACTACGAATAGAAAATTTATCTTTCTTATCATAAGCCCAAGCCATTTTACTAGGCACTACGAATAGAAAATTTATCTTTCTTATCATAGGCCCAAGCCATTTTACCAAGCTTATCGGTTGTTGGAATAGGAGTTCGCAAAATAGTATCGACATCCATGTTGAAGAAAATATTTCATATGGCATCCTCATCCCATCGTCTAGGCTGATCTTGATTAAGTTCCGACACTCGGTTTAGCTGGCAGTCCGGTTTAGGCGTTGTAACTTTGTAAGTAGATCCCCTCGGTATCCAGCAATTATTCCACACCTTGATCGATTTTCCATTGCCTACTCTCCAGATCATCCCATTTTCTAATATATGGATTGAAGATAATATATTGACCAAAGTATAAGATGCATTCCTCCGTCTTCGAGACTCAAGAAATTCCGACTTCGGAAAATATTTAGCTTTAAAATTCGAGTTGTGAGGGAATTAGGATTGGTTAGTAATCTCTTCCCTTGTTTGGCTAACATTGTAGAGTTAAAAGCACCCAGATGCTTAAAACCCAAACCTCCCACTACTTTTGGTATGCACAAATCTCCCCACTTTTTTCAATGGATGTCTTTCCCATTTTCGATTTTGCCCCACCAAAATTGCGCAATGAGAGAGGAGATTTCCCGCACAATATTGTCAGGAAACTTGAAGTAGTTCATATAGTATGTTGGCACAACTTGAATCACTACCTTGATTAAAACTTCTTTACCAGCTCTAGAAAGAAGATTCTCTCTCCACCCCATGAGTGTTTTTCATATCTTTTCCTTGATAATTTCAAAGAACGCTTTCTTAGATTTACCAATAGCCATTGACAATCCCAAATATTTGTCCGCAGGAACCCTCCTCTTAATATTTAAAATATTTTGAATTCGACCCTGCAAAGCATTTTGAACATTTTTACTAAAAGAGAGCGTAGATTTATCAAAATTGATTTTTTGACCAGACGCTTCTTCGTAAAGATTAAGAATGCTCACAATTTTCCGACATTCCGATTCTTTTTGTCCGAAGATAGATTAAGCTATCATCGACAAAGAACAAATGGGAAACATAGGAGCCCCATGACATAAACTTAGACCAAAGATTTTATTTTGGGAGACCGCCGACTTTAGAAGACTTGAAAAAACTTCGGCATAAAGAATGAATAGGAATAGCGATAATGAATCACTTTGTCTAAGACCGCGAGATGGAGACACATTACCAAGGATATGACCATTAACCACGAAGTTAAAAGACATCGATGTCACACATCTCATAATTAGTTTGACCCACCTATTGCAAAAATCCAATTTAAGTAAAGTTTTTTTGAAGAAAGAATACTCAACATGATCATAAGCTTTGCTCATGTCTAACCTCAGGGAGCACCACCCATCTTTTCCTTTTCTTTTATTTTTTAGAAAATTGGTCACTTCAAAGACAACTAAGGAATTATCGAAGATGAGTCTCCCTGGAACAGAAGCGCTTTGAGATTCGGAAATTAATCTCGGGAGAACTTTTTTAAGACGGTTGGGTAATATTTTCATAATAATTTTGTAAATGACGTTGCATAGATTAATCGGTCTAAACTGAGACAAGTGGGTTGCTTTTTTAACTTTAGGAATGAGGACGATATGAGTGTTATTAACGGATAAGAGATCACAATTAATACCATTAAGATAATCAAGCACAAAGTTAGAAATAAATAGACCAACCGTAGACCAAAACTTTTGAAAGAAAATAGGGGGCATACCATCGAGGCCAGGAGATTTGTGCGGTTTCATTTGAAAAACAGCTTTACGAATCTCATTACATGAGATGCCCCTCATAAGCCACGTATTTTGCACATTAGATATCCCAGGCCTGATTCCAGCAAGAGTCTCCTCAATCCTCGGAGGATCCGAGGTGGTAAAGAGACTTGTATAATGTGCCGATAAAACTTCCTCAACATCTTCCATCCTCGCTTTCCATAGCCCTTCATCATCGAAGAGACCAATCAATCTATTTTGTTTTCTCCTCTGGGTAGCTTTGGCATGAAAAAAGTGGGTATTTATGTCTCCATTTTTCATCCACAGATCCTTAGACCGTTTTAGCTACAATATTTCCTCCCTTTCCAATAATTGATCGATTGTGGTTTTTATGCACTCTTTTTCTCCCCAATTCGTTCCATTCGGCCTTGACCTTTCAATATGAGATAGTTGGTCATGAAGGATTCACAGTTGACTTTAAACATTGTCAAAAGTGTTTTTGTTCCAAGCTTCTAGTTTTTTTGATATGTCTACTTTTTTGCCACACAATATAGACAAAGGATTAGAACCACACCACGAGTTCCAATTGTCCCCAACGAGCCTTTTACATTCATCCGCACAGGTCCACATGGCTTCAAAAAGGAATAACTTTGACACTCTAGGCCAAACTGCTACACTCGATTTTTTGCAGATTAAGAGAGGGCTATGAATCGATTGCGACAATACCAAATGATTGACACATATGTTCTGGAAGAGTTGAGACCAACTTCAGGAAGAAAATGTTCTATTTAACCTCTCTTCTATTAACTCAGCTCCATCTTTTTTGTTGGACCAGGTAAACTTCCTCCCATTGTAGCCCAAATCACAGAGCCCACATTTGTCAACAAGAGATCTAAATACATCCATGTGCCCCTTGGGATTTAGGATTACCTCCCCTTTTTTCACGAGAAAAGAGGATCTCGTTGAAGTCACCAACACATACCCATGGGAGATCAAATGTACGACCCAAAATTTTCAAAATAGCCCAAGAAGTATTTTTGTTCTGACTGTCAAGCGCTCCAATAAAACTAGTGAACCACCAATTTTTATCAGGAGAATCATCCAACACTGCCACATCGATATGGACAAAGAAAGAAGATCGATGTTACACTCTTCTTTCCAAAGGAACGCTAACCCACCCGAGTGACCAATTGCATCTACAAATACACCAAAACCCATTTTGTATTTTATGAACTACATTTGCCTCAAATTGCACTTTGTTTCCATCAAGAAAACAAAGCAGGGTTCTTCTCTTCAGATGATAAGCCGAAGAGCCCGAACTGTGCGGGGGTTCCCAAGCCCATCGGCGAGGTTGCGTAGCAACCATCACCGATTGGGAAGAGGAGAAGTCACTATCATCTTTTGAAGAAACCCATTTATTAGAAGCCACAACCTCTGCATCCCCAGATAAACGCTTCCCTTTTCTTGAGGTCCTAATGTTTAGAACCTCTAAGAGTGCAACTAGCTTATGATTCGGGAGGTCTCCATCCGTGTGGCTCTTGGGACGGGTAGGGGGATGGGAGATTTTCATCAAGGGGAAGGGTGCTGGATAAGGAATAGTTAATGGGTTCATGTTTGGGTGGGATGGTAGGGTCGGGTGTTGGGTTGTATGGGTCACGATCAGGTGGGTCTTTTATGTTTGGTTTTACTTCAGTTGGGCCAAGGTTAGGAATGTCACATATTACCGGATTGGTTTGCAAGAGATTTGGGTTTGGGTCAGCTTTAAGATTGAGGAATTTTGTGGGTATGTAGGAGGTTGACGTGAGAATTGGATTATTTGAGGAGAAGAGTTAGCAGGGCTAGATTTGGAATGGTCAGCAGAGGTCAACGAGGTGCCTAAGATTCTCTTTAAAGGTAGAGTTTAGTTTGTTATCTCCAACTGTCAATACGGTTTCCCAAGAACCCCCCTCGGTTGAAACAGTCTGGAACAGAAACAGGAGGCTCTGAGATCCGCGAAGGAGTCATCTTTTCCTAAAGTTCCTGTTCTCGCCGGCTGTCTCTATCATTGGGGGCGTTCTTCCCGACGTCCGATGCTATACATCTAGTGTGACGATTAGACCGAGCGAAGCTAGAATACCCATTATTTCCTTTAGAATAATTTTGTTGATTCGATCGTGTGAGAGGAGTTTGAGGTGGAAGCTCTGAGCCAAGCTCCATGTCGTGTGGTCATATCAGATTCGTTTCTCTCAGCAGATGATGTGAGGCATTCTTTTTCAATGTGACCAATAATCTCACACAAATAGCAAACTGACGGTAATCTTTGGTATTGAACCTGGATCCATCTTGCCTCTTGGCCATTGACTTTGAAAAGAATTCCCCTCCTCAATGGTTTAGAGATGTCGACGTTCACTGGGATTGCGCAAGAACCGACCCCAACAAGTACCATCCTCATCCCCATTCATCTTAGGATCAAAACCAATTATATTTCCCAACCTCTCGCGAACTATCTTATTCATTGCTCCCACTGGGAGGCCAATGAGGCGAAATCAGTATAATCTATGGGAGCATTTGCTCTGAATTCAAATAAAACAAGTAGATTGTTGTCAAAACAAGTAGCTAGGCTTAGGTTGGTTTTTATCCAGATCAAGAAGAATAAATTTCCTCCACTCTGAAACACGAGAAAGGGGAAAAACCACTCACACCTGAGCAAGGCAACCGAAGACGAAAAAACCCGCACATCGGAGAGAAAGAATCAACTCCTTCCTAAGAATGTTGTTTAAAAAGAGCAGTTGAAAGTAGGGATGCAAGTTCTGTACCGAAAATTGAAATGGACCAGGAATAGAAATGTCCTAAGAATCGGTTTGGTTTCGATTTTTGGTGGGTCAAACCAAAAAACTAGTTGGGTAGGAATAGAAACCCGATTCAAAAAAAAAAATCAAAACAAACTAAACCAATTTTTTTATGTTTCCACTTATTTTCAATTTTAAATTTCTCAAATTTTGGTTATCCGAAACCATAATCGATTTATTTCGGTTCGGGTTCAGTTATGGTGGAACCAATTTGAAAGAAGAAAAATTAATTTCAATTCAGTTAACCAAACTTGCACTCCTTGAAAACTGCTCGTTCATAGGACTCTCCAGGGGAACTAGAAGTACTCTCTTGACGACTGGGTAGCTTTATTAACACTAGCGGAATCTTGGTAGGCAATTATGTGAAAAACCATTGATTGCTTTGAATTAGGCAATATATTATTTTTCACCCTAATCTTCAACATAAGGGATATTGAGACCAAGAGACATGGAATAGATTCCGAAAACATTGTCTCGAAAATCACACGACACACATCACCGCTCAACCATGATTTTAGGAGGATTTTTTTGGGATCTTTAACATGTGGATTCAAAAATTGGCTGTCTGTCTCAAGATCCCTTGTATGGAAGATTGGAGAGAAAATGATCTAGATTATCTGATTCGAAACAATCAATGGATCTTGAGAGTTTAGACCATGGTAGTATTATCAGATGATGAGTTTTTAATTCCACATGTCACGGATCCCATAAAAATGGCTCTAAACTCACATTTGAGTGTGATGCGTGGAATATGATTTTACTGCAACACTTTGAGTTTCTATGCCATGTGGAATCAAACCTGACCGTCTAGTGGTATGCTCATGGCCTCAAGATCCATTTTTGTGAAAAATCGGAGCGAAAAATGATCTCCATCATCTAATTTCAGGTTGTCAATGGGTCTTAAGGGGTTTCTAATGCTGGCACTTTCAGAAAACCTGTTGGTGCGAATAGAGGTACCTGGGAGGCTACAACTTGCACACGAGATTTGTGATGTAAAGATTTTTTATGACAAAAATTGGCATAAATACCATCTTGATCATCTAAGTTTACACAGTCAACTACTAAATCCCATGACTAGCTTGCCTTTGTTGAATAAGATGATAGAGATTGTGTTTCGTGCTAATCTTTGACATCAATTATCTTTGCATCATAACCTTCAAATCATACGACTTAGACAGTTCTTAACCAGGCACAAGTCCCCAAAATAACAAGTTTTCTCTTTCTTATTTACTACGGTACAAATCTAATGGGCAAGCGGTACCACTATTTGTCCCAACAAATTATCTGAAAGCACCGGAAGCCCTTAAATCCCATTCATGGCTTGAAATCAGACGATAGAGATCATTTTCCACTCCAATCTTTCACAAAATGGATTTTGAGATCAGGATCGTACAATCGGACGGCCAGATTTTGATTTCATGCGACACAGATACTAAAAAATGTGCGCTTAAAATCATATTGGGCCCATCACATACAAACGTGAGTAGGGCAATTTTTATGGGATCCTGACACATGGAATTAAAAATACCATCTAATGATAATATCATGGTCTCAAGATCCATTGTGAAAGATCAAAGTGAAAAGCGATCTCTATCGTCTGATTTCCAGCCTTCAATGGGTTTGAAGCGGTTTTATGATTTGGTGCTCTACGTAAACCTGTTGGCGCGAATAGATGGCGCGAGTAGAGTAGAAATCAACCCAATTGTTTCCTTACGCTTCGATAGGCTTTCTCCTTCTCCGACCGCCAGACGGTAAGCTCTCTCTCTTCTCTCTTCTCTCTTCTCTCTTATCTCTTTCTTGTTCTAAACATGTTTATCTCGTTTCATATACCATTCTAGAGTGCTTTAATGCAATTCAAAGTGATTTTTTTGGGGTTCCCATGAATTTTGATATGCAAAAATTAAGGGTGCTTTTGGATGCATGAATGATTCAGGATCTATTTTAAATGATTCAAGATTCGTTTTCTATAGAATGTGATCATCTACTGTTTTTTAATTCTCTGTTTCCCCAATTGAACAGATGTGAACCCTAAAATTTACTTCCTTGAGAAGCATCTTTGTGTTCAGTAGCTGCAAAAATGATTTGTGTGAGATGGGTTTCGTTCTGTTTTTGGCTTTATGTGATATCTGGTTCTGTTATTAAAAGTTGAGATATTTTTTTTTTAGTTTTTTTTTTTGAAGTTTTTTATGAGATTGGATTTTGTCAATCTTCAATTTTCTTCAGCTTTCTGATTGAATTTATTAGCATATTTTCCTACAAAAGGAGAGCTGAATATAGTTTTCGAAGTGTGAAAATTTAGGATATGTGAACCTTTGCATAGATTAGATGAATGGAATTTACCTGATTGAAGTATAGACTTGCCTTTATTCTATTAAGTTTAAAATTTTGTGTAGATTAGATGAATATAATTGTCTGATTAACAAATTCTACGACCACTCAGATTTTCCACTGGCAGGATATTTAATTTTCACATAACCAATATAGAAATTCAAACCACTAATTCTCTATAATGGGTATATTTTGGGTGTTGCAAATATAATAAAAGAGATTGATCCACAATAATAGAAAATAAATATTCGGTATATAAAGATTCTCCCCTTCGTTTGGACTTGGTTAGATCTTCTTCTTTGTCGAAGATAGGGCTGACTTGCTCTTCTCTTAGTCCTTCTGAGGCTGAGTTGTCGGCTTTGGAGGAAGATTCTGAGTCGCCTTGTTCGTCTTCTCTCCATGTTCTTCCGATTCGGTCCCTTAGATGTGGGGCCTCCGGTACCTGGGAGGAATGCTCTTTTAGCAAGCTTGGCTGGAATTCGAGTTCTTTGCCTAATGATGTACTTGGGGTGGGGGAGTCAGATCCTGATGGAAATGATGGTGTTCTGGGTAGCCTTGACTCAGATTATTCATTTCGGTAAAGATCTGGGGATGTCTTTGCTAGGGTCGAATGATGATCTCAGGTAGATTTTTGCAGCCATCCATCTTAGCCGAAAGAACAAATCGGTCACCTGGAAGAGGATATCGAAATCTCAGGAATTAGCTAGATTGAAGTGGGATATGTTGGATGGGAGAGGGGTTGGTTTGCTGTGAGCTCTATTTCGGTGTTTGGTCGAGCTTCCATCTGTGTGTTTTATGAAGCTCCTATCGTGGAATGTGAGGGGTATATGTGGTATGAAGAAAAGAGTTGGGGTTAAGAGGATCATCGATTTACATAATCCAGCTATTTTAACTCTGCAAGAGACTAAATGGGGATGTTGTGACCACCTCAAAGTTGCGTCCATTCTCAGCGGGAACAGATGGGACTGGGTTGGGGTCGATTCAGCAGGTGGTATCCCAGTGGCTTGGAACTCCCAGTTGTTCAATAAAGTGGATGAGGAGATTGGGATGTATTCTGCTTCGGTTGTTCTTCATAATGTTGATACTGGTAAAAGGTGGGTCTTCTTTGGAGTTTACGGTCCAAACGGTGAGGCTGAGAGGGAGGATTTCTGGTATGAGCTAGCTGCAGTGACAGCTAGATGGGATCTCCCGCAATGTTTGGGAGGGGGGGGGGGATTTCAATGCCATTCGTTTCCCACACGCGAAGATTGGAGGGCTGCCGGATAGACCGTCAATGCTGGGTTTTAATTCTTTCATTCAAGATTGGGCCCTGCCGGACTTTTCAATGAAGGGAGCTAGATTCACGTAGTCTAGTTTACAAGATGATGTAACGTTATGTCGTCTAGATCGCTTCTTGTGTTCATCGGATTGGTTAGAATTATTCCCTTCAACTGATCTCTTTGGCTTTGAGAGGACGGTTTCAGAGCATAGGCCGAACATTCTTCAGTGTGAGTCGGTGGGAAAGGGCCAACCCCATTTCGTTTCGAAAACTTGTGGTTGCTTAACGAGGAGTTTCGTTCGTTGGTTCCTACTTGGTGGGGGGAATGCTCCCCTTCTGGGACAGCTGCCTTTAGAATTATCTCTAAGTTGGGCCATCTAAAAAACTGTATTAAGCAGTGGAACATGGAAGTGTTTGGTCTAGTTCATGTTGCTAAGGAGTCTCTGTTAGTTCGTCTCAACGCCTTGGATGAAGTGGGGGAAACTAGACATTTATCAGACTCGGAAAGGGAGGAGCGGCTCAGAATTGAAATGAAGTTTAATGATGGATGTTTGCAAGAGGATATCTGCTGGAAACAAAAGTCTAAAGTTCATTGGCTTAAGGCGGGCGATAATAATACTAAATTCTTCCACACGGTGGCCAATCCGAGGAGTAAAAGCAAGCTGCTGGGCAGGATTTCTGTGGACGACGTTGTCTATATTGATCAGTCGCATATCAAGCAACAAATTGTCAAGTTCTATACTGATCTCTATACCGATGAAAGTTGGTAGCGGCTGACTCTTGACGGTCTTCATTTTCCTGCCATTTCTTCGGCAGACCAGTCAGTGTTGGAAAGACCTTTTGAGGAAAGTGAAATCCTTTTGGCAATTCGGAAGAGCGGTAGCAACAAATCCCTTGGTCCAGACGGATTTTCTATGGATTCTTTCAGAGCTTCTGGTCGACTCTCAAAGGTGATCTTTTGGATTTTTTTTTTTCGGAATTTCATGCTAACGCTTATGTTGGTCGCTGCCTCAATTCCACTTTTATAATGTTGATACCGAAAGTGGATGGTGCGGAAAGTCTTAAGGATTTCTGCTCTATTAGCCTCCTCAATTGCTTGTTTAAGATTTTGTCGAAAGTGCTTGCTAACCGCATCAAACCAGTTATGGGCAAAATTATTTCTCTCAATTAGGGGGCTTTCATTAAAGGAAGGCAGCTTCGGGACCTAGTGGCTGCTGCCCATGAGGTGATCCATTCAGTCCAGCGCGATAATTATCCAACGGTATTATGGATGGTGGATATGGAGAAAGCTTACGATCGGGTAAGTTGGGAGTGCTTAGATTATATGTTGGCTCGTTTCGGGTTCGCAGCGAAGTAGAGGACATGGATGCACGCATGTTTTCTGTGGTTTGGTTTTTTGTTATTATTAATGGCTCGCTGATTGCTTATTTCAAGAGTACTAGATGGCTTGTCAGGGGGACCCCCTTTCCCCGTTTCTTTTCAATTTGGTTGGAGAAGTGCTCGATGGTCTTATTTCTCGGGTGAGGCAGCTGGATCTCATTAAGGGTATTCTGGTGGGAAACCAAGGTTGTGTGGTGGCGCATCTTCAATATGCAGACGATACGATGTTGTTTTGCAAGACTGAGTCTTGGGAATTGAAGGTGTTAGGTGACGTGCTTCTTATCTATGAGGTCGTCTCGGGGCAATGTGTTAATCTCCTCAAATCCTCAGTGGCTGGCATTGGTGTGGACCCCTCATCAACTAAGTCGGATGGCCAGCGTGGTGGATTGTGGGACTGATCGGCTCCCTATCTCGTATCTTGGCCTTCCTCTTGGGCTTGGTTCTCCTGCGGGGCAATGGGATCCGGTGATCCGCTAGTGCGAAAACAGGCTGGCTTCATGGAAAAGCAAGCTCTTAAGTAGTGGCGGAAGACTGGTTTTTGGTTAAATCTGTGTTAGCCAGTCTCCCAATTTTTTATATGTCCTTATTCAAGTGTCTGGTTGCGATTACTAAGAGGATTGAGAAGATTCAACGGAACTTTCTTTGGGAAGGAGCAGGCTTGGATTGTCGGTATGATCTTGTCAATTGTGAGGTGTGCCAGCTTCCTATCAGTTGTGGGGGTTTGGGCATTCGTAACCTGCGCTTCGTGAATATGGCTTTGCTCGACAAGTGGGTTGGCGTGTTGGTTCCGATAGCGAGGAGATTTTATGGGTGATGCTGCTAGGCGATAAGTATGGCTGGGTGGAGGGTGGCTGGGGGTTGAGGGTCAGCGACATCAGAAATGCTTCAGCCTGGTGGAGGGGGATTTGCTCTATTTGGTCCGACTTTTATAGGGGGATTCGGTACTGTTGGGTTGATGGTCTTTGGATCCCCTTTTGGGAAGACTGCTAGGTTGATCTCAGGTCGTTGCGCGATTCCTTTCCGAATATCCATCGGATATCCGCAAATCTGGATGGGTATGGGACAGAGCTACAAGAAGGATTTTGAAAGACGATGAAGCCATTATTTATGTGCCTGGGAAGAATCAGCAGAGGGTGGATCTGTGTTTGTGGACGGCTTCTAAGAAGGGAGAGTTCTTTGTTAAGTCCTTTTATAGGCTTCTTTCGTGCCGCCCTCTTATCCACATGGAATGGGCTTTCTTGTGGAAAGCCCGTGTCCCTCCGAAAGTGAAGGTTTTTGCTTGGACTGTCATGTGGGGGCGTATTTTGATCATTGATGAACTCATCTTTAGAGGTAAAGATTTGCCCAATAGGTGTGTCTTGTGTCTTCAATCAGAGGAATCTATCTCGCATATCTTTCTTCATTGTTGGGTGGCCTCTGAAATTTGGGGGATTATCCTTAGATCGTTTGGTATGTCGTGGGTTCTTCCGGATTCGATCTCCAATTATTTGTTGGCGTGGTTTGGCTCGACGGTGGAAGGGCACCAATGTGCGTTTTGGAGAGTTAGTTTTTTTGCGGTGATTTGGAGTATTTGGTTGGAAGGGAATGCACGTATCTTTCGTAAGGTGCGTCGGCCAATTGGGCTGGTTCTGAAAGCGATTAAGGAATTGATGTGCCTTTGGAGTCATCTGGACGATGATGGGTCTTTGCAGGGCTTTCCTTTTTTTGATTGAGGATAGCTAGTTTTGTCTTGTCCCCCATGAGTCTTTTGTGTTTGGGCTCAGGTTGGTCTCTGCTGTTTCCCTTTTTGTTTTTTCCCCTTTTTTTGGTGCTTGTTTTTTTTGTCTTTCGCCCCCTTGGCTTGGTTGCTTTTGTATTTGGAATTGATGGAGTCATCTGGACGATGATGAGTCCTTGAAGAGCTTTCCTTTTTTTGATGGAGGATAGCTAGCTTTGTCTTGTCCCCCTTGTGTCTTTTGTGTTTGAGCCCGGGTTGATCTCTGCTCTTTCCCTTTTTTGGTTTTTTCCCCTTTTTCTGGTGCTTGTTTTTTTGTCTTTCACCCCCTTGGTGATGGGGACATCAAGATCAAGGGCATTAGATTCGAGCCGAGAAATTGCCTAACAACAAAAGAAGCGGAAAAGGAACTGGAACGGAAGAACTAAAAAGAAAAAGAACGGAAAAATGGTTAAAGAGAATAAACTTGGAGGGCTGAAGAATGACTCAGTCGATCGATTGACCCCAGCCCTCGATCGATTGATTGTGGACAGGAGTAATTTTAATTCGGAAGAGATTCTAGACGACTTATATAGTTATATAGTCGATGGATCGACCCCAGGCCTCGATGGATCGACCAGCTACGCGAATTTTGACAAAAATTGATTTTAGGGTAAAACTTGTCTTTTATTATTTATTTGTTTTAAGGTTTTCTTTTGTTTTGTGACTTACTATATAAGGTCTTTATAACTTGGTAATAAACAGCTGATTATTGAATGCAAATTGAGAGCTTACTTTTGTGCAAACCCTAGAGAACTTGAAAAGAGTTTTCAATCGAATGAGTGAATCTTTCGAAACTTGAGGAATGTTCATTCGTTTGTCGTGCGACTTGGTGTGAAGTCGATGTACAGCCTTGGTGAGAAGCCTCGGAATCCTTGGTGTGAAGCCTTGGACCTCTATTCTCTTATTCTATCATTTTCTCTGGTAATATCCTATTTGCTTTGATAAAATCTTAAACCCCAAATCTATTTTTTTTTTACATTTTTGACCTATCCTTTATTAATCTATTTCTTCGAGCCTTTATTTTCAAACCCGAGTAGAATCAAGAGATGACACCGTAACTGTCGCCTGGTACCCTTAACTAAAGCGAATCCTTCATCGGATCCGTTTTTCTAGATCGGGAAATGTTGATGCATGCGAACTCTAAAGTTTAGTTAATCTAATTGTTTTAATTTAAATTTAGTAAATTATTTTATGTGGATGGGTGATTTGAATATTTCCGTTGCTCGATCTAATCTAAAGTTAATCCCAAATCGCATTAGTTAGAGTTTTAGCGTTTGTCCCACATCTTTTGTATTTTGCTTTCTAATGTCTCACTGACTCTTTTAATAGATTTGCTCGTTTACTGATCAATAAAAAAAATAAAAAATATTGATTTAGATTTGTAATGGTTTCTCGATCAAAACATTACCTTTGATCTGACATTAGACCTACATGCGGAATTGGATAGGGATGAGGGGGGGAGAGGTATTGAATATAAACTAGAGAAAACGAAAGAGAAATCCAACCAAGAAAAATGAAAGGAAGACCTGAACCGAATAACTTTAGGGCCAGTTTGGTAAACTTCCAAAATAACATTTACAATTCACGATGTGAATCCTACGATTCAAATCGAATCACTGGCTCTGCGGCACGATTTATGTAATAATTCGTAAATTCATTTGAATATTACGATTTGATTCATATGAGATTTCACAATCACATATTGACTGTGAGCCCTATTTTTCTATATTTTATTTTTTCACTTTTTACCTCGTTTATAATGTATTTTCGAAGTTCTTTACATAGAAATAAAATTACAAAAAAACAATGGCTCACTCCTATAAAATGTTTCTGGGATTTTATCTTCTTTCTTCAAGAAATTTTCTGGTTGTTTCTTTTTAATATTCTTGTTATACGAACGCAGATTTAGTTCCTGTTTGTTGTGAATGTTCGCATATGTTGAAAGCTATTAATGGCATACATGATTTAGAAGTTTGAAGGTTTCCAGTGGATCTCAACCAATTGTTTTCAAGTTTCAAATAAAGAATTATTATTTATTTTTTTGTTAGATGTCAGTTTTAGCTCTATAGTTTTATATGAACATATACTTTTTTAATGATTGATGGCTGATGATTGTTGAGGAGGAAGTGCAAAAAGTTCAATTATCGTTTTTTATGTTTATATCAATACATATTTTTTTTTGTTATACTTTGCCTTCTATTATAATTGATCTTCAATCGGGCATACTTGATCTATGAAGGAAATATCATGTAATATAATTGACCATAGGCTTATGTGGGTGCAATTATTGAATATTTGTCTAATTTGTCTAATTTAATAAACTTTGTTATGAATCTTACGATTAAATGATTTACCAATCTGCTTCAATTCACAAAATCTAAAACGATATTGCGATACAATTCGATTTGGACAACATTTTCAATTCAGTGACCTACTTTTAGTCTTGCTTAAGAACGGATTGGTTTCCATATACCAACTGTTTTGAAAGATAATGCCACCTGTCCAATTTAAAAGAAAGAATCAGTATTTGGAGACTTGTGCCATGTGGAAGCACAATCTAAATCGTCTGATATGGAGGTTGTGATTTAAAGATCTCTTGTGCAGAGATTGGCATGAAACCAGATCTCTATTAGACGATTCACTGCAGTCAAAGGCTGCGTAATCTGATTCAATGGCTGACTGAGTTGAATCATATGATAGAGATTGTATTTGATGCCAATCTTTTGCACCAAAGATCTTTAGATCAAAGCCTTCGTAAGAAAGTTTAGATAATGTTTCCACATGGCACCGGTCCCAAAATACTAAGTCTTTCTTTTAAAATGTGTACTTGGGGCAACTTTTGTGCGCAAGTAATGGCTCACAGTTGTACAGAATAGAGAATCTTATACTTAGTCACCAAGACAAAGTGCAAGAATAAAACGCCAAGGAAATAATTCAGAAAAAGGGCGAAAAATGAAAAATACAGGAAAAGAAAAGAAATAGGAATATATAGGGCTGTCAATGGGCCGGCTAGGGCTGGGACATGGTCAGCCCTGGCCTGGCCCTAGGCCGCGCTGCCGTGAAGCCATCCCTAGACGGACCTTAAATTGGGCTGCCATGTCAGTATTAGCCTTGGCCCTAGGTAAAGCGGAGCTGGGACAGGGCCGAGCTGCGGACCAAAGTTTTTATGTTTAATATAAAATGTATAAATTTTAATGATAAAAATATAAATTTTCAATGGTTAAAGTGACATTTTACTAAAATGCCCCATTTTAAATCTTTGAACAGTTTAATAGTGAGGGTATTTGAGTAAAATGACTAAATTATTAAGTTAATATTATATATATATAGACATTAATACTCTCAGGTTAGGCTGGTTTGGGCTAACAAACCTCTAAGTCGTAGCCCGGTCTGGTCTAGGCCAGGCTACTATGTGCTCAACCCGGTTTATGTACCAGATCGGGATTTGGATTTACTTGGTCCATTGACAGCCTATGTTGGAAGAGTATGACAAGGGAAAGTTTCGAAGAAAAAAGGGGCAAAGAAAGGAAAGCAGGGGAAAAAAGGGAAAAACTATGAAAATCTATGTGTGTGTGTGTGTGTATATATATATATATATATATATTGAAAATAAAAAATATAAAAACATATTTAATTCATTTTTTTCCGTTGTAAATGTCTATTTTTTTTTCTTAATAAAAAAACACAGTTTATATATATATATATATATATATATATATATATATATATATATATATATATAACACAATATATATATAACAAAAAAAATGTGTTTCTAAAAAACGACGCTTTTTGTGACTATGCTCAGGCTTATAAACTTGTTGTCTTTCTCACGATAACAAAGATTATGACGATTTGAAGTTAGTGTTTTTTTTCTCCATTTATCTCCTTCGCTCTCTCTCTCTCTCTCTCTCTCTCTATATATATATATATATATATATATATAAGTTTGGGTTCTATAATGATTCGAAGTCAACAGACAAAACCCTAACTGTTCTTCGATTTTGTTCATCTCCTGATTGATTTGTGATTTTCCCCTTTCTTTCTCCATATTTATCTGGGTTAGGGTTTATATAACTATTCGAATTCACAAGACAAACCCTTAATGTTCTTCGTTTCCGTCCAATTTTTTGATTAGTTTGTGTGCATATAGTTTCAGAGATGAGATTGGCTCTATCCGAGTATATATAATACTTGGTTATCGTTTGTAGGTATATTGAACTTTTGATGCGAAATCGAAGCCGACACACCGAGATCGTGGCCAGATAAAGAGGAGACGTCGAAAGAGAAAGTGGACCCGCGAATGGGTTTTTAAAAGGCCTGTTAAAGACCTGTGTCTACGTTAGTTTAGGCATTTTTTTATCTAGGTTTAGTTTCATTTTTTATTAGGATTCTTTTAATAAGTGGTTTATTTTAGGATTAGTTTCCTTATTTGAATTATTTAGGGGTCAGGCACATATATGTGATATGTGACTGTTAATTTCGTCACTTCGAGCGCAATCATAAAAAAAGTGATCATAAGTTCTTCAATACATGGCGGAATTGCACGATTCTTATTTTATTGGAAATCTATTTTGATAAGCTTTCAAACAAGACTAATTTCGCATAAATTGGATATCGTTTGACCCTTCAAAATTAGTCGCGTAATAAAAAAACGGAATTAGTGGTGAAATTAATTGACCGTTAGATTAGAAAATTTTAGTGGTCATTTTAGGAGTTTTATTTTTAGTAGTATTCTTAGAGTTTCTTTGATTTATAAACACATTGTAATCTCTTTTGAGAATTAATTAATGAAGAATATTAAAATTTGATTGTTTCGTGTATCAACCAAACCCCATTCCGTCCTGCATAAATTTGGTATAAGAACAAGTTCAACCCATGGCACGTGGAGTGGTTCTATCATGAGTAAAGAACAATTTCTCGAAGCAGTTCGCGAGTTAAATGATCAGATGACTAGCATGAAAACATTTGTGAGTTGGAGGAGATCATCAATACCGATTTTATGTCTGAAGGTTGGTAAAGTGGAGAAAATATGGTATGAGGAAAAAGCTAGATCGATAAAGTTTAGAGATTCGAAATTGAGAAATCAATATGGTTCAATATTGAGGATAGAGCGCTTCTTATCGATATTCTATGTGAGTTGAGAAAGTCATGTCGTATAGTGGATGCATTACGCGAAAGTTTAATTCAGAAAATTCTCAAAGTTCTTATTCACGATATATATGAAGACATCATATTGGTGAGGCTTGAGTCTTTGAAATTTAAGATGACAAATTTCATTCCTATCAACCAAACTCCATTCTCGGTCGATGAATCTGAGGCGTTTGAAGTTAACAAATCAATATAGATCAGTTTTAGAGAATCAAGCACTTACTGTTGAGATTCTATGAGAGTTAAAAATTTCACGTCGGATAGCGGATGCGTTAAGCGAAAGTTTCGTTCGACAATTTCTTAGGGATTTTCTTCACAAATTACAAGAAGAAATTATATCGGCAAGGCTTGAATCTTTGAGATTTAAGCTTACAAATTCCATGCCCGTCAACCCAACCCTATCACCAACCATCCGTTTTCACCCTATAACCGTTGTTCACCCCATAATTGTCGTAATTATCGGTGTAAAATCTATGCTGGTTGCAGATCCCATAATTGCTCACAGCCTAGAGCTCGTTCAAGAAATTAAGCCCGTAACCGTAGTTACCCTAGCCGAACCCATCTTACCCAAAGTTGTTATCGATCCTCTACCTGAACCCATGATAGCACCAAAATCAGTCAAAGATTCCATACTAGTTGATGAAAACCCTCTTACCTTCAATAATATTTGTATTGATCCCGAAAATGTTGAAGAGCCCGAGACCGTTGAAGAACAAGTTTCCTCAATAAGTCCTACCGAGCCCGGGATCTTCGAAGAGCAAGTATCCGCGATAAAGCCATCAATCCCATGGCCTACAGATCCCAGGATTGTAGCGGTTGTGTGTTTTTTATTCAAATTCAGATCAGCGTAATAATGTCGAATCGGATCTCGCCCGAGTTAAATTTGGTTTATTTGTCCAAGTTGCATCCGATCGTGATTCCCCCAGTATTGCTATTGATTTCTCCGCAAAAGGATAACTTCGATGAAAGTTCGAGGTCAAACTTTTTTAAAGAAGGGGAGAATGATGCGAAATCGAAGCCTACACACCGAGATCGTGGCCCTGATAAAGAGGCCGCGAATGAGTTTTTAAAGGCCCGTTAAAGACCTGTGTGCAAGTTAGTGTAGGCATTTTTAAAATCTAGGTTTAGTTTCCTTTTTTATTAGGATTCTTTAAATAAATGACTTATTTTAGGATTAGTTTCCTTATTTGAATTATTTAGAGGTCAGACACCTATATGTGATACGTGACTGTTAATTTCGTCACTTTGAGCGCAATCATCGAAAATGTGATCATAAGTTCTTCAATACATATTCGGAATTGCGTGATTCTTGTCTTGTTGGAAAGCTACTTTGATAAACTTTCAAACAATAATAATTTCGCGTAAATCGGACATCGTTTGACCCTTCAAAATTGGTCGCATTATAAAAAAAAACGGAATTAGTGGTGAAATTAATTTTAACCATTATATTAGAAAATTTTAGTGGTTATTTTAGGAGTTTTATTTTTAGTAGTATTCTTAGAGTTTCTTTGCTTTATAAACACATTGTAATTTCTTTTTGAGAATTAATTAATGATGGATATTAAAATTTGATTGCTTTGTGCTTTCTTTGATAGTTTGTTGAGAATTTTCATCTTCCCTGAGTTTAGGGTTTGGTGTGAGGCCAATATTTTTGTTGGCGAAATTCCAGTGATTTTTTATATATTCTTCTTATTTCTTTATTTTTATTTTATACCGGAGATCAAAACCCTAATCCTATCGTGCGGGATTTACGCTACTTTAGGGTTAGCGCCTTTCCGTCCTGCATCAACTTTGCTTTGTAGTTTTCACTATTTGATCCGTAAGTAACAATTATAATTCAAACTCTTATTTTTATTCAAGAATAGGGGTAGATAGGGCATTTTAAGTGTAAATACAACAATCCTAGTGGTATTTTGTACCAAAAAAATGTGAAAACGGAAAACTGACAGAAATAGTATTGATTTTATTTGTGCCAAAATTGTTCGCTAAAGAGTTCTTACTATAATTGTTTAATTTAATTTTTTTGCATCAGTTACTTTATTAAGATGAAATATTTAATCTTCTAATTTGATCATATATATATATATATATATATATATATATATATATATATATATATATATAAATAATATGGGAGGATGTATAATCTGTTTACCTGGTTAAATATTTTTTATCCATTGTAAGTTTAATTTAATTTTATACCTATTTTGTATCTTAGTTTAGATCGAAGGAACGCAGCAAGTCCTTGTTTTGATCAATGGCGGATTCTGGTGAACCTCAACCATCTGATCAAGGTAACTAACCCATCATATTTCCTTATCAAACCCATTTTGTTTTATTTATGTAATTTTTTATTTCAATACCTGATCAAATGACTTTAAGCTTGTGCACATTCCAATTATTTTCTACTCTTCAGTCTGCAACTTTTTCCGGAAACCATCCAAGAACAGAAACATACGAAAACGAACACTAGATGACAACCAGGATGCCGAAGATAATGAGAAATCGGATGGTCCTTCTTCGTTAATCCGTAAGTTGAAAAAACCACCGAATGCTGATAACAAGCTCCACTTTTCTACTGCCCAAAAATCGAAAAGTATTGAGTCCCGAGAATCATATGAAGAAACCGAAAACGCTCGTGTATTCCACTTTGAGTCTTCGAATGAGATCCAAGTTCAACATGACAGCAGAGCAACTGCAACCCTAGAGACCGAAACTGATTTTTCTAGAGATTCTCGAGCAATCCGTGAGAGGGTTCTGAAGCAAGCAGGGGAATCTCTAAAAGCGGGTGAGAAGATATACAAAGGGATTAATAGTTACACGGATCACAAGGCTGGGTTCCGACGAGAGCAGACAGTGTCTGGAGAAAAAGCGGGCGGGGCACATGGACCGCTTAGGGCGTCTGCACACATTAGGGCGTCAACGAGATTTGATTACCAGCCTGACATTTGTAAGGATTATAAGGAAACGGGTTACTGTGGGTTTGGGGATGCGTGCAAGTTTATGCATGATCGAGGGGATTATAAATCGGGATGGCAAATGGAGAGAGAATGGGATGAAGCAGAGAAGGCTCGGAAGAGGAATTTGGCTTTGGGAGGAGGTGACGATGGGGATGGGGAGGTTGGGGAAGACGATGAAGATGAAGACGATTCGTTGCCGTTCGCTTGTCATATATGTCGTCAGCCGTTTGAAGATCCCGTCGTCACCAAGTGCAAGCACTATTTCTGCGAGCATTGTGCTCTCAAGGTGAGATCTTATTGTTCACCTGATCATTTTAGTGGTTTTGACTATTATGCTATCATTTTCTTAACATAGTTGATCGATGAACTATATTATTCTTTTTAGTCTCATTTGGAAAACGGTGAACTGCGAAACTGATACCTTGACTTAAGTGGGAATTAAGAAACTACGGACTTATGCTGCATAATGTGTTGCCTGGTTGTGCTCGACCTTTATTCGTATCATATTCACCATCTTCCGAAGATGGATTGGATGTTGCACATGTTTCTTTTTCTTTCCAAATGATCTAAATGATATTAAGAATTACTCATTAGCAAATTGATATATCTAAAACACCTTTGTATAATTGCAAGCTTGTAACTTACTTTTATAAAAACTCATGTGAAATAAAATAATGATGTTTGGATTGTTTTAGTCATATATAGAAATTGTGTTACGGTGATGATGATGATGATAGAAATTGGGCTGCGCCTTCACAAAGGGAAGATTTTCATAAGTTGGTTTGACTTGTTTGAGAATTTTAAGTTTGGGGCTGGGCTGTTGTCAAAGTCGCTTCGAGGTTATAACAAGAACTCCGTAAAATCTTTAGTAACGCATCAGTTGGTACTTGGTAGATGTGCTTGTGTGAGCTGTATAAATGCAAAGGGAAGATTTTCATAAGTTGTCTTCGATGAAACCATTTCTTCTAAGTTTTGGTTTTATGAAATGTATTTGGTGACTAGCTAATGCATTTTTTAATTTTAGATTTTGGTATCAGGTGTTGACCACAGTGGGTAAAAAAAAATTTCTCCTTTTTTATAATGGTCGTTGATCAAACTCGCATACATCCACGTGGCACCCACTGCCATCGTCCCAAGGTTGAAATATGGGACACTGTCCCAAGCTCCAGGCCCTCATATATATATATATATACATATGGGTTGTGTGCCGTGACATGGCACATTGAGCGTGCCCCAACATTCCATGTGGGTCAAGGTTATTTTGTTTAAATCATCTTTGACAAAAATAAGAATTCAAAAACTCATCTCCACTGTATTTTTTTTTAAGCTTGAATTCTAGACAAATAAAATCAGTCAATCTTTGGCTTTTGCCTTAAAAAAAAATTTAGAATTAAAAAAAAAAAATGATCTAAACACTGCATCTGAGTTCCACATGACACCAAAACAGTGTTTGGGTGCCACGTGGAGCTCCACGTGAACCGTTGGGGCACGCTCCCCGTGCCATGTCACGGCACCTAACTGCTGTCCTACACACACACACCCACACCCACACACACACACACACACACACACACACATATATATATATATAGGAAAGGAGTCACTAAATAAAAAAAGCATCTCATCAGCTCCTTGCTTAGCGGGCACATCTACTGTGTTGTTAGCCTTATTAGTAAAATGATGTATCAAACAACAGAATGACAACATAATTTCCATTACCTCATCCAAAAATCAAGGAGCCTCCATAGGATGCTAGGTTGCCCATTCCACCATACAGTTACACATTTAGAATGTCCCGCCATATTCGTAGAGCACAACCTCATATTATAAACTTGACGAAGGCCTGTTAGGCGGCATGCAATTCTACTTCTTTTGAATCAACCTCACCAGAAGGGCCGGAATAGGAAAGCAGCATCGTCCTGTTGCAATCCTAATGAGATTTTTGCCTCCTATTGGGCCCAGATTTCCAAAGGAGCTCTCATTGAGGTTGAGCTTGAAACTCGTAGACATAGGGAGCTTATGGGCTACCCAACTTACCAGCTTTGTGAACTTAGAAGAACCACTATATATGACCTTCCGTGCTCTAAAAATCTAGCAGCCCTCATCCCTTGGAGAAAATTATTCAAGAGGGCCTAGGATGAAAACCAGTTTCTTCTCAATTCTTGTGATCAGCGAGTAAGAATTTGATCTTTATCTTGGAAAATCTGGTCATTTCTTTCTTTCGATATGTTCCAAGTGATTGAAAGAGAGTGAAGTTTCTGTAAAATTTGGCCCAAATCCAATAAGGGCTGCTGCTCCAAGAAAGTTTCTCTAGTAGATAGAGGTTGTACCTAACTCAATTCAAACAGCTAAAAATAAGTAGTTTAGATAGAATAAACTAAAGTGCAGTGGATGAATAGATGGCTGTTCGATTCCCCTTCTACTTTACATAAAGAACCTTGATTCGGAAGGAATCCTCATTCCCTATATTGGAGATGATCAATTTTCAACTCTTTCATCTCTGACTTTGTGCTCCAACAACCCGAGGTTTCTATTCAAATCACTTTCGATGCTAATCGTGCATGCCCCAAATTTCTTGCTTTGCTTTTAGTTTACGGCCAATGGTATCGTCTACTGGATTTTGGCCAGCAATTGCATATATAGAAACGCTTGCTTTAGTCCAACATTAGGCTATTTAATTGCAGATACGCTTCTCTTAATATCTATATATATTACAGATCCTTTTGACTCGGAAACCATGATTTCACCTGAAGTTTCTAAGCCCACAATGGAATTTGCTAATACGTAAATATAGCAGTGCCCTTGCATTTTTTAGCCCAACATGGGAATTAATGCTTAAGAACTCTACATTACTAACAAAGCACAATGAAGAAATAAATTTTCACTCATCAAAATTCCTGATATATTCTTATCACTAGTCAGACCGTATCTATGGCATTTTTATCAGTAGTCAAACCCTAGCTATCACAACACTTGGTGTTTCATTATGATGTCAGCATAAGGTAACCTCATGGGTGCCACATGTGCCCCACACCACTACACACACCCACAGTCACAAGTATTTCCAACACTAATAAAAAGAAATCCATTTAACCATGTAATTTTTATTCTAACAGAACATATTTTGCTACCAGCATGTCCTCCACAGTTCGAGTGTAACAAGGACCAATTTTAGATATTTCAGAGTACGTGACGAATTATTAGAGTATATAGGAATGAGTACTTCTAAGTGCACGTTACTTATACTCAAAAATGAAAATTTGAAAAAGCCCAACTAGAGACATCTCAATGAGGGATTCATGACCACTTTCCACCATCTTCTCAGCTAATCTCATTGTCTCCACATTTTCTGATACAAAAAAGTCAACTTTTCCGACAAAATAACAAACAACATTTGGGTTAATTTTTTGGAAAAATGGAATTAACAGTGTTTCTTTTTATTTTATTTTATTTATCAGTGCAAGCCATAATTTCAATAATGGAAATGAATTACAGCAGATCAAAAGTGGAACATGAAACTGATTCCCATTAGAATATCCTCCATTTTTTTTATCAAATTAAAAAAAAAATGACCATATTATCGTTAGGGTACCTCTATTCACACCAACAGGTTTTCTGAAGGCTCCAACGTCGAAACCCCTTGAAACTCATTGACGGGTTGAAATCAGATGATGGGGGTCGTTTTTAAGTCCGATCTTCCACACAATGGATCTTGAGACCATGATATTACCATCAAACGGTCAGTTTTTGATTCCATGTCTCACAGATCCCAAATAAATGGCTCTAAAGTCATGTTTGAGCGTAATGCGTGCCATATGATTTTAGGGGCACCTTTTGGGTGTCTATGCCACATGGAACGAAATGATGACCATCTGATGGTACACTCATGGTCTCAAGCTCCTTTGTGTGGAAGATCAGGGTGAAAAACGATCTCCATCGTCTGATTTCAAGTAGTCGATGGGTTTTAGTGGGTTTGGGACATAGGCGCTTTTAGTAAACCGGTTGGTGGGAATAGAGGTTCCCTTATCATTATCGTGTAGATTTTTTGTTACAATATATTCTACTCTTACTATAGACTTTCATTAGAGGATCCATTGCTGCTCCATTCCTTATACAATTGCAACTTACCATTTGGTGATTTGAATTATTGTGAAATCTTACTGTTGTTTTCTTTTTCCACAGCATCATTCAAAAGACAAAAAGTGCTTTGTGTGCAAAAAGCCCACCCTTGGTCTCTTCAACACGGCGCATGAGATACGGAAAAAGATGGCGGAAGAAAAATAGTCAGTCAGTTCACTTCCCTCAACTCTCATTTTTGTGTCTAGCAACACGCCTTTTGATGGTTCTTGTTATAAATATATTTTTAGAAAAAAAAAATTTTTTTTATTTGTTATAAGTTTTTATAACCACGGCAGAGGTGAAATTTTACACAACTGACACAAACAAGTAACAACAGCTTAACCCAGATCTTACATAAACCAATTTTTTTCTTGTGACAACATATGACTAATTTATGAGTTGCATCTCTTTTTCGTTGCTGGGTACAAATAGCAGGAACATCCTTCGTTTATTTTCAACATATAAATATTGAGGATGCAAGTTCATTGTTAATAATTAAAAAAAAAGTTCACTATGTTGGAAAAATGTGTCATGGAAATTTGTTGTATTATGTTACTTTTTTTTTTTGAGATGTGTTGTATTATGTTCATTGAATAGATTATTAATACAAATTGAGACCCTTCTTTTGGAAATGGGTCGATTCTATCAGACTCCATTTTTGCTCCTTGCAACTGTTAGGGTCTATTTGGTTAGGGGGAAAGGAAAGGAAAATTTGTAAAATTTCCTGTTTGGCAACAAATTTGAGGCACGGGAAATAAATGGAATATATTTAGTTTTCCTACCCTTTGGAAAACCCCAAATCCCCCTAAAATGGGGGGATTTTATCATTTCCGACCATTGCCCACACTTGAGATTTTTTCCATGAGATCTCTCTTTCCGAATCTCTTTCTCTCTCTCTCTCTCTCTCTCTCTCTCTCTCTCTCTCTCACTCATAACATATTTTAGTTTCGGTTTGGTGTGTGACATGTACACCGACAATGGCACTCCCTTTCTATTTTCTTTGTGTTATTACTCAATCCAAACACCGAAAATGATGAATTCCTAAAAGGGCTGGAATCCATTGGATCTATAAATCCATTTCCACCATTTTCCTGAAAAATATCCAAATAGAGCCTTATGGTCTGCCATATTTTTTATTTTATATATATATATATATATATATATATATATATATATATATATATATATATATATATATATATATATATATATATATATATATATGTTTGGGTGGGTGGGGGGGGGGGGGTCGGTTGCCACCTTGGGATGAGTCCTCACAACTCTCAAATGATTTTATAGATATAATGTTGAGTCTTATGCCGAGCCGCGACTTGTTTGTCTGTTAAGCTCTTTTGTAACTTCCTATATTAGTATATGTAGGGTAAGTTTCGAATTGTTTATTGGGAATTTCAGTGAGGGACCTAATGTTGGAACGTGAGAGCATGCCAAGTTGCCAACATAACAGCATTGAGCTAAGAGAATAATTTTTCATCCAAGAACATTTATGTCTGGTTCTTTGAAAAGACTTGCTCCAATGATTTTGATGAAGGAAGAAAGTCATTCTCTTTGCCGCTGAATTTGCAACAAGCTAGGTTAAAAGCCATTCTGTGCATCATCATCAGCTTTGACCTATGCGTTTTATGCCAGATTGTTATATATATATATATATATATATATCCCGGGATACTACCCACGAGGGTACCGTTTGGGCGCGCTACCTATGATCCAGCCGGGCGATCAGGTACTGCAACAACGTGTCCAAGGTCGATCAATTACCATCCAAAAAAAATTAAAAAGGTGCTTTTCCACCATTCAATGTTGGGTGGAAGTTGGAAAAATTCAGCACACTAAATTTGGGCTGTGAAGCGAGATGTTTGACCAAGTGTATCAAAACTTGGCAAGTTGACTCAGAAATCGGGCGAGTCAACTCAGCTCGACGAAGTTCAGAGTCGACTCGCCATAAGGATCAAAAGGCTTAGTGATTCGATCGACTCGCCGATCCAATGTGGAAACTCGACTGAGTTTGTGCACTCGGCGAGTCAACTTTAAGTAAATTTATTTGAGGACTAGCAGGGGTTTTATTTCTTTTTTAAATGGCAAAAATGTCAAAGGTATTTAAATATAAAGCAACTCTTTCCTCCAGCCCGAGCTCTAAAATCACTGAGCAGAAAGAAGAAGAATCGCTTCAGCCCTAATCACCTCCAACCTTACTCATTCACGTCACTATCTTGCCAGCCCTAGTCTCTCTCTCTCTCTCTCTCTCTCTCTCTCTCTCTCTTTGATTTTAAATGACGGTCATGATAGAGTGGGGATGATGTAGTCTCTGCTCAACTTTTTATAATTTTTTTCGTGTTTAAATGATCTTACACCATTAAAGATGTAAGATTTGATGATTCAAACCCGTTAGATTGGTTCGCATCATCTTGTGAACTAAAGTGGGACCGGAAATCATTTATATTTAGGGTTTTAAAATATCTGATCTGTGCACTTAATATTTACCTTTGATGTTATTTTTTAATGGCTGATATTAAAATGACAACGCCCACCAAGTGGATGCTTTGTATCAGCTAATAGGTGTGATTATTTGGCTGTAACATATTCCAATAATGGACTACCACATGCACTATTTAATATGTGAGACTTCCAACAACAGTAAAGCCTACCTTTTTATATATTTTATCACATTTTTTTTATATATACACATTATATTTGAAATATTTTTTAAATAATTCGAGTCGGTCCAAGTTGAGTTGGAACAACTTTCCGAGTTAACCCTACTCAGCTGACTTCGAAATCGAGTCGAGTTTTCATGTTTTAAAACCATGGTTTGACCTATGATTTGAAGGGTAAAAAGGTCCCAATTTTTTCTCTAAAACCCTAAGGGACTGGCTGATCCCTTAGAGGATGTGGTGCAACTCGCGATCACATGCCACGTGATCTAGGAGTCGAAGGTAGCATGAAAACGCTACCTTTATAGGTATCGTCCCTATATATATATATATATATATATATATATATATATATATATATATATATATATATATATATATATATATATATATATATATATATGGATTAATAGAACTATAAATTTGAACACATGGCATGAGCTGTGTGTTCGAACTCTGATCGCGAGTTACATCACATTCAGGGTTCAGCCAGTCCTAGGGTTCGACGTTCAAATCATAGGTCCAAGATCTTGGTCCCCCCCCAAAAATTGGAAGTTTTTCCTTTCAATGGTGGAAAATCACCCTTTCTTTTGGATGGTTGTTGATCGACCTTGGCCATGTTGATGCGGCATATGATCTTTGGGTTTTGACGTGGCACCGAACTTCCTGGAGTGTAGCGTCCGGTGCTACACTTAGAACGTATAGTCCCATGCCTCATTGTAGCGTCCGGTGCTACACGTAGAACGTATAGTCCCATGCCTCATATATATATATATATATATATATATATATATATATATATATATGTATGTGTGTGTGGGGGGGGGGTAGCCATTTTTCTAGTAAAGTAGTGGTAGGAATTTCCACAATGCTCTTCATCTCGCTTCTATGCTCAGCACCTTCACCGAAGACCAGCTCACTTTTCCTCATTTACTTCCAAGCTAGTATAAGTCATATCAAGCTCTTCCATTAATAACAATTTTAGTGTTGACCTTACCAAACAACATGTCTTCTCTAAAGATTATGTGTGTAATAGTCTCACCTTGGATAGGGAAATGTTCGGAGCTTGGCTTATAAGGTGCATGCAGACCTTACATGACACGGCGCGGTTTAGGTGGTGACTTAAGTCCATGCCAAGAACAAAACCAGGGAGGGGACTTGAGCCCAAAAGTGGACAATATCGTGGTGTGTGGGTTTGAGTCGTTACAAAATGGTATCAGGGCTGAGGACGGTTCTTGTATAAGGTGGGGGGATTGTAACAGTCCCACATTGGATAGGGAAATGTCTAGAGCCTGGGCTATAAGGTTTATGCGAACCTTACATGACACGGCGTTTTGGGGGAGACTTAAGTCCATGCCAGGAACAAAACTGGGGAGGGGACTGACGCAGAATTGAGGCATACAGGCCAAGATCGTGGCCGGATAAAGAGGAGACATCGAAAGAGAAAGGGGACCCGCAAATGGGTTTTTAAATGGCCCGTTAAAGACCTGTGTGCACGATGGATGTTCGTGAGCACGGACGGATGTTCGTGAGTTGCATCCGCAAGTTGGTCGTTTTAGTTGCTTTCTTGTTTCAAATTTATGGAGCCTTTCTGTTTTGTGCACGACGGACGTTCGTGAATACGGGATGGGCATCCGTGAGCACATGACAGATGTTTGTAAGTTGACAGTTTTAGTTGCTTTCTTATTTTGAATTTATACTTAGTTAGGGTTTGTTTGTTTGCCTATATAAAAGACATTGTAAAGACAATTGGAGATATTGAAAGGGGGGGGGGGGAGCTAATGCAGCATTTGATCCATTCAACCTCATTTTTTCAGCAAATTACATTCAGGAGGAGAAGAGATAAGACATTGTTCCAGCTGACCCAGTTGAAAACTTTTCTAGATTAACTTTTAAACACATGCGAGCAAACTCCAAATTTGAGATGGAAATTGCGGAGGAGTTCATGTGAGAGAAGGATTGCATCTTGTTTCCTTCTATTCTTTATGAAAGCAGATTGGTATCAACTTTCTTTTTTTAATAACCTGGGTGTCCAGGCCTCTTAGCGCACCCCACTAATCCCAGGGGCACGCGCACGCCCCAGGTTAGCACATACCTGGCCAGCACGGGATATAAATCACTAGGGTGGCCTCAATGCGGAGGATTCGAACTCTGGTCTCCTGCTTCCTGAGGCAGGTACCTGGCTTGCTCGCCACCCCCCTTGAGGTTAGATTGGTATTGACTTATGATAGGAGGGACATAGATAGCAAGTGATTTGTGAGGATTTTACTATAATTTTGTGGGAGAAATTACTCAACAAAATAAGTTGGACATGATTTCAGTTCTAGGGATCAAGGAGACAGAGACAAAAATTCGCATTGACTGTTTTGATTGGCTCTGGATTATGGTGAAAATAGTTCACAGCTTCCACCACATTGAATCTTTTAAAGTGCCAATTTTTGTTGTAGAATGAAGCTAGGAAGCTGTCAGGTCTGGCCCCTCTTGCAAAGCTGGACGCAGGTCAAGATTCTTCCCCAAGCCACTTCCCATGCAAGTAAATTCTTTTTTTTTTTCAGATAATGATAAGTTTTTATTAAATAAAGAGAGTAAAATACAAGTGCTAAGTGAGCAGCTTAGCGACGATGGAAACCGGCAATACACATAAACTTACCATAAAGAAAATAACTGAAGAAATCTCGGCATAGAATCCATCTATTAGGAATGAGCATGCCTCTTCGATTTAGGACATCGATGGTTTTGATTCAGCTCCAAGCAACACACCAGCAGAAACATGCAACGTGCATCGGAATAGGGAGTCTCCACATACCCACCCAGGTCTGTTTAAATAATGACCTTCGATCAAAGAAATCATACATGGTTTTAACAGAGAAGAGTCCTGTTTTGGATCCCAGCCGTACTCTGTCTTCGCCTTGAGGTGTGAACTTAACGGTGTTCAAAAGTGCTATTAGGTCAGCAAAATCTCCGATTTCCTGCTCCTTCAGGTTTCCCCTGAAACAAATGTCCCACACTACAGAGCCATGAGAAATACAATAGCATTTATCAACTGATATAGTGCCATCCTCCGCTATGCAACTTAGGCCATGAAATTTTACATTGAGCACAATCTCTCCCAACCAGATATCAGACCAGAATCGAATTCTGTCCCGCCTTCCAAGCTTTTATTGGATTATATTTTGAAATTTTCTGGACTTTCCATAACACCCTTCCACCATCCGGAAGCATAAGAGAGAGGTTTGAGATCCCAGCCTTGTCCTCCACATCGATACTTTGAGGACACAATCTTAGACCACCAAGACTCGGGTTCGTTGCCAATGTGCCATACTCATTTACCGAGAAGCGCTTATTAAAAGCTCTGATTCTTTTTATCCCCAAACCCCCATCCTTCTTAGAAAAGCATGTTACATCCCAGCTAATGAGATGGATTATCGAGGCATCTATATTCCCGCACCACAGAAATCTTTTCATCATACCTTCTATTCTATTCACTACCCCTATCGGACGTTATGAAATTGAAAGAAAAGACATCGGCATGTTAAATAGCACCGATTTAATTAGAGTTATTCTTCCTCCGAAAGCTAGAAGATTACCTTTCAATGTTGCTAACCTTCTTTCCAATCTTTCCCAAACCGAAGTCCATAGCGTCTTTGAAGGTTTACCCAATCCGAGAGGCAAACCAAGGTAGTTTAAGGGCAACTCCTAAGAAGCAAAGGTTCTTACCACCTTCTAGGTAAACACCACTTAGTTTTGACTTGAGAAAATTTACCTTCAGACCTCATATGAGTTCAAAAATCCGGAGAATTAATTTGATGTTAAACAGGTCAACTCTAGAAGGGTCAAATAGCAGCAGTGCGTCATCAACAAAGTGGATGTGAGAAATATGATCTGAATCATGGATCAAAATTTTGTCCGATACTGATACGTAACGGTATCGGAACTCACCGATACGGTACATGGAATGTTCCATGTACCGTATCGGTGGTTCCCATACATTTACCGGATGATACATTCAATGTATCATCCGGTACAGTCTAGTACTGATACGTATCGGTTTTGGGCTCGGACAATACGCATCAGTTTTCCGAAATTGATCTGAAAGCCTACTTATTTGAAATCTGCGGATGAGATCTTTGGCTATTGGATTGTCAATTAGTCTGCTCATGGCCTCCGCCACATAGTCGAAAAGAAAAGGTGATAGAGGATCGCCTTGCAGCAACCCTCTAGATGACTTGAAGAAGCCATTTGGGGATCCTTTTTTTTTTATCAGCAAAAGCAAAGAAATTCATTAAGAAAGATAACAAGACAAAAACAAGGCAGTAGTGAGTCACTACCAAGGCAAAAAAAAAAAGAAAAACCTAAAAAACTCTACTCTGCCTCCAAAGGGCAGGGAGGGAGCCAAAGGGGTCGTGGAGGGTACCAAGCTTTGAAGAGGTCTAGAATATCTGGTGGAGAAAAGTTAGGAGCCATCACCACCCATCTTAGTAAGAACTTTTTAACTGAGTCCACTACCATAGCTGTAGGTTTTGCTATACGGTTGAAAACTTTGTTGTTCCTTTCTAGCCAAAGAGCCTCACTGCCACGAAAGGCATGAGAACCCACAAAAGTGCAAACTCACGACTTTTTATCGAGTCCCCCTTCCCATTGATGAAGGTGAAGGTCATACGAATCCGGAATCACCATTGTGTACGGAACTTCTCAAGAACCGCTCCCAATACTTTAGTCGTGCAAGTGCAGTGAATGAGGACATGAGAAGGGGATTCCTTTTCCCTCGTACAGAGGAAACAAATATTTCTGACTGCTATCCCTCTCTTTCGAGGCTGATCCTTGGTGAGAATACGGCCCCAAGCGGCCGACCAAGCGTAGAAACGTATTTTTGGTGGAATCTTAGCTTTCCAGAAGCGCAAGCTGGTGGGCTTATCTTGGTGTATAATCTTGTGCGTTAATTCCGTGGTAAAACGATGAGACGGAGAAATTGCCTTTAGTATTTCCCTCCTAAATCCTAGTGTCAGCTCCAAAATTGTTCAGCGAAATTGAATGAAGAAGGCTAAAGAGGCTAATATAGTCGTCAATTTCGTCATCTTTGAGCATCCTTCTCGTGCTGATATTCCAAACCCAAGCACTGCCATTATGGCCCGCAGACTGTCAGATGACACCCCATTTAACACTGATAGCCAAGGCAAAGATATACAGGCTTTTTATCCATCTCCTCCACTTGACATCGAACTCTATTCTTTCAAGAATGTAGAGAAGAAAATTTCTTTAACTCTAGCATATGCTTTTCTAAATCCAACTTACATATTAGCCCTGTTTTCTTTTGTTCGACTCTGAAGTGAATACATTCATGTGCATTTACCACACCATCTGAAATTTGTCTTCCCGCCACGAAAGCCAATTGCGCTGGAGTGATGATCTTGGACATTAGCGGTTTTAGTCCGTTTGCTAATACACTTGCCAAAATTTTGTAAACTCAACTAATTAGACTTATTGGCCGGAAATCCTTTATCTCAAAAGTCGCCTGTTTTTTTGTGATAGGAGTAATGAATGTAGCCCCAAAAGATGTTCCCAGAGCTGCATTGTGATGAAAATCTGTAAAGAACCTCATAATGTCATCCTTTAAAAGAGACCAGGATTCTTAAAAAACCATGGGGTATCCATCCAGACCCGGATCCCTATCTCCACTAGCCTCAGATATTGCCTTCCATATTTCTTCTTCACAGAAATCACCTTCGATGCAGATTATCTCCTCATTGGATATTTGATTGAAGTCAATTCCATCAATATAAGGCCTTACCTCCATTTCTTCTTAGTAAACTGACTTGAAGTGCCTAAAAATTTCATTTGTAATCTCCTCTTCATCCGATGACAGAGTTCCATTTATTTCAAGGGTCGAAATAGTATTGATTCTCCTATGGGCTGATGCTGTGGCATGGAAAAATCTCGTGTTGCGGTTGCCTTCCTTCAACCATTTGAGCTTGGCTCTTTGCTGCCATGCTATCTCTTCCTGGAGTACTTTTCGATTAAATTCTCCTGCCACCCATTTTCCGCTCTGCCTCCGCTAACGGTCTCACTTCTGCAAGCTAATCTAGCATCTCAATTTTTTATTGCAGCTGTTTTTTTCTCTTCGAAGACATTTCTGAAAACTATTTTGTTCCAATCTTTCAAAATGATCTTAAGACACCTTTGCTTAGCAGCCACCACACCACTTCTGTTGGTCCGCTAAGCTGTAAACTATTCCATTCTCTAGGAGTAAGGTAAAAATATTCATCCTTATGGAGCCACATGAGCTAGAAACTAAAGGGTTGGGGGGCCCCACCCTTCCGAAACCAGTAGAGAAGAATAGGGATGTGATCTGAGAGCGTGTTTGTGAGACCTTCCAGGATTAGATTGGGGAAGTGTTCCTCCCACTCAGTGCTACACACACACAACGATACTCTGCACTAATCTTTCCTGATCATTCAATCATGTGAATCTAGGTCCTTTCATCGGAAGATCAATTAGATTACTAGCAGCCATGAAGTCGGAAAAACCTTGCATGCTTAAATTTGCTAAATTCAGACTTCTTGTGGCGAATTCTCATGACATTAAAGTCGCCACCTATCACCCAGGGTACCTTCCATTGATTCATACAAACTTGAATCCCACTCTAAAAACTTGGCCTCAACTGTGGATCATTTGGACCATAAACAGCCCCAGCAGCCCACATAAATGCATCCTGAGAGTTTTGGAACCTTGCGAAGATTGAGCGTGTTCCCAATTTGGAATCCATCATTGTCATCCAGCGAGAATCCCATGCAGCACTTCCTCACCTCTGTCGTCTGTTAGAATATGCCCCCCTACAATCTCTTCCGATTCAATGATTTCTGTTCCAGGATCTGAGAGACACCCCCGACCTACCATTCGATCTGATCTGGGATGCCATCTTGGAATGGGAGAGCAATTCCCCAGTTCCATTTGTCTCCTATCAAGACCAGATGATCAGATCAAATCCTCTGGAGCAGCCAGCGTCGACCAGTTATCTCTCTCAGAGAACGGAAGTTGAAGAGCTTTCCTGCATTTGGTTTTGTTAAATATAGAAGAAAACTTGGTTAACCGCCGGACCGGGTCGGACAATGCTCCCGAAAAGCCCCTAGGCAAGATGCGTCAGGTCTCAAATAACGATCCTCCTTCGTATATAAATCTACCCTTCAGATAATTGATATTGGGTTGACGTCCGTAGTTCTCATCAACTCATTAAAGTCACCAGGAGCCACGTGTTGTCCTCGAGCATTGCAATCGTACAACACATCCTCTTGGACTCTTTCTTCAATAAAAAGAGATTCAAAACATGCTTTATGTTCGGTACTCGAGAAGGGTCGACGCCTGCTACCTTTGGACCCATTTGCCACGCGTTGAACAATCATCGAAGTAGGCACCGCCTGCCCCATCTGGACCGTTGGATTGATGGAGTCAGCAGAAACAACATCCTCTTTGTTGACCTGCTTCATCCGCAACGATGTCATACCGTCATCCTCAACCTTCCGCCCTCCACCTCGTCAACATCCATCTGACCATCCAGATTGTCGCTAAGATCAGCGGAAGATGGTTCTATGACGCTTCGATCCCACCAAATAGCCTTGAAATCCCACTCAACTTCAATCAGTATCTTGTATGAGTAACACCATCTGATGTCAAGATCGATTGAGGGATTGAAGTGAAATCTGAGTACCCAATTTTTATTCTTGCAAACATCAGCTTGCAGAAATCTAAAGTGTCATCATCAACTTCCCTGACCCCACCCCATAATGCACCTTCTTGGTAAAAACGATTAGGTGAAAAGGAAAACCCCATAGGGTAATCCATATACCATTGTTACCAGGGTTTGGGTTGATGGAGATGCAGCTTGGATACTCGCCCACTTCCATAGTGGAGCCATTCATGAACATTGCAAAGTTCATGCTTGGGTCCGGGAAGGCCACCAGAAGGGTTTTGGGGCCAAATTTACAGACATTCATCCCCTCCATCTCTTGCACACCAAAAATCTCCACAAGAGATTTTTGGAAGCTGAGAACATCATCCACTCCTTTGTCATCACCCTAATGGCCCAACATTCCGTGAGTTGCAAATCCCATTTGGTAATTGCAGCGCCACAATTTGAAAATTTTTCCACCCAAAGGCCATCCATCTTCCAGGTCTCCCAATTAATCCTTTTGTTAAGCTTGGTATCCTAGTCTGAACCTTCGGTTTCCATTTCCATCCACCATCCATGAGTGCTGAGCAACCCGGCTGGTGACAAACTTTATGAAAGGAGAAGTTCCAATAGAAACATCTCCAGTCTCCCACTCTTGGTTTGTTGTAGATGGTTTTCGCACCTAGACCTTTGCCTCGGTACCACTCCTGTAGCTCCTTACCCAGATGATCATAGAAAACCGTATCCCTCCATTGACCATTACAAAGCTCACGCCAGGATTTCCATTTCCGCTGCACAAGATATTGTTTACAATCCTTCTCTAGCCAAGCTTGATTGAAATCTCGCACCTTTCCCGCTCCGTTGTTGAAGATTCGCCTTTTGTTTCTCCCTTCGTAGTCTCTCGCCATACCCTCTTGATTTAGGTGTAATGCATGCGATGATTTTACTTTCAAAAGGGCATCTGTTTTCCGTAACGACACCCAAGGGAATTCAATTAGAGGTCTTCCCATGAGGTGCTGTTTAAAGATCTTATGGTAAATTTTCATGACCTTTCCAAGGCCCAAATTCTTTTATCTTGCCGATTACCGTCGACGCTCACCTTACTAAGGGTCTCTAGTAGATTTAAAAGTTTGGTTTCCTTTCATATCCAATTTTCTTCTCAAAGGCTTTGCCCTCTTTCAAAAGAATTTCAACACTCCCCGGATAAGTGCATTCCACATCCAAACTCCATAGAAACTCTGGAAAACTGATCTTTTACATATTTGCAGCTTGATCATCCATGGTAATGTGCATGGTTTAAAATTCTGGTTTTCTGGTATGTATCGTCCAACTCCCCAGATAAGTGCATTGCCAATATGTATGTAATGTACCGATACGATACATTCAAAGTTCCATTCCAGTGACCTCCGAAACTGATATCGTATCGTCTGGAGCATACCAGTTTCACACAAGATTTTGAACCATGGTAATGGGTTTCCCAACCAGACTCTGACCAGCACAGGATGGGTAGATTTTAGTACTCAAATCCAGACTAGTAGATGAAAAATAATGCTTAAGTTGCATATAAGGTTCCATTTCCACAAGAAATAAAGTTATCCCCTTGATTGCCCAAGGGCCGGATTCCAGCAGACTCTCAGTCTTCTTCAAAAGCAGTGTAATTTTGAAAGTTTCAAAAGCAGTGTTACACTTTCATAATCTTTCAACAGCAGATTTGATGCCTTGAAAGTAGGGGGTCTCCCCATGACCTATCCTGCAACACTATGTTCCTAATTTTTTAAGAGGCTTCCATCTCAGCCTTTTGGAATATTTCTCCTCAGGAAACCACATTTTTTACCATTGAGATCTTAATCCACATAAGCCATAATGAGGGGGCAAGAAAACAAAGGACAAGCAGGAGGAATGAAACGAAACTACACTGGAATAGGAGAAGGGTGTACAGAAGATGAATCTGACAGAATAAGGCAAACCGAAGGGGTCGTTTGCCTTTGTTGGTTGTCTTAAGTTGGGATGTTAACTCATGGAAATTGGGTTTTTTATGATCTCCCCATCCAAAGAATTTAAGACAGGAAACTTAAAGTTGGCATAAAACTTGGTTGAGGAGTTGAGCCTGAATCACAGCCTAATTGATTCGGCCTTGTCATATAAACACTGACTTGGGTAAATTATATGTAAATTTCCATAACAATAGATGATATAAATTAGTGTGCATACCATGAGATAAGTTTTAATATAGATCATATGATAAATTACTTTCCTATCAGCCATCTTTTTTTTTATTGATGGAACATGCCACAACATTAACATATTGATCTCAATTTCTATGTAAAATAAAAATGGAAAACTCTGGTTTTGATGAATCAAGTAAATTCGGCACAGGTGTGAAAGGAACAGTCATGACTCAAGAGGGTGGATGAGGAGTGAGACCAAGATTCACATAAGACGGAGAGAGAGAGAGAGAGAGAGAGAGAGAGAGAGAGAGAGAAACTTTTATGACCTTCCAAGTAAACCTACTCTTCAAACTATTAAAGTGATCAACAACCATTTAGCTGTTCCTTTAATAGTTAATTTCCAAACTAGATTATTAACTAGATTACGCATCGTCCTCTTCTAATTTTATAGGACCTCCTTCGGCTTCGAGTTATCTTATACTTATTCTCTCTTCGTTCTTCATTGCAGTTGTTTGTTGGCCATAATTTTCGAAGCCCATCCATGCACAAAACAAGTTTTCTTCTAACTAAGCTCTAAACAACTCAAGGTAAAGCATAAAGGAATATCTGATGGTTGTAAACAAATGTTCCGTAAATGAATCAAAGTTTCACAGAAATGCGCCAGCCGATTGTTTCCACACCTGTAGGATTGGGTGAGGGGCATGAAGGGGGCATAATTTTCATTGGTTTGTTTTATTCAGTTCGAGTTTACGAAGTTTGTGTGATTTGATTAGATACACTGAATACTTAACACTCTTAAGATTGGTGAAAATGTTGAACAAAGTTTCACCACCTTTTGCTACTTTTGTTTGTTGATAGAGATAGGCCCATCATGCACATTGTGCTGACACCAACATATGTATTTACAATTGGTGACCCATCAATTTGACTGTCTGAATCAAAGGCGTTATGACAATCATATGATGGAGGAAGCCAATCATATCATCACAGCCTTATATTTGGGGTCGGCTTTGTGAGTCGTATTTCTCCACTCGTTTCTGATCAGCGGAAAGCTCTCTGTGACTTCACAATCCTTCATTCCTCCTCTCAGCGCTTCCCTCAAGGTCTTCACTGGTCTTCCTCTTCTTCTATCAGGTTTGATTAATCAAGGATTCAAATCTCGATATCAGTCTGTGCAGATAATGAGATGTAGATCGGCAATACAGTTTGCTATAAAGTAAATTTACGGGGTGATATGTGTGTGTGCGTGTGTGTGTGTGTGTGTGCATTAAAAAGTATTGCATGGTACTTGACACAATACATTTATCTTAGGTGGCTCTAATACTAAGACTTATCACCCGATACGTCTCGATATTATTTGAGATTTTGATCTATGGGTTTCATGGTGCTAAGACCATCATAAACAATTCATCAGAAAGTCAAAAATGAGTTAATGGGAGCTCGCCTTCCACCTATGATAAAGTCTTTACCTGCCCCCTTTTTGGGTCATATGGCATTATTTTTTGGCTAATCCAATTTGTTCAACTGAGTAAACATCATTAAGCCAAAAAAATTTCTATTCAGTGTAGAAAGCTCATATCAAATCTAGGGTTCATTTTGTTACTTGGATTAAATAGGTCGGATCCTCTAATGGGCATAGTTTTTGGGCTGCATAAAGGTCATAAGATGGTCTGCCACTTGGACAAACTGGAATTGTAAAAATGTATGCCACATAAAAAGTAGTCCTTTTATTCTTCTGTTTTTCCCCCTTTTTAAAAAAAAAAAAAAAGTGCAATTCCTAAAGTTTTCAAAAGGGAATCTATTACTACTTATGGAAAAGAGAAATATTTGCTAAGGGGTGATGTTGATCTTTGCAGTATGGAAAATAATTGATTGTCATGTTTACAACCTGCTTTCTTTCATTCTATTCTATCTAATCAACTTTTTTTTTTTCACTTGAAAGATAGTTCTAAGTGTTCTACACCTACTTTTACCTCTTTTATTCAAGGTTTTTTCTTCGTACTTTCACTTTTGGCTTAGCACCTTTTGAGTGGGACCTAGCTTAGAAATAGGGTTGTCAATGGGTCGGGTCGGGCCAAAATTTGGGCTAATGCATATGCCCAAGCCGACTTCACCCGAAGGTATACGGATACGGGACACGGGTACGATATTGTTACGTTGATACGACGAAAAGATACGAAATTGGGGGATACGTGTATTTAAAAATTATTATTATTATTATTATTATTATTATATATTAGGTTAGTAAACGTAAGAAAAAAAAATAACACAAAAACCCTAAACTTACAGAGACTGATTTCGAATGGGTAGGCTGCACGCTGGTAGGCTCCTTTGATTTCTTCTTTTCGGCAAAACCCTAAATCCCAAACTCGCACCCTGATTTCTTCTTTTTTAAATTTTTTTTTCAGAAATGTCCAGGATACTCTTGCAGTTGTATCCCTCAAGTATCATATCCTATATGGATATGACGGATACGTTGCCAAAAATGAAGTGTCCGTGCTTCCTTGCGAATGCCTCATGCCTAACTCACCCAATGAGTCACATTTATGTCCCTTACCCACTAAAAAACCTCGCTCAGGCTGGTTCGATACGATACATTCAAAGTACCATACCAATGACCTCTGAAACTGATACCGTATCGTCCGGTACATACCGGTTTCACATGAGATTTTGAACCGTGGTAATGGGTTTCCCAACCAGACTCCGACCAGCACAGGATGGGTAGATTTAAGTACTCAAATCCAGACTAGTAGATAAAAAATCATGCTGAAGTTGCATTCGAGGTTCCATTTCCACAAGAAATAAAGTTATCCCCTCGATTGCCCAAGGCCCGGATTCCAGTAGACCCTCACAGTCTTCTTCATTTGCAAAGTGAAAAAAGAAGCCTCTGTGATTTTGGAAGTTTCAAAGGCAGTCTTACAATTCCATAATCTTTCAACAGCAGATTTGATGCCTTGAAAGTAGGGGGTCTCCCCATGACCTAGCCTGGAACGCTATGTTCCAAATTTTTAAGAGGCTTCAACCTCAGCCTTTTGGAATATTTCCCCTCGGGAAACCACATTTTTTACCATTGAGATCTTAATCCGCACAAGCCATAATGAGGGGACAAGAAAACAAAGGACAAGCAAGAGGAATGAAACGAAACTACACGGGAATAGGATGAGAAGGGTGTACAGAAGATGAACCTGACAGAACCAGGCAAACTGAAGGGGTCGTTTGCCTTTGTTGGTTGTCGTAAGTTGGGATGTTAACTCATGGAAATTGAGTTTTTTATGATCTCCCCATCCAAAGAATTTAAGACCGGAAACTTAAAGTTGGCGTAAAACTTGGTTGAGGAGTTGGACCTGATTCACAGCCTAATTGATTCGGCCTTGTCATATACACACTGACTTGGATAAATTATATGTAAATTTCCATAACAATAGATGATATATGTTAGTGTGCATACCATGAGATAAGTTTTAATATAGATCATATGATAACTTACTTTCCTATTAGCTATCTTTTTTTTATTAATGGAACATGCCACAATATTAACATATTGATCTCAATTTCTATGTAAAATAAAAATGAAAAACTCCGGTTTTGATGAATCAAGTATATTCTGCACAGCTGTGAAAGGAACAGTCATGACTCAAGAGGGTGGATGAGGAGCGAGACCAAGATTCACATAAGACGGAGAGATAGAAAAAAAAAAAACTTACTCTTATGACCTTCCAAGTAAACCTACTCTTCAAACTATTAAAGTGATCAACAGCCATTTAGCTGTTCCTTTAATAGTTAGTTTCCAAACTAGACCATTAACTAGATTACGCATCGTCCTCTTCTAATTTTATAGGACCTCCTTCAGCTTCAAGTTATCTTATACTTATACTCATGGGTCAAAATACCGGATTTCCGATACGTATCGTCCTAACCTCCAGGACGATACGTATCGGGTATCGTCCGATACATTCAATGTATCGGCGATACATTGAATGTATCAGTTTGATACATTCAAAAAAAAAAAAAATCCCAAAAAAATCTAAAAAAATACCAAAAAAATCTGAAAAATTATATTTATTTATTTTGTATTTATTTCAACTATTTTTGCTTTTATTTTTGACTTATTTGATGCATTATTTAGATGAATATATAAGTAACATACCTATTTTGTGACTTAAACCAAGTCACATACCTATTTTGTGACTTATTTTTGACTTAAGATCACATTTTTTACTTAATGTAATAGATCTTCTAACATTATTTTTGACCAGCTGATCACATGCCTATTTTATTAACAATATTTCATAATTTGATCGACGTAGTCACGCATAAACTAAATTACAATGTATATTGACAAAAATAAATTATATATTGTCAAAGATAAATTATATATTGTCAAAATTAATTGTATATGGAAAACTTACTTTAGAGTCACATTGAATTTCGTGGTGGTTCTTGGCCCTCATGATCATCATCATCATCGGTGGGCGAGCTTTCCGGCCTTTGCCTATAATGTTGGGCCATATTGATACCCATGATCATATGTGCCCCCTTAAAACTGAGGCTGTAGCAACAAATATGATTCAGTGTAGTACGTAAAGGCCGGTCTTCCAAAAATTTACAAACTGAATCCCCCGAAGCTAGAAGTCATATAACCCATATCCGTATCATCTTGTGGACCTTGTGGTGGTGGTGTTGTTTGATATGATTCCGACGCTCCTCTTCCTTTAACCCCTCCCATTCTAAATGTAGGAGTGTCGAACTGTGTTAACGGTGTCGAGTCATCGTCTCATGCTGCCATATCTCTATAAGGATCAGAGGTATCAGCATCCTCCTCTCCACCACTAGTGCCAACGTCCCCTCCACCATCATCCTCACCACTCTCATCATCACTGTCGGGCTGCGTTTCGTCATCAGATCTAACCACTGAATGACGATTCAATCTTCTTTTCCGCCTCGGTGGTTGGGAAGCCCTCTTGCTCGCTTCTCTTCGACATTGTCCGACCATTCGATTGCTCGGTATCCAAGACTGGCTCTTCTCTCTCTTCGATCCATTGATTCAAAGGGTCATCCTCCTCGAATATATAATCCAACTGGATGGGATCAAAATATTCACTGTCTGCAAGGTAGAATACGATAGATAAATTAGTATAATATGTAAGTAAGACTTCATATAATTGAGGATCTAAGACTTCATATAATTGCTTACCACGGTTAGTCCTCTGTATATTCCTGACCCTTAATCGCATATTGTAGTGACAGTAGACTAAATTTTCCAATCGATCCATAATTAGTCTATTCCTTGTCTTAGTATGAATGAGAGAGAAAGTGCTCCAATTCTGCTCACAATTGGACGAGGAACATGTTTGTGACAATACCCTCATTGCTACCCGCCTCAATATCGGACCATCACTTCCATAATGCATCCACCAATCAGCGGGTTTGTCGTGTTTAATTTGAGATTGCGCCAACGGGGTCCCAAATGACCCATGTCTCTTGCGAAACATGTCAATCTATACAAATGAAACACAGTAAGGCGCATATCAATAAATAGATCATAATATCACATGACATTTTACTTATTAGTTATAAGGTATGATACTATGATTACTCACATCTCTTATGGCTTGATCTTGGTCCGCCAACTCAAGGAGCATTCTTTGGATTACATTGAGCAAACCGGTATACACTTCATTAGTGTCACTTAGCTCGAAGCGTCGTGTATACTGGAAGGCTGGATTCAAGTAGTGTACTGCACATCAAATATGAGCAATTTCATCAGTATATAAAAATAATGAATAAATAAATAAATATCACTACATAATTGTACAACATGTTATATCTATTGCATGCAAGTACTGGTGAAATTGTGCATCCCACCTCTTGTCGATAATCGCCCAATATCGTTTATATTTTGTAGGGCATTTGGTTTTTATAGCCAATTTTGCCTTATCCATTGACTCATAAACGTATCCTATCGTTGGTTTTTCATCACCATCAATCAATCTCAACATTTTACCAGCGGTAGTAGTGGTGACGATCGGTGGTCGACATACGCCCAAAGCTAACGTCTTGTAGATCAGTCGACAACTTTTTGCTCGTGGGAGTTCTATTTCATGTTTATTCCATTCTTTCGACGACACCATGCTTTTAAGCTCACGCCTATATCTACCTAAACTCTGTAGGGCTAAAAACTGTTGCAAAACGTGTAATCGCAGGTCGGAGCAACTCATTGTTCGTGAAGGCTCTCATTAAATTGACCAACTTGTCACTGTTGTACAGGTAGGAAGTAATCGTTCTTCCCTTCTGAATAGTTGCATGTGCCTTACTTCTCTTTCCTAAATCCTCAAGAATGAGGTCCACGCAATGAACGGCACACGGGGTCCAGTACAGGTGACGTCTCTTCATCATTAGTTTTAATCCAGCGGCTTTGTAATTTGCCGCATTGTCTGTTACCACCTGCACAACCTGCTGCTCTCCAACCTCTTGAACTACCTTATCCATTAGTTGAAAGAGGTAGTCAGCAGTCTTTACGTGTCTAGAAGCATCAACTGATTTCAAAAATACTGTCCCGGCATCGCTGTAAATCAAAAAGTTGATCAAACTCTTCTTTGTGGGACCGATCCATCCATCGCACATAATTGTGCAACCTCTCTCATCCCATACATCCTCAAAACTTTGTACATAGGCAGTTATCTCATCGTACTCATCTTTTAGTAAGGGCCCAGATATCTAGTATGCAGAAGGCTTTTTAACTCCTGGACCAACTTCTGCACTTGTATCAATCATGCTTTTGAAGTACGGCAACTCTGCTACTTGGGTCGGAATGTGGTTGTATATAAAAAACATGGCAATAGATTTTCCAAGCTTCTTCCCCATTTTTGTAAGTGAGATTGCACTCAATTTGGTTTGTTTGGAGCTTTCAGTGCGATACATGAATGGATCCATAGGGCCTGTAGTACGGCCTCTAGTAAACGGCCTATAATCCCTCCCGGATGCTGACCTACACAACCCGGCAGTCTGCTCAACAACCTCATTAACATCAACAACATGTGGCCTATGACTAGATGCACCACCGGTAGCAGGCATGGATGGGCCCCTCAACCTGGACCAAAACCGATAATCGGCTTCTTCCTGATCTCGCCGCTGTTGTGCTTCTCTGACACTCTCTCATAGCTCTCGCTATTTGCTCATCCTCATCCTCATCCTCATCCTCATCATCCTCAGGTCCAGGTGATGTAAACTCTGGATCTGCCCTCCTGATTAACTCATACATTTCCCTATCACGATCGGCTTCAGCTTTTTTCTTTCCCTTTGCCGCTTGTAAACTAGCTCTAATATTTTCTTTTACTTCTCTGGGTACACTGGGACACCCTTTTATTTCTCCCTTTATGTGAGCCAGATGCTCCTTTAACCGTGGGATACCTCCTTCCAGCAGTTTTTTCCCACAAAGCTTACACTCTATCTGGAGTCTATCACCATCTATTGGTGTACCGTATTGCCATGATGGATCTGACGATCGTACCATATTTATTTATTTCACCTGCATGAATGAGCAAACGATTGCATTAAATTAAGCATCTAATTTACACTTGAAAATAAAATTTATTTTTTAATTATTGCTATTTTAAAAATATTAGATTATATTTTATTAAATTTATTTGATATTATTCTAATTTTTATAAAATTTAGATTACATTTGAAATTTTATTTTATATTATTCTAATTTTTAAAAGATTAGATTATATTTTACCAAATTTATTTGATATTATTATAATTTATGAATATTTATTTGATATTATTCTAATTTATGAATATTTATTTGATATTATTTTAATTTATGAATATTTATTTCATATTATTTTAATGTTTTATGGGACATATCCCATAATATTAATTATTTTAATTATATGTGACCCATAATTTTAAGGATACATGTGACTGATATTAACTCATATTAACCCATAATTTTAATTATTTAAATTATTTTATAATTTTTATGGTACATGTGACCCATATTGACCCATATTATTAATTATATTAATTATTTTGTGACCCATAATTTTAATTATGTAAATAGTTTTGTGACCCATAATTTTAATTATATGTGACGGTCACATATAATTAATATGGATTACATATAATTAAATTTATTATTAAAATTAATATGGGTCACATAGAATTTAATATGTGACCCATAAATTTAATTATATGTGACCCATATTAATTTTAAGTTTAAATTATATGTGACTCATATTAACCCCATTATTTTATTAATTATATGTGACCCATATTAATTTTAATTTTAATTATATGTGACCTATATTAATTTTAATTTTAATTATATGTGACCCATATTGACTCAATTATTTTTTTAGTTATATTAATTGTTTTGTGACTCATACTTTTAATTACATGTGACCCATAATTTTAATTATTTATATTATTTTTGACCCATAATTTTAATTAATTTAAGTATTTTTATTATTTTAATTATTTTAATATCTACCATTAAATATGGTAGATCTTCCATATTTATGGGTAGATCTACCATTAAATATGGTAAATATAACAAATTTATGGCTAGATCTACTATATTTAAGGGTATATCTACCCTTAAATAAGATAGATCTACCTTATTTTAAGCTTTAAAACGAAATAAAACGATGGGAAAATGATAAAACACGTACCTTCGGCGTTGATCCCGAGTTTTTTTGTGCGATTTGGGGTGAAAACAAGCAAAAATGGAGTCTTTAAATGAGGAAGAAGGAAGAAGAAGGGGCGGCTGGTTTTGCAATGGAAAAAACAGAAAAAATAAAAAATAAAAACCGACCCTAAAATCGGCTTGCAAAAGGTAGCCCATGTGCCTGGGCCCCACAGAATCTTTCAAATTATCGGACGATAATTTCAATCTTTTTTTAAAATTTCAAATTTCTTGAAATTATCGAACGATAATATGAAATTATCGTCCGATAATTTCATATTATCGTCCGATACGGACGATACGGGCGATATTTTGCCCGTATCGGACGATAATATGAGTATTTTATATAGGGTATGATACATATCCTATGTATCGTACCGTTGACCTCCAAAACCGATACGTATCGGTATCGGACGATATTTTGAACCATGCTTATACTCTATCTTCGTTCTTCATTGCAGTTGTTTGTTTGCCACAATTATCGAAACCCATCCATGCACAAAACAAGTTTTCTTCTAACTAAACACTAAACAAATCAAGGTAAAGCTTAAAGAAATATGTGATGGTTGTAAATAAATGTTCTGTAAATGAATCAAAGTTTCACGGAAATGCGCCAGCCGATTGTTTCCACACCTGTAGGATTGGATGAGGGGCATGAAGGGGGCTTAATTTTCATTGGTTTGTTTTATTCAGTTCATAGAGTTTATGAAGTTTGTGTCATTTGATTAGATACACTGAAATTCTTAACACTCTTAAGATTGGTGAAAATGTTGTACAAGTTTCACCACCTTTTGCATACTATTGTTTGTTGATAGAGATAGGCCCATCATGTGCATTGTGCTGACCCCAACATCTGTATTTACAATAGGTGACCCATCAATTTGACTGTCTGGATCAAAGGTGTTTACGACAACTTCTTTTACAGATGGAGGGAGCCAATCATATCATCACAGCCTTATATTTGGGGTCGGCTTTGTGAGTCGTATTTCTCCACTCGTTTCTGATCAGCGTGAAGCTCTCTGTGACTGCACAATCCTTCATTCATCCTCTCAGCCCTTCTCCCCAGGTCTTCACTGGTCTTCCTCTTCTTCTATGAGGTTTGATTAATCAAGGATTCAAATCTCGATATCGGTCTGTGCAGATAATGAAACGTAGATCGGCAATACAGTTTGCTACAGAGTAAATGTACGGGGTGATTTTGTGTGTGTATATATATATATATATGTGTGTGTATAAAGTATTGCATGGTACTTGACACAATACATTTATCTTAGGTGGCTCTAACAGTAAGACTTATCACCCAATACACCCCGATAATATTTGAAATTTTGATCTATGGGTTTGATGGTGCTAAGACCCATCATAAACAAGTCATCAGAAAGTCAAAAATGAGTTAATGGGTGCTCACCTTCCTCCTAAGGTAAAGTCTTTACCTGCCCCCTTTTTGGGTCCTATGGCAATATCTTTTAGCTAATCCAATTTGTTCAACTGACTAAGCATCATTAAGAAATCATCCAGCCAAACAAATCTCTATTCAGCGTAGAAAGCTCATATCAAATCTAGGGTATTTTATTACTTGGATTTAATAGGTCGGATCCTCTAATGGGCATAAGTTTTGGGATCCATAAAGGTCATAAGATGGTCTGCCACTTGGACAAACTGGAATTGTAAAAATGTATGCCACATAAAAAGTAGTCCTTTTATTCTTCTGTCTTTCCCTCTTTTTTATCAAAAAAAAAAAAAGTGCAATTCCTAAAGTCCTCAAGGGGGAATCTATTACTACTCATGGAAAAGAGAAATATTTGCTAAGGAGTGATGTTGATCTATGCAGTATGGAAAATAATTGATTGTGATGCTTACAACCTGCTTTCTTTCATTCTATTCTATCTAATCAACTGTTTTTTTTTTCACTTGAAAGATAGTTCCAAGTGTTCCACACCTAATTTTACTTCTTTTATTCAAGGTTTTTTCTTCTTACTTTCACTTTTTGGCTTAGCTCCTTTTGAGTGGCACCTAAGTTAGAAATGGGGTTGTCAATGGGTCGGGTCGGGCCAAAATTTGGGCTAACACATATGCCCTAGCCAACTCGGAAGGTATACAGACACGGGTACGATACTGTTACGTTGATACGATAAAAAGATACGAAATTGGGGGATACTTGTATTTAAAAAATGATTATATATATATATATATATAAGAAAAAAAAAAAATACAAAAACTTACAGAGACTGATTTCGAATGGGTAGGCTGCACGTTGGTAGGCTCCTTTGATTTCTTCTTTTCGGCAAAACCCTAAATCCCAAACTCGCACCCTGATTTCTTCTTTCTTTAATATTGTTCTTAGAAACGTCCAAGATACGCTTACAATTGTATCCCTCAAGTATCGTATCCGATATGAATATGATGGATGCATTGCCAAAAATGATCCATGCTTTCTTGCGGATACCTCATGCCTAACTCACCCAATGAAGTCGCACTTATGTGCCTTAACCCGCTAAAAGCCTCGGTTAGGCTGGTCAGTATTGGGTCAACCCGACCCATTGATAGCTCTGCTTAGAAAGTTAAGAGATTTGATATCATAGCTATTTATCAATGAACTTTTTCGCGTATTACTGAACTCCACATATTCTTATTGACCAACTAAAAGCACTTAATCACATAAGAATTGGATATTCTCTTTGTTGGCCTTAAATAAAAGTAAGTAGCAAGAAAATCTCACCATGTCGAGGTAAGAAAATTTAATCTAATTTGGGATTTGGGTCCAGCTAAATTATGTTGGTGCAATTCATTTAAAAATGAAGACTTTTATTTATGGGATATCTACCATGCTTCAACACCATCGAAGCCTTCTGATTCGAAGGCCATGATCTGAAGATATTTGGTGCAAAAGATCTATATGAAACAACCATCTCTATCATCTGATTGGAAGGCATGATCTAAACTCTCTCTCTCTCTCTCTCTCTCTCTCTCTCTCTCTCTCTCTCTCTCTCTCTCTCTCTCTCTCTCTGAGTTAGTGCAACAGCACCATGACATTGTCTCCTACTTATGGTACTACACTACTTGCTTCTAAAGTCTGATGTAGCTCCTAAATGCTCAAATGCACTTAGTTGGGTGAGGTCCAACAGGTTTTAGTGAGTTAAGATGGGTTGGAAGCTTGAACCCGACCCTATTTGCAGGTTAGCTCGGGTCAGACCCGTTCGAATTGAGCTTGAAAATATATTGCCTGACCGTAACCATTAGATCAAGTGGGATAGGTGCCTGGTGGATTTGTTTTTTTTTTTCTGTTCTTTTCTAGGTATTGGATTTGGATTCGGATTCGGCAAGACCTGGACCTAAAATGGGCCACATCACATATTTACACCCAGGCCTTACCCTCGAGTTGGGCCCGGCCTGATCAGACCCGACCCGACCCATAGGCACCCAAATCATTAGCCATTGAGCAGTTGCCTCTATTGAACATATGTATTTATTATGGAAATAGTGATATGTTACACGAGGATAGCTACCTTTTTAGGGTCACTCTGATTTGTTTGGAGAGAGGGGACCCCCACCCATGTAAATTGCCCTTTCAGAAGGATAAGTGGGTTCTACTTAAAAGGCTACCAGTCTACTACCCCTCCTCCTTCTGTTGGTGTTGCTAATGTGAAAAAGAAGTGGCACTAGGAAGTTGGAAAATTGGAATCCGTAACAGTGCCTATATTCCTTTATAGGGTGTCTTTCTAGCAACCATTGATATGATGTAGTGCAATAGCTGTATGACACGTGGCATGCCGATCGTCGACAGGGCGCTTGTCGATTTTCTTCGATTACGACACATGGCATACGGCACGCGTGACCATAAGGGGTATCTTTTCCATGATGGTGATGTCCAACTTAGATACAAAACATGAACCTGGCCTTGAAAACAGAAGGGTTCATCAAGTGGTACTAAACTACTCATTTCATCACGTTGTCCAGGTTCATCTCCCATTTTAGATTGTAGATAAGTGAAGCTGATGTGGAAGAATAAGCAAATGAGTTGGTATTAGGTGCAGGACCCTTTGTACCATGCAAAGTGCATAGATCAAACTCCCTCCGCCAATAACCTAATGTGTTCACAATAAATAGATGATTTTTGTAAATATGATCTAAGCGAGACATCTGTGCTTCACATGGCATTCAAATAGTGTTTGGTGTGCTACGTGAAACCTTGAACGACAATGACCTTCATAAGAGAACGGAAACCTTCTCCATATATATATATATATATATATATATATATATTATAATATGGTAATACAAATTTTATTTATTTATTTTTTGTCTTTTTGAGATGAAATTTTTATCCTTTTCATTTGAAGTGGAGAACGGTTACAAAGTAGAAGGTCACAATTCAGAGAGTGATAGTTATAATAACTAATATTAAAATACATTGAATGACATCCAAGACTCATCTAACAACAACACGAAATTCAGGGACCTTCAAAGTAAGGTAAAAATTTGAGAACCCACCACCATCCTGAACATCTGTCGGTAACCGACATCGAAGATCCACTCGAAGGGACACTATCACTATCGGCAAACTCACGATCCACAAAAACTCCCACCACATTGGAAACAGGAACAACAACCGACTAAAAGCTTCACACATCGCTCCAACCGAAACTTTTAAATAATGCCTCATAACGTAAATATAGTGCATGTGTTTGTGCAGCAACGAATGCATCAATACGTCGGTAAAACTCGTGACCAAAATCGTCTCAGAAATAAGTATAGATTGCAAAAAAGCTTTCATAGAGGAGATAAATCAAAAAAAAAGACTCACCCAGAAAAGGATAAAACTCTCATAATTTAATCTTAAAATAAGACAAAAATAAGGGGAGAAACATGAAAAGTCGAAACCTCCAAGCAAAAGCCGTCTCCCAAAGGTTTGATTTATTGAAAATACAAATAATTAGTTAAATAAATAGTGGATTCCATACTGATTTCTTTAGGGCACTAAGCCATCAATAGATATTTTTTGAGTTTGTGTTAGGTTAGTCTCTTTCTATAAAACTGAAAGAACACAAATTAGTACCCTTTTGACTAGTCACTGATTTGGCGCTCAAACTATCCGTGCGGAACTCCGTACGTCACCACTCTTGATGCACGGGCCAGGCCACTACTACCAACTCATATTTTTTGTAAAAGTCTTGGCTTTGGGATATATGTGATTTCAAAGGGTATATATTATTATGCATTTTGGGTAAGGGACTTAAGCCCATAATCAAACAATATTATGGCATGTGGGTATAAGTCGTCACATTTTCAAACTTGACTTATTATATGCAGAGTTTGAGTATAAACACACTTGACTTGTTGGGTTGGGTTAGGTCACAAATTTTGATATGTTATATGAACCGTTCGGGTTCAAGTTAGCTCCAAACCCGATCTGATACATGTTTACTATAAGACATATACATTGTAGTTTTTAACAAGCCCATTTCAGGTTCAAAAGTAGTTAACAGATCGGGTCAAACTGAACGTGAAATTAAATTCCTTTTGTAAATCGGGTTTGGATTGGCTGCAAGTTCAGGACTAGGTCCCAGTCCAACTAGCAGGTTGGAGATTCATGTTAAGGTAAGAGCATTTTTGATAGGTCGGGTTTCGGTTTGAGACAACGTTGAAAGGTTAACAAGTTGACTCAAATTCAGACCAAGGTTTAGAAGTTAATAGGTCGGGTCAAGTTCAGATCAATGAAAGTAGTTATCAAGTCGAGTCTTGGGAGATCTTAAACCTGACCCATTTGCAACCCAAGGATTTATACCCGACTCATGTGGGCATATCGGCCGGGTTCTAAGCTTATACTTATTGGCTAAATCGGGGGGCATTCAAGTAGTATTTTTATTTAAAAATATATAAAATTCTAAACATAATTTATTTATCTTTAAATCCACCCACCAAATCTTTGAATTCACCCTCGCTGAAACACATTGATTATATTGAATCGGACGATGGAGATTATTTATCATCCCAATCTTACACACGATGGATCTTGAGAACGTCATCGTACCAGCAGACGATTGATTTTTTATTTCTTGTGGTATACACCCAAAATGCGACCTTAAAATCAATTTTGAGTGTATACCGTGATGTTAAGATTATTTTTCTGAGATGTGTGTCACGAGAAATAAAACACTAATCATCTGCTGGTAGGCCCCTGATCTCAAGATCCATCACGTTAAAGATAGAGAAGAGGATGCGCCATTTTCATCATCTATTTCTACCAAGTTAATATATTTGTGTGTGAGTCAACTCATAGATTTGGTGGGCGAATTTTATATATATATATATATATATATATATATATATAAATAAATGAAAATATGACTTCAGAACGGATTGAGCGGAAAAAAACACAGATAACGAGTATAACACGTGGCCAAATAAAATGTCACCACGTGTCCCTTGTTTGTTGGTAGCGTTGAAAAGTAAGCAGTTTATCGAGAAGCGGGGCCTTTTCAGGGTAATGGAAAAGACATCATTTTCTCTGTCTTTTCCAATAATGACAAATACGTCCCGTCCTTTTAAAAGATGTCACATCACTGATCCTTATTCTAAGTTTACAAAACTTAAGGGCATTCTTAGTCAATATCATCGCCTCTGATAATCAATGGTTTTAGATGGTCTTAGACAATTGAAATATGGGTGTGATTAAGGATCAAAATATCAGATTTCGTTTCGATTTCAGTCATGACCGTAACCGAAATTTTAGCTGAAATCTTCCTCTTCATACATTTGAGAATCGAAATTATGATTCTTGATTTCGATTTCGAACGTTTTAGCTGATATATTCAGATTTTGGCCGAAATTTTGATCCATAGGTGTGAGCAATCTAAAAAGTCTTAAGTGGTTATTCATCATGGAATATCTCTCACTTAGAAGAATCACATCTATCAAATGGGAGGGAGCCGCGCGATCAATAAACTTCAATATTTGCTATTAAAAGTAAAAATAATAGCATATATTATAGTGCTCAAATTCAATAGATGTTCACTTGCCATTACATAGATTAGATGTAATGAGTAAAAATAGGATCACATGTACAAAAGTTATATGCATTTTAACCTTTTTAACTAGCTTAATATCTTATACAAATTATTTGTTAAGCTACTAAGACAATCTCTAATGGTATATCCCATTTTCTTTTCTTATGTGGTAAATTTGTAATATCTAATTTGGGATATAATGCTTATATATGTATAAGCATATTATATATATAATTACCTATTTGGGCACACAATACTTCTCATTCATCTCAAATTAGATATGAGATGCACCATTAGAGATGCTCTAAAGTTTCTCTTTGACATCTTTGACATCTTAGAGGGAGAAGTGTAATCATCGTTTTGCTCAACCCGAGAAGAGATGTGAAACGCTTCTAGGGTGATATTTAAACCCATGTTAGTAGGAAGCAAGGATCAAAATTTCGGTTTCGTGCATGACCGAAATTGAAACCGAAATCCGATAATTTGGCCAAAATTTTGATCCCCATACGAAAGTGATTGAAATTTTGGTTCAAAATTTTGTTTCGGTTGGGATTGAAACCGATAATTTGGACCAAAACTGCGGTCATTTCGGTAGGGATTCTCACGAGATTCAAAACCCATGTTTTTTGTTTGTTAATGTGAGTTTACCTTGCTACCCTCCTATAAAGAACCCTCCTATAAAGAAAGAATTTAAGTTTGTAAAATGACCAAACTGCCCGCCTTCGATTACTTCCTTCAGATTTTGGAGCTGTCCAGTAGATTTAATGGAGAGAGGCGGAAAAGGATATTTTGGAGCTTTCTCGTACCTTTAATGGAGATGAGGCGGTTTAGGGTTTTGAGTTCTCCACTGATGCATCGGATCAAACCCTCAAAAGAGGAAGCGAGGGAAATCGATATCCCCCACCATTTCAAATTGCCATTTTCCTTTTTATGTCCTGTTTTCTAAACCCCATTGATGGTGCAAAGCCAAGCTAAGAACTTAATCTTGTTCAAAATATAGGGATCTTGAATGAGTTTGTTAATGGCTTTTTAAAAAGTATTAGAGCTAATCTTGCTCAAAAAATAGGGATCTTGAATAAGTTTTTTAATGGTTTTTTTAATAGTATCAGAGCCAAACTAAGCCTAAAGATGCCAGCAAGGTGTCGTCACCTGGCTAACGTCGGATCTAGTCAGGGATTGGTTGGTTATGATCATTTTTGGCCTATGGTCATTTTTCTCTCTTGGGTCAAAGTCTATTAGGGGCTGAAACCTGGTGATCTGAGGAGTTCCATCTTCATCTTCTTCATCTAGCTGAGAACCCCAAATCCTAACAAGAGACTCTTTTGTAGGGACGGGACAGTAATTTTGCCTTTTGAGTTAAGGGTAGTAACGTATTTTCGCCAAATTACTAAAAGGGCTTAAATGTAATTTGAAAACCCTCTTTAGCGTAATTTTCGTGATAATTTATCCCAAATACCGTGCCAATCCCTTTTTCCCCAAACTCTGAAGACTAGTATATTAGCCAAAAACGATTACAAACTGGTCCTCTTTTTCTAAATTTGCCTAATACTAATACCAAATGTAGGCTTAGTTTCTATTTGCACCAACCAGATCTCTTAAAGCACCTATTATAGACGTGCCATTAAAAAAGCACCCATTCTTTACACCCATGAAAAAATTCACACTCCCAATAATTTTCCAAGAACACTCCCAACTGTCTCAAACTTATCATCTCCTTTCTTAAGTTTAAATGTGCTCTACTCCAACCAGTATAGGAGTTCTCTACAACTCGTCAAAGTTAAGGACAAAAAAGAAGAAGAGGGTGTTTCGGTGATCTCGTCGCTCTCGTTGCGACTCATCGGAGTTCAAAAGTTAGTGGGTATGTAATCCCAGGCCATCTGTAGGCTTGTTGGTGAGTGTCCACCATCAGAACCAAACCGTTGAAGATGGGTACCCACTGACAAAGATATATCCATGACAATTGGAACAACATGGTTTAAAATCTTGTCCAAAACTAGTACGAACCGGAAAATACTTATCAGGTTCGGAGTTCACCAATGCGGTACCTTGGATGTATATATAGTATTAGTGCATATACATATATATTGGTATATATAAGATGATACATACCTGTGTGTCATTCGGAATTGATATGTATTAGACGATACATCCTGGTTTTGGAGCAGGACAATACGTACCATAAAACCAATATTGTGAACCACAGTATCTACTGACAAGCCTATAACTGACCGGAGTTGAAGAAGAAGAAGAGGGCATTTCGGAACCTCAAGGGGTTAGGTGAGTTGGCCAGGTACCTGCTTCCAAATGCAGGAGACCTGAGTTCGAGTCCCCTCCCCCCTTGAGGCCACCCTAGGGATTTATATCCTGTTGACCTGGCATGTGCTGAATTTGGGATGCGCATGTGCCTTTAGGATTAGGCGGGTGCTCTAAGAGGCCCAGATACCCAGGTTATCAAAAAAAAAAAAAAAAGGGAGCATTTTGGTGATGCCTTTATCATTATTGCGACTCGCCGGAATTGAGGAAATGAAATAAGAACAATGCTTCGGTGATGTCATCATCATCGTTGTGACTTGCTAGAGTTGAAGAAGAGGAAGAAAAGGGTTCTTCGGTGATGTTGTCATCGTTGTTGCGACTCCTAAAGTTAAAGTTGAAGAAGAACTAGGTGCATGTTTTATAACAAAATGTTTTATAGGTTGGAGCTTTTATAACTTCTTAAATGATAAGTATGGATAAATGGTAGGTTGGTTCTTTTAGAGATTCACTTGGTACAATTAGAGCTACTCATTTAGGTTTTAGCGATATTTTCGGTGTGTTCATTTCCGTCATTTGTAATAAAATTTAAGAAAAATATGAGAAAATTTTCCAAATTATAAAAAGATATATAAAATTTAAATGCTTTTAAGACATATTAAAACATATTATATAATTTATTATATATACAGTTGATTTGTGAATCAAACTTCATAAATCATTACATTCTAAAATTTCCACCAAAATTTCAGAGAATTTCGATGAATTTAGGAAATTGAAAGGCTGCGTGTGGCATAGCACTCTGCTAGCCTCCACCACAACAGAGTTCACTTGCATTAGTTGGTTCTCATTCTCTTTTCTAACTCTCTGCAAATGAGAATTTACCTATTCTAACAGTAACTTCTCTACTCTCTACTAACTCCCTATCAGAACAAATAAAATCTGCTCTGATAAAGAATGAGTAGAGAGGAGGGTAAAAATTGTTGAGCAAATAAAATCTTGCTATACAAAAGAGTTATCAAGGAGAAGGGGTACCTGTTAAAGCAGTTCGCAGAATATTAACAAAGAAAATGGGAACCTGCTAAAACAAATGAACTCTGCTATGTCATATGCAGCCAAAGTGTCCATTAACTCATTTCAATGAAATTTTAATAAAATTCGAAAAAATTTCTCTTGCTATAGTGACATGGGGCTTTGAGTAGTCAAAGTCACATTAAAATTGTAGTTTATATACGAAAAAAGTAGGGCAAAATCTTACGCTCATATAAGGATATGAACTATCCTATCTATGCATTTTGAAATGGACGATATTTCTTTTAACAGTCGAAATTAAAGGATATCAATTGTACACTTTTTTGCTTAGACATGAGTCCATTTATGTGATACTAGTTGAATTACTTAGATTGATTATTATATATATACCTCGTGACATTTAGGAAGGAGGTCAAACCGAAATCTATTTAAAGACGGGCGCCAAATATTTAATTTTTATATATTTTTGTTAAAATAACTAAATGATTGATTGATGCTTATATGAATACCTATATTATCACTTATAAAAATGTTGTTTCCTTTCAAAGACATGCCTATCTTCGTCATAAATGTAGAATTTTGACATGTGGCCAACTGTCATAGGGTGCTAGTCATGGCACATGGGTCAATCTCTCTCTCTCAATAGTATCAGAGAGACGGCAGAGACTGATATTATTAAGCACTAAATCAATGAAAGGTCAAAAGTGTACTTTAATATTCATTTCTCATAAATAATTGGATTCTTCTTAGGCTTGACCATGTGATAAAAAGGACATTGACTCTATAGGACGGCATACAAATTTGCCATGTATGAATAGTTTAGATTAAATCCGCGACCTAAAGATTGCGATATTTTTTACCTTTCAATTGAGCTTAAGGATTAAAATTTCGGCCAAAAACTGATGATATGACCAAAATTTTGATACCCATATAAAATATGACCGAAATTTCGGTCCAAATTATCGTATCGATGAGGACCGAAACCGATAATTTGGACCAAAATTTCGATCATTTCGGCCAAAATTTTGATCCTTGATTGAGCTAGAAACCTAACCCGACATGCATGCAATGTGTTGCGTTGCCAAGTATGCCAACATATTGGCAACCCGAGCATAATTACAAACTTCTTTGAATTTCTCTGAAATTCACCAAAATAAGGGTCGAACAAAACTTTCAGTGGTTTCTCTGAAACTGCCGCTGAAATCTTAATAATTCAGCGAAATTGACGGATGAAATTTCGCCGAAATTAATGATGTTCTTTTAAATTTTAGTCAATTAAAATAATAAATAAAATTTTTATAAATAATTAATATACTTTATATATATATATATATACACCGAAATATTTTCAAAAAAGAAATTTGTCACTATGAACCATGGTTCAAAATTTCAGCCAAAGATTTCGACGGAAATGTTTTGGTTTCGGTCCCAACTGAAATAAAGCTGAAAACTCAATATTTCGGTTCATATGCCATATATTTAAAGTTTTCGATAAAATTTAGGTTTCGATAAGCCCGTAACTGAAACGAAATCCGAGTTTTTGATCTTTGCCACATGAACACAAGGCAACGCGGTGCCTACCATAACATGACATGACATGCATATGTGCTTAAAATATGGTCCCCTTTCATGCAATGGTCGTCCGCGTGCTAAAATTGGTCACCAAATTTATCAATGGTGCCCTATGGTGTAGGGCATTTGGGGTTGCAACTTGCACTGTTGAAGGGTTAATAAAAGAAAAAAAAAAAAAAAAAGGCACTATACAAAATTACCGGAACACCCCCATTGGTGTCATGGCAAAAAAGTATCAATAAATGATTAAACGATACCTTTATATACAACCCAAGATTCTTCCTTATAATTGATTATTTTGAATCGGACTATAGACAATAGACGATGGAGATCGTTCTTCATTCCAATCTTCGACACAATTAATCTTAAAATCATGAGCCTACCATCAAATGTTCAGATTAAAACGACATGCATCCCAAAAAATGAATTTGGTCATAACTTGCATCAAATATGGTACTTGGATAACTTTTCGGGCTGTGTTCAGCCCCATGTGGAAGCGAAATCTAACCGTTTGATGGTAAGACCATGATTTTAAGATAAACTGTACGGAAGATTGGGATAGAAAAAGATCTCCATCATTTGATTCAAAGCAGTCAACAACTTTAATCACGTGAAACCTGGGTTGAGAATGAAGAAAGCTAGGTGAAAATAAAGATACCCCTTATCCGGATCAATTTCTGCATTGAAAAGAGCATTTTTGTGCTGAGTCGGAGTTATGTACACTGGTCAATCTCTCTCCCCCAGCTCATTCAAACCCTTGGATTTTTGTAGCTATTCATAACCCCAAAATTCGTGAGAAAATTACTTATTTGCATTTTCGAGGCAACATTGATTCGCTCATTGTACGGGCCGTACACCGGATACCCAACTCCTTTTGTCCCTAACAAAAGCAGGGGTTCCCACGTGCGGATTCACGTGCCGCTTTTTCCAATAAATCGCCCACTTCACTTCACGGGGACTCCAATAAGGGATAAGCCGACTCGGAAGATTCTAGAAGATCAATTTGCAAAACATTGTGAGAAATGATCTAGTGGAAGTAAATTGTAATTTACATAACATTATTTCTTCCATGCCACCAACAAATCTGAACCGTTCAATCGTTTTCAAAATCAAATTAGGTGTAGAAACTTTAGAACATCAGATTTATCGTTTACATCTAATGGTTTGAAAGTCATCAAAAATCGCCCACTTCAGGTGGGGCCAACAGAATGGATGGTTAGGATGGATAGTTACCAAGACTGAATTTATGTGACTGATAGTAACTACTCTCCAAAGATCAAAATTCCAGATTTAATTTCGGTTTTGGTGGAGACCAAAAACGAAAAATTTGACCAAAATTTCAGCTGAAATCTTCCAACAATGCCAAAAATACCCGATAATTAAGGTTTTCATTTCGGTTTCGGTCCACATTTCGGCAGATGTTTGAACCATGCTAGTCTCAATAAATGATTGGGCAGCTCTATTTGCGCCTACCCAATTACTGAAGGCACTTACATTGAAAACCCATGATTACGTTGAAAGAGAAGATGGAGATTGATTTTCATCCAGATCTTCTACAAGATTGATCTTCAGACTATAGGTGTGCTATCAAACCATCAGTTTTTTATTACATGAAACACAGATACCAAAAAGAGATCTTAAAATTACAATTGGGCTTGATATATGCCAAATGATTCATTGTAAGTTTAAGGACATAAATGTTAATTTGGGACACTAACTTGAATGGTTGTTCGAGCAGATTTGGTTATCGCTCGAGCGAGTTGAAAACTCAGCACGGGAAAAGTTACGAGTTTTAGTCGCTCAAGTGAGTTTGGTTCTCGTTTGAGCAACCCATACACTATTCAAATGGGCAAAGTTTCTGGTCTAAGTCGCTTGAGCGACTTTGGTTCCCGCTCGAGCGACCCGTGATGATCGACTTACGTGCAAACTCAGAATTTGACTATTTTCTATTATAATAGAAGTAGGACTCTTGTCTTCTATAAAAAGGAAAAGGTCAAGATCGTTTTGAGAGGCTGAAAAGCGTAAGATATCATTGTAAAGTTTTGAAAAACCTATGTATGGTTTTGAAGAGAGCTTGGTGAGACTTGAGTGTTCATATATTCTTATGTAATAATCAATATAGTAGATTATCACTGCCCGTGGACATAACATGTTGTCGAATCACGTAAATATTGTCGCTTGTATGTTTGTGATTTATTTTATCATGTTTTGCTTTCTTATTTGATAATTCATCGTGAGATCGTTGGTTAGTTTGTACGCTTTCGCGCAATAATATAATGAGAGGAAGCTTCAATATTAACCTTAGGGATCACTTTTTGGTATCTATGCAATGTGGAATAAAAAATTGATCTCAAGATAAGATATATTCTGAATGTAGGGGTGAAAAACGATCTTTATCGTCCGATTCTAAGCAATCAATGAGTTTCAAATTTAAGCCAGACTAGACCCTTACTAAGTTAGTAAAGAGTTATCTATGGTTTGAATCAAATGGGGAAGTTGTTTTTTCACCCCAATCTTCCACGCTGGATTTTGAAACTATGAAGTTATAATCAGACCGTCAATTTTTTACTCCACGTGACACAGCTCACAGATAGCTATAAGGTCACATTTGAGCAGGATGTATGTCACGTGGAATCAAAATTTGACCATATGATGGGATGCCATGGTCTCAATTCATTGTATCCACATTTTGATTCAAATTAGTCAATGATTTTCAGACATAGGTGCCATCAGTAATCCAGGCGTGATTCGTGAATAGAGGTATCCATTCTAATATATTTGAATTTTTTGAGCTACTACTTGCACCCAAATTGTGTAAAGATGTTGTAACTAATTTAAGAGAGTCGTAAATACTTTTGAAAACTATGTCACACTATGTGTTAACATCATCTAAGTCATTTAATTTGAAGGCGTAAAATTTTTTTATGCCAAAAAACATAATCTCTATCAGATGGTTGAACATTAAGTCTATCATATGATTCAATGATTAGTTGTGTTAAATCAAATGCATCAATCTTTAGCACCAAAGATCTTTAGATTAAAATGTTGGCACTTTTAGAAAATGCGAGTGCGCGTTTAGAGGTACCCTTTTAAGTAACCATAGTTTGATCATGATTATTAGTCTTGATCACAATTATTTTTGAATTTTTAATTATTTATTTATTTTTTTAAAATCTCCAAAATGGGTGCCACATAAGGAGTGATAAGCATAAGCATTCTTAGCTGGAAAAGAGTCTAGTTTAGATAAGGGTAGCATTATTTGCACCCATTTTTCATGTGAAGAGCACACGTTTTCCACCATAAAAAATAGTTAATTGCCTTAAATATGATAATGGAGATCGTCTTTTGTCCCAATGCTATATATAATATATCTTGAGATCATTGTGCACCTATCAGATGGTTAGAGTTGATTCCATGTGGCACACATCTCCCAAAGTGATCGTAATCATTGGTGTATCTATCAGACAGTCACTTTGGCGATGTGTGTCAGGTTGAATCAGCATGTAACTGTTTAATAGGTGCGCCATGATAGCAAGATCTATTGAAGGAAAGATTGGAATACCAAATGATCTCTATCATCGAATTCAAGGCAGTGGTGGAAGAGGGTGTGTTCTTAACAGAAAACGGGTGCAAATAATGCCATACTTTTTTTAATGGCTAGTGGCTTGGAAAAAGAAAATAAGTTAATATCCCTCGTAAAGCGCATACAATTAGAGTTAGGTATGTGCAAAAGTTTATTTGCTATTGTTTGCGTTTTGTAAGTAATACTTTCTCACAAATCAATATATAAATAAGGCTGCACGTTAATAAAGTAAACTAGTAAAGCCACTCGCGAAGAGCAGTTGATAAGAAGAGAGATAGACAGTTAGAAATACCCATGGTTTGTCGGTAAATTACGAAAATGCCAGGCCGGTGATCATTTTGTAAATGTGAACCGCTTTATATATTGGGTGTTAGCCCACTAAGATCGAGCTTTTTGATAGTGCATCTCAAACCATATGAGGAGTCATGGTTCAAAATTTCGGCCGACAACTTTATATTTTGACCGAAATGTTTTGGTTTCAGCCTCCACCAAAACCGAAATGAAAACTAAAAATTTCGGGTCTTAAAATTACAGTATGGAAGATTTCGGCCGAAATGAAATCCAAATTTTTGATCCTTGTGAGGAGTTATCCAGATTTGCGCTCTTAGCAAATTTTGTTTTTAATGAGGATCCTTTCTGTTCATTCGGAAAAGTTTAATAAGAAAACTTTAGAAAATATAAAAATATTTGATATTTAAAAGAGCAAATGGCTCCTGCGTCATGACCAACATTTAAACACTAGAATGGTGTTTAAATGATCTTCCACCAATAAAGTTAAGGCTTTTAATCTCAGACCATTGAAGTGTGATTATCATTTTGCGATGTGCTGAACATCTGTGATAAATATAGATTGCCCAAGTCGCAACCTATCATCAGAATATAACTCAGTTCAAAGAAACATGCCCATAAGTGGATGTGAATCATCTGATTGATGATCTTTAATATTAGTAATTAAAACTGAAAACAATGGTTGATATTAAATTCCACAATCAGATGATTTAAATCTCCCTAAAACTCTATTTTTGGGGTTGTTGCACTTTAATGTATGATCTATCACTTCGATCGTATAGATCACCCACATCTTAAATCATTGATGGTGTATGATCATTTAAACACCATTTTGGTGTTTAAATGATGGTCTCTAGAGTCGGGCCGTATTAAAAATACCAAAACATATATTAATGATTTAACATATCTAAAGTTAAAAAATAATGTTGAGTGTATAAATCGACAATAATAAAAGGGACATTACAAAGAGACAGTCATCATCATGGGCATTGTCACAAAAATCGCTGAATTTTTAAAAATTTCGTCAATAATTTGCGAATTTTAGGTCCCACAAATTATTCGCTAATTTTTCAAAAATTTGCCTGATCACAAAAAATCGCTAATTATTTGTGAATTATTTCCGAATAATTCTCGAATTTTTCAAAAAAATTGTGACTTAATAATTTATTTTAGTAATTTTAAATCTTTTTATTTTTATTTTTAAATTTTTCTCACCAATTTTATCTCTAAATATTTCCCTGAACTTCCTGGATTTACCGGATTTTTCCGAATTTTCACTTCGCCGAACTATTGTTGAACCCCGATTTGGTGACGATTCAGTCGAATATTCAACAAAAAGCTTAACAAACCAGTAATTCAGAAAATTTTTATTTAAAATTTATTACTTCAGAGAATTTTATGACCCAGGTCGACACAAACCAAAGTCTCCAATTGTTTGAAAAGTCGTGAATAATTTGTGATTTTTTGAAAAAAAACAAATAAAATTATCATTCTTTGCATCTTTTTCATAAAATTGCGAATTTCAAAAATTATTTGCAAATTTAAAGAATTATTTTTCAATTTCTTATATTTTTTCAAAAAATTTCCCAAATTATTTTAAAATTAGTTTATGTTTTTAATTTTTTTATAATCTTTACAGTTTTTAATTAATATATTTTTACAATTTTTTCGAATTTTAACCATTTCTTTCCCAAATGTAATGAATTTTATTGTTTTTTCCGAAATTTTTTTTAGGCCGATGTATTCCCGGAACCTGACTTAGTCACTATGATCATAACCACTGTTATGGAATCAAAGAGAGGGCAACAACCCAAAATATAATTATGTATAGATTCTAACCACCACACTAAATAGAGGACTTTAGTGGACAAATCCATGTGGACTATGTCCTCTCTTTGAGTCCTCAAAGGATCAAGATTTCGGATTTCGTTTTAGTTTTGGTCTTGCCCGAAACCGAAATTTTAAATTTTCAACCAAATGTTTTTTTTTTTTTTTCCAAAGAAGCAAAATATCAGCCAAAAATTTTAAAATTTCGGTTTCGGTCAAAATTTTGGTTTTGGGCAAATTATCAGCCGATAATATGCCAAAACCAAAATTTTGAACGAAATTTGATGTTAACATTTCGGGACCACCGAAACCTATAAGTTTCAAATTTCGGCCAAAATTTTAAACCATGCCTCACATTAGTCATAATACATTTAGATGTGAAGAATGCATATTTGCATGTTGATAGTAGAAAAGGTTGAAAATAGCATGCAATTCATCTGAAAATGGAGATCATTTGAGTAATGTGAGCTTTGGGCCAAGTTTGAAACACATGATGGCCCGCCCATTTGACGTTCTATGATCATATGTGCCACATGTACACATTGATGATGGGAGCACCAAGGCTTGTGTTGAGGCCCAAGAGTGTATTAACTAATCAGATGGGGCAAATTATTTTAAATGAAAAGCCCATGGATGGATTTCATGTAGGGCTGTGAATGGGTCGGGTATTTTTACCGGGTTTGGTTTATGAACTTGACCTGTCGAGCCGGGTCGGGCCAGCATGAGACATTATTCCCAACCTTCAGGTAGTCGTTTAGGTCAGGTGGTGGGAAGGATAAAAAATTAACTCGATGGGGCAAATTATTCTAAATGAAAAGCCCATGGATAGATTCCATATAGGGCTGTAAATGGGTCGGGTATTTTTACCGGTTTTGGTTCATGAACTTGACCTGTCAAGCCGGGTCGGGCTAGCATGAGACATTCTTCCCAACCTTCAGGTAGTTGGAAGGATAAAAAATTAACACGATAATATATGTGTGTGTGTGTGCGCGCTCGCGATTGACCAAAAGGCGCCATGCGCTTGTTTTTATTCTCCAACAACGCCCATGCACACGAGAAATGGGCAATTGCCGAGTTTAACACGAGTAGGGTGATCTAGATGTTTTAAGGTAGTTTATGTTTTTATCCTTCTTATAAGTGTTCGTCGGAAAAGACATGAGGTTACACGAAAACAGGCTGTGCCATTTGGTTCACCGAAGAAGACACAAGGTTCACGATAGTGTTTGCTGGAGAAGACACGAGCTTCATATTTGGTGTTCATCGGAGAAGGCAGATGTTCACCAGAGAAGACAAGGGCTATTTGGTCAATCGCTTACATAAGCCCATTTTCAATCTGCAGGGGCGAAATGATATTTAAAATGTTTGAGGGGCGTTTGTTCATTCTCTCTCTCTCTCTCTCTCTCTCTCTCTATATATATATATATATATATATATATATATATATAAACCACAGATAATAGTGGGGGTGGGTTGGTTTTGGGTCGAGCATCGGGTCAGGTAGGGCTATTCTATTTTCCACTGGGATAGCAAAACTCTTTCTGACCCGACTCGACTCGACCCGACCCATTGACAGCCCTAATTCCGTGTGATATGAAAGTCCCGCCATCTTTATTGCCTGCGACCACCTTAATAAAACGGGTTTAATTGGGTTTGACTGAAGGGGCATTTTGGTCACTCAAATAATCGGAACAGAGAAAACAGGAAATGGCATTGCAGAAAATAATAACGAAGACCAAGGGCATTTCTATAAATTTATTCTATAGATAATAGGTGCAGGGATGGGGAGGGCCAGTGATGAAAAAGAGGTTTTTATTTATTAAATAAAAATTTATTGAATTTTTTCAGACAGCGAGAGGGGGGGGTTGGTTTTGGCTTTCGAGTTCTCGTTAATGGCGGTGGGTTTGGTGGTTTTATGAGACCACAAAGCAGAGAGATAAGGCAGTTTTCTGAAGGCGGATTCTGGTTTTCAGTTTGGTTTAGCGGTTTTGGTAGTTTGGTAGTTTGTTTGATGGTAGCAGATTAGAAAGGTCGTCGCGATGAACGGTAATGGATGCAGGATGGAATCGGAGTTTATAAGGAGACACCATAGACATGAGAAGAGAGAGAATCAGTGTAGCTCTGTTCTCGTTAAACACATCAAAGCTCCTGTTCATCTAGTAAGATTTTTCTTTTTAAAAAAAAAATTGAATTTTTTCTTATTTTTTAGTGTGAGATGAGATTCGTGAGATTTTTTGGATTATTTTTTGTGTTTTTTGATCTGGTTATATTGCTTTTATGAGGCAGATCTGATCGAGATTGATTTAATCTGATCGTTAATCTGAGATTTCAATTTCTGTTTTTGGAGTGGTAGTTATAGCAGTAACGATATCTGTGATCGCGAATTTTTTGGAAATTTTTAGATTATCTACAAGTCTAGTCGAATGGAAGAGTGGATTTAGAAGAATTGATACTGATTTATTTTGGTTTCTGACATGTGATTTCTGATTTTTGAACTTGTTTATGAATTAGGTGTGGTCTTTGGTGAGGAGATTTGATCAGCCGCAGAAGTACAAGCCTTTTATAAGCAGATGCGTAGTGCAAGGGGATCTCGGGATCGGTAGCGTTAGAGAAATCAATGTGAAATCGGGACTTCCAGCTACGACGAGCACGGAGCGATTGGAGCTTCTTGACGACGAAGAGCACATCCTCAGCATTAGGATCTTAGGCGGAGATCACAGACTCAAGGTATAACATTCTATTTCTCCTTATTTGTTGTCTGTGAAATTGAATGCTATCGAAAATTTATCATGAATTGGTAAGATTTCTTGTTATAAACATAAGAACAATAAAAGAATTAACTTTACAGAAGTAGTAATTGAAAACAGATTATGGCTGTTGTTTCGATATAGTAATTAACTATATAGAACATCCTGATGCTTAATCATTGGAAATAAGGCAATTTTTAATAATGCTAATAATGATATCGATAATTTATGAGTCGTAAAATCCAATTGTGTGTATGGTAAATTGGTAAGATTTCTTGTTATAAACATCAAAACAATAAAAGAATAGCGTCAAAAAAAGAAGTAACTGAAAACAGATAATAGCTATTGTTTCGATGTAGTAATCAACTATATAGACGTCCTGATGATCAATCATTGCGAAAAAAGCAATTTTTAATAATGCTAATTGCAGTCTATAAGAGATATTTTACTTCAATCCAGTAACATTCCCTAGACTGCTGTAAGCCGTTCGTTCGTTCGAAGATTTTTATCGACATTGCTGTTCTTGGTCTTCCCGTGATCTTTCCGAATTCTGGCTGTTCAGTTTCTTGCTCATAGCAATGGTTTTCTACTGTAACTTAATCTTATATCGGTTGAGGTTTGGCTTATGGACACCATTTTGGTCTCTAGCAATTGTTTGTAGATGAAGAAACAATGAGAGTGAGAGCTTAGGTTTTTGGTACATTGTGCGGACTGCTGCTTAACAGAGTTTGATTTTCTTAAGCTTAAGATGAAAAATTCAGCCTCCTCTGGTTATCTGTTCGTTTCTTTTTCGTAATTGTGTGTTCAATCAAATCACCGGAAATGTGTTGAAAAAATATATACATTGGATTTTGTCATATGAAATAAGAGGAAATCTATCTGCATTTATTTCATCTCTTAAACAAAATCAGGGAGACAGTTTTTCTTAAACAAAATCAGTTTTTTTTTTTTTTTTTTTTTTTTTTTCTCTCGAGATTTTTGCAGGTTGGAGGAATTTGAAATATATTCCAAGGAAATCCTTTCTATTGAATTCAACAGTTTTGTCTACGTAGAAAGACCAATGTCAGTAAAATCCCTCCCTCTTATGTTTGAAATCTTCATCTGTCACAACCCGAAATTCTACCCCATCCTAAGGGCCTAGAATTCCGAGTTATGACTCACATGTATCCCAGATATACTAATAAGATATATTCATAATCAAAGTTCTCATGCAATATAGTTCCACAAAATCTGTGAATCCAACCAATAAAGATGAGATATAAAGACACTTATAAATAAGGGATAATTGCGATAAAAAAATTCAAGTAATAACTATTAATCAAAGAAGTAAGAGTCGAAAACAAATCCGATATATGACAATAACAGTATAAAACGAAACTCAATACCGAATCTACTACTATCAACAGTCTGCACTCGGGTCAAAAGCAGTACCAAGGTCCTCCTGGTACTCAGCGGCGTTGCCCTCCCGAGGCTCATGGTACTCGGCATCCACAGAGTCAACAAAGTCAGCACCAATAGGATCAGAATAGTCGATGTCTACTCTGTCGATATAATCACTTAAATAGATAAACGCCACAAGGGTTGAATTACTAAACAACATACAACGCAGTGGATACACCAACAATCTACCCCACACTACTCAAGTGCATTGTGGGTGTATCACATGAGTGATGAATAATAGTAACAGCAATATAACAGAAAGAGAGAGTGACAAAGTCGTAAATCTATATCGTAAAATTCATATTATAATATAAATGTAGGACCATGATGTAGATACACTCATATCTCACCATACCTCATAAACATAACATATCTTATTATTACAATGACACAAGTGTCTGTATATCGCATGAGCGTACGTACATACCCGTAAATCCTAATATGACTTGCATCAGAGTTGCTGCTCAAGCCTACCATGTGAGGGTCACCATAGTAGCTTACTAGCATAATATAATGTCCTTCATAACATACCCGTACACCCCATTCAGCCTATGGGGAGACTTGGTCAGTTATAACTCATAACATATTCATATTGTCTTCCCAGAGACCCGTCTTGGCTGTAAGATATTGTGGCCCTTATGGTGGCTATGTAAGGAATGACACGTACAAACTTAAGTTCTTAATCTTATAATGGCCTATATAGCAGTGTCTTATTATCATATTCGTATCTTATCTTACCTCACAGACTCATACATATCATAATCTTACAACTTACATCTAAGAAGTGCTATAGTGCGGTAATTTTATTAAACCACGCTTCCCAAGGAACATGTTTCGTATAACTTAGATGTACTTCGTGTGACAGCCCATACCACCATAGAGGTATTGCATCCATACATGAATACTTATATTCCGAGTTTCACATAATCGTAAGAGAAACCTCACTACAATTAAAGCCTAAGGGTCGAATCTCATATCTTAACTCTTAGCCTAAGAGTCTACGGGTCGCCACTGTATACGAGGTTATACTGAATTAACACTGACCACACTCTTCATGATGTCCTATACCACCATGAGTTGTAAGGCATGTGAATACGATGTATTCCTCGCTTCGATGTCAACTCAGCGAATCACTACGCCCAAGCGTAGGCATGATCTTACTCTCTCACGTATATGACTTAACTTATCCGTAACTCGTACAACATAATCAAGATAAACGGTACATAGTACAAAACACTATCTAACACCATTAAAAAGAAAGTCAAAAAATTCAGGTTAGATGAGGTTTTCTTATTCTAATGTATCCAGTCACAAGCTGTCATAGATTTTAGGGGCCTTGAAATCCGTGGAATTCTACCAATAAAAAAATCTGTGGAATTCTGCTCATGACCTTATTAGGCCTCTGGGGCTAAAATCGGCCAGTGAGATATCAATCAGTGATGATTCAAACACAAAATTTTGTTTCAAGAGACTCACATTGGATGATTTCTCATGACGAGATTTAATCAAACTCCCTTTTCTTTTCTTCCATGTGCCCATAGAATTACTCTTCGATCATCACCGTCCATCCGGAGGTCATTGACGGAAGACCAGGGACACTTGTAATCGAGTCATTTATGGTGGATATTCCCGACGGGAACACCGACGACGAGACATGCTACTTTGTCGAGGCGTTGATCAAATGCAACCTTAAGTCACTGGCTGATGTTTCAGAGCGGCTGGCAGTGCAAGATCGGACGGAACCCATCGACCGGTGCTGAGTGCAAGACCCCTCCGATCGCGCCACGGATGAAGCTTCTGATGCTTTCGAATCTCACGGAAGCTTTGGGGACAGACGGGCAGTTATTTTCCAGAAGACCGAGTGAGTTTGTTTTCACTTTCTTCTAAAATTATGGTGATATGTTAATGCTTTGTGACTTAGCATAGCTATTGGAACCACATCTATTTCACCAAAAAAGAAAAGAAATAAAAAATAAAGAACCAGTTGCTCTTTTATGTAAAAATATGAATATTTATGTTGCTATTTATGTGTATATTGTTTCTGATAGAAGTTATGTAGTATTTGCTGCTGCTTCTGGTTGCATAGAGAACTATAAGTTTTGGGCAATGATCAAGTCTCCCAGTGGTTGAACCAGATTTGCAGCCATTGGATATGAGGAATCTTGACTACATGTCATCCTCTAAAAAATGGGAAATCAAGATTCCCTCATATCCAATGGCTGCAAATCTGGTTTAACTGCAAATTAGGTTGAACCAGTTGGACCTGACCATTGCCCATTAGTTTTATATAAATAATACTGTTATAGGGTGACTTACCAATTCCAAATCGAGATGAGAAGGTGTCACTTATGGGGTACATGTGGGCACTATTTTGCATTAAAGTGTGTCACTTGTAAAGATCTGGTGGATAGAAGATAGCTTAAAAAAAATAAAAAATTCTATCGTGTGGTTCAAAGGGATATTCTATCATGTGATTCAAAGGGATCAAAATGTCTGTTTTAGATGTTCGTTTTAAATGTGTTGGATTGCTTTGAATCACACGATAAAAATATTTTTTTGATATAATCTTTGACCCATCAGGTCTTTAGGTCCCATCCTTGGCAATAGATGGCGCACTTAGATGCCAAATAGTGTCACATATACCCAATCAATGACCCATTCCTAATATACCAGCTCATAATTGTAGAGTAACCGATCAAAGAAAATTGCAGAGTATCTGCATATTTGATTAGTTGGATAATGGCTCATGGACATTTAAAGACCAAAATGGCGTGTAAATGATCTTATATCATTCAATTTGAATTTTGATCTCACACCATTGACATGTGGTTTTCTATTATGCCACATGGCACATATGTGATCAATGTAAATTGTCCAAGTGGACATCCATCATTGCAACATATCTTATTCCAAGAATCATCACTATAAGTTGATGTGAACCATTCGATTGGTGCATTTTAATATCAGCCATTCAAACTAAGAACAAACCTTAATATTCAAGTACACAAATTGGATGGTTCAAATCTCAAAAATTGTGAATTTTGGACTCATTTTCCTTCAACGCATGATCTCTCACTTTGACGGTATAAATTACCCATATCTTAAACCGTTAAAACACCGTTTTGGCATTTAAATGACGGTCACGAATATGAATGTTTACTTTAATTCGAAGGAATCCATGCCATGTTAACCATTTTGTCAGTACATATGACCTTCATCGGATCATTACCCTGTCTTCTTTGTAATCATTATTATATGGACAATGGTATGGGGAGGAGAAATTTTATGCTTGACAAAGTACAAGTGGCTGATGTGGTACAATACAATTGGCTGCAAGTGCGGTGGGACTCAATTAATACAGATTGGTGCAGCCAGTCACATCGCGCCACATCAGTCACCTATACCTTGTCCTCAACAAATCTGTCTTCTGCTTATAATTTTTTTTGTTATATCCACAAGTGTAGGGGTTGGCACAGTTGGTAGGGGACTTTGGTTTGTTATCAATAGGTTATGGGATCGAGTGTGAGTGTCTCTCTTCTGTGATAATACGATGCTCCGTAGGGTGTGTAAATTATGAAATACTCGTTACATGGTGGGGGCAAGGGCATCCCTTCGGAGTTAGTCCAAGCATAAGCTTGGGATTACCTAAGTTATCCGAAAAAAAAAAAAAAAAAAATATTTGGTGCAATGCCCACAGTATTATAGTTGATCATTTCCCTGGAGTTTGAAGAAGGGTCTCTTTCCAAAAAGAGTTCTGATCACCCATCCATAACATGCATGCATATATATATATATATATATATATATATATATACACACTGAAATAGATGAATCATATATCACAAAATCAAAAGGTTTACCTATGTCATGTATTGTCGGTACGTATCGGTTTTTTTTGTAAATCAATACCGACCTGTATAGGTTTTATACATGTGGCACTATTTTTTTTTTTTCCGTGTTGGAATTCATGGAGCCATTATATAGATCAAATTTATGCTTAAGATTTCTACAAAAACAACAGCTAAAATGGGTAATATAGATTTGGTCCATCTCGTCATAACCGTCCATATTTTTGGCACTTTAAAGTGACTGACATGGTGAAATATTTTTTGGAGAGGCCGATCTCTGTAGCTGAAAGCGATAGATCGCGGGTTTGAGTTCGCGAATTAACCCTTCCAAAATGGTGGTAAAGTTGCCTGCCGTTTATCTTTCTGTTGGTGGCCAGGTTGGTCGCACTATCGCTGAAAGCAATAGTCTTATGTATAGTCACAAAATTCGTCGAATTTAAAATAAAATAAAAAATTGAAAATAATTTCAGAATTTAAGGTCCCCCGAATTAATCTCAAATTTGCCTGATTACAAGTAATTCTCAAATTTTTAAATATTTTTTATAGTTTTAATTCAATTTAGTTTTATTTTTAAATTTCTCTCACCGATTTTTCCTCCGAATATTTTCCCGAACTTCTCGAAATTTTTCGAATTTTAACCTCGTTGAATTATTGCTGAACCCCGATTTGATGACTATGGTCTTGTGCATTGAGTACGGCCTTTTTTATATGGTGCATTAATTTTTGAAAAATTTACAAAAAGGGTCAATACTTATTTGGTATTTATGGCACATGATCTGATCTATCAATAATTTGTTGGATCTGAATGGATCTATCGATCCGACCATTCAAAAATATGTCATAGGATCTAGGCGCATGGTCAATCAAAAATAATAAATTAACAGTTCATAAATTAAAGTATATGTGTGCACCTTGAGTGTGAGCCATTAAAGTTTAGTTGTCGATCTTCAACGATCTCTTTGCTGTCAATACCTCCTAGCACAATGAGGATGCTTTTACTAATAGGGAAGGTTGAAGTGTGCCGAGCAATTGTTGGGACCAAGCACCCCTTAAATTTATAGCCAAATAGTCATTTCCCATTAAGGACTTGAATTACTAATTATATTATGATTAGAAATCACAATCATATCACAACTAAAAGACTTAATCATTAATTGCTTATTTTCTTCAAATTCACTGAATTAGCAACTACACATCTCAAGATTGATCTTACATCATTCATCGATCAACCGATTGACCATAGTGAAGGCCACCAAAAATAAAAACTTTCAACAGTCTTTCACTTGGCCACACTATGTCAATAAACTCCAATTACCAAATATTAGTTAACTTTCTTTAAATGATAAGTCCTAATCAATCTCAAACAAAGTTTTTATAATCAGTTCAGTCCAGTAAGAATTTCAACAAATAATCAATGTAGTCAATGCATAATGTCATCAATACATGACCATTCATTAGTTATCGTATTAGAATTCATCACCGACATAGATTCTAACTAGTATGATTTCACATAGATTGTAAGTTTACAAACTGAATGATGATTACATATAAACTCAATCTATTATTGGTCCTACTTTATTGCCATCTATTGGCACCATATATTCTAAAATTTTATTTGCATAAAAATAAAAAATAAAATAAATAATCTTTATTTCAAAATCAATTTAAATAAATATATTCACTTTTATACATCTACTCTTAAAAGCTATTAAAACTATCATTTAATCCCATGCGCACAATATGCTCAGAAAAGAGCTTGGGAGGTGAGCCTTTAGTAAGAGAGTCAGCCAACATGAGTGTCATATTGATCTTTTCGATGGATACAATTTGATTCTGAACTTTCTCCCTTACAACAAGATATTTGATATTAATATATTTGGAACCTCCACTAGTCTTATTGTTATTAGAGATTGCTATCGCAGCGGAATTGTCACATAAGATTCTCAGTAGCCTTGAAATACTATCAACAACTCGAAGCTCTGAAATAAAATTCCTCAATCATTCGCCTTACATGTTGCCTCAAAACATGCAACAAACTCTGCTTCCATAGTAGACGAAGTAATCAGCATTTGCTTAATGCTCTTCCAAGATATAGGTCCACCTGCAAGCATAAATATATAACCCGTTATGGACCTACGAGTGCCTTGACACTCAGCATAGTCGGCATCTGAATAACCAATAACTTCAAGGTTATTCGACCTTTTGTACGTGAGCATGCATCATTTTCTCTCTTGTAAATAGAGAAAAATATTTTTGACTACTTTCCAATGGTCCAAACCATGATTATATTGATACCTATCAAACATGTCAACTATATACGCTATGTCTGGATGAGTACAGACTTGTGCATACATGAGACTCCCAACTGCCGATGCATAGGAAATTGTCTCCATCTGCTTTCTCTTTAAATCGATCCTGAGACTTTGAAGTAGACTAAATTTATTACCCTTAATCACAAAAATAATAATAGCGGAGTAATACCACGAGCTCTCAATTCCTATCACATAAGAAGCTTCACCAAGATCTTTCATACCAAAACTCTTTGATAAAAAGTTCTTTGTCTCATATAACATGCTCAAACTACTATTCGCAAATAATATATCATCAACATATAAAACAAGAATGATAAATTTGCTCTCACTGATTTTAAGATATATCCATTGATCCATAGTATTTTCTTTAAAATCAAAGTTTGAAATGACATCGTAAAATTTTAAGTACCATTGTCGAGATGTCTGCTTTAAATCATATATAGACCTTTTGAGTCTATAAACTAAATGACTCTCCCTCTCAACTTGAAAACCTTCAAGTTGTATCATAAAGACATCTTCATGTAAGTCACCATTCAGAAAAGCAGTTTTTACATCAATTTGATATAAGTTTAAGTCAAAATGAGCTACTAATGTCATGACTATCCGAAAGGATTCCTTTCTAGAGACAGGAAAAAATATATCTTTATAGTCTATTCCCTCATTTTGAGTGAACCCTTTCGCAACTAAGCTGGTCTTGTATCTTTCTGTATTACCTTTAGAGCTTTGCTTAGTTTTATATACCCATTTACAGCCTACAGACTTAACTCTTTCAGATAACTCATAAAGATCCCAGACCGAGTTATATTTCATTGATTCCAACTCATCTTTTATAGCTTCTAGCCATTGAATGGATTTGTTGCTCTTCATAGCTTGGCTAAAGGAAACAGGATTTGATTCCTTTCTAAAATCATACACACTCTCATTGAGGTAGACGATATAGTCATCAGAAATGACTGGCTTCTTTGCTCTCTTTGATCTACGCAATGATTGATCATTGGCGGTCGCCATGGGAGCAAGAGCCTTTTCAATGTATGGTGTTTCAATAGGTATAGCCACATGTGCATCAACACTTATTTGAATAACTGGTGTTGGAACCACTTTTTCTTGGATAAAAGAATAAGAATTATAACCCAAAAATCCTCAAAAGTGATTTTCCTAGGCTCAACACTCCCACTGTTCTCACAGTCCTCAAAGAATTTCACATATCTAGTCTCAACAATCTGAATACTATGAGTAGGACAATAAAATCTATAGCCTTTTGAACTATCAAGGTAACCAATGAAATGACAACTTATAGTTTTAGGATCTAATTTTTTTAATTGTGGATTATACACTTGTGCTTCAGCTAAACAATCATAAATGTGTAAATGTCGTAAAGTCAGTTTTCTTCCTACCTATAGCTCATAAGGAGTTTTGGGAACAGCCTTACTAAGAACCTGATTCAAGATATGCACCGCTATTTTTAAAGCTTCTCCCTAAAAGAACATAGACAACTTAGAGTTGTATAACATGCTTCTCACCATATTTATAAGAGTACAATTTCGTCTCCCAACTATACTATTCTGTTCAGGTATTTCCGACATGGTGTATTGAACAACAATGTCATGTTCTTATAGATACAGGGCGAATGGTCATGGATTGCGACCTATTTCAGAGTATCTACCATAGTACTCTCCGCTTCTATCAAATTTCACAATTTTAATCTTCGAATTGAATTATAACTAAACTTCGACTTTATAGATTTTAAATATATCCAGGACCTTAGATTTCTCATGAATAAGAAATATATAACCAAAACGAGAAAAATTATCAGTAAAAGTAATAAAATACTTTTGACCACCAATAGCAGGAGATGAAAACGGTTCATAAATATCAGTGTGGACTATTTCTAGCAAACTCGTTCCCCTGATAGCCCATTTTTTATTAGTCTTTGTGAGTTTTTCTTTAATGCAATCAACACAAGTATTGAAATAAGAGAAATCGAGCTCATCGATTATATTATTTCTAATTAGCCTCTTCATTCTAGCTTTAGATATAGGACCTAAACGTTTATGCCATAAAATGGAGGAGTTATCGATTGCTTGTTTTCGTTTCTTACTAACTTTATCATCCACATGCACAGAAACTAAATATTAGGTGTAAGATGAATTCAAGTTCAACTGATAAAGATTTCCCATTAATGAGCCACCACCCACAGTATCGAAATCAAATAATAGAATAAAAATATTATGTCTAAATTTAAATTCAAAACCTAATAAATCCAATTTAGAAATTGAGATAAAGTTTCTAGTGATACTTGGAACATAAATAGTATCAAATAAATTCAAAATGAAACCACTATCTAAAATAAGAGGGAGAGTCCCTATGACCTCCACGTCTGCTTTTACTTTATTTTCGAGTTTAATAGTTCGTTTGTCTTTACTTAGCTTCCTGTTGGATTGAAATCCCTGCATTAAATTACTTATGTGAATAGTTGCATCAGAATCTATCCATCAAGTATTGCGTGAAGCATCAACATAAAGTGATTCAAAACACACAAAGACTTTCTTAACTAGCCAATCTCTGTATTTCTAATAATTCTTACAGAAGTGACGCTTGATGTCAGAAGTAGATCCGTTAGCTTCTCCTTATTTGATTTCCGGTGGAGAAGCTTTCACGTTCTTTCCTTTATATGATCAATTTTTTCGCTTGAAATTTTCTTTCGATGGTCCAAGAGCAGCGTAATGAGCACTTTCAGATTTTTCAATCCCAAGTCTTTCTTTTTTTTGGACACAATGAATAATTAGCTCGTTCATCTTCTATTCCTCTTTCTGCGTATTATAATTAATCTTGAACGGGCCAAATTATACCGAAAGAGAAGTCATAATGAAGTGAACAAGATAACCTTTAGAAAAACTCATGTTCATTTCTTTCAATTGAGTCGTCAAGCCACTCATTCTCATAATGTGCTCCCATACACCACTATGACCATATTTTATGGTTCTCATTTTAATAATAAAACTACTGACAAATATGTTAGAAGTCTCCTGAAATTGTTCTTGAATGGCTTGCATGTATTCCTTTGTATTGTGCGAATCAGGAATACCTCTCCGGTTCGTATCAGTAATGGAACTCTTTATGATCATGAGGTTTATACAATTTGATTTATCTCATTTTTTCAAATCCGTATTATTTACTGTCAGATCCTCAGCTGAGACATCAGCAGTGGATATTTTAAATTTATCAGATCGTTTAACATAGTCAAGATCCATGCAGCCTAGAACAATTGTAACTTGTTCCTTTCATTTGCCATAATTCGAGCCACTCAAAAGTTCAATTCCACCAATCATATTAGTAATAGAAGACATGTTTAATGTTGCACAGTAATTAAGGGGTTTATTATGACCACATACAATTATAGTAATTATCAATTCCACAAGATTATACTTATAGTGTTTGACACAAGTGTTAAATTATGTCAAGGAATAGAATAGGAATTAAAACCAATGTGATTTTATTGAAAAGCAATTTGTATCATTATGACCCTTCGTTGGGTCGAGTCATAACATACTAGCCTCTTTCTTAATCGATATTATTAATTGAGGTACTAATTGCATCGTTATGACTCTCCGTTGAGTCGAATCATAACATGTTAACAGTACCCACACACAAAATAATGAATAGTAAAATATAAACATCACACAACATTAAGTGATTCATCACCGTTTGACAGAAGTAATTCCTCAAGTTGTGATGTCAACGTTTACTACACTTTCACTGAATTTATAGCACCGTCTTTGACAAAAATTAAATCTTACTATGAAAACTACGACACTAGAAAAGATCATCACCGTTGGGCAGAAGAATCATTCGAAGCCATATTTTCTATTTGGATTTGATAATATTTTAAATGATTACAAAAGTGGTTGAATAATAAAATTAAGCCATTTAAGAGATGCAAGTAGTCAAATCTAACTCGTGTTGTGGGTAAGTGTGCTAAAAACTAATAATAATCATGAGTAACAATATGTAAGTATCAGCCTTGGTGCTGGAGCACAACTTCCAATACCTTACCCGAATTAAAGATACTCAAAAATACAATAATTATGAGATTAAAAATTATCAAAATAATATCAGATTATGAAAACATCACAATAGAGAACTTCATTTAAAAAACATACCTAAAAACAGATTCGGAATATTCGAAAAAGTCAAAATCCATATATAATGTTCAAAAATTAGACTTATAGATAATTCATAAATGACTGAAAAAAAATAAGAAATAATATGATTCAAAATTAGACCTAATCGGCTCATGAATCATGGGCCGGGTTATCGACCGGGCTGAGTCACAAAATCGGTTGGATCAGGCATGTGGCCGGGTCGATTCACGAGCTGGGTCAATTATATAAGAAGTATAAGATGGGTCGAGTCTTTGAGCCCATTTAACCCATCGTACATCATAGGGAACTAGGACTAATTTGACCCAAAGAATTACGAGTCCCTGTTATTACATAAAGTCATCTTCTCTGTTATTAATCGGAGACATAAAAGTCTCTTTACATGCATTACTTATATGGCGTCTATCCATTTGGGCTTTTATAAAAATAATATCTAGCCGATATAGGGCTACCTTACATTTAAAGAAACAAGAATCTTCACTTATTAATAAAGAACTTCACTTTGCACAATCGACAAAATCTTTGTACCAAATTTAGCTTTAATCTCCTCTCTTTCGAATCGTGTACAAAGATTCATCCAAACGACTCAATAGTTTCCACACATCATGGATAGTTTATATGAAAGATCCATCTTGAGTGGGAAAATCAAAATTGATTTTAAACTAGAAATCGAACACCAAAATAAAACTCATATACTAATATTTTGACGGATCAAGCATCAATTATGACTTTGATACTAATTGTTGGATTTGAATGGATCTATCGATCAAATCATCTAAAAGTATGCTATAGGATCTAGGCGCATAATCAATCAAAAATAATAAATTAAAATATATGTGCGCATCTTGAGTGTGAGCCATTAAAGGTGGGTTGCCGATCTGCAACGATCTCATCGCTTTCAATACCTCTTAACACAATGTGAATGTTTTTTCTAATAAGGAGGGTTGAAGTGTGTCGAGCAATCGTTGGGACAAAACACCCTTTATATTTATAGCCAAAGAATCATTTTCCATTAAGGACTTGAATTACTAATTATATTGAGATTAAAATCACAATCATACCACAATTAAAAGACTTAACTATTAGTTACTTATTCTCCTTAAATTCACTGAATTAGCAACTACACATCTCAAGATTGATCTTATATCATTCACCAGTCAATGGGTTAACTATAGTAACGGCCACCAAAAATAGAAACTTCCAACATAATTACTTCATAGGGTTAGCACCCTCAAACTTTTTTAAAAACAAATATGCATGTACGTTTTATCTGCCTTTTGTGAACGGGAATTCCCTTTTAAGTAAAAGCATGTATGGTCTCATACGAGATTGATTGATCGATCTCATACGAGACTGCGACCGATCAGTCTTGTATGAGAGCGTGTATGAGATCACGGTCTTAGACAAGACCGATCGATCTCACTTAAAAAAAACTATGCACATGGTTCTAATTAAACAACATTTTTGTCCGTAAAAAATGAATAAAACACATGTATCTTTTTTTAAAAGGTTATGGGTTTTCAATCCTCTCAGACATGGATCAAAATTTCGGTTGATAACTCAAGTTATTGGTTGAAACGTTTTGATTTCGGTCCCCACCGAAATGAAACTTTGAATCGAAATTTTAGTTCAAGTTTTTTAGTTCAGTCATGCTTGAAACTGAAAACGAAACCGCTATTTTGATCCTTGCGCGTAAATAAGTATAAAACTGACCTTGTGCCATAAAACCAAAAGATTTGACCCTCTACAGCACTTTGCGAGGGTGCAATCTTACGATGAGAGTTCCATGGAAATGGCATGTGTGTAAAATCGATGACCCATTCACCAACCTTGGTGACTTGCATTGTACCAAAAAGTTATTTATACTAACGCGTTTACGAGGCTACTAGGCTACAAGTAGGGGTCTAGATTTGGTCAACCAAACCGAAATTTGGTTTTTGGATCGGTTTCTGCAAAACCAAATCCTAACTGAAATATTTTGGTTTCGATTTCAGTTAAATGAACTTTTCAACCCCTCAAACCGAAATCAAACTGATTCGATTTCAGTTTCAGTCGATTCAATTCACGATGGAGTCCTGAAGGCTCCAAAAATCGACTCCGAAAAAAAATCGAGCCTTCTAAATCAACTAGAATTTGACTGAAAATTGACTTTGAACCGAACCAATTCGGCACGGTTCAATTTCGATTTTTGTAACTAAAAATCAAAAATCGGCCAAGTAAGGTGAGAAAATCGAACCAAACCAAAATCAGATATGTTCGGTTTTAGTGGGGGATTAAAAAGTTCAGTTAACCAAAACCGAAACTAAAATGTTTCAGGTAGCGTTTGATTTAGCCAAAAATGGTCCGAAAACCGAAATTTTGATTTACCAAATTTATATGTACACAATTTGCCCTGCTCACTAATGTTGGTCATGGGGTGAGTCACTTTTATAAAATATTAGATGTTTAATATATATATATATATTAATACGGCCGAGAGAGCTTCAAGGGCTGAGAAACACGTAAAACATACACATGCCACAATTGAAAAGCGGCGTGAGGGAGCACAAATGTTGGAGGTCCGTTTGAGATAACTTTGATGTGACTTACTTGTTTGTCTTTATCTTTCTTTTTTTCTGTTTTGGCATCTCATTTTGTTGTTTAGTACAATGTATAAAGAAAAGGTTGCCCACTACACCCACTAAACGACAAGAAATAGTTTATTATAAAATATTATTATTTATTTATAATGTAGGTAAATCTATTTGCACCCACTGAAACTCTAAAAGCGCCCACCAAGCGCTCTCCCAAAGCATACTCACGTCCATGCTACTTGATTGAAAATCATTGATTTTTTCTAATCAGATGATAGAGATCATGTTTCATCCTAATCTTTCACACAATAGATAGATCATGAGATTATAACGCGCATATTGATTAATTTGTAATTTCACATATTAATAATCCCAAAACAATGGTCATAGAATCAGGTTTAATCGTGATGTGATCATATAATTCAAGGGCTTTTGGGGGGAATATGTGACTAACACAGAATAAAAAATTGACCCTTTGATAAGATTACTATGATCTTAAGATCTTTTGTGTGAAAGATCGGGGTGAAAATCGATCTCCATCATCTTATTGGAAGGAATCAATGATATTCAATGAGTCTGAGACATGGGTGCTTTAAGAGAATGCGTGGCACAGATAAAGGTAGGTAGTGGCAAGTGGGTGCTGTTAGAGTTTTGGTGGGTGTAAATAAAGGTAACTTTATAACGCTCCTCTGCCTTTTACTTTTTCAAAGAGTTGGTGTGAGCTGCAGGACCATGTGATACATGGATCACACTTTTGTGAACTTTTATTAGATGCCTAACCCTAACATCATCAACAGTGATCCGCGGGTGACTTCTATTCTGCCAAAATGGTCAAACTTTGGGAGGAGCATCAAGGGTTATTTATGACTATGATTTTTGACTTTTCAATATTTTGGTGCTAAAACATATCCAATATCAAGGTACCCACATCCGTAATACCACTTGTCAAGGATAAAAATTTTGGATTTCTTTCAGTTTCGGACTAGTCTGAAATCGAAATTTTGACTCCCACATAAAAATAACCGATAATATCAAATTTTGGTTTCGCTTCGGTCTGGATTGAAACCGATGCAAAATTATAGGTCGAAATTTTGATCCATGCCACTTATTGAGTCATTTCTTTGGTCCCCCATTTGATTGGTGGAAGATGCCTCCTTTTGTAGATCTTTTGAGATGATCTTGTATATGAAAATGAAAAATATATTGACAAATAATTTGTATAAACAATCGTAGTGATTTGGATTTCAAGACTTGATTTAGGATATAACATGTGAGTGTTAAATAGATTCTCGATGTACTCGTTTTCAAGATACAACAAAGCTCGATTACTTTTTGCATATCAATATGTTTCCATGTAGTATTAAATAGACTATAGTTGAATTCAATATGTTTCCATGAAGTGAGAGCACCCTTCAATTTTGATATAAATATATATATATATAGGGAGCCGGTTAGGTCTTCTAATGGAGGACGGTGACCGTCCTCCAAGATTCTCATGGAACTCCACATGGCATTCAAAACAATGTTTGGGTGTCACGTGGAGCACAAGTGGACGGTATAAATCAATATTTTAAAAAAGAAAATTGAAAAAAACATTTTAAACCCATAAGTCAAAGTTTGACGGGTTTCATTGATCCACATTTCACGGTTCAAAAAACACATGGTAGAGATAGATTTTCAAATTTTTTTTTTTTACAAAGATGATCTAAGCAATGCACCCGAGCTCCACATAGCATCGAAACAATATATTGGCTGCCACGTGGAGCTCCAAGTGGAAGCTTGGAGGACGGTGATCGTCCTCCCATAGAGGACGGAGGCCTTTTCCATATATATGTATATATATACTCATTTGTTTATGAGATTTTAATAATTACAAATTTGGACGGTGCAGATTAGTCCGCCTAATCATCCACTAATTCAATTATATTAATAGCTCTAATGGCTCTATCATGATATATATGATTAATAGCCCACTAATAGTTAGTTTGAGTACTAACCCTTTTGGTCATGGTCAACTCAATTGGCCAATCTCAAGGCTAAGAAAAAAAGGAAAATTAAAGCTCTCGATGATGCACACGTGCTAGTGCACTTCATTGCGCCCATACGTGTGCGTACGTCGAAATAGGTGTCCTTTTTTCTAACTAATGTACGTTGAAATAGGTTAATGGCTCTTGACCGACATTTGAACACCAAAATGATATTTAAATGATCTTACATCATCAAACGTAATGCTTTTGATCTCACACCATTGAAATATATATTTTTATTAGGGAGAGCTCAATCTAAATTGTCTAAGTGGCAAGTCATCATTGGAACGTGTTCTAGCCAAAGAATTATACCCATAAGTGAATGTGAACCATCTGATCGGTGAACTTTAATATCAGCCGTTAAAACTAAGAATAACAACCAGTATTAGAGTCCAAAAATTAGATGATTTAAACCTCCAAAGAAATATGATTTTTGGGCTCACTGCCCTTCTACAACATAATCTTGTTGTTTAAATGACGGTTAGGAGAGCCAGTCCTTTAAATTATTTGAAATATAAAGCTATTTAATAAATAATTTTATTTAAAAAAAAAACATCATAACCACCTCTAAGATTAGCTTAGGAGGCTAATTATTTGCATTTGGTCACTTGTAAATTGAAAGGAATTGAAATATCAAAATGATTGCTACAATTTAAAATGATCAAATATTATATTATATTAATCTTTGTTTACTAAATAATATTATAGTGTATATTAATATAGGGAGCCATTACTTGCACTCGGAAATTTGGCCCTTGCACCGAGTTTAAAACAAAGACCTATTAGTTTGGCGACCTCTGCTATATGGAAACACAATTTAACCCGTTTGATTTGGAGCCCGTCATGTAAAGATATTAAGTGCAAAAGATTAACATGAAATATAATTTTCATCATGTGATTAAATATAGTTAAAGACTATTATTTGATTCAACAGTTGATAACAATAGATCATATGATAAATATTGTGTTTTGCTCCAATCTTATCCACTAAGGACCTATAGATCATGAACTTTAATTCAGACGACCCAGATTGCATTTTAACTTCGCGGGCAAGGGCCACGTTTCCGAGTGCCATTAATATACTATATATTAAATTTGACCCAAAGATTGTTACATTTCATGGTCAATGTGCCGATATTATGGCACCAAAAATGTTTTGATCATACGGTTAGAAACCTAATAAGCATGAATTAAGTGCAAGTGATGAACCAGTAAGATTAAGTGCATGTTATTCAACCAGCTGGTTTATGAATTTGGAAGTTGTGGAACCGTCTGATCGATTTGTTGATCTTTTTACAATGCTCAAAATTTTAGATGGCAGGTGGGTAGAGATGGAAGAAGGGCTGTCAATGGGCGGGTTGGCCTGACTCGACCCGCCAGGCCCAGCTTCTAATGGGAGCTTACCTTAGGCCTAATATTAGGGATTTCAATGAGTCAGGTCGGGTCAAAATTTTGGCTGCCCATTGCGAAAATGGCATATGCCCAACCCAACCCGATTGTACACCTAACCAAGGTGTCAAATTCGGTATCGGTAGCGGGTATCGGTCCATCTTGGACCGGTACGTATTGGTCTCACCGAGACGGTATCGGCGAGTATATTTCATTTCTTTGAAGAAAGTAAAAAACATATAATTTTTTTTTCTATCAGTTAGTATCAGCCGATACCGAGAATTCGAGACAATATCGGGCCGACATGACCAGTATAGGTCCGTCTGAGGCAGTATCGGGTGGTATTTGCAGGTTCTGGAAAACAGATTCGTATTGGTATCAGCTGATACTTGATACCATGCACTTTCTCCTCGCGGACATCATTAGATAATCATGTAGAATCCCATGAGCCTAACTCAGCCTCACAAAACCGGCTTGTAAGGTGAGGATTGCCCGGGTTATATATAGCCAAAGGCTTCCAGCCCACAGGCGATGTGGGACTATCATTCATGCCTCCTCACGTGTAACGTGTCTCTCTACATCCCTGTGGTACCTGCTCTGATACCATGTAGAATTCCTTAGGTCTAACTCGACCTCACAAAACCGACTTGTAAGGTGAGGATTGCCCAAGATCGGCGAGTATATTTCATTTCTTTGAAGAAAGTAAAAAACATATAATTTTTTTTTCTATCAGTTAGTATCAGCCGATACCGAGAATTCGAGACAATATCGGCCGATACAGACCCGTATAGGTCTGATACAGGGCAGTATCGGGGTGGTATCGGTACCAGTTTACGGAAAAACAGATTCGTATTGGTATCAGCTGATACTTGATACCATGCACTTTCTCCTCGCGGACATCATTAGATAATCATGTAGAATCCCATGAGCCTAACTCAGCCTCACAAAACCGGCTTGTAAGGTGAGGATTGCCCAGGTTATATATAGCCAAAGGCTTCCAGCCCACAGGCGATGTGGGACTATCATTCATGCCTCCTCACGTGTAACGTGTCTCTCTACATCCCTGTGGTACCTGCTCTGATACCATGTAGAATTCCTTAGGTCTAACTCGACCTCACAAAACCGACTTGTAAGGTGAGGATTGCCCAAGATTAGATATAGCCGAAGGCTTCCAGCCCGTGCGATGTCGGGCTATCATTCAAATCAACCTTATGAAAAGGATTTTAGCCATGGAATCCCACCAAACCTGACATTCTTAGATTTGCATGGGCCTCAAACAGTAGAAGTCAACTTTCTTCATGATGCATGGCTAAAAGGCTCTTCATAAGCTCCATGATCTTAAAAAACAAAGGAATATCAGAGCTTTTGGTACTAACAAAGGGAAGTAAAACTAATTATTTTAGTGATAAAATAATTTGCATAATAGGATTAATGGAATATGATTAACATTTAAACACCATTTTTGAGTTTGAAATCATCTTAAATCATTGAAGGCTTAAGATGTGACACAGTTTTAAATCATCTTACATCATTAAAAGTATATGATCTGATGTGATACAATACTTAAAAACACTATTAAATATGCAAAACAAAATGGTGTTTAAATGTAGGTAAAGGATCTACAAGGCCTTTGTTTAGGGAACAATAAAAACTAGGGATGTGAGATATCAAAGAAATGAGGAAAAGAAGAACAAGAAGAAGCAAACTACAACATAGAAATTAACTGGTTCCCCTGATATAAGTAAGGGGACAAACCTGAAAAATGAGAGGAACAACCGAGGTATCAGTATCGGTATCGAGTATCAGTCCATCTTGGACCAATATGTGTCCGCCGATATGGATACGACATCACCCATACCAACTTGTTTTTTTTTTCAAAAGACAAAAATAAAAAAATAAAAAATTGAATTTATATCAGTCAGTTTCGACCAATTCTGAGACTGTATCGATCGATATTTACCTGTATCAGCCCGATATTGATACTGTACCAATATAACCCCAATACTGTATCAGGGTGGTATCGGTATCGGTTCTCGAGGATACCATTCCATCAATCCATATCGGTATCGGTCGAGTTTTGAACCGTGGGAATAACTCTCTTCGTTTTCTACAAAATCACTCAATTTAACAACCTCGTTCTCTCCCTTTCTTTAAACTTTTGTATATGGAGCTCTTGCTCTCACAACCATCGTAGGAGCCTAATATGATTCCGAAGTCTTCGGCATTGGAAATATACATATTATGCACGACCCAAATCGTTCGAAACTCTACAAAGTATAAGGTTCATAATTTTTTTTAATAATAACACCAAATTTTTTTTCTCATCCTAACTCCTACGGAGGGGGTGGAAACCCCACCCCTGAAGTTTGTAGGAGGGCTTTGATGTACTCCACTTGATCAAACTCAATAACCCACAACTTCGAAGGCCTCCCTAAGCACAACAATAATCCAAGATACTGTGTGTTTTAACTTTTAATGATGACTATGCAAATACTAAATCCTACCCTTGTTGAGATTCAAGGGTAGTATATTTATTATTTCAAATAAAAGCCCAAAGTATTATTATAATACACATTTGGTGTATGCTTGAATCACCCTTTTATTCATTAGGAGTGTTTTGATTCTGTTTACCCCAAAATCAAGACAATAAGAGTTTATTACTTGTTTCCTAACTTTTCTCATGACATCTTTCATGTCATTTAATATGGACCAAACCAATATTCCAATAGCCCCTAGTATAGAAAGTTAATCCCTTCTTATTTTGAAGTCGTAACATACCACCACGCTCTGAAGCCAAAGTCCGGAATGGCCCACTCTATGGCAGTTTTCACCGTGTAAATTGTTTTGGCAGCTCTCACTCTATTGCGCCTTTTACTCTAGTAACCTTTTTAAGCCTGAAGCAGCTCTTTCCTCAGGTCATCCCTTTCAGAGGTTAGACCTACGATGTGGATGCCTCTGATACCAATTGATGGGGTCCCTTACGATCGCAAAAACTTTCAAACTCTTCAAAAGCAGATAATAGGAGAGAGAGAGAGAGAGAGAGAGAGAGAGAGTTATTTAGTTATTTGAGGTGGCTGGTCCTCCTTGGTGCTTGATTTCAGATGGGTATTCTCCTAACTTAATAACTTTTGTGCACTATAGAAATGTAAACTAAATTAATACTAACTAAAGCTAATCTACTAGCATGTTAATGGCACAGAAGGTAAGAATAAATAACAGAAGTGTTAGTAAATGTTTCTATTGCTAAAATAGGTGAGGAGGAGAGAAGCATTCCATGTAAAGCATGGACATCGTAACTGAGTGTATTACAAAGAAGGGTCATATCGTTTCACCCTCCTTGAAATCAACCTTGTCCTCAAGGTTGAAATTTTGAAAATCAGAGAACATTCCACCAGATCCTCGCACTCCAGTGGTCCCACTCGTACACGTTTCACATTGATGATCTGTGTGTCCTCCTTTTTCTTTGGCACATGTCTCTTACTCTTTAGATAAGTCCTTCTACGTGATTCACTAAAAAAGTCGACATTGCTCGGTAGAATGGTGTAGCTGATGCCTTTATGTCAAATTGCTTCATTCAGGTTCTCATATGAGTTTTCCAACAAGCATACCACATTTTCCCCTAGATGAGACAATGGTTCTTCTTTATCACCCATATCTTTTACACCAAATATCTTTAGATCAGATGATACGCATGTTAATTTCACATGGCACACATCCCAAAAGGGACCAGAGTACCACATCACCTAGCCCTCGTGCCGCATAGCTAATACTAACTCATTTTCTCTGTGGGCCATAACTTGCCTCTCCTTGTAAGAAAATCCTAGCTCCGCCGCTGCTTTTTGCCAAGCAAAATGATGGCAAGCATGGGTTAAAATACCGGTTTTCCAGTATGTATCGTCCAGCTCCAAAACCGATACCTATCGGTATCAAATGATGCATCCCGGTATCGGATGATACATACCTGTTCCAGACGATGCTTTAAATGTATCGTCCGGTACATTACCAAAACATATGTAGCGTATATGATACATTCAAAATATCGTACCGGTGACCTCAGATACCGGTACATATCATCCGATTTGTACCGGTATCAGACGAGATTTTGAACCATGAGGCAAGTACCAAACTTTATTATTTACTAGTTTTTGGTAGGCCAAGCTGGAGACAGACACATATTATTTCAATACACAGCTTCTACAGGGCTTATCCCCCCAAAATAACACATTTACTTATGGACAGCGTAACATAGATATGCCAAGCACAAATCTTATGAAGACATTAATTTCTTAAAGTAAACATGAATCAGACGATTCTTACCAGCCGCGAACCTGCAATTTCTACTCCATCAAGTTGATGATATCTCCAAAGAGAAGATCGCTCAAGAAGCCTTCATAGAGCTTTATGTTTTTGAATTTTGACACAGTTTTGTTGTAGAGATCTTGTGAAGCTAACGGATCTGTAACATTATCAACCAATTCCATGGAGAACCAAAAAGGGGAATGTGACCACTTTCATGTTTCACATCAGGTAAGAGGAGATTCGGAGGATCTTGTATCCTGTTCGGACTTCGACAGTTGATACTTCAATTGCAAGATCGTTGCTCTGATACCAAAAGCACCTAGGCACTAATGGAGTGGAAAGTTAAGTCCTTATCATTTTGCAGTCTTAAAATCGTTAGAGTAGAAAAGTATGAATCTTAGAACCTCACTTCCACTTTAGCAACTTCCAAATATTTGCACATAAATCATCCTGTAGTTGTCCTTAATAGGGTGTCAATGGGCCGGCGTGCTCGTCCGCCTTTTAAGCCTGGCCAATTACATGTTGGCTCGGGTATATCTAACATGCCCATGGACCAAACCCGAACTGATCCTCTGGCCCAGAAGCAGTTCGAACCCAAATTCAAACCAAGCAAACTATGTAACTTGGTGTGGAATGAGAAAAATATTAAAGTTTTTAGGTGACAAAGATGTAACTGAAGAGGCTTTAATAAGGAAAGTTATGAACAGCATAGTCACAAAAATCGCCGAATTTTTGAAAAAATCACAAATTTAAGGTCCCCCAAATTAATCCCAATTATTCGCGAATATTTTGAAAATTCTCCTGATCACAAAAATTCACGAATTATTCCTGAATAATTCCCAAAATTTTCAAAAATTGTGACAAACTAATTTTTTATTTTAAAATTTTTCTCACCGATTTTTCCTCTGAATATTTCCCCGAACTTCACGGATTTGCCGGATAAATTCGAATTTTAACCTCGCCGAACTATTGCCGAACCCCGATTTGGTGACTATGATGAACAAAATTAGCAGTTGGGAAACTGCACTCCTCCATTAATATTAAAATTAAAATATCCATAGTTTAGTATTATTGATGGTGTAAGATTTGTTTATAGAAGCTGCTCCATACTCATGTTTATCATTGTTCTCACTTGACAAGAGAAATGGTGTATTGGCAAATCTAGCCCCATTCCATGGCCTGAATGACAATTTTGAAAATTCCAACACACACACACACACACATACATACATACATACATACATATATATATACATATATATATATATATAGAGAGAGAGAGAGTGTGTGTGTGATGACTCAGACCCACATGCCACAATATTGTAATACTCCAACATCGGATAGGGAAAAGTCCTGACCCTGGGCTATATGTGATTGTGGACACTACATGTCATGACGCGTTTTGGGTGGGGACGGCGAAACGTAATTCCCATGCCAGAAACAAAATCGGGGCGGGGACCTAAGCCCAGAACCGGACAATATTGTGGCATGTAGGTCTGGGTCGTCACAGAGAGAGAGAGAGAGAGAGAGAGAGAGAGAGAGAGAGACGGTAGGGAAATCGTAGAGAGCTAATTGAGAAACCTACTTGATGAAAAGATGAAAAGTAGAGATAATGTATGTTATGAAACCTAACTCAAAAGATTTCATATTATACAAATGATTTTCAAGGATCCCAGCCTTTTCATTTATAATTTATTAAACTTAACGCAGTTTTTCCTAAAATGACTACTCATTTTATTGTGTTCAAATTATGTGCTTTGATGCTATTAGGTAGTATTTTTTTCTCAGACATGTCTAGAAGTAACGTGTCATGTTGAGGAGTGTCCAAGTGCTACCAAGTGTCAGCACGGCAAAAATTCCCAAAGTAGAGGTGTCTAGGTAACACTGCCTGCAGTTGTATCCATTAAAAGGCCCTACAACTTATCAACATAAGAGTACACAACTCATCTGAACACCACCATTCATGGAGTTTTCAGATTAAGAGAAATTCAACCAGCCAGTAAGTTTTAAACAAAGACTCGAATCTCCCGACCGTCATTTAAACTCTGGGTGATCTGTACCATCAAAGTCAGATGATAGATTGAAGTGCAACATGGCCAAAAATGGTGCTTTAGGGAGATTTAAATTTTAAACCATCCGATTTGTTGACTATAATATCAACCATTGTTTTTAGTTTTAATGGCTGATATTAAAATTCATCAATTGGATGGTTCACATCCACTTGTAGGCATGTTTCCTTGGGCTGAAATATGTTCCAATAAGAGATTGCCTACTTGGACAATTTAGATTGATCATAGATGTGCGCCACATGGCATAATAATATACCACACTTCAATGGTGTGACATAAAAAGTATAAATTTAATGGTGTAAGATCATTTAATCACCATTTTGGTGTTTAACTGTCAGTCAGGAGCCATTATCCCTTTAAACAAACATGACATAGTAACACGTGATTAGTAAGTTTTGGTCACGACTACAAGACCTAAGTAATACTTCTTTATGTTATTTGGCACAAATGATTAAATATCAAACAACATATCTTAACAACAATCAATAGGTCAAAACAATGGTAAATTCGTACAAATTGTTACAGGCATTTACAATCTCATGGAAAATATTTTTGGGATCGCAATATAAACAAAAGAGTAAGAACAATATTTACAAGTACTTAACATTTGATCACAAGGGATTCTTTCGTAGGCCTTCTCCAATATCGTATGCTTCTTGCAGCAGTTTCACCACCTGCATCATTAAAAAAACTTGCATCCCCATGTCAATGATTAATTTGAGTTTTCTTGCATTTTACGAGTGGGGAATAGATCCCTCCCTCCGGACAAACGGGCGTAGAAACGACTGAACCAAGCATGTTTCTATCAGCCAAGAAAGCAAAAGATAGGGGCACTCCTGGGATTGAGATCACTTTACCGACAGATCCATGGGTGGAAATTGATGGTCTCCATCACATAAACAAATCCCCTCATTTATTAGTTTTAACAGTGGCATTGGCCCAGATACTTGAATCAGAAAATCCATCGATAGCTATATATCGATATTGAAGGAATTGGGAATAAGTAATGAGAAAATTCAGCAGCAGGAGAGGCTTTAGAACTCGCTCTATAGAATGAATAAGGAGAAGAACAATGGTCCTTCAATCTGACTCAGGTAAGCCATCAATTAGAGCATAGCGACCAAGTATAGGTACAAGAATAAAACGGCTCTGGAAATATATGGAAAAAAAGGTTAAATTTCGGCAATCTCAGAAAAGAAAAAAAGGGAAATTTGAAAATTTTGAAAAATATAAAAATTATAAAAAAAATAAAAAACGTGTATGTTGTGACCAAACACGGGTTTTAAATGGGAAAAAGGTGTTTTTCAAAAAAAAGGGTTTAAAACATTTTTTTTGGAATAAACGGGATTCTTTTGAAAAAAAACATTTTTTCGCAATTTTTTCGTTTTTGTTAAAAAAGCGCATTTTTTGTCAATATGCATCAGAGTGGTTAGGTTAGGTTAGTGTTTCATCCCTGCTGAAGAAGGTGATAGGTCTGAATGAGCAACAGGGCATAGCTCTGGGGAGGAATACTTGCTCGCTCAATCAACAGGATCAAAAGCCCCTATGCATTGCTTGATAGTAATGATTCATAGACCGATAAGAACCCTCACTGAAGCCATTTCCCAACCAAAAGGACTGTGCATGGTACTAGAAAGGGAGTGTGGGGTCTACTTTACCAGTAGTCATTGCAAGAGCACTCTCCATCTACAAAATGGTGAAACCGAATTCCATCCCTGAGAAAAATTTCACGGCCCCTCACTTTTGACATGTATTTGGCCGCTATGTGGCAGTCATTACACACCCTAGTGTTCTTGATCACCCTTATGGGCATACCCATCTCCGTATTGAGGAGTCCATAAGTAATTGCCAACTTCTCGGTGTGACTTAGCAAAATTTTTTCCTTCTCTTCTTCTGTGAAATTTTGAACTACACAATTCGTGTCGGGGACATATCCTAATTCCCTCATGTCAGAAACCATTTGATACAACTCAAAGTAAATTTCTCCTATATCAGGATGTGGTTTCCCTTCAACAGAGAAAACATGGACCATCTGATCAACCTGTATCCAGCTCCATCCAGGTCTGTTTTTCACACCTACAGCATTCATCAAATCTCTCAGATCTTCGACATCTTCCCATCGGTTTTCTATGGCATATAAATTCATCATCAACAAATAATTCCCGGAATTATAAGGCTCTAACTTGAACAGATGTTTCACCGCAATTTCGGCAAGTTCCAAGTTTTTATGAATTCTACATGCTCCTAGAAGAGCACCCCACACACTAGCATCTGGATCTAACGGCATGGCCTGTATAAAATCCCATGCCTCATCAAGGTACCCACTTCGCCCGAGAAGATCAACCATGCAAGCATAATGCTCCAGCGATGGAATTAGACTATAATCAGTTCTCATGCTGTCAAAATATTTCCACCCTTCATTAATTAAACCCGAATGTCTGCAACCGGAGAGCAAAGCGGTGAAGGTTATACCATCCGGCCGAATACCCAATTCACACATTTCATCAAAAAGTGAAATTGCCTCTCTGCCCAGGCCATGGACGGAAAAACCCATCATCATGGCGTTCCAAGAGACTAAATTTTTGTTACGGGTCTTTGTAAAAACACAATGGGCACTTTTTAAACTACCCGATTTACAATACATGTCCACAAGTGCCGTAGCAACAAATACGTCTTCATTAAAACCACACCTGATTGCATAGCAGTGTAATTCCGCACCCTTATTTAGCGAAGCGAGGCCGGCACATGCTCTAAGCAAGCTAGCTATTGTAGCTGAGTTAGGGTCAATTCCTGCCTGTTGCATTTGGATGAAAAAATCGAGGGAGTCGTCAAAATTTTCGTTCTGAGAAGAACCCGAGATAAGAGATGTCCATGAAACTACATTTGTATTCAATCCCAAAGTTTTAAGTTGACGGATCAATAACAGAGCTTTCTTGCCAAATCCCCACATTGAGTATCCAGAAATTAAACCATTCCATGTAACTAAATCAGGTTCTATCCCTTCCTTCTCCATCTGATTCAATAGCTCCAAAGCTTTTTCAAAAGACCCATTATATGCATACCCTGAAACCAATGAATTCCACGCATAAATGTTTCGGTTATTCATATTATCGAAGACTTTTTGAGCATCTGTTAAACAATTGTTCTTTACATACATATCTACCAATGAAGTGCCGACATATATGTCTGAGTTAAGGCCTTTTCTCGTCACGTATCCATGGATTTCCTTCCCCAATTTAAGTAAATTTGATTCAGTAATCGCTTGAAGAATACTTGTAATGGTGCTTGAATTCGGGTTAAAGCCGGCAATTTGCATTCTCTGCAAAACTTTCAAGACCCCCTTGTTTGACCCGTGAAGGGAATAGCCCGATATAAGGCTATTCCAAGTTACCAAGTCCGGTTTCATCTCGGACAAACCCATTTCCTTGAAGAGATTCCATGCCTCATCGAGAAAACCATTAAGTGCATAACCCGAAATCATTGAATTCCAAGAGACCAAACTACGATTTACCATCGATTTGAACACCTTTTTCGCTGGATCCAATTTAGAATTTTTATTGTACAAGCTAATTAGTGAATTATTTATTAACAAATCTGAGTGCAACACGGATCGGATCACGTACCCATGAATTTGTTTGCCCTCTTCCAGAGCTTTTACTCTCCCGCACGCTTGCAAAGCTTTGGTGATTGTAAATGTGTCAGCCTTTGTGAACGAAAATTGCATTTCATGGAACAGTGAGAGGACTTTTAACCACATCCCTCTTTCGGCATACACCATTATCATCTCCTTCCACAAAGGAGTGTTTCTAATAGGCATCTCATCGAACACTTGGTCTGCACAGTCAAAACTCACACAGTTCGCATAGAAATTTATCAGAGAACACTTCAAATGCACATCTGAATCAAAACCCAACTTAATCAGAGCAGCATGGATCTCCATACCCAACCATAAATCCATTAAATCCACAGAGATTCTAACAAAGACAGATAAAATTTCACCACTAGTTATTCTTCCTTTTCTATGCAATTCCACAAAAATCTCAACCAATTCGCGCGAGTTTCCATTGAACTCTTCCACCAAAGAACTAAATGAGAGAGAATTTTGATGAAAACCAATGAAGAAAACCATCGAAGCCGATCGGGTATCTCCGAATTTTGTGTACATGCTGATCAATTTGTTAGGCCATGAGCCCAAATTGGACCCATTTGATGTTTTCACAATCTGGGTATGGATCTGTTTGACTGAATCTAGAGAATGTAGCTTGTTGGGATCATAGAAAATTGATGAATAAGATGAGAATCCAGTGAAATTAGAAGAGCAGGAAGGTGGTGTTTCATTGGAAGTTTGGGAAACTCCAAGAACATAAAATTTGCAATTGGCTTTCTTTCTCTCTTTGCTGATTGGATTTGGTGGGAAAAAAGGGTTGAACTGAAATGGGGTGGTTTTCTCCATTTGAATTCAGGACCCGTAAGTGGTTTGGTGTGTGATATGGCCGTTAAAAGGGAAGAAGCTGAGAGTAATCAGAAGAAGCTGAGGGCAATCATTTTTAACCGTTGGGACTTTGTGAGTGGATAAGGCATCTTCCTTTAAAATCTTGTGGCATGTAGATCTAAATGGGCCGGGACGGGTTCGGCGTGGGCCTCAAACGGGCCAGTTATATATAGGCTTCTCGAAGCAAGCCCATACCTGGATCAATTATTAATCCGGCCATGCCGGGCCATCCATTTATCTTAGCACATACTCGGCCCATGGAAGGTTGGGCCGAGTTAAGCCTTGGGCCACACGACAGTTTCTATATAAATAGCTCAATTGGTGGAGTCAGGTCGGGCTTAGATGGGCCAATTTTAAATCGGGCTCTTAGAACTAGCTCATACCCGACCCGGTATACTAACCGGGTTACTTTGGGGTAGCCCATTTATGCATTAGGGCTACCTACCAAAGCCCATTCCTGACCCATTGTGGCCGGTCTGGGCTCAAGCCTGGCCCATTGAGGCGCCTAATTATATATATTTTTTGATGAGTTGTTATTAGGCCAATGAGCCTAACGATAGTGCTCATCTCATCTTTGCCATATAGGCATGGCATTCGTGTATATCAATCCAGACTGTCCACTTGGAAGGCCACCGAGTGGATTAGCTATGAAAAAAAATGAAAGAAAAGTTGACCGATCCCCGTAGTTTGAAAAAGGGACACTGACCGAAGAGGCATTAGCCTCATTGGTACGCTCCCTCCTATTTGAGAGAGTAATTGTGGGTTTGATACTCGTCCTCCACCCTCTTTTTTACCCTTATCTTTACAAGGTGTAAGTTGGGTTCTGTTAATTAACCCTCACCACTGTAGTTCGTGTTTTCTCATGCTGCTCAACAACTATTATATGTGTATGCATGCATGCTCCTTAGTTCTTAAGGTTCTCTTGGTTGAGTGGCCGTATCCAAAAAAAAACAAAAAAAAAACCCGATAAAACTTTTAAATACCACAATAGTATTTAAAATTTAAATAATCTTATAACATTAAAATTAGACTTTTTATCTCATACCACTAAAATGTGATTATTATTATGCCATATGGGTACATCTTTAATCAATCTAAATTGTGACCTCAATAAACATTGGACCCGTATGATCGGGTCGGGAATGAGAAATCCGACCTGTGTTTTGAGTCAGGTGGACCGAGAGGTCTTGTTGGGTTTTAGATAATCGACCCGACCCAACCCAACCCAACCCCCATAGATCACCTACAAAACAATGTCAGAAGAATTTATATGTAAAAAGGATAAAATACGGGTTTCTTCACTGGGCTGGGTTGGCTTGAAAGCACCATCGAGTCGGGTCGGGTCGGGTCGGGCATTTGAAACTTCTTCTTTGGCTGGCTTAGTTTTGATCCGACCCAACCCGTTGACAGCCCGACTTCCAACTCAGAAACACCCGAATAAAACTTTCTCCTCCTCTACAAGAAAGAAGAAAGTGGGGAAGAAAACCCTAAAACCAGAGCGAGAAAGAGAGAAGGGCAAACAGGTAATAAGTAGAAGAATGGAAGGGCAAGAAGGTAATCAACAGCCCCACCTGGTGCTGGCACATAAGCTCTTCCTTCTCACGCATCCCGATGTTCAAGACATAGAGAAAGTTCGTCTCAGAGAAGAGGTCTTCTCTTTCGTCAAAGACGATGGTAATTTTTTTTTTCTTTCCCGATTTACCCTTCCATCCATTCCTTGTTTATAAAATTGCCACTCTCTGTATGTAGATATGGCTACTTTGTATGAAACCCTAGCTGCAGATTCAGTGTTGGACATGGATAAGCAGATTTTGGATTCGATGCGTTCGAAGATCGACGAAGAGCTTAAGAAACTCGATGAAAAGTGAGTAGTTTTTTGTTAATATCAATATTTTGATGTCTTTTGGTGTTTGGATTTTGGAATGCTGTTGGTTAAATCTGAAAATGGATTATTTGATTTGGTGATGCTCAGTTTTTTTTAAAGTTATTTTACTCGAATGGATTGTGTTTAGTGTTAGAAACAAAACTGAATCGGAGCCATTCATATGGAGAGTTCCGAATTCGCCTCTTAAGGTTTGCATCCTTACTCGTTTGACTTTAGTGTCACCTTCGTAGGAGCTTTGCAAAACATCCCACGCTTGCTTCACCGCTGTAGCATTTGAAATCCTTTAAAAAACTACTATATATACGGGTTGATAGATGAAGAACACTGCCTTTTTGTCCTTTCGATTTTCTTTCAATACATCCTTCTGAACTTGAGACAGGGTTGGGGTTACCCCTTGATCAACATACCTGTTTTCAACGATCTCCTGTAGAACCTTATAGATCCTGGTACCCGAACAAAGCTTTCATCTGAATACACCAATGATCGAAGTTCTTCCCATGGAACTTCGGGAGGACTGGTTGAATCGACCCGTATGCCATCTCGATCAACAACGAAAAACGCGTTTGCAAGAGACTTCAAACAAGGGGCTTAACCTAGCTCTTATGTCACTTGTTATCACAAAAATCTTTTTAGGACCTTCTTGCTTGTAATTCAACTCCCTAAGCATCCTTCGTAACCCCACTGCTTGGCATGCACTATGAGCAATGGCAATGTATTGGGCCTCCACCGTAGAAAAAGAAACAATCGCTTGCTTCTTTGGCCACCACGAAAATACTCCCGAACCAAGATGAAAACATAGCCAGAAGTGCTTTTACATTAGATAATATCACCAGCCCAATCACTATCTGGATATCCAACAAGCTTACTATTACTCGTTGACAAAAAAAAATACCCAACATTTTTGTACCTTTGATGTACCTCAAAATTTGGTTACGATTAGTAAATGAGATTGCCTGAGAGTCTCCATAAATTGGCTTATAAGTCCTACTCCAAAGACTATATCCGACCTAGTAGAAGTCAAATATTTGAGACTTCCTACTAGCATCTTAAAATAAGTAGGGTTAACATATTCACCACAACCATTACTATCCAAAGTGAAATTTTCTCGCATTGGAGTTTTGATCAAGGTAGTTAAGGCGGTGTGGCGAGGTCAAGAGGCTCGCAACGCTATGGCGAGGGTATTTATTAATTTTTAAATTTTATTTATTAATTAGTAGTATTTTTTATTTATTTTTAAGAAGAAGAAACAAAAAAAAAATCTAGGAAGAAAAATATTTAATTACTGCAGCATCATACTTCGATTCTAATATTGAGGACTTCATGTTTTAGGCATAAATAAATATCAATAAATACAAATCAAATATGGAACATCAACAAATTTGCAACCTGGTAAGTATAAATAAATAAATTTGAAATACTAACAAATATAAAATATTAAGTACACATACTGTAGTGTCACCAACGTAGAGGTTCCGTTGATCGGTAACTTTCTTTGTGGTGTAAATCGATCTTGAGTGTTAGTAGCTATCGTGAGAGAGAGAGAGAGAGAGAGTCGAGGATTTTGTAAGTTATAAGTTGGGGTTTTGTAACTTGTAAATTAACTTTTGTAACTTATAAATTATAACATTTTTATTACTTACAAGTATTATAAGTTATAACAATGTCATACTTATAACTTATCTATTTTATAATATAATATTATACGTTTAACTTATCTATTTTATAAATATTATATGTTATTATCCAAAAAAATCAAATGTGCATAGCGACGCCATTGTGCTATTCTGCCATGGTGACGCTATTTATCCATAATGGCTATTAGGTTGTATATGATGTTTCCCTTCGTCATTCGCCATAATGAGCCTATAGTGTCACCTTGACAACCATGGTTTTGATAGGCTTACATGATTTAATCTTGAACTGTTCAAAATATTGACATTCTTTTTGCGATAACAAGTTGATAATTGAATTATCAAATAAATTTTTTCACGGCAGAAGTAAACACATCAACATCAAGTTTCACTACATTTGTGACTTGGTGAAAGATCGTTAATAGAAATTGGTTGTTACAAATCTGAAGATCAAGTGGCCAATGTGCTCACGAAGCCACTAAAAGTTGAAATCTTCAACAAGTTGAAGGATATGATGGGGGATGAAAATCTTAGTTTAAAGGAGGCTGTTGGAGTTCTAATTAACCTAGGATTTATAGTTGTTTTGTGTAACTTTAACATTGTAACTTTGTTTATCCAAGTTACTTTAGGAGTTGGAATAAGTGGTCCTTTTAAGGGTATATTTTGTCTTTTAATGTTTCTCTTTATGTAGTATAGTGACAGTGAGTCTTTCAAGTTTGTAATAGTTACATTGAATTTCATGAGAGAATAGGAAAAAGTGGTCTTCTTAGACTCCTTTTGGTAGCAGTTTTTATTAAATATTCTACAGGTCTGGAATTTATTACGGTTGTGAGGAGAAAATCTGCACTTTAAATACTGTAAACTAGGGCTGTTTTTCCTGTGTTTTAATGCTTTACAGAAATTCTCAGTAGATTTTTATCTACACCTTGATTTAGAGTATTGAGGGTTGCGATCCTCATTAAGACCCGATTGCTAGCCCATTAAGACCGACCCATTCTGAGGCCCGCGTAGCTGATGGCTACGTATCTTCAGATTCTCGAATTTCAGCCACCAAAACGGTTAACTATCTTTCACCTTCTAAGCAGACTGAGTTCCACTGGAGACGAAACTATGGCCCTCTTCTTTCACCCTATGATTGGCGAATCGATATGTAGTGTCACAGTTGGTCAACTGATAGGGGGTTCCTCTTTGAAGCTTAGGGACGATGAGGAGGCCGATTCATCAAGCCACGAGTCCTCTAAATCTGGTAAGGGATCTACTCCCATGAGGATCCTAATGAACTCTTGAAGGCCGCTCTACGGGGGATCTGCAACATGTATGGACTGCATTTCAAGGGGTCGTTGCTGAAACTCCAAGCTCTATTGAAGGATAATCAGTTGACTGCATCGAAGGAGCGTCATTTACAAGTCTCAAGCCAAAGTCAGAAGGATCACTGGAATGTTCAATGAACTATTACCAAAGGATTGCAGCTCAGGGTTACTAAAGTCGGGGGTGGTCTGTTTCGGTGCTTCTTCGTTTTGCCCATATTAATCAAACTATTATCATGGAACATCAGGGCCTTAGGCTGTCAGAGCAAATGTTTGATTGTCAAAGATCTGGTGGCTTCGCACATGCCTGACCTAGTGACCTTCAAGGAAACCAAATGGAATTCTTGTGATGACAACAAGGTGAGGGAAGTTTGAAGGGGAGATTTTGGGAATGGTTACTCAGGCAAAAACCAATAGCAACATCATTTAGTTTTTTTTTTGATCGGTACCAAAGCAATATATTAAAAAGAATAAAAAGGAAAACAAAGAGTACCTTAGAAGGTAGTGAGAAACTACCCAAAGTAAAAAGAGAAAACCCTAAGGAACTCACCCACTCAGTGAGACCCATAACATGCCGACAACGGGGGAACCCAGAAGCCGGAGACACCTCACCAATAGGATCGAAACAGACCACACCTCAGCGAAAAGTAGCCAAACAATCCCATTGATCAACGGAATTTATATCATGAAGATCCATTCCTCTGAAACTTAGAAGAATCCAACTGAGGAGCAAATCCCTAGCCGCACGCACAACAAGCTGAAAAGTTTTTTCCAATTTTTCCAGAAACACGGCTATTTCTCTCCAGTCAAATAGCCCAAAGCACCGCATACACATCAATGTGCCAAAGACTCCCCTCAATACCATTAAAAGCCCCTATCGTCCGCTGTTCCAAAAGATCGATAACTTTCCCCAGTGAGATCCACTGCACTCCAAAAATGTTACAGAAAGCCCCCAAATTTTAAAGGAGAAAGGGCAATGAATAAGAGTGTGATTAATCGATCCTCCTCCCACCATGCAAAGCAGACCTCTGTTTTTAATATTAACTCCCCTCTTTCTCAATTGGTCCCTGGTAAGAATTCTTCCCCACGCAACTGACCAACAAAAGAGACGGATTTTCGGTGGAATTTTGACTTTCAAGAACTTGAGCCAACTGGGTTGATCCGGGTGAGCAAGAGAAGGCTTGTGGATGTGGAAATGAAAAGATTTGACCTAGAAAATCCCCTTCTCATTTAATCTCCAAATTCTGCAGTCTCTACTTGCAGTATTAGGACCCGTAGCATGGATGACCTTGAGCAACATAATCATCAATTTTGTCATCCTTAAGGAGTTTCTAGTGCTGATACTCCTAGCCACACAATTATTTCTCCATTCAATCAACTCATCAATGTGAGCCCTTTTAAGAGTGTCAATCTAGAAGATTTTAGGAAAACTATCTTTACGAGCCTCGCCTGCGGTCCACGTGTCGTTCCAAAAAACAAATTTACTACCATCACCCCAAGAGTAAGCAATACACTCCTTGAAATCGCGACTGTCAGTTTTAACTTCCTTCAACCACCTCGAGATATTAGGTCCCTCGGTCTGTAACTCCCAAACACTGTAGAGCATCGCATACTTAGCCAGGACCACTTGCCACAACAATTTGTCCCTTTCCCTGACATCCCCTATTCTCCATAATCATTTTCCAAACAAAGCCTTATTAGTCAACGCCAACTTTCGGATACCCAGGCCTCCCTCCTTTTTGTCACTATAACATATATCCCAGTTGAGCAAATGTAATTTTCCATTTTGACCACCTCCTTCCCGCAGGAAATCCCTAACAATTTTCTCAAGCTGAGAGATCACTTTGGCTGGTGCTACACTTTGGCCCGTGCCACATATATTGACATGAAGAAAAAGGGTAAGGGCACAAAAGTGGATTTGATAAGAGTGAGCCTTCCCCATTACTAAACATCTTGCTTTTCCACACCGCCAGTCTTTTTTTATGTGAATCACAAGCTCCCAATATTGGGCATTAAGCCTGCCCACACTGATTGGCCCACACTGATTGGCAGACCCAGGTAATTAATTTGCAACTTATCTTGTACACAACCGAAGTCATTCACCATTGAATGATTGGTTGGTAGTGTTTGATACAACCATCACAGTTGACCACCTAAAAGTCTTGGTTTGCCTTTTCCTGATCAGTGCACTTTGCTAGGCTGATTCGGAATTTGCAAACCACTGATCGGTGGATGATGATTATTCCATACCATCTAATCCCAACTTGATGCAATTAAAACGCTAAAATCCTAATTATGCGAATAGAGATTGATTTAAGATTTAATTGAGCAGTGAAAATTTAAGAAAACCTTTCCAAACACATAAAAATATTCAATAATTTTACTAAGACAATTTGTTTGATCCGGTTTAGCGTCCGTTAGCATATGATTTTCCTGATCTAGAAAATAGGTCTAAAGACGGACTATAGTTTCGATCTAGTTGAGGGCACCAAGCGACAATCTTGTTGTTAGGGTTTGAATTCATTGCTAGGGCTTGAATAATTTAAGGCCCAAAGGGTTTAATTCATTCAAAGGAAAATAACGGGTTAGGGTAGGGAATTAGAGATCAAAATCCCAACAATAACTAACAGAAAAGATGTTTAGTTTTCATGGGCTTTCAATAGAAGGAATAATTAATAAACTACTTGACAACAATCAAAACATAAATAGGAAAACAAAAAATAAAAAAAAATCAAAACATAAATAGGAAAGAGATCTTCTATCCAAGGAATTGCTCTAAGGAAGATAATTGGTTGACACCAAACCGCACGTGGAAGAAGAATCGCTCTTCAGGTAAAAAAATCGCTCTTTCGATTGAAAATTCTTAACAAGTTCTCAAGAAGTCACATAAAGCAAACCATTCATTAATTCATTAAAAAAAATTAAAATAAAAGTCTTTACATGCCTTTATATAGGCTTAAAAAAACCTAACTACACATAAAATTCGGAATTAGAAAGTCCTAAATTTAAATAAATACTAAAATGACAAGTTTTGCCCGTCTAGCCGCCAATTTGTGATTGACAGTCACGGACGCTCTAAACCACAGATGCCCATGGTGGGGCACGGACATGGCACGAACGTCTGCCCGTCTTATAAATTCCATAATGACGAATTTCTTCCTTCCTTTTGCTCCCCACGTGCGTGCCTTCTAAATGTTGGATCTTCTCACACATCAGATGTGTACACATGGGTCTTTGAATTGTTTCGGAGATTTGAATCTTCTTCTTGTGCTTTCTTTTCATAGTGTATTAGTTGATGTCCCCATCACAACTCTTGGATGGAACATATATGAACTTGGTGAACCATCATTAGCGTTGATTCTCGGTGCCATGTTTTCACTAATCTTTCTCTTTCCAATAGGTGATCTTTCTTTGGAAATTTACACGACAAAATGCATTTCTTTTAATAAAAAATATAAAATAACAGGTGACGGTGAACTACAGGCTTCCCCTTTGAATTCTTTACCGGCGAGTCAGAATTCTATTCCGACGTGTAGCGTCACATTATTTCTGATTTTTCTCTCTCTGTTGGCTCTTGGATAGGAGTGCAACAAGTATAAACTGATCGACAACAGGGTATTTACTTCCAATTTAGGAGTAGTAATTTTGTTAGCTCCTTAGGAGGCTTTGATTTTGACAATGGAGTCTCGAGTCTCTATTGGATGGGGTTTAATTTTCCTTCAGTATAGCAATCTTGGTTACAGGGATGCTAGTTGTGGGGTGGAAGCCAAGAGGGGCTGGATTTGCTTTTTGCTGTAGGTGACTCAGATCAGCTGGTGTATGTGTTTGAGAAAGTAAACACATTTGCTAGTAAAAGAAAAGGGAAGAGGGGGTTATCTAATCTACAATGGGGACCGTCCTACAAATCTAGGCAGTCGGATTGGAGGGAAGAGGCCTAATTTGGCTGGGGTCTTAGAGGGCTGTCCTTGTGCTGTTGTTTCTATGCGAGTGCTGTCTTGCATTGTAAGGGGTCTAGGGAGCCTTAATAAAAAGGGCTTCGGTTAAAGGGGTTATGTTGGCTCATAATCCGTCTATTGTTACTTTATAGGAAACAAAATGAGTAACACTAATAGCTATGAAATTAGATCGGTGTTATAGGGAAACAGATGGGAGTGGGAGTGCCATCTATACTTAGAAATGGATATCATCAATACTTAGAAATCTAAAATGGAAAATTAAGGAGTGGAATGGTGATTGTTTTGGAGTGGTGGGAAAGTGGAGGAGGCACTTCTCAACGAAATCCAAAGCTATAGCATTATGGAGGCAAATGACCCTCTCTCGGAGGAAGATAGGGAAATTAGAGCGGCTCTTAAAGTCCAATTCAATAATAAAATGATTGGAAGAGGAGATCATGTGGAGGCAGAGGGCTAAGGTGAATTGGCTTAAGGGGCCAAAATACAAAGTTTTTCCATTTGATTGCTAATGCTAAAAAAATACTATTAACATCCAACATATTGTGGTGGAGGGAATCCAAATTGAGGATGGCGACTTGATTGGGGAGGAAATTGTGAAGTTTTATAAGGAACCTTATCAAGATGAGTGGTGGGTCCATCCATGTCTGGAGGAGCTAAGTTTTGGGTCCATTTTGGAAGAGGTTAAAGAGGGGCTTGAAAGATGTTTTGATGAGGGTGAAATAAAAAGATTGTTTCCAAAGGGGGAAATAATAAGGAGTCTGTACCGGATGGGTACACCATGGAATTCTTTTAGGTGTTTTTGGAGGCGATCAAGGGGGATTTGTTCTTCTTCCAGGAGTTTCATATTTTAGGGTTTTTGGGGAGATTGTTAAATTCTACTTTTATAACATTGGTTCGGAAGGACGAGGGAGCGAAGGAAGTGAAGGATTTTAGATCCATAAGTCTTCTAATAGCTTGCATAAAATCCTTGACAAAGTGGTCGCCAACAGGTTAAAACCCCCATTATGAATTTGATCATTTCGAAAATCAAGGGACTTTTTGTTTTAGGCATATAGATGTTGGATATTGTGGTGGTGACTCATGAAGCTACTGATTCGCGCCGTAAACGGAAAATTTCAGGGATTATTTGTAAGTCGATATGGATAACATTCTTATGAGGATGAACCTCGAAGTTGCAATATTGTCAACCTTCCATTGAGCTCTAGCAGCAACATCCGCAACCCCCACCCTAAACCCCAACCCTAAATGAGACCAATTCATATCAACTAGAAATTAAAGATTCTAGATGTATCAAATGCAAGGCCAATTGGAAGTCAATATATGGTCCGCCAACATTTAGTGGCCCAAGATGCATTCTATCTAGATGCAACATTGATGTTATGCTCAACATCTCGAACAAGTGTTCAAAATAGGAAATAAGGGAAGATGCAGAATAACAAATATATAGATCATGCCTATAGAACAAAAACAACTATATAGATTGTCATAAGCTCCTGAGTATTGTAAGACTGTGCTTGAGGTTTAAAACATAGGAAATCAACTTGAAAGCAGAACAAACTAAGTTTAGCAATGAAAATTGAAGGAAGAATGGGCGCTCCTCTGGTTCTTCGTGTTGGCGATTGGATTTGCCCGTCTTGCCACAACATTAACTTTCGGCGAAGATCGATGTGCCATCGTAACGGCTGCGAGGTGAGTAGGGCAAAGGGGATTCCAGTTAAAAAAACGACGATCCGATCCCGAGAGGGAATACTATGGGCCAGATGTTTATTAACGGTCCTCAGGCACAAGATTTACAAAATGGATGGTCGATTGCTGGCAAGCGAAAAAAGGCGACGGTGAGACCTGAGGAGCTTCGTGCGGTTTCGTCTGACAGGATCCACCCCAATATTTCCTTCGCGTCTATGGTTATCGACGACCCGAGTAGTCATAAAAACCATCTGGAGACTAAAGATGGCGTCGCTAAGGTGGTTGGTTGTCCGGAGGATCGCGAAGTGGTTTGTAAAGGCGAAAGAGGTGGTACCCAGGTCTTGGAATTCTCAAACAGCGAGTTTGAGCCTTGGCCTCACATCTTCTGGCATACTGGGTCTTAGTGTGTTTCCCCAAACATACTATACTCCCTGTATAGTTTTTCCAATGAGTGTATCGGTGGTGGGCCATCTTCGAATGCCCTCACGTTTCCCCTTGCCCCCGGCTAGCTACCTACTGCGTTTCCATGAAGAGGTTGTGGCCGATCTGTTCTGCTTGGATGCAGACTTTCTTATTGATGGCGTCCCGGTGGTCTGTCGCCGCTGGAATATTCACATCGAAGAGGCGACCCTGCTCACCTTTGAAGGGGGGATCTGGATTCACCTATCCGGCTTGCCACTTCATGCGTGGGCCCCTGAGGTCTTCACAACGATCGGGTCCCTCTGCGGCTCTCTCATCTCCGTGGACCGGAGCACCACTGATTTGTGGGAGACTAGTTTCGCCTAGATCCTCGTCGCTGTGGAGAGCCTCGACGACATCCTAAGTAGTTGCATCGTCGAAATCAATGACCAGTGCATTCAGGTCTTCGTAGAAGTGGAGTTGGGTGAGAGGGCTCTCTTCCCGGCGCAACCGGAGAAGGAATCGCTAGGGACCATCTGAGGTGAGGAATACGAAGTTGGCTTCGGAGAAAAATTTGCACTATGTGTCAACCCAGCCTGAAACAGGGTAGATTTGAGCATTTGGTTGGGGAAAGAAACCATGCAGAGGAATGTGGCCTTGCCGGTACAGCAACATCGGAGGCCGGCCGCAATGGGCTGCACCGGGTCAACGGGGAGGCGCCATGAGGTCGGGACTAAGACAAAGAAGAGGGGGAGTTGGAGCCGAAGGACGAGGGCTTCGTTGAGTCGCCGCCAACGGTCACCATCGAAGATGGGGTTGGAGACAGAGAAGAGGGTCAGTCAGAGCCAGCGGATGAGATTTCGGAGTTGTTGGCGTCGAATTTTGTGGAACACATGGGACTCACCACTGCCGAAGATCTCTCACTGTCGGTTGAATCTTTGGACACGATGCATCTTCCTGTCGCGGTGGATGAGTCGAAGTTTTTTTGGAAATGCAAGGATGGTATGGAGGGCCAGGTGATCTCCCCCAACAACTACTTTTTGGGCCAACCCTATGCTCCTCGAACGGACTGGTGGAGGTCACCTGCTAGGTGTCGTCATCACAAAAGAGGGGGCATATGAGAACCTTCCAGATAATGTTCTTGTGGTGCTGGGGTTGCATGTCGTGATCGAGGACCTACAACTAGTAGCGAACTAAAAGACAATAGGTGGAAGATGTGTCCTGTCGCCATCTGAAGCCTGCTGCGGTTTTTGTAAACCGCTCTCGGCTTTCAGGGCTGATATGGAGGAGTGTCAGAACTGTATGGGCTTAAGAAAGGGGGGGGGGTGTACCATGGCGACATATTTGACGTTGGTTGCCACGCGTCTTCACAATGGGTTGGTTTAGACGACAACTGTCACGCGACTCCAATATTGGGCCAATCGGGCCTTGGGTATGTTCAGCTGGATTTTCTTGATTGGTCGGGTGTATTATTGAATCGATTTGTTTTTTGCTGGGCCATGGGATCCCTGACGTCCCGTTTCGATCTAGGGCTCTAGGACCAGCCCAACCTGGCGGGTAGGCGCCTGAAGTGGGGTCTTGATGACTGGGAAAGAACTCTGTCCTCTGTGAGTTCTAAGGTAGTTAAGGCATTGTGGCGAGGTCATGGTGAATAGGCTCGCTATGTCATGGCGAGGCCATTTATAACTATTTAAAAAAAAAAATTAATAATTTTATTTTTATTTATTAATCATTAATATTATTATTTTTTTAGTTTTTTACTATTTTTTAATACATATATTTTTTCTAGAAGAAGAAAAAAAATCAACTAATTAATCAGTCATAGACAAATATCAATAAATAGAGAGCAAATATATATATATATATATATATATATATATATATATATATATATATATATATATATATATACACGGCACTTGTGGCTAATATAAAGTGGAAAAAAATAAAAAACCAGATTTTAAGGCAGCTGTGACAAAAAAAAAAACTATATATATATATATATATATATATATATATATATATATATATATATATATTATAAGGCGACTGTGGCAAAAAAAAAAACAGATTTCAAGGCTAATTTTAGGGCATCTGTGGGTAATAAAATAAGGAAAAAAAACACAAATTTTAGGGAAAAAAAAAAAAAAAGAAAACAGATTTTAGGGCTTACCGGTCTTCGTCTTCTTTTTTCTTCATTTTCTTTCTTTCTTTCTTCTTCTTCTTCTTTTTTCTTCATTCTTCCTTCAGCTATCTCATCCTCTAGAAATAAAATGTCGAGGGTTTGTAGTATATAAAGGGGTAAAATGACCCATTTTATAAATATGTCCCTCATGCATTATAATATAATAACTTATAAAGTTATTATAAAGTTATAATTAAAAGTATTATAACTTATAAAGTTATAATTAAACGTTATCTCTCAAAAAATAAAATAAAATTATAATTATATATTTTTAATATGACAAATATAGCGGCGCCATGGCTTCGTACTGCCATGGTGACGCCATGGCGTCGCCATTTGCTAACCTCTCGCCATTAAGGCATATATGGTGAGCCACGACGCCATACCGCCATGGCGACGCCTTGACAACATTGGTGAGTTATTTTGAAACTTTTATGAGGGCACCAAGCTCTCTTTCGGACGTTGAGGTTCCCACCATGGCGGCCAGGTCTACAAGGTGTGTTTCTCCGCTTTATGAGTCAATTCCCACGGTGGCGGAACTCGCGAGCTCCTCGTCATCAGTTGGTTCAAATATTTTTTCCTCGGATTCGTCTTCCACAGTCGAGATTCGGCCGTTCAGCTCTCTTCGTTGAGACGACTCTGGAAATTGGGTTCCATGCTCCTTCAGCTCCACAAGGGAACTGGTTCTCCTCTGCCCAGGTGCGTGGCCAACAGGGCCAAACCCGCAGAGTCGGATGAGGTTGACAGGTTAATTCGAGTGGACTGCGAGCTTGGAATGTCTTTCAAGGGTTCAAATGACAACCTCCGGGAGGTTTTAGTTCCATCCTTCTCAATCGGGCCAAAGCAGAGGGGAAGAAGAAGAAACAATCTAAGTCTAGAGAGCTAGCTAGGCTACAGTGGGGGATGTCAGACGAAAGGGGATCCGGGTGTGAGTAATCGCACGTCGGTTTGGTTGGGGCGAGCTTTTCGTTGTTTCCTTATGAAGATGTTCTCTTAGAATGTGCGGGGGATATGCGACCTGAAAAAGCGAGTGGGAGTCAAGAAGGCGATTTCTGCCTCTAAGCCTGCAGTGATTTTGCTGCAAGAAACCAAGTGGGGTTGTTGTGACAGCGACAAGGTGGCGTCGATGCTCGGCGACAAGCGTTGGGGGTGGATCGGGGTGGATTTGATTAGAGCTGTAGGGGTTATTCTTGTCGCCTGGAATTCGTCCTTGTTCGAGAAAATCAATGAAGAGGTGTGTCATTTCTCGGCCTCCGTTGTGTTGCGGAACAGGGACAATGGGAACGTTTGGACCTTCACTAGCATATATGGTCTGTCGGATGATGGAAGTCGCGCGGAATTCTGGTTTAAGCTGGCAGCTATAGCAGCTCGGTGGGATTATTCGCACTGTTTGGGGGAGATTTTAATGCAATAAGATGGGCCCACAAAAGAATGGGAGGGCCCCGGACGTGGCTGTAATGTGGGATTTCAACGCTTTTATCCGGGACTGAGAGCTGGTCGATCTCCCTTTATCGGGTGCCCGCTTCACGTGGTCCAGCCTTCAAGAAACTCCCACTTTGAGCCGTATTGGCCGCTTTCTTTGCTCCTCGGAATGGATAGATCTATATCCTACCGCCCTCCAACAATGCCTTGCTAGGGCAGTCTCTGATCATCGCCCTCTTCTTCTCTGCTGTGAGACTCGAGGGAGGGGCCCTTCCCCTTTTCGTTTAGAGAACATGTGGCTCCTCGACGACTGATTTCAGATTCTTGTTCACACATGGTGGAACGCGACTTGCCCTTCTGGTACTGCTGTCTTCAGGTTCATCTCCAAGCTGGGCCTTCTCAAAAGTAGAATCAAAGAGTGGAACAGAGTCTCTTTGGGGCTGGTACACGTTGCCAAAGAGGCAATCCTTGCTAGGCTAAAGGAGCTAGACAATCTGAAGGAGTTCAGAGATCTGTCGGAGTTGGAAAGAGAGGAGACTACACAAGAAATCGGAATTCAACGATAAATGCTTAGCCGAGGAGGTATCCTGGAAACAAAAATTGAAGGTCCATTGGCTCAGAGAGGGGGCCAAGAATACAAATTTTTTTCACGCCATAGCCAATGCTCGGGACAAAAATAACTTTTTGGGTCAAGTCGTCGTGGAAGGTTGCGTGTTCTTCTACATAAAGCTGTACTTTGACGAGGGGCGGAGCCGACCTGAACTGGATGGAATTCGTTAGCCATTTTGGCGTGGGGTTTGTTGTCACCGAGTGCGTTCGGGAAGAGGTGTGGCGGGCCATCAAAAGTAGTGGGAAAAACAAGTCTGCGGGTCCAGATGGCTTCACCATGGAATTTTATCGGAGCTTTTGGACCCTTCTCAAGGACGACTTGATGGCTGTTTTTCATGAGTTTCACGTTAACAACTTCATTGGGCGTACTCTGAATTCCACATTTGTTTGTCTCATTTCGAAAAAAGAGGGAGCCGAGGATCTTAGTGATTATTGCCCTATCAGCCTGGTCAACTACTTGTACAAAATTATTTCGAAGGTGCTTGCAAACCTTTTGAAGCCCTTAATGGGAAAATTGATCTCAGCTAACCCAGGCAAGGGTCAAAATATCGGTTTTCCGATACGTATCGTCTTGACCTCCAGGACGATACGTATCGTCCTGACCTCCAGGACGATACGTATCGGGTATCGGCCGATACATTCAATGTATCGGTTTGATACATTCAAAAAAAAAAAATCCTTAAAAAATCTGAAAAATTATATTTATTTATTTTGTATTTATTTCAATTATTTTTGCTTTTATTTTTGACTTATTTGATGCATTATTTAGATGAATATATAAGTAACATGCCTATTTTGTTACTTAACCCAAGTCACGTGCCTATTTTGTGACTTATTTTTGACTTAAGATCACATTTTTGACTTAATTTAATAGATCTTCTAACATTATTTTTTACCAGCTGATCACATGCCTATTTTATTAACAATATTTCATAATTTGATCGACGCAGTCACGCATTAACTAAATTACAATGTATATTGACAAAAATAAATTATATATTGTCAAAATTAATAGCTATGCTGATAAAAATAAATTTAATTGTATATGGAAAACTTACTTTAGAGCCACATTGAATTTCGTGGTGGTTCTTGGCCCTCATGATCATCATCATCATCGGTGCGCGAGCTTTCCGGCCTTTGCCTATAATGTTGGCCATATTGATACCCATGATCATATGTGCCCCTTTGAAGCGAGGGTACATGAGAATATGGCTCAGTGTAGTACGTAAAGGCCGGTCCTCCAAAAATCTGACCAACGAAGTCATATGGCACCGGGTAGGTTTGTTGTGGCTGGTAGTATGGGTTACTAGTTGCTGAATCTTCGGTATTTTGCAAACTGAATCCCCCGAAGTTAGAAGTCATATAACCCATATTCGTATCATCTTATGGTGGTGGTGGTGGTGTTTGATATGATTCCGACGCTCCTCTTCCTTCAACCCCTCCCATTCTAAATGTAGGAGTGTCGAACTGTGTTAACGGTGTCGAGTTATCGTCTCATGCCACCATATCTCTATAAGGATTAGAGGTACCAGCATCCTCCCCTCCACCACTAGTGCCAACGTCCCCTCCACCATCATGCCCTCCACCATCATCCTCACCACTCCCATCATCACTACCGGGTTGCGTTTCGTCATTAGATCCAATCACTGAATGACGATTCAATCTTCTTTTCCGCCTCGGTGGTTGGGAAGCCTGTTGCTCCGCTACTCTTTTAGCATTGTCCGACCATTCAGTGCTCTCAGTATCCAAGACTGACTCTTTTCTCTCTTCGATCCATTGATTCATAGGGTCATCCTCATCGAATATATAATCCAACTGGATGGGATCAAAATATTCACTGTTTGCAAGGTAGAATATGATAGATGAATTAGTATAATATGTAAGTAAGATTTCATATAATTGAAGATCTAAGACTTCATATAATTGCTTATCACGATTGGTCCTCTGTATATTCCTGACCCTTAATCGCATATTGTAGTGGCAGTAGACTAACTTTTCCAATTGGTCCAAGTTAGTCTATTCCTTGTCTTAGTATGAATGAGAGAGAAAGTGCTCAAATTTCGCTCGCAGTTGGACGAGGAACATGTTTGCGACAATACCCTCAATGCTACCCGCCTCAAGATCGGACCATCACCTCCATAATGCATCCACCAATCAGCGGGTTTGTCGTGTTTAATTTGGGATTGCGCCAATGGGGTCCCAAATGACCCATGTCTCTTGCGAAACATGTCAATCTATAAAGATGAAACACAGTAAGGCACATATCAATAAATAGATCATAATATTACATGACATTTGACTTATTAGTTATAAGGTATGATACTATGATTACTCACATCTCTTATGGCTTGACCTTGGTCCGCTAACTCAGGGAGCATTCTTTGGATTACATTGAGCAAACTGGTATACACTTCATCAGTGTCACTCAGCTCGAAGCGTCGCGTATACTGAAAGGCTGGATTCAAGTAGTGTGCTACACATCAAATATGAGCAATTTCATCAGTATATGAAAATAATGAATAAATAAACAAAAATCACTGTATAATTGTGCAACATGTTATACCTGCTGCATGCAAGTACTGGTGAAATTGTGCATCCCACCTCTTGTCGATAATCGCCCAGTATCGTTTATATTTTGTAGGGCATTTAGTTTTTATAGCCAATTTTGCCTTATCCATTGACTCATAAACGTACCCCATCGTTGGTTTGTCATCACCATCAACCAATCTCAACACTTGCACCAACGGGGTAGTGACGGCGATCAGGTGGTCGACATCTGCCCAAAACTGCGTCGTAGATCGGTCAACTTCAGCAAGCTAGTCTCTTCGCCCGTGGGAGCCCTATTTCATGTTGATTCCATTCTTCCGACGACACCATGCTTTTCAGCTCACGCCTATATCTACCCAAACTCTGTAGGGCTAAGAACTGTGTTGCAAAACGTGTAATCGCAGGTCGGAGCAACTCATTGTTCGTGAAGGCTCTCATTAAATTGACACTTATCCATTGTCACAGATGCAGTAGGAATGTCGTTCTTCCCTTTTGAATAGTTACTGTGCCTTGCTTCTCTTTCCTAAATCCTCAAGAATGAGGTCCACGCAATGATATGCGGCACAGGGTCCAATCTGGTGATGTCTCTTAGCCATTAGTTTTAATCCAATGACTTTGTAGTTTTGCGCATTATGCATTCTCACACACCCTCATGAACTACCATATCCATTAGTTTAAAGAGGTAGTCGAATCTTTATGTGTCTAGAAGTATCAATCGATTTCAAAAATCATCCACATCAGTAAACAAAAAAGTTTATCAAACTCTTCTTTGTGGGACCAGTCCATCCATCGCACATAATTGTGCAACCTCTCTCATCCCATACATCCTCAAAGCTCTGTACATAGGCAGTTATCTCATCGTACTCATCTGTTAGTAAGGGCCCAGATATCTCATATGGAGAAGGCTTTTTAACTCATGGACCAACTTCTGCACTTGTATCAATCATGCTTTTGAAGTACGACGACTCTGCTACTTGGGTCGGAATGTGGTTGTATATAAAAAACTTGGCAATGGATTTTCTAAGCTTCTTCCCCATTTTTGTAAGTGAGATTGCACTCAATTTGGTTTGTTTGGAGCTTTCAGTGCGATACATGAATGGATCCATGGGGCCTTTAGTACGGCCTATAGTAGACGACCTATAATCCCTCCCGGATGCTGACCTACGCAACCCGGCAGTCTGCTCAACATCCTCATCAACATCAACAACATGTGGCCTATGACTAGATCCACCACCGGTAGCAGGCATGGATGGGCCCCTCAACCTGGATATAAACCGATAATCGGCTTCTTCCTGATCTCGCCGCTGTTGTGCTTCTCTAGCACTCTCTATCATAGCTCTCGCTATCTGCTCATCCTCATCCTCATCCTCATCATTCTCAGGTTCAGGTGATATAAACTTTGGATCTGCCCTCATGATTCTCTCATACATTTCCCTATCACGATCGGCTTCAGCTTTTTTCTTTCCCTTTGCCGCTTGTAAACTAGCTCTGATATTTTCTTTTACTTCTCTGGGTCATGGGTCAAAATATCGTCCGATACCGATACGTATCAGACGATACGTATCGGTTTCAGGGGTTAGCGGTACGATACATACCCTATGTATCGTACCAAGCTTAAAATGAGTAATTTATCGTCCGATATGGACAAAATATCGTCCATATCGAACGATAATTTCAAATTATCGGACGATAATTTGAAATTATCGTCCAATAATTTGGCTGAAATAAAAAAAAAACCGTAGAGTTGAAATTATCGTAGTGAAATTATCGGACGATAATTTGAAATTATCGGACGATAATTTGAAATTATCGTCCGATAATTTCACTTTTTCGTGGGCCCCACCCATAGACCCGACTTTTTTAGTCGGGTTACCCCTTTTTCCCCATTTCTTTCTTCCTCTCTTCTTCCTCACATTTTTTGAGTATCTATACCCTAAATCGGCGCCAAATCGCACAAAAAATCACGGGATCAACGTGGAAGGTTTGTGTTTATCATTTTACTACCGTTTTATTTCATTTTAAATAATAAAATAAGGTAGATCTACACTTATTTAAATTATTTAAATATTAATTATTTAAATTATTTAAAATAATTAATATTATTTAAAATAATTTAAATATTTAAATTAAGAAGAGGGAAAAAATAATTTAAAATATTTAAAATATTTAAATTAATTAAAAATAATATAAATAATGGGTCAAAAATAATATGATGGGTCAAAAATAATTATATGTAATCCCATTTAAAATATTTAAATTGATGGGTCAAAAATAATATAAATAATTATAATTAAGGGTCACCTGTAAGCAATATGAGTCACATATAATTAATAAAATAATGGGGTCAATATGGGTCACATATAATTTAAACTTAAAATTAATATGGGTCACATATAATTAAATTTATGGGACACATATTAAATTATATGTGACCCATATTAATTTTAATAATAAATTTAATTATATGTGACCCATATTGATTATATGTGACCGTCACATATAATTAAAATAATTAATATTATGGGATATGTCCCATAAAATATTAGAATAATATGGAATAAATTTCAAATAAATTTTTAAACATTATAATAATATCAAATAAATATTCATAAATTAAAATAATATCAAATAAATATTCAAAAATTAAAATAATATCAAATAAACATTCAAAAATTAAAATAATATGAAATAAACATTCAAAAATTATAATAATATCAAATAAATATTCATAAATTAAAATAATATCAAATAAACATTCATATTTAAAATTTATCTTAGACTAAGGAATCTACATTATTATAATCTAATATATAAATGAATATTAAAAAATGATATTTTTGATCCAGTTTAGATTAATATTAAGTGTCAATTTGAATGAATGGATCAAGAGAGAGAAGATAAATTATGGGTTAGAGAATATGGTCGAATGGAAAGAGATTTGAATTTTGACAGGGCTATATAAAAAAACGTCTGAAGCGTTAAAAAGAAAATTGAATCGATATTCAAGGTAATTTGATGAAAATAGGGCTCATTAAAATGATGATGGCTTTTAGGATGATGGTATGGCATGATTTGGATGTCATTGGCGATTCGGAGTTTTGAGATATACCTTGTTGATCCTTATAGAAATGTTATGATGCGATGGACGATGACTTTGATAACGGCATATCTGTTACGATGAATAACTTTCTACATTTGAATGAGGTTGAAGCTTTAAAATCATCATTATCAAACACCACCACCACCAAGATGATGATATGGATATTAGTTGAAAAGTGTCTATTATTCATGCAAAAGCATCGATTTAAAAGAAATAATAAAAGTCAATCTGTAAACCCAAAAGGAGAACCTATTCTTTGTGAATATGATCGATTTCTTTATGATTATGCAACTTTTACGCATCTCATCGAGCCTCCTCAAAGCTTTTACATAATCATGGGGTATCATATACAACATTATAGTAAAGGCCGAGTTGCTCTCACCTGATTGATGAGATGATCATGAGGGCTCAAGAACCACCACGCAAATTCAATGTGGCTCGATATGTAAGTCACATATACAATTAAATTTACTTTTATCAACATATAGCATTTTGTATATATAATTTATTTTTGTCAATATACATTGTAATTTTTATGCTCAAATTTATGTATTGTTAATGAAATAGGTATGTGATCATGATAATGTTAGAAGATCTATTACATTGTCAAATTAAACATCTAATTTATACTTGAAAATAAAATTTATTTTTTAATTATTGCTATTTAAAAAATATTAGATTATATTTTATTAAATTTATTTAATATTATTCTAATTTTTATAAAATTTAGATTACATTTGAAATTTTATTTTATATTATTCTAATTTTTAAAAGATTAGATTATATTTTACCAAATTTATTTGATATTATTATAATTTATGAATATTTATTTGATATTATTCTAATTTTTGAATATTTATTTGATATTATTCTAATTTTTAAAAATTTATTTGCTATTATTCTAATTTTTGAATATTTATTTGAAATTATTCTAATTTTTAAAAATTTATTTGCTATTATTCTAATTTTTAAAATTTTATTTGAAATTTATTTCATATTATTCTAATGTTTTATGGGACATATCCCATAATATTAATTATTTTAATTATATGTGACCATGCGACTGATATTGACTCATATTGACCCATAATTTTAATTATTTAAATTATTTTATAATTTTTAGGGTACATGTGACCCATATTGACCCATATTATTAATTATATTAATTATTTGGTGACTTATAATTTTAATTATGTAAATTATTTTGTAACCCATAATTTTAAGGGTATATGTGACCCATATTGACCCATATTATTAATTATATTAATTATTTTGTAACCCATAATTTTAATTATTTAAATTAAAATTAATAATAAATTTAATTATATGTGACCCATATTAATTTTAAGTTTAAATTATATGTGACCCATATTGACCCCATTATTTTATTAATTATATGTGACCCATATTAATTTTATTTTTAATTATATGTGACTCATATTGACCCTATTATTTTTGAAATTATATGTGACCGATATTAATTTTAATTTTAATTATATGTGACCCATATTGACCCCATTATTTTATTAGTTATATTAATTGTTTTGTGACCCATAATTTTAATTATTTATATTATTTTTTACCCATAATTGACCCATAATTTTAATATCTATCATTAAATATGGTTGATCTACCCTCATATAAGGTAGATCTACCATATTTAATGGTAGATATTAAAATAATTAAAATTATTAAAATTATGGGTCAATGATAAAATTTATGGGTAGATCTACCCTTATATAAGGTAGATCTACCCTTAAATAAGGTAGATCTACCTTATTTTAACATTTAAAACGAAATAAAATCATGGGAAAATGATAAAACACGTACCTGCGGCGTTGATCTCGAGCTTTTTTGTGCGATTCGGCAGCAATTTGGGGTGAAAATAAGCAAAGAAGAAAGAAGAAGGAAGAAGACCCTTAAGAAGAAGCTGCTGTTTTTGAAATGCAGAAAAAAGCTCTCAAAAATGAGCTAAACCGACCCTTAAGTCGGCTGAAAATGGCAAATCACGTGCCTGGGCCCCACGGACGATAATTTCAAATTATCGTCCGGTAACTTCAAATTATCGTCCGATACGAAAGATAATTTGAAATTATCGTTCGTATCGGACGATAATTTCATCACTTAAATGAAACCTCCAGAAATATCAAATTATCGGACGATAATATGAAATTATCGTCCGATACGGACGATACGAACGATAACTTCCCCGTATCTTACGATAAATAGGTGTTTTTTTGTAGGGTACGATACATACCCTATGTATCGTACCGCTGAGGTCCCAAACCGATACGTATCGGTATCGGACGATATTTTGACCCATGAACCCAGGGGCTTTCATGCAGGACAGGCAATTGGTGGATCAGGTTGTCGTGGCGCTTGAGGTCGCACAACCCCGCTGCCCTATGGAAAATAGACATGGAGAAGGTGTATGAGTGGGTGAATTGGGGCTGCCTCGATTACATGTTGAGCAGATTCGGTTTTGGGGTCCGATGGAAAAGCTAGATGCGAGCTGGCTATTCAACGACGTGGGTCTCAATCATCATTAATGGGTCTTCGACGGGTTATTTCCAAAGTTCTCGAGGCGTCAGGCAAGGAGATCCCCTCTCCCCCTTCTTGTTTAACGTGGTTGGGAAAGCGTTAGACTGCCTCATCTATTGGGCTCGACAACTAGATTACATTTCAGGAATCTAGGTGGGTTCTAACGGTCGCCGTATTACTTATCTCCAATACGCGAATGACACCATTCTTTTTGGTAGGGCCGATGTGGCTGAGTTCTGAGCGTACACGGAGGTTCTCACATTCTACGAAGCGGTATCGGGGCAGTGAATTAACTTGCACAAATCAACGGTCTCTAGGATTGGAGCTGAGGACCAACAACTGAGTGATATTGCTTCTATGGTGGGTAGTGGGATCAAGACCCTCCCAATCACATATTTGGGCCTTCCTCTCGAGCTCGGCTGTCTGATGGCTAGGGCCTGGGAGCCGGTGCTTGGAGGTTTGGCCGGAGGTTGTCTTCCTGGTCGGGGAAACTCCTCAGTAGCGGGGGTCACCTCCTCGTCAAAGTTGTCCTAGCTAGCCTGCCGGTCTTCTTCATGTCCATGTTCAAATGTCTGGCGGAGGTGGTCTATAGACTGGAGCAAATCCAAAGGGACTTTTTATAGGAGGGAGTGAGACCTGATAAGAGGTACCATCTGGTCAACTGGGACACTTGTCAACTCCTGGTCAGCTGTGGTGGATTGGGTATCCGTTCTTTGAGATGGGTTAATATTGCTCTGCTCGGAAAGTATTTTGGCGACCTAGTCTGGAGAGAGAGAGAGAGAGAGAGAGAGAGAGAGAGAGAGAGAGAACTTGTGGATGTCGGTCTTGGCAGATAAGTATGGTTATCTGGAGGGCAATTGGGGAATTAATGTTGCGATTAATAGACACTTCTCTGCATGGTGGAAGGGAAATGTGGGACATGGTTCTCTTTCTCTCAATGGATGTGTTTCAGTTGGGGAGATGGTACTCGCATTCGGTTTTGGGAAGACCCGTGGGTGGAGTCGAGGCCGCTCAAACTCTTGTTTTCGACCATTTTTAGCATCGCAACGAACCCTCTTGGAGTCGTGGCAAGCTTTGTCTTAGAACTTGAAGGGGGGGCATGTTGGTCTTGGCAGATAAGTATGGTTATCTGGAGGGCAATTGGGGAATTAATGTTGCGATTAACAGACACTTCTCTGCATGGTGGAAGGGAAATGTGGGACATGGTTCTCTTTCTCTCAATGGATGTGTTTTAGTTGGGGAGATGGTACTCGCATTCGGTTTTGGGAAGACCCGTGGGTGGAGTCGAGGCCGCTCAAACTCTTGTTTTCGACCATTTTTAGCATCGCAACGAACCCTCTTAGAGTCGTGGCAAGCTTTGTCTCAGAACTTGAAGGGGGGGATGTTGGGATTTGGTCATTAGGAGGCTTCTTAGAGAGGAGGAGGAACCTCCTTTCCTTTACCTGTTGGCGGTGTTGTATGGGGCTAACAGAAATAACACGCGAGCTGATGCCAGGATATGGGTGTCGAGCAAGAACGAGGTCTTTAGCACCAAGTCTTACAACCGAATGTTGTCGTATCGCCCCCTCATTAGGTGCGAGTGGGCTGATTTGTGAAAAGGCTGCTGCTCCCACCAAAGTCAAATTTTTTATGTGGGCTCTGCTTAAAGAGAAAATTCTCACGATGGATCAGTTGATCCGAAGAGGGAAAGATATTCAGAATTTGTATGTCATGTGTCTCCAATTGGAGGAGTCCGTATCTCACCTCTTTCTCCACTGTGGGGTGGCTCATAAGATTTGGGGGGGGTTATTGTTAATTCTTTTGCCTGCCCTTCAACCATCTCTCAATAGTTTCTTTTTTGGGATGGGTTTCGAGGGCTAGCTGGGAGCATTTTGGAGGGTTGGATTCTTCACGGTAGTTTGGAATATTTGGCTCGAGAGAAATGCTCATATTTTTGGTCGGAAACGCCAACCAACAGGGATGGCCCTCAAGTTCGCCGTGGACTTTATGTACTCTTGGGTAGTGCTGGATAAGGAGGGGGACGGGGGGCCGGGGGGGGGGGGGTGATGCCCAAAACTGAGACCCAGGCTAGGCCAAAGGCCAGGTCATCTTGCTCTCTTCCGTCCGTGTATATATATATTTTTCTTTTCTTTTCCTCTTTGGTTGGAGCGACCTTATTATACTCGGTTAGCTTCTTGCTGCTTTTTTCAATAGATTGCGCCTTTACCGAACCCAAAAAAAAAAAACATATGAGGATGGGCTTGGGGGTGGTTTGGAGGGAGTGGATGAAGGCTTGTATTTCTTCAACCAACAAAGGTTACTTCAAGAGTTCTAGTGGTCGAAGGTAGGGGATCCTCTTTCTCCTCTTTAACATGGTGGGAGAGGCTCTTAGTCGTCTTTTACGACATGGAACTTATTTGGAGGTGTCCAGAGGGTTTCTAGTTGCTAGTAACAGATTATTTGTGTCTCATCTTTAATTTGCAGATGATACTATTATCTTATATGGGGCTTCTGAAGAAGAATAATGGTATGCCAGGGTGACTTTGGCTGTGTATGAAGTGGTCTCAGGACATAGGGCAGTTTGTCAGCTTTGGCTAGTAGCATGGGATGTACGATTAACAAATTGCCTACAACGTATCTTGGGTGGCCTTTATGTATTGGGAAACCCTGAGCTTCTCTATGGGAGCGTATCATTGAAAGATTTGAGAAGAGGTTGGCTACATGGAAGAGTATCCTCCTTTCGGTTGGGGGGAAGGCTGGTTCTCATCAGAGCGACTTTATCTAATCTCTCAGTGTATCTCATGTCCTATGGCAGTTAGTGAAGGTTTGGAGCAAACTGAAAGGAATTTTCTTCGGAAGGAAGAGGGGAGGAAAAGAGATATCATCTTGTTAATTGGGAAGTCTGCCATTTTTCTAGAAGGGTTGATGGATTGAGAATCCGTAGGTTAAGAGATGAATGGGCCGCTTCTAGGACAGTGGCTTTGGAGGATTGCTACTGAAGGGCAGAATTGGTGGGTAAAAATTTTAGTTACAGGGTGTATGCCACTGGATGGGGTATCCATTCTAGCAGGAGAGTGTTAGCTTGGTGGACAGGGGTTTGTGCCAAGGTAGTTAAGGGAAGAGTGGCAAAGAGGCTCGCCATCTCATGGCGAGGCCATGACAAGGCACCATTTACTTTTTTTTTTTAAATAAAATTTATTTTTATATATTAATCATTAATATTTATTTTTTTACTATTTTTTATCTTTTATATTTTTTATGGAGGACAAAAAAAATTCAACTAATTAAGTAAGCACATATAAATAGCAATAAATAGAGAGAAAAAATTAATTATGAAATATGAAACATCAATAAAATCGCAACATGAGCAAATATAAATGAAGTATAAATATGAAATTCCAACTAATATAGAAAGATTAAAATATATGAAATATTCAAGTACACTACAACACATATTGTAGTGTCGCCTATTTCTCAATTCGTGATAGAGGTTGCAAGAAACTTATAAAAGAAGTTTAGTGATTGCGGAGGTGAAGATCTTGAGCTTGTGAAGGTGAAAATAAAAAAATAGCAAATTGAGAGAGAATAGGAGCTAAGAGAGGTACTGTGCTGAGAAAGAGTTGAGAGAGAAAACGGTTGTGAAAGAAAGAGGTTGCGAGAGAGAAAGGGGTTGTGAAGGAGAGGGGCTGCGAGAGAGAAAGGGGGCGAGAGAATGGAGTTGCGAGCGAGAAAGAGGTTGAGAGAGAGAATAAAATAGCGTACCTGTATTTTTTTGTTGGGGATTGCGTGAGACAGAGAGACAAGAGAGAAAGAGAGACGCAGAAGAGAAGAGCTGTGTAAGAGAGTGAGTAGACGAGAAAGATGAGATTTGGTCTCCAAACCCTAAATAACTTTTATATATATATAAGTGATAACTTATAAATTATAAGTTATAAGTATTATAACTTATGAATAAATTTATAAGTATTATAACCTATAGACTTATAGTTTTTACAATTATAATTTATTATAATATAAGTTATTCTATTAGTTTTTATAAATAGGGTTCATGGAGATGCCATGACACCATTTCGCCATGACGTTGCCATTTAACCATTGCTGCCATTTCTGTTCATATGGCGAATTCTATCTCCATTCGCCATGATGTCGCCTTGACTATCATGGTTTGTGCTATCAAGGGAATATTCGTCCAATGCATTAGATATGAGTGTTGATGGGCCACACATCTTGTTTTGGGACCACCGTTGGGTGGGAGAGGAGGCGTTGGAGGATAAGTTCAAAGGGTTGTACTGAATTACTTCTTGCCAAATACTTGCATTGCCAAGCTGTTTGATATTATGGGGGACAACTTTGTTTAGGATATTAGATTTTGGAAATTTAAGAGATGGTGAAGCAGGGGATTTCACGGCGATGTTTGGTATGATTGAGGGACGTAGGTCCTGCCATGATAGGCAGGATTCCATCAAATGGTCCCTTAAGAGAAGTGGTACTTTATGGTCAGTAGCTTTTATTGTTTCTTGGTTATGCATCTTTTCTCGAGTCATATTTGGGTGGGGGTTTGGAGATTTTGTGCTCCTCCTAGAGTGAGGGTGTTCGAGTGTAGCCTGAAGAATTCTAACTGTGGATCAACTCATTAGAAGAGGGAAAAGAATGTGAAATATATGTGTGGTGTCTTCAGGAGGCCGAATCTGCTAATCACTTGTTTATTCATTGCCATATGTATAGAAATATCTGGTCTATGGCGCTTAGAACTTCTGGAACTTGATGGGTGTTCCCTCTTACATGCGCTGATTTGATGGCTATGTAGGACTCTAATATGCTGGTTGGTTTGAAGGGTGCTTTATGAAGAGCCTCTTTGATGGGGGTGATTTGGGCTAATTGGCTATAGAGGAATGATAGAATATTTTGTAAGATGAGAAAGCCGTCAGCAATGACACATGAGAAGTGCTTGGGATTGGGTGCTTAGTTTGGTGATTTTGGATAAGGATGAGGCTGTGGGTTGTTGGTTGGAGCTTAAGGAGGCTTGGGACATGGTTTGTGAAGCTCCAGGTTGATGGTAGTGTTCCTGCTAGTTTTGGGTGGCCTCTGCTGGGTCTTTCATTTGGGGGACTGTTGGGTTTCTTGGCATTGCTCTTTCCTTTTTTGTAAAGCCCATCTAAAAGATGACACATCGAGTGGGTGCCCACTATATGGGCACCTTAACTGATTGGTATGTCTTCTTTAGGGAAAGTAGAAGACTAATTACGTTTTAAATAAAACGAAATGGGTAGGGAGGGGCACTTGATCTGTAAAATACTGTAATGTAACTGAGCTTTAAATGTTGAAGGTATTTAATATAATTTTATGGTGATGGGACAGAATTACTCCCAATCTCCTTTTCATTATATGTTATCAACAATATTGCACCAAGCTGACATTTTTCTCGTCTCAGATTTGTGACCAATCATTCCTTTTTCCAGGTTGACCCTCGTATTTGAACCATTGACTTGTAAGATTGGTATCATATGACTATATCATATCCAGTTATAGTTTGAACTTATCTATTTCCGTTGGACAGGATTGCTGATGCTGAAGAGAATTTAGGTGAAAGTGAAGTCCGAGAAGCTCATTTAGCCAAATCCTTGTTTTACATTCGAATCAGTGAGAAGGTATTTCCATTTTTCTCCTGTCAAAAGCTCATAATATTGTCTTCGTAAAATTTCTTTTTCCTTGTTTTATAGTGCGGCCCTTGTTTTTTTGTTTCCTTTACTTAGTACCCCCTTCAGTGACAAACTCTTTGACAAAACAGACTTTGGCTGCTTTAAATCAAGTGATGGAGATTATTTCCCCCTCTTATCTTTGACCTAGTGGATCTTGAGATAGGGAGCCTACCATCAAGAGGTCAGATTTTGATTCACATAGCATGCATCTCGAAAAGTGATCCAAGGACCACAACCATGACCATGTTATCTTTTTGGGTTATTTGTCTTGTAGAATCAAAATCTGACTGGTTGATGGTGGGTGGAATATTGTGGTGAAAAATGATTTCCATCTGATTCAAAGCAGTCAAAGCTTAGTTCTCTAACAGGCAATGGCTGATCCATCACTGCAGGGGCAATAAGTAAAGAAAACACAAAAGCAAGGGCCTCACCATAAATAGGTGAAATACAGGGGGCAGAGTGTAAATAAGACATATCTCAGGGGATAAATGCAAAAAACCTCACCACTTTGTTTTCTGTTTATACCACAGGAGAAGGCGCTGGAACAGCTTAAAGTAACAGAAGGCAAAACTGTTGCAGTCGGTCAAAAGATGGATTTGGTGTTTTACACCTTGCAACTTGGATTTTTCTACATGGATTTTGATCTAATTTCCAAAAGCATTGATAAAGCTAAGAAGTAAGATGAAAACTTGAAACCAATTTCTTTCTTAACCATCCTCTCACTTGTTCCTTTGTTTATAATACATAGCGTTGGATTTGTTGAGTTCCTAATTATCTATATATATAAATGGCAGGTTGTTTGAGGAGGGAGGTGATTGGGAAAGGAAGAACCGTTTGAAAGTGTACGAAGGTCTATACTGCATGTCCACTCGAAATTTTACGAAAGCAGCCAATCTATTTCTAGATTCTATATCTACCTTCACAACGTACGAACTTTTTACGTATGATACCTTCGTTTTTTACACGGTCCTCACAAGCGTTATATCGTTGGACAGAGTTTCGCTAAAGCAAAAGGTACTGCAAAATTTGCTGCCACATGTGGGTCTTGGTGCTTTAAAATACTAACTAACGATCTGATATGAAACCTGGCAGGTGGTGGACACTCCAGAAATTCTGACAGTGATAGGCAAAATCCCTCATCTTTCGGACTTTTTGAATTCTCTTTATGGGTGCCAATACAAATCGTTCTTTTCAGCCTTTGGTAAGTACCTGTTAAAAAATTTAGCTTATGGTAGGCCAGGATTTTCGTTGTTCATTTCTTGCACTCGGTTTGGAGCTTCTTGCCTTGCTTACCTATCTGTCTCGGTACTTTTGTGGATCTTGTTGTTAGGAATCCTTGCTGTGTGGAGTCTTTTTCTTACCATTAACGAGTTGGTAATTGGTATTAGGTACCTGACCCAAGCACTGCACTGCTGGCTGGTGCCCTCCGCCCAAGGTGTCAGTATCGGTATCGGTCCATCTTGAAAATAAAAATAAAAAATGGTTGTATTGGTTGGTAGTGGCCAATATCGCGACAGTATCGGTCCAATTCAGGGTGGTATCGGATCTCGATGAAACCGATACGTAGCCGTAGCGGTCTAGTTTTGATACCATGTCTTCGCTAACCTTGGGAAATTCACATATATTTTTAATCGCCAAATCAGTGAAAAAACCATACTTCTACTGCGTAGTGTGCTCGTAAAATAGTTGTGCAACTCCTGCACTATTTTGGCAGTAGCGTGACCTGAGTGCCGCGGTACTAATACCAATTTTATGTTTACTGCCCAAGTTTTGAAACCTTGAATTTTCAAGGTCTTCCCAGCCTAACCATCAAAATGAGGTAAAAAGAGAGAAGAGGAAGTGTAGTAGCGGTGTTGTCAAATAGATCTTGACCTATGTTTGAGGAATACGTGATAAGGCAGAAAGTGGTGTGCCTCCCACACTTTCTGATCATGAAACAGACTGTGATTCATGAATACAGCTCACATGTATTTGCATTTTGCAGTCTAACGCCTGTACTTTTCTCGTTTTGCCATGTGGCACACACATCTTAACCAATCCATTTTGCCCACTTAGTTAGACGTCATGTGAATTATACTTGTTATATTTGGCCTCTGCTTACTTTTTTGTTTTGGATTACAGCTGGCTTGACAGAGCAGATAAAACTGGATCGCTATCTGCAGCCTCATTTCCGGTATTACATGAGGGAGGTTCGCACAGTAGTGTATTCCCAATTTTTAGAGTCTTATAAGAGCGTAACCATGGAAGCAATGGCAACTGCATTTGGAGTAACAGTGGACTTTATTGATCTGTAAGTATTTAATCCATGGCTTTTGGTATTCACATTTCGGTATAACTTCTGGGCTCCCTTTCCCAAAAGCAACCTGGGCTTCTTAGCTGCGGACCCATGAATAATATTGACCAAAACTGCATTATTCAACCTTGAAATCCGTGGAACCCAATTTTCACAGGTACTCAGGAGTGTAATCTGCTTTTAAAACAGAGCACGTTCAATATAGAGAGATGTGTACCTCTGTTCGCGCCTAGAGGTTTACTGAAAGCGCATATGTCTGAAACCCAATGAAACCCATGACTGTTTGAAATCATTCGATGGATATCGTTTTCACCCTAGTCTTCCATAAAATGGATCTTGAGACCATGATCTTACCATCAGACGGTTCGCTTTATTCCACGTATTACAGATCCCAACAAAAGGTCCGAAAATCAAGTTTGAGCTTGATGTGCACCTTGTGATATTTCGGCCATTTTTTTTGGGTTCTGTGCAATGTGGAAAAAAAACAAACTGACTGATGATACGCACATATTCTCAAGATCCGTTGTGTGGAAAATTGGGGTGAAAAACAATCTCCTTCGTCTTATTTGAAGCAGTCAATGGGTTTCACTGGTTTTCAGACGTAAGCGCTTAACCTGGTGGCGCGAACAGAGGTACCCTTAATCAGATTATCAATCTTATGAGAAGGTTTTTAGTCACAGAATCCTATCAAAGGCTAACTCACAGATTTGCAGGGGCCATAGCACCTTTTGAAGTCAGATTTTGACAGGATTGATGGAGTACAAGGCTGTACTTAAACTTGACAATCTTATAGTGGCAGTGACGCCCGACTAATATTAATTTTTATATGTTTATTATTTGTTATACATGGGTTTCTTTTCTTGTGCCAGGGAACTGTCTCGTTTTATAGCAGCCGGGAAGCTCCACTGTAAGATCGACAAAGTTGCAGGTGTTCTTGAAACGAACAGACCCGACGCTAAAAATGCTCTGTATCAGGCAACTATCAAGCAAGGTGACTTCTTATTGAACCGGATTCAAAAGTTGTCTCGTGTGATAGATCTATAAAGTAAGGCTATGCAATGCCCTTTGGTTGTGCCACACACCCTTCCCTCTTCTTTGTTTTGGGCATTATTTGACTAAAAAGTGTAGTTTTTGGGCAAAGAAGTAACAACTCTGATCCTTCTGCGTTCAAGTAGACGCTCAAGCTGTGGTTGGCCGGTGTCGTAGAAACATTAAGGGTAATCCTATGGCCCAAGCCATTGAGTAGTAGCTTTGAGCATCTGTCTTTCTTATCAAGCCCTCAGATTATTTATGTTCAGGCTATATATTTGACTATAAATAGCGTTATTGAGGATCTCTGTAATTTGTGTTAAAGAAGCAGCTCTGATCATTCCTTCTTCCATTAGAAGCGGGTGGGCTCAGTGAGAGGGGAACCCCGTAAGGGTATTGGTACCCATAGTGACCAAAGTCACCTACATTTTGAAAATGTGGCGTTTGATTTGCAAATTTTTGAAACAAGGAATAAAATCTGAACTATTCGTGAATTTTGCGAATTAGATCCGATTTTACTGATTTTTTTTTTTCCGAATTTTTCCTGAATTTGGTAAAAAGTGATTATGTTTTAAATTTGTATAGTTTTTAATTAATATATTTTATTATTTTTTTTTCCGAAGTTTTGTTTTTCCTGAATTTTAGCAGTTTTTTTGAATTTTTTCCAAACTAATTTATTCCCAAACCTCAATTTGGTCACTATGTTGGTGCCTCTATGCAGCCAATCTTCAGTATTGTTACACATTGGATGGTTATTACGCAGCCAAATTGGTGTAGAAATGGACTTCTAGTAGTAGAAATGTAGATTGTTATTTATAGGGCTGCCGCTGCTATGAGCACATCACATTTTCGCTAACCGCATCAAACTTATAACTTACTAACTACACACTATTTGATTCTTTGTGCATGCCAGAATTCGCTAAAACACCAATGGATGCTTCTCATACGAAGCGACCGACAAGAATGGTCCCACTGGAGTGGTCGTTGTGTAGTCAATATCTCACACGAGAGACGTCTCCGATGATACATTTGGGTTATTAGGGCTAGGTGGGTCGTTGTGAAGTCGATATCTCACACAAGACGTCCGATACGTTTGGCATATTAGGTCTAGTGACACGATAAACAGACGATACATTTGGCATATTAGGGCTACGTAATGTTTGAGAAGGTTTTTGATATAATCCGAGGGTCATATACATGTCTCTGTGATGACCTACAATGTGGGGTAAAGACTGACCTGATTCACTGGTTTGCTTGGTTCGAATTCGGATTTTTAATTCACAATTCACTATGTCCAAGCGAACTCATGAAATAGCAAACTTTAAAATCATGGGTCCCACTCATGATTGCCGATTTCTATGGCAGGCCACCGAATATTTCTTGTTCTAGTAGCCTCTCTTCTAAGGTCATTCCAATCTTCACTCATGCACTCTTTCATCACTAAAGAAAAGAAAATATTCATTGTTGAACTTTCAAGTTTTTTCCTCAAATTCTTCTGTTTGGGAATTTGTTGGCATCTCTCAAGCAACCTTAATAGTATTCTCTTCAAATTGTAGAGCTTGAGGCTCGTTCGAGAGCTGGGATTTGCACAGAATCTGAGTTTTTACTCAAAAAGGTAACAAATTCTGGGCTTTTCTATGTGAATTTCTTGTTCGCGAGATGTGGTGGGTCCCACTATTTTTTGAGAGTTTCTGAGTGATAGCGCTATACCATGTTTGGGGATATACACAATAGGACTCCTTTTTCTCTATGCAATCTCAACAAGAGTTTGGTTATTGTATAGTGCTACATACTCACATTAAGATGTAAAGGGTATAGATAAAATAAGGGAGCCATTATTTGCACATGCTTTTTAAGTGATTGCACCGAATTTAAAAGAAAGAATTGGAAGTTTGGTGACCTCTACCATGTGAAAACACCATATAAGCTGTTTGATTCTAATGCCATTATTTAAAGATATCAATTGCAAAAGATTATAACAAAATATAATTTTCATCATTTGATTAAATGGAGTCAAAGGCTATTATATAATTCAATAGTTGACTACAATAGATCATATGACAAGTATCTTGTTTTGCTCTAATTTTATTTATCAGAGATCTATTGATCATGAGCTTCAAATCAGACGACCCATATTGCATTTTTACATATCACCCTAAAATAGCAAATCTTTCTTTAAATTCGGTGCAATCACTTGAAAAACATGTGCAAGTAATGGCTCCATAAAATAAAATAAAAGTAATTTATTGTGCGCCTAAAGAGATTTGAACCTAGAACCTAGGTGCCTCTAAACAATCACTCAACTTATGTTGATTATTAATTTTTTTTAATAATATAATTGTTGATAATTGAAATAAGGCATATCGGTTGGGTTTCAAGCCGATATGTATTTGATATATCAGATAGATCTTGAGATCATGGCGCACCTATCAAATGGTCAAATCTTGATTCCACGTGACATACATCCCTCAAAGTGACACTTGAGAACCCTTTCTCATGGTATACCCATGATCACGATTACTTGATAGGTGATCACAATCTCAAGATTTATTATGTGGAAGATGGGGAATAAAAATGATCTTGATCGTTTAGTTTAAGGCAGTGAATGATTTTTTAATGCCACTCTTCTAGAAAAAAAAATCAAAATTATTAAATTTGCCAAATTTTATATTAAATTCGCTATGTATATGTGATGTTTTGATAATTTACCTTTCATGAAATCTTATTTGAAAAAAAATCGGTGAATTATGTTCAACCTCGCATGGATTAGCAGCCGATAAAATTTCAATCAAATTTGATTACGACACGTAACCTGATGATATAATAACATTTATATGGTCGTAGCACAATCATCCATTAAACCGATTTTGTAGTTTTTTGGGATAAACTTAAGAATGATAAGATTATGAGTTATTTGGAGAAAAATCAGGAATCAAAAAAATTAAAGAACGCATCTAGGAAAAGTCAGGAATCTAAATTTTCAGGTGTCTAAGCTTTTCTGAGAAGCAGGAAACACCTGAACGAGGAGATTCTTGACTCTCAAAAACATTGAATTTTTATTTTTATTTTTAACTTCTCTTAATTGCCTTAATTATATAAAGCCTAATCTAGATTAGTCATGATGATGAGGCCCTTTTCTTTATTCATGAAATGATGGATAAAGCTAAAGCTAAGTAAGGAATGATGGGTCCCAAAGTATGTGATACAAAATATTATTGCTCTTATTAATTAAAATAAATCGGTAAGACAGTTGCATAAGAGTAAAGGGCTGCAAGGAACAATTTGAAGACATAATTATTACGGTTTGAAAATAATGTTTTGAAATGGAGGGCCCACTTTAATTAATTAGCTAGATGGCCACCCAATTTGGCTTTATACTTGTCTAATGTAGGGCTGTGCATATTTTTGACAGAATCGACCTAACCCATCGAATCGGATTGAACCGCCCGATTTGTTCTAATTTGGAAGGGTACCGATTTAGGTTTAATTTAAAAAAAAAAAAAAACCGAAAAGTTTGATTTGGTTTTGTTTCTAAGTCTCCTCAAGTCGAAATCGATCAAACTGAATCGAATGTAGGTTGCAAGTATATATATATATAGGCGGGGGTATTTTAAAGGGCATTTAAGTAAAATACATATTTTTACATAAAATCCTACCCTTGTCTTTAATCTATTCCTAAATTATAGAGCGATAAAGTAGAACTTTTAAGAAAATCAGTTGAGAAGTTGAGAAAGTTTTGATGTAAAAGTAGAACTTATAGGAAAACCGAAATCATCCGAACCAAATCGAACTGAATCTAATCTGATTGGTTTGGTTTAAGAATTAGACGGTCTATTTGGTTTGAAAATCTAGATACCGATTAAGATTAATTTGGTTTGTGATTTTAATCCAAAACCGGCCAAATCGAATCACCACTAGTCTTATGGGTCTGTTTGGGTGGCTGTCAATTAGCAAATGTGATGAAATTTACCCATCTGTTTGGGTGGCTGTCAATTAACTAAAATATGTTCATTGCGAGTTACCTTGGGCTCAAAACTCACTAAAATATAAGTTCATTTGAATTGTTCCATCTATCCACTCTAATATCTATAATTATAACATATTTTGTCAGTGGTCAAAAATTAAAATGCATCAATCGGGTGGTTGCAATCCTCTTATTACAATTATGATTACGTGCTTAAAACATTTGCAAATGATGAGCTCCAAGTTGAACCCCTTGGATTTAATGCCACATGGCGTAAATCCAGCATGTGGCCCCATTTGTCATTCTCCTGGACCTAATTTGTGGTTTTAGTGTACCCTAAGTATCGTAGGGGAATGGGAAAAGATCTTATGATTTGAAATTTTTGTTCCACCATTGTGAATCATCCAAATGAATCTGATTGATCCAATGGCTAAAAACTCTCATCATCATCATCATTCCCTATCTATTTGGGCCGACTTTACGAGTCCTATTTCTCCTTATAATAAATCTCATCATAGGGATTTAACGAAATTTTTTACAGCAACCTTTCTCCATAAAATAAGAGTTTGCTTGCATGTGCCAAGATTGTATAATTTCATCATATACCAATATATTTAAATCTCAATCGTATAAGAATTGATATATAAGATAACCTACCCGTTCACTCTCAAGTGTAAATGGGTCAATCTCCTCATTTCTAAATTGATCAAACCTATACTTCATTGATTTCCAAGCACATAAATAGCGGTGAACTTCTTAATATTTTGTGTTACAGTGTGTTGGGCTACAATCGAGTCGGGCCGAGCCTGAGCTTGGGTCAACTCTAGCTCGGCTCTACTTTATACGGGCCGAGCTGGAGCTTGGCTCTAAGCCCTTTGGGCCTCAAAAGTCTAAGCTCTAACTCAGATCTATCGAGCTTGAGTTGGGCAAAGCCAAGCTTCAAGCTAAATAAGTTTTACTATATAAAAAAATTCCTAACGTTATTTTAAACATTATCTTTATTTTTTAATAGATGAAAGCTTTAATAAAATTTAATAAATGAAAGCCTTATATCTTTTAATCTTTGTCCTTTTGGATTTATAGGATCAATTAGAGAAAAATGTGTTTAAATTTAATATGTTAAAATATTGATTAAGAGCATAAGAGTTGGTTGTAGGTGTTGATTGATTGGTCAATTGCCGTGCTAGTGGTTGTTCAGTGAGACGACTGAGAAAAAGCTTTAATGGATGAAAGAGAGAGAGAGAGAGAGAGAGAGAGAGAGAGCTTCAATAGAAGATCATAAGGATTATATATTTAATTATCTATTATTATAAAGGGGAGGGAAAGTTACAAAAAAAATAAAAAAATTATATATATATATATATATATATATATATTATATTATTAATCAAGCCGACCGGGCCGGGCCGAGCTGAGCTTTATAAGCCCAACCCTAGATTGGCACTTCAATAGAGCTTTAAATAAAAAACTTGGCTCTAGCTCTTGAGTCGAGCTTAAGAGAATAAAAGCTTTCATTTTTGAGTCGAACTCAGCTGAGCCATCGAGCTGCCTAGATCAAGGATTAAAATTTCGGATTAAATTTCGGTTTCGGGCATGACTGGGCATGACCATAACCGAAACCGAAATCCGAAATTTTGAACCCCATACAAAAATGACCAAAATTTCGGTCCCATATTATAATTTCAGTGGGGACGGAAATTGATAATTTCGGCCCGAAATTTTGATCCTTGGGAAAGCACGTCTCCAATTATATTTGTGAAGAACATACTTTTTCCACCATAAAAATCGTTGACTGCCTTCAATCAAACTATTGTTTTGTCCTAATCTCCTACAAAATAGATCTTGAGATCATGAAGCACCTATCAGACGATCAGATCTTGATTTCACATGACACACATCTCTAAAAGTGACTTGAGAACCTTTTTCGCATGGCACGCCCATGATGACAATCAGTTTTGGAGATATGCGCCATATGGAATCAACATGTGACCCTTTGATAGGTGTGTCATGATCTCAAGACCTATTGTGTGGAACAAAGATCAACAATTCAGATTTCGTTTTGGTTTTGGGCTGGACGGAAACTAAAATTTCGAGAAAACTTCAATACCATACATTTTAAAACGAAATTATGGGTTTTTGGTTTCGTTACGGTGAGGACCAAAGCCGAAACATTTTGACCGAAATCTTCAGATTTCGGCCAAAATTTTGAACCATGGTGTGGAAGAAGAGACGAGAAACGATCTCCATAGTTTTCAAGGTAGTCAACGTTTTTTTCCATTGAAAAAATGGGTGCAAATAATGCCACCCTAGGAAAAAGTATGCATGCCTTATAAGTGATCCTAACCTGAAAAATCAAAGGAGAATTTGTGATTTATTGTAAGCGCCAGCGATGCAAACCTAACACACGGGATTGGCCAATTATGCCAAGGCTCCACGTATGGATGATAAGCGGCGAATGATTTAATTACTGAAAAGCACTTACTCTTTGCTGTATATATCGAAACTGCCATTTCAATTCCTTTTTCCTCCATATAATATATATATATATATATATATATATACACACATGCTTAATGGTGTAAAATGTGTGAAAAAACTTTAAATAGTTTCATTATTCATTATCCACATGTCAACTTTGTTGACCGCATGATTTGTTTTTTTTTTAATGATCTCCAACTAGGGCCATAATCAAGTAGGGCCAAGCCTAAGCTTGAGTCGGCTCTACCTTATACGAATCGAGCTGAAACTTAGATCTAGGCACTTCTAACTTGAAAAGTCTGAGTTCTAGCTCGGCTCTATAGAGTTCGAATTGGGCCGAGCCGAGCTTCGAGCTAAATAAGTTTTATTATAATTTTTTTTTTTCTAATATTGTTTTAAACATATTCTTCTTTTTTTAACATATGAAAACTTTAATAAAATTTAATAAATGAAAGCCTTAATATCTTTTAATCTCTTAGTTCTTTTAGATTTAAAGGATCGATCGGAGAAAATGAAGTTTAAATTTTAAAAAGTAAAAAAGTATTTAAATTTAATGTGCTAAATATTGATTAGGAGCATTGGTGTTGTTCATAAATATTAAATATTGATTGATTAGTTAATTGTTATGCTAGTGGTTGTTCATTGAGATGAGTGACAAAAAATTTTAATGGTCATAAGGATTATATATTAATTACCTAATTATTCATTATAAAGTAAACATTAGATGAATCTTATTATAAGGGGAAAAAAATAAAAGAAAAAACTTTCAAAATTATATATAATATATTTTATTATATATAAAGGTATTATATATTATTAGTCGAGCTGAGCCAAGCTTTACAAGCTCCGCTCTAGCTCGGCTCTACTACAACCGAGCTTTAAATAAAAAAATTAGGCTCTTGCTCTCAAGCGGAGCTTAAGAGAACAAAAGCCCTCATTTTCGGATCGGACCGAGTCACAGCTCGCTCTGTTGCACCCCTATTTACAAGGCACCCAACTGATGTGAGATTAGGTAACACATCCGATCACAAGATTGTGGCACTTGAAGTAGCAATCTACTGCATTGTAATTTGATACTTTTAATTTTTGTTTAAGATTAATTTTATGATCATTGGTCCGCTCTTCTAAGGGTTATGATCATTGGGCCACTCTTTCACATGACACCTAATCATGTGATCCATAACATATTATATCCAGTGATCCATAACATAGTATATCCAGTGGCCGTAGCATCAACTAAGTCACTTGCTTAGGAAATGAAGCAAGGAATCAAAATCGATATTGATTTCTCGATGATCGATACGACTCGATTGATACGTATTGGCCTATTTTTTTTTAAAAAATAAAATTTACGTTTGGGCCGAAACGAGACATATCAGCCAATACGGTATCCAATATCTGAGTTAGTATACCGATATTTATCAGTTTGTCAAAAGACTGATAAGTATTGCAGATACGTATTGATATGGGCCGATTTTTTATACTTTGGAATGAAGCATTCCTTAATTACAAATTTCTAGGTTTTGGGAAACATCAACAATTAAGCGTGGGAAACCCCATGAATGCCAGACCTTGAAAGCTCTATAAATAGGCATTGTAGAGCTTTTTCGGGAAGAAATATTTTTAAAATCACCTCCAAGGGCTCTTTCTTTAGCATGTCCGTTTTCCTCTTAACCACTTATGAGTGTCTTTGACCGTCAAAGGAATTCTTACAGGGGAACCATTATTTGCAATCTAAAATTCTATTTTTTTGTAATAATAATTTTAATGTGCTAAAATTGTTGACTGCCATATTTTGTCTCAATCTTCTATATGATAAATGTTAAAATTACCGTTATTACTATATAAAAGTAAAAATAGTTTCTGTCATATTTTCATACCTAAAATGTTCTTAAGAGTTGTTATCCTTCTCGCTATTGTAATTACAAAATCTGATAATTAAATTAGGACTCCAAAAATCTAGGACTCTAAAAATAAACTAATACTCTAAACTAGCTCCTAACTCATATCTCATACAAATTGTAATTCTCTCTCTCTCTCTCTCTCTCATATACATTACTCTCTCTCTTAAATAAAGGCTCATAAATATCTTCTTTTCATTAAAATTTTATAAAATAAAAAGTAAAAAAAAGAAAATAAAAATAAAAATTCTTTACCATAAAGTTAAATTTAAAAGATAAATTTTAATATTTATCTCTAATAAAATAATAATAATAATATTTTTTAGAAATTATTCTTATCATTGTTTTTATTACTCAAAAACTATGTCTAACCGTACCCCCACGATCATAGTAACTTCTTGGTAGGTATGCAACCTAGAATCAACATATGAATGCCTTCCTCAAACATTAAGATGCATGAGGATCTCCATTGTTTGATTCAAATCAATCAACAATTTTCTCATTTGAAAACTGGCCATGCAAGAATCTCTTAGGCCCAAAAACTATAATGTTTAGAAGTTGGGCTTGCAACTTTGGGCATAGTCAATTGTGATTGTGATCAAACAGCCTAGACCAATTGTTTAAGAATGATGCTTTAAAACCGAACTGCGATGACTAATAGATCTGGGTTATAATTGATCTGACTTTTTTGATAATATTTTTTGATTTGATGAATGACACATGATTTTATCAAAACACGATAAAAATAAAAATCTAGATCATGCACGTGCTTTGACACATGCCCTTACTATCAGATGGTCACTTTTTTATTTCATGCAGAGCAATTAAGTTTAAAATATTACACGTAATATTTTGGGCACAAAACACAAAAAATTATATAAAAAAGAACACACAAAATTATACTTTTTACGGTAAAATGAGGCGATTGCACGTAATATTCACATATTATTGTGAAATGAACATGCCCTTACTGGAGAAGACGTCTCTGAAAGCAAGTATCATAATCTCTATCGTACTTATGGAAAGTATGATCGTCAATCTAACATTCAATTATTTGATGTTTTAACGTGCTTTGCCAGCACTACTAAGGATGAGTTGGTTTTTGACATACCATCAGACGCCTCTGGTGTATCTTTGTGTCCGTTATCCTTTAGCTAGGGAGAGGGATGGTGTTATATGGAGGACAAATTTTCTGCAAATAAAGTACAGGCGACTAATGTTGTGCGACGCAATTGATTGCAAGTGCTGTGGGACTCAATTAATGTAAGTCGCTACAGCCAGTCATATTGCGCCACGTGAATTGCTTGCACTTTATCTGCATCAAATCAGTCAATCGTTTGTAATTTTCCGAAGAGGGTTGTGAGAATGGTTTAAGTAAGGAAAATCTCAGGTGTGGCCTAGACATAGAGGTCTTGGTGATACAATGTGAAACGAAAAACGTGCTATAAATGATTTTACACCATTAAAATAAGGGTGTGATCTCCACTATTAAAATATGGATGCGATCTTTTACTATGAAAATGTACTTAATTGTTATTTCACATGACACATATTTGTGATTAATTTAAACAGTCAAAGTGGCTATTCATGATTGGAACATATCTTAATTAAAAAATCACCCATAAAATAATTGCATATTGTCCAATCAATGAGTTTTAATCTTAGCCGTTTAAGAATAAAAACAATAGCGGATATTTGAGTGGACAAATTTGGGCGAAACATGATAACCTTCAAAAATTCATCACATAAGTTAGATCCAATAAGTAAAAATACTGCCACATCTCAATAATGATAATTAGTACGTTTTAATGTGTGTGTACTAATATAACATATTATACAAATTTCAGTATTAGTACGTCTGATGACTAGAAGTCGTCTGTTTCTCTTCTCGCTAAGCCCTAAGATGCGAAATGCATCGCCCGAAATGTCTCTTCTCGAGTGATATTTCAAATCCCGATTGTCATATTCGATAGATATCGAAAAATCAAGTTCAATCATTTAATTAAGGTCCACCTGCATATTTACTAGTTATTAACAAATGATCAGATGTTAATTTCACGTAGCAAACATTCTGAAAAGTAACCGATAATAAAATTAGATGACATGCATTTGTAGTTTGTTTATATTTATATTTTCAGATGTGTGGCATGTGGAATATGACTTTTCCTTAGTAGGCATTGATTGAGAGGAAAGCCCCCTCATTGTGTGATTCAAAGCAACTAGTTCACAAGTGCAACAAATTTGGACTAAAGATTCTTTGATGGCAAATAAAGGTACCCTTCTCATAAATGGTATTTGACAAAATGGCTAACTGATGATATTATTTGCAATCAAAGATTTTTCATTGGCAACCATATGTTGCACCAGTGAAAATTATTAACAGCTTCAAATCTAAATGATGGATTTTTTAGTCCCAATCTTTCATATAGTAGATTTTTTATTTTATTTTCATGAATGCTTTTATATTATAGAAACAGCTTCAAATCTAATTGATGGATATGAAACAGCTTCAAATCTAACTGATGGATTTTTCAGGCCCAATCTTTCATATAATAGATTTTTTATTTTATTTTTATGAATGCTTTCATATTATAGAAGTTGGCGTGATTGAATTACCATCACACAGTCAGATGTTAGATTAAACATGACATACATCCCCAAGCGTGAGTGGATAATACATTACTATATAATCACGATCACTTTTTTACTCCCCATATGGAATCCAAACAACAATTTATAGGGCGAACCAAGATGTCGAGTACCTCTATTTTTGGGCAACTAGAAGTACCCAAAAAAATAAGGTCAACAGCATGGATCAAAATTTCGTCTGATACCGATACGTATCGGAATTGGTGGTGAATGATATGGTACAGTGAATGTACAGTATCGGCCAATTGTATCAAAAAGCAGAACGATGTATTAATGTATCATCTGTATCGGTCCGATACCGATACGTATCATCCGATACGTACTGATTTTGGGATCGGACAATGTATCGATTTTCCGGCATTTTGATTTATGGTCAATGGTTTCGACTAGAGAACGAGGGAAATTAGGATTTTCAATGGGTCGAGTCGGATCAAAATTTTGGATGTTAATCGGAAAATAGCATATGCCTGAGACTTGACCTGACCCGATTAGATGGTGCACTCTAGTAACCAATCTGAGTGAAGGAACAATTTCATAGTCTTTTATAACGGAGCTAACTCAACTCATGGAAGCTCTAATGCACTGAAATACAAGAAGGTCGCTGGAAAACATGATCGGACACGAAAACATGTTTTTATATATATAAAACATGTGGTCGTGTTGAGCATCATAGTCACAAAAATCGCCGAGTTTTTGAAAAATTCGTGAATGTAAGGTCCCCGAATTATTTGTGAATTTTTTGAAAATTCGCCTCCTCACAAAAATTCGCAAATAATTTGCGAATTATTTCAGAATAATTCTCAAAATTTTCAAAAAACTATGACAAACTAATTTTTTTTAATATTTTTAAGTTTTTATAATTTAAAATTTTTTTTATTTTTATTTAAAAATTTTTCTCACCAATTTTTCCTCTGAATATTTCCACGAACTTTTTGAATTTGTTGGATTTTTCCCAATTTTAACCTCACCGAACTATTTGCGAACCCCGATTTGGTGACTATGGTGTTGAGTCGACCTGATTTTTATCCGAGCCGATCACCATTGACCAGACCCGACAGATCAAGTTTATGTACCCAACCCGTTAAAATATCAGTCCGGGTCGGGGATCGGGTCGACCCGACTAGTTGGCAGTCCTATGGGGAAGGGCGTTATAGTTATATCGTTGGAAAACAGTGACAATCTCTAATCTAATAAGAAAAACGAGTAGGCCAAAGTGACTCAATAATAGCACAAAGTAGACGAGCCGCGTGCCTACCGGCTGTTCCGGTTACCCAGCCGCGTAGACGAGCTTTCTCTTATAAAACCGGCGATTTTTTTGTAGAGAGAGAGAGAGAGAGAATGGAGAAGAAGAAGATGCAATGAGAGCCAAAATCGGTAACAAACTCTATCCAGAAAGAATAATGTTTTCCGAATTTACCCTCTATAAATCCAACTATTTCCTGTTTTCGTCTTCCAACACTCGTCGAACCCTAATTGGTGCCAACCACACCTCCGCTCGTTTCTGTTCACGCTAGCTTACGGAATTACGGTTAGGGTTTGAGATTCTTTGGTTTTCTTCTACAGGGGAAATCAAAAAGGAAAAAAAAACTAGCCGTTATTTCTAGGGTTTGGTCATGGAATTAACGGTGAAACCGACTTCGATGCGAAGTTTAAGTTTACTGGTTCGGATGCTCCTTTTTGGTGTTTTCCTTCTTCTCCTTCGATTCGCCTATGTCGTCTCCGTATACGGTGGATCCTGTGACGCCGGCGATTTCTGCTTCTTCTCCTTGACTGAAACATTCAATATCGCCGGCGCCGGTGCCGGTGCCGGTGCCGGAAACAGTGCCGTGTTCGTCCGAGACGGTAGATCTTCTGATTCAGCGCTTCAAGATCTGTGGACGAGCAGAGAGTGGAGAAAAAAGGTCGATTTTTACTCATCTAGGTTCCAAGATCTCATGGCCGAGGGTTTCCTTTCGCCTTGGTCGAAATCGCTGTGCATCGAAACCCCAACCGGTCAAGACGTCTTCTCTTTGAAAGAGATCGGCGTGCGGGATGCAATCGGCATTTCAAAGAAGAAATCGCTGCCATTGGTCGTCTCCGGCGAGCCGTTCCACCAGCCGTTCGGCGACGAGAGCTTCGATTTCGAGTTCGCTGGCAGCGGCGCAGTCGAGAATTCGATCCGGCCGTCCGAATTTGCGGTGGAGATCGGACGGACGCTGAAACCCGAAGGGATTCTCGTCATCCACACTTCCTCTGCTAACGATCAGTATAGTTTCAATTCGTTTCTCAGTTTATTCAATTGCTGTAGATTGGTTCGATCCCGGGAAATCGAAGGTCACGATTCGATGATTCTCAGGGAGATAGTTATGAAGAAAGAGATTGATTTCATTGTTGACCATTGGGAAAAAAAAACCAATGGCAATTCCGCAAATAAGTGTTCTGTTCCAGAGTATAGACGTGAACTGGTCCAGAATGCAGAGCCTCTGATAGCAGAGGAGCCATTAAAACCATGGATCACTTTGAAAAGGAACATAAAACAAATCCAATATCTTCCAAAAATGGTGGATATAAGCTTTAAACAGAGATATGTATATGTCGATGTGGGGGCACGGAGCTACGGATCCAGCATTGGAAGCTGGTTCAAGAAGCAATATCCGAAACAGAATCACACATTCGAAATCTATGCGATCGAAGCGGATCATGTTTTCCACGAAGAGTACAGTAGGCGAAAAGGCATCAATTTATTGCCTTTCGCCGCGTGGGTGAGGAACGAGACATTGTCGTTCGAAATTAATCGAGACCCGGGTCATAAATCTGTCGAGAAGGGCAGGGGTATGGGTCGAATCCGGCCGGCAGACTCGTCGTCAGGTTTGTCGAGCAATGTGGATAGGATTCAGGGGTTTGATTTCGCGAATTGGTTGAAGAGCACGGTTTCGGAGAAGGATTTTGTTGTTATGAAGATGGATGTTGAGGGGACGGAATTCGATCTGTTTCCGAGGTTGTTTGAAACCGGTGCAATTTGTTTGATTGACGAGATTTTTCTTGAATGCCATTATAATCGGTGGCAGAGATGCTGCCCGGGCGAGCGGAGTTCGAAATATCAGAAGACTTATGGGCAGTGCTTGGATCTGTTTTCTTCTCTCAGAGAGAGTGGGGTTCTTGTTCATCAATGGTGGTAACTGTAAGTGGTGACAGGGAAAAAAAAAACTAAAAGAACACAACTTTTACTGTATCATTTGTTCATTTTTATCATAGATATTGCTTTAATTTTTTTACAGTTGGTAAATGTTAGTTTTCTTTTTAATTTCATTACACGTTCTTGTTGAGAAATGAAAATTTGAAGCTTTTGAAGTTACTTCTTCTTCATCAATGGTGGTAACTGTAAGTGGTAACAGGGAAAAAAAAAAACAAAAAGAACACAACTTTTACTGTATCATTTGTTCATTTTTATCATAGATATTGCTTTAATTTTTTTAACAGTTGGTAAATGTTGTAGCTTTCTTTGTAATTTCATTACACGTTCTTGTTGAGAAATGAAAAATTGAAGCTTTTGAAGTTACTTCTTCTAATGGGTCTTTTAATCCAATTTTTTTTTTTCTTTACTCTCTCTTATGTAAAGTGGTAAGAAGAAAAAAGAGCACAACTTTCTTCCTCAGATTCTTTACTCTGTTACACTTTTTTAACTGTTTTTTTTTTTTTTTTTTTGAGAGAATACTTTTTTTAACTGTTGGTAAATGTTCTTGATTTCTTTTTAATTTCCTTCTATTTTACGTGTTATGAAATGAAAAATTGAAGCTTTTAAAGTTACTCTTATATAATGGGTCTTTTAGATATAATCCAATTTCCCTTTTTCTTTACTCTCTCATCTTTTACCCAAGGTAGCCTGTTTTAAGGACTAGATAACTTAGTCCCACATTAGTTTGCTGCGTTATCACACCTACTCAAATAATTGGATGCCACATAAAGGAGCTGCACTATGATCATAAGACTGACTTTCGTGAAGAACATTATAATAAAAGAATCCTTATAAAACCATGCAGGGAACATAGTCAATCACTCAATCGCAGTCAAGAAGTTATATTTAGTTCACTTTCACACAGTTGACACAATTGACTGATTATTTTACATATTTTAATATTATTATTATTTTTTATCGAGTTACTTTTAATGCGGCACTCTCTATATGGTATATAGGCTCTAATATAATTAATTAAAAAAATTAAAAAATTTATTACACATAATCAGGTTTGAACTTAGAACCTAACCTTTGCAAAGCATGAAGTCTATTACTAGAGCAAGTCACTAAGGTATGCTAAGAGCAAAAAATAAAAATACATATATAATTTTATAAAGACATCAAAATTATTAAATAAAAAAATGTCAGATCTTCCCATTTATCATCGGGATATGTTTAACAGTTTCAATGGTTTCACGGGCTTCCTGCAACGTATTACCACATCATCGTACTCTTTGGAGGATGATGCTACCTCGTAAATTCTTCGAGGGAATTTTAAATTAGGCCATTTTTATTGGAACAACCTAATCGAAATGTATATGATTTTCTTTTATTTTGTATCTAGTTTCGTTTGTAGATATTTTATTTTTTTTAGCGTTTGCTTAGAAAAAAAATTATATAAATTTTTAACATTAATTGATTAAATGACCACCCTATGAAAAAATTTTGGCTCCACCCCTCCACCCAATCATATAATTGGATGCCATCAAACTAATTTAGGATAGGGTAAGTTACCTGATCCATAATACATACCAGGCTACTTTATCCTTATGCTTTTTACATTTGAATGAAAATAGGACAAAGAATCAAGCAGGTTCTCATTTTTGAATATATGCGTTTTACAGTTGAATGAATGGAAATAGGACAAAGAATCAAGCAGGTTCTCCAGCAAGTTTGGCTATTTTTAAATAACTGTATAGGAGTAGATGCTAAATCTAGTGATTCTAATAGAGAAATAGGTGGTATGATCAAGGTATCAAAATTTGGCCGATACCGATATGTATTGGCGTCATGTATCGGTTTTTCGGCAAACCAATACGTGTCGGTATCCCAACTCGGGTATCCAATACTGTATTGGTCGATAAAGACCTGTATCAGCCGATACATCTCTATTTTGACTGAGACATTAAGTTTTTGTATCGGCCTATATGTGATACCCGATACATCTCGGTTTCGACTAAGACGTTGAGTTTTTTGGTTTTTGCCTTTTAAAATAGTCTGATACGTACCAATCGAGTCGTATCGGGCTTGCACAAACCAACACCCATTTTGATACCTTGGGTATGATATTGTTTATATGACCAACATACTATTGTTTTCTGTGATGTAGTTTACAACACTAGAAGATTTAGGAAAGATGATGTGATAGGGAAATGAAAAAGAGAAATGGGTGTTGGAAGGTAGCAACAAGAGAGAATTAATCCCAAATTTGGGATTGGATGAAAACTTTTAAGTGGAGTATAAGAGCTATTGCAAAAGGTTGGTTGTTAGGCTGCAAGAAGACAACAAATGAGTTGTAAAAAAAAGTTATTGGAGTATGATGGAGGGGGCTTCCACGTGTTGGAAATGAGGCTGTTTTTTTTATTGGATAACAGCTTTAAATGGAGCTTTAAAGAGACAAGTAGCAGACCAAAAACGTCTGAAAATAGTTGCTCAGCAATGGAATTTATTGGACCACAGAAAATGGTGGGTCTCAAACAGAGGATTAAACAGATTTCATTCATCCTTCTAATGGGGTATTAGGTGCGGATGCCCAGAAAGGAAAATATATAAACGACCCAAAAGAGCCTGCATTTAGAACATAATTAATTAGAAAATTTCAGGTGGGCAAATGAGACAGTTGGCGAAAATTAGAGATCATTTTTTGTTCCAATATTATATTAGATCTAAGATCGAAGTTCATCTATTAGACGGTCGGATGTTGATTTCATGTGGAACACATCCCCAAAAGTGACTCAAAAACTATGAATTAATTTCATTTGCATAATTGGATATTGATCATGCATATTGGTCATAGAGAAAATTGTAGTAACCATCAAATATCCAAACACAAATTATATATATATATATATATATATATGAGGGAGAGATCATCTCTATATTCTTAGTTATCTTTTACAAAGTAATTTATTCTTATATCCAATGTAAGCAACATATGCATTACTCATTATAAACAAAGTCAATGACTTTATTCAGTTACACTCTCAAATGTGAAGGTGAAAAGGTAAAAAGCTCTCATGCATGTGGTATGTTTATGGTCTTTATGGCCTTAAATATCAGTCATATCCGATTCATATCAGCCATATATATTGGGTTGGGCATCAACCGAGTCGATATATTACACCGATTTAACATAAAGTTGAAAATCAAATCAAACATTAGTTCGATATGTAGCAATCAGACATGAATCGGACAAAATACCACATCTATATTTTAATCTTTTAAAAATAAAAAAAGGGAATTAAATGTCAGCCAGTTGGCTGATAGCCCGGGTACATATTTAATATAGACCCAGCCAAAATGCCGATATGAATAGGATGTTAACACCCCGAGTCTCACCAAAATCTCGGAATGTTGTCCTCCCCACTTTTTTCTCGTCCATATTTCTTCTAAATTTAAATTTCATGTGAGATATTGACTACACAGCTGCCCTGCCAGTGGCGCAATCAAGGTATGAAAATCAGTTTCGATATCGGGTATCAGTCCATGGAGGACCGATACGAATTGGCCCTTTAAAAAAAAAAAAAATCTCAGCTCAAACCAATCGGGTATCAGCAGCTAGGGATACCGATACCGAGTTGGAGGACAGATACATATCAATTTGCCGAAAATTCGATACGTATCGCTGATACATATCGATATCGACCGAATTTTTATACCTTGGCTGAAAATCATTCCTTGGTGTGTGGTTAGCAAGTTATAAATTTGACGTGTAGTTATCAAACTGTATGTGTTCATACTGCACCGGCCCAATAAAAAACATTCTACATTTCTACTAAGGGACCCAGATTATGGGCAAAGGAGTTGACCTTCAGTTTTAGGGACCTGTGCCATGTTGAATCAAGATCTGACCGTCCAATAGGCACGCTTTGAACTTAATATCTATCCTGAAGAAGATTGGAACAAAAAGCAATTTTACAATCTCCATCATATGATTTAAATCAGTCAATAGTCAATAATTTTCATCCCTGAAAAAACTGTGGTACTTACTATTACCTGGGTGAGAATAGCAGTACCCTAGCTTCAATAGTGCGTATTTTCTCTCACTCAGCCCACCAGCTTCTAATGGAAGAAGGTAGAAAATCACAGCCGCTTCTTTACTACAAAATTGCAGAGTTCCCCAATAACACTATTTATAGTCAAATATGTAGCCTGAAAATAAATAATTTGAGGGGTTGAAGGTAAAAAAGAGAGGTAATAAAAGCTATTACTGCTCAATGGCTGGGGCCAAAGGCAAGTATATATAGCCTTAATGTTTCTACCAAACAAGCATCAGAGTTACTTCTTTCCCACAAAATTACATGAGCCATAGTCAAATAATGCCTGAAGCCTTACTTTATAGATCCATCACACGAGACAACTTCTGAATCCGGTTCAATAAGAAGCCGCCTTGCTTGATAGTTGCTTCATACAAAGCATTTTTCGTGTCGGGTCTGTTCGTTTCGAGAACACCCGCAACTTTATCGATCTTGCAATGGAGTTTCCCAGCCGCTATAAAACGAGACAGTTCCCTGGCACAAGAAAAGAAACATATAATAACTACAAGAGCTGGGGGGAGGGCTGCACCCGGAAGCCAAATCACATGCCACATGGCACTCAACCCAAAACAACTCCTGTTTCGAGTTGATCAACCCTAGGGCATGTGATTTAAAAAAAACAACTTTTTTTGGCCTCCGTTTGATGGGAAAAAGAAAAGGTGATGGTCAACCAACCTAGTGCATTTGATTTTGGTCATTTTTTCAATGGTGGATATGCAAAGGATCATGCACAAATTTTTTGGGTGTTACTTGATCGATCTTGTCTAAGTTACCATGGCACCCGATCCTCGTGATGGGTGCCACATGGTGCCCAGTGATCTGGACTATGTATCAGTGGACGCATAGTCCCGGGCCTTTAAATATAAAACAATAAACACATTAAGTTGGTATTAGTACTGTGGCACTCAGGTCAAGCTCCTGCCAAAATAGCATGAGAGTTGCACAACTATTTTACGAGCACATGAAGCAGTGAAAGTAGAGTTTTTTCATGGATTTGGCAATTAAAAATATCTGTGCATTAGGCATGGTATCAAACCTCGGCAGATACTGGTATTTATTGGTTACGTTAAGAACCGACACCGATACCACCCTGATACGCTTACCAGGGTGGCATCGATATCTGACCGATACTGACCAGTACAACCATTTTTTAATTTTACTTTTACTCTTTCAAGAAAGAAAAAAATCAACCGATACAGTATCGGTGATACGATATCCGTATCGGCTGATACGTATGGACCGATACCTGATACCGATACCAATACTGACAGTGCAGTGCTCGGGTGAGGTACTTAATACCAAATCATAAACGGTGAGGAAAAGCTGAACAAGGATTTTTAACAAGATCAACAAAAGTAACCAGGTAGATGGGCAAGCAAGGAAAGAGCCTTCAAACTGGGTGCAAGAAATGAACAATGGAAATGATGGCCTACCATAAGCAAGTTTTATTTAACGAGTACTTACCAAAAGCCGAAAAGAACAACTTGTATTGACACCCATAAAAAGAATTCAAAAAGTCCGAAAGACGAGGGATTTTGCCTATCACTGTCAGAATTTCTGGAGTATCCACTACCTGCCACGTCTCACATGAGGAGATGGCTACAATTGTATATGTAGATAATTAGGAACTCAAAAAATCCGACGGTATGCATTATAGGACACAGGAACAAGTGAAAAGATGGTTACGAGAGATATTGCTTTCAAGTTTTCATCTTACTTCTTAGCTTTATCAATGCTTTTGGAGATTAGATTAAAATCCATATAGAAAAATCCAAGTTCTAAGGTGTAATTAAAACACCAAATCTTTTGACCGACTGCAATTGTTTTGCCTTCTGTTACTTTAAGCTGTTTCAGCGCCTTCTCCTGTGGCATAAACAGGGATGAAGTGGTGAGGTATAATTTAGGAGGCCCGGGGATATGGGTTCCAACGCATATTGGATCCATGCATACGAATCAGGTGGGGTTCACCTAGCACTCATACAAGGGATCGGATGCCACGCAAAGCTGGCCCTGATATTTTGGGGGCCCAAGGCGAGTTCTTAAAATGGGGCCCCTATTTCATATTACTTTATAATATATAAAAAATTCGCCACAATTTTTTTTTGATAAATAGAATAATACTCATATTTTATTTTACTATATATAATTTGAAAATGTAACTAAGAATTTAATACAAGTAAATAGTAAAAGAAAATGCAATATAACAAGAACATGCAATACTCAAAAATTTCATTTAAATATTTCTCTTCTCGCATTTTTAGTGGCAAAGTCACTGATTAAAGTTGTATAGTCAATCTTATCCACCATATCATTTTCAATGGATAACATAGCTAATCCATTTAATCTTTCTTGTGACATCGTTGACCGAAGATATGATTTGATCAACTTCAATTTGGAAAAACTTCTTTCACCAGAGGCAACTGTAACTAGTATAGTTAGCAGTATCTTATAAGTAACCCGGACATTTGGGTAACAACCTTCCATTTGCTTTAAATAATTTAGCACTTTAATCGGTGTTTTCACTTCTCTCGGCAAAGTATCTTTTAAGACGTTCAATTCTGAAGATAAATCTAGCCCATCACTATCAATATGTTTATGTTTGAGAACATGTTCAAAATTTACGCAAAAAGTCTTCAAACATTCTTACTGACCGAACCTAACTTCTTCAAATCAAATAAAAGTCCAAAATATTGTTCATATGTTTTAAACTGTTCAAACCTATATTCAATTGATGAAAGGCCTTGATTAATAATATAAGTGAAGCAATTAATTCTGAACGATTCTTCAACTGACTGTGACACTTCTTCACTTACATTCTCATCAAACTGTCTCTATTTTCGAACAGTGCGTTTTTCACGAAATATAGCCTCGATCCCAAGTTAAGTTGCAACTTCTTTAGCTTTAATTAGGGCCTCCGCAAACTCACTTTCTCTATACCTTTTAAAATAGGTAATGAGTCCTTCTTACTGTCGGATAGCAATATTAATATTCATATTTTCTTGTTGAAGAAATTTGTTAACAATATTCACAACAAACAATACATTGTAGCAAGTAATCATAGCTACTAAGAACTCATAACTCTCAAGTTCATTTGTTGCGACGGATTTTGCTTCACTAGAACTTTTGTTATCATTTTCACAAGTAGACTCTGCCAGGATAAGTAGAGCATCTCTTATTTCTGAAGCTGGATACCTTATTGCTTTAACACTTTGAACATGACTCTCCCAACGTATTTGTGATAACCCTTTAACTGTAAAACCTTTCACATTATCCGTTAAAATTTGTCACCACTCTGTAGAAGATGAAAAGAGTGTATATATATACGTTGCACTATGCCGAAAATGTTGAAGCTTTAGAACAAGAATTCGCCATGTCAAAAAGTGTAAGATTTAAACTATGACACCACATGGGGTGTAAAATGCTCTAGGATTTATTTCAAGTAATTTTTTTTGTACACCTTTGTGTTTTCCTTTCATATTCGATCCATTATCATATCCTTGTCCTCTTATATCACCAATATTGAGTTCAACAGTCTTCAAAATTTCTACAAGAACATTAAAAAGCCCTTATCCAGAAGTATCACTGACTTTCAAGAATTCTAGAAAGAACTCTTTCACTTGTATTTGACTTGGTGACTCATCAACACAACTTATAACAAGAGGCACTTACTCTACACAGTTAATATCTGGAGTGCAATAAAGTATTATCGAATAGTATTTCGTTGCTTTGATTTTCTGAATAATCGCACTTTTGATCGTATCCCCCATCATTTGTATCAACTCATTCTGAATTTTGTGACTTAGATAATGATCATAAATTTCTTTATTTTGGACTCATCGAAGGTGCTCTTGCATTATTGGATCAAATTCGACTATCATTTCAACTATACTAAAAAAGATTCCATTCCTCTCTTGATAAATCTTTTCATTATTTCCTCAGAATGCTATATTCTTGGATGCAAGAGTCTTCACGTTAGAAACAATCCTTATCAATACACGCCTCCAACGCTCTTTCTCTTTCTTTATTTTTCTTGGACCTCTTGATCAATTATCTCATTCTTTCCCATTCTCAAACTCAACTCAATCCATTTACTCATGCTTGTAATATGTTCCCTAGTCTTTTCAATCTTTCCATTATATTCTTCCAATCATTGAATCCTTTGTTTAGCCAATTAGGTAGTCATTCCTTCCATGAAAAATAACTTGCAACTGAAACAATAAACTCTTTGGCTAGTATTTGAATGTACTAACCATTTTCTATTATTCTTTTCTCTATTTATTAATTGTCGCATGTAATGAGAAGACGAGAACTTCCTACCATAAATATTTCTCGAAAAATTCTCATTCTCATCTCTCAAAGGACCATTCTCTACTAAAAAGTCTCTAAGACTCTGTTAGACATTATTCCAATTGTTCGGATCATATATATTTATAGGCTAACATTTGCTATTATCAATCTCATTCTCATTTATATTTTCTTCTTCACCATCATCTTTCCCTTCATTCACCAAGTCTTGGCCTTCATGTTCTTCATTATTCTTGTATTCTTCCTTATTGCTCAAGTTTTCGAGCTCTGCTTGTTTACTACTTCCAAAGAACTTATAAATGACTCCTTGAGACTGAATAAATTTTTGTCTTTTGCTTCTTTCTTCTTTTCTCAGCTCCAGAAAGATAGCTTCTATTAGACATGATTTTGAGTGTGATGTTTCTTAACTACAAACATGAGTTTAAGACAAGGATAAGTTACTAATACCATATATAACGATTCATTCGAAGAAAAAAGATTCATTTCTCAAATAAATGAATATTTCTTAAATAAATATCAATGTCTATCATTTAATTATTGATATAATAAATAAATTTCTAAATAAAAATAAGGGCACTAAGTTGCTAATACCATATATATAACTATAAATAATTCATCCATCATAATATCAAACATTGTAGAACTTATGATGAATCATAATATTAACAATTTATTATAATATACTGATAAAAAACAATTGATTAAATCATCATTCACCCATTCACCAATCAACATATGATAGTCAATAGTCTAATTTGTTAGTGTTATTTGGCTAGCAATGCTAGGCTATCATGACCCTTTACAGACTAAACAATGGGTTGCTTTTTGTAATTTCTTTTATGATGCAAAATGTGGTGAGACCATGCCACCAGAAAAGCTATTATATGGCTCAAGTTGCCACTGTTCTACCTTTTTGCCCTAATTTATCTCATTTTTTTAGTTGCCATTGTTCTACCTTTTTCCCTATCAAACGCACACTTGTTCAAAACTTGCTAATCAGAAATTACTAATTAGCCACTTATACTATGCTTGTTCCTAAATGGTTATTTATAATCACATTTGTTAGTTTCAATAGGATCGTCAAAAGTTATTATATCATCGGTATCTTCTAAGTACTAGATGGTGAATCATATGCCAATTGGTGACAATTGAGGGAAACTAAAATTTTCCATTTTTATAAGCAAACAATTGAAAAATAAAATTTTACAACCATTCTTTTTAAAAAAAAAAAAAAAAAAAAAAAAACTTATCATGGGGCTTTTTTTACAATCAGGAAGTAAAACTCATACAAGATTTCCCATGAGTTTTGCCAAACAAGGCCTTAAGGATTGAAAATAAATTAGCCCCTTCAGATTTTAGTAGCTGAATTTTAGTTGAAAATTTTATCCCATTTTATCTTAAGAAAAAATCGAGAAAATGGGCCCCACAATTTTTTTAAAGAACACACCTTAGGAACAAGCGAGACGCTCTTTTTTTATAAACTAGTTATTAATTTTTTTTACAATGAGAAGGGGTTCTCAAGGTATATTTGGCTGTGTGACACAGACACAGTGGAACCAACATTGATTGTCTGATATGTGATCAATAATCCAAAGATCAGTTTTACTGAAGGTTGGGCAGGAAAAATGATTGTCATCACCTGGTTCAATGCAATCAATAAATTTTACAGTGGAGATTAAATCTATGGCTGCAATTGTTCTGATGTTCAAACGATCAAACCCAGCTCACCCATCAAAATAAAATAAAATAATGCAAGAGAAACCAATTGACAATTAACAAGACAGAACATATAGAAAAACAAAATGGGTTGTTGAGAATTTGAGATCTGTGCTTTTAAATAGAAAAAATATTTTAAAAGCATGTTTTTCCCTCAATGTAGCAGTATATAATGGGGATAACGTGAAAACAGATGAAGCTATCAAGTATCAACTCAAAGAAAGTGAAATAATTTAACAGCAACCCAATAAAAGCAGAGGTAGAAACACAAGACTACTGCTAAGCAGCTAAGCTGACAGCCTGATACCTGGTTTTATAATCAGCTCCAAGCCTCCAATCACGAAAGTAACAGCTAAGCTGATAGCCTGATGCCTGGTTTTATGATCAGCTCCAAGCCTCCATGACGCAGGACGATAACCCTAAAATGCGTGATTATGATTTTATGCGATTTTGCCGAAATTAAATAAAATTAAATCAAGCTTAATCTCAAAACTATCTTAAATACCTTAGGGTTCAGAGAATTCAGGTTGGTAGATCACGCGAAATCCAGTTAGGATCCAGTCCGATGTGCAAATACTGTTAGATTTGATGCGAGATCGGCCTAGAGATAGAACTTTAGCTTTTTCCAGACTTGGGCGTTCGCCATTGATCCAATGTAGATTTGCAAGCTCTAACTAGGGCTTTGAAAATAGGTGTATGATTTTGTAATGAGCTTATGATTTGATTTATGGCTTAAAAAAAGGTTTTGGGCTCTGTTTGATTTAGGGTTCAAAAGGGGTTTAGGATTTTGGGATTGAAATCAATAGATTGAGATTTAGAAATTTAAATCAATACAGAGAAAGGTTAAGAAAATAGAGATAGATAATAGAGAAGATAACAAAGATTGCTTCTGGGAATCACTCCCTTAGCCTCACACCAAACCCATCTCAGGCAAAGAATATTCAAGCATAAAAGCATTCAAAATATTCAATAACTAATTAAAAGTCTTTACAAGCCTCAATATATAGGCCACCAATAATTAAATTTGAAATAAAGAGTCCTAATACTACTAAAACACTAAAAATGAAAATTTTCGCAACAAAAAAACTCAAAATTAGAAGTCCCGTCACGACGTCCACGGACGTCCGTGACCTACGAACAGTGAGGGAGCAAAATCACGGACGTCCGTCACTGTTCATGTGAACAGTAACTTTTTATTTTTTCTGAAGTTGAAATTCTGTTGCGGTTCAACTTCAATACTTTCGATCTTAACGTTCCCCGTCATTCTCCTCCACTCAAAATGTTTCATCACCGATGAAACACGCATGTTGTACTCATCAAGGGTATCAGAACTTGCACAGTGGAACTCCTTGCAACTAATCCAAACAATCTCGGCTCTTGGTGACGTATGATCCTCATCTCGGTTGATTGTAGCGGGACGCACACAGTAAACCTCTCATTGATGAACCTGATAACCCGGCTCGCCAACCCACTATCAAATATTTTTGAAGTTGCTCATCAACTCTCCCAGACCTGAAGGAATTCATCCTCGATGAAGTGTGATCGCGATATCGGTCGAGATTACGAGAACTCAAGCGGCAAACTCTTTCATCTTTGGGCCATGTACTCTTGGTACTCGAAGTATCAGCAAATAATTTGTAGTGATTGTTGCTTGAATTAATCTTGTGTTTAATTTCGGCATGCAATGCAAAATGAGACTCAAAACTTGACTCACAACAAGACTCGGAATGTGAAGCGGAATGCAACTCGAGACTATGATGTGTATGTGTATCTATGGACTCGATACTCTCATGTGCATGCGACACTAATGACTCACATGTAACCGACTCAAGTGCTCTTGACTCTAGTAACGTCAACGACTTAGGCACAATCGACTCTGTGAGCACTGTCAGCTCATGCGTGATTGAATCAAAGGACACTAATGGCTCATGGACGCTCAGTTCGATCAACTTCAAAGATTAAAGTGCACACGACTTTACCACCGACAAGGATTCGTGCACAACGGGTTCTACAAGCACCAACAAATCGTGCGTATGTGACTCAGTAGATTCTTGTGTGGGTGACTCGGTTGACTCACGTGTGGGAGACTCAACATCACTACTCACAAGGAAAATAGAAGTCGTTTCAACACAAACTAGACTTTTGTCAGCTTCTTCCATCTCCTCTCCACTTATCATAGTTCGAGGGTCATACACTTCCTCTTCTACTTTCATATTTTTCAGCCCCTTAGAACTTTCGCTTTTAGTCAATAAATTCGGAGTGAAAAATTTTGTGGGGCTTTGGTATGCAAAGTGTCCGAACCCTTGACACTTAAGACAATCAGGACACTTATTTGTCTTGGTTCTCAAACCCCTTAGAAGGTGACAGTGTGTCAAAGGAACATACTTTTCAATAAGTGTCACCTTCATATCCTCCCATGTGGAGATGTGTTTAATCCGATGAAACTCAACACGGAGTTCTATATGAATCCAAAAAACTTCGGCATTACCCTTAAACTTTGTTGTCACTAGTCTAATTTTGTACTCATCTTGTATACCATATCAATCAAAATACTCCTCTACACTAGACAACCACTCTGAAGGTTTTAGGGTTCGCCATACCCTCAAAATTTGGAACCTCATCCCGAATTGATTCTAGAAACTTCTCGAAAGGGTTGTACTCAAGTTCCCGATGATGAGGGTATTCCCTAACTCTTGTCTCATCACTACTCGTGGGACTTTGCCAAGAATTTGGACGCGATCGCCTCATGGTGAACACGGCTTACTAACACGGGTGCTAAATGCCATGCAAACATGAACCACAATGGATGAGTAATTTTGTCAAACACATGACGTGCACACATAAAAACTGAAGGAAGATGCAATGAAAATTAAAGTGACACACAACATGCCCTAACCTAAAAAACTGAGCTCTGATACCAAAACTGACGCGGGACGATAACCCTAAAATGCGTGATTATGATTTTATGCGATTTTGCCTAAATTAAATAAAATTAAATCAAGCTTAATCTCAAAACTATCTTAAATACCTTAGGGTTCAGAGAATTTAGGTTGGTAGATCACGTGAGATCCAGTTAGGGTCCAGTCCGATGCGCAAATACTATTAGATTTGACGCGAGATTAGCCTAGAGATAGAACTCTAGCTTTTTCCAGGCTTAGGTGTTCGTCTTCGATCCGATGTAGATTCGCAGGCTCTAACTAGGGCTTTGGAAATAGGTGTATGATTTTGTAATGGGCTTATAGTTTGATTTATGACTTAGAAAAGGGTTTTGGGCTCTGTTTGATTTAGGGTTCAAAAAGGGTTTAGGATTTTGGGATTAAAATCAATAGATTGAGATTTAGAAATTTAAATCAATACAGAGAAAGGTTAAGAAAATAGAGATAGATAATAGAGAAGATAACAAAGATTGCTTCTGGGAATCACTCCCTTGGCCTCACACCAAACTCATCTCAGGCAAAGAATATTTAAGCATAAAAGCATTCAAAATATTCAATAACTAATTAAAAAGTCTTTACAAGCCTCAATATATAGGCCACCAATTATTAAATTTGAAATAAAGAGTCCTAATACTAATAAAACACTAAAAATGAAAATTTTTGCAACAAAAAAACTCAAAATTAGAAGTCCCGTCACGACGTCCACAGACGTCCGTAGTGCCCCACGGACGTCCGTGACCTACGGATAGTGAGGGAGCAAAATCACGGACGTCCGTCACTATTCACGGACATCCGTCACTGTTCATGTGAACAGTAACTCTCTTTTTTTTTTTTTTTTTTTTCCTGAAGTTGAAATTCTGTTGCGGTTCAACTTCAATACTTTTGATCTTGACGTTCCCCGTCACTCCAACCACGAAAATCGATGGAACTTATAATGTTTCAAATAAGTATATGAGAGAGAGAGAGGCGCTGGGCTTGGAGAGAGAAGAGAGGGTTTGGAGTCTGGAGAGAGAAAGAGGCGCTAGCTGTTGGGGAGAGAGAGAGGAGCTGAGGAGGGTTTGGTCGTTTTGACTAGAAAGGAGAGGGTTTAGGTTTGGGTTTGGGTTTGGATTTAGAGAGAGAATCACTAGAGAGACTAGAGAGGAGAGGGTTTGGGTTTGGATTTAGAGAAAGAATCACTGGAGAGACTAGAGAGGAAAGGGTTTGGATAGGCGCTGAAGAGAGGAGACGGGGCCCTTTATATGTATATATACTTTTTTTGTTTCTTAAACCTAAGTTTTAAAACAACTTTCGGATTTGGGGACCCCTGAAAATCGGGGGCCCAAGGCAGCCGCCTGGCTTGCCTTGGTCCAGGGCCGGCCCTGATGCCTCGGCAACATGACCAAGAACTATCAAAGAACACCTCAAAAAATTTGGGCATGATCCAATGAATATCCACCGTCCAAAATGTGGTTAAAGGGTGAAAAATTCAATGCACCAAGATGTGTGGGTGGTACCCAAACTTTGACCACCAAATTTTTTCCTTTTATAAATGCATTTTTAGAGATCACATGATACATGGCAGATGATCCCAAATAGGTTTTGGGATCACGTGGCACGGGGGATGTGATCTGGGTTCGAATGCAATGGGTCCATTTATGCTTTCAAACCCATATACTTTTTTTCCATTTAGAGGTGCAGATTCGAGTAATTGAACCAAATTGAAACCAAAATTTTGATTTTCGGGTGAGTTCTACAAACTAAACCCTAACCGAAACATTTTGCTTTTGCTTTCGGTTAATCGAACTTTTCAACCCCTAAACCGAAACTGAATCGAACCAAACCAATCTTATCTCGGTTTCGATCGGTTTAGTTCGTTTTGGTTTTTGGTTTTTCTTCATATACATGTATATTATTTTATTTCTCTCAGTTTTTTTAATTTTTTCGGTTTTTTATCAAGTTTCTCACCCTATCCAACTAGTTTTCGATTTTTGGGTACCAAAAACGAAACCAAATTGGGCTGAATTGGTTCGGTTCAGTTTCGATTTTCAATTGGTTTCGGTCCGATTTGGCCGGTTTGGAGGGCCCGATTTTCAGGTTTCGGTTTTCTTCTGCACCCCATTTCTATTATAGATAATAAAGTAGAAAATTTTGAAGAAAATATTAAGAGCTTTGAAGCACAATCCCTCGCAACAAATGAACTTGAGAGTTATGAGTTCTTAGTAGCTATAATTATTTGGTACAATGTATTGTTTGCTGTGAATACTGTTAGCAAGTTTCTTCAGCAAGAAAATATAAATATTAATATTGCTATCCAACAGTTAGGACTCATTACCTATTTTAAAAGGTATAGAGAGAGTGAATTTGCGGAGGCCCTAATTGAAGCTAAAGAAGTTGTGACTCAAATGGGGATTGAGCCTATATTTCGTGAAAAACGCATTGTTCGGAGATAGAGACAGTTTGATGAGGATGCAAGTGAAGAAGTGTCACAGTCAGCTAAAGAATCGTTCAGAATTAATTGCTTCACTTATATTATTGATCAAGACCTTTCATCAATTGAGTATATGTTTGAACAGTTTAAAACATATGAGCAACATTTTGGACGTTTGTTTGATTTGAAGAAGTTATGTTCGGTCAGTGAAGAATGTTTGAAGACTTTTTGCGTAAATTTTGAACATGTTCTCAAACATGAACAATATATTGATATTGATGGGCTAGATTTATCTTCAGAATTGAACGTCTTAAAAGATACTTTGCCGAGAGAAGTGAAAACGCTGATTGAAGTGCTAAATTATTTATAGCAAATGGAAGGTTGTTACCCAAATGTCCGGATTGCTTATAGGATACTGCTGACTATACTAGTTACAGTTGCCTCTGATGAAAGAAGTTTTTCCAAATTGAAGTTGATCAAATCATATCTTCGGTTAACGATGTCACAAGAAAGATTAAATGGATTAGCTATGTTATCCATTGAAAATGATATGGTGGATAAAATTGACTATATAACTTTAATCAATGACTTTGCCGCTAAAAATGCGAGAAGAAAAATATTTAAATGAAAATTTTGAGTATTGCATTTATGAGTATTACATTTTCTTTTAATATTTACTTGTATTAAATTTTTAGTTACATTTTCAAATTATATATAGTAAAATAGAATATGAGTATTATTTTATTGGTCAAAAAAAATTTGTGGAGAATTTTTTATATATTATAAAGTAATATGAAATAGGGGCCCCATTTTAGGAACTCGCCTTGGGCCCCTAAAATGTCAAGGCCGGCCCTGTGTACCAATCAATGCATATAGGCCCATAGATTGGGCACCCACTCGATGTGTCATCTCTTACATGGGTATAGCTAGTCCATAAACACAGTTATATGCATAATTACCAAGTTGGATTCGGAAAAAATTGGGAAGCATTTGGGAAAAAAAGTAATGGAAATGTTATAAATACTAAAAAATAAATATGTTTTTGACAAAAATAAGGAAATTTCGAGATAGTTTTGTAAGAAACACATTCTTCAAAATATCACCGATTATGGTAACTATGGTTATAAGGAGTGATTTTTCATGTATGTTCCATCTAGGAGGTGCCCATTGTGAAAGGTCTGGCTCAATAGATGCATACCCACAGACTAGTGGGCGGAGATTCTCAATAACCACCATCTCTCTACTTGAAATCACACATGCCACCCATCTCACCCTTCCTTGCCATTATTTTTTTATATTAAAAGAAATCACTTTCTTAAAATAAATTAATCACCATTACTTCCAATACCTATAATATCGCATTCGACTATTGGCAAATGGCTTTGAGTGTTGGAAAATGGCTTCGCAGATGTCTTACCAATAAAGTTAGGGTAAAGGTAGCTGGTCCCATGGACCAGGTAACTTACCTGGTGTCACACTAATTTCTAGCCACGTGGCACCCAACCACATGATCGGATGCCATGGATAGAAGCGGCTCGATGATCATAATTATTTTGTGAAAAAAAATAAAAATATATAACAAATCCTGCGGTCAAAAGAGTCAATTGCACGTAAAATGAATAGTAAAATCACATTTGCATGATTTTACCGTTTATTTCTCACCACAGTTGATGCCATTGACCATGCAGTTTTATAGTTTTTCTAAAAAAATTTCACAAAATAGTTATAATCATCGAGCCACTCCTATCCATGACACCCGAGCATGAGATTGGGTGCCATGTGGCTGCAAATTAGTGCGGAACTAGGTAAGTTACCTGGTGGTAGCTACCTTTACCCATAAAGTTATTAATGGTAGGTTTTTACAAGCAGCTGTCAACCTGATGCTAACCTACTACTTTTTCATCCAACCTTACCAAACGTTTATACAGTATTGCATAAAAATAAATACTAGGTCATTGTGATATTTTCGTATATATTTCATACAGGAGGTGAGATATATGCTACAAATGCATCAACCATAGACATACAAGAAGAGATTCCATGGTGCATATTATTTGAAGATGACATAGTATTGATTTCTAAACGAGGAAATAGATGATAAGCTGAAATTATGGAGAAAAGCTTTGGAGTCGAGGGGTGTGAAAATTAGAAAAACAAAGAAGGAATGCATGGAGTGAAATTTAGTGAACCTAATAGCCTGGAGGAGGACTTAGTTAAAATAAAAAATCATTTAGTGGCACATAGGCATAGATATCGCTATTTAGGCTTTACTTTACAATCAAATGGTGGAATTGAAGGGTTGAGACGCTAAAAGCATAAGGAAGTAGGAGAAGAGGAAGACTAGGAGGAAAGTCGTGAGAACAAATATGAAGGATTGCAAAGTTACAGAGAGCTTAGTGTTGATTGGGAACGAGTGCGAAATAGGACTCGCAAATCCGATCCCAAATAGGTGAGATAAGGTTGTGATGATAATAATGATTAATGAACATTCACCAATTGGCGGTTTGAAAATTCCGAATCAGCCTTGCAGAAAATGCACCAATTGGGAAAACAAAAATCACAAGACTTTGAGGTGGTCAATGGTGATGTTTGTATCAAATACCACCAACCAATCAAACGTTATCACCACCCCTGCCAAGGTACATGGCACCCTTTCAATTCTCAGAAAACAATAAATCTCGCCAAAAACACCAATCCTTGGAACATAAATGGACTTGAGGCATACAAGGAGTGTAGGAAAGGTGAGACGCTCCTCATCATCCAAGTCAAGGCGTCGCCATGGCGAATGGCGACGAATTTCGCCATATACACTGATATGGTGAAACTTGAAATGACGACACCATGGCGCTGTCATATTCGCAATATAAAAATTATATATATAACTTATATTTTAATAAATTATTATAATTATAAGTTATAATACTTATAAGTTATATATATAACTTAACAGTAGAAGTCATATAATTATAAGTTATAATTTAATAACTTATAATCTTATATATAAAAGGGGATTTTATGGCTTGGACAACACTCATCTCTCGACTCTCTCCTCAACTCTCTCCTCAGCACGCGTCTCTCCTCATCGAAAAAAAGGTACACAGTTTTTATTTTCTCTCTGTCTCTCGCCTCCTCCCTTTCTTCTCTCTCTCGCCTCCCTTTCTCTCTCGTCTCTCCCCTTTCTGTCTCTCTATCTCTCTCGTCTGTTCTCTCTTAACTTCTTAATTTTATTTTTTGTTCTTTTCTCTAGGCTATTTTTTTTTTATATATTTGCACATTCGCAAGCTCCATCGACGATCAATTGGCGATGAATCGCTTTCAGGCTTTCACAAATCACAAGCTATCTTCTATCAATCTTCTTCGCAATTGATCGCTTCAATTGGCAAGCTCAGGTATGATTTTTTTTTTTTGTGTTTTTGTGTTTTCTATTTTTTTTTTGTTTTTCTGTGTGTTTTTTTGTTTTTCTGTTTTTTTCTTGTATGTTTTTCTAATTTTTTTAATAATTTTTTTCTATATATATATATTTTTTGTTTTTATATATTTTTTTTGTCTGTTTTTTTTTTGTCGGGGCTTGATTCTTGAAACTAAGTGTCAACTGAACCTGTTGATTGCTTTGAGGGGACAACAGAGATCATGTTTTGTTTCAATATTTCCCACAATTGATATTTCATAATTAATATTTGCTATCTCTTTATTGATATTTGTCTATGCCTGATTAATTAGTTGAATTTTTTTCTTCTTCTTCTTCTAGAAAAAATATATGAATTAAAAAATAGTAAAAAACTATAAAACAAAAAATATTAATGATTAATAAAAAAAAAATAATATTAATATTTAAAAAAAAAGTTATTAATATTTTTAAAAAAAATTATAAATGGCCTCGCCATGACATAATGAGCCTTTTCTCCATGACCTCGTTACAACACCTTAACTACCTTGCTCCTCATCCCTTCAGTTTCTTGAAGAATAATATTCCAAACTACTGATTGTCATCTTTTCCCTCATAAATTCTACTATCGAGTGGTTTTTCAAGTTACAAAACTGCTAAAGCCACCACGTCGGATGCAAAAGGGAGGAATAGCCACAACAAGTGTCTTACCAAAACCTTATCATTACTATATTTCCCATTCAAAACCTTATTGCCACGTGTTGTCTTTCCGATACCCGACTCCCTCACTCTCAATGCACATCCAATTCCCCACTTCCCAACAGAGATTCCATATCTTTCTTTAAGTAACGTGCCTTGAAGAATCACATTTGATAACAATTTCTCCACAACTGCTAGCAAGGCAAAGGCCAAGTTCACCTCTGAGAATTCTAACTCCCCAAACGGCCTATAAACTTTGTCCAAATAATTAGTTTCTAATTACTTCGATAGTACTTTTTACAATTGTTGAAACCATTCCATAGAAAATCTCTTCGAAGCTTTTTGTTGGCTAGTAAAGATTTGATATCGTAAATTTGAATCGAAGAGAAAGCAACTAGAATTAACTGACCCTAAAAGATAGAAGATTAGTTTATCTTTATAGGTTTCTTGACACAAGGCAAAAGTCCTAGGTACTTTTCTTGTCAAAAGCCCCACCTAGATCCTGAGAGAGGCCCCAGGGTTGTGACCCTATTCCCGCCTAATGGGATGCTCTATCCCTGCTTAATGGGATGCTTTAGTCCCACATTGGTTGCAAACTCGTCCACACCTTGGGCTATAAGTGAGATAATTCCCTTCCAGGTATGACGCATTTTAAAATCGGGGAGCCTAATGTGGCAGAAACGAACAATATCATATTTGGTTGGGTTGGATTTTTACAAATGGTTATAGAGCCATTGACGGCTCTGCAATCAAGTGGCGGATAGGAGTAGAGGCCCTGGACCCTGTTCATTCCCTTCCAAATACGATGCATTTTAAAGCCGGGGAGCCTAGTTTGGCAGAACCGGACAATATTATATCGAGTCGGGTTCAGTGAGAGAGAGAGAGAGAGGTAGTCAACGTCTTTGAATATTCCAAACACCCCCCACTCCCCCCCAAATTCCGCTTCTCTCCCAACCCCCCTCTCCCAAATGGCCGCAATCAATCAAATACCATAATGCACAAATTCAACTATAACCTTCCATAAACTGCTAAATAATAATTATTATTATTATGATTATTATTTAAGCAAGTTTATGTTTTTCTTCTCACATTCTTCCTGGAATTGAAAAAAAGGCAAATTACGTAGATCAAATTAAGTACAAAATATGTAATTATACACCAATGATATAGCTATAGAACACAAGCAACAATACTTCATCTCCCTAGATCAAATAGGGGTAGAATTCCTCAATTTATTTGTTACGTCGCTGTACTATTTTGATCAAAATTGCGATCTAAAAGCAATCCAATTGGAGTAAAGTAAACAATATTACATCTCCCTAGATAAAAATCATAGTAAAATAACTTTAAATAAAATTGAAGATCACCAAATCAAATAATCCATTTTCAGCTTTAACCCAGCATTCCAAACACCATAAGACATCAAAATATTTAAAAAAAAACTCACTTTTATCGAGTTTCTTAAGCTTTTCGCCGATCTTCGAACGCATTGCATCCAAAACCTGCTTATCCATGTCCAACACTGAATCCGCAGCTAGGGTTTCATAGAGAGTAGCCATATCTACATACAGAGAGTGGCATTTTTGTAAAAACGGAATGGATGGAAGGGTAAATCGGGTAAGAAAAAAAAAAAATTACCATCGTCTTTGACGAAAGAGAAGACCTCTTCTCTGTGACGACTGACGAACTTTCTCTATGTCTTGAGCATGGGGATGCGTGAGAAGGTAGAGCTTGCGTGCCAGAACTAGGTGCGGCTGTTGATTACCTTCTTGCCCTTCCATTGTTCAACTTAATACTTGTTTGCCCTTCTCTCTCTCTCTCTCTCTCTCTCGGTGGTTTTTTATTTTTTATTTTATTTTATTTATTTTTTAAAAAAACTTTTATCTTCATTAAAAATGCAGAATGATTATAAATTGAAAAATAAGTAATCTCAAATATACTACAAAGTAGAGGGCCACAATCCAAACAATAGTAGTTACAATCACTAATATTAAAATAAATTTAAGAGATCTAATATCAAGCACACTTATGTTTACGCCCACCTTTTTACTGAAAGCCCCCACTTAATAAAGCCTACCCAAAGGTTCTTAGAAGCATAGTGACAAATTTTTTAAAAAAAATCTAAAAATTTGGGGATTGTAAAAGAATAATATATAAATTTTATTTAATATTCCCTCAAAAAAAAAAACATTTCATTAAATATTTATAAAAATTTTATTTATTATTTAAAAATAGACAAATAAAAAAAATTATTGATTTCAACGAAATTTTATTAATTTCTAAAATTTTAGCATTTTGCTACTACTTGTCACTGTGCTTGAAGGTATTACTTGCACTTGAAAATGATGATGTTGCACCTAATTTAAAAGGCCTATACTAACCCCACGAAATACACAATTCGTTCCAATATTTTACATTTTACACCTTCAGATCATGAGCCTATCAATAAACGGTCGGATTTTGATTTCATGTGATACACATCTCAAGAGATAGAAATACACAATTATAGATCTGTGTCAAATACGTGTGATCAGTCTTATTTGAAAGTCATAATATAAAGATCTTTAATGCAAAATTTGAACCAAACAAGAGTTCTATGATATAATGCAACACAATTAATGTCATCATCTAATTCAATGGTTGACGATGCAGTTGAATCAAATGATAGCCATGTTTTGTGGCGTTTTTTTACATCATGGCATTCAAATTAGATAGTCAAGTCTCAAGAAGGGTCGACTACTTGCAAATGAGATTTATGCCATTGCACATAATTTAAAAAGAAGGATTTGATAGTTTGGGAAATGTACCCGTTGGAACGCCTAAGCTGTCTGATTTGAAGACTTTGATCCAAAAAATTGACACGAAAATTGATTTTTATCATATAATTTAACAGAGTCAAAACCCATTCGTTGAATCAATGGTTGACTATGTTGAAGCAGATCATAGAGATTGTAATCCGTGCCTATCTTTGACGCTAACGATCTTATATCATGGCCGATAAATCAAATACCTTAGATGATGTTCCACGTGGAAAAGATCTCAAAAATATAAAGTCTTTCTTTTTAAACTATGGAAACGTTTAGAGGAATCAATAGTTTTCAACGGGTCTAGGATGTGGGCACTTTCAGAGATTGCGTGGGCGCATTTAGAGGTACTTTATGATTCAATGGTTATGGATAGGGGGTGCAAATGGGTCGGCTTGACTCATACCCGAAAAATTGGACTCAATTTTAGTTTGGATTTAGGTTTAGTATTTGTCAATAAAGACCCAACCCGACTTGGACCCAACTTAGAGTTCGGTCAGATCTGGGTCTTTCAATTTTGGCCTTGAACCTGAACCCAACTCGGACCCAAACCCGATCCAGACCCCGACATAAATAAAAATATATTTTTTCTTATATTTCAGTGCTGATTTTTTGTGATTGTTATGATATTCAAATTATACAATTAAAATAAGAAACAATATAATTAAAATAAGTATATTATTATCATAATGGATCCATGAAACCACGCCTAAGGGTAACTCAGTCAATTTCAAATAGGCAGTCTAGGGAAATTTTTTTTATCAAATTTCCAAAGCAAACCTTAAAATCAATGAGTGAATTCAATTGAAAGTGACTATGACATACTTCATATCCCTAAAATCATTGAAAATTAACTTTTGTTTTGGACTCAATGGCTAAAAGAAGTTTCGTATGTAAATTCACTAGTACGTGGACACTCTAAATAAATTTGATTTAGTTAATTTTTATTTATTTATTGTTACTTTATTAGAGATTTTCAATTTTCTTAATATTATTATTTTATTATAAAAAATAGACATTTAATATTTTACATCAGTTTAAAAAAAAATTAATATATTTATAAAAAACTAATGATCAACTATTATATTAAAAGGTTTTGACACTAAAATAAAATAAATAAATAGGATAATGATCATCCCATTTGAGACTCGGTGTAACATAAGTCGTTTAATCAAACTAACATAGAAGAATTTAATTCTCTAATTACCTTTTATGAATGAAAGATTTATTAGTGAGTTTATGGGAGGACCACAAATAAACCTGCACGAATGAAAGAAACATCATTATATCATAAGTGACTTTTTGATAAAAATGACAATTCTTGTAACAAACAACAATTAAGAAAACCCTTCAAACTAGATAATGGAGATTGTGTTTCATCCCGATCTACCACAAAAAGTAAGATAATGTTGCACCTATAAGACGATCAATATTTATTCCACATGTCACAAATCCTCAAAACATGGCCTTACAATCACATTTGTGCGTCATATGTGCCATAGGATTCAAGGGACATTTTTTGGGGATCTATAACATTTCGAATAAAAAAAATGACCGTCACGCAGCCGCTTTCAAAATAACTATTTCCATAATGTCTATATCAAATATAAATAAAATCATTTTAGATGTCATATATATATATATATATATATATATATATATATATATATGTACCTTTTATGAATGAGAGACATATTAGTGAGAGAATGATCAAATAATTTTTTCAGATATTTATGGGACGCCCACAGTAAACTTGCACACAAATGAAAGAAACATCAATATATTATACGTGATTTTTTTGATGAAAATGACAATTCTTATAAGAAAGTTAATACTTACATAATCAAAATATGGTATATATCAAATGAGTCCTTATAGATTTAGTTAGTGAACTATTAATAGTTTTTTTAGTTAGTTTTGGAGATGTGTGTCCCATGGAATCAATATATAATCATTTGATGGGTGGACCATGATCTCAAGATAGTGGTTGTACCATCAGACAGTCAGTTTTTTTATTTCACATGGGACACATCCCTAAAAAGTAAACTTAAAAGTATATTTGAGCCACGTGAAAATAAAAAATCGACCGTCTAATCTCAAGAATCAAAACCGAAACTCATTTGATTCGGTTCAATTTTTTTTTCCTAAAACCAAAACCGATTCAGTTCGGTTTGGTTTATCTAAAATACCTATTTTTTGGGTATTTTCTTCGATTTTTTTATATTTTTTTCAATATATTTTGATTTTTTTTTTTTTAAATTTTTTCTCGAATTTTTTCGGTTTACTCAACATACTCCCTCGGTTTTTGATTTTAAGCCATCCAAACTGAAATCGAACAGAATTGGGGTTTGATTCGGTTTGTCTCGGGTTTCGGTGTGATTCAGTACATAATGATATTGATCATCCAATCAATTGACCAACTTTATGTTCGATATTGTCTGAAAATCATAACGCTGATTCAGTCAATTATTTTGACGGTTTAGATCGAAGTTTAAATATATCAAACAATCAAAGATTATCGGAGAACTACAATACTTGATGATGCTACTAATACCCTCCAATAACCGGACTAAAATATTATGATACACGTATTTATCTAGTTTAACAACAAGTTTAAAAAACTAATACAAAAGTATAGTTGTAAGTATAAAACAATCGATATATACTCCGAAAAATATTTTATTTGAAATTTAATATTTAGTATCAAATTCTTTTAAAATCCTGGATAACATATTCTTGAATATTGAGAATAATTAAATAAAAGTGAGGATAATTTTGTCATTTTTGAATGTTGATATATATATATATATATATATATATATATATATATATATATATATATATATATATATATATATAATACATGACCAATTAAAATATGTACCTTTTATGAATGAGAGACTTATTAGTGAGAGAATGATCAAATAATTTTTTCAGATATTTATGGGATGCCTACAGTAAACTTGCACACGAATGAAAGAAACATTAATATATCATACGTAATTTTTTGATGAAAATGACAATTCTTATAAGAAAGTTAATACTTACATAATCAAATGAGTGCCTATAGATTTAGTTGGTGAACTATTAATGGTTTTTTTAGTTAGTTTTGGAGATGTGTGTCGCATAGAATCAATATATAATCATTTGATGGGTGGACCATAATCTCAAGATCAATTACGTGAAACTAAGGTATATATCAAATGAGTGTGTATAGAATTAGTTGATGAGTGTCACATGATTGCAAACTATGAGGGTTGGGCACATACCAAATCACAACATAAAGTTGATCAGTGTCACATGATTGCATACTATGAGGGTTGGCACATACCAAATCAGAACATAAACTGTGAACTGAAGTAAGATGAAGCTATACCCTTAACTCAATGATCAAACTATATTGGTTGGGCACAGACCAAATCATAACATGAACTGTGAACTGAAGTAAGATGAAGCTATACCCTTACCTCAATTATTAAACTATATTAGTTGGGCACAAAACAAATCATAAGAGGTATATCTCTATTTTATTTTTAAAAAATATAGATTGAAATGGATAGACGACCACCAAATTTGGTGGTGAGTTATCGGTGATATTTTTGGGCGAATCCCAAATTTGGTGATGAGTTAATAATATCGGCCAATACCTATATTTTTAATGAATATGATCCATAATGCTTATGTAAACGCACGTAATAGGCTAATAACAACTATATTAATATTTGTTATTTAGGGAGAATATGGGTAGCAAAAGATAATAAACTTGGACTACCTTGATAAATTGAAACCATAAGGGTATGATTGTCATATTTAAGAAACAATTATTAAAAATTAACTCTATTCACGCTTACCGAATTATTAAAGGCACCTATGTAAAAACCCATTGACTGTTGTTTGAGTTGATAGCCATGATTTAAAGATATGTAGTGTCAAATATTGGCACAAAACACGATATCTATTGTAAGATTGAATATAGTTAAAGTCCATCATCTGATTAAGTAGTTGACTGTGTTGAATCATTTATTAGAGATTATTTTATGTGTCCGTCTTTTACACAAAAGATCTTTATATCATGGCTTTAAAATCAGTTGGCTTAGATATATTTCTATGTGGCGCAACTATATCAAAGAAAACAAGTCTTTCTCTCAAATTAGGTGTAATGTAATGTATGCTTATAATCATCTTCACTTTTTGGGATGTGTGTTATATCAAAATAAAATTAGACCGTTTGATAGTGTGTGAAAGATTGGAGCGAACATCAATCTTTATCATCAGATTGAAAGAAGTCAACCGATTAAGCACCCTTATAATAAAACAGTCGAAACCCTCCCTCTTCTTCCACTAAACCCCTTCACCGAATACTTCTTCTTCCATAACCATGCTTACTTATATTTCTAGGTTTCATGCTTTTGGAATCACCCCATCTCCTTCTATTTAATCCAACCATTGCTTCAACTATGTGGGTCTTCCATTATACTATGGTTGGAAGCATTCGGCTGAAATGCTTCAAAATTCAAAATTTCGACTAAAATTTTGGATTTCAGTTTCGGTTTCAGTCATGCCCAAAATCGAAATTCAACCCAAAGTTTTGATCCTTGGATGGGAGACACCACTATCACCGATGCTAATGTTGATGCTGCAACAATCAGAATAGAAAATAGCTCTAAGAGTATATTAATAGTATTTAATATAATGAGGTAGACTTTTCGTTCACAAACAACTATGTTAGAGCGGATATGAGTACATCAACATAATAATCATAATAAGAAGAATTAGAAATCAAAAAATTCCCACAAGAGAAAATTCATAAAAGAGCAAGAAGCCACAACAGAGGAGTAAAGACAAATAATCATCACCTATCTATATACAAGGGACAAGTTTCCGAGTGCAAGTAATGGCTCTCACAGGTTAATCATTCAAGAGGTCCATATAATATCATTAGTGGGGTGAAAAATAATTTCCATCATCAACAGTTTAAACTTGTGAAATTGTATCAACATTAATATCATTTAAAACCCATCCCACCATGCTCCTTAGGTTTACACATTTGACCCCAAATTTTCTAGCATATGCCTTTGCCAAACCTAGCTCAGTTCAATTATCGTAAGTCCCATTATCTCTTCATATTTTGTATACAAAAAATTGTCAACCTAACCTTCAAATAATTCATGCTCGAACTTGATCCGAGGGGTCAAGTTCATGTGCTCGACCTGATTAAAAAATTGAGTCAACGAATGAAATCAAATCAGCCTGATAATGTTTTGGTTGGTGTTATTGGCACACCACTTCATGTTACAGCCACCGCATTCAAAAAATAAAAACTGTTGAAAAGGAGTGGATCCACAATCCAAAATGTGGTCAAACGATAAAAAAATCAATGTGCTATGATGTGTGAGGCAATATCCAAACTTTGGTTAAAGTTTAGACCACAAAAAAAAATTAATTTTTTTTAATAGATGACATGTGACATTGCACACTATTCCAAAAGGCACTATCTTGGAATCAGGTGTCACGTGACATATAGGTTTTGATAGGCTGTTGCAATGCCTTGTAAATAGGGTTGTCAACGGGCCAGGTTCGGGCCGGTTTTCACCTGGCCCATTTTTTTTTGAAAAAAAAATTTGGGCTTGGTCCGGTTAGCTATCCGAGCCGGGCCTGGCTCAGCCCGTTTTCAGACTTTTTCGGCTCGAATCCGGCCCTTTTAGCTATACGGGCCGGGCCGATTCGGACCGGGCTTTCACCTTTTTTTAATAAAAATTAAGTTTTTTTTAAGGATTTTAGCTATCTGGGCCGGGCCGGGCCTTACACTTCGAAGCCCGAACCCGGGCATGTTTCTTATCCAGGCCGGGCCTGGGCTGAAGCCCGGTCCGTTGACAGCCCTACTTGTAAATCATAGAAAATTTTCTTTTAATATGTAATGAGTTTGTAGCACTCGAGGGCATCGTGAGAGAGTATGACTTAGTTGCCATTTGAGAGTCCGAATCTACTTGCCTTCTAGTTGTGTGAGGACCTTGGGTTACGGGCAATTTGGTCGTAATACGTGTGAAGACAAAATTTTGACCGACCCAAACTATTTTTGCTTTTATATAGTATAGTAGTAAGGATTGGGTTAATATTTTCTTAAAAGGAACTCTTATTGGTACATTCTTATGACAAAAATAAATCATATAAGTGATTGGACCAGATCACAAATCCGATTAGGTCCCAACGTAGACCCGACCCATTTTTGTTGGGTGGTCAGGTCTAGATATATATGGTTTGACCAGGACTTGTAACTGAAATGGGTCCATGATTTTTTAATTAGAATTGCCCCGGACTTGACCCTATTCCAAGTGGGTCGGGTCTGGTACACCCTTGACTCAGACCCGACCCGACCCCTTTGCACCCAATGAAACCCATCAGAAATCCAGTGGAATGATATCATAAACCCATGGATCAAAATATCGTCCAATACCGATACATATCGGACGATATGTATTGGTTATGGACTTGAACGATACAATACATTAAGTTTTTATAGCCTCCCTTAAAAAACAGTCAAATTATCGTTCAAAGTATCGTTCGTGTCATTCGTATCGTTCAATATATCATTCGTATTGCGAGACAATTTGAAATTATCGGGTGATAATTTCAAATTATCGATTTTATTGTTATTGTTGATTTTTTTTTTTTTTTTTAGGAAAAAATCGAAAAGTATCATTTGAAACCTATATATCAATTTTGAGGCAGGACGATACACATAAAAAATCCAATATTTTGGTCATTAACTCTCTTGAAACCCATGGTTTACTTTAAAATTTAAACCCTGGTCTCAAGCCTGTCTAAGTCTCTTTGACTCCTCTCAGAGTGGGTGCCACCTACGGGTACAAAAGACAACAAAAGTGAAGGTGGGACCCACTTTCAGGGAGTGGGTGCCACTTACGGCTTGCACTCACGTGGGACGGTGAAATTTTGGTACCTTGTACCTATATAACATGTTTCGGTATAAGGTACACGGGCCTGTGTACCAATGGTGATACAAGGGTCAGTCGTGCATTGCCAAGGCTGTGTTTGGGATTGCTCATTGGAGGCAAAGGACAGCTTTAAATTGCTCTTTTAGAGAGTTTCAAATTCAGCTTTATCACTCTCCAACAGAGTTTAGAGCATTTCCAGTCAAACACAATCTGATATTAAAGTGCTTTGTGCTAGAGCAGATCTTACGCGAGCTAGGGTCAATCTCCTTATGAAATTGGTATGATAAAACACAAATATCATAACTCTCCACTCTATTTGCTCTGATAAAGAGTTGTTATAAGTGATAAAATAACCCTCCGCCAGAGCTAGTTTTGGCCTCCACTAAAGAAGAGTTGTTTTATGCATTTTTGACCAAAAGTAAATGCAAGAAGTCAACATTTGTCGCCAATATCACACACGTGGACGTATCGAAACCATCTTCATCATCTAGTTGGACTTAGCCCAAAGATCATGCTTGTCGGATGATCCAAACCATCTGATCATAAAACAATGCTGAAGCGTTGTCCATAAACACTTCAACCATCCATTTTACAGTTCGTGATCAAGCGTGCTACATGTGACTGGGCCAAAATTTTGGCTATCCAAAAGAAATATGGCATATGCCCAAGACCCATATATATGCCTGACCGACCGGATTCAACTTTTGCCCAACCCGACTAGATTTCTTAGTTGACTCGACCCAACTTGACATGACCTTCGGATCAGTTTGGATGTCTCATGCCTGATCCGACCTCAATAGTTAAGGTAACTAGTCGGGTATTAGGTCAACCCGACCCGTTTACGCCTGTATCTTTCACGCATGACGTGCATGCCTGTGCACCATGCATGGCCCACTCACCGTAAAAGGAGTGGGTGCAAAGAAAAGCTGGGTGAAATATCAAGGAACATAAATATATATAAAAGAAAAAAGACACTAAAGAACAAAAGCATCTTTTGATCCAATATACAAACGTGGGTCTTGTGGACTACAAGTCAATTCTACTGACCACTTCTCTATAAATGGCTTCCATAAGTAAATTAAAACCAATCCTGTTGATTTGTATGATATAACAAAGAGGAGGAGGAGGAGGAGGAGGAGGAGGATGGGAAGCAGCTTGACTGAACTATGTTTTGTTTTCATGAATTTTGATCCCGAATACGAGCGTCTCGCCACGAATAGGTTCTTAGACTTTAACACTTGATCTTGCCATTATTGTTGTTGTTGTTGTTATTATTATTTTATTATTTTTGATAACCTGAGTATTCGAGACACTTAGAGCTCCTGTCTAATCCCAAGGGTACAAGCGTACCCCTAATTAGAGCATGCTTTGTTACCAGATATAAATCCCTAGGGTAGCGAAACCACAGTAAATCTTTGTACCATGGCTTGCCATATAATGTCAGATTTTGATTCCCGGGGCATAAATATCAAAAAGTAATATGACCATCGCGCACATTAAACATGATTCTTAGATTACTTTATGAGATGTGTGCCATGTGAAATCAAAATATGACCGTATGATGGTAGGATCATGATCTAAAATGATCACTATCGCCTACCTAATTCAAAACTCGGGTTGAGAAGGAAAAATCTTGGATTGAAAATAGCGATACCCTTTTTATTATCACTATTGTTATTATTATTATTATTATTATTATTATTAATTTTTTCTTTTAAAATTTTTGTTTATTTATATTTTTAAGATATTATTACTTGTACCTATGGTCATTATAGAACAAGGCGTGGAGCATATGAGCTTGATATGTATTTAAGCAACAAGCATGACGAACTGCTAGCCAAAACGTTGGAATCTGGGACTTACAACAGGAAATTTTCTTGGGTTATCGTTGACGGGTTTGCTGTAGAATTAACAGATGATCAGGTAATATTGCTGATTTATGAATTTTTATTTTTATTTTTTCATTAGAAATTGTTTTTTATTTATTTATGTATGCATATTGGTAAACCAGGTGGAGGTTCTTAGATCTGCAAAAGAGGTGAGGGTTGTAGAGAAGAACCAAGAGCTTGGTTAATGTGGAGAGAGAGAGGAGAGAGGAGAGAGGAGAGAGGAGAGAGAGAGACTTATTATTATTTTTAATGGTTGTACATGTTGTTGAGATGCTTCTGATTGAGACCTTTTCGGATTCTACGTGTCGAATATTTGGAGGGTTTGGAGATTGGGAAACCAAAAGTATGATGAGGGTCTGATGTAGGTTCCCCATTTGTTACCATGCATCAAATGGGCCGGGCTGGGTGGGCTCGGGTCAAAATTTTATCTGCCCAAGGCAAAACTGCAAATGCCTGACTCGAGAACCTGACCTGACCCAGTAAACCCCCATATTTTTTATACTTTTTACATACAACATACCTGTCGGGTCAACTTGACCCTACCCTGCAAATGTCAGACCCGACAAAACCTTTTGGTCGGATTGGGTCAGATGTCTCATGTCCAACCCGACCGGATGGGCCAAGTTTATGCATCCGACCTAGTAAAATATCGGGTTGGGTATGAGACCGACCCGACCTGTTGACAGCCCTAACTGTGAGTATATATTGGTATCGGATGGCGTATTTGAAATAGCCCTATGAATAGGGCTGTACTGCAAAACCAGATTGGGGGTAGGATTGGGGACGAAGCATCTGACTTGACTTGACCTAACCTGATATTTTTTTCATCCAACACAAAATCAATTGGTATTGAGTGGAGGGGCCGGAGATCTTATAAGAGGAGAGATAAAACTATGAATACCCGATGTGTGATTAAACTTCAACAATTTTGCCTATAAAATCAAAGAAAACAAGGTGTTTTTAATTGGGTTGGGTGCACAGGCGCAGCTATGTTATCTGATGGGGGATCCTTGAATTCCCTATCGTTTAAAAAAAAAATCTCAAACTCCCTTTAAGGAGAGTTTTTAGGTACAATTGTTCTTTATGAGACATCCCCCTAGCCCATCTATATATATATTAAGTGACCAAAATTTTTTAAGTAATTTTTGTCAAAAATAAAGATAAATACTATTTTTTCTCTCTTCATTGATTCTCCTAATTTCTCTCTTATCTTTTCGTTTAGTTGCGAGATTTTCAATAAAAAAACTCTAATGCTAATCATTCAAAGATACTTTATTTACAACTATAGTATAAAGAAAAATCAGAGTTAGGACCACACTACTTTATGTTATAGTCACCTTTCTTAAGACAAAGGAAAAATCAGTTGACTCCTTTGAATCTAATGATGGAGATTGGTTTTCATCCAAAGCTTTCATATAATAGATTTTGAGATCATGGGCCCGTTATCAGACTGTAAGATATTGAGTATACGCGTATGACATTGAGTATACACAGCACACATCCTAAAAAGTAAATATGAACCATGTTTGATGGTTCATTGCACGAGGAATAAACATCTAATCGTTTCTAATCGTTTGATGGTAGACTCGTGATCTCAAGATCTATTGTAGGTAAGATTAGGGCGAAAAATAATCTCCATCATCAAATTCAAAATAATCAACAAATATATCATTTGCTTAAGTGAGGTGGTTGTAAAATAAAGTATAGGGCCGGCTCTAACCATAGGCAAGCAAGAGGCCGCCATAATTGGGACCCAAATGGGGCCCTCAATTCTTCAAGGCTTTTTTATTAATGTACCATTTTGGTTTTTATTTATTAATTTGGCCTATAAAATAAGCATTATGAAACTAATAATATTTGATGACTATCATGGACCCAAAATCCTGGCTCCGTCATTGGTTGGGTCGGGTATTGACCATCGGGTCGCGTCAGGTTGGGTCGGGTCAGACAAGTGCTAATTTCCCATTGGGCGGCCCAAATATTTGCCCCACTTGACCTCTGATAGCCTAACTAGTCAACTTATGAACGACTTAGGACTTAATTTGGTGTTCTACCTATAACAGGAGACCCAAAGTTCAAAGTTAGGAGGAAGAAGAAATTTAAGTTGTAGGAAGCTTGGAAATTAGAGAAAGTGAATTAACTTTGTTAGGGAATCAAGTTCTCAAAAAAAAAAGTTCTGATGAAGAACAAATGTGAAGACTAATCAGCTAATTTAAATTTTGTTAATCTCAAATGGTTAGATGAGACATTATTTAAATTAAATGCTCCTAAAACCCTCACTACGCAGAAACTGGAAGCATAATCGATGGGAGTCGATAGAATTCCACGCAAATTTTCTACATAACTCAAGAAAACCTGATTCAGATGTATTTTCTCGGAATAAATTGATAACCGAATGTGCTCAAAAAGGCGAAATGGCGATTGCCCGCCAGTTGTTCGAAGAAATGACGCAACCGAGTTCGGTATCTTGGAATGCCATGATTTCAGGGTATGCTAAATGGGGAAGAATTAGCGAAGCTTTGGGTGTAGTTTCCAAGATGCATCTATACGGTACGAAGCTCAACGAAATCAGTTTCTCTTCTGTTTTGAGTGTTTGTTCCCGATCGAATGGCTTGTTAGATCATGGAATTCAGATTCATTGCCTAGTTTTGAAATCTGGGTTTGAGTGTTTCGACTACGTGGGGAGTTCATTGCTGAACTTTTATGGGTCTTGTTTTAAAATTGATTATGCACGACGGGTGTTTGAGATATTGCGTCATAGAAATGTTTTGTTGTGGAGCTTGATGGTTGTAGGTTATGTTAGGTGTAATTTGATGGAGAATGCTTCAGAAATTTTTAGGGGAATGCCGATAACCCGAGATGTCTATGTTTGGACGGCCTTGATTTCTGGGTATTCACGGAGCGAAGCAGAATGTGAGAAGGCTTTGGATTTGTTTCGGTTGATGAGAGAAAGCGGTGAAGCGGAGCCAAATGAATTTACGTTAGACAGCGTTGTAAGAGCTTGTGGTAGATTAGGAGCTTTGAATCGAGGGAAGACTGTTCATGGGTATCTAATTAGATTTGGTTTTGAATCTGATTACTCCATTTGCGGTGCACTTATTGATTTCTACTGCAAATGTGATTCTATGGATGATGCTAAGAAGTTGTATGATGGATTGGTCAATCCTTGTTTAAATGCTTCAAACTCACTAATTGGAGGTTTTATATCGATGGGCCGGATTGAAGATGCCGAGATGATCTTTAAAGGATTGGTTGAGCTGAATCCGGTGTCCTGTAATCTGATGGTCAAAGGGTATGCATTGGAAGGTCGTATCGATGATGCGAAAAGCTTATTTGAGAGAATGCCTCATCGAACTCTAGTATCTTCAAACACCATGATCTCGGTGTACTGCCGGAACGGTGAATTACCCCAAGCGTTGAATCTTTTTGAAGGTACGAAAGGGGAATATAACACGGTGACATGGAATTCTATGATCTCGGGGTTCGTTCAAAATGAGCAACATGAAGAGGCGCTAAAGCTTTACATTAATATGCAGAGATTATCAATAGAACGCAACAGGTCAACGTTTTCTGTTCTGTTTCGTGCCTGTTCCAGACTTGGAACTCTTCAACAAGGAAAACTACTCCATGCCCATGTGATCAAAACACCTTTCGAATCGAACGTCTATGTTGGAACATCTCTTGTCGACATGTATGCGAAATGTGGTAGCATATCGGAAGCTCAGAACTCGTTCTTTAACATCCGTTCTCCTAATGTGGCGGCTTGGACGTCTATGATTAACGGGTATGCTCATCACGGGTTTGGAATCAAAGCGATCGCATTATTTGAGCAAATGTTGGAGCAAGGAATAGACCCAAATGTGGTTACTTTTGTTGGGCTCTTATTGGCATGTGGCCGTGCAGGTCTGGTGGATGAAGGGTTGAGATTTTTTCATTCGATGGAAAAGGACTACGGTTTAGTACCGACATTAGAACATTATGCTTGTGTGGTCGATCTTCTTGGACGATCTGGATATCTACGAGAAGCTGAGGAGTTTGTTAATGGGATGCCGATTGATGCTGATCATGTGGTTTGGGGAGCATTGCTTAGTGCTTGTTGGTGTTTCATGGATATTGAAGTGGGTGAGAGGGTGGCTAAGAGAATGCTTGCTTTGGATGCTAAGCAAACTTCTATCTATGTGATTTTGTCTAATATTTATGCGGGAGCTGGGAAGTGGGATGAGGTGGTGAGATTGAGAAAGAGATTGAGAGGCATGGATGTGAAGAAGGACCCTGGTTGTAGTTGGATTGAGGTCAAGAACACTGTTCATGTGTTCTCTGTAGAATTTAGAAATCATAAAAAAAGTGCTGAGATTTATGCAATTTTGGAACAAGTGAGGGCAAATACAATTTCTAGTTTTGAATTTGCTTATGGTCTATAGTATTTAATGATTTAATATCTATGTACTGACTTTTTTCTCCTAGGTTTAATGAGCCACAATCGTGTCATAAGATTATCAAGCTTATAATTTTGACTTGTGCAATTTCCAGGCTTTATGAAATCTGTGAGAGTCAACTTTTGTCTGAATTCAATGGCTGAAAGGCTACCCATAAGCTTGATAATCTTTGATTTATTATGGGGAAGGGTGTTGGATTAAGATTTGGGAGGATATTGAAAACAATGGATAGTGAGCCAGTCAAAGCATCTACATATGGATGTCCACATATGTGCCACCACCAAAATTATGGTAAGTGCACAAAGCATCTCATCTATTATATATAGTTATAAATTACATTCCCATTGAACTACATGAATTAACAACATAACATTTATATAATATTTCACCCTCAAAGTCTTTGTTCCACAATGCCTTCCTTGAAAAAGTAGGCATTATTTCTACTGAAGGAAAGCAGCTTTCCACCTGCCACAACTCACAGGCAACAAAAGATTGATATTAGTATTGATTAGCTAAAATAAAGTTCACTTATCAGTAAAGGCAAGGATCACACTATCAGTTTTCTCAGTACGTATTGGCCAGCTCCAAAAAAGCGATACGCATCAGGCGATATGTATCAGTTTTGGATGATACATTGGTATATATCAGCTGATACAAACAAATATATATGACCCGATACATTCGATGCATTGACCTGGTGACCTCCGAAACCAATAGGTATCCATTTCATCCGGAATTATGATCCATGCTTAAGTTACTTTTGAATTGGAAGCTTCCCAACCTGCTCAGTAGGGGAGAGGAATAAAGGATCAAGGGGTATCACTATCAATATACATAAAATTATGAAGCTTTTAAAGCATCTTTTAATGGTAGAATCTGATCAGAAGCTCGCGAAGCATCTTGCAGGAGTCCTGACATCTATGAAGTCCGCTTTTGACAGGATCTGATAGGGTAGAAGGTGCTTAGTAAACTTGATAATCTTTATGATGCCAATGAGGGAGGGTTGTCAATGGGCTGGGTCAACCAGTGACCTGATTTGCCCGACCTGGTTTTCAAACTGCATCGGGTGCATAATCTTTGTCCATCAGGTCTTATCGGGCGTTGAAGCACCCGACTTGAAGTGGTCCATCGGATTGGGTCAGGTTCACATAAAGTTTCAGTCAGGTTCACATAAAGTTTCGGTCGGCTCGGAATCAAGGGTTCTAAAGCATTTTTCAATGTTCATTCCCACAGACAATTGTTTATTTTTATAATTAGGACTGTCAATGGGCACAATTTGTGTCAGCAGGTCAAATAGTTTATGGTAATCTAAGCAAAGCGATCTCGTTTTTCCGGTAACCAATGCAGGTTTGCTGGTGGGCGCTTCGTTGGGAGTTGGATCGGGTCCGGTTCTGGTTAAGAAGGTAGAACCCAAATCCGACCCATTTAATAAGACAGGTTGAGATTTTTAATGAGATCCATCCGGTCCTGAACCTCAAGGGGTTAGGTGAGCTGGCCAGGTACCTGCTTCCAAAAGCATGAGACCTGAGTTTGAATCCCCTCCCCCCCCCTTGAGGCCACCCTAGGGATTTATATCTTGTGCTGACCTAGCATGTGCTGAATTTGGGGTGTACATGTGCCAGGATGCTCAAGTTATTAGGAAAAAAAAAAAGAAAGAGATCCATCCGATCCTAAACCGGACTCATGGCGGGTTGGGTCCTTGGTCCATTTGGTCAGCCCTACCCCTACTAGGGCAAATCAAGAGTAGAAGTAAAGAAAGTAGATCCTTTAGTACCTCCATGAAAGTGATGAAATCCTCATTTTTTGCCATTGATGACTGGCGGTTGCGATTTGAATTTCGTCCCATTTATCTCTAAGTCTAACTTGTTGGGATCCTCAACGGAGCTCTTGTTTTTCCTATACATGCAATATAGGAAAAGCTGTAGTATGCCTAAGGGACTGCCCAAAAAATTAGGAGACTGCAAAAAACAGAGTTAGCTTCATTAGATCTCAAAATCAGTCATTTTACATGTGGCAGAGGCACCGATGGTGGTTGATCACCTACATCAGTAGATAGTGGCCCTCACCAACAAACTTCCATGTCAGTGGTGCCAAATGGCACATACCATTTACAATCAATTGAGTGCCAAGTGATTGAATATTATATGAACTTCAAAAAAATCTATCAGACTCTAATTGAAGCACTTCAATATGGTCCATAGGTTAAATATTAATAACTGTCTGTGTTAAAGTGCTCTCGATTGAATGATTCAAATCTTTTAATAATCGCCATGTTTAGCTTGAGTTTAGTTCATATGATGTTTTTTCTCTTCAACGACTTAGGTTGGTCGGAAATGTGTGCCACATATAATGTTACGTAAACTTTTGAATGGTTTAACTATGGAGCGACTACTTGCACACGAGATTTATAATTTAAACGAAAGATTTGATAGTTTGAGATTTATGCCACTTGGAAAACCATCTTATAAGTCATTTGAGTTAAATGCTATGATGTAAAGATCTTTGGTGCCAAAGATTGGTACCAAACATGACCTCTATCATATGATTCAACGGCATCAGAGCCCAATATCTGATTCAATGGTTGACTTTGTTGAGTCAGTACTTGATAGAGACCGTGTTTCGCGCCAATCTCCGAAAGGAAAAATCTTTACATCGCGGCTTTCAAAACAAACGGCTTAGATGATGTTCCAGTGGAGACTGGTCCCAAAATAGGAGCTCTTTCTTTTTAAACTTGTGCAATGGAACAAATCTCCATAAGCATAGTCACCAAGTAGATGCTCAGCAATAATTCCGAGATGTTAAAATATGGAAAAATCCAGCAAGTTTGGGGAAATATTCGGAGGAAAAATCGGAGAGAAAAATTAAAAAAATAATATTTAAAATTCTAATTTTTCTTTTAAAAATCACAATTTTTTTGAAAATTTCAGAAATAATTCACGAATTTTTGAAACAATGCGTGCTGTGATTTGAAGTGCACTAACCGCAAGGAAGAGATCATGGCTTAGCAACCCATATGCCATCCAAAGTGTGCTGGAGAGGAAAGTGAACAAGGATAAGTAGAAGGGCATGAATTCCACGCTCTTTGTTTCTATTACTCGCTTCTGCAATTACATTAGATTCACAAATATTGAATATTAGAGAGAGAGAGAAATATTAAATATTAGAGAGAGTGGGAGGGAACCCACCATGACAACCAGTGGAGAACCGTACATGGATACAGAAGCAACCAATCCGATGCTTCCGACGAGCACCTTTCGATGGTGATGATCATGCACAGCGAAAGTAGAGACTAATGCAGTTATACAGGACACCAGAATCACAGGTATCATTGTAAATGCAACCAGCTTCTGTAACCATGCCAATCAAAATGATCAGCAATTTCGTAATTTAAAATATTAATAATTATAAAAAAGAAAAATATATATGTTTTGAATAAAAACGGGTTTTAAATGGAAAAAACAACTTTTTTTTTTTTCGCTAAAAAAAGGGACTTTGAAACGCGTTTTGTTCATAAAAACAGGAATTTTTTTATAAGCATTCTTATTATTTTTTTTAAAAGCATTTTTTGTTACTATGCTTATGCAAAAATCATTGACAGCTCCGAATCAGACTATATAGATAATTTTTTCCCTGACCGAAAAATCATATGACATACATCATGCTCAAATCTAATTGTGAGGATACTTATTGAGATGTGCGCCACATGAAATAAAAAATTAACCAACTAATGATGTCTAGGACGTAAAGATCTTTTTTACGGAAGATTGGGGTGAAAAACTACCTACACCGCCAGATTCAAACCAATCAATGATTTTTTAGTGTATCGTGCCCTCAAAGATTGGATAGGTGAAAATAAAGGTACCAAAAATAATGTGTGTAAATGTTACTTTTGTGGGCATAAGGCACCATTAATCATCAACTGTGCCATGTGATGGTAGACCATGATGTAAAGATCAAGTGATTGACGATTACATCGGAAAAATACTTTGATCGTGTGATACAAAATAGTCGAACACCTTAAAAATAAATAACTAAAACCAATTTTGGAGATTCATATGTAACTATTTATTTTAAAGGTGTTTGACTCTTTGAACCATATGATAAAGGGAAAATTATAAGTGAAGGACAGATTTGTTGAGGACAAAGTACAGGATGTGGCGTGATGTGACTGACTGTACCGACTTGGATTAATTGAGCCCCACCATACTTGCATCCAATTGCATCGCGCCACATTAGTCACATGCGCATGCAATTTATCTGCATAAAATCTGTCCTCCTTATAACACTGTCCTGAGATAGAGTTGTTTTTTTTTTTCAATTAGTGTTTGTTTTTTCTCCAATAAAAGTGTGGTTCGTTCAAATTGTCCCCTAAAATTGTCTCTAAACGTTCTTTATATTATTTATCAATGCCTTCTAAAAGCTTAAAGTGTTTTATCCTTTATTTGTGTAAGGTAAAGGATAAAAAAGTCACAAAGCAATGACGCCCATATAAATATCAAATGATGCCTTTTGAGTATTTGCAAAAATGTTTTTACTATTTTGTTCTTTTTTTCTAAATAATAAAATACTTCTAATTTTAGAGGAGCATTGATGGAGAAATTAGTTTGTAAATAATGCTAATGTTTCAAGCCTGTATTGAGCACTAGCTTATTATATATATATATAAAAGGAAGATACTCTACTGGAGCACGTTCCTGTATTCCACTCAAAATATGTTTTGGGTGCTATGTGGAGCAAGGTATTGTTGTATAAATAGTTTTCAAAAAATAAAATAAAATCGAAACAACATCTCTATTGTGCGCGTAGCTAATCTGAGCTTTGACTTTGCATATAAAATATATGGTGGAGATGAATTTTTAATTTATTTTTTAAATATGATCTAAGAAATACACCCGTGCTCCATGAGGTATTTTAATGGTGTTTTGGGTGCAACGTGGAGCTCCACATGAATCCTTAGAGAAAAGGTAAGAGAAAGGGTCATATATTTGTGCATACAATTTGAATGCATGTATATATTTACTGATAAAAACACATGTAGGCATTTCCACATCTGGGTATGTAAAATATTTATTTTTGTGATTTTTAACACAAATGAAACAAAATGAAGTGAGCTTGCCTTCCCTTCAACAGAAGTAAACCAGAAATATATGATAATGAAAGATGCCTCCAAGAGGATTCCAACTCCATTAATGGTGGCCACTGGAAAATTTTCCCAATTGATGCTTACTACTGGCAACCCATACCAAGTGTAGAGAAAACAGTTCATGAGTGCAATGATATAAGGGATACAAGAGAACTCCTCGGTGTTTCTCTTCTTTATCACCCTTTTGAAGGTTAATCTGAAAAACAAATTAAGGTGTCTTTGTCTTAATAATTACTTGCTAAAAAAGTTTAATTTAACTCTATTCTAGTGTAAGATTAACCGTCTTCTGAATTCTGATTACATAGGTGCTGCGTAAAGTAGCAAAGAAGCGGCATTTCCTGCATAAGTAACACATGAACTTAGTGTTAGAAGACGGCCTTTGATACGAATCCAAAAATGAGGATAGTGCCCTGTGAGTAGAATTCAAAACTAGGGACACAAATTTTTTTATATTTTTTATTTAAATTTTGTAGCATAGGGTGTCCCAATCTTGTTTATGGACTAATCCCTACGGGTGCCATTGCCCCACCGTGCCATGAGTATTTCACGATTTATGCACCTTACATGACACCCATTTATTTGCAGAAGAGGAGTCGATTAGAACTCACTACATTGGGGAGCATACCCAAGTAGTCAAATGTTGTGACAACCCCTTGGTGGGTGCCCTACAATCCAAATACGAAATCTAGGAATTGAGCCCTTTCCCCTTTGACACTAGAAAACTAGGGCACAACCATGAATTCAATAAGTATAGTTCGAACCTGTTGGTGCAAATTTCAAAAACTAAGGATTGAACCCTTCGGCGGGAATTTGAAAATTAGGGAATGAAAGAGAAATTACCCATTATTCCAACCGCTACTCGCAGAGTACCGGCCATCTTTTCTCCCTCCAAAAATTGGCTGGAAGAGCCAAAACCCTAAGAAGAAGAACCACTTAGTGCTGTATGAGGCTGCTGGGTCACCATAGGAGGGCTATAAATAATGTAGAATTAGGCATAGTGGCTTCCATATAAGTTAATTAAAATCTGATTATGCAAATGGCTTTTGCTTAATTAAGCATGAACTTTAGAAGTTTCTTTCTAATACCCCACTTCTTAATTTTTATAATTAAAGCATGATTACTCCTATATATGACAGATTACTTGAAAAGTGTACAGTGGACACAGAATTTTTTTTCTTGTTTTGGTTCTCTTGTGAGTGGAACAAGCTATAAGACTTCCACTAATGCTGTCCACTTGGAAATATATGTGTCCTAGGGAGTATTTATTCATGTTTTATTCCCCCTTTCATACAACTTCCCATTGTTCTTAGAACATGAGAAGGAATACCCATATGTGGAACCAAGATATGCTAAAAGATAACAGCTTTGTGGCTCACCATTGAATTGAGTCACTGGGTTCTTTTCTTGTGGTTTCTTTTAACATGATGGTTTTATATACCCACGTGGTATAAGTTTCTTCAGTCCAAGTTTTCAAAGTGAAGTAGCTTTCTTCTCATGTTACGGAAGTCGCTCATTCACCTAGGGAACCGTGAATTAGGTACAATGAACCAGTTCGTGATTCAATTCGATCTTGATGTGATAAACAAATCCCTATGACATTTATATTTATAAGTGATTATTTGCATTTCTTATTTTTCCGCATTCATCGCGATAGAGAGTTCATAGTGTGGGTAGAATTCCTAACATAACCCTAACTATTTTATTTTAAAATAAAATTTGGGAAGCATAGGGAGGATCTAAACCGAAGACCTTATGACATTTATATTTATAAGTGGTTATTTGCATTTCTTTTCCCAAAGAAAGCAAATTTATATTATATAATTAATAATGCTAAATTCGTCCTACCCTTAACGAATGTATTTGCATGGTTTCTTCTAAGGATGAAGCAAAATGCGGCTTGCTTAAGTACCAATTTTCATGCCCACACAATCTCTGAAGGCACCTACGTTCGAAACCTCTTGAACCCTGTTGATTGCTTCAAATCAGACGATCTTAGTTTTTTACTCTAATCTTCTACACGATAGATTTTGAACCATGAACGTACCATCAGACGATCAATTTTTTATTCCACATGGTATGGATCCCCACCAAATGCCGTTTGAGCGTGATGTGTGTCATGTGGAATCTTGTCTCGTGTGAAAATAGTTGCTCTCTATTTTTAGGGATTTATACAGTAAGAAATAAATAATAGACCATCTGATTGTACATTCATGATCTCAAGATACATCGTGTAGTAGAATTGGGATAAAAAACAATCTAGATGATCCGATTCGAAGCAGCCAACGGGTTTAAAATAATTTCGAATGTAAGCGCCTAGAGATTGCATGTGCCCGAAGAGTACCCACATACTTATGTGGATCCATTTTTCTATTAGTTTTCAATCTGATTTTTCTTAAATTAGGTCTGATATGGTTGAATGTCTAAACTTAAAACCAATCAGGCTCAGTGCATTCCAAATTTTACTATATGCACAAATCTCAAATCATCCATTGACAACATTGACAATATATCTCATCCATATCTATGAAAAAGAAAAGAAGAGTTACCAAAGCCATTCCATCCTTTATTAGTTGCATACCATTTAAAAAAGTGGTTTTTATTAATGGGTACGTCCATTTCGCCCCACTGCTTATTGAAAGCACCCACATGATGAAGTCCAGTGGACGGTAGCGCATGCTTTCGTTAAGCGGGCACTTTCAGTAATTAGGTGGCTGCGAACAGAGGTGCCCTTTATTTAATTAGTGCGCACATAGTTTGAGTTGGTGTCACCTATAATTTTATTAATTGTGTGCTCATATCATGGATCGAAATTGTGAGTTTTCGATTTATATCATCCACCATCGATAGGGAGACGATCAATTATCGACGATACATTCAATGTATCTTCAATGCAATAAATATATTGAAATGTATTGGGTATGTATCATGTATAGTTGATACAATATTCAATATATCATGAATCAGTGGCCACGGATAGCGATCCTTATCAATGTCATCTGTGATTTTGAACCATGACTCATATTTTTTTATTGTTGTGTGTTTAGGAATTTCATTTTTACGTGTAGTGAGTAAATTTTGCAGTGGAAGTAGCAACTCTGAAAATAACTTCCCAATTGACTGTTTTGAATTAGACGATAGAGATCATTCTTTTGGTTCCAATCATCTATATAATAAATCTTGAGATCATGGGCTTACATCAGACGATTAGATGTAATTACATGTGACATGCATACCAAAAAGTAAACAAGTAAACATGATCATGGGCATACATCAAACGTGATTTTTCGATCACTTTTCGGGATTTGAGAGTGAAAGCAAAATCTGACTGTCTGATGGGAGGCTCATGATTTCGGGATTGATTATGTGATGACAAATGATCTCCATTGTCTGATTGAAAGCAGCCGATGATTTTATCACGTGAAATTGGGGTTGAGAAAAAAGAATGTAGCGTTATAAATAATGCTACCTTTAATAAAGTACACTAGATTAACACCCAACTCTAATATTCAAACATGAATTGAATGGAGTACAATTGGGTCTATTGTGTACGGTTTAAGATGCTTGAATATAGTAAAATCGGTGATCAATAGGCATAAAGAATCGTGCTTGTGAGAGAATAAAAGTTAAGAGAGAGAGAGAATAGCAAAAGACAGAAGAAGAGAGAGAGAGAGAGAGATAAATCCCTCCGTTGCATATAAATTCTATGTGATAAACTCAACTTTGCATTTCTCTCGTCTTATTCTCCATCACGATTCTTGTACTTGTTTGCCTTACAACCGCCAATATTTTTTTATTCCTCCATTTACAACCATATGATTAACTTTTTATTTATTTATTTATTTACTAGTAAATATGCACGTGTGTTTTCATCATTTTTTTATACTAGCAAAAATAGACGTTGCTGCTCTATAAAATCATAAAATTAATAATAAATTTATAAAATGAAAAATATCTGTATTTTGTATTTTAATGTATGGATGAACATATGCATTCAAACCTCATATTATATGTCATATGACACTTGATTCAAAGATAGTGTATATTTTGGGCTCGTGTGCAATATTATCGCATGTTACTTATGAAAAAAAATAAATTTTTTTTGTCTAAACTTCAGCCAAAGTTTGAGTACATAGCGCATTGAATTTTTTATCGTTTGACTATATTTTGAACCGTGGATGTCCACTCCTTGTTAACAATTTTTATTCATTGAATGCAGTGGGTGCAACATAAAGTGGTGTGCCGGTAACACCAACCGACATTATCAAGTTGATTTGATTTCATTGCTTAATGCAATTTTTTAACTAGATCGAGCACATGAACTTGACCCCTCAGATCAAGTTCAGGCATGAATCATTTGAAGGTTAGGTTGACAAATTTTTTGTATGCACAATATAAAGAGATAGGGGGAATTAGGAGAATTGATGAACTGAGCTAGGTTTGGTAAAGGCATACACTGGAAAAGTTGAGGTCAAATGTGTAAACCTAAGGAGCATGATGAGATGAGTTTTAAAAAGATATATGCATTTAATGGAGCCGGGCTTGCTAATCTCTACTAGTGAAGCTTTGCATATATCATGACCTTCAAAGCAAATGACTTAGATGGAGTTCCACGATGCACACCATCTAAGCCAGTTAATGTGGGAGAAATTTTACTAACAATGACTCCACAAATCAAACGAATATAAGTCAGACAATGGAAGCCGTTTTTCGTCAATCTTCGGCACAATAGATCTTGAAAATATGGCGCACCTATCGGACAGTCAGATGTTGATTCCATGAGGCACAAATCTCGAATAGTGATTGTGATCATGGGTGCAATATGAGAAAGGGTTCTGTGACGACCCGACTTTTCCAATCCCTCAGGTATAGGAAAGGCCGGTTCGCCAACCTATCGAATAAACGATAAGCCGGACAAACAGGGCACATATCAGAATAAAGCGCAATAAATATTCATAGCTAAAATAAATGCGGAAGCAATTAAAAGTAAAGAACCACCGATGATGGCTGACCATCATCGAAACATGGCTCATAACAGAAATCAACGTCAAATATAAAACTATGGTATCCAACTAAAATGGGCCCACAAATTCAAGTCTAACTCTCACCACAAATAAGAAAATCAGTAAGTTCTATACTGGGAAAAACTCCTCAGGAGGAACCTCAAGCTCTTTCTCAGGCACGTAGTCAGGATCAGTCTCCACAAATAACGTAATAGCCACGCCAATACCAGAACGTATAGTCGGAGTGAGCTAACCAACAAAGCTCAGTAGAAGAAAGACATCTACGACATTTTACTTTAACTAACATGGTTTCAAAATAAATATCGGAATATAGCTTGTCAAACATATAAGAAGATAATAAACTGAATTTAGGTGCAGAAATCATATGTAAGATTTATTTCTAAATGTGTGAAAAGCAGTTTGAAACGGATGCAATGTTTGATTCTTAGTTTCTCTAACTTTTATATGCAAAGTTCGATAATTCATGACTTAATCCTCAACTTAAAATACCTCCCAGTAAACTATATCTCGAGGCGGGAATATAGCGATAGAATCCCTACCTACCATCGTCGTTCATGAACCCTTTTCAGATGCAACAAGCCCTGCGTAATGAGGGAAACTTGTGCGGGAAGTTGTTCAGAATTTTGAGGTCGTTCAGTCAATCATAAAACAAATGCGAATACTAATATAATCGGATGAAGTCTCTTATACATAGTTCAGGTTCTTGATTTCAGATCTTCAGAGCTTAAGCAGATTCAAGGTTCAGGATTCAGGTAGATTTAGATTTTTAGTCATTCATATTAATTTCAATTTACAGATGTGTTTTTAATGGCATATGCTGAGTTCAAAGATTTTAATTCAAAATATCCATGCGAATTAAAATAAAATACTGTAAAGATGAGATTCTCCTACCTAAAACTCGGAGTTATGCGAAGTCAAGCAAGGTCCTATTGATGGCCTCTCGCCCTCAATCTACATCACAATATACGTTCATGCATTAAGATAAACTCTAATTACTAATAATATAGACCTATTTAAGCGTTTCCTCAAAAACAAGTCAAAAGCAGCAAGTTGATCTTAGAATTTGACGTAACATTCTCATATTTTTTTGACTATCAAGACGATTGATTCATGTGTTGGTCAAAACATGAAAGTTGTATATTTTTATATTAGCTTTCCAACGCAAAAAGAATCGTCTTAATCGGAGTTCGGAATAAAAAGTTATGGCCAAAATACCGAGGCTGTATCTGTTGAAGAGTTTGGTCGAATTTCACGAAAATCTGGGAAAAACGATCCTATCGATTTTGGGCCTAATTTCTATGTTTTTAAGACCCGAAATTTATCAAAACTTAAGGAAAAATTAGGGTTTTCTTTTTAAGAAATAACTGAATAATTTAAGATGGATTTAGAGGCACCCACCTGTTGAAGCATGATTCGAATCCTACGATGATTTGGGTTGATGGAGATCGGATTCGAGAGACGATATGCCCGAGTCTTTTCGCGAGAATTCCTTTCTTACGATAAATTGGTCGCAGCGATGAGAAACTTTGATGGTGTAAGATTCTCTGATAAGATCGAAAATCGATAGAGATCCGACGATGAATTATGAAAGATGACAACATCGAGCTTTTTGCAGAAGAGGAATAAAGAAAGACAAGAGAGAAGAAGTAAATATATATCTAATTCCCTGTATAGGTTAACTCTACTTAAGATTTTCCGTATAAGATTTAATAAAATAGTAGTTTTTACACGCAAGTAGAATTCATACGTGACTTGAAAAGCTTGAGAAGAGGTTTTGCTCCAGCGCTTTGTGTAAGCACCAAGGTAAATGGTGATTCTCTCCAGAATTTACAATTGTGCCCTTTAACTCGCTTCACTCTTCAAACGGGCATAACTTTTATATTCTTATCGAAAATCGACAAATTATATATCTGGAATCGTATAAACAAAGTCTAATATTGATATATATATAAAATTAGACTATTTCAAAAGTGGGTATATTCCGGTGTGGGCGTTAGCACCACGCATTGTAATAAGTACATCATCTAATACCATTAAATAAAATTCAAAAATCTGGTTATTACATTCTCTCCCCTTATAATATTTTTTCGCCTCGAAAATATACGGATAAACCGAACTAGTAAGTCCTTATCCTAACACCGTATAAAGCAAAATCGAAGCAGTCTAAAGTCGAAGAACTTTGGTCGCGATGCGTAGGCTTCACCAAGCACGCTTTCAAGGTCGGGATCCGTAGTAACACTTTGGATGTCTTTGCGTGTGGCATCCCATCGCCATAGAGGATTGCATCCGTATACATGGCATACCTTCCCAAGTGTCACGTGCCTGGAAATATACTTCACCATGACACAAACCTAGCACACACACCTACCTCACCCTTTTGGTAATTATTTGAGCAGAAATTTCAGATGTCAAAATCGAACACTTATTCAAAAGCATGATCACGTGCCTGGTAACATATTCTAACTGATGACACGGGTTTCAACAGACATACGGTTCTAACCGAGAATGAATAAATATGACATTTAAGATTTTATTGTGTGATCGTTATAGATATATCTGTAAATCATTGATGTTATGAACCAATTTAACATTGAAGATTTTGAAGAAATTCTCCCTTTTTTTTTTTTTTTTTTAAAGAAGCAAATTCAAGAATTTAAAGCAAATTCAAGAATTTAAAGATACGTATGGTTTTCTTACATAACTATAATTTACAATATACCTTCACTCGAAAAGTTGTGGAAATTGCTCGCGAATCTCCGCTTCACGCTCCCATGTGGCTTCCTCTGAAGAATGGTTCCGCCACTTCACGAGTACTAAGGGAATGCTCTTTATCCGTAAGATTTGTTCTTTACGATCCAAGATTCGTATCGGTTCCTCAACCAAGGATAGGTCTTCTTGGAGCTCAATGGGCTGGTAGTCCAATACGTGTGTCGGGTCCTTAACATATCTTCGTAACATGGACACATGAAACACGTTGTACATTTCCGATAGCTGCGGTGGCAAGGCTACTCGATAGGCAACCTCACGACTCGAAGGTCCAACATAGCGCGGACTCAGCTTCCCACGCTTCCCAAAACGCATCACGCCTTTTGTAGGAGAGATTTTGACAAATACGTTATCTCCCACCTTAAACTCAACATGGTCACTTTTCAGATCAGCGTAGTTCTTCTGACGACTTTGAGCAATTCGTAGTCTCTCACGGATTAACCGAACTGTCTTGGTTGTATTCTCCACGATCTCGGGACCTAAAATGAGTTTCTCACCCACTTCTTCCCAATTAAGCGGAGACACCTGCGTCGTCCATACAAAGCTTCGTAGGGTGCCATCTCGATGCTAGCACTGCTTTATTATTGTAGGCGAACTTTCGAGCAGTGGTAAATGTTGGTCCCATGACCCCGAAAATCCAACATGCATGCACGTAACATATCTTCTATAATCGATTCACCCTCTCGATGCGCCCATCGATTGGAGGATGGAATGTTGTACTATAATCGAACTAGAGCCCATTCCTTCTTGAAATCGTTGCCAAAAGCGAGATGTGTACATCGGGTCTCTATCGGAGGCAATCTTGTGGGTATACCATGCAACCTAACTATCTCCTTGATGTATAATTCTACGAGCTTGTTGGCGGTGTCTGACATTATTATAAGGAAAGGAGTGTGCGAACTTAGTCAATCGATCCACAATGACCCAGATGGCATTGTATTTTCTTAATGTTCTTGGCAATCCCAAAATAAAGTCCATAGAAATAGCCTCCCATTTCCACTCAGGTATCGGTAGTGGTTGCAACCTTGATCCTACGGATTTCGATGATCCACCTTTACTTGTTGACACACAAGACATCTCGAGACATACACAGCGACATCTTTCTTTAAACCTCTCCACCAGAAGCTTTTCTTTAAGTCTTGGTACATCTTGGTACTGCCAGGGTGAATAGCGTACATAGACTTATGAGCCTCTTCCAAAATAGTGTCCCGAAGCTCAGTACTAGTTGGTACGCATACCCGGTTTCTAAACAAAAAAGTGCCATCATCTTTGATAGAAAAATTTATTTTGCTTTCCCCAATCACATCCCGTCTGATAGCCATAAGTTCATCATCCGTCATCTGAAGTCTGCGAATGTTCTCATAGAATTGAGCGAATCACCAGTAGTAGCCATTAATGCACACAACCTTTTACGCCAAATCTCATGCTACTTAGAGCCATATCTTCCAAAAGATGCCATCATTGCACCCTTGTGGTGAGATGTGATAATCGAAAGCAGAACTTTCGACTTAACGATCCGCCATCACGTTTGCTTTCGGTGGTACCGATGGTAAAATCATAATTTTTCAGGAACTCCATCCATCGACGCTGTCTCATATTCATCTCCTTTTGTGAGAAGAGATACTTGAGGCTCTTATGATCGGTAAATATATCGAAGGTCTCCCCATAAAGGTAATGCCTCCGGATCTTGAGCAAAAATCACCGCCAACTCAAGATCATGCGTCGGGTAATTCTTCTCATGGTCTTTCAAATTGCCTAGACCCATAAGCAATGACTCTCTCATTCTAGTTAAGCACACAGCCTAAACCCCCATATGATGCGTCACTGTATACTGCAAAGCCTCCCCTGCCTGATGGTATAGCAAATCTTGTAGCGATGGTCAATCGTTTCTTGAGTTCCTGAAAACTTTGCTCACACTGCTCTGTCAATCAAATTTAGTATTCTTCTTTGTAAGTTGTGTAAGAGGACCTGATATCTTGGAGAAGCCCTCCACAAACCTTAGTATCACCTTAAACCGAGGAAACTATGAACCTGTAACGGTCTTTGGTCGCTCCCAATTCATCAACGACTCAATCTTTCTTTGGGTCAAGCTGTAATACGGTCTCGGAGATAACATGGCCTAGAAGCCCGACACTGCTCAAGCCAAAACTCACACTTACTAAGTTTTGCATATAACCGATGGTCTCTAAGGGTTTGTAGAGCCACTGAGATGTTGCTCATGTTCTTCTCGCGTCTTTGAATAGATGAGGATGTCATCTACAAAAACTACTCAGACTTGTCCAAATGTGACTTGAATATCCGGTTCATCAAGTCCATAAATGACGCTGGTGCGTTTGTCAACCCAAATGGCATGACCAAGAACTCATGAGTGCCCATATCGGGTTCGACGCCTTCCAATGTCTTCAGACTTAACTTTCAACTGATGGTAGCCTGACCTCAAGTCGATCTTCGAGAAGAACCTTGCTCCTTGTAACTGATCGAACAGATCATCAATTCTTGGAAGTGGATAACGGTTCTTAATTATCAACTTATTTAGCTAGCGGTAATTGATGCAAAGCCGCATTGAACCGTCTTTCTTCTTTACAAATAGAACCGGTGATCCCCAGGGTGACACACTCGGTCTAATAAAGCCCTTATCTAGCAGTTCCTGAAGCTGCTCCTTCAACTCTTTCAATTCTGCAGGCGCCATTCGATATGGAGTTTTTGATACTGGTTCAGTACCCGACACTAACTCAATCGCAAACTCAATCTCCCTGTCAGGTGGTAATCCAGGTAGATATTCAGGAAAAACATCTGAATACTCGCAAGCAATCGTAATATCTGTAATATTTTTCTTCTCCTCCTTATGATCTTGCAAGTAGGCCAGATAACCATAACACCCGTTCCTCATCATACGTGCCGCTCGAATGGCGTAGAGATAAGCGGTATCACACAAGATTTGACTCATAAAATCGAAAAGATTTTCTCTTCTAGCGGAATGTTACAATCTTTCGAAGACAATCCACGCCGCATGGTAAGTAGATAACCAATCCATCCCTAGTATCACGTCGAATCCTTCCATGCTCAAAATGATCAAATCGACCCTTTGCCTCGTGGTCTTGATCATCACAATCACCGATTGACACATGGTATCGGTGCTCACCGAGTTGCCGTAGGAATTGACACGCCAAGATGAAATCAAGGGCCTTGGGAATGATTCCCAACTTCTCAAATAACAATGGAGTAACAAAGAATGTAGACCGAGGTCTATCAACACTCGCGGTTTTGCTTACATCGCTCTCTGCATAAAAAGGGTACCTTAGTTTAGACAAGCGTTTCAATTAAAAGTTTCTAAGCATGTGTATTCATCCATAACTTATTAACAAAATTTATTAAATATCAAGCAATTATATATAACACATAAAATAAGAAGACATCTCAACTTTTAATAATACCTTGGATCACGTCGTTCGACGTTTCGGCTTCTTGAGCCATCACGGCATAAGCTCGACCTTGAACAGTAGGTCGGGTCGATCTTTGAGTAAGCCAGAACTAGTTCTTCCTTGTCCTCCACGAGGACAATCCTTAACCATGTGTCCGATTCGTCACCAAAACACGCTCGGTGTTCCTCCTACAATCCTCGGTCTTGTGTGGTTTCCGCACCTTAGGCACATAGTGGCCGAAACAAAAGATGGCGCCCGAGAGGATCCTGTCCCCCTTGAAGCTCCACTAGCATTAGAACCCGTCGTCGCGGATTGCACGGTGATGATCGCCAATCTCGATAAGGGGTCGGTCAAGAAAATGTTGGTCTAGAAAATACAGTTGAGTAAGGTTCATCTTTGGCGGCTTTGTTAACTTGGCCATCTTATTTTCATAAGTACCTGACTGCCTTGTACAACCCTGACCTTGTTCGGCTGACTGCTTCTCAAAAATCGCTTTAGAATTTCTTCCTCTCGCTATGAGGGCCTTTGACAAGATTCCTCCATATGTTTCCATTTCCCACATAGCCACGCTCTCACTGTATACTCGGCCTAAGACCCGGTGAAATTTTCGGCCTTCATCATTTTGGTGGCCACATGTTGAGGTGCAAACCTTGAAAGTCGTGTGAACTCATCTCCATACTCACGACCGACATTGTCCCACGCTTCACTCGATGAATCGAACTTCCATCCGATTCCTAACGATCTTGGGAAAGATCGATCGTTGAACGCCTCGATAAACTCAGCCCATGTCCAAGGAGTATTGGGAAACTCCTGCTCCCGCAGTCCAGGCACGGACTTCCACCATGGTCCACCCTGTCCATCCAGTTTGAAGGTTGCCCATCTAACCTTCTCGACATCGGTGCCTTGAAGCACCTCGAAGATCTTTCCATCTCATCCAACCAACCTTGACTTCCATCGGGGTCTGTCGGAAAAATTTGGAGGTCTCATCCTCTGAATTCGCAATTCTGATGATTGTTGTTGTTGTCCGGTAAATCAGCTCGCTTTGGCGATTTGGCGATTCACGATCTGTTGAGCCATAGATGCGGTCTGGGAGCAATGTTGGTGGCAACTTTCCAACACTTGTTCCATTCTTTCACCCGACCTCTATCAACTCCGGCTCCTATAGTAGCGCATTAGAACCGGATCTGAAGGCAACTCCTTGATGTACCGACACCTTGAGAATGTCCTTTAAAGGCTCCTACCTCGCCTCTGCCTCTAAATCTTGGGGCCCCATCTTGATACATTATTGTGAACACCACAACATCGGTCAACATTGATTGTAAAGACAATTACAAACACTAGTGATTACGGACCTAACGGCATGACTATGCGTCAACTGCACGTCACGGTTAGTTCTCATGGGTCCTTAGAGAATCTAAAACCATGGCTCGATACCAACCGTGACCCGACTTTTCCAATCCCTCGGTATAGGAAAGGCGGTTCGCCAACCCATCGAATAAACGATAAGCCCAGGACAAACAGGCACATATCGAGTAAAGCGCAATAAATATCCATAGCTAAAATAAATGTGGAAGCAATTAAAAGTAAAGAACCACCGATGATGGCCACCATCATCGAAACATAACTCATAATGTAAATCAACGTCAAATATAAAACTATGGTATCCAACTAAAATGGGCCCACAAATTCAAGTCTAACTCTCACCACAAATAAGAAAATCAAGAAGTTCTATCGAAAAACTCCTCGGGAGGAACCTCAAGCTCTTCCTCAGCACGTGATCGATCGATCCTCACACCTGAATAGCCACGTCAATACACGAACACAGCGTATAGTCGAGTGAGCTAACCAACAAAGCTCGATGAAGAAAGACATCTACGACATTTTACTTTAACTAACATGGTTTCAAAACAAATATCGAATATAGCTTGCCAAACATATAAGCAGATAATCACCTGAATTCAGGTGCAGAAATCATATGTAAGATCTATCTCTAAATGTGTGAAAAAGTTTCAAGAATGTATTTGTTTCAAAGGTCTTAGTTTCTCTAACTTCTATATGCAAAGTTCGTAATTCATGACTTAATCCTCAACTTAAAATACCTCCCAGTAAACTATATCTCGAGAGCGGGAATATAGCCGATGAACCCTACCTACCATCGTCGTTCATGAACCCTTTTCAGATGCAACAAGCCCTCACGTAATGAGGGAAACTTGTGCCGAAGTTGTTCAGAATTTTTGAGGATCGTTAGTCAATCATAAAACAAATGCAGATACTAATATAATCAGATGGAAGTCTCTTATACATAGTTCAGGTTCTTGATTTCAGATCTTCAGAGCTTAAGCAGATTCAGGTTTCAGGATTCAGGTAGATTTAGATTTTTAGTCATTCATATCAATTTCAATTTACAGATGTGATTTCAATGGCATATGCAAGTTCAAAGATTTTAATTCAAAATATCCATGCAATTAAAATAAAATCTTTATAAAGATGAGATTCTCCTACCTAAAACTCGGAGTTATGCGAAGTCAAGCAAGGTCCTATTGATGGCCTCTCGCCCTCAATCTACATCACAATATACGTTCATGCATTAAGATAAACTCTAATTACTAATAATATAGACCTATTTAAGCGTTTCCTCAAAAACAAGTCAAAACAGGCAAGTTGCGCCAATCTTAGAATTTGACGTAATATTCTCATATTTTTTTGACTATCAAGACGATTGATTCATGTGTTGGTCAAAACATGAAAGTTGTAGATTTTTATATTAGCTTTCCAACGCAAAAAGAATCGTCTCAATCGGAGTTCGAGATAAAAAGTTATGACTAAAATACTAAGGCAATGCCGGAGTTCGGTGATACCTCGCTCGAGCGATAATAATAGCTCGCTCGAGCGATTTGACGTAACATTCTCATATTTTATTAACCATCAAGACGATTGATTCATGAGTTGGTCAAAACATGAAAGTTATAGATTTTTCTATTAGCTTTCCAACGTAAAAAGAATCGGCTTAATCGGAGTTCGGGATAAAAAGTTATGGCCAAAATACCGAGGCTGTGTCTGTTGAAGAGTTTGGTCGAATTTCATAAAAATCTGGGAAAAACGATCGTATCGATTTTGGGCCTAATTTCTATGTTTTTAAGACCCGAAATTTATCAAAACTTAAGGAAAAATTAGGGTTTTCTTTTTAAGAAATAACTGAATAATTTAAGATGGATTTAGAGGCACCACCTTGAGCGTGATTGAATCCTACGATGATTTGGGTTGATGGAGATCGGATTCGAGAGACGATATGCAGAGTCTTTTCGAGAATTCCTTTCTTTACGATAAATTGGTCGCTGATGAGAAACTTTGATGGTGTAAGATTCTCGATAAGATCGAAAATCGATAGAGATCCAGCGAGGAATTATGAAAGATGGCGGCTGTCGAGCTTTTGAAGAAGAGAATAAAGAAAACAATGAGAGAAGAAGTAAATATATATCTAATTCTGTATAGGTTAAGCTACAATTAAGATTTTCCGTATAAGATTTAATAAAATAGTAGTTTTTACACGCAAGTAGAGTTCATACGTGACTTGAAAAGCTTGAGAAGAGGTTTTGCTCCAGCGCTTTGTGTAAGCACCAAGGTAAATGGTGATTCTCTCCCGAATTTACAATTGTGCCCTTTAACCCGCTTCACTCTTCAAACGGGCATAACTTTTTATATTCTTATCGAAAATCGACAAATTATATATCGTTGGAATCGTATCGACAAGTACTCCGCAATGAGTCTAATATTGATATATATATAAAATTAGACTATTTCAAAAGTGGGTATATTCCGGTGTGGAGCGTTAGCACCACGCATTGTGTGGTACATCATCTAATACCATTAAATAAAATTCAAAAATCTGGGTTATTACAGGTTCTCAATTAAGTCACTTTTGGAGATGTGTGTAACGTGGAATCAAGATCTGATCGTCTGACAGGTGAGCCATGATCTCAAGATCTACTGTATTGAGGATTGGGACAAAAAACGTTCTCCATTTTCTGATTCAAGACAATCAACGATGTTTATGGTGGAAATGGGTGTGTTCTTCATAAGAAAAATAATAGCAAATAGTGCCACCCTATAAGATAACGTGTGGCATTATTTGTAGCCATTTTTTTTTTGCGAAGAACACACGTTCTTTCGCAGGAAAAAATTGTTGATAGCCCTTAATCAGACGATGGAGATCATTTTTCGTCCCAATTTTTCACGCAATAGATCTTGATATCGTGGCGTACCTATCAGACAATCATATATTGATTTCACGTGGCACACATCCAAAGTGACGGTCTGATAGGTACGCCAACAATCACGATCAATTTTGAGAAAGTGTGCCATTTGGAATCACGATTTGATCGTCTAATAGGGGCGCCATGATATCAAATTTCAGGAAAAATTCAAAAAGTTCTTGAAATTATGGGGCTGGAGATTTATATTCTTGAGTCTTGTCTAAATTTCCTTTTTTTGTTTACCTTAGCTTTTAAGGTTCCTAGAAAATAGGAGAAATTATTAAAAGTTCCCTTTAGCTTGAAAAGTCCTAGTTTAACGTTCCTAAAAATAGGAAATGTTATTAAAAGTTTCTTTTAGCTTGAAGAGTCCTAGTTTAATTAGAAGTCTAGTTATATAAAGTTATAAAATATAAATAATATAACGATAGATAAAGAAGAACATGAGGGTAGATAGAGTAGTGAGAGGTATTTTGTTCCTAAAGTGTGGAAACACTAAAATCGACATAAACCATTTGTGCTTTTATAATAGTAGTAAGGATAAGATTGAGTCAGCAACGGTCAAATTTATATCTTGATCGGGCAGGTCCCTTATTAGGTCAAACTAACTTGTGACACCCATAGTGACAAATTTCGTTTCCGACAATATTTCGGTAGGGGATCATTTAGATTCATTTTGGATAAATTTCGGGAATAGTTCGAAAAGTTTTTGAAAATTTTCGGGAAATAGAAAAAATATTACATATAAATTATATAATATATTTTTTTAAAATATTTATTATTTAAAAACTGAATAAAAATAAAAAAACATTCATTAATTTCACCGAGTTCGGAGAAATCATTGAAATTTTGTTGAAAGTTTCGTCCAACCCCTATTTCTGTAAATTTCGAAGAAAATTTAGAGAATTTTGGAGAAAGTTGTCACTATTGTGACAACCCTACTATTGTCATCAGCTTTTTTTTGTTTTATATTTGGATAGATAAAGAAAATATATTAAACGAAAAGGAAAAACAGAATACAACTCCTAGAGGGATTACCCACGGCGGAGGTAAGGAGTAGCAGATTCATCAAGTAAAAGAAGCCCTCTACAATCACTAGGCACACTACAAAATAAAAGATTATTAGCGTCAGCTAAAAACTGCTGCTATTAACCAAAAAACTAATAGTGAGGATATTAGCGACAATTTTTTAGTTAATAGCGGCAGTTTTTGGCTGCTACTAATAATCTTATTTTTTGTAGTGGCAAATCACAAGCGTGCGGAAAAGTAATATTGTTACTCGAAAAAGAAACCATTTTAGCGAGGTAATCTGCCATTGAATCAATTTCACAGTGATTATGAGCAATCCCCCAACTCATATCCCAAAGATAGTCCAGCAATCTGTCACCAACCCCCAACAAATTCCAAAAACTACCATTCGTGACAGCATTAACCAAGAAAGTGGAAGCAGTTGAGAGATTTAGACATCCAAATACCATCCAATAGAGTAAAAGCTTCAGCCTCATCGTTGGTGTAATTCCCATAGAAATTACTAAAGCCTAAGACAAAATCACCCTTATCATCTCTAATAAGTCCACCACCCCCAGCAGCACCTGGATTACTGGAGGACGCCCTATCGGTATTCAGTTTCAAACGGTAGAGAGGAGGTTTATTCCAATGCACAATCATTCAAATCAGGTGGAGCATTGATTGACAAGGAGGCGTTGAGCTCTCTCATCCAACCTAAAATTTTTCCAAGAATCTCTGCAGACTGTTTGCAAATATTTTCAAACTTAAAGATATTACGACCAATCCAAATTTCCCACCATAAAACATAGGGAACAAGGCTACAGATACCTCCAAGTTGAGAACGAGAAGATTTGGTCTATTGACAAAAGCGAGCCCTTAAAGTTTGATGAGGCCTATACTGAATACCACAAAAGCGAGCCCTTAAAGCTCCATTGCTCCATAATCTTTTCCACATGCTGCATGAGGGTGTACGATATCTGATGAGGTTTCAAGCAGATTTGAGGCTGAAATTTCCATTTGATTGAAGCTTCCAATAGATTCTGTCAGTGGTGAGAGGTTGCAGAACATAATTGGAGATTTTGTCTCTAATATGGGAGGGGGGATGAAGAGCAACCAAGTTCCAATCATTGCCCAACCGGATGTCCTGAATTCTACAATTCAAGTTCATGTAATTTTGACAAAGCTCGCCGAGAGGGATATCATCGATCCAAGGCACTTTAAAGACTGAGAAATTAGAATTTGGACCAATGATCCATTTGCAATTGTTCAGAACGACCTTGTTCTTGCTTCTAATGTGTTTCCAAATGTAGGAATCATCAGAGTGAGGGACATTAAACCAAAAAATTTTGTTGTAAAAGTATCTATTATCAACAAAATAATCATCCTTGCTTCATTTATCTCAAGAAGTTTGCAAACACCCATACCACCTTCAGATGTGGGCAGCGAGATACCATCCCATTTCTTCCAATGATGTCTACAGACACCATCAGACATTTCCCAAAAGAACTTTGAGAAGGTAGCTTCAATTTGGTTAATGATGCATTTGGGGATTGGGTGGATCGAGAGAAGATAGATGGGAATAGAACATAAAACATACTTCAGCAGGGTAAGTTTACCCCCATCCAAGAGAGATTTTACTTTCCAACCGTCAACTCTCCTGGTGATTTTCTTAACTAAACAACAAAATCCTTTCTTTTGAGTTTACCTTTAAAGAGTGGAACCCCTAAATAATTAGCCGGCAGCAGACACTGATTGAAACCCAAAATATTTCTAATCGAAGAAATGCGTCTGTTGGGGGCAATCGAAGGAGCAAAGAAGGAGCTTTTGGCAAAATTGAGAGATTGACCCGATTCCAACTCATATTTATTGATGAGAGATTTCTTGGTACATTTCGAGAAGATGGTGAGGTCATCAACAAACATTAGGTGAGTTATGGCTTTCCCATGCCGGTGAAGCACAAATTTGTCAATACAGCCTGCCGTTGTCATAGCCTTCAAAACTCTACTAATATAAGGACGTCTTCGTATAAGATGAAAAGAGCAGGAGATAGAGGGTCGCCTTGTTGTAGCCCCTTTTTTCCTTCGAAGTATTCGAAGGCATGACCATTAATCATATTGGAATACCAACATCTGATGCAACCTGAGCCCAACTCAACAAATTTGTTAGAGGAACCAAACGCAAGGAGAACCATTATCATGGGCTTAAAGATTGCATAGTGTGAATACCATGCATCTCTGAGCGGGTGGCAACATGGTATCAGCCGATGCCGATACATATCAGCGATACGTATCGGCGCCGATATGTATCAGGTATCCGTATCAGGTATCGGCCGATACAATATCGATATCGACTGATATCTCTATTTTCTTAATTATTATTTTTTGCCAAAAGATACCAATACAACTCGGTATCGGCCAATAGCTCCTTTGGAGTGTGAATGGCCAAATTTTTATCAAGGAGTAAAAATTTAACTCAAACTTGGTACGTTCGTAACCCGACCCTAAAATATCATGGGACCGCTTACTTGTCCACGAGAAGTTGGCCTTTGCACATAGTTTAAACGAAGAATCCTACATTTTGGTGTGTGCGTTAATCGAAAATCGTACTTAAGACGTGTGATTGGAAGACATGATGAAAGGTCTCTTCTACAAAAATTAGCACAAAATACGATCTCTTTCATGTGATTCAATGCAATCAACGGTGGAATTGTATAATTGACCTTTTCACTTAAAATCTCTCAATCGTAGCCTTTAAATCAAATGGCAAAGGTACATGGCACAAGTCTCTTAAATATCAAGTCTTTGTTTTAAAGTATGTGCAAGAGCTATCTTGCCGTGGGCAAGTACTGCACTACAAAAAATAAAACTATTAGCGGCAATTTTTTACAATAAAAAACTGTCGCTATTTGCAAAAACACTTGTTTCAGTGGTGACAATTTTTTTGTTATTAGTGGCAGTTTTTGGCTGCCGCCCAAACACCTTATTTTTGTAGTGATGGCTCCTTAATACTATTGGGTATTGATACTTACAACCAAATATTTGGTCTTCATGTCTGATGTTCAAAATGCAGACTGCCTTGACTAAGGCGATAGATATCTTTTTTCATCACAATCTTCCACATAATAGATCTTGAGATCATATATCACCCTATCAGACAATCAAATGTTGATTCCATGTAAAACACATCTCACAAGTGATGAAAAACCCTTTCTCATGATATGCCATGATCATGGTTAAATATTAAGTCATATATATATATATATATATATATATATATATATATATATATATATATATATATATATATATACACACTTTTATGTAGAAACTGGTTCGGTGCTATTAATTGTTAAGGATAAGTCAAATTTGCGTATCCTTTTTTATGATTTTTGGTAAATCGAAGGCATTTTTCCTAATCTGACTTTTATGATTTTTTTGTTTTTACCTTTTTTATACGGCCATTCCGCAAAGACAACCTCTAAAACTAAGGAGCAGGCACGCATATACTAGTGGCTGCCTGACGCGCACTTGCATCGAGCCACATTAGCATTCTGTTGAATGGTCTTTCGCTTCCTGTCTCCAAAATAACATTGTCCTTTCTATTAATAATAATAATAATAATATTTTTATTTTTACTTAAATAATTAAAAGTTCACTTTGCCCCATGCATTTAACATTCTTTTTAATATATAATTATCATTATCCACACTCTAATCCCTATCTTGTGAGTCCAAGAAAAAAGGAATCGTGATGTATGACTAAATTAGAAGTGGGCTTGATCTAGATTATACGTGGCCTTGACCAGATGGTAAAAAATGTGTCATGGGTTTTGATTCTTAGGCCCATGAAATCCTCCATTGCTCTTCAATATGCATGCTTATTCAATTGTCATTAAATTAATAATATAATATATTTAATTAACATGCCATTGAACCATGGTAGAAAAAGGATATATATAAAGAAATTAAGATTCTTGTCACTAATCTGTTCATTATTTGCTAAACCTACTTAATTGTGCCACTAATCTCAAATGAAACCAATAGAATAAGTTACCATAAAGGGTTCCTACCTTGGCATATATGGTATATGTCACAGTTAGTGGATGGTGATATCAGCCTATAGATCTTTGTGAATATCTTATTTATTATATTTTATCTAATTATGAAAATAAAAGAATAATGGATGCTTTGATAACATGTAAAATCCCACGAGCCTAATTCGATCTCACAAAAACGACTTGTAAGGTGAGGATTGCCCTAAGATATTATATATAGCCCAGGGCAGAGATATCCGAGCGAGTTCGCACGCCCAACTATTTTAAGGTTCCAATCACTACAAAAAATAAGACTATTAGCGGTAGCCAAAAGTTATCGTTATTAACAAAAAAACTATTAAAGACTATTAAGACTATTAGTGACGAGAGTATTAGAGGCAGTTTTGGTTGGTGCTAATTAATAGTCTTATTTTTTGTAGTGAATTTAAGCAATTTTACTTAGATTGATCTATATAAGGGAGACCTTATAGATGAAATAGGGATAATGTGGAGAGCTTTGGTGAGGCTTTTGAGAGCTCTTGTATTTCTTTTGTAATTCATCAAATAGTAAATTGTCACTGCCCATGAATGTATGCAAATTACTGAACCATGTAAATCTCGTTGTTCTCTGTCCGGTGGAAGTGTGTTTTTTAATTTTGTTTTTTTTTTTGTCTTTAAACAATCGCATGAACGATGAAATGATGAAACATTTAATCCTTCATTTTAAGCCATTGACCATTATTAGATCGATGTCGGTATTCTTTATTATTTTTATGCTAATGGAATGGCCTCGTCTCGATTCCTTGGCACCCAAACTGGTGATTGGGTGGTCTTGGCTACTCTAGGGTCGTTGTCCCAGCCCTTATATAAGGCTTTAAGATAGAGTTAGCCTACAATGGGTGTCTACATATCATGAGTGGACATGACAGTTCACACATGTGTAATTGCATGACGTGCACGGACTTTCATGCATTAGAAGTCAATGCATTTCATGTAGTCACACAAATGTGTGGACTGCTTTACAATACATGATGAGTGAACACCCATTGTAGACTTAACAATATTATAACTGCTTTACAAAACATGATAGGTAGGCGACACCCATTATAGGCTAATTCTTAATTAAAACAATATTGGAAGATAAATTGAATGAAGCACTGTCCTTGTAACTAAGCTCTTGACTCCTAAGGAAGAAGTCACTCGCAATATCTTTCATCCAACTTCTTTTTTTAATATAACAAAGGTATCTAATTTTTTTATTAAGAGAAAGCTTTGCAAAAGTAGGTTTGCACCACTAACCCTTCTCTTATCTAGAGAGTAGTTTCAAGTTAGGTACTAACCCTTCTCTTTATGTAGAGAGTAGTTTCAAGTCCTAACTGAAGTACGAAATTTCAATGAGAAAAACAGAAGAGATGCATTAGGTGTTAACCACAAAATATGTTTAATATATTTCCTGGACACTATTATATTCTATCGTCTCACAAACAGATATTTAAAGACCAATATATATCTGGATATCGGCCTGGTCTCAAGCCAATATGTATTGTAACCATGGGTCAAAATATCGTCCGATACCGATACGTATCGGACGATACGTATCGGTTTTGGGCGTGAACGGTACGATACATACCCTATGTATCGTACCATTAGTTAAATGATGAAATTATCGTCCGATACGGACAAATATCGTCCGTATCGGACGATAATTTCAAATTATCGTCCGATAATAAAGGTGAAACTTGAAAAATTAAAAAAAAAATCAAATTATCGTCCAATACGAACGATAATTTCAAATTATCGTTCGTATCGGACGATAATTTCAAATTATCGGTGGGCCCCACCATAGACCCAACTTTTAAGTCGGGTAAACCCTCTTCTTCCTCCTCTCTTCTTTTTTGATTATTTACTCCCTAAATCGGCGCCAAATCGCACAAAATATCACGGGATCAACGTGGAAGGTACGTGTATTTCATTTTATTTCATTTTATTTCCTAAAATAAGGTAGATCTACACTAATTTAGTGTAGATCTACCCTTAAATAAGGTAGATCTACACTAAATAAGTGTAGATCTACACTAAATAAGTGTAGATCTACCTTTAAATAAGGTAGATCTACACTTAATAAGGTAGATCTACACTTAATAAGTGTAGATCTACACTAAATAAGTGTAGATCTACACTAAATTAGTGTAGATCTACCCTAAATAAGGGTAGATCTACACTTATTTAGTGTAGATTTACCTTAATATTAATTAATATTATAGGTAAATTTATCATTTACCTATAATATTAATTATTTAAATTATTAAAAATAATTAATATTATTTAAAATAATTTAAAATATTTAAATTAATTAAAAATAATATAAATAATGGGTCAAAAATAATATGATGGGTCAAAAATAATTATATGTGACCCCATTTAAAATATTTAAATTGATAAGTCAAAAATAATATAAATAATTATAATTAAGGGTCACATGTAATCAATATGGGTCACATATCATATGGGTCACATATAATTAATAAAATAATAAGATCAATATGGGTCACATATAATTTAAACTTAAAATTAATATGGGTCACATATTAAATTATATGTGACCCATATTAATTTTAATAATAAATTTAATTATATGTGACTCATATTGATTATATGTGACTGTCACATATAATTAAAATAATTTATATTATGGGATATGTCCCATAATATATTAGAATAATATAGAATAAATTTCAAATAAAATTTTAAAAATTATAATAATATCAAATAAATATTCATAAATTAAAATAATATCAAATAAACATTAAAAAATTATAATAATATCAAATAAACATTAATAAATTATAATAATATCAAATAAATATTCATAAATTAAAATAATATCAAATAAATATTCAAAAATTAAAATAATATCAAATAAATATTAATAAATTATAATAATATCAAATAAATATTCATAAATTAAAATAATATGAAATAAACATTAAAAAATTAAAATAATATCAAATAAACATTAATAAATTATAATAATATCAAATAAATATTCATAAATTAAAATAATATCAAATAAACATTTATATATTATAATAATATCAAATAAATATTCATAAATCAAAATAATATCAAATAAACATTCATAAATTATAATAATATCAAATAAATATTCAAAAATTATAATAATATCAAATAAATTTGATAAAATATAATCTGATATTTTTAAAATAGCAATAATTAAAAAATAAATTTTATTTTCAAGTGTAAATTAGATGTTTACTCTTGTAAATTTTATTTTCAAGTGTAAATTTTATTTTTACGTGTAAATTAGATGTTTATTTTCAATTGTTTGCTCATTCATGCAGGTGAAATAAATAAATATGGTACGTTAAGCCAGGATCCCGGTATTGACAATATGAATGCAATAATAGATGGTAATAGACTCCAGATTTAATGTAATCTTTGTGGAAAAAAACTGCTAGGAGGAGGTATCACACGATTAAAGGAGCATCTGGCTCATGTAAAGGGAGAGACAAGAGCGTGTCCTAGTGTACCCAGAGAGGTAAAAGAAAATATCAGAGCTAGTTTACAAGCGGCAAAGGGAAAGAAAAAAGCTGAAGCCGATTGTGATAGGGAAATGTATGAGAGAATCAGGAGGCCAGATCCGGAGTTTACATCAGCTGCACCTGAGGATGATGAGGATGAGGATGAGGATGAGCAGATAGCGAGAGCTATGAGAGAGAGTGCTAGGGAAGCACAACAGCGTCGAGATCAGGAAGAAGCCGATTATCAGTTTCGGTCCAGGTTGAGGGGTCCATCCATGCCTGCTACCGGTGGTGGATCTAGTCATAGGCCACATGTTGTTGATGTTGATGAAGATGTTGAGCAGACTGTTGGGTTGCGTAGGGCAGCATCTGGGAGGGATTATAGGCCATCTACTAGAGGCCGTGACATTCTATGGATCCATTCATATGTATCGACCCAGCTCCAAACAAACCAAATTGAGTGCAATCTCACTTGCAAAAATGGGGAAGAAGCTTAGAAAATCCATTGCCAAGTTTTTTACATACAACCACATTCCGAGCAAAGTAGCAGACTCGCCGTACTTCAAAAGCATGATTGATACAAGTGCAGAAGTTGGTCCAGGAGTTAAAAAGCCTTCTCCATATGAGATATCTGGGCCCTTACTAACAGATGAGTACGATGAGATAACTGCCTATGTACAGAGCTTTGAGGATGTATGGGATGAGAGAGGTTGCACAATTATGTGCGATGGATGGACTGGTCCCACAAAGAAGAGCTTGATAAATTTTTTGGTTTCTGACGATCTTGGAAAATTTTTGAAATCAGTTGATGCTTCTAGACACGTAAAGACTGCTGACTACCTCTTTAAACTAATGGATATGGTAGTTCATGAGGTTGGAGAGCAGCGGGTTGTGCAGGTGGTAACAGACAATGCGGCAAACTACAAAGCCGCTGGATTAAAACTAATGGCGAAGAGACGTCACCTGTACTGGACCCCGTGTGCCGCACATTGCGTGGACCTCATTCTTGAGGATTTAGGAAAGAGAAGCAAGGCACAGACAACTATTCAAAAGGGAAGAACGATTACTTCCTACTTGTACAACAGTGACAAGCTGGTCAATTTAATGAGAGCCTTCACGAACAATGAGTTGCTCCGACCTGTGATTACACGTTTTGCAACACAGTTCTTAGCCCTAAAGAGTTTGGGTAGATATAGGCGTGAGCTGAAAAGCATGGTGTCCCACGAGCGAAGAGACTAGCTTGCACTGAAGTTGCTGACCGATCTGACCTTGATTTTGGGCGGAATCTCGACCACGATCGCCGTCACTACCCCGTTGGTGCAAGTGTTGAGATTGGTTGATGGTGATGACAAACCAACAATGGGGTACGTTTATGAGTCAATGGATAAGGCAAAATTGGCTATAAAAACCAAATGCCCTACAAAATATAAACTATACTGGGCGATTATCGACAAGAGGTGGGATGCACAATTTCACCAGTACTTGCATGCAGCAGGTATAACATGTTGCACAATTATGTAGTGATTTTTATTTATTTATTCATTATTTTCATATCTTGATGAAATTGCTCATATTTGATGTGTAGCACACTACTTGAATCGACCTTCCGATTATCTGTGACGCTTGAGTTGGCGACGATGAAGTGTATACCGGTTTGCTCAATGTAATCCAAAGAATGCTCCTGAGTTGGCGGACCAAGGCCAAGCCATAAGAGATGTAGTGATCATAGTATCATACCTTATAAGTAATAAGTCAAATGTCATGTGATATTATCATCTATTTATTGATATGTGCCTTCTGTGTTTCATCTTTATAGATTGACATGTTTCAAGAAGAGACATGGGTCATTTGGGACCTGTTGGTGCAATCCCAAATTAAACACGACAAACCTGATTGGTGGATGCATTATGGAGGTGATGGTCCGATATTGAGGCGGGTAGCAATGAGGGTATTGTCGCAAACGTGTTCCTCGTTCAATCATGAGCGGAATTGGAGCACTTTCTCTCATTCATACTAAGACAAGGAATAGACTAACTATGGACCGATTGGAAAAGTTAGTCTCGCCACTACAACATGCGATTAAGGGTCGAGAATATCTGAGGACCAACCGTGGTAAGCAATTACATGAAGTCTTAGATCCTCAATTATATGAAGTCTTACTTACATATTATACTAATTCATCTATCATATTCTACCTTGCGACGGTGATTATTTTGATCCCATCCAGTTGGATTATATATTCGAGGAGGATGACCCTTTGAATGAATGGATCGAAGAGAGAGGTCTTGGATAGTGAGAGCCGAATGGTGGACAATCTTTGAAGAGAAGTGAGCAAAGAAGCTTCCCAACCAGAGGCGAGAAAAGAAGATTGAATCGTCATTCGGTTGGATCGATGACGATGGCAGCTAGTGATGATGAGAGTGGTGAGGATGATGGTGGAGGGCATGATGGTGGAGGGGATGTTGGCACTAGTGGTGGAGGGGAGGAAGCTGGTACCTCTGATCCTTATAGAGATATGGCGGCATGGGACGATGACTCGACACCAATTAACACGTTATTTAGAATGGGAGGGGTTGAAGGAAGAGGAGCGTCGGGATCATATCAAACACCACCACCACCACCACCACAAGATGATACGGATATGGGTTATATGACTTCTAGCTTCGGGGGATTCAGTTTGCAAAATACCGAAGATTCAGCAACTAGTAACCCATACTACCAGCCACAACAAACCTATTCGGTGCCATATGACTTCGTTGGTCAGATTTTTGGAGGACCGGCCTTTACGTACTACACTGAGCCTCAGTTTCAAGGGGGCACATATAATCATGGGTATCAATATGGGCAACATTATAGGCAAAGGCCGGAAAACTCGCTCACCGATGATGATGATGATCATGAGGGCCAAGAACCACCACGAAATTCAATGTGGCTCTAAAGTAAGTTTTTCATGTACAATTAAACTTATTTTTATCAACATAGCTATTATTTTTGACAATATATAATTTATTTTTGTCAATATATATTGTAATTTACTTTATGCGTGTCTGCGTCGATCAAATTATGAAATATTGTTAATAAAATAGGCATGTGATCAGCTGATCGAACATAATGTTAGAAGATCTATTACATTAAGTCAAAAATGTGATCTTAAGACAAAAATATGTTACAAAATAGGCATGTGACTTGGGTTAAGTTACAAAATAGGTATCTTACTTATATATTCATCTAAATAATGCATCAAATATGTCAAAAATAAAAGCAAAAATAGTTGAAATAAATACAAAATAAATAAATATAAATTTTCAGATTTTTTGGGATTTTTTTGGGATTTAAAAAAAAAAAACGATTTTTTCAATGTATCAAACCGATACATTCAATGTATCGCCGATACATTGAATGTATCGGATGATACCCGATACGTATCGTCTGAGAGATCCGGACGATACGTACCGGAAAACCGGTATTTTGACCCTTGATTGTAACCTCAAGGTAGCTATTTCTTACCCCAGCTTACCAATAAAAGTAAAAATATATCAATTGCGTATCGGCCAAACCGGTAAAATAATTTTGTTTTTTTTTTTAATTTTATTTTTTAAAATTTACTCAAACGGCAATTATATATATATATATATATATATATATATATATATATATATATATATATCGGCCAATATGTCCTGATGCTAATATTTGACCCTTTTTATTGATATTTGATCCCATATTAAATCCGGAGTATATATCGTGTCAAATGAGGCCTAACCGGATAAATATCGGTCTACATTTGAAAACCATGCTAGAAACCATATCAATCTTATGGGATAAAGAAAGTACCATTGTCAACTTCAAAAGATTCCTTGCAATCTTGTTGATTTAATAGGATAAAAAAATATGCAAATAATTAATTTTTAAATATATAATAATATACTTAGCCGGGTGACATAATTTGGAGAAGGGCCAACACTGAAATTTTAGGGGCCCAAGGCACGTTTTTAAAATGGGGCCCCTCCTTCATAATAATCTAAAAAAAATATAAAAATATAAAAATGCAAAAATCTCAAAAATTTATATTTTCTTACAAAGAAAATAATACTCTTTACTCATAGATTATATATATCTCCATATTCCATTCTATTGTTTATAAATTAAAAACGCAACTAATAAGTTAACGAAAACATATATTAAAGGAAAATGCAACACAAAAAGAGAAAAGTTAAATAATCGAACATATCCGACGGATTGAGTAACCCAACAAATAACATTTTAATATTTTTTATTACTTTAATTGTCATTGAACCTTTCACTATCACTTTTTAGTATTTTAACAGTCTCAAAAGGTTCCATAAATAGGTTCATTGGATATGTCTCTTCGAGTAAATCAAAATTAATAAGTAAATTATAAAAAATGAAACTGTAACGAGCCGGAAATCGCTATTTTAAGTTAAGAGTCATTTAATAAGTAAAAATTTGTATATATACAAGGGTACCTCTAAACGTATACACACATTCTTTGAAAGCGCCCAGATCCTTTGAAAACCATTGAATCCTTCAAATCATATGACAGAGATCATTTTTAACCCATATCTTTCACACAATAGATCTTGAGATCATGGAGCACCTATCATATAGTCGGTTTGTGAATCAATGCGTCATAGATAAAAAAAAAAGGCCCTAAAATCACGTTTGAGCATGATGTGTGCCAATTGATTCAAGGGCATTTTTTGGGATTTTTGACGCATGAAATAGAAAATTGACCGTTTGATAGGTGCGCCATGATATGAAGATTTATTTTATGAAAGATAGGTATGAAAAGTGATCTTCATCATCTTATTTGAAGGAATCAATGGTTTACAAGGGGTCTGGGACGTGGTGCATTCGGAGAACGCGGTTAGAGGTATCCTATATACAAAAGATTTGGTCAAACAAATCTCGTTCGGTCAAAATTGGGCCAGAGAGTCTATTGGGTCAATGCATAAGGTCGGCCTAGCCGGCCTAGTGAGGCCAGTGATCGCACAAAGTTGATCGAGACCCGATCCATTAATAAAATAAGGAGTAAACCTTTGTGCAAGTGTTTATAGAAATACAAAAGCATATAACTTGCTTCTTATAATCTGGTTTAAACCTTTGGGTAGGCTTTGTACGGTTTGTAGGATCAACAGCCATAGTTGTACCGAGTATGATATAGTGCTCGAGTATGATCGTTCGAGAAGTCCTTTCGAGGATAACTTTGATCAACCTTCAAATCCTTACATTAAAAATCCAAATTCTAATATTGCTAGGCCTTAGAAGATGACTAATGTTTCTATTTAATTATTTTCATGTGTAAGAGGCTTTGAAGGTAAAAAGAATAAAAAAGGGTTAAGAAACCAAGGAAGAACGAAAGATAAAATAAAAGTGCAAACAGAAAAGAAAGAAAGAAGGAAAAGAAGGCAACGAGTACCAATCTCGATTGGTTGAAATTCACTTTTCGACCTTTCAAGATTAGAAGAAAAGACAAAAAAGTCAAACTTGACTTGTCGAAATTGGATTTTGACCTGTCGAGTTTCGCAAAGAAAACTCAAGAAATACCAATCTCGATAGGTTGAGATTGGATATTCCATAACAGATTAAGTTAGTTTTATTTTGGGAAGTTGCAGTCCGAAAATTCTCTTTCTTATTTGTAATTAGAGCCGATGAAGAAGACTAGAACAACAATGTGTGGCTAATTTTTGAAGTTTGAAATCTCTTATAAATTAAAGATAAGTTTTAATTTAAAGTTCTATTTTCTTTTCTAATTTGAATTCATTTATGGTAATGATTGCATGATTGAGATTCACTCTTGTTAGTAGCTTGTTGTGAATGATTCTAAAGCGTTTTATTTATATTTTTGATAATCATAATTACTTTGTAAGAATTAGAATTAGAGATTATAGAATACTCATCATCGAATTAGTACTTGTAATCTAATTTAATAGGTTTTATGCAATGGTGCAATAGATTGATAGGTTTCATGCAATAGATCGCTAAACCTTATAGATGAATTATTTCGTTCTGACTAATCCATGACTATAAATAAGAACTTATTATTTTACTTGGCTTTAGGTTATAGCGTAGAGAGAGTTATTACTCGAAATTCAAATTAGATTAAGAATAAAATTATGAATTATTATGAATCTGCGATCAAAAGGGATCCAAGATTGTTTTCTCTATTGCTTTCAATAGATACTTTTAGTTAAAACCCCTTTCTAATCAAAACTTTAATTCAGATAATTATATAGTCTATGTGGTTTGACACCTTTAGTACTTGCCTTAGCTCCGCAAACTTGTGCCCTTGAAAGGTTTTCATATTTTAACGATCAAACTCTTATAAAATTCTTGGGAGAGTAAAGTTTCCTCGGAGAAAGACTCCAACAAGTAATATCAGAGCTTTTATTCATTTTATTCGTACTCAAGATACTCAAAATTTTGAGTGCAAAGTTCAAGGTGGCATAGTTCTCGAGGAAAGACGAAGACACTGAGGATGAGTACGTTGCTTCATGGAGGTGATAAGACTCCTAGGTTGATCGAGATAATGCGTCACCATGGCCTTGTTGGCATCTTAGGGGAGTTTTGAGACACGGAGTTCAGATGTAGATATTTAACATGAAGCCGAAGTATGTGAGGAACTATCACTTTGTTTGGGACACATTGCATGGGGTGAACACGAATGTAGTAGCAAGGCTGGAGTGGGACGGCCTGACTGCCCTGACAAATTTTTAGTTAAAAAAAGCTAAAGAGGGGCTGATAGCCCTTCTAACTATACCAAACTTATCACCTCGTAAGTGGGCAAGGGAATTATAACACAAGTGAAAGTATTGATCCTCACGGAAATACTTGACTTTGGAACTCCGTCTATAAGTCTTAGGAAAGAAATTGTTTTAGGTTTTAAAACTAAACTTTTCTTTTTCAAAAATACTTAACTAAAACTATGATAATGTAAAAACTGAATGAAATACAAACAAGTCTAAGTTCTCTAATTGCAGACTCGTAATCCTAATTAATTATCTCTAATTTATCATAATTTTGTAATTATCGTAAGTACCAACGACAATATAAGAAGACGATAAGATCAGTTTAAGACAACAACGACAACATACACGTTTCTAGCAAGAATATCGTTAATAAAACTAAGGCAACAACGGTAACATAATCGAGTGATGAAAGTCTAATAATTTCAAGCATAAGACAAAAAGGACAACGTAGAGATTGAAATCATAGAAATCGGGAAATCATTTTAAAATTCATAGACAAGCTTTAAAACTCATATTCATTAATCAATTACAATGTAAATTCAGAAAAATAAGAAACAACTAATTATTCATACTACTCTTTGATACATTGGGTTCTCAAACTTTGGACAGTTAGCTACTCATAATTTCTATTGAATCAAATAAAATTATAGACGACATAATTAAAAACTAAACCTAGAACTTAATTCTACTCGACTCTACTGCGTCTCTCTAGATTCTACGTAGATCCTCTTACTTATAGATGCATAAGAGTCCTATTACATGCTAACATTAGACTCTAAGATTCCTAATATGACTCTAATCTAATATTAGAATCTTATTCAAAGTGAAATTTCGTAACATATGAATCTTCTTCATTTAGAATTGCACTGCTCGCATCGTGGATTGCTTTGAAGATGAGAACGGGATGACACCATGGGTTGCGATCGTTCGCAGCTCTACTTACTCACGATCAAATGTGAGTTCTTTTCCGTGGTACCATGGATTACGATTTTGTGTTTTCTTCTCTGTGCTAATGGTACAATCGATCGTAACTCCTTTCTTCTTCTTGATCTCTCATGGTTGTTTTCTTTAGGTCAAGACCGGTCATGACCTATCTTCGTGCAATCGTGATTCTCACGATCATTCATTCTTCACTCTTTGAATGGTCCTTCTAACTTATGATCGATCGTGACTCTTTGCTTTTGGGATCGTTCTGCCTTGTGATCAATCATAGTGGTATTCTCGTGGGATCGCAGTCTTGCAATCAATTGTGGCATTGCTTTGCAAACTACGATTGTGAGGTTGATCTTCTTTCTTCACAATCAATCATAGGCTTAATTCTGACACTGTAGCCTTCACGATTTATCGTGGAAAGAAGTAACAACTCTGCCTTTGGCCCAGCCATTGAGCAGTAGCTTTTAATTTCTGTCCTTTTTATCTTCAAGACCTCAAATTATTTATTTTCAGGCTACATATTTGACTATAAATAGTGTCATTGAGGAACTCGGTGATTTTGTAGTAAAGAAGCGACTATGATCCTCTACCATCTTCCATTAGAAGCTGGGTGGGCTGAGTGAGAGGAACGCCCAATTGAAGGTAAGGTACAGCAATTTTCACCCGTTTAATAGTAAGTACCACAGTTATTTCACGGACAAAAACTATTGACTAATTTAAATCATGCGATGGAGATTATAAAATTGCTTTTTGTTCCAATCTTCTTCACGATAGACCTTGAGCTCATGGCGTGCCTATTAGACGGTCATATCTTGATTCAACATAGCACACTTTCCTAAAAGTAAAGGTCAACTCTTTTGCCCATGATCTAGGTCCCGTACTAGAAATGTAGAATGTTATGTATCGGCTGATGCAGTATGAGCACATACATTTTGATAACTACATATCAAATTTATAACTTGCTAACTATTTGAATTTTTCAGCACATCAAAATATACCAACACACAAAGGAATGCTTTTCGGCCAAAGCAAATGCATAGAATTGCATCCAAGGTATCAAAAATCAATCAATACCGATACGTATCTGTCCTCCAACTCGGTATCGGTATTGACCGATACAGGCCCGTATCAACCGATACGTATCAGTTTGAGCCAAGACATTTTTTTTTAAGGGCCGAACCGTGTTGGTATTGGCCGATTCATATCAGTCCTCCATGGATCGATAACCAATACCGAAACCGATTTTGATACCTTGATTGCGCCACTGGCAGGGCAGCTGTGTATTCAATAACTCACATGAAATTCAGAAGAAATATGAACGAGAAAATAGTGGGGAGGATAACAATCCGAGATTTTGAGGAGACTCAGCGTTTTAACATCCGATTCATATCGGTATTTTGGCTGGGTCTCAAGCCGATATGTATCAGATATATTCAATATGTACCCGGGCTATCAGCCAAACTGGCTGATATTTAATTTCCTTTTTTTAATTTTTAAAAGATTAAAATATATTTTTGTTTTTTTTTTCCGATTCGTGTCTGATACATAACAGACTGTTATTTGATCTGTTTGACCTGATTTTCAATTCTATATTAAATCGGTCATATACATCGACTCAGGTGAGGCCCAACCCAATACATATCAGCTGATATGAATCGGATATGGCTGATATTTAAAGCCATAAGGTCCATAAACATGCTAGATGCATGAGAGTTTTTGACCTTTTCAGACTTGAGAGTAAATGAATCATCAGTTAAATACACCCATATTATATTCAATAGTTCATGGGGTGAATTTGGATTGGATTCTCGCATCTTGAGGTTTGAGAAAAAAAATTATATACAATCTGGGGAAGCAAAAATAGTGTCCCGAGTATAAAATCATTGACTTATTTATAATGAGTAGTGCATATGTTGTTTATTGTATATCAGTCTATTGCATTGGAGATGAGAATAAAATACTTTGTAAAAAATTTCTTAGAATATAGAGATGATTTCTCCCATACATATGACATTTTTTATTTTCAATATGTGTTCTCTAATTTTTAATAGCTTTTAAATAAATTTTACATATCATCATCTTGCCAGGACATTAGACGTCTCGGTATCAGGCATATCCGAAACATATCAGATAATAAGCTGCAATTTTCTTCTCAAATTGATTTGTGTTTGGATATTTGAGGGCCACTACAATTTTTTCTTTATATGACCAATATGCATGATCAATGCCCAATTATGCAATTGAAACAACTTCAAAGTTTTTTATTCACTTTTGGGGATGTGTTTCACATGAAATCAACATCTGATAGGTAGACCTTGATCTCAGATCCAATATGTGAAATATTGGGACGAAAAGAGATCTGTATATCCTGATTTAAGGCAGTCTAACAGTTTTAAAGAGCAAAAACCCTGGTTAAGAATGTAGAATCTACAGTTGTAAATATCCAGTAATCTCTTGGAATGTTAAAATTTTGGCCAACTGTCTCATTTATTTCTAATTAATTATGTTCTAAATGAAGGCTCTTTTGGGTCGTTTATATATTTTCCTTTCTGGGCATCTATACCCATTAGAAGGATGAATGAAATCTGTTTAATCCTCTGTTTGGGACTACCATATTTTGTAATAAACTCCATTGCTCAGCAACTATTCTCAGACTTCGTTGGTCTGCTACTTGTCTCTTTAAGGGTCCATTTAAAGCTGTTATCCAATCAAAAAACAACCTCATTTCCAAGAGAAGCCCCCTCCACTATACATCGACAGCCTGTTTTTTACAACTCTTGCAACCTAACAACCAACCTTTTGCAACAGCTCTTATACTCCCACTTAAAATTCTTCATTTGTTTTTCAGATTAACCTTGAATGGTGATAAAAACACTGAGGAGTTCTCTTGTATCCCTTACAAGATTGCACTTATGAATTGTTTTCTCTACACTTGGTATAGGTTGCCAGTAGTAAGCATGAAGTGGGAAAATTTTCCAGTGACCACCATTAATAGAGTTGGAATCCTCTATTTCTGGTTTACTTCTGTTGAAGGGAAGGAAAACTCCCTTCATTTTTATTTCATTTGTGTTAAGAGTCCCATAAATAAATATTTTACATGCCTAACAGAGAAAATGCCTATACGTGTATTTATAAGTAAGCGTATGAATGCATTCACACTATATGCTCAAATATACATAAACAAGATACCATACCTTATGTTATCTTGTTTATGTATATTTGTGCATATAGTCCGAATGCATGCATACATCTATTTATAAATACACATGTAGGCATTTTCTCATCTAGTCATGTAAAATATTTAATTTTGAGACTCTTAACACAAATGAAATAAAAGTGAAGAGAGCTTGTCTTCTCTGCAACAGAAGTAAATCAGAAATACATGATAATAAAAGAGACCTCCGAGAGGATTTCAACTCTAGACTTTTAAGTGGGGTATAAGAGCTGTTTCAAAAAGTTGGTTCTTAGGCTGCAAGAGGGGGCTTCCACGTGTTGGAAATGAGGCTGTTTTTGGATTGGATAATAGTTTTAAATGGAACAAATGAAGACTTTTAGGTGGGGTATAAGAGCTGTTGCAAAAACTTGGTTCTTAGGCGTGGTAAAAAAAAGGTTGTTGGTGTATGATGGAGGGGGCTTCCACTTGTTGGAAATGAGGCAGTTTTTGGATTGGATAACAGCTTTAAATGGAGCTTTAAAGAGACAAGTAGCAGACCAAAAAAGTCTGAGAATAGTTGTTGAGAGCAATGGAGTTTCAGAAAATGGTAGTCCCAAATGGAGGATTAAACATATTTCATTCATCCTTCTAATGGGCATAGATGCCGAGAAAAGAAAATATATAACAGAAAATGGTAGTCCCAAACAGCGGATTAAACATATTTCATTCATCCTTCTAATGGGTATAGATGCCGAGAAAAGAAAATATATATGCAACCCAAAAGAGCCTGCATTTAGAACATAATTAATTAGAGAATTCCGGTAGATAAATGAGACAGTTGGCCAAAATTCTAACATTCCAAGAGATTACAGGGTACTTACAACTGTAGATTTTACATTCTACAGTTTTTGGCTCTTTAAAACTGTTAAGACTGCCTTAAATCAGACTAAAGAGATCGTTTTTCGTCCCAATTTTCACATATTAGATCTGAGATAAGGTCTACCTATCCGACGGTCAGATGTTGATTTCATGTGAAACACATCCCCAAAAGTGAATAAATTTTTTTTGAATTAGTTTCATTTGCATAGTTGGACATTGATCATGCATATTGGTCATATAAAGAAAAATTTGTAGTGGCCGTCAAATATCCAAATACAAATCAATTTGAGAAGAAAATTGCAGATTATTATCTGATATGTTTCGGATATGACTGATACCGAGACGTCTCATGTCCTGGCAAGATGATGATATGTAAAATTTATTTAAAAATGATAAAAGTTATTAAAAATTAGAGAAAACATATTTAAAATAAAAAATGTCATATATATATATATATATATATATATATATATATATATATATATATATATATATATATATATATATAGGAGAAATCATCTCCACATTCTAAGATATCTTTTACAAAGTATTTTATTCTCATCCCCAATGCAATAGACTGTATACAATAAGCAACATATTCACTACTCATTATAATATGGGAGAAATCATCTCCACATTCTAAGATATCTTTTACAAAGTATTTTATTCTCATCCCCAATGAAATAAAGTGTATACAATAAGCAACATATTCACTACTCATTATAAATAAGTTAATGATTTTATGCATCTGACACTATTTTTGCCCCCCCAGATTGTGTACTTAACTGATGATTCATTTACTCCAAGTGTGAAGTAGTTTGATACCCTATACAAACTCATGACTACATATGCTGAAAAGGTAAAAAACTCTCATGCATCGGGTATGTTTATGGTCTTTATGGTCTTTATCACCTTAAATATCATCCATATCCGATTCATATCAGCTGATATGTATTGGGTTGGGTCTCACCCGAGTCGATATATACGACCGATTTAATATAGAGTTGAAAATCAGGTCAAACAGGTCAAATATCAGTCCGCTATGTGACATATACGACTGATTTAATATAGAGTTGAAAATCAGGTCAGACAGGTCAAATATCAGTCTGTTGTGTATCAGATACGAATCGGACAAAATAACTTGCTAAGAAGAGAACTCCGATGTTTCTCTTCTCTATCACCCTTTTGAAGGTTAATCTGAAAAACAAATTAAGGGGAAAATTTAACTCTATATTAGTAAAAGAGATTACATAGGTGCGGTGTAAAGTAGCAAAGAAGCAACATTTCCTGCGCAATAATACATGAACTTAGTGTTAGAAGGCCCTTTGATACGAATCCAAAAATGAGGGATAGTGCCCTGTGACTAGATTTCAAAACAAGGGATCGAGCTGTACAAGGCGAATTTTTTTATATTTATTATTTAAATTTTGTAGCATAGGGTGTCCCAAGCTTGTTTATGGACTAAGCCCTACGGGTGCCATTGCCCCACCGTGCCATGAGTATTTACGTGGCACCCATTTATTTGCAGAAGAGGAGTTGTTTAGAACTCACGACAATAGGGAGCATACCCAAGTTGTCAAACCTTGCAACAACCCCTTGGTGGGTGCCCTACAATGCAAACATGAATTCAATAAAGTATGATTTGAACCTGTTGGTGCAAATTTATAAAACTAAGGATTGAACCCTTCAGCGTGAATTTGAAAACTAGGGAATAAAAGGAGCAAAGCACCATCGTATAGCAACCAATGCGGAGTGACACATGGAACACTCCTAATAACTAGTTTCTTTAAAAAGTTGTCTCATTCTATTTTCTAGAAAAGGTATTTTCTAGAGTTTCGTTACCTTTTGAAACAGATGCGAAGGTTGCATTCCTAAAGTAGCTTTCTTTGCCACTTGGAAAGTTCCTACCAGGGTAGGACTTATGCTTAAATTCTACCTAGAATACTGAAATGCCCAGCACACACACACACACACACACATATATATATATATATATATATATATATATATACTAGTGGGCCCTGCACATGTGATGCACGTGTGCTCAACTTATTTACAATTCTAATTTTTTTGAAAGCAAAGTTGAAACAAGATAAATGAAATGATCTTAGGGACGTGTTTAAATGATGGTCAGGAGAGATGGATCCTTTTTTATCCAGAATCCAACAGGTTTCTGGCTAGTGCAGAATAATTTCCAGCAAAGTAACATCTGTTTTTTTTTCTTGCTAGTAAAAAGTAACAATGAATCCAATTACCTAGGATTCAGCTCCCTGTTGTTGTCTCACACGTCCAGCTTTTTAATGTCCACGCTCTTTGCAGAGGCGCTCATATTTTCTGCGATGCTCTTCAATTTTGCAGACATTAGGTTCAACCTGCAGATTAAAATGTAATATCATCAACAAACTCATCCATGTATCAACTTTTGAGAATACTATATTTACTTGTTTAAGTATTGATCCTAGCTCCTCATTGTAATCCAAATTTGACGAAGAGCGCAGATCATTAGCCGCCTCTTCCCACTTACCCAACATGCCCCTTGCCATGCCACAAGCTTTGTAGCCTTTTGCTGAATCAACATTTATCTGCAGAAGGCATTTAATAGATTTTCTTCATTACCAATAAAAAAAACACATTTATCTAAGGAAAATGAATGAACTTATAGACAAGAATATCTTGCCATATAAAATATAAATTCATCTTCTTGTAGAATGCGTAACAAGGATATCTAACGGAATGACATGGAGAGTATAGTATAACCTGTAGAGCTGATTCGGCATCACAGAGTTGCACATTGGGTTTGTTCATTTTTACAAACACACTTGCTGACAATAAGCAATTATTGGTTTAAAGAGTGAGGATGCATATATATTGAAATGAAGAATCTACGTAACAGTAACAATTGAGTGCAGTTAAATCGCTATGCAAAAATTACCTCTAGCTGCATATAGAATTGATGACTTTGGATTGGACGTGATAACTTCTGTTAGTTGTTCAATAGCTTCATCCAACTTGCCTAATATGCATACATTTTAGTTATAAACTCTCGTCGCAACAAGTTTGTATGGCCTGCCTTCAGAAACTGCATCCATTGCTTTGGGTTGAAAACTTGAGCAGCATCATGACGCTCTTCTATAGTGTGTGTTTCTAAACCAATCTTTTGTGGAGGATCATTATCAGGTTCCACAATTTCACCATCCAACTCAATATCTGATTCAACAATGTCATCCTCCATATCATCTTTGTGTTTATGTGTGCCAGCACGATGTTCTTCAAGCCCAGCCACATCATCATCTTCATTCTGTGAATAGCGGTCACAAAAAAAGGTAATAAGTGAATATTGTGGATAAAAATACACCCTTACACTGAACAGGAAATGAGACAAGTAATTGTGCAGATGCAGTTGTGTACCACTATCATGAATACATATTCGACAATTAGCTTCTATAAAAATGCAGAGTTTCTGAAAAACATTAATCGTCTCGGGTATCGCCCGAACACCAGTGTTACTACACATGGCACAGGTACCAACTGTCAAGGTGTCATAGATGTTTGGCACACCCATTTCTAAAGATTCCAACAAAGCGGCACGGGCATGGGCTTCAAAAAAATAAAATTTAAAAGTATATTATATTATGCAAATCTTTTTCAACGACCCAAGTTTTTTATTTTATAAACTGTATAGTGATTGAAAACCATCCAAGAGAGTTACTTGTATAGTGATTGAAAACCAAAAACTGTGATAATATAGGGACTAAGCTACTATAAAGCTTAAATCATTTAAAATATTAAAAGAAAATGTAACCATAATTAAGGAATATACCAGTTTGGGCAGTCCCAAGGGTTGAATGCATTAAAATTGCAAGTGAAATTTTTGGGGGTCACTTTGTAGATCGAATTAAGAAATAAAGCAAGAGTAATTTAATATAAGGATTGAATCTAAATTGAAAATGAACTATAAATAGGATATTGTTCCCAAGTAAAAAAAAAAGGGCTAATTGGCAATTTGGACTTAGAAAAACATAAAAGATGAAATTGACTATTGTACAACCCAAAACTGGTAGAAACTAATAGAATGTAGAAAGATCAATGTGAGGAAAAATTAGAACCAACTTCAACTATATGGCCCATTGGTTATTTAAACTAAGAACGCAAAAGAAAATCAAGAACTTGGACTCACGAAAAAATCACAAAACGAAGTTGTGCTCTCTACAATCAATATCTGAGAAAAACTATTAGAGTCTAAAGAGACCAATTATGAGGAGAAATCAGAACCAGCTTCAAGACATCGACTCGTTTGTTAATTAAACTAAGAAGACAGAAAAACCTATGAATTCAATATGGGGAATTGAAACCAACCCAGATGTGAGGAAATCCAACAAAAATAATAGAAATCTCGACGTGGTGCGAGAAGAGTTAATGATCCAAAACCTCAGCTGGCTTATAAAACGAAACAAAAACAAAATAAAAAATGACCTGGTGCTGGAGAGCTCATAAAGTCTTCCTCTAGTTGAGAAAACAATGAGAGCAAGTTCAGCATCACAAAGAAGTGAGAGCTCAAAAGCCTTCTTCAGCAACCCATTTCTACGCTTTGTAAAGGTCACCTGCCTACTCGGAGTGTTTTCTATTCTCCTCATCTGGGGTTTCCCCCTTTACCAGCTTCTTCTTGCACTTCTTCCACCTATTAAATAAAAAACAATCTAATTCATGAGTCTGGAACCAAGCAACTGAGAATAAATATTCAAAAAACAAAGACACATAGCTGTCAAAGTTCACCTGAGTATTATGGGTATTTTCAAAAATACAGTAATATACAGTATATATGAGTATAAAATATGGATTTTTTGCAAATACCCTCACTTGGTAAGGCCGTGAGTTTGCTCCCCATAGGTTGCCCGTTCGAGTCCCCGTAGGGCCACTGGAGTATTACTCGGTCGTTAGCTTCAAGGCCCTGTGGATTAGTCGAGGTATGCGTAAGCTGGCTCGGACACCACGGTTATCAAAAAAAAAAAAAAAAACCCTCATGCAACTTTAAATGGTTAATCAACCGTTAAATAATAGCCTAAATATCATATTTATCCTTTTTAAAAATTAAATTACTAAATTGTCACCCTCTACAAGTGGTTAGAGTTGGCGCCCCTCAACTTACAAAAAAGAGTAGTATTAAATCCACCCAGCAAATCTTTGAGTTCACCCACACTGAAAAACATTGACTGCATTGAATCGGATGATAGAGATCGTTTATCGTCCCAACCTTTCACACGATGAATCTTGAGATCATGGTGGCACCATTAGATGGTTGACCTCATTGAATCGGACAATGGAGATCATTTATCGTCCCAATGTTTCACATGACGTATCTTGAGATCATGGTGGCGCTATCAGACAGTTGACTTCATTGAATTGGACGATGGAGGTCGTTTAACTTCCCAACCTTTCACACGATGGATCTTAAGATCATGGTGGCACCATCAGACGGTTGATTGCATTGAATCGGACTATAGATATCGTTTATCGTCCCAACCTTTCACATGATGGATCTTGAGATCATGGTGGCACCATCAGACGGTTGGTTTTTTATTTCATGTGATACACACCCAAAAAAATGACCTTAAAATTAATTTTAATCGTGTACATAATGTTAAGGTCACTTTTCTGAGATGTGTGCCACGAAATAAACATTGATCGTCTAATGGTATGCTTAAAAAATCTCCATTGTCTGATTCAACGCAATCAATGTGTTTTAGCGTGGGTGAATTTAAAGATTCGATGGATGGAAGTAGACGCGATTAGGTAATCCAATTCCTAAAATAAAATAAAAAGATAAATTTTTTGTACAGAATGATAATATGAAACACTACGCCATTATTATATAATGGTTACCATTATACCAACGATGATATGGTAATGAATCTGATCAGTTGTATAACCAGTGATTCATCAAATGGTAGCAACCAATCGAATTTGGAATTTTTCTAATCCATAACTGGGCCTCAAAGCTCGGGTTCTGTGGGATAAACTAAAAGGTTGGATGGACACGATATTTTATATACAGTCTAAGAAATAAGGAGGGTTTTGAACCGGATCGGGACAGATGAAGTAGGGGCTCGAGTCCGATCGGTTGTCAAAATTTTGGCCTGCCCCAAACTTGGATGTAATTAATGTCTCGAAATCCAGTCGTCCCCACAAAGCCTTAGTGAAGATGTGGACTAATTGATCTTGAGATTCCACTAGAGGTATGGAAATTATGTTGGCCTCCACTTTTTCCTTAAGGCCTTGTTTGATAATATGGAAATGTAATTTCATAGGTCGAAATGAAATTTACTTTCCAATTGTTGTTTGAAAGCTATGTAAGGAGATGAAAATGAAATTAATTTGTCCAGCATGGAAATTGAATTTCTATACACCAAATCATTTTAGGAGGAAACCATTTCAACTTTTTAAATGGCTGAGATTGAGTTTCTCACTAACAAAATAATAATCTTTTGTCATTGCAAATCTAAATTTATTTATAAAAAATCTAAAAATTTAAAAAATTATCCTTTGATTATTAAAAAGTAACTTCAATTTTTATGACCATCATACCTGCACGATCACTATGAATTCCACATGATCTACATCATATTCTTTTCAGCTAATATTTTACTTTGGTCAAAGTTTGAATTTTAATCAAACTTTAACTGGATTTATAAGCTATATAAAGTTTTGACTTTTGATCAAACTTTGACTGCTGAATCACGATAATAAGTTGTAAGTTAGTAATATATTATCAAAATTTTAAGGGTCAAAGGTTGACTTCAAGGTCAAGCGTTGACTTTTAATTAAAATTTTATTTTTTATTAAACTTTGACTCCTATTATTTGATGGCAAAAAAAAGTATATTGTCGTGTTGATGTATAATTTGATATTAGATTCTCAATTTTATTAGTCAATAGTTTGACCTTTAGTAAAATTTTGACTTTACAAAAAATTTACTTTTAGTTAAACTCGAAACCTGCTTATAAATAGAGTCTACAACTGCATAAATTTATACCATATCAATGTAATTTTTTTAGTCAAAGTTTGACTTTCTGTCAAATTTTAATTTTTTATAAAATTTTATAAATTTTAATGAGTAGAATATTATAATTAAAAATATCTATCATTATTTAAATTTGTAACTTGAAAATACATTGCCTCATTTTTATTGATCAAACTTTGACTTTAGTCAAAATTTGAGAAGTGTATCTTTATAGTAGATAGTGATTATTACTATTGCTATTTATATTTTGGTAATGTAAATTTTTATCAATCAAAGTTTGATATTTGACACAATTTGATTTTTAACACAATTTGATTTTTTAAACTTCTGTACCCCCAATGAGATTATCATTTTCTTAATTTATTACTTTGTAGTATATAACTAAATTTTATTTTACTTTTTTTACATTTGGTCAAAGTTTGACTTTTTAAATAATTGATATTTGGGCAAATTTTTTACTAGTGTAACTTAGCGATGGATATGAATATGATTATATTAATTTGTAGGTTGACAGTAGATTGTCAAATTTTTTATTGGTCAAAGTTTGACTTAAAAATAAAATAAAATTTTGTTTCAAGCTTAAAAATTGAATTTTGTTTCCATATGTAATCTTATAGTACATATTAGCATTTACTATATAACTTTGTACTTTAGCCTTAAAATTTTTTATTAATCAAAATTTTACATTAGGTCAAAGTTTGACTTTTATTAAAAGTGGATATTTGATCAAATTTTGACTAGTGTACCCTAACGATGTATATAAATATTGTTATATTAATTTGCAATTAGACTTTTGTAACTTATTGGTATATTGCAAAATTTTCTCTTGGTTAAAATTTAAATTTTGGTCAAGGTTTGACTTTATAAAAATTAAATTTCATTTCAATGTTTAAACTTACATTAGATACTAGCATTTATAACTTTGTTATTTAGCTTTACGTATTTTTATTGATCAAAATTTTAAGTTTGATTAAAGTTTGACCTTTTATTTCAGTTTGACTTTTCAAACTCTAACTTATGTAACTTGGTAATAAATAGTGATTACTATAATATTAATTTGTAACGTAATGGAATATCATTAAAAAAATTATTGATTATTTAACTTTAATTATGATTTTAATAATAAATGATCAAAACTTAAAAACTCATTTTAAAAAATACTAATCAAACAAGAGAAATCAATTTCCAATGAAAATCATTTCTCAAACATACTAATCAAACAGTGGACAATTCATTTATCGAGAAAATCATTTCTCAGGAAATCAATTAAAAAATTGATTTCATTTCCTCTTTGGAGTTTCATTGCTATCAAATAGGGCCTAAGTGCAAAAGATTGCGCATGTCACAAACTCTCTTGACTGGCATTTAAACACCAACAAGGTATTTAAATAATCTTTAACCATCAATGATTTAAGACGTGATTGACCCGCAACATCAAAGTAATAGATCATAGATTAAAGTGCAACATGTGTAAAAATCATATTTTAATGAGATATGTGCCATTTCATATATTGTCTATACTATCAGCCGTTCTTTTTTATTTTAATGGCTAATAATAAAATTAATCAATCGGATCATTCACATCAACTTATGACATTTTTTTTGTTTGAAACATGTTCTATTGATAGATCGCAACCTAAACTTTAGACTAATCACAAATGTGCACCACATGCCATAATGTCTAATCACAAATGTGCACCACATGCCATAATGATAAAACCAACTCCAGTGGTGTAAGTCTAACTTTAATTGCGTAAGATCATTTAAACTCCATGCCGGTGTTAAATGCTCTTTGGAGCAATAGAGCAGCTCAATTAAAAGAGTGGGTTTAAATTACTCTTTTAAAGAGAACCAAATTCAACTCTTTCACTCTCCGAAAGAGCTAAGAGCACTTATAAACAAACACGTCTCCTACTAGCGTTCTTTGCGCAAGTGTAGGGAGTTGCTCTTTGTCTCCAAAGAGCAATCCCAAACACATCCATTCTATCTCCACAATTTTTTTTATTATGATTAACAAATTATTTCTATATAAAAGATAATTTTTTCATTTTTTCCCTAATTTTTTTGAATCAAAGCAGGTTACTGAAGTTCTCGTCTCACACGATTTGGGCTCACAATATAAATAAATCTACTAATATAATGCATTATTTGTGTCACGACCCGAAATTCTACCCCATCCCAAGGGCCTAGAATTCTGAGTTATGACCCACACATATCTCGGATGTGCTAAGCGGGCATACACATAATCAGATTTTTCGCGCATATTCGATTCCACGAAATTCGTGAAAGCCAACATATAACAGTGAAATATAAAGCGATCATAAATGTTGAATAAATCTAATAAAATGCGATAGAATACTATGAATCCACAATTAACATGTAAGTAAGTTGGAGACAAATCCGATAAAATGAAAGTATAGAGTCGATGATAATAACAAAAGACAAAATTCAATACCGAATCTATAAAATCAGTATCTGGCGCTCTGATCAAAATCAACACTGTAGTCCTCCTGATAACCGACAATGTCACCCTCAAAAGGCTCTTGGTAATCAACGTCCACTGGGTCGACGTTCTAAGCACCAATCGGATCAGAAAAATCCACGTCCACTCCGTCAGTATAGTCACCTGCAGCTATTAGATTATTGTAGGATGAGTTTACTTAGTCACGTAAACTCAGTGGAATACACCACCAATCCACCCCATGCTACTCAGGTGCATTGTGGGTGCATCACCTGAGTGATAAACATAATATCTCAAAAATATAGGAAGAGAAAAATAACATCATTTGTATATCGTAGAACTCATATCATATCATAAATGTATGGCCATGATCTAGAAACTCATATCCTAACGTACCTTACCATATCTCATTTCATACCATACCTCATAACATACCATGTCTTATTATTCTCACACATATATCTGTATATCGCATGAGCGTAACTAACATACTCATAAAATCCTAAACGACCTGTGCCAGAGTCGCTGCTCGAGCTATCATGTGAGGGTCACCACAGTATCGTACCACCATATCATAACGCCCTCCATATCATATCATATCATATCATACACCTCATCCAGTCATAGGGGCGGCGCGCGACTCATAACTCATATCATACTGTCTCCCAGAAACCCATCTTGACTGAAAGACGTTATTGTCGTTACGGTAGTTACGCAAGGTAACGACATATACAGAGACTTAAATTTCTTAATCTTTTGTTGGCTCACACAGCGGTGTCTTATTATCATACTTGTAACATATCTTATCTCACTGACTTATATCTTATCATACTTTTATGACCTGACCTCGTATCTTAACTCACATCTTATCCTATTATATTAGAATTCGGGGGTGATAGGGTCACCGTATATGCCATCGTATACGAGATTACATTGAATTCGCACTCACCCTACTCGTCATGATGTTCTATACCACAATGAGTTGTAAAGTATGTGAATACGATATATTCCTAGCTTCGATACCATATCAGCGAATCATCACGCCCAAGCATAGGCATGATCTTATAAACTCTCGCGTACATATGACTTAACATATTCTTAACTCATATAACTTTATCAGAATACAAACACAAAAGTATCATACGTATCGAATGATTTACACTTAGATTTTAGTTATGTTTATACTAATATTTATTTACATAACACACTAGTTTAATTATAGAATGTGATTGTAAGTGTATTTTCGATAATGGGAAGGTCGGGATTCGATATTTACGAGGTATCGAATTTCTAACACTTTGTGTTATCGAAGTGAGCGCATTGAAGCGATAAAAGTGATATATATATATATTATTTATTATTATGAAATACCTAAATTAAATATTATTATTTTAAAAGTTAAGTGCATTACGACAATCGATCGAAAAGTGCAAGTGATTAATGTACACTAAGTTTTGGTCGTATAAATGTAGAATTTATAATGTAATATATTGATAATAAAAGTTGTCTCCTCGGACACAAATCAATCGATTGAAAAGTGTAATTTAATCGATTGAATCTAAATAAGTGTGCACAATCAGTTCGGTTCAAATTAATCAATTGAAAAATATAACTCAATCGATTGACGTAAGCAGCATATAATTTAAACATGGAACAAGAATTAATGCTGACTATAAATAAATAGATAAATTTATACTATTAAATAGGGTAGTACTTGAGTGCCCTGCCATATAAAAATAAATTAAATATTACTAACTTGAGTGACATGTAACAATTAGTTTATAAAAACGAAATAAATAATGCTTTATAAGGGAGTTGTCCTCTCACTCTATCTAATATTATAAAATATATAAAATCAAAAGTCTCATCATAGCTTTAACTATCCCACATAACTCAATTGATTGAATATTAAAATTCAATCGATTGGAATTAAAGGGCTCAACTCTCTTTATTCTCCAGAATCGATTTTTAACTAACAAATCGAACTCGATCGATTGAGTATTAGAATTCAATCGATTGACTGTCATGATTTCTAAATGAATTAGGGTTTCGAAATAAACCCAAAAATACATCCGAAAGATTCATAAAAATAATATAAAATAAGGATTAATTATTATTTTAATCCTAAAGAAAGTTTTATAATAAAATAAATTTAAATTTATTTTAAATAGCTCATAGATACGCGATTGAACGTATCCTACGCAATGGGATCTGAGAAGGACGAGATGGACGGATGGGTACCCACCTCTTGAAGCGTGATTGATAGATCGATGGCGATTAGGGCGATAGAGATTGACGTCCACATGATGGTCCGTCTACGATTATGCCGTCTTCTTCCACCACAATTTGACGGTAGAAAAACACCACAATGTTCATTGTGGAAGAACACACAAGAGATTTAAAAGAGATTTTGGTGTTTTTAGAAAAGGGTGGTTAGATGGAGTGACGACCAAGATTTTAAAAAAGAATTCTTGTAATAGTGATTTAGGATTCTCCGTAACTTGTATATAAACAAAGCCTTTCAACCAATAGACCACCGCACAACTTATGTCAAATAAATATAATTTTAAATATAAAATCTTTTGAAAAATCAAAATGTGTATTTTCTCAACTAGGTTTCGGTGTGGAACACTAATACCATGCTTGGTGCAAAATAAATCTAACACTACAAATTCAATTTGAAATTTTTTTAGAGTGATTACAATTTGTCTACTAAGCTTCATCTATGAAATATACTACTGCATTATTAGTTTCTTTGCATTTCTTTCTATATTTCTTTTTGTGAATTTTGATTGATTAAACTCAACATTATTATAATCTACATTATCGTTCCTCATAAATGTGATGCTTTCAGATTAAACATAGAAATTCAATAGTTGATGCGATTATAAACTACTATTCATTATTCTGTGATAAATTAATGGAGCATAAGTTACGTGGGCTTAACTTGTGAATAACGGTTGAGAAGTTTTAGGATGAGAGTGCACCTATCTGATGCTACAAATATTGTTGCCACTCACCTAATTTCTTTCTCAAAAAGATTTTGATGATCCACTTACCTAATTTCTTTCTCAAAAAGATTTTCGTGTTCTAGGTTTGGCACATTAGACCAAGTCAACAAGAAAGGCACCTTTCAACTATACCTATTTTTCCAATTCTTCAAATTAGTTCCCTAAATTATCTTCATCAGACATCATTTTTTATTTGTTTTTTCATTTTTTCATTTTTCTATTTACTTCCTCAAACTACTTTCACCTTGTTTACTAGATCATGTCACAAACCCTAGCAATAGAGTTTGCTTAGCATGCAAAACTTTCACCCAATGGACCTTCAAAACATGGATATCTTCCTAACTTTATGTGACAAACGTGCGATCCCATGAGGATGGTATGATCCCATACACTCGCCTGCTTACTTATAAAACAAAAGAAAAAAGTCTATTAGTTTCTAGACAGGGAAGTGGCACATGACGACACAACAAAAGCCAAACTAAATCCCTTGTTGCTTCCAAAGAAATAGAGTATATTTGCTCCATCACTGCTTACATATGATCGAATTTCACATTTACTCTTAAATAAGGATCAAAATTTCGGTCAAAATTTTGTATGGGATTGATATTATTGGCCGAAATTTAAATTTTTAGCCAAAATTTCGATTCAAAATTTTAATTTCGGTCCCCTCCAAAACCAAAACGAAACCCAAAATTTTAATCTTTGATCTAAAATGCATATCCAGTCTCTTTCTAGATCCCTAGAGAGATGGGCTTTTTCTCGAAATTGGAGAGAATATGATGGGACATCTACCGGTACAATGTTTACAAGAAGCGCAAGAAAAGGTTGGAAGCTTCAAAATGTGTCCAAGCAGTTTGGAAGGGCCATAAAGATATGTATACACGTATGAGCCACGTGAGACTTCTCCAACATGGGGAGGCGGGCAAAGAAGGAAGAGAAAAAGACATAAAATAGGTTTTTGTCCATATTTGTTCGAGCGAGATTCAACCTCGCACAAGGGAGTTCGACCAGAGAAGCAGTTGACGAAGGAGTATTATCTCGCCCGAGCGAATTTGGGATTCGCTCAAGCAAGGGCGACAATTAAGAATCGCCCGTGCGAACTTTAATCTCACTCAAGCGAGTTCGCATGTAAGGCTTGGGCCGACCTTAGGCAGCCAAAGAAGTTTCGAGGCAAAGTTACCTTCTTAAGCCTTTTTTTTAGTCAAGGAGTCAATGTGGGGATTAGTATCGCGTATTGGGTAACGGTCCGTGGAGGACTGATATGTATCGGCCAGTACCGATACATATTTGCCTAGATGAGAGAGAGAGAGAGAGAGAGAGAGAGAGAGAGAGGTATTGGTTGATACCTAGCTGTTCGAAGCATCAAAACGTCTCCTGTGCAGTTTGGTAAGGCCATAAATTAAGACACGTATACACACATGGTGTTGAATAAAGCCTAATCCCAACCACCGGTGTCAATCGATTGAGGTTGACAAATCAATCGATTGAGTTTGAAAAGTCAATCGATTGACTGTTGAGCGGATTCAGATCCACAGGTTAGGATATGTGACTATTTTGGAATATTGCTTTAGCCAAAATATTTTATAATATGTTTTGGAGCTTATTTGAAAGTGTTTTGAATACTTGTAAGTTTTTAGGAGATTTGTGAGTTATGTTTTCAAAAGGGGTTTTGGTGCTAGTTGCAGAAAGTTCCTCTAGGGATTCAGAGAGAGTTTGGTAAAAGTTTAATGTGAGAAAATTGTGAGAATACTTTGAGAGAAAAAGTATTGAAGAATAGCTTGGGGATTGAAGATCCGATTGAAGCCGTTCTTGTGTCGGAATCGTGAATATATTCCGACAGATCTCTTCTCAATTATTTGAAGGACTGCGTCCTTGGTTTAACAACGGATTTGTTGTTGAAGATCGTGTTAGATCTTGATTGAGTTTGCACTAGAGAGAATAGAGTGTGTGCGTTATAAACATTTATAAAAAATAGTGCATATACTCCCATGGACGTAGCCCTCGATTGGGTGAATCATGTAAATATTTGTGTTGTGCGTGTGATTAATTTTTGCCTGAATCTTCTTATTTTTCCGCATTCATCGCGATAGGGAGTTCGTAGAGTGAGTAGAATTCCTAACACATGGGCCATGCGAGAAAACCCATCTTGGAGAGGCGTGCAAAGAAGGAAGAGAAAAAGATTGAAAAATTGATTTTTGTCTTGATTTGCTCGAGCGAGATTTGGCCTCGCTCGAGGGAGTTTGAGCCGATCGAGAAGCAGTTGAGGAAGGAGTATTATCTCGCCTGAGCGAATCTAGAACTCTCTCGAGCGAGGGCGACAATTCAGAATCGCCCGTGCGAACTTTAAGCTCGCTCATGCGAGTTCGCATGCAAGGCTTGGGCCGACCTCAATAGGCGGCCAAAGAAATATGATTATTTAAAAATAGCAATATTAGATCCTTATTTCATGCAAGTATTATATCCAATTAATACTTCCATTTCGGTGATTTTTCGGTGGGGGGTCCTTTCGGTACATTTCGAATTAATTTCAATACATTTCAAATTAATTTCGAGAAAGTTTCGGTACTTAAAAATATATAAAAAAATATATATAACCCCCGAGCTCAAACATAAAGCAACACTCTAAGATATCTTCCACAGCGTCAGCGTCAGCGTCCAGTGGCTAAGCATAAAGCAACACTAAGACCCCCATTTGCAGATTGTTGGGTCGGACGCACGGTCCACTAGTTCCACACTCTGGTGGGTGCAGTTTAAAGTTTAGACACTGCTGCAGTCAGCATGATTAAAAGCAGCCCCTTCACAAAGAGAATTGATAAAAGGTTAGTTTTAAATTATCAATAGAGAGCTACTGAGTCGACTCAGTGTAGTAAGTAGCAGCAGCCTACCAAGAAGGACGACGCAGTGGTGAAGGGGGTGGTGAATCCCAAGGTCTTGTAACGGCCGAAATAGGTATCGGAGAGAAAAGCACCCACCAATGGGGAGAAGTTGGTGGTGCCGTTGTAGATGTTGATCAGGTTTACAACCGAGACGGGCTTCATGTTGAAGACAATGGTGAGATACACTACCAGATATATTCGTCGTTGCGCCGATTGATCCTAGCTTCTCAAAGGTCTCATTTCCTGTGTAGCGAATCCAATCAGCTCAAAAGCTCATTGAAAAAAAAAAAAAGGAGATGACACTAAGAACATATATAAATATATACCGATTATAAAAGGCATGGCTTTCCATCCTCTGTATTTCTTTGTAGCCTTGAGACCTTCTGCTACTTCTCTATCTTCTTTCGCATCTAGCTCCATCGTTATTGCTTGCTGGGCAGTTCTTTACTCTCCTGGTTGGGCTTTAACTGGAGCTGTGAGGTCTGCAATTGCTGATGAGGCTTCACTTTTACACGCCAGAGGTAGGCAACACTTAAGTGTTTTCTAGCTAAAGTTTAGTCCCACATTAGGTGATGTAAGAAAAAGCAACACCCTAGCCTTCATTTTGATATCTTCTACACTGTCACGTCACCACTTTGGGTCAAAATTTTTGTGCCTTGATAAATTGTAACAGTGTAATAAATAAATTACTAACTTAAAAATAAAAAATTGAAATTTTCGAAATTTTACTAAAAATATTGAAAATTTTGAAATTTCCGAAAAGTACTAAAATTTTCATTTGACCCCCATTTAAGTAAAATTCGTTACATTTGGGCAAAATTTGTCACTATGGTCTCCAGCATTAATAGATAAACTTAAAAAAGGCATTTTGGAAAGTTTCTAATGTTGCCCAATCCAACATTCATATTTATTGTAGACTACAACCACTTAATTCCTTTTGCGATTGCTTTGCAGTTTTTGTGATTGCTCTTTGAAGCCAAACACTACAAAAATTCAAAACTATTTCTATTAATAAAAAACTGTTACTACTAGTCATGTCTGCCCTAATAGCCTTATTTTTTGTAGTGCATAAGTCATGTTTGCGCTAATAGTCTTATTTTTTGTAGTGAAAGAGCAGCTCAATTAAAATAGCAAGTTTAAATTTCTCTTTGAAAGAGAACCAAATTCGGCTCTTCATTATAAAAAATAAGACTATTAGCGGCAACCATAAATTGCCGCTATTAAAAAAAAATTATCGCTAATAGTCTTAATAATTTTTTTGTTAATAGCGGCAATTTTTTGCTGTAAAAAATTTCCGCTAATAGTCCTATTTTTTGTAGTGCTTTCATTCTCCGAAAGAGCTAATAGCACTTACAACCAAAAATCAATATTTTGGACCAAAATTTCGGATCCCATACAAAAATGACCGAAATTTTGGTCCTATATTATCATTTTGGTAGGGATTGAAACCGATAACTTTGGCTGAAATTTCGGTCATTTCGACAGAAATTTTGATCCTTGCTTACAACCAAACAATGTCTCAAACTAAAGTGCTCTGCGCCAGAGCAGAGAGTTGGTCTTTGCCTCCAAAGAGCAATCTCAAACACATCCTGTCTCCACAATTTTTTTTATTATTATAATTAACAAATGGGACCCATTACTTGCACACTCTTTTCAAGTGATTACACCGGATTGCACCAAATTAAAAAGAAAGACTTGCAAGTTTGGCGACCTCTGCAATGTGAAAACATCATCTAAGTCGTTTGATTTGAAGGCCATGATTTAATGATATCAATTGCATGCAAAAGATTAGAACAAAATATAATTTTCATCAGTTGATTAAATGGAGTCAAAGGCTATTATATAATTTAACAACTGACTACAATAGATCATATGACAAGTATCATGTTTTGCTCCAATTTTATGTACAAGAGATCTATTAATCATGAACTTCGAATTAGACGACTCATATTACATTTTTACATATCACGTGTCCCTAAAATACCAAGTTTTTCTTTAAATTGGTTGTAATCACTTAAAAAACGTGTGCAAGTAATGGCTCCCTTAACAAATTATTTCTATATTAAAAGATTGCATTTTTTCATTTTTTCCCTAATTTTTTAAATCAAAGTAGGTTACTTAAGTTCTCTTGTCTCACACGATTTGGGCTCACAATCCTAAATAAGTAAACTATTGCATTATTAGTCTACTAAGCTTCATCAACGAAGTATATCCTATATTTATTTATTACTTTAGAATACAATAAATATTTTAATTATTTTTAAAGAAAATAAAACTTTCGTTCTGATTTCTTAGCTTTTTGGGTTGTTTTTAGGCATTAGTAGCTCACATTTTTTGTATGGAAATGAATAGTCTCACATTGGTAAATGTCAAAAGGGGTCCATGCTATATATAGAACCTTTTACCATCTATTATTGTTTGACAATAAGAAGAGAAGAGTGTGTCTAGCGGCGAGCCGCCACGTTCATGCACGAGCGTGTGCGTGATGATTGACATTTTAGGCGCACGCACTTCGCACATGCGCATTGTCACAATGAGCCCACCATAAGTTTGACTTTTTGACCGAGTAAATCCAATGATCAGATTATTCATAGACTGGGTTGGGTCTAATGGGTCATATTTCAGAGCCGTCCAAAGTATGACTGTTGGTCTAATAGTCATATTGAAAAGGCACTTGAGAACTGTAAAAGGAGATCTCTGGACACATGTTCAGACACTCTGAAATCCATCGAGTTTCCTTGCGTATAGATTTTTGAAATATCTTGCTTTCTTCTTTTATTTGATACTTCATCAGATCAAGTTTTTTGGGGCGATCCTATACTTATGCAAAGTAACGGATCATATCCATGAGAATGGGTTCGTTGTATCTTTTTTTTTAATCTTTTTTTTGTTTTGTTTTTTCTTTTTTTGTCCAGATAAACGAGATTGGTTCGTTGTATCCTGGAAACGTCTCGCTGAAACCCCTTTGCAAACTTGAGGATTTACTTGAGTATGGAGAGAATATCATTTTAAAGATAGTGACTCTGTGCCTCAAGTCCAATTTCTCTTGCCCGTTTTTATCATTTTCGGATTTGTGATTATAATATTTTCTAACAGTACAGTATTGTATTATTAGTTCTTTTGCATTACTTTCTATATTTTTTTTTGTGAATTTTGATTGATTAAACTCAACATTTTAATCTACATTATCGTTCCTTATAAATGTGATGCTTTCAGATTAAACATAGAACTTCAATTATCGACTCAGCTTGCAATTCTGATTGCCTGATTCTAAAGTAAAACTCTGGTAGCCAACTCCTGTAGTTTCAGGATTTTGGGCATCTGGAAGTTGAGTTATTTTGATCCCTTGAATAATAACAAGGATGTTTTGTGAAGGCAATGTGTTGTAAGAGTTGTTATGTTTGTGTTTCGACGGATACACTTAGGGCTCGTTCAGGTGTTTCTTGATTTTTCCCTAAAAAGCTCAGATTCTTGGACGCTCAGATTCCTGACAGATTCTTAGCATACTCAGATTCCTGATTTTTCCTATATGTGTTCTAAGTTACTTAGATTCCTGAAAGATTCTTATAAAACTCAGAATCCTTTGTTTTTAAGTTCATCTCAGAAAATCCTCAGAATCGATTCAATCAATGGTTATACTATGACCATAGAAACGTGATCTAATCATTGGTTTATATGTTGTACTCGAATTTCTCTCAAAATTTACGGGCAACCAATTGAGATGAGGCTGAACATATTTGACGAAGTCTTTTTTCGATCTGATTTAATGGTCATTACTTTTAAAATGGTCCACTAATATCCAATAAAAAAGGTAGTCAATTTATTTATAACTTTAAAGGATATATATATATATATCCTGGTCGGGTGCGGGCCAGTTGGAACACTCAACCCAACCTCGGCCCGGATTTATCTAGGTTGCAACAAGTTTAATCCGATCCGGATACTGGACTAGATTTGCTTGATAGAAATGACCACTTTTTCTCAGCCGACCCGACCCATTAAGAGCTCTAGTCAATCGCATTTCAATAAGGCTCTACGTGCTAGTGAAACATGCAAACTTTTCAACGAGGGAGTGACCCAAGTCAAACCCTTAGAAGGCCTATTTTTTAATTCCAATAGTATGTAATTAAGGCCCTACATGCTATTGGGCCTCCCCTTTGACACTGTACGATCAAATGAGGTTTTTAACTCACTTTGGATGTGTACCAAAATTCGGGCAAGGCATGAGCTATAATTCTAGACGGCCCGACCCATTGAGAGCCCTAATAGTCACACCACGTAGCTATTTCCTAATCAAAAGGTGGCAGATTGATTAAACGGTCAGGATTTACTTGTAGATGGATCTAACTCATTTAATATTCTAGCCGAGTATGGGCACGAGGATTTAACCCCGTCAGCCCAATACCCTTATAGCAGTTTTAGCCTGAGCCCGGCCTGAATTCAGCCTGACTTGAATTGCAATAGACAAATAGTTATATATATATATATGTATACTCTTAGTACCATATACCATCCCTGTAGTGGTGGAAAATTATTAGTTTGCCCTTGTTGCTATCCATTAGAGTTCTGAAACGGTTCAAACACGAGGGTAAAGTGGGTAGATCATATACTTTGGGGTAGCTGTAGCCTATAAATACAATAAGATGCCCTAACCCTAAATCATCTCGAAATCTCACGCAGGAAATGAGCAAGCAAGCAAGCTCTCAATTCAAACTTCTCTCACTTCTCTCTGACCTCCAGCAAGCTCTCAAAGTCTAACTTCCCTCACTTCTCTCTAACCCCCATTAACCCTCTGATCACAACCCTCTTTTAAAAAGTTTCCATTTAACCCAACCATCCTATCAACATCAGCTATGTCCTCATCGTCTGATCAATTTGGCCCCTGCCCATTTTTCTAATTCACCCAACTATGCAACTGTTGTCCATGTGAATGCAGGGAAATCAAAAGCTTGGGGAAGATGATCTGATGGATGAAATGCCATCTCAACCGTGCTTGCGTTGGACTGTAGGGCTTCAAGGCCTCCCAGGAAAGCAATTTGGGGAAGAAGGGTTTCCTTGGTTTTATGACCGTTGAATAGGCTGGGATCTAATACATATTATTTATTGAAGTATACAACACCGGTAGATTCTGAGCTCAGATTCTGAATTAATCCGACCAAAATTCTCGGACGACCTCCTGTCGTTTTCACTCTGAAGCGACTCAGATTCCTAGTTCCTAGGATCACTCTCGAACGGCAAATTCTTCTCAGCAAATACAGATTTTGGCTATAATCTGAGCCCAAACTCAGATTCTGGGTTATTCTGAGCTCTCAAACATGCCCTTAGGTTGGCTAAATATAGGCAATAAAGAGAGTGTATGCATGGCTAAATATACGGGGCCATTACTTGCACACACTTTTCAAGTGATTGCACCAGAGTGCACTGAATACCAATCTTGTTGATATATAAGTTTTCATCCAAAGGTCCAAAATGAAGTGCTCTTGGTTTCTATACTTATGGGGGTTGATTCGATGTTCAGCGAGTACGCTAAAAGCAGTGCATTAGCTTCTATCAATGGTCAAATGAAGCCTAAACTTCACATTGTGCCATCTTGTGGCTCGCGTATTTATTCACACAATTACCTATATGAGCCCATTTCTACACTAAGTCGTATCTCAAAAATAAAACATTTTGAAGATCCACGGTGTGTCTTGTACACAATGTTGAACATAAATACTTAATTTGTGTATTTGTGTTTTGAAAAAATTCGGGTTGTTACATTCTTCCCTCAAAAGGATTTTTGTCCTCGAAAATTTATGTACCTTATTCAAAACGGTACAGGTACTTGATAGTCCTGAGCAATATTAGTCACGTGCTCCTCAAGAGTCAATGAGTCAACATCAACGAAAATCAGGGTCATTACAAAACATCTTTAGATCATGATTTTTAAATCCGATTGCTTGATGAAATTTTCACTTGGCCTAAGTCTTCAAAATACCAATTCTTTCCTTTAAAGGATAACTCTAATTATACCAACCAGATCTCTAAGTGCACTACATTCGAAAAATCATTAACTCACGTGAACCAGATGATGGAGATCGATTTTCTTTTCAATCTTTCACATAATGGAGCTTGAGATAAATAGTGTACCATCAGACGGTGGATATCGTGTAACTAGAGCTTAGTAGACCAAAATATTCCTTAACCTGTCTCAACTATACCTATAAATTGTGTCTGACACTTCATGCCTAACTTAGTCCAATAGGTCAAGTCTAGTGCTTAGCCCAATAAAAAAGTTGTCTCGAGCAGGTCGCATATCAAGTCTACCCGATCTGTTGAGATCCCTACATAAAGAAGTATCATATACTTCTTCAAGTCAAATAAAGTTAAGTGTTTGCCTAAGTCCTATGATCAACCATACGTATGGGTGCAAGTTTTGAATCAAAATCCGAACCCGAACCGAAAACCTAACTAATTGAACTAGCCCCAATCGACTCGAAAATCGGTTCAGACCGAACCAATTCTAGTTCGGTATGATTTCGATTTTTGGTGGGAAAAGTCGATAACCGATTAGGTATGATGAGAAAATTTGATCAGGGGTATATTAATCGTAGCTCAAAGGTTTCAACTTTCCAATAAATTATTATTTTGGTAGCTTAACACCCGCGAAATCTTAGAGGGAAACTATGTAAAAAACCATTGACTCTTTGTATTAGTTGATGGAGATTGTTTTTCGGCCCAATCTTCCACATAAGAGAAATTGATATCAAAGGAGGTCAAATATTATATTGCAAAATTGTCAATTCTCTTAACTTTTTGGGTTTCTTTGAAGGTACTAAAAATAAGGAAGGAAAGAGAACTTTTATTAGAAAACTGTTAATTCTCTTACTTTGTGGGTTTTTTTGAAGGTGCGAAAAATAAGAAAAGAAAAATAACTTATTTGAGTACCATTATTTACGTATTCTCATTGGAAAAAGGATTCTATTTGGGTACCATTATTTACACTCTTTTAAATTGTGACCTCACCTATATCCTCCAGTAGGTATGAAATGACCGCTTTGAATAAAAAGATGAAGATCATTGTTTATCCCCATCTTTTACTCAAATGATCTTGGGACCATGAGAGTATCATTAGGCCGTCGATTTTTTATTTTACTGGGCGCACGTCTAAAAAATTATACTAAAATCATGTTTGAGAGTGATGTAGATCATATGATTTGAGTCACTTTTTGGGTTGTGTGCCAAGTGAAATAAAAATTTTACCGTCTAATGATACAATTAGGATATCAAGATCAACTATATAGAAGATTGAGACAAAAAACAATCTTCATCATATGATTTAAAGCGATTAATACATTCAGACTGAAGGAGGTGGGATGAGGTCACAGTTTTATGGATGGTAAATAATGGTATCCATTTTAATTTTTTTGTCACGGCTTAGGAGTATATAGGGGTAGATAGGGTTGGTTAAGAAGGGCATTTTGTTCTTAAAGTATGGAAACACTAAATTGACTGAAATATTGGTGCTTTTATAATAGTAGTAAGGATTTTTATGTTATCTATACCACATAATTCAAAGCAAGTCAAATATTTTATTATAAAATTGTTAATTCTCTTAACTTTGTGGGTTTATCAATAAAAATAAAAAAACTTTGAGGTTTCTCTGAAGGTGCTAAAAGTAAGGTGTTAATTATATATGTTTAATAAATGTTTCTTAATTATTAATTTCTACTTTAATTTTATAATAACTAATGTAACTAAATCAATAGGCTTTAAATTTTTATACCCTACTTATTTAGTAGTTATCATTAAAAAGATGAATAGTAATGTCCATCCATACATAGGGGTCCAAGTTTTGACCCGAAACCTGAACCCGACTTGAAAATTGGCGAATCGAACCGATCTAAACAGACCCGAAAACCAATACTAAATTTATTTTGGACCCGTTTTGAATTTTGGGGGCAAAAATCACGAATTTATTAGGCAAGATAAAAAACAATCTTCATCTTCTGACTCCAAGCAGTCAATGGGTTTGAATTGTTTTTAGAGGTAGGCGGAGTATTTACTTGCATCGAAAAATTATGCTATTGCACCTAATTTAAAAGAAAAATTGATATTTATGAGACCTATGCTGGTATCTCTGTATGTTTACTTAAAGCGCTTATATCAGAAATCCCTTGAAACCCATTGACTTCTTAGAATCATATGATGCAGTTTGTTTCTTCCCCAATATTCTAGAAAGTGAATTTTGAGCATTCCATCAGACAATCAAGTTTTGATTCCACGTGGCATAAATCCATAAAAAATGGCCCTAAAATCACATGACACATCACTTTCAAACATGATTTGAGGGCAATTTTTTTGAAATATGTGTCATATGATATCAAGAACTAATCAACGACTAGTTAGATCATGGTTTCAACATCCTTTGTGTGAAAGATTAGGGTGTGAAACGATCTCTATTATTTAATCCCAAGCAATCAAAGTGATATATTATCAATTGAAGGACTATGGATTAAAAAATCACACTTTTTGGGAGATTTGAACCATCTGATTTGTGCACTCTAATAACAACGGTTGTTCTTAATCTTGATGGCTGATATTAAAGTTTACCGACCAAATGATTTACATCTACTCATAAGCATGATCCTTTGGCTGGGACATGTTTCAACGGTGGATTAGCACTTAAGAAATTTTGATTGATTATAGTCGTGTGCCATATGGTATAATGATAAATCACACTTCAATGGTGTGAAATAAAAAGTGACATTTTAATGGTGGAAGATCATTTAAACAATATTTGATGCTTAACTCTCAGTCAAGAGCCATTAACACTTTCCATAACATTACCGATTTACCGTAGTATTTATTAGGCGTTGCATATGATAAGCTTAGAGTTTGAGTTTATCTTAGCTAATGCTTGAGTTGTATAAGGAGGAGGGAATTAAAAATCGACCGATATTGATATGTATTGGTTTTTTGGTCATCCAACACGTATTGGCACCGATATGTATTAGGAATCTGCCCGTGTTCTGCCTGCTGCGTATCAGATGTCGGTAGTATAGTGGTGACTGGCTACCACAAGTACTCGATTATTGCAGGCGGTCGCTTTCATGCAGCTGGCGTGGTGACACGCTTCAGCAGTTATTTTCAGGATTTGCTGAAGCCGAAGGGTGAAGGGTTAAAGGGTACCATTGTTCGCACCCACCTGTTTACTAAAAGCAACCAAGTCTTAGACTCCTTCAAACCCGTTGATTTATTTAGATCATATGATGGAGGCTATATTTCACCCCTATCTTTTACAAAATAGATTTTCAGAGCATAGCGCACATATCATACGGTTAGTTATTAATTTCATGTATTAAAGATTTCTAAAAAATGGCCCTATTTTTCCCTCAATTTTTTTTATAATTCCCAACACAAAATTGAAAATCCACTCAACCCAATCTCATTTATCTATGAAAAAAAAATAAAAAAATTTCATTCACTCTCTCTCCCTCTACAATCTCCCATATGTATTACTATGAAGTTAAAAATAGGAGAAGTAATGGAGCGTGTCATCAGAATCGTACACGTCTCATTAGATTTATGCAATATTGATAAAGGGTAACTTGACTGTCATGATGGAATGGAATACATGTCATGAAGTGGAGCTGATACACACTGAATTGGTGCATGGTATTGCACATGCACAGGCCAGGGCACCAGCCTAGAGAAAAGCTTAAGTGTGGCCCTCTCGCGCAGCTCAATGACCGATATTTCAAGCTTGCCAGCTGCTTGATGCTTTCTCACGGAGTTCCAGCTCCGCGAGCATAAAGACTTGTGTTGCGGCTTGATAGCGAGCCCCGCGAGGCACTTAAGACTACCATTTTATTGTTCGCGTGACTCGTTGCTCCAGCTACGCGAAAGAGGAATAGCCATTTCACGCACTTGTGCCTAAATGTGTTTTCCATCGCAACTGAAGTTCTCGTGGAGTTAATTGCGTACTATGCGAGGAATGTACTCCGCGAGAGCATAGCAATAGTTGCGCGAAGCAGAGGTTTAGGCCTATAAACTCTGCAAACTGCTCCATTTTCTTTATTCTATCTTTTTACCCTAATTTTCTCTACACATTTGTGACTTCCCCCTTTTTCTTCTTTCTTCTATAATACCATTGCCACTCAACATCAGCTAGTGTCATCTTACATTTTTGTTCCCCATCAGCTCCTAGTCATTTTGAACTAGGTTTGGGGGAGTTTGGATCATTGAGCGACATTTTAGGAAGAACCCTACCTTCACGTGGTAAGATCTCCATCTCTCTCTCTGTTGATTTCATTGGATGATAGTTTAGAGTTAAGAGGGGGGATATTTTGGTGCTGCAGTTGTACCAAGTGTGCATTGCATAATCTGAGAGTTTCAAACCCTAGTTTGGACAAATTGAGCACCCATGGCCGCAGGTTCAAAATTCATAGATACCTTAACAGCTATACTGAACCCTTCTGCCAGTGGCAGCCCTATGCCCATTATAAAATGCACAAGGATTGCTGAGGCTTCCACATTAGAGACCTCAAAGGTGTCCCCACCTGCAGGTGTGCCCTCTGCTGCCCACCATCCCAAAAAGAAATCTATCCCGAAAAAGAGGGCCAGAGAGCATCCTCCATCTAAAAGTCTTGAGAAGTTAAAGAAGAAGAAGAAAATGGGCAAGGATGTAGCCCCTGAGGTCCCTGAGGATGAAGAGGAAGAAGACACTGAATACCTCAGGGTCCCATCTGATTTTGTTGCAGTAATTAAATTGGAGGTTGAGAAAATATTTGATAAAGTTTATTTTGAGGAGCTGCCTGAGACCTATGCCACCATTGAATACTTGACCAAGGAAAAGCTCTTGCCCTTGTTGCGGCCCCCAATGTAGCTAGTCTTCCCACGACTAGTGCAATTATTTTACCAAAACATCAGGCTCAAAATTGGGGATGATGGGAACCCAGCACTGCTGGTGCTAATTGATAATTTTGAAATGTTGTTCAACCAGACTATCATTACAGAAATAGTGGGGATACCAGCCAGGTATAGCCCTGAATGGGGCTTGGGTCCCCCTTTGACAGCCACCATCACAGAGATTGCAAAAGGGTTAACTGGAGGAGTCACAGCCTCAGGAGACTCAATCAGGAAGAGGGACATGCCCCCCAACCTCTGATTCATGGATGAAGTGCTGAGAAAAAATATTTACTGCTCTGGTCATGAGCAGGAGAGGAGGTCCCCCATAGCTGATGCCCTTTCTCATTTCACAAGGGCCATTACTTCTCCTATTTACTGCTCTAGTCATGAGCCGTTTATTTTTCTTATGTTTCCGGCCTTTTAACTTATTAATAATTTTTTTTCAAAACATTTAACACGTACAGAGGATGAATCCCATCAATGTGATGGCCTTCTCAACTCATGCTGCACCCAATGAGACAAAATTAAGCCACGAAAACAAGACCCTTTGTCTGGCTTTCTCTCTTTCTCTCTTCGTCTCTCTTTCCTTCTCATCAATAACTCCTCTAATACGGACACCTAACTTGCCATCTAGTATTCTAGTGGCATGCACCATTTCATCTACCACACCTCTCATAATAGTTGCTCCCATCTATATCTTCTATACTAATTTAACTCCCTTTAGGCCCTGCTTGTTTGCTGGTATGGTATTATGTGAATCTTACTCGTTTTGAAGCATGATAATGATTTTAATTATGTATCAATGTGAGTTTCTTTAAAGTTGTATTCTCTATTGTTTTTTTTTTTAAATAGGCCGAAACGTATCAGTATCAGCCAAGTCATATCGGTCTTTCATGGTCCGATAGTCAAGTCCGATACCAATTTTGACACCTTGATCAGGAGACTATTTTTGCTAGTTATCTAGTTGGCCTTTGAGTTGTAAAAGGGAGGTACCATAGAAGTTTAGATATGGATAGATATAGATATAGGTGGCTTATTATTATTATTATTAATTTTTTTTTTTCTGTTTTGTTATAAAAAAAGAGTGGCTTTTTTTTAAAAGGCAAGAAAAGTAATTGGTTGAATCTCCTATTTTAATTTTAAAATATGTAGAAGAGGGAGTTAGGGGGCAATTTGGTCTTAATCCAAGTGAAAACAAAATTTGATACAAACTCCTTTTGCTTTTATAGGATAGTAAGGATAATTTGTTGTATCTATCTATCCGACCACTCAAATATTTGTCTTAAGACTTAGGCATATGATCAATCAAAACAATAGATCAATATTCCATAAATTAAAATATATGTGAGTACTTTATTGAAAAGATCGCGATCGTCGCTTTAACTTTAATCCGTTGTATCAATCTCGAAGTCTTTCTTACAAGGAAGAAGAGGAAGTTGAAAGTGGCTCTACCCGCCTCTTTTGCTACACTCTCTTGATGGGAAGATCCCAAGAGGCTTGTGTATAGTGAGCGGGGGACGTTCACTTATATATATATATATATATAGTATGAAGAGCTATGCCCTGCCTAGAATACCGTCTATTAAGGTATTCTAATAAGAATAATAATCACATGTAAATTAGGAAACCTTGAAGTTTCTTTCAATTCACAATAATGCCCTTTATTATTTCAAGCAACTGTAATCCAGAGTTTTATAAAATCCTAGTGTGTGTGGGCCACACAAAATAAGAATTTTAGTTTCCACTAAAAATTCTAACAATCTCTCATTTGGTCCACACACGGACTATAATTTTAAAAACGACTCCCACTAGATTAGACAACCAAAACGAGTGCACTCTGAAAACAAACGTTGTTTGAAATAACTTATGCACTCTCAAAATCACCCAAATTTAATAAAAATATAGGGATGGATCATGAAGGCACATAGTATACAATTTTCTGAAATCGATACTAAAACGGTTTAATGGTCACAAAACTATAATTAATAACAAATTTGATAGATGATAACCTATTTAACATGTGAACTAAATAGACAACCAAAGTGTGCAAATCCATAATGTCTCACTCCATACTCGTCGTATATTTTTCTGACATCCAGAAAACTCTGGCTTGTGAAATACTTTACCTGACTCTCAGAACAAGAAGTAATTAACGTGGTTCCTAATCACATTCAACTTCGAGCACCAAAAGAGCATCAATACTTACAGGCAAGATTAAGGTAAAACCTTATTGGCTCACTCACCAAGCTGTGTCACCAAAAATTGTGAAATATTTTACCTTCAATTTGTGAAAAACTCCACCCAAAAATATAATTTTTCTATTGGCTCACTTACCAAGGTGTGCCACCCAAATTATGAAAAACTTTACCCTTAATTTATAAAAAACTTCACCCAAAATATAATTTTTCTATTGGCTCACTCACCAAGGTGTGTTACCAAAATTATGAAAAACTTCACCCTTAATTTGTGAAAAACTTTACCCAAAATATAATTGTAGAAAAATTATACCTGATTTTATGAAAAACTCCACCCAGAATATACATGTATATATAAAACATAAATTTTAAGATGCATCAATAATAATTGTAATTTAGAAGTGAGATAACTCCCACTCAAAGTAAAGTCTGAGATTTTACAAATCCCTTACGGTGACAATTGTAATAATAAAATTATATAACAATTAAATAATAACTCACATTCAAAATATATTGTCAATTTTAAAAGGAATTTTTCATAATAAATTGTGATAAAATATAAATGGAGATCCCCACTCTATAATGATTTACAAATTTATTCTTTTAAACCAAAAATAATTCTATTGATATTTTTAAAAGTTATTTCACAAAATTATGTCACCAACCATAGAATCCACTAACGATATAAACATGATAACATGTCACTCAAAAGTCTAAAATACTAATGTCCACAAAGGACTCAAAAATGATCATAAGTCATTAATATCCACCAAGGATATAGACATGATAACATGTCACCTAAAAGTCTAAAAGACTAATGTCCACAAAGGACTCCAAAATGACTATAAGTCATTAATATCCACCAAGGACAAAGCAATTCGTATTAGGGATATGAACGAATTGATTAGAGTGTTTTATTATGTGCAAATAATTTACTCTTTGGGAATAGATAATGTGTAACATCCAGCATTACCTTTGGGCAGAAACTGACTGTACAACCTATCCTCTCCCCCCGGGCGCAGAAAAATGCCGGTAGACTTAATCGCTTATATTTTCGGTTTGATGCCGATGATTCACTACCTTTGGGCAAGAGAATCATCATTCTCTCTCCTTTACACTTACGACTATTTTATTCACCTCATTTACACGAAATTAATGAATTACCTTTCGACAGAATTAATAACTTCATTGCAAATCAGTGCACAAGGTGATTTTAATGAGATAAAATCTCAAGATTCAAGAAACAACAATCTCCATAGAATGGTCACCTTTGGACAGATCCAATCCTACTTTAATTGTAGTCTCTCGAACGACCACTTTAGAGGTCTTCCTTAACCCCATTGGAAAGATCTAGACCTGATATGTCTAGTCTCAAGAGTTTAACCAACTCACCATAAAGTGTATATGAGTAGCCATGCTCACAGTTAAGAAAATCACGAAACAATATTTAAATAAATTTGTAATGACAAAATTTAGGTTACAGACCTATGAGCTTGCACACACATACACTTATTCCATAGAATCAAACCAATGATCCAAAAGCACATGTAACACCAATATATTGGACATATTATTAGGTCACCAAAAGAAGTTTATTCCATGATATACAACTATTAACTGTTGCCAATAATAAGCCCAAAGTATAAGCCTCAACGAGTAGATTGAAACCAACTATTAATAGGTGAAAATCGGACTTAAAAAAAAATGAATAAGTTTTTTAATGGACCTAAACAAGACTCAAGAAAAACAAACCATTATAAGCCCACAATCATAAGGTCCAAACCATTATTAGCCCACAAAAATATTCTTTCCAATAATCAAGTCCAAAACAAGACTTGGTACATGAAGAAAGCATACACCATTATAAGGCCTACAATCCATGGACAAATTTGAGGCCATAACAACCCAAACCAAGAAACCATTTCAATGGGGCTAAAAAGAGTCCTATATAATAAGCTCAAGCTCAAATCCAGAGTTTTATAAAATCCTAGTGTGTGTGAGCCACACAAAATAAAAATTTTAGTTTCCATTAAAAATTCCAACATAATTTACATTCATTGTTATCTTATGAATAGGTAATTACCCTATAACAACATGAGGTGATCTAATTTCTTGAGATCATTAATTTCTTATTATATATATATATATATATATATATATATATATATATATATATATAATGTCTTATGGAAACACGGTCATATTTAAAGCTACGTCAAGTTGCAACTTTTATTGATTATCTAAATCTAGCTTTATTCATATTTAAAGATACGTATCTAATAGAGGGCCATAGAATTATTTCGATTATCTAAATCTAGCTTTATTCATCTAAACAATGTCATAAAATCATCGAAATTTGATTCAATGGTAGATATGTGTCGTGTGCAACAAAACACTGACCCTCTAATGGTACTAGCATGATTACAAGATTGCTTATTACTTAATGATAGGAGAGTGGTATTAGTATTAGCTGCACTAGATCACATGAAAGAGTCCTCTTTCGACTCATATGGACCTTGAGATGGGCACTTTAGAAAACAATGCCGCAAAAATAAACTTTTTAGCAAAAAAAGACTTCCTTAGAAAAACAGTGCTTACACAAATTTTAGAGCTACAGAAATCTATGAAAATACATTTTTTTTTAATTTACAAAAATAGTGCTTTTGTGATTTTCTGAAGTTCTAAAATCCGTGAAAGCACTATTTTCTACAACGTTTGAAGTCGAGTCTTTTTTTAGGCATGCTTATCTAATTATCCCTCTTGGTATCATGGCCTACCATATGGAGGAGTCCTCTTTCAAGTCATAGGAGGTTTTGTTTTCACACTAATTCATACCAAAAATACCCTTCTTTATTCCCATGTACGAAATAAGTTTTGTACATGGTATCAAAATTTCTCGATAAACCGATAAGTATCGGCATCTCTTGTGTCGGATATCTGCCGATACCTCTATTGTACCCACCGAGTCCGATTTGGACACCTTGAATTAGATATATTATTGTCATAGGATTCTCTTCCTATTTTCACTCTTTTATTCCCTAGTTTTCAAATTGAAGCTGAAGGGTTCGAAACTTAGTTTTTAATATTTGCACCACTAGGTTCGTCCCTGGTTCTAGTGTCAAGGGCACACCCACCAGGGGCGACGTGGGCATGCTCCATTGTCAATATGCATGACTCTCTTTCTCTCTCTAGAGTCTCTACAACTCCTTCCCCCCACAATATACATGACTCTCCTAACTTTTCTCTCTACAATATGCATGACTCTCCTAACTCTTCTCTCTGCAAAATACATGACTCTCTCCTAACTCTTGTCTGTACAAGTTGCAAGCATCAACCCCACTCTAGGTCTCTCTTCAACCCTCTCTAGTATCTCTCTCTGCATCAAGCCTCTCTAGTCGGTCTGAAAACCAAATATAGTCGTTGCTCTGCTAGCAGTTCGAATGTTAGGTAATATCTTTCGCCCGCACTCAACTCACAAAAATAAGATTTTTTTTTTTTTTTTCTTTAAAATAAAACCGATCACCACCTATTCTCTGCATAAGATTTATTTTATTTTTTTAAATAAAATCCATCGCCTCCTCTTCTCCTCTCTTTAAACCCTCTCTAGTCTCTCCAAAACTCAATGCCCTATTCTCCCTCTCTCCAAAACCCAACGCCCTCTCTCCTTTTTTTTTTTTCTCTCTCTCTCTCCATTATTTATATATGTGTATTTTTTAAATACAAATATTTTTCTTAGGATCTCGATCGGATTCGAAAATCAGACTGTGAAAGAATACATACGGTTAAAGTCTCCAATCGACAGTGCCCAACCTTGTTAATAGATGAGCTAGGCTCATATTTATAATTCTAGAGTGTAACGTTTTAGCATGCATTAACCTACTGAGCTCAATGTAAATTCGCCAAACATAACTACATATGCTATTTTTATCTAATTCATAGAATCTAATTTTTATGCTCAATTGATGGAAATGAAACACACAACCTTTAGGCCCAAGTATCCAACATCTATTGTCAGTATAGAAGCTAGCACAAGGATTTTAATTAAGTTGAGTGTAATGTTAGGTTTTGGCTCGATTTATGGTTGTAACTAAAATTACTTATTGGAACTTGGTTTGGTGGATTTTCAAAGGATCTTATATTAGTTAGTTTTTTTTTTTTTTTTGAGGAAAATCACTTCTTTTGGAAACTTGTATTATTCTTTAACATAGGATCCTATTAAAGGGCAATGGTCATGTCCTATTAAGTAGAACCGGATTTCCAATCCTACCCCATCCATTGCCCTTAGAAATAGGAGAATCTTGATTGCACGTTTTGCTATAAAAAGTAAAAATTAAGAAAGTCAGGATTCTCCGATTTCCAAGAGCACCGGATGGGGTACGACTGAAAATCCGATTCTACTTGGTAGAACCTGGCCATTCCCCAAACTCATTTCTCTTCAATATCTATACTATTATCATAGTGCCAGTTGATTCTGTATGAAGGATATATCATCTGATACAAATAAATATGGTTTTAGTTGATCTCTACCATTGAGATATATCAAGTGATACATCTCTGCTGAGATTAAAATTTTACGGAAAGTTAGGAAATAAATTTAAAATAGTTATATAAATGCAATTAAATTTGTAGGTATTTGGTTTTTTCTTTGTTTACTTAATAACTAAGAAGATTCAAGATTGGATATTATGATTCAAATGCAATTTTTTTTTTAATGTATATTTGATTAGTTATGCTTAGCCATGATCAGTGAAATACTCTTAATAGCTTTATTGTCTCTTCAACAGATAAGATTTAAGTCATGCAACATGGATATTTATTTATAATATATTGAGAATGGGGGACTTGGGAAAAAAAAAGGTACTCTATCTTTTCAACAAATTTAGATTTAGAATTTTAATTAAATTTATTATTTTATATTTATATAAAAAGTCATTTAAGATTGCTTGAGGGCATGTTATAGCTGTGAAGTAAGCGTGATGGAGATATTGATGACGCATGCACATGTTTTTGAACATTTCCCATTGGCATTTTAGTGCTCTAGGTACAATTTAAGCATAAGTTGTACCCTGGAAGGAACTTTTCAAGTGGCAGAGAAAGCTACTTTAGGAATGCAACCTTCATATTAGGTAATGAAACTCTAGAAAATACATTTTCTAGAAGATAGAATGAGACAACATTTTAAAGAAACTATGTATAAGGAGTGTTCCCTCTGTCACTCCCTCACTCTGCTTCTTTCCATGTACCTTCTTTTATACCTTAGTTTCCAAATTCACGCTGAAGGTTCGATCCATAGTTTTTGAAATTTGCATCAACGGGTTCAAACCATACTTATTGAATTCATGGTTGTTACCTAGTTTTCTAGCCGTAGCTTTCTAGTGTCAAAGGGCTCATACTTATTGAATTCATGATTGTTCCCTAGTGTCAAAGGGCTCATACTTATTGAATTCATTGTTTTTTTTTTTCTTCCCTTTAATCTAATGAAGCTAATTCTTTGTTTTTGTAGATTCCTTAATTTTTTGGGTATAGGAAGAGATCTGTTGAAGAACATGAACATGGGATATCCTTTTCTTTATTTCTGCTCTTGAATTTCATTTTGCAGTTGTCCCAATTGCAGAAAGCCTGTCGAGATTTTATAGTCTTGAATTTCATTTTGCAGTTGTCCCATTTCGGCAGAAACTGTAGAAAGCCTGTTTAAGCATCTATAGCCATATGTGCTAGTAATTAATTTCTTTGATTTGAATTGATCGTCCTAAATAGGAATAGATTATTGGTAGCTCAAATGTTGTTACTCTTTTTGTTGTAAATAATTTTGGTAACAAAAGTTGGTGGGGTAGTAACAGTTTTCGATATTTAATGAACAATTTTCCCAATCTGAAGAGTCGCTTATTATAAGTTGTTAAGTACTCCCAAAGAGGATATTTGCAACCATGGTCAAGTGAACTGACCAGCCATAGGTCAAGTTTGGGTTCAGATTTTTGACCTATCGGGTTCAGTAGAGTCAGAAATGTCGGTCCCTTTTATCAAAGGAGTGGGCTTCTAATCCTCGTTTCTTGAATTGAAACCAACCCAACCACAACGAGAGTTTTTGTCATTCGGATAAGAATTGAGTTGAGAGTTTATTTAAATGGGTCACGTACGGGTTGAGGGTTTAAATAATCAATTGACTCCGCTTCTCATCTCGCATGCCATTTCAACTACTTTTGAAAAGTCAAAGGTACAAAAAACTGATGCTATTAACAAAAATACTGTTGCTACTAGTCGAACTAGCTCGACTAAAACATGGTTTCATATTGCCTGTCCATCCAATGAGCCTCGATAGGCAGACTTCAAAAAGTTCAGAGCTATTTAGTGGTCCTAATTAAACAATAGATAAATATTACCTTGAATTTATTGATGAGTACCTCTATTAGCATCTAG